>CM070615.1:4055633-6455633 GCA_036346395.1 Hsuehochloa calcarea | reverse complement strand
TTCATACTTAATTCCGAACTGAGGGATTGAACCAATAAAACATTTTTAAGAGCCAAAACTTCCAACTGATACCTTTTAGCAAAACTCCGAGAAACAAACGAATGTGAAGCTCCAGAATCAAACAAAACAGTAGCAGGTGCTGAATTTACTAGGAACTTACCCAGCATGACGTCCGGGGCTGTCTGGGCTTCCTCCAAAGTGACGTGGTTCACACGGCCTCTCTTAAAAGGCTGAGGGGTCTTGGCTGGTGCAGCTGGAGTCCGAGGTGCCCCATGTCCAGCTCCTAGCATGGGGGTTTTGGTCGGAGTAGCTCCCAGGTTGAATCGGACAAGTGATGGACCTTGCCTCTACGGGTAGTTGTTGGTGTATTGCCCCAACTTCTGACAATTAAAACAGGTGACCCCTGAGGCATTATTGTTGTTTCTTGGTCGCCGTTCTCGGTATTTGTTGAAGTTGCGAACACTAGGACACCGGGCGAGAGTGTCATGTGGGCTCTAAAGGTGGCAGGTGGAGCGACCCGGGCAGGGTGTTGCACATTCATTCTGGCTCTCTAGGGGTGACTCTGATGGGCACCATGCTGCATCATCTTACTCTTGCGGGATTCTTGAAGCTCACGACGGGACTCCTCTATGAGCATAGCCTTGTTCACCAGGTGCTGAAAATTTGCATAGTCATTTCCAATGACTTGGACCTTCAAGCTAGGGTTGAGTCCTCGCTTGAAAGGCTTCTAACGTGCATCATCTGTGGCAATGTCCTCTTGAGCATAACGAGACAGCTGAGTGAACTTATTGAGGTATTCACTCACTGACAAGTTCCCTTGTTGCAACTCATGGAACTCGTTCTTCTTCATTTCCCCATTTCCATCAGGGGTGTGGGAGTGGCGGAAGACTCCTGAAAACTCAACCCAATAGATACTTTCAGGGTTCTCATGGGCGGCACAGTAGTTCTCCCACCATTCTGCGGTGGTACCTTCAAACTGAGGGTGGCATACAGGACTTTCTCGCGATCATCACAATGGGTGATAGTGAGCTTCTTTTCCATAGAGCGCAGCCAGTCATCTACATCCGAAGGCTTAGAGGAGCTGGAGAAGGTAGGTGGATGAGTCCTCAAGAACTCTGCCAGTCTTGACTGGGGAAAAGCTGGGGGTGGAGGTGGCATGGCAGCTGCTTTATTGTTCCGGTTCAATACTGCGAGCAGAGTAGCAGTGGTCTGATTCTGCTGGTTCATCATCTGGGTCATGTTCTGCTTCATCGAGTTCATCAGCTGCGTCTGGGCTGCCATGAACTGACCCAAACGCTGGTCTGCACTGGTGGCTGGGGAATGTGGTGCATTGGTGTCCAGGGGCTCGTCCTGACTTGCGGAGTTGCGGGTCTAATCCATCTGCAACAGATCTTCCCGGATTTAATAGACGAGGAGAAGAAAGCATAATAGATGAGATGAAAAGGCACGAGATGAGCGAGAAATAAGGGAGGAAGACAGAAGCATCCTAATTGGGGGAAAAAGTTGGTTCAACCCAACGAACAAATAGCCAAAAGCTATCAAGAAGCAATCAAAAGGCGACACTTACTCAAAAAGATCCTATTACGCGGACTAGACGATGCTATAACTAGGGAGGACAACTACCAATCTAATGTATGTGGATGGTTGACCTAAAACAGACGACAGATCTTGATCTCCCAGTGCTTCCGTTGCTTGATCACGAAGGGCTCGATCCTATAGAGATTCCAGAGGTAAGGAGGTCAATTTGAATTTGAGGAAAATCAAGTTTCTGAAAAGATAAGCTGAAAGAACTCAAGAATGATATAAGAGGATAGAAAAGATAATAAGATGAGAAAAGAATAGAAGAAGATAAGATAGGCTGGAATAAGACGAGAGAGGAATATCTACTCATGTTAAATGGGTTGGTTTAATTTCGAAAATAACTTTTGAAACTTTTGACTAAAACGACCAAGCTAACTATAGTTACGTCCCACAGTCAATATGGCTCTGATACCATCTCTTGTCGGGACCCCGAGGTATGCAACCCCGAGACCCTCTGTATATTCTGAACTAGTCCCACGATCAGTAGCTAGCTCGCACAGTTACAATAATGATGTTTTCATATCCATTGCACAACGAAACTAATGAAGCAAACAAAGTAATATTGGTTAGCAGCAAAATGACCTTATGGTCAAGTTTTACAAAATTTTCCATGCAGGGCTCAACAGCAAAAGAGTAACTTGCAGCGGAAGTACGAAACATTGTGGAGGCTAATCGACATGCCTACAGACAATCGAGTGGAGGACGCGACCTAGTTCGCAAAGTCCTCAAAGTAACCTTCCTCGTAGAACTCCATGTTCTCAGGTTCTTATGTTGGGACTGATCAACAAATGGCGTATAGCCGTGAGTACATAAAGTACTCAGCAAGTCGTAGGGAAATGTATGCAAATAGTATTCATGCAAGGCTTGACAAGGATAGCTTTATGGGTATTTTGCATAAAGCAATATTAACAGTAAATACAGTAAGTAGATTGCAAAGCATTGTTTAAAAGATTAATACATAAGTAATCAAGTTTCTTTAAAACAACTAGTGAACACCACATTCACTTCCCAACCATTCCAACCAGCCCATTCCATCGATCCAACCCACATTTTTGAAAACTCTACCCTTTGCATGAAAGAATCTAGATATGTCCATAACTAGGGACATGGCTATTCGAATAGATTTTTGACACTCCGCAGAGGTTGTACAACTTTCCCCACAAGAAATGATTTCTCTAGTTTGCTTGGTATCTGTCGATGCCACCACTTACTACTTTAGGTAAGCAGTCTAGAGCACGTGACAAGGCCTTTACAAAATTCCGTTTTGACTCGGTTCTGCTCGCTAAGGATTCGCCTTCCCGGCCCCCTCTTGCGTCGCTCAACAACCAAAACAGAACCGACTCAAAATTTTACTAATTAGTTGGCCAGATCCACCCCATAATGGACTTGTGGTTGCACGGTATGGCCCAGATAAATGGCGTACAAAGTTAAGTCCTTAGTTGGCTACTCAGGCGAGGCTACCACATCCCAATGTGCTTCCCGCACCCCCTTCACTGCACGATCACTCGCCCGAGTATAAATCATTTTTAGTTCAACCCAACCAAATGGCAACCCTTTCCATGGTACAACTTATTTTAACAATAGTGGCCATGCCAAAATTCTATATTTTCTTTAGTCAAGCTCAGTCATTCTTTGAGCATATGATCGTGAATCCCATCGGGTAACTAGAGCATGACTAAGTATAATACGCGCCCATATTGGTAGTACGAATATGTCCAACTAATAATTAACCACCCTAAGGTGTCCAAGGATTTATGTCATTCAAGGGGACATGTCATTCTCAATTTATCAAGGAGGTATAATGCCAATTAGGTAATTAACTAGTCCCAAAACTATTTTTATACAACTAGACATGCATGTTCATAAAAAACAATATACTTTGGCAAAATAGGTACAACATGATCAAAGGTCTACGACTTGCCTTCGTTGAAGAGTTGCGATGCGTCGGTTGCCGGCTCGAAGATTTCTTCCGAAACGCCGGAATCTATACGTGCGAAAAGAACAAAATAAATAAAATAGTACCAAATAAAATCCAAATATTTACAAAACTAGAGCCAAATGAAAGATACTAATTTTATATGAATATAGAAATTTGGATCACCCAAAACGGAGTTCGGATGAAGAAGTTATGACCTCCGGAAGTTTGAAATTACATAAAATGATAGAAATCGGATTTTCTAGATTTTTCGGAATTATTTTCAGAAGGAAAGTCAGAAAAAAAAACCGCCAGCTACCTCGTGGTGCTATGTGGATTTCCATGCAAGCACATGAGGTAGTTCCGGTGGGGACGAGCGGTAGTTCCAGTGGGGGAACGCGTAGTAGTTCCGGCGTGCAACTCGCGGTAGTACCAGGTAGCGCGGTAGTACCGGGGAGGAGGAGGCCGGAAGTACCGAGAGAGGTGTAGCGTGGTAGTACCGGCGGAGGGAGAGCAGTAGTTCTGGCGAAGAAAAATGATAGTACCGATGCAGAATGAGCGGTAGTACCGGCGAAGAACAAAAAACATCAGAAGCTTCGGTTGGGAGAGGAGGAAGAAGAGAGGGAGGGAGGAGAGCTGGAGGTGCTTCGGCTGAGGGAGAAAAGGAGGAGAGGAGGGAGCTGGGGGAGGAAGAAGGAGGGAGGAGGGGAGAAGCTCAGGCTTTGCTTAAATAGAGGGAGGTGGGAGAGGGGGAGAGAGAGAGCACGGGAGGGAGGGGGCTGCTGGGAGCAGCGGCCGGGGGAGGAGGCGGAGGAGTAGGACAGAGGCGAGGGGCTCGAGGAGGGAGGTGCCAGGGGTAGGGCGGTGGCAGGGGAGGGCTAGGGAGCAGGAGATGGACGGCAGGGGAGGCGTGGCAGGGAGTTGGGGGCGGTAGTAGCTCACGGGAGGGAGGTGGTGAGCAGGAGGGAGGAAGAGAGAGAAAGAAAGATGAGGCAAAAGAAAGAAAAATAAAATTCAGAAAATAAAATAAATCTAAAAATTTTAAGAAAATTTTAGAAAATACTTTGGAACTTTAATAGATCAAATAAAATAGTTTTGTATTTTTTTCAAAATTTATTTTAGCTATTTGTAAATCAATTTAAGCTTTGGATTAAACTGATAAAATCCAAATGTTTATTTTTGCTTTTTAAAACTTAAAAATAAACCACCAATTTAAATTAAATACTTTAAATTAAATTTTTCAACAAATAAAAAAATATTTTTTTATTTTTTTTGAAAATTTTCAAAGACTCTAAAAATTAGGATGCTACATGTATTCTCCTTTTGCCTCGCGATATCTGGTTGAATTTAAGGTGAGATGTTATGTCATTCATGGACTATTCAATACTTTCTCAATAAAGTGATAGATAACTTCATGTGGTTGAACTCTTCGACCACCAGTAGCATGGTCATGCACTTTCTTTATCCGACCACATTAAGGGGCCTAGAGATATCTCTCCTGTTATGTTAGGAGGGGCAAATCACATATCCAACTAGTCACATTCCTTCACATGTTTCATGGCATACTCGAAAGTTATCTTTATGACTACCCAGTTACGGAGTAGTGTTTGGCAACCACAAAGTGTACTCTTACACATGTCGGAAACCATGCTGATCTCAGGTCTAAGAATTATACATCATCATTGCTTGAGACCAACTGATGACACACTCCAACATGTGTTCACATTATTGATTCAATATCCCTATATATATGACCGGTGAAACATGGTCATCAATCAATACATGGGTTGGTCGATAGAGTCACTAGTGTTCCGACCAGTGACATCCGACTAGGGATACATTTAGAACGACATCATCATAAGTTAAAAGAGCTTTACCAATAAGTCACATACTCGTTAATCTTTATAACTGATGATTCATTCAAGGAACATAATAACACTTATTCGATAACACATAAACATAGACGTGATACAATCATCTCTATGATTGCCTCTAGGGAATATCACCAACATTTTTATTTATTATGTCATGAACTAGACCACATAAATTAGCTAGGTTTTTTATATATTATGTCATGAACTAGACTAATATTTTTTTAATATTTGTTTTGAGTGAGAATAGAGCAATAAAGATAGCATTTGAAGCCCAGTATAACTGTTGATAATGAAAGTGTGAATTACCTTGCGCGTTGGGTTTAGTTTAGTGCGTATGTTTACCTATCTATTCCTATGGCACAAATGGCAGTTTGCACAAACCATCAACTCGAACTAAAAGTACCATACAAACATGCCTTTTGGAAAGGAAAATATTTGATAGAAATCAAGTCAGCTTTGCGGACATACCCCCGAGCAGGCTCTCCTCCTAGCCTCATACCCATCCAGCAACTCCTCTACAAGGTCCTCTTCTCCCATTCAGCTCTCTGCGGCTCTCGCCTGGCAACATACGCAGGCCTGTAATTGATAAGGTCTGATTGCTCGTGAGTCGACCACATTTCCCATCTGCACCTTTTTTCTTTATGTCATAGACGAGCAAGTTAGTCGTATTGCAAAGAGGTGGGATGAATATCTCGATAGAAGACTCACCCCTTGGAATGCCGTGGCGTACCTGCACACGAAGCCTTGCTGGTTTCCTACTCCCATTGTTGCATATTTAGCTTGCACGCCGACTGGTTTCATGCCTTCTTGGTAACCCATTTTCCCTTTCGGGGCATATCCACATAATCCAATATCCCCAAAAAATTCGACCCAACCTAGAAACCCTTATCTAGGTTCGTTCTTGTGGCATCAGGCCGATTGACTCATGGACCCATAGGCTTAGGACTCTATCATTCTAATGGCTCAAAAAAGTTGCCATGAACGACATCGTCGGGGGAGGGGGGCACTAGCGATGTCCCATTGAGATGATCATCCATGTCAAATGGAAGATCATTCGCATGATCGGCCAACGCTTCAGGTATGCAGCTTTCTTCTCCTCCTCCACCACCTTGGCGTTGACCTTGGCACTAATGAGGCTGGCTCTGAGGAATAATAGCGTAGCACCAACTTTCCTCGTTGTCCAGAGAGCCACCACAACTTTGCACCGAAAAATTGGCTAAGGGTTGGACACCATCCAAAGAGGCATCACAACTTTGCCATTGAAAAATTAGCTAAGTGCTAGAACACCACCTCAACACCAACATCTTTGGCGCTGAGCCTACCACGTCAGAGACATGTCAACCCTACTCATCCACACATCAGCCCTGTTCATCCCTCCTATGTCAGCGTGCCTCAAATGGGAGCGTCACAACTGATGACGCTAACCTGTTATCCCTCGGTGCCATTCGTGCTGGCACTGAGCAAAGAGGCCATTTTTAGAGAAATTTTTTCTATGGTGGCTATTTCAAAAATAGAATAGAAAAGGGTCTAAAATAAGAAGAAAAAAAAACTCAATTTGGCATGCAACAAAGGACTCGCTAATTCGACTATTTTTTCTGTTGAAGTAAATTAGTTAATGTATTAATTCCCATTATTACCTTTCAAATCTTCCCCAATGTTATTTTCTCTCGGTCGGAGTCACATATAAGCTGTGGGTTCTTTTTACAAAACAGTCCTATAGTTAGTATCATTTGCAGAGAAGTCCATAAAAATTATAGAATTAACCCTAGAGAAGCTTAATACTCTATATTTAACCCGATAATGTTTTAGGATCCGACACTTCTCTTGGTCATGAGCCGTGCATGAGGGGTGAAGCAACTATAAGGATGCATCTATATATACTTGCAATCTCGGTCGAGAGGTGGGAACAAATGATGTCGCGGCTACATATGAAAGGTTAAGACCTCTGCGAAAAGTTTGCTCGGGCTGAGCCGGTTTAGAAAACGAAGCCTGATGGTCTACATCGTGATCAAACCCAAGCCTGTCCCAACGTAAAATCAGCTAGCCTAGCTCGGTTTTCGCTCAGGTCGATATATTAGACACGTCCGCACACGTCCTTCCGCGTCTTCTTCTTAGAGCAAAAGTAGAATTTTCTTACAACCACGACGACGACGACAACACAAACAAGCTGTTTTTGTTAGTGATGAATAAAAACCGATTGGAATTGAGTTGCATTCACTAACTAGTTTATAAAAGATCTTAAACTGAAAAGGAAAGACAGACAACTCACTTATAATTCAACACTTCTCACGTAGACTTACTCAGTTCAAGATGCGAAGTAGAATAGAAATGAGTTACAATTATTTTTTTCAATTACACCATTCTAATCTTAAACTCAAAACTTCTAAACTCTGTTGCCGTATTAAGTTCTATAAGCACCAACCATCCAACCAAAAAATTAAGCTGAACAGTTAACCTGTACCTGGACAACGAGCAGGGTATATCACAATCCAATCCAATCCAATCCTCACTTATCCTCGATCGGCCAAGCGGGAAGAGCTAGCAGCCTAGAAGCAGCTGGACACGGCCTGCAGATGCAGACAGGACGGGAGAAAAGACGGGGATTGATTCCTTGCCAAATCTGATAAACAATTCCACCCCCATCGGCCCATGCGACGCCACGCGATCACATCACTCGAGGAGGGGTCGTGGCGACCAGCCACTGCCTGAATCTGCCGGATGGCACCCCACGCGCAGACGCAGACGCAGACGCGGACGTCGACTTGTTTGACTCCCCCCGCCAGTCGCCACTTGCAGGGTTGGAGCCGGAAAAAAAAAAGGCAGGGTAGCAGGTCTCGCGGTCGGCCCGTGGGCCCATGTAGCAGCGTGGTCGGCATGCGCGTGGGACCCATTCGACAGTGTCTACTCGCTCGTGATAGTGCACATTGTATCTTGCTGGTGACACGTCGCCCGTCTCTTTGGTCGTTGAGAAGACACGAAAACAAAAACTAGTAGACAATGAACAGTAATGCTTCACGTGTGCGATACGAACGGGAGTCATATTAGCTAGTATTTTTTTAGTTAATTTAGCTGTTTTCATATTTTTGTAATAAATTTCATATGAGTTTATTAGTCGTAATTAATTAACCGTCAGGCATAGTTTATTAGTTACCAATTCGTAATTAGTTAGTTTTACTCAATTAATTAGTAGTAAATAATTAGTTATAATTAAGAAATCATTAATTAGTTGTAATTAATTTAGTGGCCTTAGTAGGTTGTATTTTTTATTAATCTGTGGTAATAAATTAGTCACAATTATTTTAGTGCTATTTAGTTTATCGTAATTAATTTAGTCGTGAATAATGTGGTTTTCATTATGTAACACAACTTCATTTATAGTAATTAATTAGTCATAATTAATTTATTCACAACTAATTTAGTCATACTTAATTAGTCATAATTAATTTTGATGATAATCTAGAAATCCTCATTTAATTATTTATCTGTAATCCTTATTATGGATAATGACACTATTATATAGTTCTTGAGTATACCCTTTAATGTTCATAAGGGAGAAACTGGAGTCGTAAGATCTTCTACGACTACCTCATGATCGTAAGTTCTTATACGATCACCTCATGGTCGTAAGTCCTTCTACGACCAAGTCATCTACGACCAACCCATAGTCGTAAATTCTTCTACGACTAGCACATGATCATAAGTTATTCTACGATCACCTTATGGTTGTAAGACCTTCTACGACCAGGTCAGTTATGACCACCATATAATCGATCGAGCTTACAGACAAGTAGACCCAATTGATTAGGGCATCTAAACAATCAATATACGCTATTATTCTCCGGAATAATTGCAGTGATAACTATTTGGTGACGTAGGAACGTTACTTCTCCAACAATAATCTCTGGTAACTGCGCCATCATCTGAAGCATTGATACACCCTTTAGACTGGAGAAATTATCGCCCACTTTGAGCACGCTATAAAAAGAGGAATCACTAGACGGCGGAGGGAGAGAGGAACAAAGACACAATCATGAGCACAAGACATTGTATTTTAGTCTTTCTCTTGATCTATAACCAGTATACTCAATATAGCCTCACAGGAATAGGGTTGTTATTCTCTCCAAGTCTTGGAGACCACCCAAATCAAACAATCATTATTTGAGTCTTGGAGACCCCCCAAATCAAACAATCATTACGTAAGCTCGGTTCTAAAACATCGACAGTTGGCGTCGTCCGTGGGGATCTTCTGGTCGTCAAGTTTCCTTCATTTTCTCTCAACTCTAATGCTTCCATGGCAGGAGAGTGGAACAAGGAGAACTGGTTTGACTTGGTTGATTACGCAGATATCGACATGGATGCCGGCTTCGACTACGAGCCGAGTATTGTATCATCCGATGGTGATGTCGCCTTCGGAGATCATTCTCCAGGAGACCATACCACCGATGGATTTGAGGAGGGATCCTTATCCCCCACAACGTTATGTCCAAATGAGGAGCCAACTTCCTCAAAGAGCAAGGGTCATTCCGACCACAATCAGGACTGCTGCGAGGTAGACCCAGGATATGGCGATGCCTCCCCCTCCAAATGTTTAAGTCCGCCTAAGGTAGTCCGACCTGGTACGGCAAGTCCCAGAAGCCATCATTCTGGAGCTTCATCAGCACCTGGTGGTACTGTCTCTCTGGTTAGCCCCACAAAGGATGGGGTTGAATATGCTTTTCCTGCGAGTTCGACCATACCATCGCAGGGCTCATTTGCAGACGGAGACAGTTATAACCCGGAATCCCCCTTCCTGGAGGGGTTTGCTCCAAGTAGCTAGACGGTGCCTTTCGACTACTCCTCGAGCAAGGAGGCCTCGAGCTCAAGTGGAGGTCACCAATGGGAGGTCTTCGTCCTTCCCTCAGGTGATGATCACTCTCCTAGAGACAGTACTGAGGACACTCTCCAACGATCACACATTGCGACCCCTCGTGGCAATGGTAAGAACACCTCCGGTAATGAACATGATCAACACTCCGATGAGTGTGCGAGAAATCCTCGAGATAATCGCACTTCATTGAGGCAAACTCAAGGATCAGACATAGACGATCCTGAGACAACACGATATAGAAGAATAACAGCTTAGAGAAATCTGCTTGAGCGCTTTTAGTATCAGTCAGAGGAAGCTCAGAAACTCCAACATATCAGCGATCTACTTGAGAACCCAACTCGAGAGCCTGCCCGAGTGCCTGGCAACGACCTCTTCACGCAAGACATCGCATGAAAGCTTTGAAGCGCGATGACCAAACACGAGCACCCTCGCAGTCGTCATTACGGAAGTCGTAGCGGTACGACTCCATCAGCTTCTAGTCATTCGAATAACTCACCGCACAGAGATCGGCATAACAACAGGGTATGTCGTTCTCCTAACCGGAGAAAGGTTCTTCGAACGCCTGAAGATAACCAAGCTCTCAGGAGAGGCGATCATTCACCACTCCGACACAGAGGTTTGTAGCAGCAGACGAGATACGATGAGTATTACCCTCATAGAATCAAGACTTATCATAAGTTGGGCTCACCCACAGCCGGGTATCGTCGTGTACGATCACCTGATGACGACAACCATTCTTTTCTACAAAGAAGGCATTACGAAGTAATTACCAGATGTAAGCCATTCTTATCTAACCTCCGAGCAGTTCGCTGGTCGCCACGGTTTCGACTAGTGAACATAGAGAAATTCGATGGGTTTCAGAATCCCATCGAGTTCCTCCAAATCTACACGATCGTTGTCCAAGTAGCAGGAGGTGGAGAGGGTGTCATGGCGAATTACCTTTCGACTATGCTCGAAGGGTCCCCTCAATCGTGGTTGATAAACCAACCACTCGAGTCGATGTACTTGTGGCAACACCTTTGTGACCTTCTGCTGACTAACTTCTACTTACCTACAATCATCCTGGAAAGGAGGACGACATTCACAGGATAAGGCAAAACAACCATGGGACCTTACGTCAATTCATCAGGCGCTTCAGTCATGTTCGGAATTCAATTCTTGAGGTTTCTGACTCATCTGTTATCAGAGCCTTCAAGCAGGGAGTCCGCAACAGAAGAATTACAGAGGACATCGCTTTAAATCCTCTGGCTACCGTCGCTGAACTCTTCGAGATGTCCGATCAATATGCGACTGCTACAGAAGCAGTCGAGTGAAAGAAAACCATCGATTGAGACGACAAGAATTCTCAAGAAGTAGGCGGAAGTAGCAAGAAATACAAAAAGGCCAAGAAATCCAAGAATAAGGTGAATGTCCAAAAACCACAAGCCAACGATTCTAAGGAGATCTTGGCCGTAAGCGACAAGGAACCATGAGCAGAAAAATGACAAGTCTAGGTAGTGTCCTTTCCATAAAAAGAAAGGACATGACTTCGCAACTGCTGGGTTTTCCAACTAAAACTCGAAGACTACTACAACGGCAAAGGACCACTTCTTACCCTCGAAGAGGTAGGGCAAGCGAGTGGTCGTACGCAGTTGGACGACAACGAGGAGACTCCATTCCATGATCGTGAGCATACCATCGAGCATATCAATGGGGGGTCATCGACATACGAGTAAAAACGATAGCTTAAGGCTGTCGAACGCGAGGTAAACTCAATTGACCCTTCTCTTGTCAATAAGTTGTCGAAGTGGTCGAAAGTTACCATCTCATTCGAGAAGAGTGACTACCCGATCCCTTCCACTTGACCAGATCATTTTTTGATCATGGTCGATCCTACCATCAACAACTGTCGAGAAAATCAAGTGTTAGTTGATGGTGGAAGCTTGTTAAACATCTTGTTTACGAGTACCCTAGACGAGATGCAAGTACCTAGGACCAAGGTAAGACCAGTACAGTACTATTTTCATGGTATTGTACCGGGGTCTTTGGCCAAACCTATTGGCCAAGTTTCTCTTCCTTTAACATTTGGTTCACTAAGTAATTTCAGGACAGAGAAGATCTTCTTTGATGTGGTTGATTTTGATTTGGCATATAACGCCATACTCGGACGACCAACTTTGGTAAAATTCTTAATAGCTACTCATTATGGGTATCAATGTCTTAAGATCCAGGTCTCAAAGGAGTAGTCATAATTCATTGTGATAAGAAGATGACACATACATGCGACCGTCGATCCCTCGAGATGGTTGGCCAAATACCAACTCGGGAAGAAAACAAGGAGTAGTCTTCAACCAAGCAGTCGAAGTTGAAAGCTGCACCGAAGTCGAACGACCAGGTCAAAGAGGTTCCTATGGAACAAGAGGAGCCCTCGAAGACTGTTCACATTAGGGATACTTTCGACCCCAAATAGGAAGACTGTCACTTTCCTTTGAGCAAACGCAAATGTCTTCATGTGGCAACATCCGACATGCCCAGAGTCTCTAGGGAAGTGATTAAGCACATGCTAGCTTTACGGCCTAACAAAGTACCCATAAAACAAAAATTATAGAGATTTGCCCCTGATCGACGAGATGCTATCATATCAGAATTGGATAACCTACTTAAAGCAAGCTTTATAAGAGAAGTTGACCACCCAGAGTGGTTGGCCAACCCTTTAATGGTTAGGAAGTCTAACGACAAGTGGCAGATGTGTGTAGACTTCATTGATCTCAACAAAGCTTGTTCAAAAGAAGATTTTCTCTACCTCGTATCGATTAGTTGGTTGATTCTACTACTGGTTGGAAACATTAAGTTTTCTAGATGCATTTTCTGGTTACCATCAGATTAAGATGTGTCTATAAGTAGAAGTGAAAACAGATTTGATAGTTTCCAACCGATCCGAACGAAAACAGATTGGGATTTTCTCGGATCGGATTTTTCTCGGATAACTCTCAGATCGGAAACGAATAATGGATTTTTTGTCAAATACAAATATGGATATAGTAACCATGTTATCCGTCGGATAAGGATACG
Organism: Hsuehochloa calcarea; assembly: GCA_036346395.1. NCBI lineage: Eukaryota > Viridiplantae > Streptophyta > Magnoliopsida > Poales > Poaceae > Hsuehochloa > Hsuehochloa calcarea. The sequence goes on along the minus strand of CM070615.1, from coordinate 6,442,345 downwards.
GATACGGATTATCCGGAAAACACGTAGGCCGGATATCCAAATTTCAGCCCAAAAGAGAAAAGGATACTTTAATTGATTTCCAAATTTTAGAAAATGCAACAAATCAAACAGCCTTTTAGAAATATCAAATAGAGTTCAAAAATTCTAGAAACAATTACATAAATTCCTTGAATTATTTTAAACTTAATAAAATTAATTCCAACTTAAAGTTGGTTTTTAATTTTGCACAATTTTTTTTTGGAAAATAGAAAAAAACCTTTTTAAAATCGAGATAATTCAAGAAATTAATTAAAAAATTTCTTTTAAACTTTAAATCCAATATAAATCACATAAAACTCAATAAATTTCCTTTTTTACATTAAAAACTAGGAAATTAAATAATTTACTTTAATTTATTATTATTTTCTTTTTAATTAAGAAAACTCTTTTAAATCTCGGAAAACCCAATAAAATAGTACGTTTATTATTTTTTTTTGGTAACATACTTTGGGATATTACAGTCATTTGCGTATGGATTAACCATCCAGCCTGATTGATGTAGTATAAAGTAAGTTTTATGTATGTGATGAACTAAGTGTGAATATGTAATGACTTGTGACTTTATGAGTTATGACTTATGAGCTAAATATAATAAACTAAGTGTTATGTTTGTAATAAACTAGTTAATGCAACTTGCTAGTGCCAATGTTATGTGTTGTTGCTGAAATAATGGACAATTCATGAACGTTTGCATCAAATAATCTAGTTATATATTTTTGTTAATTCCTGGCATACAATTTAAGGGGTTTCATGTTCCCAAAAATATCCACGACCATATTCGTTTCATTTCGTATTTGCTCTGTATTCATATTTGATAATATTCATATCTGTATTCGTATTTGTACCCGGATCCGAAAAAATGAAAATAAATGCGGCAAAGTCATTATCCGTCCGTATCCGATCCATTTTCACCCCTATCTAGAAGATGAAGAAAAGACCGCATTTATTACACCATTTGGAGTATTTTGCTATGTCAAAATGCCATTTGGTCTAAAAATGCTGGTGCTTCTTTTCAACGCTTGATGCGATCGACTTTTTCACCTCAACTAGCCCAAAATTTGGAAGCTTATGTTAACAATATAGTCATAAAAAGCATCAAGCGGCTTAACCATGTTTTTGACTTGCAACAAACATTCGACAACCTCAAAAAAACACTGCCTAAAACTCAATCCTGAGAAGTATGTGCTTGGAGTCTCTTCAGGAAATTTGCTTGGATTCCTTGTCTCTATACGAGGAATCGAAGCAAATCCTAAAAAGATAAAGGCGTCATGCAAATGCGCACTCCGACCACGAAGAAATAAATCTAGAAACTCACAGGACGCATGGCAGATTTAGGTCGTTTTATCGCACGATTGAAAGAAAAAGGACTACCTTTCTTCAAACTTCTAAGGAAGCATGAGGGTTTCGAGTGGTCAGAGCAGGCTAACGCTACCTTTGAGGATGTCAAGAGTTATCTTACGAGTGCTCCTGTTTTAGTTTCTCTGAAGCCAGAAGAGACGCTCTTAATTTATCTAGCTACCACGCCACATGCATTGAGCGCAGTACTGGTCATGGAGCGTGAAAACGTCCAACGACCAATCTACTACGTAAGGGAAATTTTACACGGGCCTAAGGAGAGCTACCCTCAGGTCCAAAAACTTCTTTATGCCCTCCTTATGTCTTCGAGGAAACTGCAGCATTATTTCTAGACGCACAAGATAATTATGCCGTTTGAGTTTCCCTTAGGAGTGGTCCTTTAGAACAGAGAAGCAGCGGGACGCATGGTAAAATGGTCAGTAAAACTTGGGGAATTTGACCTCCATTTCATGTTCCGAACGACCGTTAAATCCTAGATCTTGGCAGACTTTATCGTTGAATGGACAAATCATGAATCTGTTTAGGATCCCCAGTACGATATCTGTGACCAGTGGACGATGTACTATGACAGGTCACTTACTTTAAGTGGCTCAGGGGCTGGGGTGTTTCTGAAATCTCCTAATTGAGAGACCTTAAAGTATGCCATTTAATTAAACTTTCAGGCCACTAACAATGTGGCAGAGTACGAAGGTTTTCTGGCTGGCATACGAGCTGCGAAAGCACTCGCGATTCGACGACTACTTGTGAGAGACGACTCTCAACTAGTCATGAATCAGGTTGAAAAAGAGTACCAGTGCTCTAATCCGAACCTATCTCGGTACTTATCAGAGGGTCGAAAGCTAGAAAAGCATTTTTTCGGTTTTGATGTACAATTTATCCCTCGAGAGGATAATTTCCTCACAAACCAGCTTGCTCGTTTGGCTTCTTCCCGATCGCAAGTACAAAAAGGAGTTTTCTTGGAGCAACTCCAAAAGTCATCTCTGGTCGAAACACCAAAGACAACTCCTATTGAGATAGCCTATCTAGAATACGAGGATACCTGGATGAATCCCATCTACAAGTATCTTTAGAAGGGTACAATACCCGATGATGACCTCGAGGCAGATCACTTATCCCGAAAGGCTAAAATGTATACTTTGGTCGAAGGAGTCCTCTAAAAACGAAGTACTCAAGAGATACTCATGTGATGCATATAGTAGATGGAAGGACTAAACCTCCTCCATGACATACACGGGGGCATCTGTGGAACTCATGCTTCCTACAGAATGTTGGTCGAAAAGGCCTTTCGATAAGGTTTTTACTGGCCAACAGTTCTCTACGATGCCAAAGAGTTGGTTAAAAAGAGTATACAATACCAGTTTCATAGCAGGAAGATACAGCAACTGGCTCAGGCATTGCAAACAACTCCTCTATCTTGGCCTTGTGCGACCTGGGGTCTCGATATCCTAGGACCGTTCCCAAAGACTCTAGGAGGTTTCAAGTTCCTTTTTGTGGTTATTGATATGTCCACAAAATGGATCGAAGCCGAACCTGTGACTGGATAACAACGAAAGCAACAAAACGGTTCATGATGAGATGCGTGATTACTCGGTTTGGGGCCCAAGTCGAATAATCACAGATAATGGTAAGCAATTTTTTAGCGTAAAATTTTAAGAATTTTATGACGAGTTGGGTACCAAAGTGTGTTATGCCTCTCTTGACCATCCTTAAAGCAATGGGACAGTCGAAAGAGCGAATGGCCAAATAATGCAGGGAATCAAAACTCGAGTCTTCGACCAGCTTGTCAAGCACTCAGGGGCTTGGGTACAAGAATTACCCTCAATATTATGGGCAATTCGTACGACTGTTAGTCGGACCATAGGTGAAACACCTTTTTTCCTATTTTTCGATGCCGAAGCCATGCTTCCACCAGAACTAAAGACCAGGTCTACACGAGTCGAAACTTTCACCGACTCTACCCAAGAACAACTTCAAGCAAATGACATCAACCTACTCGAAGAGAAGAGAAATCAAGCCTTAATCTGTTCAGCAGTCTACGAGCCAGCCCTGCGCAAATACTGTGATCGTAAGGTCCAACATCGCAGCCTTGCTATAGGTGATATAGTGTTGAAGAAAATTCAATCCCAGTCTAATCGGGACAAGCTTTCCCCCAAGTGGGAATGTCTTTACAAAGTGGTCGAAGTTACGCGACCAGGTTCGATATGACTATCAATGGAAGACGAGTGAATTCTCTCGAACTCTTGGAACATTGACTAGTTATGCAAATTTTATGTGTAACCAACCACCCCGATAATAAAGTATCAGGTTCTTTCTATCTTTATTGTCTTACTTTGAGTAGCGCTTCGATAATTTTTTGACTATCCCTTGGTCTTAAGTTTTTCTACGACCAGTACCCAGCACTTCTTTACACTGGTCGAAAGGATAGGAACATCACCTAGTCGAAGCCTTTCCTTTCTGCACGTGGTCTTGACCACTAGAAGAAACTTTCTAGTGTCGACTCGTTCCTCACTTTTGCTGCCAACATAAAGAGCTCGGGTTCAACAAACATGGTCGAAATATTTTCAAGCCAACTCTTAATACCTTAGTTTATTTCTTCATTCGTTTTGAAAAATACTCTAAGCAGAGTACACTTTGGTAATTTGTTCAACTACTCTTGGTAAACTCGGTTGGTTCTAACTGGTTGGAGAAAGACGCAATACCTAGTCGAAATCTTTCCTCTCTGCACGTGGTCCTGCCGACTAGAAGGAACTTCCTAGTGTCATCCTATTTCTAACTCTTGCTACCAGGGTAAACCTATTGAGTGCAATCGAAAAGGTTGAACGAATTATAAAGGAACTCTAGACATTTGTCTAACTCAAGTTGCCGCTCTTGATTTGATTAATCTAGTCGGAGATGGCAACATCACCTGGTCGAAGCCTTACCTTTCTGCTCGTGGTCCTGCCCACTAGAAGGAACTTCCTAGCGTCGACTCGTCACTACTCTTACGACCAGTGCATGATAATCGGGATCACAGACTTTAAGTTAGCCAAACATCTCTTTTTTCGGAAAACCCTTTTAACACTATTTACTTGGTTTATATAAATAAACTAAGCAAATAGTCGGAGGCTAGGGTAAAATTATTAATATGGCTTCAATTCTTAGTCTTAATCTCTTTTTTAATTCATTATTTTATGAGTTGCTAACTACTCGACAAGATGATTTTTCAGCAAGAAGAAAGTATCATATATATCAACAAACTTGTCTTTGCAGGTTCATAATACAAACTACTCTGACGAAGGAGATCTGATCTACATCTCTTCTGTGACTTCCTTGTTGTTCGACTGCATATCTTCCATCAACCACTCCGCTTCTGCTTCAGAGCAGTCGAAGTCGGCTTTGACTGGTTGCAGATTAAAGTTGAGATCATGAGCTTTATGTTTTGCCAGAACAAAACATATTCTGCCTTCGACCACCTCCTTTATCGAATCATCTTGGTTGGACTTCATAGTGGTCACCAACTCTTGCAAAGTCCCGACTTATTTTCTAATGGTACTCAAGTGAGCAATTATCGTGTCTTCACTAGGAGTGACCTCCTTGACATGTAACCCACAGAGTAGATTGTTAACGAGAGAAATGTTGTCCTGAAGGTTCATCCTCATTGACTTCATCTCCTTCTGATTACAAGTCGGAGCCTCACGGAGTTGTTTTATTTCAACTGCTTGCTCTGAAAATAATAAGGCTAATCGGATAAAGTGACCCCTAAAGGAAAACAAAACTATTCGCTGGAAAAGACTTGTTTACCTGTGATCTTTTTCTTTGGCGATACGAAACATCTCATGAACAATCATGGTCTTGTCTTTGACTGCGGTTTTGAGCTTCCCTATTTCGACCTCTTTTTCTGAAAAGAAATGAGGGTTAAAAAAGAAAAAGAAGGTTATAAGCAGTCTTAAGTTTAGCACTTACTGTTTATTTGTCCCTACAAATTTTGAATTGCAGAGTTTGCCTCCTGAAGCATCTTTAGAAGGGTCTCTTTCTCTTTCCTTAGTTTTTTCATCTCGACCTTCTCGTAGTCAAGCGAATTGGCCAAGGACTTTTTATCGCTGTTGAACCTACAAAGGAAAAGAGTAGACATGAGTATAGGACAAGTGGTTCTAACTCTTTCTACGACCGGTACCTAGTCGTAAGTTTTTCTACGATAATCCTTTGGTCGTAAGTTCTCCTACGACCATTATCAAGTCGTAAATTTTTCTGTGACATTTCCCTGGTCGTAAGTTCTTCTACGACCAGTACATAGTCGTAAGTTTTCTACGATAATCCTCTGGTCGTAAGTTCTCCTACGACCAATATCTAGTCATAAGTTTTTTTACGATATTTCTCTGGTCGTAAGTTCTTCTACGACAAATACATAGTCGTAAGTTCTCATACGACAAACTCCATAAGCACTGTGCAAGTGGTCAAAACATAAATGATTACAACTTAATAGTGAATTACCATCTTTCTACCTGCTCGCAGAGTTCCGCCTTCTCCTGCCGCGGCTGTACAAGTTTCCTGTTGTACTTCTTTTTCGTAGATGTACAATTTGCTCTAGAGCTCTGTGCATAAAGAAGGACAATGAGAGGTGAGAAAAGCCACATGTATAAATATTGAGTAACAAGCACTTACGTTGATGCTCGTTCGAGCAAATATGGAGAGTACGCATGCAGGGTTCTTCAGTTCATCAAGCTCTTGAACCCGATTCCAGCACACCTTTTTGAGACGCTCGTCATCGAAAATATTCCCCCTGTCAGGAATATTCTTGGGGTGTGGAACTCGAGTACGAGACCTGAAAGTAGAAGACCCCACAACGAAAGCCGGGCTGAAGAATTCAGAAAAGAAGTTAACATATTCTTCTTTGGTACCGGGAGGAACGTCTACGGCAACTTCCTTCCCGGCGTGGTGGCCCAACGATCCATCCTCTTGGCCTGATGCCTCAGCTACATCATGCGTTGTTTTTGCCTCAGCCTATACGACCACTCATGCGGTCGTAGTTTCTTAGGCAGCAGCGACCTCTTCCACCACTCGGACGATGGACGACCCTTCGACCACCACCACTGTCATTCCTCCAACTGCCAGAGAAATAGCAGTGGATTCCTCGACAGGAACATCCTTGAGGACTGGAGGAGTCGGGCTAAGATCACAAAAAGGAAAACACGTCAAATGGTAAAAAAACAAAAGGTAAATGTTGTTCTAACACTTTTGTTTTTTTACATACATTCGTGTGCCAGATTTGATCTTGAATCTAGAAGAAACCTTCCCTAAAGAAGATTTCTTCGACTTCTTCTCAACCACGACCACGTCTAGTTATGGGTCTTAAGCAAGCACTACCGCTCCTTGAGCCTCCCGGCTCTCCGAATGGCCGAGACCTGTCTTGACTACATCAAGGGCAGCACTACCCTTGACCACAAACAATGCTGGTGCAGCGGTCTCCTTCACGAAAGACATAAAACTCTTCCAGCTCTCTTTTAATTGTTGCTTGACAAAGCCATGAGAGGCAGAAACTGTGAAAGTCGTATTGTCGTAGTAAAAGGGTACCTTGATCTTGGGGGCTTTGTGTTTGAGTGATTCAGCCGCCTTTGCCTTTTCTACAGTAGCCATTTCTGCAGCGAACCATGTAAAGGGCCCGGTCGGAATAGCAGAGCTTGAGCTTGCACCTCCCTTGTCAGTGACATTCACGAGCTGATGCTTTTTAGCCGGAGGAGCATCGACTTGCTCCATCGTCGCGCCAACAACCATTAATTCGACCTCTTCGTCGTCTCGATGGTCTTCCATGCCAACTTTCTGTAGAAGTCAGAAAAATAAGTATCACTAAGCGGTCGTAAGTTCTTCTACGACCAGAACCTAGTCATAAGTTTTTCTACGACAACCCTCTAGTCGTGAGTTTTTCAACGACTATTCTCCGGTCGTAAGTCCTTCTACGACCAATACCTAGTCGTAAGTTTTTCTACGACTACGAGATCCTAAAGAAGAAATCAATCATTGATTACCTTTAGGCTTTCCCTCCTATCCTCTGCGGTCAAAACCGCAAGGATTTGAGGAGCCGCCACGTTTGGTGATGGGGATTTCTCACAAACGAGCTTGACCCGAGCGTCAATTTCCGCTTGTGTGAGATCTGCAGGAGCAAATAAAATTTAAATAACCAAGTTGAAAATCAATAGAAAAAGAGCTAAATTGAAGATTTACTTACCCTGCTCGTAATCTCTGGTCGGGTCTTGCAACCCCGAGTACTTCCACATAGGATGTGCTCGTTTCTTCATAGGGCTAATGCGGCGCGTGATGAAATCCTTCACCACGTGCCAACCGATGAGCCCCTCCTCCTTCAAGTCTTTGATGGCTTGAATGTAGGGGGCGATCCGGCCAAGATCCTTGGGAGTCGAATCCTCGGAAGAAATCTTCTCGGTGGCGTTCCCGGCGAAAGAGAGGCTGTTTTCACTTGTCGTCTCCCAATAGAACCACCTCTTCTTCCATCCCAGCCATGACGACTGGGTGAACTTCTGAATGTACTCCTTTGACTTTCCATCGTGGAGCTTCAGACTACAGCTACCGGCGACTCCTGCTAGCCGGGTCATCCCGTAGAAATACTGGAACAACTCCAAGTCGGTCGGAATCCCCAGGTAGGCCTCACACAAGTATACGAACACACCAAATATTGCGATAGAATTGGGAATGAGGTTCACCAATTCCGCCCAAAAGTATTCGAGTACGAGCGTGAGGAAAGGGTGAGCGGGCAATCGAATGCCACACTCATAGTACACTTGGAAGACGGGGATCTACCCAATCTCCCCGGACGGTCAATGTTGCCCAGAAGCCTCAATCCACTTCACGAACTCCTTCTTTAGGATCTTCTCGGCGACTAGAGCTGTCATCTTGGTCGTGTCCATCTTTGATTTGGCCCACTGGAAAGCGGCTCCGGCCATCTTTCTCAAGGTGAGGAGGCTTGAGGCGTATGATTTGGTTGGTGGCGGAGAATGCGAAAGCTTGATTAACAGTTGGAGTGATTGGGGAAAAGTAAGAACCCTACAATTGCACCCACTATAAGTTTTTATAATCGCGCACTTGGGTTAAAGATGTGGCAACCTAACAGTTGTCACCTCTTCGGGAACCGCTCCAATAGACAAGTCTATGAGAGTCGATTCAGATTCATAAATTTGTCTGTTCAAGAAAACCAATTCAGTCTTTACACCTCAAGCGAAATTACCTTTTTGATCAAGTCTTTTTGGTCAAATGAAATACCAGTTGGAAAGAATTTGCTTCCAATTACCATACTACAACCATTTTGTAGTCGTAATATTTTCTACGACCACCTTGTAGTCGTAAGGTTTCCTGCAAACTTCTTGACCAAGTCTGTTTCTGGTCAAATGAAATACCAGTCGAAGAGTCTTTCCTTCGACCACCATTCTACGACCATCTTCTGGTCGTAAGATCATCTACCGCTTCGTTCCCAAGTAGGTATTTTCACTTGAAGCTAGAGGGCTAGATGAAAAGGATCTAAAAATACCCATTTAATTATTTATCTATAATCCTTATTATGGATAAAGACACCATTATATGGTTCTTGAGTCTACCCCTTAATGTTCATAAGAGAGAAGTTGGAGTCGTAAGATCTTCTACGACTACCTCATATTCGTAAGTTCTTCTACGATCACCTCATAGTCGTAAGTCCTTCTACGATCAGGTCAGTTACGACCACCCCATAGTCGCAAATTCTTTTACGACTAGCACATGATCGTAAGTTCTTCTACGATCACCTCATGGTTGTAAATCCTATTACGACCAGGTCAGTTACGACCACCCTATAATCGATCGAGCTTACAGACAAGTAGGCCCAAGTGATTAGGGCATCTAAACAATCAGTATACGCTATTATTCTATGAAATAACTGCACGATTAATCTCTCTATCCTAGTGTTAACTGTCGGGCGACGTAAGAATGTTACTGTAACATCCCAACTTTTGAGCCTTTGAAAATCTTATATTTATTAGCTACTTGAAAATCTCATCATCTGCATTTTATTTGAATTTATATTAAAAGCTTAATATGGACTTTAAGGACAAAATAATTTAATATGATTAATCCCAACATCAACAATTGTCAAAACTATTGTATTTAGATTCTATGTGCTCAGATATATTTTATAGAATTTTATAGAATTTTTCTAAGCTTATTTGCTATTTTCTAATTGCTAATTGTATTTTCTGGATTTTCTAAAAAGAGAAATCAATTAAATTTCTTCGGAACAGTGTTGGGCCGAAGCCCAACACTATTCCCGCACGCCAGCCCATCTCCTCGCTCGCCCGTACCCTCGTCCGCTGGATGTGCGACGCGTGCCCTTCCTTCGATCGAACGCCCGAGCGCTCGCCCGCCTCGATTTCTACCGCGTGGCCTCGCCCGCTGATATCGCTCGCTCGCTCGCCCGCGCCTCACTGTCGCTGCCAGGTGGGACCGCCACCGAGTCGTCGTCTCCGCGGAGTCTTCTTCTTCCTCGCGCCCGCGCCTTCGCCCACCATTAACCCTCGCGGAATCTTCGTCCAACAAAATAGATTCCGTTGAGATTTCTTTGCGCCGACCCCACCAAATCGTATCTTTGTTTATTACGCATCTACCCCCAACCAATTCAAACTTCGAATCAGCTTCAATCTCCTAAAATCGGGGAAATCCCGATTGCGTTTGTTTCGTACTCAAATTGGGGGTTTCCAATTCCGGCGTCCTCCGGGCATATAAAGAACCCCCTTAGGATCGCCCAGTCCGCCGCAACCCAAAGCCGCCACCCTCGTCTCCCCGATCGTTCTAGCGTCGCCGCAATCCAAGATTTAGGGTTTTCGGCCGAGCTTCTTCTCCATTGAATTGCGCCGCCGTCATTGTCGCCCTTGCCCCACCGGCTGCACCACCGTGTTCATCAAGTCCCAGGCTACCCCGTGCGCCCCTCCTCGTCGCCGGAGCATCGCCAGAGCGCACTTCCAACAAAACCCGAAGCTCCACCACCGCTTCTTCCTCGCCGCCGGTGGCCACAGTCGTTACTAGCCACTGGTAAGGGCACCCCTGAGTGCGCAATAGCACGGGGAACAATCTGGTACCCTTCGCCGCCGGTGACTCGTCGCCAAACGCCGGTGACCATCGGGTCCCAAGCGTCGCCGCCCGTATCGTCGTCGGCTTAGCGCCCAAAGATCGGTCTTTGGTGTGGTAGGCGTGGCTAGGGTGAAACAGCGAGCTTCGGCTCGGCTTTCGGCTCGGCGTGGCTCGGTTTAAAATCGGCTCGTTTGGAAAAGCGACACGCGAAAAAGCTCGGCGTCGAAAGGCGGTGGCTCGAAAAACTCACCTCGTCAACTCTCATCGAGGCTCGGCTGAACCCGGTTCGCTCGGCTCGTGAGCTTCGAGCCGGCTCGCGAGTCGCGAGCTTTTGCCACCGATCAGCGACATGTGGGGCCCACATGTCAGATTTCTTTTAAATCTAATTCTTTTTCCGGAAATTCTCGGCTGACGCAAGCATTGCTCAATAATTCGATTTTCCTTTATAAAATTAATTCGGGAAATCAAACTAAAATCCAAATTAGGGTTTTAATTATTTTTCAATCTTCCAAAGCCCATAACTTTTGCATCCGACCTCCGATTGAGCCCATTCAAATTTGTAAATTCATATAAAATCAAGATCTATAAAATTCATATAAATTTTATTTGATTTTTGGAGTTTTTGTTGCCTCTGTTATTTATTTGTTTTTGTCTCCTTTGTCTCGTTTGCGAGTAGACGTCGATACTTCGGGAAATTTTGGAGAAGAAGGAGCCCCTCAACATCAAGACCAGTACCTAGACCTATTCCAAGGCAAGTTAGACCTTTGATCATGTTGCACCCTGTTTTCAAAATACTTTGTTTCAATGTATTGCATTCTAATTCAAGTATTTATTTAAATGCTTTTGGGATAGTTATTAATCCAATTTGTTATATCCACCTTGTCTATTGTATGCCATGATCTTTTGTTACCTTAGATTGGTTCATTATTAGTTGGTATTATCGTAGCACCAATATGGGTTGGTTAGATACGAGTAGACTGTTTAGCCATGCCACGAGTCATCATTTCATGTGAGTCGCAATTATAAATTTGACTAATGGAATATGGAACTGTGTGATGAAACTGTTGGTGCTGTGTGCTGTTACTCGTGATGGCATGTGTTGCACTTAATCAACAGGGTGGGATAAGATTTGGACTGAGGCAAGTGGTAGATCTGTGTGAATGGTGGAGCTGTGTGCTTATTAAACTTTGTGATTTGGGGAAAAACTGGAAGTCTTGCCTTGGTCAATTAAGGACTTAACTTTGTGCGCCATTGAACTGAGCCTTACTGTACGGCCACATGCCTAGTATGGGCTGGGCCTGACTTAGTAAGTTATGGAGTCTTGACATTGACAACTCTGGTTGTATTTAAGCTGTGTGATGGGCTGGAGGTGTGATATGTCACATCGCGGGACGGTTTGCTGCATCCCTGTCCAATGATGTGTGTCGTAACCAAACGTTGTGTGTATCGGTTGGCCGGCAGGAAAGCACATCGGGAGTGTCATTGCTTGAGATGAAGTCTCTGAAAGGTTTTGTTGTGATCAACTCTGATCCGATTGATTTCATCGTGTGGGTAAAGTGTACAACCTCTGCAGAGTGTTAAACCAATCTATTCGAATAGCCGCGTCCTCGAATATGGACATGCTCGGGAATTTCACACGAGGGGTAGATTTTCATAAAACAACTGGGAAGGGTCAGCTGTGTGAGGTAACTTGTGCAGCTGTGTGAATAACTTGATTAGGTGCGTGTCCTTTGTGAAATCAAATGTTAAATTAATAGTCTTTATTTGTTTTCAATTACGTTTCAATCTATTATCTGTATTCAATTGTAAATGTTGCATTTCTGCAAAATAACTACAGAAGCCATTCCTTGGGAATAAGCCATCATGTATAATTGCATTATGTGGTATGACTTGCGAGTACGATGTGCACTCACTCTTGCTAAACAAATCAACAAAAGTGGAGGAGTCATCACCAGCTTTTGAAGAGGAATTCTATGAAGGTTGATCGTTAGGGTCTTGATCCCAGTCAGTTGCATGTGGTGTATTGATGGGAGTCCGCTGGAATTACTTTGTTTTCGCTGCAGTTTATTTCATTATTGTCAGCCTTGCATGGCTTAATAATTGTAAAACTCGACCTTAAGGTCACAACAATTATTTGTTATTCAAATTTCTCGTTTATTTAATATTTCGTTGTATGGAGTTGATATTTCATCAATGTTGACACTGTGTGCACTAGCGTGATCCTGGACTAGTGCGGAATACAAAGAGGGTCCAGATTTGCATATTTGGGTCCCGACAGTTACTTCTCCAACAGTAATCTCTGGTAACTGCACCATCATCTGAAGCATTGATACGCCCTTTGGGCTGGAGAAATTGTCGCCCACTTCGAGCACGCTATAAAAGGAGGAATCATCAGACGACAGAGGGTGAGAGAGGAAGAAAAACATTTCAGTCTTTCTCTTGATCTATAACCAGCATACTCAATATAGTCACACAGAAGTAGAGTTGTTATTCTCTTTGGAGAATGTCCGAACCTGTATAAAAATTTATGTGCCATTATCTCTATGTGATTTGAGTCTTAGAGACCCCCCGAATCAAATAATCATTACGTAAGTTCGGTTCTAAAACACCGATAAATTTGATCGTAGTAAATTAGTGTGCATTAATTTGTTGTCTGTATTTAGTTGTAATTTTTAATTTCTAGTAATTTATCGTCATTGTGAATCTTTTCACTAATAATATGCTTGTTCCATCTCTTGCAAGCTAAGCCTCTGTCGGGGCTTCTGGAACCCTTCCACAATGAGAATCACCGGTGCAAGTTGTGGATCGCTCAGGACACGGATGGCCCTCCACCCCTGGTGCTTTGGTCCAGGAGGGATTATTGACAGCTTGATGCTCGCTACATCCCAATCCTTCAGGTCACGGGCTTGTTGCCCTTTACAGGCTACTCTCCGTCGGATGCCACTTCACCCTGGACGGCAGTCTGCTGTCGGCACTTGTCGATAGGTGGAGGTCCGAGACGCACACCTTCCACTTTCGGTGGGGGTGAGATGATGATCACTCTCCAGGACGTCTCATTCTTGATCGGTCTCCCGGTCCGGGGTGAGCCACTTGTTCTAGGACATTCACTAACGGACTGGAAGGCCAGGCTGGGGCATCGATTTGGCATACCTATCCCACACATTTCCCGTGGTGTCCCTCGGACTTGGATGATACATTTTAGTCAATGCCCGCAGGATGCATCTAACAAAGTTTTTAGGATGCGTCTCATTGCTTACCTTCTTCATCTCTTTGGTTAGGTCATGTTTCCCACCACATATGGTGATTGGGTGTACCTCAGCTTCCTCCGCATCGCCGACTCTTTGGTTGACGCAAAGGCTAGGGTGATGCCTTAGTACAGCTCGGGATAAGCCGTCCTTTGGGCCACATACATGGGATTATGTGACGCTTCGCAGCGTGACACTGTTGTTAAACCAAGCATTGCTATCTACTACGTGCTCCTGTAGCTATGGAGTTGGGAGCACTTCCCTGCTGTGCAACCCTCCTTCGAGAAAGTAGTGCACCTGTACCCCGAGTTACACGACCTGATAGATGGGCCCACTATGGGATACCGGTGGATCGCTGCCCATCTACGTTGGGCCAAGGATAGACCGGCGAGGTGCTACTCGTTGTTCCACAACGATTTCGAGTCGTTGCACGACAAAGACATCATCTGGGCTCCATGTAGCCTAGATTCCATGAACACGGTAGTGCCACATGGGCTGTTTGTGCAATGCATGCAGAACGCTGGATTATGGGCGACGACTTGTCACTTGGTATTTTCACATATGGTGGAGCCTTACAGCACTGCAGCACATAATGTGATAGTTTGATTTGTACTAGCTCATGCCCCCTCCCAATGGCAGGATCCTGTAGCGAGCCATCCACTTGTGAGTCAAACTCCACCCAAGTAATGTTTACACTTCATACCTATATCATTTGTTCTAACATCAATCCTTACGGAATCTTTGGCAATCGAGGTGGGCCGACATCTTTGAGGGTGTAGCGATCCGGACGAGTGGATCACGGCTTAGCGGAGACAACACAAATCAAGATCTTGCAGGAGCAGCAATCGTATGACGTACAAACATACCGTTAGTACATTGAGTATTCCGTACCACGGTCGCACACCAGACTCACTTGTCCTCCTCCAAAGTGTCCAGAGCAGGTGACGCACCAGGAGAGGCTCCACCACTCGTTCGATCGACACAGCGCTGCTGCGTGACAACAAGGTAAGACACTTACAACCTTTGGTTATTTAATTGATGATATTTGTACTCTTTGTTACTGAACTAGTTTTGTCTCTCACTTCAATTGGAGTGGCTGCAACGCATCGGTGACCGCCATGTGCAGCCCAGAGCACATCGTACCGGGGCTACTGAGCACTTTGAAGTACATATTCGTGGAGTCGAAGAATGTAATAAACATGTGATGCGGTCGTTCGAGAGATGACGTCCTACACGCTGTGCATTGAGTGGGAGGACCGTGTTCACATGCTAGGTTAGCACGGCCCAGTGAGACCGGTGGGCATCGTAGCCCTCCCCGTCGGTCATCCGCGCTCTAGATCGGCGGGGAGGTAAGTTATGTACAAATTTATATTCTATTTTTTGTTACACCTTAGGTTATGCTAACATCATGTTGTTCTCCAGCCGCAGGTCTGTCGGAATGCATCACTTCTGTTGTCCGCACCCTGTACTCAGACTGGCGCTCGCCCTCGGTCATCTGCACTGCACATCCGGGAAATACAAGATTTTCACTTTACATCCTGAGTATTTATTTCGCCTGGCATCATCTCGTCTTGCAGCCTTCAGTTGACCGTGGGGTTACGACCATACGTCCACTAATGAGGATACAGGCCTCCCAGCTCCTGCTAGAGAGCAGTACACAGTGCTAGGTTTTGAACCGTGGCACCCATGGCACCCATCCCTGTCGAATGACCAGTACGGAGTACCGTACGAAGGGCAGAGCTCCTCCGGGGTTGCTGGCACATCATATGGTCGAGGCCAGAGCTCATTCACACCGATGGACTTGCAGACAGTGTATTTAGGGGGCGGAGGATCTAGGTGTGGATTTCTTGATACGTTCATTACTGACATGATTGCAGGTGGCAACTGGTTTGACATGACTCAGCTAGACGACTATGACGTTGGACAGACTCAGCTGGACCAAAGTCATCTTGCTGATGCACCTCTACCCACTCAACAGTCTTTGTACTCCCCCGAGCTGATATGCAATCTCTGAACCAACTAACGTATCCCACGAGACATGCTTGACGCAAAACCAAGGCGCGCACGTAGAGAGTGGCTCAGCGAGTGAGCCATATTGTATCCCGAGTGAACTGCACTACATTTATGTTATGCGATTTTGTTTTGCTATATTTGTATGCATATTTTGTATGCTATGTGCGTATTGTCGGAGTACATTGGTTCCGGTCTAACATGAAATTAGAAAACAACGAGGTTCACACAGATTCATGAAATCAAGATAGTTTGGATATGAAATCAAATACTAACCAGCCCAGAATGGGGGTACACCACTTAGTAGAATGTAGAGAATTACACCAGCAGTCCAGACATTAGCTTTTGGTCCATAATGTTTGCACAACAACAGCACATAATATGGGCTTAAAACATTTGTAGACACTTGACCAGGAAGGAATAAAACAAGAAAAGGATAAAAAGAGCAATGAGTGCAGAGTGCATCACAAATAACCTTACGAAGCGAAAAGGTTCGGTGTAGACTGTAGAACTTAACCATAAAATGCAATAGGAAATATTTTCCATAATACACATTACTAAATGATTACTAGAACAAAATGTGAAGCAGCTTCCATCAGTTTGTGCTGCCATACAAGTAGGGAATGTTTCACGGTGAACTTGTATTCTAGACCTGGTAGGCTGGACACTTAGCGGTAAACTTGGGAAAAAATGTGTGAGGGCATGCGGGCGGTGGCTGTGCATACAAGGGGCGTCCAGCGGTGTTCGTGCGGATGTGGCTACATATCAGCACACTACGTATCCGAACTATAGACGTGCGGTCAAACTACTATTTTTACCGATACGTCGAGAGACGTTACTTTTTTTGGAGAAAAAAATACATCTGCAACAGTGCCATTTAGTAATAATAAAAAAAACTCGCTACATAGTCACCACCACTAGCTGGAATGAGTACCTGTCTACGCGTTTTCTATAACATTATAATTGCTTGTCTCCCTGGTACTGGTAGGCGTGGTTTTCGCTCTTGTCCCAACAGTGGACTGGCCGTTGACCGACCACTTGCTAGCTAGTGCGTTGACATAAGGAGACCACAAAGGGATCGAGTTGACTTCTATCAATGAGAAAGTGCGCTCCTCGATACTCGTACTCCGGCCTAACCAGTGTGGTAGTGAGGAACCAGAAATTGAAAAATAAAGGAACGAACAAATTATAGAGTAAAATTGCATTATATGAGGTGAGTCGAATAATAAAAATATAGATAAATTTCTATAGATCAGATACAAATACAGCGAGAAATTTTGAATCATAGAAGTGTATTCCTATGTGGTAAGGAGGCCTAGCTAAAATGTGCCTAGTAAATAGCAGTTAGAAGTGCACATTTTTTTTAGTGAAGAAATGAAACATTGACCTTGGTTGTGGCCTCGTGGGGGGGAGGAAGTGTCGGAGAAGACGTGATTGTCTTGCTGTTTACCATCTCATTGGGATCGGATGGATCTTTCCTTGGCTAGACAGGACAGGAGGCCACGCGCACAAGTAAAAAGTGTAGTTGAGGAAAGGAAATTTACTTGGAGACCTTCTCATCAACCGTTGGATCTCCCTCTCAAACCAATCCAACGGCTAGTGGGGGCCTTGGGGTGAGACCCTTCCCCATTAAATTTTCTTCCAGGGTTGAGATGGCTAGACGACTCACCGAAAGAAAGTACACACACCGACGGACAACACCATCGCCTTCCAAGTTTTGGTTTTCAAGAATTAATGAAACGATTCCAAGTTTTGCTGACCCGTTCCTTTTCTCCCCTTGCCTGCAAAATATTGTGCCAGAAAAGAAAAACAAAAAAGGACCCAAATGAAAGCAACACAGATGGTCCAGGTGTGCTTCAATTCCTTTCCTGACTAGTGCCTGCATTATCGCCCTGCCTGTCTATCCACCCATTTTTTCTTCGGGAGGAAAAAAGTGCTTATCTTGATCTATCTTTCCAAGATTCTCCACTTTCAGATCGAGATATTCCTCTAGAAATGGAGTTTTCAGAATGATTTCTTCCAAATATTTAGGCACAACATGTCGCTGATGTGGACAAGTCGGATGATCAAACGAAATTTCTGAAGGATGTTAAGATCATTTGCTTTTGTGAGAGAGGACACAATTTAAAGTTGGTTCTTCCGTCAAAGTGAAATTTCTACCAAGGGCCTATTTTTTTAAAAAAAATTCCGATGTTCTTAATGGAAACTAAGGATTACTTCAAATCCTTAGGCATGCTTGAGAAGTTGAGACAGAAGGATATTTTTTGCTCTGCTCTTCGTATATTACTTGAAATTTCTCCGGTACAACAGGTTGTACAATGAAAATTACAGTAACATGACCCTCGACAAAAACTAGTAATTTTTCACCAGATACCCTATACTTTGGTCCTCATTACAAACAACTACCTCATGCCATTCCGTCCGCGCAGGGGCGCCTAATTCGTTTAGCGTAATAACGAGACACTCCAAGGGTCTCAGCGCAAACATCTCACAGTAAGTTATCTTGTGCGCTGTATGGCCACAAAATTATCGAGGACCCGTCGCAAACACCTCACAGTAAGTTTTTTTCTTCTCCTCCATGCACGTACGGCCAATCAGCCGCTGAACGGCCGGTACACCTTGAGCGCCTCGATGACGTCGGCGATGGAGCCGGCCGCGGCGGCGATCGACACGACGAGGCACGCGACGCTGAGCGTCCGGAGGCAGATCCACCGCGTGCTGCCGCTGGGCACGCGGCGCTGCACGATGTACATCTCGACGGGGAAGTAGACGGTGAGCGGCCAGAAGGAGACGGCGCCGAGGAGGCCCACGACGTTGCCGAAGAAGGGGAGCAGCATGGCGACGACGGTGGTGAGGCAGACGAACGCCGAGCGCCACGTGAGCCGGAACACGCTGAGCGCGAAGGGCCCCACGCGGAGCTCCCGGGAGATGAAGGCGCTGTCGGGCCAGGTGGCGGAGGCCCAGCGCTCGACGAAGGCGAAGATGGGCTGGCAGAACACCTGGTACGCGCCGACGAGGTGCACGACGATGGCGACGTTGGCGATGTCCAGCAGCCAGAAGGGTTCGTAAAAGCCGAACCCGGTGAGGAGGTTGTCCGGTGCCGCGTCCCCGAACGCCGCGTAGCCCATGCACCCGCACAGCATGTAGAACACCGTCGTTGTCACCACGCTCACCCGCGTCGCCCTCTTCATCACCTTCGCCTCCGACGGTGGCGGCGCCTTGATCGTGTCCTAAAGAAACAGAGCAAGCCGCACGTAAGCAACCTTACAAAAAAAAAACAGAGCAAATCGAATTGATGCAAACAGAGCACCGGCCACGACTTACTTGGATCTCGATGAGAATGTTTGAGAAGGAGTACGCGAAGGCGATGTCGCCGAACGCCTGTAGGCTGCGCCACACCTTCTGTGTTGAGGTGACGCCGGCGCCGACGCTGATGCCGGTGAGGCTGCCCTGGAATCCACCATTGGCTGCAATTCAGAGCGCATCACATGTAAGTATCATGAACAGCAAATTAAGACAAAGAAAAGGTGCAATTCTTTCCGTGCGAGTACTGAACATGTGGATATAAATACGCACATATGGTCTGGGCGACGCCGAGGGAGAGGCCGATGCCGGAGTAGGTGAAGGACATGACGGCGGCAACAATGGAAAGCCACCATATCTGGTCGAAGTCCGGTATCTGCGAGAAGATGATCTGCACGGCGCCGAAGAGGATCGTGTAGGGGTTGCCTGAGCTGCGGCAGGGGTCATGGTGCCCGTTGGCGTGGAAGCAGTCGGCCCTCCTGATCGCCCGCATGCTGATGGACGACGCGATGGTGTATCCGATGGCCACGCCGACGAGGTTGGCGTACTGGATGACGCCGCAGAAGGTGACCTTGGCGCCGCCGAGGTTGGAGCGGACGGCGTCCATGTAGGTGTAGTTGCGCTTGCCCGTCTCCGGGTCCCCGGTGCGGTAGCACTCGGCGAGCAGCGTGGAGGTGTAGTAGACGACGAAGGAGAAGAGGAGCATGACGGCGGGGCCGGCGACCCAGCCGAGCTGCGCGATTGCCCAGGCGAGCGACAGCACCCCGGAGCCGATAACGGCGGTGATGATGTGCGCGCTGGCCGTCCAGATCGTGCCCCTCCGGTGCGGGCGCCCGTCGTCGTCCAGCCACGTCGCCGCGCCGGCGTTGCCAGCCTCCACCGATACCTCCATCGGCGCCATCACCACGTGCTTGCTCCCTCGGCCGTTGTTCGATGCCTCCATTGGTATCTTATCTATCTAGCCACCGACCGCTCGAGCCCTCAGCTTCTCGGAGAGAAGAATCAATCGAGTGCGCGCGCTGCGCGGTAGTAGGAGGCTAGCAAAGGCTGAGGCTGAGGCTGAGGCTGAGGCTGAGCTAGGAGCGGTGTGTGTTCTTGCCTTCTTCTTCTTGGACGATGCTTGAGAGATTGAGGCGTCCGAGTGTGCTTGTGTTTGTGAAACGGCGTGGAGGGTATATATAGAGAGAGCACAGAGGCGTTGCCGCGTGCGTCGTGCGGCTTTTCTTTCTGCCTGCAAACTCTTGACCATTATGCGATGGCGGTGTACCATCATCTTCGCGTATCTGCATCTGCACCTGCACGGTGGGTAGATTAGATGCGGATCCGATTGGATGATCCATGTGCAATAATTCCCACAAGAGCAACAGGTTCAGCTCAATTAATGACGCGGACGATGACGTGGTGGGCCCCAGCTGGCGGCCTCCCTTGGAGTCGAGACACGCTCGCGTCAGTTCGCGCGGCCCCACTTTTGGGCGCAGCGTTGTAACGCGGCTCGCAGGCGATCGATGTTACAGACAGCCGCTGAATATAATAATACCTCACTAAGTTATCCCTAGATAATGCTAAATAAATTTGCTGAAATCGCTTATTATTATTATTATTTTTTTTAAAGACAGCTTCGCTATGTCTACAAATTGGGAAAACCGAGGAGATTCCACTCCAAAGGATGGACATCGTGTTGGCAATTTACGGAAAATCTCGCATGATTAGAAATGTGAGGCCGTGCTTGCAACGCGAGAAGCCCAAAACCAATCGATTTACGTGCCGTTTGGAAGCACGCAATAATTTTGTAGGAATTTTATGAAACGATTCAATTCTCGTATGATCTGTGAAAACCGGTGTGTTCCGAATAGCGGATTTAACAACCCTGAATATCTCGTATGATAACATTGTTACATAACAGGCAACCAATCACTCTATATATGCACCGACGAATGTCACTAGTCTTCTTCTCGTCCGTAATTCCCTTCAAACCCTTAGAAAAATATTCCTTCTGGGGAAATATTCCCTGCCATCGTTTGGAAGACATAGGGATGAAAATTCTAAGCATCCAAAAAAAATCAGGAAAATTCCAGAAAAAAATATTCTCAAAATTTGCACCATTCATTCAGATCCAAACATTTACACATTCAAAATGAAGGAATACAAGCATTCATACAAGATGATCATAGTCCGATTATACATATTTCAACAGTAACATTGGCCTAGAAGCATTTCAAAACAAATAACTAAGCAGCAGTAACATTGACCCATCACCGATCCACCCGCAATCCAGATTGATCAACCAACACGGCCTGAAACATGTTTCCCTTTCTTAGTAAAATGTTACATCATTTAGCAAATGAGCATGAGTACATTGCAGAATATGGCATCAAATAAAATTGTTAAACTCCAAACATCACTGTGAATTTTATAATAAGAGTACCGTATCCACACCACTTCAAGGTAATAAAGGATAGCACAAAGCAAATCGAAAAGAACGTTCTAGCATAAGAGTATCATCATTTTACATGAGGCTTCTTATCACTGGGCCATAAAAGAGATTCTAATCTTAGAGCAGTGTACAGGCCACCAAATCCACCACCCAAGATACATACTCGTGGTCGCTGGAAACATGTTTCAAGGTACCAAATTTTGTTCCCCTGGGATTGAAACATTTCCCTAAAGCTAGCAAAACTCGTAGATGAGTCAAATACTGACCTACGTCTCATCAAGGAGTACAGGACACTATTGATGACCATACATATAGATACCAACTTGCAAAACAAATAGAAACAAAGATAATCAAATAACAAGGGAATTAAGGATGCCTCTAGTCAAATTCAGATGACCTGCTAATCTGGCCAAGAGTACAATGGCATTGGTGTTTCATCAGGAACCAGGGTTAATCAATTTGCATTTCGCCTGACAACTAAAGTTTACCAAATCATTCTACTTTTCAAATTGGAAAAACAAAATTACTGCAAAATGCAAGTGTATTTTACCAGAAGATGTGCTGTGCTATGAATGTGCAGCATTAGGCACCATAAGAGAAATGCTACAATGCAGCTCCAAAATTATCAAGCATGGCCATTTTGTTCAAATGTTTTCGTTCTCATCCTTACAGCTGGTTTGGTACCGAAGATATTGCTTTTAAATAGTACTTCGGAAGCAGTGTTGAACATAATAATGTGGCATCGAACCCAAAATTTCGAGCTATTGTGGTAGCTAAGCTATTGTAGTGTTCCGTTGTGCACACCCAAAACACTGCACCTTGTACTGTTCGATTCGAAGCACCGGGCATAAAACCTAATCGAGCGCCACACCTACTCCACGGTAGCTTAAATCAGAGAATCGTGGAAGCTAGAAGAGGTGAGCGCGAGCTTGGGGACCTTACCGAATGGAGTGTGCGGCTCCTGACAATCGGGGAAGAAGCGAAGAGCCGTCTCCGGAGAGAGGTCGCGGGAGAGAGAGTCACGGCCGGAGAACGGCAATGCAGCATCCTTGCGCGATGCAGCGGCCGGCGAAGGAGAGAGGTCACGGGAGAGAGCCGCGGCGCTTGGGAGAAATCGTCACGGGTGGCGAGGGGATGTTTTATTCCCCGGGGATGTCGTGTGGATGGAGCTGAGAATCCCGTCGTCTGAGACTCCTAAACGCGTCAGAAATGGTCCCCGGTGATATAAACCCCGTGGGAGTGCATCCCGGGGTTTCGGCGGGGATCCCGGTCGAGAAACTGGTTCCCAAACAAGCGCAACGAGTAACCAGGGACAGGAATCAGAGATATGAAAGTGGTCAAATTAGTTTAACAGTATTACACTCGTATTGGAGGAGAGATGCAGCCCATTCCTGTAATTCAATTTTTGATTTTGTTTTCCTTTATTGCATACCGAACAGGATGGGCAAGGAGACAGGTTTCGCTTGAGTGCGCGGTGTATGGAGCAGGTGCTGTGTATGTCGACCAGTGCGTCGTCGGCTCGTACGTATGGGCCAGCTGTTCAGCTTTGCATAATTTTTTGTTGTATTAGCTCATTTTCATTCTGTATTTGCAAGAATGGCCGTCGTCGAATTTTTTTATATAAAATAACGCCTTGCCTCACTCCTACCGTGTGGCATGCCCTCTCCAACCGCCACATGCGCCCTGCGCACGACCACCGTGCTTTGGCGGCCTGCCGCACGGCCCCCCTACGGTGGCCGCCGCCACGCACTTTCCCGCCAATCCTCCATTCCCCCTCCCGCTGCGGTGGGTCTAAAAAAATCTCCAAAACACTGGTACGTGTTAGAGTGATCTCAGGCATTTAGCCCAACGACCAAATGCCCACCCCTTGATCGCGCCCTGATCGGGGGCGCCCAGCCCAACTGGCTGGTGGGGCCCTGTCGCTAGCGCCATATAAAGAGGTGGGGGTCGGGGCGGCACAGGAACCGAAGATCGCCGTGCCGCCACAAACCCTAAAACCTACAAACCCTAGACCAATTCGTGAGGGGGTGCTGAAGCGACGGGATCCACCACCGGCCGCCTCTACCCAAGGAGATCGCCGACGCCGGGAGACGCCGCCGCCGGGAGACCCGCAGATCTCACCGACGAACCGCCATGGCCAACTCTTCCTCCTCTACATCGGACGGAGGATATTTTTGATGGGCTACATCAGAGATATCCCGGTTCTCAAAGGAGACAATTACGGTGAATGGAAGAAAAAGATAGACCTGACCTTCATTTTAGCTGAGGTGGACTGGGTAGTCACCACACCGTGTCCTACAGAGCCTGTGGCACCGGTGAGGGAGGCAAATGAGGCTGATGCTGCTTGGCAGACCAAACAGAGGGACTTTGCTCCCATAAAAATGTCATATGATCTTGATCATAAAAAATGGGTCACTGCCAACAAGAAATGTTTGGCTGTGATAAAGAACACGATTGAGCCTGTAATTGTGGGTTCAATCGCAGAGTGTGTTTCTTGTCACAGAGTACCTTGAGAAAATAAAAAGTCGGTTCTTGGCTCTTCAAAGACTTATGCTACGGTGATTAAGCGACTTGTGTAAAGGTACTACGGTGGTGGCGGTGGCATAAGAGAGCACATACTAAGGATGAGTATCTTGGCATCCAAGCTTAAACCAATGGATTTGGCTCTCAAAGATGAGTTCCTTATTCATTTGATTTTGCTTCCTCTTAGGAAAAGTTTGACACTTTTGTTGTCAACTACAATATGCAGCCCGAGAAATGGGATTTAGAAAAGTGCATAGCTATGTGTGTGCAAGAGGAAGAAAGATTTAAATCCTCACATGGTGGTTCTATCAACTATGTGAAGGACAACAAGAAAAGGAACTTCAACAGTAACTTCTCCTCAAAGAACAAGGGAAAAGCCCCTGTCTATCAGCCTCAACAGAATAAATTTGCAGTAGACAAAGATCAGTGTCTTCACTGCAAGAAGACGGGACACTACAAGAAGAATTGTCCCGATTACTTAAAGATGATAATGGCAAAGAAAGGTGAGAACATTATTACCTTTATAAATGAATCCCTATATGTACAATATTCGAAATCTACTTGGTGGATTGATTCAGGAGTAACTGTTCATGTTGCTAATTCTTTACAGGGATTCCGTTCGACAAGGACTACGCAAAGAAAAGAAAGATGCATTAAAGTTGCAAATGGAGTCCAAGCTGAAGTTGAAGTTGTTGGCGATCTTTCATTAGAGCTAGCTGATGGTTTCACTCTTTTACTTAGAGATGTTCTTTATGTTCCCTCTTTACAGAGGAATTTGATTAGTGTTTCAAAATTGGACAATGATGGTTATGATTGTCATTTTGGAAATGGCAAGTGTGAAATAATGTTTAATAAACAATGTGTTGGTCTTGCCATCAAACAAGATGAGCTTTATTTATGGTCACTTCGTGAAAATGTGATTTCCGTATGTGATGTGAATGAGCGTATATCCTCGCCTGAGAATGCGAACAGAAAACGAAAGAGAACTCATAAGGCATCGTCGAAATTATAGCACTGTCGTTTAGGCCATATTTCGAGGGGGAGAATAGAAAGACTAGTTAAGAATGATATTCTTCCTCTATTAGAGTTCTCAGACTTAGAACAATGCAGAGAATGCATTAAAGGAAAATATGTAAAGAAAATTAAGAAAGACGCAAAAAGAAGCACATGAGTTCTACAAATTATTCACACAGACATTTGTGGTCCTTTTCCTGTGAAAAGTGTGGATGGATATGACTCGTTCATAACATTCACGGATGATTACTCCCGTTATGGATATATTTATCCAATCAAAGAAAGAAATGAAGCCTTGGATAAATTCAAGATATTTAAGGCTGAAGTTGAAAACCAACACGATTTAAAGATTAAGATAGTTCGATCTGATCGTGGGGGGGAGTACTACGGTCGACATACCCCATATGGACAAGTTCCTGGACCTTTTGCAAGGTTTTTACAGGAAAATGGCATAGTGGCCCAATATTCTACACCAGGCGAACCTCAGCAAAATGGAGTAGTTGAAAGACGCAACCGTACCCTGATGGATATGGTGCGAAGCATGATGAGCTACTCCACACTGCCATTGAGTTTATGGATGGAGGCGTTGAAAACCGCCATTCATATTCTCAACAGAGTGCCTAGTAAGTCGGTGCCCAAAACACCGTATGAGTTGTGGACAGGAAGAGTACCCTCACTAAATCACTTACGTGTGTGGGGGAGTCCTACTGAGGCTAAAGTATTTAACTCAAACCTTGGGAAGCTTGATCCCAAAATAGTAAGTTGCCATTTCATTGGTTACCCTGAAAAGTCAAAAGGTTTTTGTTTCTACTGTCCAGACAGATATACAAAGTTTGTAGAAACGAGACACGCTGTCTTCTTAGAGGATGAAATGATGAGGGGGAGCAAAGCAGCGCGGGAAATTGATCTTGAAGAGAAGCGGGTATATGTGCCCACTCCGATGATTCAGGAGCCATTTTACTCATTTGCTCATTCAGGCTAACATGTGATGTCGACAACTCAGTAGACAAAGACTGTTATTGTTCCTCCTGTGGCAACAATGAATGAGAATGAGGAACCTGTTCTTCAGGATCCTATAGAACCCATTGCCACAGATGAAGGGGAGCAACAGCAACCTCAAACAGAAGATGTACTAAATGAGGAGGCCCCGAGGAGGTCTCAAAGAGTAAGAAGATCAGCTATTTCTGATGATTATCAGATTTATCATACAGAGGAATTTCAAATGGAGGATGATCCCACATCATTTGAAGAAGCCATGAGAAGCGAAAATTCTTGAAATGGCTTGAGGCCATGGAAGAGGAAATGAGGTCCATGAAGGCTAATAAAGTGCAGGACTTAGAAATTATTCCTAAAGGAGCCAAAACAAGAGGTCGTAAATGGGTCTACAAAACAAAGCTCGACTCAAGAGAATGTAGAAAGATACAAAGCGCGACTTGTGGCAAAAGGCTTTACGCAAAGAGAAGGGATTGATTACAATGAGACCTTTTCTCCGGTCTCTCAAAGATTCCTTCGAATCATAATGGCATTAGTAGCACATTATGATTTAGAGTTACATCGATGGATGTAAAGGCGACATTTCTTAATGGGGATTTGGAGGAAAATGTTTACATGGCACAACCGAAAGGTTTTGTCGTGGAAGGAAATGAAAGAATGGGATGCCGCCTAAATAAATCAATTTATGGGTTAAAGCAAGCTTCAAGACAGTGGTACTTGAAGTTTGTGAGACAATAAGAAAATTTGGGTTCAAAGAGAATGTAGAGGACAAGCGTGTTTATACAAAGTTTAAAGATGGGAAGTTTATCTTCCTAATCTCGTATGTGGATGATATTCTCTTGGCTAGTAGTGATGTCGATCACATGGAGACAAAAAGTTTTGTCCTCAAACTTTGATATGAAAGATCTTGGTGAAGCTTCGTTCATTCTAGGGATCAAATTCATGGGATAGAAACAAGGGTATGTTGGGATGTCACAAAAACATACATAGAGAAAGTATTAAAGAAATTTGGTATGCATAAATGTAGTCCTTCACCGCACCTATAGTCAAGGGCGACGAGATATGGGGATTTTCAATGCCCGGGAACCGATCGAGCTCGATCAAATGAAATCGGTTCCATATGCTTGGTATCGGAAGCTTGCAATATGCTCAAGTGTGTACATACGACTTAGCGTTTGTTCTGGGTTACTTGGCGATTCGAGCAATCTGAAATAGAACATTGGAAATTGATAAAGAAAGTCTTGCGTTATTTGCAAGGAACAAAAGGCCTCATGATGACATACTGAAGATCGATTCACTCCATATAGTGGGGTATCTGATTACGATTTTGTGGGAGATGATAGAAAGTCGACATCCGGATATGTGTTCACTCTCGCTGGAGGAGCTATATCGTGGAAAAGCTCAAAGCAAACCGTCACTACATCGTCCACAATGTATGCCGAGTTTGTAGCATGTTATGAGGCTACTGGGCGGTGAGCGGCTAAAGAAGTTCATACCGGTTTAAAAGTGGTTGACGACATCAATAGACCACTTAAGTTGTCTGCTGCGATAATGAACCCATGATAATGTATGCCCACAACAATAAGTCAAGTGGTCTTTGCCAAACACATTGACATAAAGTACTATGTTGTGAAAGATAAAGTTCGGGATCAAATTATAAATCTTGAGCATATAAGTACCGTAAAGATGTTAGCGGATCCGCTTACTAAAGGCTTACCACCCAACGTGTTCAGAGAACATATAGCCGGCATGGGTTTAAGGGAAAGCCTATGATTCCTGGACTAAAAGATGGCCCAAAAGATTAAAGTAACTATTTCAGAACAAAGAGGTGTGTTGTAGCTGTTGAATCTATCGGCGATTGACCGTGACGATGAGACATGTTCTATGCACTAATCTGTGATGGAATGAGTAAAGTCAAAAGTAATTAAAGGTAAAGCATAGACTGAGATCAAAGGGGAGAATGTTAGAGTGATCTCAGGCATTTGGCCCAACGGCCAAATGCCCACCCCTTGATCGCGCCCTGATCGGGGGCGCCCAGCCCAACTGGCTGGTGGGCCCCTGTCGCCAGCGCCATATAAAGAGGTGGGGGTCGGGGTGGCACAGGAACCGAAGATCGCCGTGCCGCCACAAACCCTAAAACCTACAAACCCTAGACCGATTCGTGAGGGGGTGCTGAAGCGACGGGATCCACCACCGGCCGCCTCTAACAAGGAGATCGCCGACGCCCCGGGAGACGCCGCCGTCGGGAGACCCGCAGATCTCACCGACGAACCGCCATGGCCAACTCTTCCTCCTCTACATCGGACGGTAGATCCTAACCCTAATGCGCGCTCTCTCTCTCTCTCTGTTTCTCTCATGAATCCAAAAGAAAACCACCCAGATCTCCCCTAGGGGATCCAAAGAAACTCAACAGTACGTTCCCACCGACCATCCTCCCTTCTCCACACATCTGTCGCCCTGTCGCGGCTATCCCCCTTGACCGCAGTGGTGCGCGTAGACAAACGATCCGGAATTCCCGGTGACAACGCAGCGGCTCCTCCTTGGCTCGGCTATAAATACCGAACTCTCGTAGTCGCTCATTACTCATCTCAATAGCATTACTTTGACGAGCAGTCATCTCGTCGGGGATTGGGCATATAACCTTATCCGACCAGGGTACCCACGATGTAACCTCTGGAATCCTTACGACCATAGGGGTCGTTAGTCTTAGGGGTTACGACCACGAAGGATGTACGGTCTTTAATTAAATAAAGTAATATTTATATATTTTGATCCTTGTCAAGTGGAAAATAATTCGTACTTAGTTCTATGGTTATCAGTTCATCATATTAAATTAGTGGAAGTTAACTACTCATAATTTATTTAGTGGTAATTTTAGTTGTAATCAGTTTACTAGCAATTAGTTGGACATAAGTTATTAATTGAAAAATAGATAGTCGTAAGTAATTAAGTAGCAAGGAACATGTGGTTCATAATTAATTTTCGGAGGAGTAATCATATTGCTGGTAATTAATTAAGTATTCATATTTAATTACACATGTAATCGATCACTTGCATGCAATCTGTCGTCATTGTTTGTTACGATGGATGACACTTTCCTCATAGGGAGGTACAAGGGTACCATTCTCACTGCGGTGGCGGCCGACACAAACAACCAGCTTCTTCCGGTGGCATTTTCCATTGTGGAGAGCGAGAACACATCTAGTTGGCTATGGTTCCTGGCCAACAAGAAGAGGGCGGTGGTGGGAGACGGGCGCAACGTATGCCTAATCACAGATCGCAACGCTGGGTTGTTGGTGGCCATCAACACCATTCAGCATGCGACGGATCGCTCTCACAAGTGGAATGATGTGCAATCCAGGTAGTGCATGAGGCATCTTGCATCTAACTTGTTCACACGGTTCCGTAGTTAAGTTATGAAGACGTTCAAGGTATTGTGTCTGCAGAACTAGAGGCGGAAGTTTGAGTCCATCTGGAGGGACCTCGAACACCAGAGGCATACAAGGGAGTCAACTCCAGAGGTACTGGAGGGAGAGCAACCCAGCAATGCCATAAGTTTTTTGGAGTGGATTCATCGTCATGCTCCTGAATTGGAAAAATGGTCTCTTCTCTATGACACAGACGGTGCGAGGCACGGGATTATGACGATCAAGATGTCTGAGGTGTACAATAGCGTCATCAAAGGTGTGCAGTACCTCCCTGTCGGTGTATTAGAACCGATCTTACGTAAAGATTATTTGATTCGGGGGGTCTCCTAGAGGTGAAATCACGCAGAGTGGTTGACACGGGATGTTTAGACAGGTTCAGGCCTTCTCCGGAGAGAATAATAACCCTAATCCTGTGTGGTGTGGTATTCTTGATGATCAAGTAAGAAGCTAAGACTATTACAGAGAATAGTCCTTGTATTTCTCCTTGACTCGCTCTATTTTTCTCTGTCCCCACCTCGTCTCCCTGATTGATGCCCTTATATAGTCGTGAAGGAGTAGCCGTTTTGTCCTGCGGAAGAGGCGCATTAATTGAGTCAGTAATGGGCGCATGATGGCAGTAATTACCGGCGCATTGGCTTCTCCACGCCGTCTGGCAGTTATCATTCAGAGATAATGGGGTATTTAAGCACTATTGTCGTGGAATAATAGTGCGTGTAGACCGCTCAGATTCCTTAATCAATTGGACCCACTTGCCTGTAGGTTTGATTATAAGGTGGTGCGTGGTTTGCACAGTCGTAGGAGGACTTACGACCGGTGTAGTAGTCGTAGAAGGTCTTACGACTATGTAGTGATCGTAGAAGGACTTACGACCATGTAATGGTCGTAGAAAGACTTTCGACGGTGGTAGTCGTAGTAAGACTTACGACTATGGGGTGATTGTAGAAGATCTTACAATCACTTGGTAGGTCTCTCCTTATAAAAATAAGGGTATACGGAGACTATGTGACATCATATTTACCCATAATAAAATTATAGATAATAGATAAAATGAGGATTATTAGATCCTCGTCATCTAGACTTCAAGTGAAAGTAACTTACTTGGTGAAGGATTAGTAAATGGACTTACGACTATGAAAAATGTCGTAGAACCATAGTCGAAGGAAAAACTCTTCGACATTTGAGTATTACTTTGACCAGAATTTGCTTGGTCGGAAAGGTTGCTTACGACTATCAAAAGTTATAAAAACCCTACAAGCGTGTAGTGGTCGTAGTAAAGCGATCGGAGAAAAACCCTTCGATCGATACTTCCTTCGACCGTAAAGACTTGGTCAAGAAAGTAATTTTGCTTGGAGGTGACAAAGCGAACCTAACTTTCTGAGCAGGACCGTCTCGGGAATTGCAAGCGAATTCCACGGATCTGTTGATAAAGCGGTTCGGCGATTGCAATCGTGAAGATTGCTTACGACTATCAAAAGTCGTAAAACCCTACGACCGTCTGGTGGTCGTAGTAGAGAATCGGAGAAAAACCCTTAGATTGATACTTCCTTGACCGAGAAAGACTTTGGTCAAGAAAGTAATTTCGCTTGGGGTGACAATACACACCTAATTTTCTCGAGCGGACCATCCGGGAATTGCAGCGGCTCTCACGGACTTGTCCGATGAAGTGGTTCGGCGGTACAACCAACTCCCATAGACCTATAGCCGAGAGCGGTTTAAGCGGCGGAGATAAATCTTGATTATAAAAACTTACCGGGGAGGTAGACTTGGGTTTTACCTTTTCCTCAAATCACTCATTGTTCTTGAGCTCTTGCTTTCTCGAGTCCTCGACTAGGTTTCATCTTCTTCGCTAACCCAATCAAAAACTTCTTGCGGCGAAATGGCCAAGAGAGTTTACGAATGGGAAGAATCGGAGATGGATGCGGCTAAGATCAAGATCTTGGTCGATCTTGGAAGATTCGGAGAAGGCTACGGTAAAGTGGATTCCGCTATCGGCGACCGCCATCGGGGAAAATGGGCAAATCCGTATTCCAAGCGTATTGTGAGTGCGGCCTTGATTGCTGCCCACCCCTTTCTTACATGAGTACTCGAACACTTTGGGGTGGAAGTGGTGAACTTAGGTCCTAATTCCATTACCATGTTGAGTGTGTTCGTATCTCGTGCGGCGTGCACAGGGATTCCGGCGGATCTCGAGCTGTTCCAATATTATTATGGGATGGCTCGACAAACCGAATCGCCGGAAGTTCTGATCGAAACTCCACGACTGAAGTCGAAGGAGTATATTGAGTTTCACCCGGTCTTCGTGGCGGTGGAGGAAGAGGTGGTTTCTTTGGAAAGTCACCTCTGAAAGCGACCTTTCTTTCGGGAAGGTGCAGCCAAAAGAAATCTTCATGGGATTCAACTCACGAAGATATCAGTAGGATTAGCCCTTATATTCGGGCCATTAAGGACTTGAAGGAAGAAGGGTGGACGGATGGCATGTGGTGAAGGATTTCATCACACGCCGAATTAGTCCTCTGAAGAAAAGAGCATCTCCTATGTGGAGACACTCGGAAGAGGAGACCCAACCAGAGACTACGAGGAGGGTAAGTAATTGTCGACTTAGCTCTCGGTTTGGTCTTTCTCAACCTTGTCTAATATTCTTATCTGTTTACACAGATCTTTCACAGGCTGAGGTTGACTCTAGAGTCAGACTCATCTGTGAGAAGTCTCCGCCACTTCGAGTGGCGGTTCCTCAGGTCATTGCGGCTTTGTCCGCAGATGAAAGGATAGGCGCCTAAGGTAATCAAAAGTTGATTTTTCTTTAGGACTTTATAGTCGTAGAAGATACTTACGACTAATGGTGATCGTAGAATATCTTGCGATCAAGAAAGAGTCGTAGAAAAACTTACGACTTGGTACTGGTCGTAGAAAAACTTACGACTGATTAGTGATTCTTCTTTTACATTTTGCTTTACGTAAAGTAGGCATGGAAAATCGTCGGGACGATGAAGAAATCGTCTTGATGACTATTGTATTGGGTTGTCGAAAAGACAAAGGCTCGGCTCCTCCCTCTAAGAGGCGTCGACTTGTAAAATCTGCTGAGCAAGGGAGCAAGCTCGAGCTCACGGTCTTTCGACCGGACCGCTGAGAGGCTGCGGCGGTAGTAGCTATATCTGAAGCCGAGGCGCGACCATCGGCCGAGGAGGTTGAGGCGGTGAATCTCTTAAGCGCAAACCTCGCAAGGCTAAGGTACCCTTCTGTTATGACAAAGAATCTTTCGCGGTTTACGCCACTCCTAGTTTTGTTAGCAAGCCGGAAAGGAGAATTGGAAAGATTTTGTGTCTTTATGAAGGACGATCTTTGCATCGGCACAACTCGCATCGAGGCGAGTCTTTGCTCTTGGAATGGCCGAGGCCGATCTCGGCCATCAGAGAATCGAGAAACCAGAGCTCGGTTCTGTTCAAACTCTGACGAGGCGTGGTCGTGTCGGGCCAAGTGTTGAACCTCGACGGGCGTGGTCGTGGAGAAGAAGAGGTCCTCCGTTGGGAGGATTGCTCCAAAATTCTGGTTAAGACCGAGTGCAGAGTATGTGAAATGTACTAAAGTGTAAAACGACATTTACCTTTTTCTTTTCACAACTTCGATTTGCTTTTCTTTATTTGGTCAGACTCCTTGACCCGGGAATGCTTCCATTGAGAAGTCCATTGCCATCCCTTGATTCTTGGAGAGGTATCAATGGAGATGGTGAAGCATCACCCTTGGCCCAGTGGCGATGAAGTCGAGACTCGAGTGACTCCACATCTGCTTTGAAGTCGTAGCTACGACTCTTGAAGTAGCGGTATTCTTGTTGAGGTGGCGCTCGACTCATCGAGGTCGTAGAAACAGAGGCATTTGTGGAAGCCTCTGGTCAAGGTGGTGACCGACTTGTGCACCGTTCGGGAAGGAAATCGTAGGGCGTTCCTTCCCCTACCCAAAGAGAAGTTCTGAGAATCGGAAGAAGAATATTTCAACCGTGGTGACTTCTTTGGGCCTACCTCAAATCATAGGGTCTTCTGCTTTCAGAACTCGTGACCGAGTTCCCCATCCCAAAGATATTCCCAACGGAAATACCTTCGATAATGGCGCCTCAAGGAGGTGTTGTGGGATAAAGTCGCGAGGATAGATAAGCTGAAGAACCCGGATTTTGTATATTCGACCTTTGCTAGGTGGACTATGAATGTAAGTATCTTCAAAATACTTATATATGTGGCTTTCCTTCTCTTCTCCTTTGTTTTCTTTTGCGAAAGCTCTGGAGCAAATTCTTTGTTGTCGGTGAGTACCATCGACAACTTTTAGAGCTAAGACAGGAGAAAGAACTACTCTGTGCAGAGGCAGAGAGATGGTAAGTCACTTATCAGTCATAGTTGTTTTCGACTTAACTACTCGTATAATGTTTTACGAGAATAGTCATGGAAAAAACTCATGACAAAGTCTTTGGTCGTAAAAAGCTTACGACTACTTACGACCGGTAGTGGTCGTAGAAAGACTTTACGACCAAGACATAGTCGTAGAAAAACTTACGACTAGGTCGGTGGTTGTAGAAGTACTTACAACCAATCGGTGATGTTTATCTCGTTTACATTCTTTGTAGGTTAAGCGGTGACACGAAGACCTTGGTGACTCACTCGATTACGAAAAAGAGAAGTCGAGAAAGCTAAGTGAGAAATAATAGTTCTCTCGGATAGACTTGAGAGGTTGTCTGCATCTAGAAGATTGCGAGGAAAAATAAGCGATGAAGTCTTGAACTTAAAGTGCTTTTGATCTTTAACATTTACCAGACTCTCATTTCTTTTCGGATAAAGAAAATGAGATCGGAAGCTCGAGATCAAGTTCAAGAAAAAGCTTTGGTTATTCAAGAGTTTTCGCATTACCAAGGATAAGGATCAAGAACTCGAGGGTCTCGAGAACTCAAGTAATGAGTAAGTAATTATTTACCTGTTGTCCTTTTCGAGTATTTTCCCTTTTCTAATGCCAATTTATTGTTCAGAAATTG
This sequence comes from Hsuehochloa calcarea, assembly GCA_036346395.1. NCBI lineage: Eukaryota > Viridiplantae > Streptophyta > Magnoliopsida > Poales > Poaceae > Hsuehochloa > Hsuehochloa calcarea. The sequence continues at coordinate 6,407,908 of CM070615.1, read as the reverse complement.
CTGCCGAATTGAGTAGCCTCAAGGCTGAAATCCAAGAGAAGACCTTGATCTACAATGAGTCCATCCGCATTGCTAAGATGAATGCAGAGGACATCAGAGCATGGGAGAAAAAGCATGCTGAAATCGTTGCTTCCCATCAAGAAGAGGTCAAGAAGCTAGATTCTCAACTAGTAGGTAAGAAATGCTTTTACCTACAATTATCTTGGTGTTATCTTCCTCTAGAAGTTTATTTTTGTTTGACCGGTTTTATTCTTTTCAGAACAAGTGGTGAAAACAAGAAACCAGCGAGGCTTCGACTTGTACCCAACAGGAGATGGAGTCGATGAAGACTAGTCTTCAAGGCAACATCACGCTCCTGAACAATGTGCTTAGTGAGCTACATTCTGAGGGAAAAACTCCTCGAGAAGACACTGTAGCTGCTCACATAAGTACCATTGGGGAACAAGTCGGAAACTTGCAACAAATGGTGACCACTCTGAAGGCTAATCAAGCTGAATCAATAAGGGAGGCAGTCTAAGCCGGAGTAAGTTACGCTTTGGCGAAACTTAAAGCTCAAGACCCCCACCTTAATGTGCAACCAATTGAAGCCGAGTTCGATTGCTCGAATCGAAGCAAATCGTCGATTGAGGAAATGCGGTTGGTTGGCAAAAGGTGGCGGAGGAAATCTGACTAGGCTCTCCCCCTTCAGAGTAATCTTGTAACTACTTTGTAAGGCAGACAATTTCTGTTGATGAGTAATATATGATCCATCTTGTTTCCTGAAAATTATCTTGTCGAGTAGTTAGTAACTCAAAAGATAATAAACGAATGAAAGACTAAGAATTGAAGTCAAATTAATAACTTTATCCTAGCCCCCGACTATTTGCTTAGATTGTTTAGACAATCTAAGTAAATAGTGTTTGAAATGGGGTTTCGAAAACAAAGAGAGGTTTGTTTAACTTATAGTTTTGTTATGGTTGTCAAGCACTTGATCGAAAGAGTAGAAACGACTCAACACTAGGAAGTTCCTTCTAGTGGGCGGGACCACGTCTTGAGAGAGGAAAGGCTTGACTAGGTGATGTTACCATCTCAGACTAGTTTAATCAAACCAAGAACGACAACATGAGTTAAGCAAGCGTCAGAGGACTTTAATAATTCGTTAGCCCTTTTACGATGGACTCGATAAGTCTTTTCGAAGAGCAAAAGTAGGAGGCGAGCGGCGCTAGGAAGTTCCTTCTAGTGGGCGGGACCACATGCGAGAGAGGAAAAACTTGACTAGGTGTGTCTCTTCCTTGACCGATCAAAGCGAAGCGAGTATATCAAAGGTGGTCGAATAAATATATCAAGTGCACTCTACTTAGAATATTTTTGGAAATCACTTTGAAAAAATAAACTAAGATTGAGAGAGTTGGCTTTGAGAACATTTCAATTGGATAAAACCCGAGCTCTTTCTATTGGCGACAAAAATGAGTAGCAGTCGATGCTAGAAATTCCTTCTAGTGGGCGAGAACCACATGCGAGAGAGGAGAAGTTTCGACTAGATGGCGTTACTAAGCACCGACCGGTGTAAAGAAAAGCGGGTGTTTTGTATCATAGTCGAAAGATTAAAAACACTACTCAAAAAATAAGGCAAGAGAAGTAGAAAGAACACGGACTTTTATTGCACGAGAAATTGGTCACACATAGAATTTGCGTGAATCGGGTCGATGTTCCAAGAGTTTGAGAGAACTGTCCATCTTCCATCGCTAGTCGTATGCAGGCCACGGCGAGTTACCCGACCATCGTAAGGACCTTCCCATTTGGGGAAAGTTTATTCCGATTAGACTTGGATTGGCAGAGCCTCAATACCAAGTCACCTACAGCAAGGCTGCGAGGTTGGACCTTACGATCATAGTATCTGCGTAGGGCTTGTTGGTAGACTGCCGAACGGATTAAGGCTAGGTTTCTCCTTTCTTCGAGTAGGTTAATGTCATCTGCTCGAAGTTGTTCCTGGTCTGAGTTGTTGAAAGTTTCAACTCGTGTCGACCGCATTTTAGCTCGGAGGAAGCATGGCTTCGCTCGAACACTAGAAAAATGGTGTTTCTCCTGTTGCTCATTGGTGGTCGTCTGAGCGCCCATAACACGGAGGGTAATTCTTGTACCCAAGCTCCCGAGCGCTTAACAAGCTGGTCGAAGACTCGGGTTTTAATTCCTCGCATTATTTGGCCGTTTGCACGTTCGACCGCCCCGTTGCTTTGGGGATGTGCAACAGAAGCATAGCATAACTTGGTACCCAACTCGTCGCAAAATTCCTGAAATTTTGCACTTGCGAAGTGTTTACCATTATGCGTAATTATCCGACTCGGAACTCCAAATCGACTAATTCGCATCTCATCATGAACCTTTTCTTCGCTTGTTGTTATCGCGATTCTGAGTTCACTTCAATCCATTTGTGAGCGTGTCAATAGCCACAAAAGGAATTGAAACCTCTGGAGCTTTGGGAAGCGGTCCTAGGATATCGAGACCCAGTGCGCAAAAGGCCAAGAAAGAGGTATTATGCGTAATGCTTGATTTGGTTGGTGTATCATCTATCATGGAATTGTACTTTGGACACACTTTTAACCACCTCCTTAGCATCGTGCGAGTTTGTAGGCGATAAAAACCTTGTCGAAAGGCTTTACCAACCAATGTTCTCAGAGGAAGCATGCGTCCCACAGATGCCACTGTGTATATCGTGAAGGAGTGTTATTCCTTCGTTTTGCGGAATGCATCGCATGAGTATCCCTTGGGTTCCTCGTTTGTAGAGGACTCCTTCGACCAAAGTATACATTTTGGCTTTTCGGGATAAACGATCTGCCTCAAGATCATCTTCGGGTACGGAACCCTTGCGAAGATACTCGTAGATGGGAGTCATCCAGGTATCCTCGTAGTCTAATGAGGCCATCTCAATAGGAGGTGTCTCACGGTTCTTCGACTGAGGCGGCTTTTGAGTTGCTCAAGAAAACTCCTTTTGGTACCGTAGATCGGGAAGAAGCCATCCGAGCAAGTTGGTCTGCGAGGAAATTATCCTTTCGAGGGATGAATTGTACCTCGAAACCTAAAAAATGCTTTTCTAGCTTGCGTACTTCCAATAAGTATCGAGACATTGTCGAGCTAAAGCACTGGTACTCTTTCCCGACTTGATTTACGACTAGTTGAGAATCTCCTCTCACGAGTAGTCGACGAATTGAGAGTGCTTTCGCAGCTCGTATGCCAGCTAGCAAACCTTCGTACTCTGCCACATTGTTAGTGGCCTGAAAGTTTAATTGTATGGCATACTTTAAGGTTTCTCCGGTAGGAGATACCGGGACCACCCTGACCGAGCCACTTAAAGTAAGTGACCGTCAAAGTACATCATCCATCGGTCGTGGGAATCGTCGGGATCTGAGCAGTTGAGATTTGTCCATTCGGCGACAAAGTCCGCCAAGATCACGGGATTTTATGGCCGTTCGGGACACGAAATGGAGGTCGAACTCCCCAAGTTCGGTGACCATTTTGCCATGCGTCCATTGTTTTCCTTATTATGGAGGATTGCTCTAAAGGAAACTCGGGCAGCATGACTATTTTGTGCTTTGAAAATAATGCCGCAGGTTCCTCGAAGACATGAGGAGGGCATATAGAAGTTTTTGGACTGAGGGTAACGCTCCTTAGGCGTGTAAAACTTCGCTAACGTAGTGGCCCGGTCGTTATGCGTTTTCACGTTCTACGACTAATGCTGCGCTTCTTTGCTGTGGCGTGGCGACTAGGTAAATTAAGAGTGTCTCTTACGGCTTTGGAGAAACACCGTGGATTTCATGGGGATATGCTCGAGATCTTAGGATGATGTGACAATTGGCAATGGCGTTTACGGTTTGTCGTTTCACGCGTTTTCGACAAAGTTCTGAGCGTCTTGCTCGGGGCGGTCCGGCCGGTCCTTACTGCAATGGTCCGCCGGTCCCATATCGGTCGGGCCAAGCCATCTGGGGCGATCGGACGGCGATGACCAAAGTGTTCAAATCAGTGGGCCAAAAATAGGTGTTGTAGACAAGTAAGGGATCCCAATGCACTTGGTCTCATGATTTTGGAGCCTCCGGTGAAAAGTTCTATTGGTTTAAAGTTTCGAAGGTTTGGATTTTGGGAGCTTGAATTTGGCTAAGTCTAAAGGCGGTCCGCCCGCTCACGAGGAGCGGTCCGACCGCCATGAATGTCCGACCGGCTCACTGGAGCGGTCGGGCCAGAATTACTGAGCGTCGGCCAACCGTGGCGATGTTGTTTTGTTAGGTCAAAGTCATTGGTTTCATGGCATATGATTTGCATGATGCATGTTTTGACTAACATGGGTCAAGTTGTGAAGAACTTGTTCCGAATCGTGTTTTCTTATGCGTGGTTGTGCGGGTAGCTTGGTGGTCAACGACGGTCAACGGCGAGGAGAATCGGGACTAGACTTGAAGAGTTGAGGTCGAGCGATCGGCGATGCGGGTGAGTCAACGACTCAAGCGTGACACAAGATGGACAAGGGTGACCTATTGGCGAATCCATGGCACATGGTGAAGCGGTTTAGGTCAAAAGTTAAAGACGGCGCTTGCGAAGCGTGCGTGTGTGACCCGTTTGTTAGTGGGCCTTAACGGAGCCCAATTAAGTCAAACCCTAAGAGTTTTAGGCCTCCACTATAAATAGGAGGAGATGGTGGCTGCACCCTCTCTCTCTCGCCTTTTATGTTTCAAAACCCTAATTGTCTTTAGGGAGTTGAGGTGGAGGCTAGGGCTCTTGATGGTTTGTGGTGAATTTCGTGATCCTTGATTGTCTCATTGATCCATGATGGTGTGGATGTAATCCGGCTTCAATCACGAAATCAATCTATGCAAGGTTTGCTTGAGATAAGTCTCTTTTCGTTCTTGCTTTCAATTTGGTGATTTTAGGGCTTTCTTTGATCCGCGAGTTTGTGATTGATTCTTTCCGTGAATTAGCTTGCTGTGATATGTGTGAATCTATCTAGCATCATCTTGATCATCAATCTCTCACGAACAAGCTTTAGGATCAAGTTTTCGTTCTTGCCGGTTTTAGACCTCTCGTTAATCAATTGGCAATTGCTCAAGATCGTTCCAAGAATTATCATAATATTCGATTGGAATAGGTCCTCAATAGCATATAGAAGGTGTGTGCAAAGTTTCATAAAGATTGGAGTTGAGAATCAAAAGTTTCACCTAATTGCAACTTCGTCATCGGTGATTTTCTTATTGCAGATCGGTTCTGGAGTCGGCCGGTCCGACCGCCCGTCATCACCGGTCAGACCGATTTTGGAGCGGTCCGACCGCCAGCACAACGCCGGTCAGACCGCCGCAATCGGTCCGACCGGTTGAGTATAACGGTCGGACGCTTGCGTCTTTGTGAGTCTTAGTAATCTTAGTTGATTTTGTTATATTGCTTAGGGGTTTAATTGGATTCAATACTAGTCTTCCACAGTCTTGGTATATTGATCTTCATAGCTTTCTAATAGCTCTTGGAGTTAAATTGTATTGAGTTCATAATTTGTAAAAAGTGGCGTGCTCCTATTCACCCCCTCTAGTCGCCTTTACGGTCCAACAAGTGGTATCGAGCGGTTAGTTCAATCTTGATCTTAACCGGTCACCGAACTTTGGCGATGGATAAGTTTTCTACTAAACCGCATATCTTGATGGGCACGACTATGCCTATTGGAAGAATCGTATGCGCGTCTTTCTTGAGAGCGAGGACAAGCTATTTGGGATGTTGTTAGAGCCCATTGGTTATTCTGAAATTGCTACACCGCTTACGCAATTCTTTTGGCTAACAACAATAAGGCTAAGAATCTTTTATATGGTGCACTTGGTAGACAAGAATATGATAGAATTTGCAATCTTTCAATGCGCATGAAATTTGGAACACTCTCGAAACATATCATGAGGGTTCGTCCCAAATCAAAAAGGTGCGCCAAGCTGTTTACAAGCGTGAGTACAATAAATTCGAGATGCGTCTGGAGAGAGCATCGATGACATTTCGATCGCTTTAATAAAGTAATTAATCAAATGAAAGTCGTTGATATTGAATATTCTCAATCTGAAAATGCCACCCATCTCTTGGCCGCAATCAACACCAAGGAGTGGGAGATGAAAGCTCTTGCTATAGAAGAAAATGTTGATCTTTCAAGTCTTACTTTAGAATTGCTTTATAGTAAACTCAAGACTCATGAAATTAAAAGAGTTGATCATCCTAAGAAAGATAATTTAGCTTTGGTAGCGAGATCCTCTCAAAAGGTTTTGATGACTCTTGTGAATCTTCTTACGGATTTTCATTTGCTTGTTTATCTGCTATTCATGAAGAGGAGCTTGAAAGTATTCTGAAACAGAGTTAGCTCTTCTAGCTAAGAAATTCACACAGGCCTACAATAATGTGAGAAACAAAAGAGAGGTGGTCGGTAACATGCTATGAATGTGGTGAGCTCAATCATATCCGCAAATTGCCCAAAGTGAAAGGTAAGAGCAATCATAAGGAAGGAAAGCCGACTTGGAAGAAGCCTCCTTTCAACAAATCAAGGTATGAGGCAAATAAGCTTGTGAAGGTCGCTCACCGGGTCCTTGCCGCTTTGAGGATCAATCCTTGAGCGATGTGGATACAGGGAGTGAGGAGGACAAGGAGGAGGAGATCCTCAAGGTAAAAAGAAAGGAAGGCCAAAGACTTCACCGGCATGTGCTTCATGGTGACACGGAGGACATTGATGATAATGAGGTATCTTTTTCTTATGATGAGCTTTCGCTAAATATGATTCTATAGTTGAGCAATTGCTTAGTCAAGATGAAGCGCTTGAATTTGTTATGACAAAAATAAGAAATTAGAGTCAAAGATTAGCAAACTGAAAGTAGAGCTTAAAACTGCTAAGACTCTTGAACCTGATGAATGTTTATCTTGTCATGCTATGCATTCAGAAATTACCAAGTTACAATCTGCTCATAATATTTGTGTACAACAACTTGAGAATGCTAAATCTGAACTAAATGAAATTAAAAGTGCTCCTTGTGAAAAATGTTTAGAATCTAGTAAATTGATTGCTTTTGATGTATTTGATTCTAGCCCTTGCACTTCATGCTTAGAAAAGAACGTGAAATCAAAGATATCTTAGAAGTCGCTAGAGTCAAATATGCTAAGCTTAAGGACAATATTGAAAATACTACTTGTGCTTCATGTTCCACTCTTAAGCTTGAAATTGCTTTGTATAAGGAAAAATCTATGGATAAAACTTGTGATGCTTGTGTTAACTTGAGAAAAGAAAATGCTTACCTTCATGATACATTAGAGAAATTTTCTAAAGGTAAGAAACAATTAAACATGATTCTTGACAAGTCTAAAACTCCTTATAAGAAGCAAGGTTTAGGATTCAATTCTTTTCAAGACAATTCAAACCCAAAAGTCATTCAAGTCTTGGAAAAGGTTTAATTGAATTCAAAACTCAAACTGCAAAAACATCTTTTAAATCTGCAGGCTTTGCCCAACCTTGTATTAATTCAAATGGTGCCTCTTCTAGTGGTACCAAGTACCATTGCACTTATTGCAAAAAAGGTGGACATTTGATTGAATGTTGGCGTGAGGTTGAAAAATGATAGGAAAAATTTTGATAGAATTTCATTCATGCAACCTAGAGCTTCTATGAGACATGGTAACTTGAAAAGAATAAACACGGATTAGGATTTTCTCTCATGCAAATCATTATGTTTCTAGACATCCTAATTCTAATGTGTATCGGTGGCGGTCGATCATTGAGTGGTCACCGGTCGACCGTTTTGGTCACCGATCGACCGCCTTGACAAAGCTTGGTCGACCGCCCATGGACGATCTAAGTCTCATGTTAATTTAAACATTGCTCATAATCGAATGTTAAATGAAATCAAGGATAGTACTTCGGTTTGTATACTCCTTGCAGACGTGTGTCTCGAAGATGGATTCCTAAATCTTGTTTATCTAATCCCGAGATTGAGACACATCGTTCTTTGCTCCTTGATTTTCGGATTATCGCGGAAAGGGAAGAACACGTGGTTCGTTGACTCGGATGTTCACGCCACATGACCAGGAAACTCAAAATGGTTCACCTCTTTCACGCGAGCAACGGTGATGACTTCATCACCTTTGGAGATGATACACAAGGGCGAATTGAAGGGCAGGATCAATTAGGGTAAACAACAAATTCATTCTAAAGGATGTCGCTCTTGTGGACAAGCTTAGGTATAATCTCCTTTACATTTCTCGACTTCTTGATGATGGTTATGAGACTATTTTTAAGAAAAATGCTTGTCGTGTGCTTGATTCTCTTGGTGAGCTTGTGTTTGGAATCTCTAGAGTTGGTAGAATTTTTGAGGTGACTTTTTCGAATCTCTTCTTTGGATCTCTTAAATGTTTGCTTACATCTTCTTCGATTTTTGGCTTTGGCATCGGCGTTTGGGGCACATTGGTTTTGATCATTTGACGCGAGTTAGCAACCTTGATCTCATGAGAGGTTTGCCTAAGCTCAAAGTCATCAAAGATCTTTGTATGTGCACCTTGTAGGCATGGCAAACAAGTTGCCGCCACACCCTCTGTGACTATGGTTATGACCGACGGACTGTGACGGTTGCTTCATATGGATACCGTTGGTCTGCTAGAGTCCGATCGATCGGTGGAAAATGGTATATTCTTGTCATAGTCGATGATCTTTCTAGATATACTTGGGTGTTCTTTCTTACTTCAAAGGATGAAGCTTTTGGTTATTTTCATGATCTTGTTCTTCGTTTGGCTTCGAGCTTCACGGTGCTTTGAGAGCGATTCGCATGATAATGGCACGGAGTTCAAAAATGCTTCTTTTGCTTCTTTTTGTCTTTGGCGTGGTATTGAGCATCGTTCTCCTCTCCACACGTCCCTCAACAAAATGGCGTGGTGGAAAGGAAGAATAGGACCTTGGTCGAAATGGCTAGGACGATGCTAGATGAGTATAGCACACCTAGGAGATTTTGGGCGAAGCTATTGCTCTTGCTTGCCATATTGCCAATCGTGTCTTTTGAGACCTTCTTTAGGCAAGACTCCTTATGAGCTTCGTTTTGGTAGAAAACCCTCATTTCGCATTTTGAGTTTTGGATCAAAATGTTTTATTCTTAAGACAGCAATTTAGATAAATTTGAATCAAGAACTTTTGATGGGATATTTCAGGTTATCCTGCTCATTCGAGGGTTTCGGGTTTTAATCTCGAGACTAACATTATTCAGGAGACTTGTAATGTCACTTTTGATGAGACTAGCCCTGGAGCTAGATCAATTACTCTGAGATGATTTCTGGTGTGAGAGTATTTTTGTGGAGGAAGATGAGGACGAAGCTAATGTCATTCCCTCATCTGCTGCCGAGGCACCCATATTGATACAAGAACTCGCTACGTCTACTTCACCTTGATTGAGGCTCTGTTTGCATCATCATCATCGATACTGCGGAGGTCGAAGAAGCGACATCTCACCCGGCGCCCACTTCGCATTCAGAGGCGGCATCCTCCGAATGATAATAGGTAATCTACATGAGCGAGTCACTCGCTCGGTATAATGATCCAAATCTCTACTCTCATTCGGCTTTTGTTGCTTCTTTTGAACCCCGCGATATATCACATGCTTTATCCGATTCTAGTGGGTAAATGCCATGCATGAGGAGTTAGAGAATTTTGAAAGAAACAAAGTTTGGAACCTAGTAGAACCTCCTAGTGGTCATAATGTTATAGGAACCCGTTGGGTGTTTAAGAATAAACAAGGTGAGGATGGTTACGTGGTTAGAAATAAGGCCGATTGGTAGCTCGGGGTTTGACCAAGTTGAGGGGTTAGATTTTGATGAGACATTTGCTCTGTTGCTAGACTAGAAGCCATTCGCATTCTCGCTTGCATTTGCTGCATCAAAAGGTTTTAAATTATATCGATGGATGTTAAAAGTGCCTTTTAAATGGTTTCATAGATGAGGAAGTGTATGTTAAGCAACCCCGGTTTTGAGGATCCTAAATATCCAAATCGTGTTTTCAAGCTATCTAAAGCATTGTATGGTCTTAAACAAGCCCCTAGAGCACAGTATGATAGACTTAAGACCTTCTTGCTTAAAAATAATTTTGAGATGGGTAAAGTGGATAAAACCCTATTCATTCTTAGGCGTGACAATGACTTCTGCTTGCTCAAATTTATGTGGATGATATTATCTTTGGTGGTTCCTCTAATGCTCTTGTTTCGACTTTTACGACACTATGTCTAGGGAATTTGAGATGAGTATGATGGGAGAGCTTAATTACTTTTTGGGACTTCAAATCAAGCAATGCAAGGAAGGAACTTTCATCCATCGAACGAAGTACACTAAAGATCTTCTCAACGCTTCAACATGGGTGATTGCAAGCCAATTTCCACTCCCATGGCAACTTCAATTGTTTTGGATCCGGATGAGGAAGGAGAAGTCGTGGATCAACGCGAGTACCGCATGACATGATCGGCTCCTTCTCAGATTTGTGGCCTCGAGACCGGACATTCATTTCACGGTATGCCTTTGTGCAAGATTTCAGGCGTCTCCGAGAACTTCCCATCGCCAAGCCGTTAAGCGCATATTCAGGTATTTACACTCTACCCTCTTATATGGCATTTGGTATTCCTGCTCTTCAGCTTTGTCCATTAGAGGTTTTTCAGATTCTGATTTTGCGGGCTGTCGGTTAGATAGGAAGAGTACCTCAGGCACCTGTCACTTTCTAGGCACTTCTCTTGTATCTTGGTCTTCTAGAAGCGGTCTTACATTGCACAATCCATCTTGAAGCGGAGTATGTAGTCTTTGCTAGTTGTTTGAGCTGATTTTGTGGATGACGTCCACTTTGAAAGATTATGGGTTAAACTTTGCTAGTGTTCCTCTTTTCTGTGATAACACTTCTGCTATTAATATTGCTAAAAACCCAGTGCAACATTCTAGGACTAAGCACATAGACATTAGCTTTCACTTCCTTAAAGATCATGTTGAAAAGGTGATATTGTGATGCACTTTGTAGAGTCCAAGCTCAATTGGCGGATATTCTTACCAAGCCTTTAGATCAAACCAGATTTTCCTCCTTAAGAAGTGAGTTAGGGTAATTTATCCTTATGGGTTGGTTTGAGGGGAGTTTGATCTTTTCTTATCTTTCTTGTTCTTTTGATCTTTTATTGTTCTTTTTCAACTTAGTGATCTTTTGAACTTTTTAGATTTTAGGCTTTTTAATTGCATCTCATTGTGTCATATTGCATTCATATGAAAAATACAACAAGTGGTATGAAAAATCCAAAAGATGCATTGTAATATAAGATTTTCTACTTATCTTTTAAAATTGATGAAGCTTTGCCTATTACCCTTTAGAGCTTTTGTATTTCAATTCTTGCTCAATGTCATGTCTAGTTCTTTGACTTGCTAGAATTATCATGCTTTTACATGTGTAGCTAAGTCTTTGCTATATGAGCTAGAACCTTTTAAACAACTCAAACTAAGAAATTGCAATTTGTGGATGTTTTAGCGAGTTGCGTAATTAGTGCTCCTCTTGTGACATTGGCCTGTCGAATTGCTTTGTTAGCTCTTTGATCTAAAATTGACCATTACTTGAGCTTTTGTGTTCTTGAGATTCTAAAACTGCTCTTGTGAAAAATGAAAATCAAGATTGTCTTATGCTTAAATTGTGCCAAACTATTCTTACGAGACCGCTTGTCAAATGACATGAACTTGGAGATAGTTTGATGAACCGAACGATCTCATGGGGTGCTTGTCGAAATGACATGAACCTCAAGATTTGTCGCCGGTAGAAGCTTAGAAAGAGTTTGTGGATGGCTCCTAGTCCGGGATCTTCTTTACTAAGATATACCTTTAATCAACTTTTGGTGAAGCTTAGGATGAGTTTGTGGATGGCTCCTAGTCCAGGATCTTGTCACTAAGTTAGATCATTAGTCAACTTCAATATTCAATGCAAATGAGAAAAATGTTGACAAATGGGCGTTTACAAAATATTGAGCAAAATGATTCAATACGGGACTTGATTGACTCTTCATGTGGTCTTTGTTAGATTTTTGATCTCACTTTGACATTTGACATGGCCAATTTCACTTTAGGATCCTGTTGATGAACTTCTTTGAATTTGAGCGTTGCTTAAATTGATCAAATCTCTTGCTTTACTTTTGAGCCTTTGTGCTTAGCTTTGATATATATGTCTTACCATGATCTTGCTAGTATTTGTCGGGCTTGATATGATGTTTGTGCAATATTAGAGATACTAGCTTGTTCTTTTGGGTAATCTCCAAAGCTTCTTGTAATCAAAAATTGAAAATACAAAATTGAAGCCACTCCATTGCACTTCATGCATATTCCTCTTTATGCTTCTTTTGTTTACGCTTCTTTCTTTATTCTCTATTTGTTATCCTGGATGAGAGGAAGGCGTGATTCCTTGATGAATCCATTGTCAAAGGGGAGAAGATGTGTTAAATGAAAAGATATTTCTTTGGGAGAAGATGTGTAATATTTCTTTGCTACTCTTATTTGGAGAAGATGTGTTAATGAGAAGATTGGGGAGAAGTTTATACAAAGGGGAGGGCGAAAATTTGAAATTTGATGATCATAGTGAGGGGAGTTCTTGAGTTGCATTCTTATTGTCTTATTGAATATTCGAACTTGAATTGCATTCTTTTATCCTCACAATGATCATAGGTCAATTGAACAATTGTTCTTTCATATGGACCTTATGTGAGAATTTTGACCCTTTTCGAAATCAAAGTTTTATGCTTATTTTGCCTTGTCTCACATGCCTATACTATTACGATGCCGGCTTGGTCATTTCATTGCTTTTTCTTGCTTATGGACCAAGTTGTGCCTTTGTCTAAAAAGCTGCGAGTAAACTCGTTTTCAAACCTCTTACTTACATTTTTCGGATAATTGCCAATGTGTTCATCAAGGGGAGATTGTGGATTTCATGGGGATATGCTCGGATCTTAGGATGATGTGACAATTGGCAATGGCGTTTACGGTTTGTCGTTTCACGCGTTTTCGACAAAGTTCTGAGCTTCTTGCTCGTGGGCGGTCCGCCGGTCCTTGCACGGCGGTCCGGCCGGTCCCATATCGGTCGGACCGCCATCTGGGGCGATCGGACCGGCGATGACCAAAGTGTTCAAAAATCAGTGGGCCAAAAATAGGTGTTGTAGACAAGTAAGGGGATCCCAATGCACTTGGTCTCATGATTTTTGGAGCCTCGATGAAAAGTTCTATTGGTTTAAAGTTTCGAGAAGGTTTGGATTTTGGGAGCTTGAATTTGGCTAAGTCTAAGGCGGTCCGACCGCTCACGAGGGAGCGGTCCGACCGCCATGGCGGTCCGATCGGCCGCTCACTGGAGCGGTCGGACCGTAACTACTTGAACGTCGGCCAACCGTGGCGATGTTGTTTTGTTAGGTCAAAGTCATTGGTTTCATGGCATATGATTTGCATGATGCATGTTTTGACTAACATGGGTCAAGTTGTGAAGAACTTGTTCCCGAATCGTGTTTTCTTATGCGTGGTTGTGCGGGTAGCTTGGTGGTCAACGACGGTCAGCGGCGAGGAGAATCGGGACTAGACTTGAAGAGTTGAGGTCGAGCGATCGGCGATGCGGGTGAGGTCAACGACTCAAGCGTGACACAAGATGGACAAGGGTGACCTATTGGCGAATCCATGGCACATGGTGAAGCGGTTTAGGTCAAAAGTTAAAGACGGCGTCGCATGGCGTGCGTGTGTGACCCGCTTGTTAGTGGGCCTTAACGGAGCCCAATTAAGTCAAACCCTAAGAGTTTTAGGCCTCCACTATAAATAGGAGGAGATGGTGGCTGCACCTCTCTCTCTCGCCTTTTTATGTTTCAAAACCCTAATTGTCTTTAGGGGAGTTGAGGTGGAGGCTAGGGCTCTTGATGGTTTGTGGTGAATTTCGTGATCCTTGATTGTCTACTGATCCATGATGGTGTGGATGTAATCCAGCTTCAATCACGAAATCAATCTATGCAAGGTTTGCTTGAGATAAGTCTCTTTTCGTTCTTGCTTTCAATTTGGTGATTTTAGGGCTTTCTTTGATCCGCGAGTTTGTGATTGATTCTTTCACGTGAATTAGCTTGCTGTGATATGTGTGAATCTATCTAGCATCATCTTGATCATCAATCTCTCACGAACAAGCTTTAGGATCAAGTTTTCGTTCTTGCCCGGTTTTAGACCTTCTGTTAATCAATTGGCAATTGCTCAAGATCGTTCCAAGAATTATCATAATATTCGATTGGAATAGGTCCTCAATAGCATATAGAAGGTGTGTGCAAAGTTTCATAAAGATTGGAGTTGAGAATCAAAAGTTTCACCTAATTGCAACTTCGTCATCGGGTGATTTTCTTTATTGCGGATCGGTTACGAGTCGGCCGGTCGACCGCCCGTCATCACCGGTCGACCGATTTTGAGCGGTCCGACCGCCAAAGACTAACGCCGGTCCGACCGCGCAATCGGTCCGACCGGTTGAGTATAACATGTCGACCGACCGCCGTCTTTGTGAGTCTTAGTAATCTTAGTTGATTTTGTTATATTGCTTAGGGGTTTAATTGGATTCAATACTAGTCTTCCATTTGATCTTGGTATATTGATCTTCATAGCTTTCTAATAGCTACCGGAGTTAAATTGTATTGAGTTCATAATTTGTGAAAAAGTGGCGTGCTCCTATTCACCCCCTCTAGTCGCTTTTACGGTCCAACAAGTGGTATCGAGCCCAGTTAGTTCAATCTTGATCTTAAGGTCCACTGAACTTTGGCGATGGATAAGTTTTCTACTAAACCGCATATCTTCGATGGGCACGACTATGCCTATTGGAAGAATCGTATGCTGCGTCTTTCTTGAGCGAGGACAAGCTATTTGGGATGTTGTTAGAGCCCATTTGGTTATTCTGAAATTGCTACACCTGCTTCTGCAATTCTTTTGGCTAACAACAATAAGGCTAAGAATCTTTTATATGGTGCACTTGGTAGACAAGAATATGATAGAATTTGCAATCTTTCAACCTGCGCATGAAATTGGGAACCCTCTCGAAACATATCATGAGGGTTCGTCCCAAATCAAAAGGTGCGCCAAACTATTTACAAGCGTGAGTACAATAAATTCGAGATGCGTCTGGAGAGAGCATCGATGACATTTTCAGTCGCTTTAATAAAGTAATTAATCAAATGAAATCTGTTGATATTGAATATTCTCAATCTGAAAATGCCACCCATCTCTTGGCTGCAATCAACACCAAGGAGTGGGAGATGAAAGCTCTCGCTATAGAAGAAAATGTTGATCTTTCAAGTCTTACTTTAGAATTGCTTTATAGTAAACTCAAGACTCATGAAATTAAAAGAGTTGATCATCCTAAGAAAGATAATTTAGCTTTGGTAGCGAGATCCTCTCAAAAGGTTTTGATGACTCTTGTGAATCTTCTTACGGATTTTCATTTGCTTGTTTATCCGCTATTCATGAAGAGGAGCTTGAAAGTATTCTCAAAGCAGAGTTAGCTCTTCTAGCTAAGAAATTCACAGGCCTACAATAATGTGAGAAACAAAAGAGAGGTGGTCAGGTAACATGCTATGAATGTGGTGAGCTCAATCATATCCAAGGCAAATTGTCCCAAGTGAAAGGTAAGAGCAATCATAAGGAAGGAAAGCCGACTTGGAAGAAGCCTCCTTTCAACAAATCAAGGTATGAGGCAAATAAGCTTGTGAAGGTCGCTCACTGGGTCCTTGCCGCTTTTGAGGATCAATCCTTGAGCGATGTGGATACCGGGAGTGAGGAGGACAAGGAGGAGGAGATCCCTCAAGGTAAAAAGAAAGGGAAGGCCAAAGACTTCACTGGCATGTGCTTCATGGCTGACACGGAGGACATTGATGATAATGAGGTATCTTTTACTTATGATGAACTTTCTGCTAAAAATGATTCTATAGTTGAGCAATTGCTTAGTCAAGATGAAGCGCTTGAATTTGTTATGACAAAAAATAAGAAATTAGAGTCAAAGATTAGCAAACTGAAAGTAGAGCTTAAAACTGCTAAGACTCTTGAACCTGATGAATGTTTATCTTGTCATGCTATGCATTCTGAAATTACCAAGTTACAATCTGCTCATAATATTTGTGTACAACAACTTGAGAATGCTAAATCTGAACTAAATGAAATTAAAAGTGCTCCTTGTGAAAAATGTTTAGAATCTAGTAAATTGATTGCTTTTGATGTATTTGATTCTAGCCCTTGCACTTCATGCTTAGAAAAGAGCGTGAAATCAAAGATATCTTAGAAGTCGCTAGAGTCAAATATGCTAAGCTTAAGGACAATATTGAAAATACTACTTGTGCTTCATGTTCCACTCTTAAGCTTGAAATTGCTTTGTATAAGGAAAATCTATGGATAAAACTTGTGATGCTTGTGTTAACTTGAGAAAAGAAAATGCTTACCTTCATGATACATTAGAGAAATTTTCTAAAGGTAAGAAACAATTAAACATGATTCTTGACAAATCTAAAACTCCTTATAAGAAGCAAGGTTTAGGATTCAATTCTTTTCAAGACAATTCAAACCCAAAAGTCATTCAAGTCTTGGAAAAGGTTTAATTGAATTCAAAACTCAACTGCAAAAATATCTTTTAAATCTGCGAGGCTTTGCCCAACCTTGTATTAATTCAAATGGTGCCTCTTCTAGTGGTACCAAGTACCATTGCACTTATTGCAAAAAGGTGGACATTTGATTGAATGTTGGCGTAGGTTGAAAAATGATAGGAAAAATTTTGATAGAATTTCATTCATGCAACCTAGAGCTTCTATGAGACATGGTAACACTGAAAAGAATAAACCTGGATTAGGATTTTTCTCTCATGCAAATCATTATGTTTCTAGACATCCTAATTCTAATGTGTATCAGACTGGCGGTCCGACCATTTGTGGTCACCGATTCGTAGTTTTGGTCACCGGTCCGACCGCCTTGAGATAAAGTTTGGTCGAGACCGCCATGGACGATCTAAGTCCCATGTTAAGTTAAACATTGCTCATAATCGAATGTTAAATGAAATCAAGGATAGTACTTACGGTTTGTATACTCCTTGTAGACGTGTGTCTCGATCTTTGGATTCCTAAATCTTGTTTATCTAATCGATTGAGACACATCGTTCTTTGCTCCTTGATTTTCGTGGATTATCGCGGAAAGGGAAGAACGCGTGGTTTGTTGACTCGGATGTTCACGCCACATGACCGAAAACTCAAAATGGTTCACCTCTTTCACGCGAGCAACGGTGATGACTTCATCACCTTTGGAGATGATACACAAGGCGAATTGAAGGAACAGGATCAATTAGGGTAAACAACAAATTCATTCTAAAGGATGTCGCTCTTGTGGACAAGCTTAGGTATAATCTCCTTTACATTTCTCGACTTCTTGATGATGGTTATGAGACTATTTTTAAGAAAAATGCTTGTCGTGTGCTTGATTCTCTTGGTGAGCTTGTGTTTGGAATCTCTAGAGTTGGTAGAATTTTTGGAGTGACTTTTGAGAATCTCTTCTTTGGATCTCTTAAATGTTTGCTTACATCTTCTTCCGATTTTGGCTTTGGCATCGACGTTTGGGGCACATTGGTTTTGATCATTTGACGCGAGTTAGCAACCTTGATCTCATGAGAGGTTTGCCTAAGCTCAAAGCTGTCAAAGATGCTGTATGTGCGCCTTGTAGGCATGGCAAACAAGTTGCCGCCTCACACCCTTCTGACTATGGTTATGTTATGACGGACTGACCAGACGGTTGCTTCATATGGATACTGTTGGTCCTGCTAGAGTCCGGTCAGTCGGTGGAAAATGGTATATTCTTGTCATAGTCGATGATCTTTCTAGATATACTTGGGTGTTCTTTCTTACTTCAAAGGATGAAGCTTTTGGTTATTTTCATGATCTTGTTCTTCGTTTGGCTTCTGAGCTTCCTGGTGCTTTGAGAGCGATTCGCAGTGATAATGGCACGGAATTCAAAAATGCTTCTTTTGCTTCTTTTTGTGCTGAGCGTGGTATTGAGCATCAGTTCTCCTCTCCACACGTCCCTCAACAAAATGGCGTGGTGGAAAGGAAGAATAGGACCTTGGTCGAAATGGCTAGGACGATGCTAGATGAGTATAGCACACCTAGGAGATTTTGGGCCGAAGCTATTGCTACTGCTTGCCATATTGCCAATCGTGTCTTTTTGAGACCTTCTTTAGGCAAGACTCCTTATGAGCTTCGTTTTGGTAGAAAACCCTCTGTTTCGCATTTTCGAGTTTTTGGATCAAAATGTTTTATTCTTAAGACAGGCAATTTAGATAAATTTGAATCAAGAACTTTCGATGGGATATTTCTGGGTTATCCTGCTCATTCGAGGGGTTTTCGGGTTTTTAATACTGAGACTAACATTATTCAGGAGACTTGTAATGTCACTTTTGATGAGACTAGCCCTGGAGCTAGATCAATTGCTACAGATGATTTACAGGTGACAGAGAGTATTTTTGTGGAGGAAGATGAGGACGAAGCAAATGTCATTCCCTCATCTGCTGCTGCCGAGGCACCCATATTGATACAAGAACCTGCTACGTCTACTTCACCTTCAGTTGAGGCTCCTGCTGCATCATCATCATCAGCAGTACCTGCGGAGGTCGAAGAAACGACATCTCACCCGGGCGCCCCACTTCGCATTCAGAGACAGCATCCTCCTGAACAGATAATAGGTAACCTACATGAGCGAGTCACTCGCTCCAGGTATAATGATCCAAATCTCTACTCTCATTCGGCTTTTGTTGCTTCTTTTGAACCCCGCGATATATCACATGCTTTATCTGATTCTAGCTGGGTAAATGCCATGCATGAGGAGTTAGAGAATTTTGAAAGAAACAAAGTTTGGAACCTAGTAGAACCTCCTAGTGGTCATAATGTTATAGGAACCCGTTGGGTGTTTAAGAATAAACAAGGTGAGGATGGTTACGTGGTTAGAAATAAGGCCGATTGGTAGCTCGTGGTTTGACCAAGTTGAGGGGTTAGATTTTGATGAGACATTTGCTCCTGTTGCTAGACTAGAAGCCATTCGCATTCTCGCTTGCATTTTTGCATCAAAAGGTTTTAAATTATATCGATGGATGTTAAAAGTGCCTTTTAAATGGTTTCATAGATGAGAAGTGTATGTTAAGCAACCCCCTGGTTTTGAGGATCCTAAATATCCAAATCTGCGTTAGCTCGGAGGAAGGTAATGAGGGCGTCTTCCTATTTGGGGTCGGAAGTCTCCCGATGCGAGCGATCTTCGAGGGCTCCTCTGCGTCGGAGGACCTCTTTGACTTGGTCGTTCGGCTTTGGTGTAGCTTTTAGGCCGACTTGCTAGTCGAAGGTCGACTTTCATCTCGAGTTGGTATTTGACCAACCATCTCGAGGATCGACGATCGTGACTATACGCCATCTTTTGTCACATTGAATTGTGATCACTCCTTTGGGACCCGCATCTCGTCCGTGACTTTAAGTTGTCGTTTGGAGTCGTATGCCGATGATCCTCCGTAGATGTGCTCAACAAGTATGTTGCGGATCTTGGAGCAGCATCTCCTCATCATCCGACTTTTGGCCACTCGTATGTCCTACCTGCTCGAGAGTAGGGAGTGGTGCTTTCGTTGTAGTAGTCCTCGAGCTTTCTTTGGAAAACTTCGGCGATTCTTGGAGGTCATGTCCTTCCTTTTTATGAAAAGGACACCACCTTGGTTTGTCGTTCTGCGATCGTGGCGCTTACCTTTGCCTTGATCGAGTGCGACTTGGTGGTTTGGGGCTCTTTATCTTTCACGGCCAAGACCTCCTTGAAACCACTGGTTTGTGGTTTTTGACTCTTTATTTTCTTCTTGGACTTTTTTGCTTTTTTGTCCTTACCAACTTCTCCTGGCTCTCGAGGAGTGTACGTTTCTCGATCGATAGTGTTGTTCCACTCATCGCCTCGAAGCGGTAGCATATCGATCGGCCATCTCAAGAGCTCAAGAACCTTGATGTTGGGAGGATTCAAAGCAATATCCTCCGTTATCCTTCTACTACGGACTCCTTGCTTAAAAGCCACGATCACGGAGGAATCGAAATTTCGGAATTGAGTTCTAACCCGACTAAAGCGTTTGATGAATTGACGCAAAGTCTCATTGTTGTTCTGTTTATCCGTGCAAGTCGTCTTCCTTTCGAGGCGATTGTATGTGCCTTGGAAATTACTCTGTAGAAGATCGCAGAGGTGTTGCTAAGAGTAGATCGACTCGAGTGGTTGGTTTAATAACCACGATCGGCGGATCCTTCGAGCACGGTCGGAAGGTAATTTGCCATTACATGCTCTCCTCCTCCCCGCCGCTCGGACGGTGTTTGTATAGATCTGAAGAAATTCGATGGGATTTTGAGATCCATCAAATTTCTCCATGTTCATTGGTCGAAAATGAGGTGGCGTGAACGCTTTCGAAGGTCGGCGAAAATGCGGCATCCGTAATCACTTCTTAGCGCCTTCTTTGTAAGAAAGAAGGGTTAATATCACCAGTGATCGATTCGACGATACCCGACCACATCTTGACATTGCGTAGTAGGTCTCAGTTCTACGAGGGGAATACTCCTCGTACTCCACCCGTTGAGAATTTCTTTGTCGAAGTGGTGAATGATCACCTCTCCGAGGGGCTTCTTGATCATCAGCCGATCGAAATGTATTTCTCCGAATAGGGGATCGATTCGACTTATGGCCGTGTCGATTCCTACGTGAAATATTCGATTGATCGGTAATCGAGGAAGTCGTATTGCTACGACTACCGAGATGTTGTCGACGAGGTACCTCGGTCTTGTCATCACAGTTCGAAATCTTTGCGTAATCTCTTCAGCAAAGAGATCGTACCCTGGCGTTCGAGCAAGCTCTTGATTGGGATTCTCGAGCAAGTCATTGATGTCCTGGAGTTCTTGTACCTCCTTCGACTGATGTTGAATGCGCTTGAGCGAGTTCTTACGACTCGCAATTTTCTTTCTTGGACGACATCAAAATCCTCCTCATCGTCTTTGAGGCCTTCTCGGTGGAGTGCGAGAATGTCGAGGATTTCCTCGCGTTCATCAGTGTTGGTTCTCTCTGTCACCGGTGGTGCCTTGCCATTACCACGAGGGGCGCAGTGTGATCTTCGGGGAGGGTTCTTATCTCGGCCTCCATGAGGCTGACCCTGATTTGAGGGAAGGACGAAGACCTCCCGTTGATGATTCTCACTTGCGCTCGAGGCCTCCCCGCTTGAGGAGTGCTCGAGAGACACCATCTGGTGACTTGGAGTAATCCCCTCCAGGTAGGGGAACTCCGGGTTATAACTGTCTCCGTTCGCAAATGAGATCTGCGGAGAGACGGTCGAATTTGCAAGAAAAGCATGCTTGATCCCACCCTCTCTGGAGTTACCCTGAGAGAGAGGATCACTAGATGCTGGTGGAGTCCTGGAATGGTGGCTCCCAGAACTTGTCTTACTAAGTCGGACCGCCTTAGGGGGACTTGAACACTTGGAGGAAAAACTCTCGTTGTGTTGTGAGTCCTCCTGAGTGCGGTTCTGGTCGGATTGACCCTTGTCCTTTGAGGGAATTGGCTCCTCTGTTGGACGTATCGTTGTGGGGGATAAGGATCCCTCCTCAACTCCATTGATGGGATGGTTTCTCGGAGAATAATCTCCGGAGGCAACATCACCATCAGCGGATGCATCACTCGGCTCGTAGTCGAAACCGCCATCCATGTCGACGTCTGCGTAATCTGCCAAGTCAAACCAGTTCTCCTCGTTCCATTCTCCTGCCATGATTGCATGAGATTTGGAAAAAGAGAGTATGTTGACAAGAGATTACCGGATTCCCCACGGTCGGCGCCAACTGTCGGTGTATTAGAACCGATCTTACGTAAAGATTATTTGATTCGGGGGGTCTCCTAGAGGTGAAATCACGCAGAGTGGTTGACACGGATGTTTAGACAGTTCGAGCCTTCTCCGGAGAGAATAATAACCCTAATCCTGTGTGGTGTGGTATTCTTGATGATCAAGTAAGAAGCTAAGACTATTACAGAGAATAGTCCTTGTATTTCTCCTTGACTCGCTCTATTTTTCTCTGTCCCCACCTCGTCTCCCTGATTGATGCCCTTATATAGTCGTGAAGGAGTAACCGTTTTGTCCTGCGGAAGAGGCGCATTAATTGAGTCAGTAATGGGCGCATGATGGCAGTAATTACCGGCGCATTGGCTTCTCCACGCCGTCTGGCAGTTATCATTCAGAGATAATGGGGTATTTAAGCACTATTACTACGCGGAATAATAGTGCGTGTAGAACGTTCGGATTCCTTAATCAATTGGACCCACTTGCCTGTAGGTTTGATTATAAGGTGGTCGTGGTTTGCCTGGTCGTAGGAGGACTTACGACCAGGTAGTAGTCGTAGAAGGTCTTACGACTATGTAGTGATCGTAGAAGGACTTACGACCTCGTAATGGTCGTAGAAAACTTACGACGTGTAGTAGTCGTAGTAAGACTTACGACTATGGGGGTGATTGTAGAAGATCTTACAATCACTTGGTAGGCCTCTCCCTTATAAAAATAAGGGGTACTTCTGGAGACTATGTGACATCATATTTACCCATAATAAGAATTATAGATAATAGATAAAATGAGGATTATTAGATCCTCGTCACTCCCTATCACCGCAATCGTTCGGGAGACATGGACTCGCACTATTGGTTATTTCATCAATACAGTCACCATAGCCAAGCGACAAATAGAGTAAGGCAAGCAGTGGTCCGAGAACATGTGAAGGCACATGGACCAGAAGATGGAGAAGGCCCGAATGCATGGCATCCAGGTGATCAATGGCCTTAGGAGCAAGTACAAGATCAGGCTTCGGCACAAATATGTCAACAGTCATGCTAGGGGCTTACACTTAGGTGATGTGGCAACATGCACCTACAACAAGCCGAAGCTCATGCACAAGCCATGCTCGCATGTGTATAAGGCACGTGCCACTGCTATAAAACAAGCTATACTAGAATCCTCATCACAGACGGTTCCTTTGGAGCCGTCTGTGTTGTAGTTATCACAGATGGTTCCTTAAGAACCTTCTGTGATACAGACTTATCACAGACGGTTTGTAAATAGAACCATCTGTATAATCGCAGAGATCACAAACGGTTATTGTTAAGAACCGTCTGTAAATTATCACAGACGATTCTATTTACAAACTGTCTGTGATAGTGCAATGTCACAGATGGTTCTTATTAAGAAATGTCTGTGATGGCTCAGTAGATTATAGATAGTTTATATTAAAAACCATATGTGACTTGGAATTTTACCATGGCTTGTGTGCCACGGCAAGGGCGCGGTAGAGGATTGTGTGCCACGATAGAGGATTGCGTGCCACGGCAGAGGATTGTTTGCCACGGTAGAGGATTGTTTGCCACGACAGAGGATTGTGCCATGACAGAGGATTGGCTTCCACGGCAGAGGATTGTGCCACGACAGAGGATTGGCTACCACGGCAGAGAATTGTGTGTGCGACAGAGTATTGTGTGCGACAGCAGAGGATTAGCTGCCACGATAGAGGATTGTATGCCATGGTAAAATTAGAGACACTTATCACAGACGGTTCATGATACAAACCGTTTGTGATATATCGTCACAAATGGTTTTTGTATGAAATCGTTTGTGATTCGCAGCACGGGAGTTCGAAAAAATTTGAACGCGTACGCAGGAAGAAAAATGTTTTGGAGTTGTACTTATATATTGAACGCTGGAGAAGGAGATCGAGGTGGAGGACGCTGCCAGGAGGGTGCGCAGGAGGAAGTCCATGAAGGCGGCGCCAAAGTCCACTACTGCAGCGGTGGCCGCAGACAAGGTGGTGTTGGCGGAGAAGGAGGAGTACATGAGCTTGGCTTTGGTTCCGTCTCGTATCGATGCCACTCACGGTGTGCGAAACTAATCTCTTGTTGGTTCTTATTAATTACCGATTTGATGAAATCATTTGCTCTGAATCACTGATTGTTCCCTTGTTCTTCTTGTCTGGGCAATTTTTCTTTCCATTCCTTTTTAATTGTTCTTGTTTTGAATCACAGGAACTGACGTTGTGGAGCAGACTGGGTGGGAAGGTCCCTGTGAAAGGATTGTCGAATTGTTGATGTGGAAGAACATTGCGAAATCAGCACTCTGGTTCAGGCTGGGTTCCATATTCTTCTTCTCTTGCTCCTTTTCAAGAGAGATCACCTTCAGGCATGCACAACCTGCTACACTTTTACCTAAAATTCCTGCTTTGTTGTATGTTTTTTTGTTGTTATGACAATCTTGTAAAAGAAAAATTCGATACACAAACAACTAGCCAATCATTCTTTGCATGACCAGCAATTGATTGGTTTGGCTCAAAATTTGATTTTTTTGCAACAGAAAAAACTAACACAGACGGTCCTTGTTCAGAACCGTCTCTGAAAATAGATTATCATAGACAATTCTGAACAAAAACCTTCTGTGATAGTTATTATCACAAACGTTCTGAACAACAACCGTCTGTGATACCTTTTTTCATATACAGTTTGAAAACTGTCTGTGATGACCGCCTGTTATCACAGACACATAAATCCAGATGGTTCAGAAAACTGTCTGTGATAACGATTTAGAACCGTCTGTGATGAACCTTTGTGTGGTAGTGTGCACAAATGAGGTAGATATCTACGCCGTACATCTCTGAGTACTACGACATGCAGCACCTTATCAGCACATGAAGTGTAGAGTTTCACTCGTACGGCTTACAAATGAACTACAAAGATCTTTACCCAGACATGGTTAAATGGGGACCGAACAAGGCCTTGAAGACAATAAGGAAGGGGCGGCAGCAGATGCGTCGCTTTCGGAACAACATGAATGCCAGCCAACATACCGATATTAGCTCCACAATCAAGTGCAGTGCAGGATATGCAAGACCCCTGGTCATTCAATGGAGGATTGTCCCAACAGGCCGAGTGGGTCTAGTTGTCATTCAGTGTTGTAATTTAATATATTGTCCACCTTCTTTTGTTATGTACAACGAAACTTCTACGATACCCAGATATGCTGGACTCATTGGCAAACTTCTACATGAGAATGTTGCAAAAGCGCAGGTGGCTTGCGCAGAAGGCCAAACATCTACAATACCTAGATTATTCAAAAAAAAGATGCTCTCATACCCCCATGGTTTCCTGTCCCGCAGTGTGTGTGTGGCGAGATGACAGAGATAATTTAGTCCACACACCCAGACACCTCCGCCCGGGCGTATACTATATGTGCGACCACCACCTTGTAAGCGTTTCTGTCGCACACATCGATTCTCCTCTCCCTATGATGATTTCCATAATTTTTTTACTTTATCCCTGTGTAATGGTAGCCCGAGATGTGCTGCCACTTCTTCCAGTGGATCGATGGCCCGGAGATGTACGATAGGGCGTTCATCCAGCAGAAGTACATGCTGAACTACTCGATGCGAACCGAGACTTTCGTGCGGTGGAAACCTTACGTACCGGACCCAGTTGAGGAGGCACCGGAGGAGCCCAGGACTCGCCCGACGGAGAAGACGAAGGCTCCTGCTACTCAGACCGGTGATTGTCGTAGCTTTTCCCATCGCCCGGGAGCCATACATATCGAAGAGGTGAGTTACGTACAATTCGCATCCTAATTTTGTATTAGCCCTTTCGTTGTTCTAACAACATGCAAGCGTCCAGCCCATATCGCACAACATGGGGGATTTTGACACACGACACCGATGTGGGGAGTCGCAAGACATGGGAAAGGGGAAGGCTCCTACAACTGAGCCCACCCTCCATAGCATATCCGATCACCCGGGCAGATTCCATATCGACGTCGTGAGTTATGCAGAATTTACATCCTTGTTACATTTTTCATTGTATGGTACACTTACATCATGGAATCATAGGAGATGGATGACTTCGATATATGATACCGACATGGGGAACCCCGCAACAAGGGCAAGGGGAAGGCTCCTTCGACCGACACTAGCCGACATCGTAGCGTATCCAGCCGCTCGGGCGCACTTCGTATCGAAGATATGAGTTATATATAATTTACATCCTTGTTATGTTTGTTACATTACGGTCCACTTGCATCATGGAATCGTAGTATCTTTGTTCAAATTTCCACAAGTTCTTTCAAATCCTTCAAATTATGCACAAACTTACATCATGAAATCACATGACATGGAGGACTTCAACACTCGCCGCTACCATGGGCAGCCCCGAGAAAACGGGTAGTGGCTATGGCGCTGCGGAGACTAGTGGCAGACATCATTGCATATATGATAGATAGGATATTCTTTGTTAGTTCGTCAGTTTAATGTGGCAGGCTAGATAGGCTTGTACATTAAAAAAACCGAGGGAAGTGTGTGGCATGCAGATCGTATAACAATAAACCGTACGTAGCCTTTGAAACACACGAGTCAGAAGCTGCGGTACATTATTATATGATCTGCATGCCACACATTTCCCTCAGTTGGTTCATGTATAAGCTTATTTAGCATGTGGTACAATACAGTATTAAAAAAATATCATCCATATTAAATTGGTAAATTAACAAAGAGTGTCCTATTCGATCGGGTTACATGTGATAATATCCCCTCTTCCTTCATCCTGATTGCAATGAACCTGCACATGTTTCATGTAATGCTTGTAACGCTTAAAATGTTGATAATTTTCTATATTAAAACAAAGAATGTAACTCCATTGGAAACCCCAATTTATGAAACAGTAATTATGTTATGAGTACTTTGTGTGGGAATTCATGAAACCCTAATTTCTTAAACCTAAAATCTAAATTTTCGAGGCCTAAATCCTTAATATTCGAGACAATGACAAAACACACATATAAAATTGTTCAAATGTTACACAATCAAGTCCACTATGTAAGGAGCATTCGAAACAAAATTCCTAATTTTTTAGCTCATTTTCTATATTTACAAATTCCAACAAATGGTACATTTACATAAAATTATGAGAAAAAAAAAATCAGAACTAATAAAATTATGAAACAATTACACAAGTAATTACACCGTATTAGAAGCATTCACATAAAATTTAATAATTTTTGGACTCATTTCCTACATTTTAAAAATCCTACAAATACCGTCAAAACCCTAATTTCTAGAGGAGAAAGAAGCCGCAGGACGGTCGTGCGGCAGGGCGCACGTGGCGGGAGGAGAGGGCATGCCGCATGATGGGCGTGTGGTAGGGCGATATTTTTGCAAAAAAAAATCGACGACGGTCATTCTTGCAAGTACAGTGTGAAATTAGCAAAAAAAAATCCAACTTTGAATGGAGGTAGCTGGCCGTGTTGTGCGAGTGCATGGCGCGAGGCCAAGGGCTAGTGCGAAATAAAGTACGGAAGGAATGTGCATTGCATACATCTAATGCGAGGAATCCGAATAGAACTCCTGATTTTATGGGAAGATCCAAAGGCCTATACCTCCACACGCGTCAAGAAACAAGAGACGCTTGATGTTTCTCTTCTGGTGATGCAAGGAAATAGGGCTGGATCTTTGATTTTGTTTTCTCCTCGTGTTTTCCTATCTCTGCATGGATTAAGATGGGGCCCGCCCAGTGATTGGGTACAGGAGATGGCTTGAGTCGAAAGAAAATTCTCTAGAGGGAGATCCTGCCACCTGTTGAAGCACAGATGATGAAGCAAACTCCATCTTCTTCCTCTTCCTTCCCTCATGACAACTCCTCCCCGCCGAGCCATGGCACTGTCTATCCACGCCACCGCTCCATACTACTCGATACACGCACACTAAACTCGCTAGACGCCGCCACTACTACAAAACAGGCTATAGAAGACGCCTCATTACAGACGGTTCTCTTGTAACCGTCTATGATAAAATAATCACAGACAGTTCTCTCAGAACCGTTTGTGATAATCTAAGTCATCACAGACGGTTCTTGTTAAGAACCGTCTTAACAAGAACCGTCTGTGATGACTTAGATTATCACAAACGGTGCTACTTCACAGATGGTTCTTAACCAGAACCGTCTGTGATGACTTGGATTATCACAGACAGTTCTTTTTAAGAACCGTATGTAATACTTCACAAACGGTTCGTATCATGAACCGCCTGTGATAAGCATCTCATCACAGACGGTTCATGATACGAACTGTCTGTAATAAGTATCTCATCACGGCAGAGGGTTGGCTACCACGACAGAAGATTGTCTACCATGGTAGAGGATTGTGTGCCATGGCTGAGGATTGTGTGCCATACCCAAATCCTATCGTGGCAGAGGATTGACCACGCAAATCCTACCACGGCAGAGGATTACAAACGGTTCTGAATACAAACCGTCTGTGATGAGATACGGTTTGTATTAAGAACCGTCTGTAATGAGATACTTATCACAGACGGTTTTTGTATAAAACCGTCTATGATACATTTGTTTTGTTGGGTGGGAAAATAAAAATTTAGACTTAATGGGCGGGCTGCCGAATATCTCTTTATATTAACAGAGTTCTCCATTTCCTCATTTGCCATCTCCATCTCCTCCTCTGACATCTCTGTGTCGCCCTCACCTTTTGCCATCTCCATCTCCTCCTCTGCCATCTCTGTGTCGCCTCACGTTGCGCTCCAGCCTCCTACGACCTCGTCGCCCGCGGCCTCCTCCACCTCGCCCCAGCCTCGTCGTCGCCGGCCTCCCACAACATCGTCGCCCCCGGCCTCCTCCACTTCGTCGCCTCGTCCTCCCCTGAGCTCGTCGCACGCGGCCTCCTCCAGCTCACCCCGGCCTCGTCATCGCCGGCCTCCTACGACCTCATCACCCAGCCTCCCACGACCCACTCTCTCTACTCCCCCCTTTTGCTCTGTGATGTGGATTACTACTGTGATGTGTTAGTGCTCTGTGAATGGATTGAGTTGATCCTACTATGATGTGGGTGATGCTGTGTTGTTTTTAGTGCTCTGCGAATGGATTGAGTTGATGTTACTGTGATGTGGGTGATGTTGTGGCTATTGTGGGAAAACTAACGAAAAGTTCAATCCGAAAATCCATATCACATTCATTCGTGAGGCTCGGGAGGCTTCAAACAAAGTGAAAACCCATCACAGACGGTTCTTGTTTAGAACCGTTTGTTAAAATAGACTATCACAGACAGTTCGTGAATAGAACCGTCTGTGATAGCCTTTTTCACAGACGGTTCAAAAATCATCTGTGATGATCTCATGTCATCACAGACACATAAAGTCAGATGGTTCTGAAAAACGTTTGTGATGACGTTTTTAAACCGTCTGCAATGTCATTTTCTATAGTAGTGTACTGCGCTCGCCAAACACCACCGCCACCGCGATGTCGTTCTTCAAGTAGAGGAAGACGTAGAAGCGGGAGCGGCGCGATGAACCAGCGACCGAGCCACAGTTGACGGTGCGGGTTGAGCGCCCGAGGTACAACACCCATGAGGTCCCAATTCTCGCCGAACACCGCCGCCACCACCTCCTCGATCGCTAGATTACTCCACTCCCGGTTCCTCATGGACAACCGGACGACGCTCGAACGGCGTGCCGATCATCATGTTCACCATGGCGTCCAAAACGCCCTTCAGCATGCCCGGGATGGTGATGACGCCCCCGCTGGACGCCATACACCCTCTCAGCCGTGACCATTAGCGACGCGAAGTGCTGGCTGCTGGATGTGCGTCGGCAACATCAGGACCTCATGGGTGATGTACCCCGGGAACTCGACCCACACCGTCGCCTGTGGCTCGGTTGCGGGTTCTTGGTGCCACTCCCGCTTCTGCATCTACTTCTTGAAGAACGACGTTGTGGTGGCGGCGGCGGCGGCGTCGTCTAGTGATCTCAGTGTGCGTGGAGTGGCGGTGTGGACATGCGAGTGCCATGGCTCGGTGGGCAGGACCGGAGGAGTTGTGGTGGGGAAGGAAGAGGAAGAAGGTGGAGTTTTGCTTCAAGATTTGTGCTTCAACAAGTAGCAGGATCTAAGATAGGACCTCCAGAGAATTTTCTTCCGCTTTTGTCGATTTCTATATTAAGTTAGCTTATTTTAGTGGTCTTAGTTTAGTTGGTTTTTGTGAGTTATTAACAAAACCGATTTGGTTTATTTGAGGAAGAATCACTCACATGAAATATAAACGTGTAGACAATTCCGAGTAGTTTGAGTCAGCGTTTATTTTAGGGATGCGTGCGTGCTTGTGTGTGTGTAGCTTAGGCCGAGGTATGTGCCGGCTATATAAGCAAAGGTGTGCACTGTGTATTTATCAAATTATTGATAATGTGACTTTTATTAGCAGGTTGCCATGAGGGCCCATACCCGTGAGTTGTTGTGAGTTTATCGGTGTGTTGAGAGTTTCTCTTGTTGCTACGAAGAGTCAAGATTGTACTTGGCTTTGCATAAACGAATCTATACGATTCACCTCTTCTGGATCGTCAGCTGTTGTGTTCACGGGGCGGAAGATCTTCAAAGTAGGGAGTTGATTCTGTTCATCAGATCATAACACCGACTAGTTACCTTGGTGAGTTTTTGGATGTTCCACCGTGAAAGCTGGGGCAACATTGGATTTAATCTCATCTCAAGGTTCGATTTGTATCAGAGAAGCTAACTAACATTAGCGCACACGCACAAAATTCTGTAGGATCTGAAGGGCTCCAATGGAAATTTTACTCTCCACCCCTGCTAGCAAACAACGAGTTTTTGGCCTAAATAACACTGTTGGTGCTGTTATTAACGAAACTGGTCGTTCACGGGTCATAATACCAAAAATAGCACAACGAACATGCCGGGGGCCAACATGCGTCCAAAACTGTGCCTCATGTGCCCGGATTTCATCTCCACTGTTTGTCGGGGGACTGGACTCACCTTGTCCAGTCACGTGGCCGCTACCACGCACCTGGCGCCTGGACAAGACTTGTTTCTGCAACCAGCTCACAGCGTCAGCTCCCCATGCCAGGAACGTGCCATGGCCGCTCATTTGGCGCCCAGACGCCGCCTGCCGCACCCTCGTCCGGACGCCGCCACGTGGGCGAGTCCGCTCTGCTCTCGCCCAGAACCACCACTCTCGTGCCCTGGTGGCACGGTATTTAATCCTACCCATTGGGCTGGATCACCCTACGACTAGGGCACGAGCTCATTTTTCACCTTTCACAAAGAGCATCCCCTGTCCCCTCGATCTTCTCCCTCGTCCCATCCATAAACTCCATCACCTCGCTACCTCCATCCGCATGCATACATAATCATAGCGCACAGCATGCTGGATTCTATCTCTTTGCTTCGCGATCGGTGCGAAATGCCTACATGCGGCTATAAAAACCGGTGTCGCGCTCGCTCTCATTCTAGAATGCATTCTCATTATCGTGTTCGGCGCTGAAAATACAGATAATTGAACTAAAACTTTTTTTCAGATTACATTGTGAATTAAATAATGTTTAGAGTAGTGCTTAGGATTGTATAAGTACAATGAGGTCGATATCAAGGTAAGGTAAAACTATTTCCTATGCATCAGTTGTAATTATTTCGGCCGTACTTAATTAGTAGTAATTTATTAGTCGTAGTTAATTAGTGGTAATTTACTTGTAGTCTATAAGTGATAATTTAATTAGTGGTAATTAAGTAATCGTAATTAAATACACGTAGTTAATTAGTCATAAGTAAGTAGTGGTAATTAAGTACTAATTAATTAATTAGTCATAATTAATAAATCATAATTAATTTAGTCATAGTGTATTAGTGGAATTACATTAGTAGAAATTAAGTGGTCGTAATTACGTAGTCATAATTAATTTATTGGTAAGTAATGATTGGTAATTAATTAGTGTAATTAAATACTCGTAATTAATTATGATTAATTAATTATGCATAGTTAATTAGTTTAAATAATTAATTATAATTAATTTAATAGTAATTAGTTAGATGTAATGAATTACTTGTAAGCAATTTATTGATAACTTATCAATTTATTGCTATTTAATTAATTATTTGTATTTAATTTCTAATTACTTGTATTTAATATTTTGTAATTATTTCTGTCATGGGTAATTAATGACAAATACATTAATTGGTATTAATGAATTTAGTCCTATTTAATTAGTGGTAACTAATGAAATAATCCTATGTAAATAGTCGTGTAGAGTAAATTGATTAGTGGTAATTAAATACTCTGTTTGTTATATTGCGTACCGTAAATCGGGTTGTTGTAGCTCTAGGTATTTAGATCATGCAAGAGTTGGTAGTGTTTTATGGCAACGGTCTCGTATGGGCCGGGCCCGATTGGTTGGACTTGTCGAAATGCCAGTACAAGATGGTCCGGGCAGAAGGGTTTGATGTGATGAATATTCACGAGCTTAGGAGTCTGCGTCCAGAGGGAGTTTGACATGGAGGCAACGACGAATAAACTTATCATCGAATGGATCACCAGCACGAATAGGATAGGGCAGGTGTATAGGAGCTAGTCAGGTTAATAGAAGCGTAGCATGAGGCCATTTCATGCAGATTGCTTCTCAGGAAGAGGCGGTGATATACTGGAAGCCGATGGCGTACGTGAATTTCACACGCAGGATGCCAGAAACATTGATGATACTAGCGCCTCGGGAAGCAAGCAATCACAGGGTGTATTAGTGGAATTACACAAGCAGATAAAACCCCAAATTCAGCTCCTCGCACGACCGAATAAGAGGATTTGGGCTTGGGGACCCTTGCCGCTATACTGATGAAGCAAACTTTCCCAGGAATCAGCAGACTGCATGTACAAACACAGATCATAAAAGGAACAATTTGGGAACACAAGCTAGAAAGCCAGGAAAAAATATTAGTCAATAATTGCATGCCTCGACTGTCTGGCTTTCATATATGAGCCATTTCCCCTCTTCGCGGGCAAAGCAAAGATGTTCGTCGTCAACACAGCATTCCTGACAAAGTAAGATTGTGTGTCTCGGTCATAACCTGACCATATATATATACGATATAAGTGAATACCTTCCATGCAATGCCTATGCATTCTACTTCTTCGCTCCTCTTCGAACAAAATTAACAACTACGTGCTATCTAGAACGCACTTCAGCTTGAATTAATAGGAAAAGATCACAGATGTGGGAACGCATGTCTCATGAGCAAATGAATTCAGGAACATGTATGAAAAACACAAGGTTCTCTCAGCAGTCAGCACATACCGCTGTATTCAGAGAATACTTGCTTTCTGAATATATGCCTTCATAAATAATTCTTAAATCCCATGGAGCTGTGATGCTTATCAATACTCCAGACATGTCTACGTGGCTTTCCTTGTCAATCGACCAGCTGAAAACTGAGGAAAAAGATATATAACTTGTGGAACTGCAATATGTTGCAATAACTAAACAGTAGCGTGCATTTTATAGTGGACCTGCAATGTTCGGTTTAGTTTCAACTGTACAAGAAATGCAATAGTCTTGTGTAGTTTATTGCTTTCACCTTCTATTTTTAACACATGAAAACATGCTAACAAAATAACATTGCGTTGTAATTTGGAACAATCAACTCTACCAGTGGTGAAAAAATGGGGTGCATATGAAAGAACATGCTCAATCTTTGTTTCCACATTGACAACTATCCGTATCATACTGAAACCGTTTGTCTGCAGCTTTCAGGAGCTCACCAAAAGACTTCATCTGAATTAGAAGCAAAAGGATGTAAATTTACCAACTAACAAACTCCAACATCAGTTGTTAATTTGAAATAAGGCAAGATAAATATGTTACTTACCTCAGTTGTTTGAACTGCACCAACATCAACACTGTGGAAAATGGTAGTGTACTCCTTTTCGTTACAGGATTCATTCACACAGTTGCATCTCTTTTGTTTAAAGTGCAAACCAAGAAGTTTATGCGGTAGGCATACGAAATCAAAACATTCCGATGTGCTTATTGCTCGGTGCTCAAAAGTTCCAGTGTTCCAGTCAAAAAACAAAGAATTTTGTGACATATGTAACGTCTCAAAGATTATTGATATAATTTCGGATGCAATGTTCTTACCTGCCTAAAACAACAACAAAAATCAATCCATCTTGTTAGCTATAATCAGAATAGAACATAGAGCAAATGAAATATCCAGTGGTACTGTCAGATCGTATCCTCTTCTAGAGGTTTAAGATATAAAAAATGCTTAGTGATGTATTCTTTTCTGGAGGAGATGTCACAATGCCAGTATAAATTTTAGGTAGCATCATAAATATTTTCAGAAAGTAAAATACAAGAGACATAAGAAAACAACTGCTCACCAATTCCTCCAGCAATAAAGTGAGACAAATGACCACTTAGATTGGGATTAGTGTTGGCCTGGACCGAAGATAAACACACGCAAGAACACGAGAACATTTTTGTGTCGCCGGATCAACAGCAGTTTTTCTAAATTTCTCTTGCTCTATTGCTCTTGATGTTTAACTTACAAGACCATAGGTGCCTTTATATAGGCTAAGCACTTGATTCTTTGATCCAATTTGTTTCTGAGTAGAAAACCTACTCGGACTCACATTAGGAAACCAAAACAGAAAGAAAAAACTTTCTAAAGAAAGATTACCTAATAATCACTCCCTAATCTTTGTATACTTACTTATATTTTGTGTGCTACCAGTTGGACTCAACTTCAACATGGCTTCCACACACTCGGCCGAAGACGGTGGCACAACTCAAACACGTCTTGGACATTGCCAGTTCGAGTCGATTTCAACTTGACTCACAATTACTTGTCCGAAGATGGTGACACAACTCGAACACATCTTGGACTCTTACTGATTGAGACAGTCGGTCTCAACTACGACTTGCACCCCAACTCGCACTCAACTAAGGACAGTGTTGAGGATTAAAATATTCATATATTATTTTAATATATGATAAAGACCATACGTCTTCGTGGTCATAACTTCTAAGACCACCAACCTAACTGGTCGTAGGTACTACAGAAGTTATATAATAAATACCCTGGTCGGACAAAGTTCCAAACCTAGTCCACGACCAGGTAAGTGCTCGTAAAGCTATGAACAGGCATCTGGGTCGAGTCCCCGACCACGCCACTCACTATGTGATGAATGAACCACGTGTTTCATATTCCGCATAATACAACACTATCATCTGAACCATGCTAATGGTCAAAGACGCCATGATAACGTCTGCGACCGGATCGGGACGACGGAGCCTCGGCGTTCAAATCGAAGAAACCGATCTCCTACTGATCATAATCCGGCACCTTTTCCAAGAAGGCGCTATGAATCTGTCACAGGTTGTCGAGCCTTTTCTGCAGGGCTCCAAGCTGTACGTTGGCCTAATAGGTTTCGACTTGCCAACATGGATAAATTCGATGGTTCTCAAAATCCGTTAGAATTTCTCCAGATATATACCACTGCCATCAGAGCTGCTGGTGGTGATGAGAACGTGATGGCTAATTATTTGCCCACGGTTCTGGAAGGATCTGCCCGGTCTTGGTTGCTTAACCAACCGGTCGGATCTATTTATACTTGGGAACAACCGCAATCTATTGATTGTGAATTTCGACCGAATACGTGGTACGCACGATCGCCTCGAAAGGAGGATGATCTCCATCGAACTCGGCAGAACCAAAGGAAACTCTCCACAAGACATCAAAAGGTTTAGCCAGTTTGAAATTTATTCCGAGATTGCGAATCTTACGTGATTCGTGCATTCAAGGCGAGTCTAAGGAATCGGCGTTTACTGGAGGATATCTCTATGAATCCTCCACTAACAATAGCCGAACTTTTTGACATGGTCGATAAATATGCGCCGCTAGTGAGGCGGTTGAATGGAATGAAGCCATTGATCGAAAAGATAAAATCCTCAACCTAGCCTTGAGAAGTCGTAAAAGAAACCCAAGAAGGTTTCAGAAGAAGAAGCACCGCAAAATGGGCACCAAGGAAGTCCTAGCGGTTCCGGATAAACCGCTCAAGGGTAAGAAGGACTATACCGGTCGGGCAAAGCCAAAGTTCGACCGATAGCCATAATAAAGGTAAGAAGTGGTGTCCACTTCACCAATGACAGTGGCATGACTTGCGCACTGCCGTGTTTGGCAAAAGAAGCTGGAGGATTATTATGCAGGTAAAGGTCTGCTTCCCGCAATTCAGGAGTTGGGGGAAACAAGTTCCAAAAAGGACAAGGATGGCGACGAAGAGATAGAGTACCAGGAGCCTCAACGCACGATCAATATGATCTTTGGAGGTTCTTCATCATACGACTCGCGCCATCATCTGAAAGCCATGAAGCGAGAGGTCAACCTATCGGAACCTTCGATCATCACCAAACCATCAAGGTGGTCGGATACCGTAATCTCCTTCGCAAAGAAGATCGCCTCGCCTCGTCAACTCGACCGGTAGGTTCCCTATTATCGTAGAGCCTACTATTAATAATTGCAAAGTCAATCGAGTTTTAATAGACGGTGGTAGTTCTTTAAATATTTTATTTTTGAGAGCTTTAGAAGATATGCAGGTTCCTAGAACAAAGGTAAAATCGGTGAAATATGCCTTTCATGGCATAGTTCCTGGTTCTACCGCCAAACCGATAGGACAAGTATCCTCAGTTGCTACGCTCGAAGTCCGATAACTTCCGAACGGAAAAGATTTCATTTGACGTGGTTGATTTCAAACCGTATATAATGGAATTCTTGGTCGTCCCAGATTAGCAAAATTCTTGATAGCCACGCACTACGGTATCAAAGTTTGAAAATGCCAGACCAAAAGGTGTGATCATGGTTCGTGGAGATCGCAAAATGGCATACGATGTGATCGAAGGTCTTTAGAATCGGTCGATGAACCGCCGACCGTAAATTCGACTCATCATCTATGCAGTCAAGCACCTGCACTCCAAGATAACACCCAAACCATCCGACTGCACCAAAGAGGTTCCACTCGACGGCGCTCCTTCAAGAAACGCCATGTCGTGCAATGATGGTGGATCCTTTCCAAAGGTACCGACGGAGCAGACTCGATCCTAAATAGGAAGAGTCGCCGTCTCCTTCCTCCGAGCAAACCAGATGTACTCGCATGGCAAGCATCCGACATGCCCGAGTCCCTGTGGAGGTGATCGAGCACGTGCTAGCGCCCACCGACAAAAATCCGGCCAAGCGTAAGCTCGACGTTTCGCACCACCGGAAGGACGCTATCTAGTCCGAAATTGACAAGCTCTTAAAGGTCGGATTCATTCGTGAAGTACATCACCTCAATGGCTCGCCAACTCGTAATGGTTAGGAAGAGTAATGGGAAATGGAGGATGTGTATGGACTTCACAGATCTTAATAAAGCTTGTCCGAAGGATGATTTTCCCCTTCCTCGCATTGATCAACTTGTAGACTCTACCTCCTGGTGCGAGTTATTAAGTTTTTTAGATGCTTACTCAGGGTACCACCAGATTAGTATGAGTAAAGAGGATGAAGAGAAAACTTCCTTCATCACTCCATTTGGCACTTACTGTTATGTAAAGATGCCCTTTGGTCTCAAAAACGCTGGTGCAACTTTTCAAAGATTAATACAGAAAACCTTCAGCCCACAAATAGGTTAAAATTTGGAAGCCTACGTTGATGACTTGGTAGTGAAAAGTGTCAACTCCGGCGACCATATGCTTGACCTTAAAGAGACTTTCAATAACTTGAGAAGACACAACCTCAAGTTAAATCCGGAGAAGTGTGTGTTCGGGGTTTCCGCTGGAAAGCTACTCGGTTTCCTAGTTTCGGCTAGAGGTATCGAAGCAAACCCGGCGAAGATATCGGCCATCCATCAAATGCGCCCCCCGACCACGAAGAAGGAAGTCCAGAAGCTAACCGGTTGTATGGCAGCGCTAAGTCGTTTCATAGCCAGGTTAGGGGAAAAGGGACTACCTTTCTTCAAACTTCTTCAGAAGCATGGAAGTTTTGAGTGGACGATGTAGTTTAATGATGCCTTTGAAAACTCAAAGAGTACCTTACGAGTACCCCGGTCTTAGTTTCTCCAAGACCAGGGGAAACACTATTGATTTACGTGGCTGCAACGCCATAAGTCGTCAAGAAGTGTAATTGGTCGTAGAACGTGAAAACGCCCAATGACAAAGGTATTACGTAGTTTAAGTCTTACATGGGCCAAAGGAAAGATACCCACAGATACAAAAGTTGCTTTATAGTCTCCTTATGGCTTCAAGGAAACTAAGGCATTACTTTCAGGCCCACAAAGTGGTCGTGCCTACTGGATATCCCTTAGGTCAAGTCCTTGAAATAGGGAATCGTCAGACGAATAGCAAAATGGGCGGTGGAACTAGGGACGCTCGACCTCCATTTCATCTCACGAATGACCATAAAGTCTCAAAGCGATAGCGTAATTCATTGCCGAGTGGACAAACCCGGAATCTAAGCAAGGACCTGAGTACGAGCACCACGACGAGTGGACAATGTACTTTGACGGTTCCTTAATGCTTAAAGGATCGGGGGCTGGAGTCGTCTTGATATCCCCTACCGGCGAACACATCAAGTATGCCGTCCAGTTTAACTTTCCCGCTACAAACAATGTGGCGGAGTACGAAGGTTTGTCGGCAAGACTCGAGCAGCTCGTTCGCTCGGGATTCGCAAATTACTAGTGAAAGGCGATTATCAACTAGTAGCGAATCAAGTAGGGAAAGAGTACCAATGCTCGAGTACCAAGATGTCTTCCTATCTGGCGGAAGTACGAAAATTCGAAAAGCACTTTTTCGATTTCTAGATCCAACATATTCCTAGAAAGGAGAACTTTCTAGCAGATCAGTTGGCACGGATGGCCTCTACTAGGTCAACCGTCTCACGGAGTTTTTCTCGAGCAACTCGATTCACCCTGTAGTCGAGCATTCCGAGAACATCGATAGTTTACATCAGTCAATCCTATTGACTCGATAACTTAGATGCTCCATGATCGGTGACGATCAAGGTAGAGACCGGATGACATCGATCTACAATTATCTTCAAGACGACCTAATTCTCAAGATGATGTAGAGGTCGATCAGATAGCACGAAAGGCCAAATCATACACTCTAATCGAACGCACCTTGTATAAACGAGGATCTCATGGAGTGTTGATGAGATGCATATCTCAATCTACCGGCATTAGGTTGCTAATCGAAATTCATGAAGGAGTCTGTGGAGCACATCATTCCTCTGTAACCTTGGTGGTAAAGCCTTGTGCAAGGATACTATCGCCAACCGCCCTTCATGATGCAAAAGAGCTCGTGACGGCGCGCATAATGTCGCTTCATAGCCGATAAGTACATCACCAAGACAAGCTTTGCAAGCAATCCTCTTTCTTGGGCTTTTGTAACACTGGGAATAGACATTCGGGACCATTCCCAAGAGCACCCGGGGCTTCAATTCTGCTCGTCATGATTGACACGCTTACAAAATGAATTGAAGCCGAGCCGGTTGTAAAGTTATAATCAAGCCGCTAAGAGGTTCATAACAAAAACGTGATTACACGATTTGGTGTACCCAACAGATCATCACGGACAATGGCACCATTCTCAAAGCAATTTTCGTGAATTTCGCAAAGAACTAGGAACCAAGATCCATTTCGCTTCAGTGGCTCATCCACAGAGCAATGGAGCGGTCGAGCGTGCCAATGGTATCCTAATACAGGGGATAAAACGCCGAGTATTCGACCAGTTAATAAAACGGTCAGGGGCTTGGGTTCAAGAACTTCCTTCGCTTTATGGGTCGTCCGACCATGACGATCGTCGCGACCGGTGAAACACCTTTCTTTTAGTTTATAGGGCAAGCTATGCTTCCTCCGAATTAAAATTGGCTCGCCAAGACCGATTGTTTTAACTTAAGCAATCAGGAAGAACATCGACTCGACGATATCAATTTCCTTGAAGAACGACGAAACCAAGCTTTGATACGTTCGGCAATCTACCAACAAGCCATGCGAAGGTACTACAATCGTAAGGTGCAACCTCGCAACCTAGCTGTAGGTGATCTGGTTCTCAGAAAAATTCAGAGCCAAGCAGGGCGCAATAAACTTTCCCCTAAATGGGAAAGTCCTTACACTGTGGTCGAAGTTACCCGACCAGGCTCAGTACGATTAGCCATGTCAGACGGCAGGGTTTTGTTAAATTCATGGAACATTGACCAATTGCGTAAGTTCTTTGTTTAATTTCATTTCTTTTCATTTCATTTCGTTTAAATTCCTTTAAACTTGATAATTAAATTTTGAGTAGTGAGTGATGTTATTTATATGATGTTGCCCAATCCTGGTCGACTGCGGTTCGTATGCTTAGGATTATAAAGTGTATAGTTTATGTTTCAAAATTCTGTTCTACTCTTGTTTGGCTACTGGTCGGGACACGGAAAACCTACTAGTCGAAGTCTCTCCTTTTTCGCACGTGGTTCCGCCCACTGGAAGGAGCTTCCTAGCGACGGTCTTTTTCCTACGATCCTCGCTGCCAGTCGGACTAAGAGCATGAGCACGTCTTGCGAAATATATTTTATACCTTTATTTCCTAGCTAGGTTCATTCCGACCAGTATTGAGCATCGCATAGAAATAAAACCACTTTTCTGCTTGTAACATATGTTTTTTATGTTTTTCCCTCTTATCAAGGAGAATTCTTTATTTTTCCGACCATATGTTGTCTTGGTAAAGTACTTCGATCATTAAAAACAGATTTACAACTAGCCGAAACCTACACGGTTCCGACCATAAAGGTTTCCTAGTATTACCACGATCAGTTTTTTACCGATCAGTACATACTTACAAGTAATGGTTGAGATTTGAATTTATATTCTTGGTCTGAAGCAGTACTAATATATAGTAAAGATCTTCTA
The DNA here is from genome assembly GCA_036346395.1 of Hsuehochloa calcarea. Taxonomy (NCBI): domain Eukaryota; kingdom Viridiplantae; phylum Streptophyta; class Magnoliopsida; order Poales; family Poaceae; genus Hsuehochloa; species Hsuehochloa calcarea. Next base: position 6,367,116 of record CM070615.1, on the reverse strand, counting down.
CTATATAACAGTCGGGGGCTAGGTAAGACATAAATTCACAAGTCGACCGGATAAATAAAAGAATTTTTTCCATTTTGGTGAGAGAAAGGTAAGTCTTTACATTGTATGCATTGTTTTCTCCTGCCTACATTTATAAACTACTAGAGAATGCCTCAGTTAACTACTGCTGGATGGAGATCCGACTTCCATCTCTTCTGCGACCTTCTCGCCTAGAGGTTTCATCTATGCGAGGATCCGATTTGCCTCTCATGTAAGCAGTTGAAATCCTCTTCGATGGCTTGAAGGTTAGTTGATGGGTCGGAAGCTTTCAGCTTTGCCAAAGCAAGACTGACACCACAAGCAATAGACTCCTTAACGGAGTGGGCATAGTTCTCCCTAGTAGTCCTGGGCAAAACTTTGAGCTCTTCCAACAAAGAGCCTAGGTAGTTGACCTTCTCTATTGGATCGCTCAAAGAGGGCAAGCTTGATCCCGCGCCCATATCAAAAAGCATTTTGTTTAGCGAGGTGATTTTCTCGCCCAAACTAAGCACGAGAGTGCCCCTTATCTTGCTCAAATTCCGAGCTTTCTTCACTCTGGTCAATGCTTGTTTTTGTTCTGCATAGACAAAGCAAGTATTAAGTAAAAAGATTGGAAGACATATTGAGTCATGGGTACGACCAGTTACCTTCCTCTCTCTTCTTGGAATCATCCAAAAGCTTTTTATTGCTGGTCGTCAAGTCTTCGATCGACTAGTTCTTAGCCCAAGTTCTTCTTCAAGCTTTATTCTTCCGCCTTTTCAAATTAAAGCATCTTCTTTTATTTTTCTAAATCTATCAAAAGAATTTTTGATAAGGAGAATAAATAAAAGGAAAGTCTTAAAGAGGAAAAAGAAGAGGAACTCTTACTCTCTATTTCGAGTGTTTTTCTTCTAATATCCGACTCGCTTGCTAGTCCTCCGACCGTAGCGAGGTTTTCGATCATATGCTGCACAAGTAGCATTTCTTCCATAAACCTTCTTGTAAACTTCAAGAAAGGTTATGGAGAAGATTGAAGACACTTACCCGAATTACGGCATCATTGTAATCGGTAAAAATTTTATCGGGCTTCGCCTGCGTTAGGCGATCCGATATCCTCCCCCAATAATCATCAAGTTCCTTACTCGCGACGAATCGAGTTGAGAAAGGAAACTTGTTAGGTTTGGAGGGATGACCTTCAGGTACTGGAACCTGTGGAAGATCTGCAGTGGTCTCTACCTCCGTTGCCGACATAGTGACTACTATGGGATCTAGCTCAGTTTCCGGTGCCAAAGTTGGCTCGGGGGCTCCTCCAACCACATCATCCTCAAGATGTCCTACCTGAGGAAGACAATGGCCAGGACCACTTCCGATCGCCTGACCTGTTGAATGCGATTGGTCGGAAGCGACCAGGGATTCAGCAGATCTGCACAAGAGAAACAAAAAGTTCAATTCTACTTGGAATATACGAGGTATGTTTTTCATATAAAAATTGTACATACCTGGTTGTTTTCTTAGTCTTGATCTTATAGCGCGCTGGTTTAAAATCCGTTGCGCCTGTTTTTCTCTTCTTTCCAATTGTTCCCACCAGTTCCAAACTGGTAGGTTCAATTGTATTCTCTACACTCCCGACCAGGAGATCAGAAGCAATGTTCTCGACCATCTGGTCGAGAGCAAGATCCCTAATCCCTGGATCAGAAAGTGTGGTTTCACTGGTCTTAGGAACAGTTGTCTCATGGACAACTATACGAGACTCAGTGATTGCCGCCTGGATTAACAAACAAAGTTAATCAGGTGAAGAGTATACTTCATCTTGCAGAAGTTATTTCTTTCGCCATTTACCTCGGTGTGACCACGCCTTCAACGATCGCAAGACTGGTCGGATAATCAATAGGCTCACATGTCTCCGTAGCCTCGTTGATCTTAAGTCCGACCAACTACACATAAAGAGGATTAAAACTGATCGAAAATAACCAGAAAGGTGAAAAGAAGTTAATACACTTACCCTAAGTCTTTCAACCCTTTCCTCAGCACTAACAAGTGCTAGGATTAGGGGAAAGCTAGCCTTGTCATCGGGTTCGCCAGCACATATCATTTTGATCCTATTTCTGACATCCTCAGAAGACAAGACTGCAAATGCAAATGAAAGATCTTAGTTTTGCGAAAATAATCAACTCGCAAAATAATCTGGTCGGGATTTTCTGATAAATTACCTGGATCAGAATCCTTGGTAGCATCATCGCCACCGATGAACCAGAGCATCGAACGTGCCCTGGTCTTTAAAGGACTAATCCTCCTAATGGAAAAGTCCCTTACAACGTGCCAGGAGGTTAAACCCCTGACACTCAGAAGATGGATGGCCTCCACCCATCTCCCAACATTTCCTTCCTTCTTCGAGGAGGAACGCCAACGCGAGTTCTCGACCGCCTTCTTACCGCTGTAATACAGGCCGTCTTCTCGCGTAACCTTCATGTAAAACTAGCTTTTCTTCCATGATGACCAAGAGGACTTCGAGTACATACGAATATACTCGTCGGCCTTGCCGTCATGAAGCCTTAGGGTACATTCCCCAGGGGTGCTGGTCGTTTTCTTCGTATTCGCCATCCGGTAGTAATACTTGAAGAGTTCCATCGTCGGTGGAATCCCCAAGTATGCTTCGCAGAGGTAGACGAAGATGCTCAGGTTTGCAATGGCGTTGGAAGCAAAGTTGATCAACTCAACCTCATAAAACTCCAGCACTTGGGAAAGAAAAGAATGTGCTGAAGGCTTGAGCCCGCACTCAACGTATGCGAGGAACACCGGGATTTCTCCCTCCTCGCCGCTTGGGCAATGCTCTCCAAAAGCCGATCTCCAAGAGATCAAACTCCTGTCGGGCAGTAACCCAACCCTCTCCAAACTCTCCAATTTTCTTTCACTCAGATCGGAGATCGACCAGTTTGTGATGAGGTCCGACATGGTGCCTTCCTTTTTTGGGTGAAGAACTCAAGGAAGATTTTCTTGGAGATAGAGGCGTAAAGGTTTAAAGCACTCAGCCGGGGTCGTTTTATAGGCACTTCACTGTAACCGACCCTGCGAGAAGTCCAACGGGCAAATACCTTTTAGCTCGGGCGGACAAAAGGCTTTTTCCTTTTCCAAAGCGCTCAACTTTAAAATGAATACAGATCACTCGAGTCCCACGGCATTTAATGAGAGGTCTGTCCGATATGATTGCATCGGAGAACGTGTCCGCACGACCAACATTCATTTAAAAGTTCGGGGGCTAGCTGTTGAGGATTAAAATATTCATATATTATTTTAATATATGATAAAGACCATACGTCTTCGTGGTCATAACTTCTAAGACCACCGACCTAATCGGGTCGTAGGTACTACGTGGTTATATAATAAATACCGGCCTGACAAAGTTCCAAACCTAGTCCACGACCAGGTAAGTGCTCATAAAGCTATGAACAGGCATCTGGGTCGAGTCCCACCACGCCACTCACTATGTGATGAATGAACCACGTGTTTCATATTCCGCATAATACAACACTATCACAGTTGATGATTTAACTTCTCCTAAATCATTAACCGCATAGCGGTTGACATCTTCACCAACCGCCCTTGCGGTTGGTGAAATGGTCAAACTGCCACCTCTTTCCGACCAGACGTGTCGCTCCCCAACGGGTGTCTCCTCGTGAGATAACTGCCACCGCTTCATCAAGTACTTAAGGAGGACCATAGAAGGCCGGAGGGGGAAGACAACAGAACAACGAGACACAAGCACGAACACGAAGACACGAGACAAGACACGAGACATCAGTAACAGTCTTATAGAAGCACATCAAGCGAGATATAGCAAAGTGTTGTGTTTTTAGATGAGAGACCATGTGAGAGGTCCTCCTTTGTGAGTGATGAGTATTTGACAACTTGGTGAATAGGTTGAGAGTTGTGTCTCTCGGTTTTGTACTGTTTCTGTGCTGAAACAGGGTAATCGGAACTACCGCTGTGTATAGAGCGGAAGTTCCGATAATCGGAACTACTGGCTTTGGAAATAGGAACTTCCGATTAATCTGGGAATTGGGTTCGGTTGAAGTAATCGGAACTTCCGCACCTGGGGTCGCGGTTTGTCCGATAATACTGACGTGAGTGTTCCTCTGAGACGATAATCGGAATTGAAAAACTGGGAGTGCGGACGTTCCGATAATCGGAAGTTCCGCAATGGTAAGCGCGGAACTTCCGATAATCCTGACAAGTGCGGACGTTTCGAAATCGAAACTTCCGCAAGGTAAAGTGCGGAACTTCCGATTGTGTCGAATAATCGCGTAGAAGTATAATTTGTGATTTTGACTTTGTATGAGTTTGAGTCTTGTACAATTGTTGATGCTATGACATTGTGCAATGCTATGTGATGTGTTTTTTGTCTGTTGATGCGCAGGATATCAAGACGAAGTCGTGGCGAGACACGAGGTGATCGGACTAGGCGCAGGCAGCGTTGAGGTCAGAACGGTCGGGATGTGTCGAAGACGGCGTGAATCTTGAGGTGATTGCGAGTCAAGGACAGCAAGGTGTACGGGAGGCTTCCAGAAGGTGCGCAAGGGGCGAAACGGTCTTTTCGCAAAGCGGCACAAGTGGAGGCGGTTCCGTTCGGGAGTAGCGGGCTTAATGGGTTGGAGGCCCATTAGCCAAGGGCTATAAATAGAGGTGAACCCCTGGTGTTAGGGTTAGACTTTGAGAGAGAAAATTAGGGTTAGCCTTAGCAAAATGGTTTGTTTTGCTTTTTGAGAGTTTGTTGAGTTGGAGAGAATGAACTGAAAATCTTTGTAATCATTCCTCCGTGTTTCCTCTGTAATCTCTTGATTTCTATCAATGAAACTCTGAGGTTTTGATTACTTGTTTATGCCTCTCTTTATTCCCTCCCTGTTCATGTTGAATATCTAGGGTTTTGGTGTATCTTTTGATTCGCCTTATGAAATAGCATGAAACTTGATATCTAGAGTCGTTTTGATATTGCTAATATATCCTCAAAGTTTCATGAGCTAAGAATCTGAGAATCTTGTCTATTGTGGTTTTTGGTCTTTCTTGCCCCTTCTTCAAGAAATCCGATTTTGCCTTGATTAATGAATCTTTGTTTGCGATTCTTCTCCATGAGGTCAAGATGTTGTTTAGGATGATGTCCTCGTGAAACTTGACCGAGAAGAGCATTCAAGATTTAGTATTTTGGATTTTGGGAAAACCCGAGCAATCGTTTCTTCTTGGTCAGACCATCGGAACTTCCGATTGTCCAAGGCGGAACTATCGCAGCGGAACTTCCGCATCAACCCGAACTACCGGAGTGCGGAACTATCACGGTAGAATCGAGCTTCCGATTTCACGTAACAATCAAGTTTGTTTTCGCTTCTCGATTTTGCTTCACTCTTCTTGAGATATCCAGAGGGCTTTGTAGGTTTGTTTTAAATACAGTAAAGGGGAGTTCTTAATTTTTAAGGCACCATTCACCCCCCTCTGTTGCCATTTCGGTCCTTCATTAGATACTCTCAGTGTTTGTAATCGTGAGTTCATAGTAATAAAGAGCAAGTCAGATCCACTCCCAGGAGATACGCACATTTTTCCTCTTTTCATTTATATATTCATAAGATCGGCGATTTGATCGTCGACCGACAGTTAGTCTCATCTACGACTTGCCCAACTCGTACTCAGCACTTCAAGTTGGTCACAACTTCAACTTGAATAACACACAGACTCGACTGATCAGGACGTCGAACACTTCTTCTCAACGTCCCAGACTCGACACGGGATTACAATTCACAGAAGTCGGCCATGAGTAGCGCTGGCTCATCATCCCTGAGAGCTTCAGAAGAAGCGCTTTCTCCTTCTTCGGATTGTGACATTCTGAAGCAAAGTGTCCAAAATCCTAACAACTATAACATCTCACCTTTGTCTTGTCAAATTTTCCATTCTTGTGGCCTCGGCTACCACCACCATTAGAGCCGCCAGAAAAGCCCTCGCCTTTGCCTTTCGATGATCGGGCCTCTCACTCGGCGCGAGTTAACAGCAGGTGCTCATCTTCGCCGCTGCCAGATCCTTGGATCCGCTCCTTGTGCGCCTTCAAGCGGCCGATCACCTCCTCAACCATCATCACCTTGAGATCGCCAAACTGCTAAATGGCAGAGACGATTTCCAAAAACTTTCCAGAAACAGCTCGAAGAAACTTTCTCACAATATAGCTTTCTTCCATCTTGTCCCCCAAAACTCGGATCTGATTGACAATCGTCGTCAAAATATTCAATAACACCAAAATATGTTGCACATATAGCAAATGATCCAGTAACTCCTGGACTAATTCCTCTGTAAAAAACTGAAAATGGACCGAGAGTACTAAAGCTTATCAAGATTACTGCTGATGCTGAGGACAAGTTCATTTATTTTGGTGGTTCTCAACCTCAGGGTTCAGGCACTATGAAATTTTAATTGGTTTCGACAAAGCTAATACTTCTGCTCGTCTGCTACAGGTTCTTTCTCTTTTTGTTCAATAAAAAACAGAGACAAACTAACCTCTCAGCATAGCGATGAGGTTGCCAATTTAAGAGAAATGAGTTAGTGTGATATACGATGAATTAGAATTCTATAATTTGGGAGAAATTTTATTCCTAAAAGGGAAATTGAGAAAAGGATGTTTTCTCGAGTAGTGAAACACCCTCTTGATTCTTGTTTGAGCTATGTATTTATGACGAATGTTTTCACAAATTGAGTTTGACTTTATGATTGGCATGTGTGGTTCTTATCGGTTTAGAAAGAATAAAGGGAAATGATGGTTTTGGCCATTCGAGTGATTTCGCAGCTGGCTTATATGGTGTTTTTCTCCAATTGCCTACTTGGAAAGCGGAAAAGTTTTCATGATGAATCTTTTGATTTTGGATTGAAGTCTTTTGGATAAAAGCTGGTTGTGAGTGGGTTCCATTTTGAATCCTTTATTTTTAGCTGGGTTCTGATTATAAATAGTTTGCTTAAAAACAAGTTTTGTTTTGCGTTCCTGGTTAACAGTTGTGCTCCTTGTTAAAGTGAAGGAATCGATTGAGACATGGAACAAGAGTTACGTGTGTTTTGTGTTGGTTGTGCGGTTTGGTACCGAATGGAAGATTGACCTAAGGTACATTGATTTGTTTTTTTGGAAGTTGCAGTGATTTTGGAAGGTAGAATGTTGTTAAGACTGTCTCGAGTCCTGGCGCAGGGTACACAACGTTTCCGTGACCCAGTGTCGAGGGCCTACTTGAGAAATCTGGAGTGTGAGGTTTCATTAGAGCCGTTTACCCACGAATAAGACAGTGCCTTCGAGTCATGTCTGTTGAGTGGCTCTAAAAATATCGGGACGAGTAATAAGGCGTAGTACGTTAGTTAAATCAACGCGCGGTGGTCGATCGCACCGAGCGCAAAAGCTTAATTGGGAGCTAGAGTCCCGCATGTGCGAGCGAAATCCAGAAATGTTCATGTCGGGTACATGTTTATCATTGTTAAACTCCAGTCGTAGTTTTCTTTCGAGTAGATCGGTGTGTAGATGCGAGGTCGAATCCTGTTAAGGGGGGTAGAATGTAATACTCCGATTTATTATAAGAAAGAAATCACTCATAAGAGAAATTAGACATAAGAAAATGTGCTTTCTGCAGTTTTTCGGTAAGCTAGGCCTCAAGCCTTGGCCCAGGAGGACCATGAGGGGCCGGCCACGTATAAAAGGACGTGAAAACCCTAAAATCATTGTAGCTATAGTGCGCCATCACTGTTCACGGGAGACGAACCTAGGCCACGTCTTGTCTCTTTACGCTCTTTCTCTCTATTTGATAATTTTGGGTCTTTCATTGACCCGTGAGTTTTTGCTTGGTTTCTTCATGTGATCTAGCTTGTTGTGATGTGTGAGAATCTATCTAGGATCATCTTGATCATCAATCACCCACAAGCAAGAGTTTTGACCTAGTTTTCGTTTTGACCCGGTTTGGCACCTCTCTTCAATCGAATCGAAAAGGATCGCTATTCTTCCAAGAATTATCATAATCTTCAATTGGAATAGGTTCCTGATATCTTAGAGAAGATTTGCTCTAAGTTTCATCAAGTTTGTATTAGTAGATCAAAAGTTTCATCTATTTGCAACTTCATCATCGAGCTGTTTTTCTGTTCTCGAGCCCGACGGTCAGACCGCCGTGTCCCACCGGTCAGACCGGCAGGAAATCAGTCCAACCGCCAGTTAGACAGCGGTCCGACCGGCCATTAGATTGATTCGTTTTAATCATTGTTGTTTTTCTCTTATTGCTTAGGGGTTTAAATTAGATTCAATATTAGTCTTCCGATGTACTGATATACTGATCTTCATAGCTTTTATATCTACTGGAGTAAAGTTTTATTGAATCCAATATTTGTGAAAAAGTGAGTATGCTACTATTCACCCCCCTCTAGTCGCCTTTTTCGGTCCAACACTAGCGATTCATCAAGGGTAACCTCGATCCCCGATAGTTCGGTAGATTATTTGATTCAATTTGATGCTGTCAGTAATAGATCAGTTTGGGTCAGCGATGTTGCTTGTCAGTTTTGGGTAGGTTACGTGCGTTTTCTTATCTGGCTATCTCTTAGAAAGTTGTAGGGCTCGTCCTTATATTTCTTTTTTCACCAATATCACCTGATTTGGATATACGGTTTAGGAGTTATGGTAGTTTTACTACGACTGTCCAGGAGAGCTGACGAGAATTGGCAGTTGTCTTGTATGGCCATTATGAATTATTTAGAGGCCGAATCAGAAAGGCAACCCAAAATACATGTTGTATAGAATTCGTAATATTTCCAAGTTGATAAAGAACATGATTTTTAGAGTTGTCAATCAAAAGTTATGGAATTTTTATCACCGCTGTTTCCTGACTGTCAGACTTACAGAGACAGAAAATTTACCTAAACACAAGAATTAGTAGGAAGACGAATCAGGGGACTTTCCCAACTATGTTTTTGTATACTATTTTGTCATGGTTCCATAGAGACCAAGATCACCCTGTTCCGAGTTTCGTAGTGAAAGTTATGATGTTTTTATTACTGCTGTCCCGGGAAGTTTTATGCTAGACTGCCGGGGGAATTGGGTAGAACCTCTATTCGAGCCCTAGGTCTCGAGGATTTGGGTTGAGGGGCGTAATCGGAGTCCTTTTTCTCAGCGTATTTATTGTTAGCACAATTCTTGTGTAGGAGGCGGAGTTCCGGAGTAGAGGCACCATCCCTGCGTTTTCGCGCCTCGTAGCGGGAAAAAGGCAAGTAAAGTTAATGGTAGACTATTTATGAGCGATTGTTCATGCTGTTACATTATGAGAATATTGCACTGTGCATAGAAGCTAGAATGCTATGAATGTCAGTGATTATGAATGCTAGAGGTACAAGTAATTCTTATTTCTGTATGATGATTTAAAGTTCTGCACATGTGCATCATGCCATCATATTGGAGGCTTGGTCACGTGGTGACCAAGCATTGATTGAGGTCCCCGTCATGAATATGACAGGCTTTTGGTCCCCATACTTGTGGAGTATGGGCTGTGGTCCCTGTGCTAGAAGGCACAGGCGTGGGTATGCATCGACGGATGCATACTCCGCAATATTGTATATGCAAAAGAGAAAAAGAAAAGTGCATTTAAATAGTTTACATCGTATAAGCACGTGACATGTCTATTATTGAGAATTGTGGATGGATGTTGATGGTTAAAGTTGCATATGTTATTGTCTTACTAATTGTACTTTGTTGAGTCTTGGACTCACTCTTGCTGATGTTGTGTTTTTAGGTACTTCGTTTGTGGACGGCATGCATGGGAGTGAGTAGAATTAAGCTTGGTCGCACATTGGCACAAACAAACTTTCCGCTGAATAAACCATTTGAGCGATAACTCAGATTTTGATTAAATTGCTTTAGATTTGTTTCATTACGCTTTACATCTTGGATAACTTCTGTTGGAGTTGATAGCGTATTATGGATGTTACTCTTATGATTATGTTTTAAACGGTGCGTTTGGATAATTGCTTAATATTTTTGTTCGCTGTGCGGACTTCAGGATGGTTAGTAATTCAAAGGAGATTCTGTCAAAAATTAGAAAGAAATGTCTTTGTTTAATTTGTAGTTATGCTAGTGTGGTAGCATTCCAGCTTAGTTTGGGCTGGGGTGTTATACCCGCGCCCCCATCGGCTCCCACCTCTCGGCCCCGGCCTCAACCGCCACTTTCCCGAGCCACCGTCTCTCGCCCGACCTACGAGCAACAGTTGGAGCGGGGGCGCCACGGTCGAGCGAAGCAGCTGCCGCGTCGGGGCCGTCAGCGATGGCTCGTGGGAGGAGGAGAAGAAGGGGAGCAGGGCAGCGGCGATGACTTGAAGGAGGATGAAGAGGAGGAGGAGGGGAGGGCAGCTCGATAGAGGAGGAGAGGAGTGGTGGCCACGTGGCGGGGCTAGTCTGGTCCCCAACGAATAGTGGAGATGAAATCTGGGAACAAGAGGAACAGTTTGGAGACATGTCGGAGGCCGACACGCCCGTTGTGTCATTTTTGGCATTACGACCCGTGAACGGCCAGTTTCATTAATAACGATGCTTACTGTGCCCTTTAGACCAAAAACTCGGCAAACAACAGAGGGCTATACTTCAAACTGGGAAATAATAAGATAACCGGAGGTTGCTTTTGAAAGAAAAAAGAGAGATCGAAGGTCAAAAGTTTCTCAGCTAATTTCGCACACCGATGTGTACCTGACATGCATGTTATGTCACTTGTTAGCAACTGTGCTAAATCTTCTGTACCTATTGAAGAGTATTTTGTGCTAAATCTTCTGTACCTATTGAAGAGTATTTTCTCACTTCCCTCGACAACATAGGTTTTTGGATGAACTAATTGATACATAAAACTTAATATGATATCGAAGTCAAAAGTTCTTGAGTGAAGACATGGCTAATGTAATTTTAAGAAGAAAAAAGTAAATGTGGCCTACTTTAAGTCCAAGTTGTAGGTTCGGAGGAGCCTAGACTGTGTGGGGCGGAGTGTTTAAGTATATTATATGTTCATTTTTTTTGTCCAGTTTATGTTTTTTGAGTACTGGTTGATACATACAACTAGATAATATTGCTTGTTCATACTGATTTTACAATATTTTGACGCCGAGATGAATAATTTGACATTTGTGATTTAAGACCCTTCTTTTTCGTAAGGCGTGAGACTAGGCTTATTAGGTAAGAACTTTCCCTAAAAGAGATGAACGAGAATTTGTGATCCTTGACAATAGGATGCATGGATTATTCTTGAGAGGTTGCTAGTGTACTGATATTAATAGATTGACCCATTATGTGTGCTTCCTCCGTGTGTGTTCATATTTTCGTGGGCTTTTGGATCGATCGGGTGCTAATAATAGATAGCACGATGTGTCATTAATGTAAGCGAGGAAAGTGGCGCTATCTTTGATTATTAAAATCAGAGTACATGACTTATACATATATAGATTATAACTATCATGTGAACGCGTACAGCTATCATGTGAACGCATGATCCCTCGGAAGAGAATGCGTCATGCATGGAAGGTGAACAGTGCCATGCATGGGAGAAAAAAGGTCCAGCGCTGATCCAGGGAAGAAATCATGTCTAACACGCCCCCACAGTCGGAACGTCGCCAAGGCGATATTCAGACTTGACCTAAATTCAAATTCGGTGAAGACGGAAGTTGGTAGCCCCTTGGTGAAGATGTCAGCGTACTGTGATGTTGTCGGGACGTGAAGAACGCGAACATCCCCTAAAGCCACGCACTCCCGGACGAAGTGAAGATCTATCTCAATGTGTTTGGTGCGCTGATACTGCACAGGGTTCGTTGATAAATAAACGGCACTCACATTGTCGCAGTAAACCACAGTGGCGTAACGAAGAGGGTTGTGGAGTTCATGTAGCAGTTGACGGAGCCAGGAAGCCTCCGCGACAACGGCATGCATCGCCTGCATCGCCAAGATCGAGCGAGACATAATATTCTGACACTTGGGCGACCAGGAAACAAGATTATCACCGAGGAACACAGCGTAGCCCGATGTGGACTTGCGCATATCTGGACATCCTACCCAATCAGCATCAGAATAAACCACGAGGTCTGCAGACTGTGACCGGTGAAGCTGGAGGCCATAATCAAGGGTGCCGCGTAGATACCGAAGGATCAGTTTAACCGCCGTAAGATGAGGCTCCCGAGGGTCGTGCATGTGAAGGAAAATCTGCTGAACAACATAGGAGATATCTGGTCTTGTGAAGGTCAGGTACTGCAGAGCTCCAGCAAGACTCCGGTACTGAGTGGCATTGCTCACTGGAGAGCCAGTAGAGGCAGACACTTTGGGATGAGTGTCAACAGGCGTACTACAAGGTTTGCAGTCCGACATCCCAGCACGCTCCAGAGTATCCAAAGTATACTATCGCTGAGAAAGGAAGAGGCCATTCAAACTCCGCTGAATAGAGATACCCAAAAAATGATGAAGTGCGCCGAGAACTTTCATGGAAAATTCTCGTTGGAGAGCGGCAATTTTTCGATGGAGAACAGGCATAGAGGATGCTGTCAAGACGATGTCATCAACATAAAGAAGCAAGTAAACAGTATCAGCACCACGGTGATAGATAAACAGCGACGTGTTTGATATGGCCTCCACAGACCTGAGGGACAACAAATATAAGGCGAAGCGACTGTACCAAGCACGTGGTGTCTGTTTAAGCCCATATAGAGACTTGTTCAAGTGACAGACAAAGTTAGAGTAGAAAGTATCCACAAAGCCCGTTGGCTGGGTGTAATAAACCGTCTCAGATAAAGTGCCATGAAGAAATGCATTTTTGACATCCAGCTGATGAATAGGCCAGTCCTTGGAGAGAGCCAGAGAGAGTATTGTGCACATGGTTGCCAGCTTGACAAGCTGGACAGAAGGTCTCATCATAATCAATGCCAGGACACTGAGTGAAACCACGAAGGACCCATCGTGCTTTGTATCTATCAAGAGTGCCATCAGCAGTAAACTTGTACCGAAAAATCCATTTGCCTGTGACAACGTTCGCCTTGGGAGGTCGCGAAATAAGATCCCATGTGTTATTGGCGAGCAAAGCAGCATACTTAGCTTCCATGGCACACTTCCAGTTTGGATCGGCCAGGGCAGACCGATAGGTCTTCAGGATTGGTGATAGTGCATCAGCATGAAAGGTGAACCAGTTAACTGGCTGCCAAAACCCGTGCTTGCCACGAGTAATCATAGTGTGGGAGTTGCTTACTGGCGGGATCGGAACCGCACTGTTGTGGAGAGCACCCATCGGGCTAATGTGTACCACAGGGAGCAGAGCAGTGTGGCCACCGGGGTGATGCGCTACCGATCGATGAGATGCCTCGGGCGGGAGCAGCATCCGGCCCAGCTAACAAAGGGGCCAACGAGGTACTATACACGGGCTTAGGGCCGAGCGCAGGAGCCGGCCCAGCAGCCAGAGGCGCCATCGACGCAGCGCTCGGGGACGTGACGACCGGTCTAGTAGCCACAGGCGCGGGTGTCCCAGCTTGCAAGGGCATCGGGGCCTGGCGTGGCCGTTGTTCTAGTGACTAGCGGTAGGGTACCTGTAGGGGAGAAAGGATATTCTGGTCCGATGGGCACCAGTACGTTCTCAACAGGTGATAAAAATTCAAAATCATTAGTGGATGGAGTGTTTGACTCGGCAAAGGGGAATGATGTCTCATCAAATGTTACGTGACGAGATATGATGACTCGATTGGACAAAGTATCAAGACATCGATAACTTTTGTGGTCCAAGGAATATCCACGAAAGATGCACAAGGTGGAGCGAGGCGATAGTTTGTGTGGAGCGATGGCGGACAAATTGGGGTAGCACTTGGAGCCGAACACACAGAGATGATCATAAGTTGGCTGCACTCCGTAGAGGGCAAAGTAAGGTGTGGAGTGGCTGATGGTTTTTGTTGGGAGACGGTTGAGTAAGTATGTGGCGATGTGAAGTGCTTCTACTTAAAAGGATGGTGAGCAGCTTGCCTGAAAGAGGAGAGCACACAATATTGTTAATAGAACGTATGATCCGCTCAGCTTTGCCATTTTGCTGGGAGGTGTAGGGACACGACATGCGAAGGTTGACGCCATGCGTGAGGAAGAAAGTGCGGGCGAAAGAGTTGTCAAACTCTCGTCTGTTATCGCATTGGATGCTCTTTATTGTCGTGCCGAACTGAGTTGCCACATAAGAGAAAAATTTAGAGATGGTGGAAAAGGTATCAGACTTTAGGCGTAAAGGAAACATCCAAACAAAATGAGTGCAATCATCAAGAATGACCAAATAATATTTGTAGCCAGACACACTAGCAACGGGTGATATCCAAAGATCACAATGAATTACATCAAACTTGTTGGCAGCTCTAGAGTTTGAAGTGGCAAATGGCAACCGTACATGTCGACCAAGTTGACAAGCATGGCATATAAGATCATCAGCACTTTTGTTACACGAGATGGCAGAAATACTGGCAAGCTTGGAGATGGCTTCATGTCTAGGGTGGCCGAGATGACGATGCCAGAGGGTGGTGGGAGCAACAGCCGCAAGAGCACATGGGGACGGTGGCGGTAGGCAAAGAGGATAAAGCGGACCGAGGCTATTGCACCTGGCGATCACATTCCAAGATCGAAGATCCTTCACAGAGAGGCCAAATGGGTCAAACTCGACAGAGCAATTGTTGTCAGTGGTAAATTGGCGGACTGAAATAAGATTCTTAATAGCCAGGGACTGCTGGTCCCATGAGTCGGACAGTGGAGTCCAGGTGCCGGAGGTTGCTGCGTAGTTGGCGGTGGTGTAGGCGTCTGCAGGGGCGGGTAGGCCGGTTGTGGTAGCATGAAGAAGAGGTCAGCAGGCGGTCCTGTGAAGAACGTCTGTGAGGGGATGCAGGGGCGCAACTGTTGCTGGTACTGCGCGCCCTGCGGTCGCCCCTGCTGTGCCCCCTGAAGCCTCATGGGTTGGTCACAGGGTGGGGACCGGGCCACATCTGAATGGTCCCTGTCCATGGATTGTAGAAGGAGGGCCAGCCGGGGCCGCCCCATTGCCGTTATCGTTTCTGCCATTCTTGCCGCGGCTGCGACGCCGGTTGAAGCCGCCTGTCCCGCCCCCATCGTGGGTAGATGGGCGGGTGGTGCCGTTTGGGCCACCCGTGGAGCCACCGGCAGTGGCGCTACCAGGGGACTTGCTTGATTGGCCTATCGCGGCTGAAGTGGCGAGGAAAGCGGTGGACGGTCCCGATGGGCGCGAGGCCATGGTCATTTCCTCGAGGAGGAGATCAGATCGGACCTCGAGGAAGGAGGGGAACAACCGCTGGCGCTTGAGGAGGGCCACCATGTATGCGAACTTGTCGTTCAAACCGCGCAAGACGGCGAGAACGAGCGTTCGGTCAGCAACAGGCTCATCGAGATCCGCGAGGGCATTAGCCATGCTCTTCAACTTCCTGTAATAGTCGATGATGTTGAGATCACCTTGTACAAAGGAGCGAAACTCGACGTCGATGATGAGGGCTCGCGTCTCCTAGTTGCCGATGAATTGTTGTTTAAGGCCGAGCCACACGAGCCGTGCGGTGGTGCGAGGCGCCATGACGATCTCGACGAGGTTGGGGGAGATGGTGCCATAAAGCCACTCACAAATGACATAATCCATCCGGCACCAGTCGGCGGAGTCGGCGCGAACGGTGTTGGTGAGGATGTGGTCGGAGAGTGAGTATGTGGGACCCCAGATTTCTCCATCCGGATTCCTCTGTGAAACCACTGTGCTATTCCCTGGATCAGCAGGTACCGAGAAAAAGCTTCGTCTAGCTCGTTGCTGAAGTGCAACTAGAAGAGACTGAACCCGAATGGTAAACAATACCTTGGGCTGAATTCAAGGTAGCTTTCAGAACCAACTTTGCACCAGCGGGTACAATGAGGTTGCAATCGATATAACAATTTAGAAATGTTGCAATAGGATAGTAGGATATTTTGCTGGTAGTAAATTGATTATTGATTAATTGTCTGTGATTACTGGTCATCAGTATAAGTGTTTTGGCAGTAAATTGAATTGTTGAATGTGATCCTGATTATTAGGGATAGCTTTGATCTTCAGTAGCAGTATTGTCTATTGGTTTTGTTAATCAATTGTTAGCTGTTTGTTAGTGTTTCATCAATAGGTCAATGATAGTTGGAAGTAATGGTATTTGGTGAATCTGTGTTATGGCAGTAGGCCATAATAATAGGTTGAGTGCTGGCATTTGAATCGGTGTGTTGTTAGCAATTGAATCGTTGTGTTTTACCTGTCAGCTGAGATTGGTATAGAATTACCATTGGATTGTGTGTCGATCTGGTATCCTAGATTTGGTGTAGAACCTGTAGTCAAGTTACTTTGTCGCCTATAGCGGTATAGTCTTGTAGTCTTCCAAATACGCAGTAGAGCATTCCGGCAAAAGCTCCTTCGACCTTACCCTCCTTTGTATCCTCCCTCCGGGCAGAAATTCTCTGTCATTCCTCCTTTCGCCCAACTGAACGTTTGACTCTGTCAAACCTTCCAGTGTCGCTCAAACCCTTCTCTCAAGCCCGTCCTCCGCAATCTTTATGAGGCTCTTGTGTTTTATTGGCCTTTTGAGTTCTTTGGATTTATTTGGTTTTTCGCTCGTTATTGCGTAATTAGAAATCGAAGTATAGAAGAATCGACGGCTCAAGCAGATCCAAGATTCAAGCAAAGACGCCGACTAAGACTTCGAACCTCTGTCTAATCAGGCTTTGAGTAAGATCAAGGCCACTGTAAAATAGCCCGGTGAGTCAGCACTTTGATCATATTGATCCTACATTTTATGCAAATTATATTCTTTTAAAATATCAAATTGCATGCTCTAGTTTCCTATCCAAATGTATGTCAAACACTCTAAGGTAGTTAAATGCCTATTTGTTGATTAAATAATAATTATACCATGTCCTTGATAATTGAACTCCCAAAAACCTTTGTCACCCTAATAAATATATGGTAACCTACTAGTTATAGGCCGTATTTAAACGTCATGCTAGACTTGTTTAAGTACCGGGCTATTACTTACCCCAAATCATCATCCTTTAAATCATATCAATTGTTTTGGGCAGTCATTGGGGAGAATGACTGAGTTGGTTGTGATAATTTGTTTTATACTACTCCAAAACTCTAAAAACTTGCTAATACTCCATCTGGGTGGATGGTATGATTGGAGGGTATATGGTTAGGTACTAATGTAGCCTAAGACCTGTTGTGTTGGAACGTGAACAAACCGACCAGGTAACTTTAAGGACTTAATCCTGTGATGATCTCCCAATGTAAAACAGTACAACCATAGTCTATAATGGTGTCGATCTGGCTAAATAATTTGTATCCGCCAGTACAAGTTGCGCCGGTATATGAACTCGCGACACCGTAAGCCTTCGCGGCGAAGGGTCGAAGAGTGCGGCGAAAGCCGTTTGAAGGCGCAAGGGGGGTCTGGGTAAGTGGTTATCGGGTCCCATGGGAACGAAACCCTACTCAGGCGAAACCTCAGCGGGTGTAACAAATACTGAATGATGCATTGTAAAGGCCTTGTGATAATCTCCCCTTGATTCACATGTCTAAGGAAACGTGGGTTCATATCAAGATGATTATCTCTTGTGGGCAAAGATGTACAATCTTTGCAGAGAATAAAACTATTTAAACAGTCGTGCCCACGGTCACGGGCGGACGTGGGAACTTATAAGATATAGTTCTATTTCAAAACTTTTGTGGATGTGTTGGAAAATGTGCGGGTCTCACCTAGCAGTTGAATTGGATTTTCTCTAGGTATTCTTACCCAGTGTTGGTAATAGGTGGGTATGACCACCATCAAATATAAGCATGAAGGTGGAGGTAGCCTCTGCTTTCATTAATCATTGCAAAATTAATCTCTTTAAAAATGCAATTTGTTTAAAATGCTAAGTGATAGGATTTTCTAATATCTGTATTTTATAAATGTTGCTTTACGCAAATAAAAGAACCCGAGCCATCCTTGTTACACCTTGCATGTACATTATTGCATCTGTTGTGTTGGCTCGCGAGCATGGTAGTTGTGCTCATCCTCGCTCTTTCCCCAAACACTCATAAACAGAAACCTTGGAGCTGTCGACTGCAACAAGGATCCAGAAGTCTGAAGACCCAGGATTCACAGAAGCGTAGTTTAGTCTTTAGTTGTTCTAGTCTCACCCCAGTCTAGCTGACTCCGTTGGTTCTTGTGTACCTTCTATATTGTTCGAAGTTTTTAGATAATATCAGTACACGGGTTCCCCAGTCACTTGCCTGCAGTAAGATGCGCCCTCACCCCTTTGCTTCTGTTGTTGCTTTCGCTATCTTTTGTAATGTATTCATTTGGCCTGTTCGGCCCTTATTGTAAAAAAAAATTAGCCCGAAGTAGTCTATGTAAACTCTGATGTGTAAATTAATGAATGAAATGATTTTACGCCATGTATGGTTTGATTCAGCAATGTGCCTGTGAAGTGATATCTACTGATCCAGGGAATAACAATGTGGTTTCACAGAGGAATCCGAAAGGAGAAATCCGGGGTCCTACAGAGTTAGTATCAGAGCATATGACTGTAGGAATCCTAGCTAGACTGATCGAGCCTAAGGACGTGAGCATTATTTTCAAAACCTAAGAAAAGCTTTCGAAAAATATAACGTACTATTTGCTATTACTTACCCCTCTTAGTTCTCCACTTTCCTTGATTCCACTTGAGTTTTTACTCAGTGTGACTCCCGCTTGTTTCAAAAATTATAGATGGCAACCCCTTCGTCCGATGGACCGTGGAACTGTTACTCTCACAAAGAAGATGGAGATGAGTGTGTGGACCTCCTTCGCCAATTCATGTACCACCCGGACTACTACCTGCCTCTCCAGGAGGGAGAATCCGACCCCGAAGTCTGCGTCATTGTGTGGGAGTAGCTAGACTAAGTCTAGGTTAGCTAGCCGTGCTTGCATTAGCAGTCCTTGGCTGCTAGCGCTTTTGTTTCCTTCTTTTGTAGACGTTGTGCTTGTATCTAGTGTCGTGGCTTAGCATGGCCTATATGCTATGCTTCAGAAGTCATGTAACGCTTAACCCCCCTTAATATAATGCAGTCATTCTAGGCTTTGTATTGTATTTGATCGTTGTCCTCGTCTGTTGGAGTTTCTTTTGTTGTGTTCTAGAGGGCTAGTAACCCTCATATATATCTCCCTTTTTCCTCACTCTAAGCTTCAGGATTACTTCAGATGCCACCTAGAAGAGCCGCTACTACAAGACGAGGTGCTTACGCAAATGGCCGAGGAAGAGGCCGTGGAAATGGCCGTGGTCGTGACCAAGGACAAGATCTACTTCCCCCGCCGCCCGCAGATCTATCCATAGCACAAGTCCTGTTTCAGCAAACTCAGATTCTGCAAGCTCTACTAAACAGTCAGCAGACTGGACCAGCTGGCCGCAACTCGAAACTTGCGGACTTCCTCAGAACGAGGCCCCTCACGTTTGCTGCAGCCAATGAACTCCTAGAAGCAGAAGACTGACTCAGGGATGTCGAGAAAAAGCTTCGTCTAGCTCGTTGCCCAGAAGAAGACAAGGTGGATTTTGCTACCCATCAGCTAAAAGAAGCCGCCGCTGCATGGTGGGAAAACTACCTCGTTACCCGAAGTGCTGACAGTGCAGAGTCAGAAGAAGAAGAAGAGGCAGCAGAACCAGAGGTTGTAGCATCTACGACTGGAATTCCACCAAACCCCACAACCGTGGTAGAGCCTGTTGCTGAAGTGCAACTAGAAGAGATTGAACCCGAATGGCAAACAATACCTTGGGCTGAATTCAAGGCAGCTTTTAGAACCAACTTTGTACCAGCGGGTACAATGAGGTTGCAATCGATCTGACAATTGAGAAATGTTGCAATAGGATAGTAGGATGTTTTGCTGGTAGTAAATTGATTATTGATTAATTGTCTGTGATTACTGATCATCAGTATAAGTGTTTTGGCAGTAAATTGAATTGTTGATTGTGATCCTGATTATTAGGGATAGCTTTGATCTTCAGTAGCAATATTGTCTATTGGTTTTGTTAATCAATTGTTCGCTGTTGGTTAGTGTTTCGTCTGCAGGTCAATGATAGTTGGAAGTAATGGTATTTGGTGAAAACTGGAAGTATTGATTTGATTGCTTTATAATCCGTATGGTTTGGCAATGGTTTGTGTTCTGGCATCGATTAGCTTATAGTAGAACCTGTGTTATGGCAGTAGGTCGTAATAATAGGTTGAGTAGATGGCATTTGAATCGGTGTGTTGTTAGGAATTGAATCGTTGTGTTTTACCTGGCAGCTGAGATTGTTATAGAATTGCCATTGGGTTGTGTGTTGATCTGGTATCCTATATTTGGTGTAGAACCTGTAGTCAAGTTGCTTTATCGCCTGTAGCAGTATAGTCTTGCAGTCTTCCAAATCCGCAGTAGAGAATTCCGGCAAAAGATCCTTCGACCTTACCCTCCTTTGTATCCTCCTTCCTAGCAGAAATTCTCTGTCATTCTTCCTTTCGCCCAACTGAATGTTTGACTCTGTCAAACCTTCCAGTGTCGCTCAAACCCTTCTCTCAAGTCCGTCCTCCGCAATCTTTATGAGGCTGTTGTGTTTTATTGGTCTTTTGAGTCCTTTGGATTTATTTTGTTTTTCGCTCGTTATTGCGTAATTAGAAATCGAAGTCCAGAAGAATCGACGGCTCAAGTAGATCCAAGATTCAAGCAAAGACGCCGACCAAGACTTCGAACCTCTATCTAATCAGACTTTGAGTAAGATCAAGGCAACGGTAAAAATAGCCCAAGCGAGTCAGCACTTTGATCATACTGATCCTACATTTTATGCAAATTATATTCTTTTAAAATATCAAATTGCATACTCTAATTTCCTATACAAATGTATGTCAAACACTCTAAGGTAGTTAAATGCCTATTTGTTGATTAAATAATAATTATACCATGTCCTTGATAATTGAACTCCCAAAAACCTTTGTCACCCTAATAAATATATGGTAACCTACTAGTTATAGGCCGTACTTAAACGCCATGCTAGACTTATTTAAGTACCAGGGTATTACTTAAACGCCATGCTAGAATGACTGAGTTGGTTGTGATAATTTTTTTTATACTACTCCAAAACTCTAAAAACTTGCTAATACCCCATCTGGGTGGATGGTATGATTGGAGGGTACATGGTTTGGTACTAATGTAGCCCAAGACCTGTTGTGTTGGAACGTGGAACGAAGTGCCCAGATAACTTTAAGGACTTAATCCTGTGATGACCTCCCAATGTAAAATAGTGCAACCACAAGTCTATAATTTGTATCCGCCAGTACAAGTTGCGCCGGTAGATGAACTCGCGACACCGTAAGCCTTCGCGGCGAAGGGTCGGAGTGCGCGGCGAATGCCGTTTTAAGGCGCAAGGGGGGTCTGGGTAAGTGGTTATCAGGTCCCACGGGAACGAAACCCTACTCAAGCGAAACCTCAGCGGGTGTAACAAATACTGAAGGATGCATTGTAAAGTCCTTGTGATAATCTCCCCTCGATTCACATGTCTAAGGAAACGTATGTTCATATCAAGATGATTATCTCTTGTGGGTAAAGATGTACAATCTCTGCATAGAATAAAACTGTTCGAACAGCCATGCCCACGGTCACGGGCGGACGTGGGAACTTACAAGATATAGTTCTATTTCAAAACTTTTGTGGATGAGTTGGAAAATGTGCGGGGCTCACCTAGCCCTTTAATTGGATTTTCCCTGTGTATTCTTACCCAGTGTTCGTAATAGGTGGGTATGACCACCATCAAATATAAGCATGAAGGTGGAGGTAGCCTCTGCTTTTATTAATCATTGCACAATTAATCTCTTTAAAAATACAATTTGGTTAAAATGCTAAGTGATAGGATTTTCTAATATCTGTATTTATAAATGTTGCTTTGCACAAATAAAAGATCCTGAGCCATCCTTGTTACACCTTGCATGTACATTATTGCATCTGTTGTGTTGGCTCGCGAGCACGGTAGTTGTGCTCATCCTCGCTCTTTCCTCAAACCCTCACAAACAGGAACCTTGGAACTGTCGACTGCAACTAGGATCCATGAGAGACCATGTGAGAGGTCCTCCATTCTGAGTGATGAGTATTTGACAGCTTGTTAAATGTTTGAAAGTTGAGTTTTTCGGTTTGGACTGTTTCTGTGCTGAAACAGGATAATCGGAACTACCGCTGTGTATGTCGCGGAAGTTCCGATAATCGGAACTACCGGCGTTGGAAATAGGAACTTCCGATTAACCTGGGTTTTGAGTTCGGCTGAAGGAAATCGGAACTTCCGCACCTAGGGTAGCGGAGTGTCCGATAATACTGACGTTGAGTGTTCCTCTGAGACGATAATCGGATTTGAAAAATTGGAAAGGCGGATGTTCCGAAGATCGGAAGTTCCGCAATGTTAAGCGCGGAACTTCCGATAATCCTGACAAGTGCGGACGTTCCGGAAATCGGAACTTCCGCTGTGGTAAGTGCGGAACTTCCGATTGTGTCCAGAACTGTGCAGAGAAGGATAATTTGTGATTTTGATTTTGTATGAGTTTGAGTCTTATACAAATGTTGATGCTATGATATTGTGCAATGCTATGTGATGTGTTTTTGTCTGTGTTGACTGCAGGACATCGAGACGAAGTCGTGGGAGACACGAGGTGATCGGACTAGGCGCAGGCGGCGTTGAGGTCAGAATGGTCGGGATGTGTCGAAGACGGCGTGAATCTTGAGGTGGTTGCGTGTCAAGGACAGCAAGGCGTACGGGTGGCTTCCAGAAGGTGTGCAAGGGGCGAAACGGTATTTTCGCAAAGCGGCACAAGTGGAGGCGGTTCCGTTCGGGTGTAGCGGGCTTAATGGGTTGGAGGCCCATTAAGCAAAGGCTATAAATAGAGCTGAACCCCTGTTGTTAGGGTTAGTCTTTGAGAGAGAAAATTAGGGTTAGCTCTAGCTAAAGGTTTTGTTATGTTTTTTTTAGAGGATGTTGGTTTGGAGAGAATGAACTGAAAATCCTTGTAATCATTCCTCTGTGTTTCCTCTGTAATCTTTTGATCTTTATCAATGAAACTCTGAGGTTTTTGATTACTTGTTTGTGCCTCTCTTATTCCCTTCCTGTTCTTGTTGAATATTTAGGTTTTGATGCATCTTTTGATTCGTCCTATGAAATAGCTTGAAACTTGATATCTAGAGTCGTTTTGATATTGCTAATGTATCCTCAAAGTTTCATGAACTAAGAATAAGAGAATCTTGTCTATCGTGGGTTTTGGTCTTTCTTGCCCCTTCTTCAAGAAATTCGATTTTGGCTTGTTTGTTGAATCTTTGTTTGCGATTCTTCTCCATGAGGTCAAGATGTTGCCTAGGATGATGTCCTGTGAAACTTGACCAGAGAAGAGCATTCAAGATTTAGCATTTCGGATTTTTGGGAAAAACCCGAGCGCCTTGTTCTTGGTCGGGACAATCGAACTTCCGATTGTCCAAGCGAACTTCCGCACTAACCCGGAACTACCGGATGCGGAACTATCACGGGTAGAATCGAGCTTCGATTTCGGCGTAATGAATGAAATCTGTTTTAGTTCTCTGATTTTGTGTTACTCTTCTTTGGGAGGGTTTTGTAGATCTTGTTTAAATACTTAAAAAGGGAGTTCTTAATTTTAAGGCACCATTCACCCCCTCTGTTGCCATTTCGGTCCTTCAATTGGTATCGAGCGGTTAGCTCTTCTTTATAGATCTTAAGCGGTCGGTTGAGCCATGGCAGCGGACAAGTATTCCACCAAGCCTCCAGTCTTTGATGGTATGGATTATCCCTTCTGGAAGAGCCGAATGGAAACTTATATCCAGGCTCAGGGGTATGCCATCTGGAGAAAGGTGAAGGTTAGATTTGCTGTTCCTGTCGATGAAAACATCAATGTGGGAAACATGCCCGATGTTGAGGCAAACGCTAAGGCAAGGAACATTATCATTCAGGGTTTGAGCAGAAGTGAGTTTGATCGCATTTCTCATTTGATTTCTGCTTACGACATCTGGGTGACCCTCGATGCATACCATGAGGGCACCACCCAGATTAAAACGGTTCGACAAGACCAGTTCAAGCGAGAATACAGTTAAATTTGAAATGCTTCTGGTGAATCTCTTGACGAGTGCTTTTCGCGTTTTCACAAGATTTTGAGCAACCTCCGAGCGGTCGGTCTTACATACCCGACTCGGATAACGCCGATGATGCTTTCGCACTTGATCTTCGTGTTTGGGAGATGAAAGTGACTACCATCAAAGATAGCACGTACCTCTCGACCCTGACTCTTGATGCGCTTTACTCGCGTCTCAAGACTCACGAGATTGACATTGTCTCTCGAAGGTCGAAGTCACAGTCGATGGCTTTAGTCACCGATCCCACCTCTAGATCTTCTTCGAGTCGTCGTGGGTTCTCCCTAGCGCTCTCGTGACATAAGCGATGATCGTTAGAGCGACTTGAGGATGAGCAGCTAGCCCTCTTAGCTCGGAAATTCTCCCATGCTTACAAGAGGAGGAGGGATGGAAAAGAGGAGGTCCTGTGATTTGTTTGAGTGTGGTGGCCCCAATCACATCCGAGCAAACCGTCCCAAGCCGAGGAAGGGCAAAGGTGACTATGGCGGTCCGAGCAAGAACGACTACATCGACAAGAACCGCAACACGAAGCCCTCAGCACCTGACCAAGGCAAGAAGAAGCTCCGCAACTTTGGGAAGGCAAAGAAGTTGTTCCATCGCGTCCTCACCGCCTCGGCAGGCTGGACACCAGCGAGGTGGAGGGTGGAGTGACGATGATGGGAAGGGCGATCATGATCCCAGGACGACGGCAACTTCTCCGGCATGTGCTTCATGGCCCTCGGGGGCGAACTGAGCGACAGCGAGTGTACTCCGACTCCGACGAGGTTAGTCCCACTTACGACCAGCTTAATGATGCTTTTCTTAAGCTAGGTAGATTTCATGCTAAGTCTAGGGCTAAGTGTTCTGAGTTTGAGAAGGAAGTAGCTAGACTATCACGGGAGCTTACTTTACTTACATCTGCTCCCTCCCGTGATGATTGTGACACTTGCTGTGCTTTGCTTGATGACATGGAAAAACTAAGGACCTTGCATGATAGTGTGTCCTCTGAACTAGACATGATTAAAGTGGAGAACTTTAGCCTTCTTGCTGAACTAGAGATGAGTAGGGTAGCACCTCCTTCATCTACTACTGTTGAGGTTACTTCTTGCACCTCATGTGAGGTTAAGGACAACTCGTTTAGAGGTCTGTATACCATGTAGCTTGATCTGCCCGAGACTTGTGAAAATTGTAATAATCTCAAGATGAACCTAAAACGGGCAGATCACAAAATTGCTGAATTCCAAGCTGCGCTACTAGAGCCCATTGTTTCTTGCTTAAACTGTCATAAGTTAACTGCTGAACTAGAATCTGTATCTAAGCAGTTTCAAGAAATAATTGATCACAATAACAAATTGGCTCAGTATGCTTCTAAGGACCTTGTTAGCTCACCATGCAATCAATGTAATAAGCTAAAATGTGATTTGGTTGCTTTGGATGAAAAATGTGTGAAGCTAATTAAGGACCTTCTAGAGACACAATCATCTGCTTGTATTGTGTGTGCTGGGAAGAAGTCTAAGGGTTTGGTAGAGACGCCTAGCAACGTGAACCAATCTGCTAGCAATAGGACTGTCCCCCCAAAGTCGGCTGTGCGTGCACAAGCCAATCTTTCCTCTGTTGTTGGTTCTTCTTCTGCTCCCTTACCTTCTGCTGTTCCTTCTTCCCCCTGCTCTTCTTGCACCTCTCTCTTTCGGGAGTGTCAGTACCTTATGAACACTCTCGAGAGGTTTGTAGGAGGCAAGAAGAAGCTCAATCTCATTCTAGACAAATCTAAGATTTGCAGATTTAATCAGGGTCTAGGATATGATATCCATGAGGATATGAGGAAGCATCCACCTGTCGTGCTCAAAACCATAGCACCAGGTGTGATCAAAACTAAGCCCAGGACTGAGAAAGTCAATTTTAAGTCAGCGGGTTTTGTTCAAAGGATTTCTGACAGCAAGGTGATTCCACCTGCAGCTTCGGCCCCTCAGAAGGCGAAGTATCATTGCACCTTCTGTCAGAAGGATGGACATTTAGTTGATCATTGCTTCAGGCGCGCTTGGCGCGTAGAGATCGTGCTTAGTCTGTTAGGTACATTCATGGTCAGCCCCAGACTATGAGTGCACCTAAGACCAACATGAGGTCTAGGTTTGATACAGCTGGTGATTTAGGGCAGCATCGTTGACTTGGTTTTTCTGAGTTTTCGATTTTCGTCCTCATGCTCCTTTGATCGTGACTTAGTCGCTTTGTGGGTAGATCTCGGTTTTCCTTTCGAGATGGCTACGCGGCGTGATCAGCATGTTGCCAGAATTTCGACTCGCTCTTCCATAGCAGTCGGATTCAGCAACAGCTTCAGGTCTGCACGCAGACCTTCTGGCTTGTTGAGTGACAGAGAGCGTAGGGTAGATAGAGGTCGGTCTTGCGTGACTACTTCATCATTATTTGTGTTACTCAAGATTGGGTGCCAAAATCACCGTTGATTCACCCGATCGAGACTTTACTCTGTTTGACTCTGTGGTCATTTGGGAAGGAAAGGTCTAGATTGTAGACTCGGTTGTTCTCGCCATATGACCGAGATTCTCGTTGGTTTTCTTCCCTAGCCGTGCTCGGTGATGAGGCGATCACCTTGGAGATGCTTCTTTTGGGGCGTCATCGCTAAAGGTACAGTGAGCATTAATGATTCTTTTATTTTAAAAGATGTTGCCTTAGTAAGTAAGCTGCAGTATAATCGCTTTCGATCTCTCGACCACCGATGACGGTTTGAGGTGAGCTTTAAGAAAAACAATTGCAAAATTCTTGATTCTTGGGAGCCTAGTTTGCGGGATTTTCGATATAGGAGCATCTTTCGTGCTGATTTTTACGAGTCTTCCGTGATCCTCTCCGGTGTTTAATTGCTTCGAATCCGTGATTTGACCTTACGGCATAGGAGACTAGGTCATATAGGTTTTGATCATTTGACACGAGTCGTGACCACGATCTCATTCGTGGTTTGCCAAAACTCAAGATGGTCAAGGATCTAGTTTGCTCTCCCTGCCAAAGACGGCAAGAAGGTTGCCGCTTCTCACTCTCCAGTCACAGTGACAATGACTGACGCACCAGAACAACTGCTCCATATGGATACAGCTTGGTCGGCTCGAGTGCGATCGGCAGGAGGGAAGTGGTATATTCTTGTTGTGGTCGATGACTTCTCGAGGTACTCTTGGGTGTTTTCTTAGCCTCGAAGGATGAGACGTTTACTCTTTTCGTGGTCTTTTAGTAGGCTTTCTGTTGAGCTCCCGGTGCATTACGAGCAATTCGTGACCGATAATGGCACCGAGTTCAAGAATTCCTACTTTGAGAGTTTTGTGGTGAGGCAGTGTAGAGCACGGTTCTCGTCTCCATCGTCCCCAACAAAATGGCGTTGTGGAGAGGAAGAACCGTACCTTAGTCGAGATGGCCGGGACGATGCTTGATGAGTACTCTACACCTAGGAAGTTTTGGGTGAGGCAATTTCTCTCGCTTGTCATGTTTCTAACAGAGTTTTCTTGGGCACTCTTGCATCGCACTTCTTATGAGTTGAGATATGGGCGAAAACCAGTCTCGCATTTTCGTGTGTTTGGTTGCAAGTGTTTTATTCTCAAGTCCGGGAACCTAGATAAGTTCGAGTCACGATCTTGTGATGGGATTTTCTGGGTTACTCGACTTCTTCTCGTGCCTATAGAGTGCAAAGCTGCGAGTCTAGCAAAATGATATAAACTCAGTGAGGTGACCTTCGATGAGGCCAGTCCGGGACTAGGCCTGATATCTCAGGTTCTCTAGAGCAGTCTGAGTCCATCTTTGTGGACGATGAGGAAGACGGAGATGATGGGTGTCTAACCGATCCAGTTCTTCCTCCTCCTCTTGAGGTGCCTTCTTCCACTGCACCTCGAGGAGATCACCCTTACCTTACGCTCTTACGAAGCTAGTGGCTCTGTTCCTATCTCATCCGCTAATGAGGTAGAGGCCACTTCTTCATCTCACCCTGGACCTCCAAGACACATCCAAAAGGACCATCCTTCAGAGCAGATCATCGGAGACCTCTTTGAGCGTGTCACACGTTCCAAAGCTGTTTTGTCTCTCTTCTGTCTCCATTCTGCGTTCGTCGCCTCATTTGAGCCCAGAGACATTTGTCATGCTCTATCTGACGAGTCTTGGACAAATGCCATGCATGAGGAGTTGGAAAACTTTGAAAGAAACAAGGTCTGGTCCCTTGTTGAGCCCCCTCAAGGTCACAATATCATTGGGACCAAATGGGTGTTCAAGAACAAGCAAAGTGAAGATGGGTTAGTAATTCGAAACAAGGCTAGGCTGGTAGCTCAGGGGTACTCTCAAGTTGAGGGTCTAGATTTCGAAGAGACCTTTGCCCCTGTAGCTAGACTTGAAGCCATTAGAATCTCGCTTGCCTTTGCGACTTCTAAGGGTTTCAAGCTTTACCAGATGGATGTCAAGAGTGCCTTCCTCAATGGCCTTATTGAGGAAGAAGTCTATGTCGAGACGACCTCCGTGTTTCGAGAACCCCAAATACCCTAACCATGTCTACTGAGCTTTCTAAAGCTTTGTATGGACTCAAGCGAGGCTCGAGCTTGGTATGAAAGGCTTAAGTCCTATCTGCTAAGTCATGGTTTTGAAATGGGTAAAATAGACAAGACCTTGTTCATCCGCCGTCTTGGCACTGATCTTCTGCTTGTCCAGATCTATGTGGACGACATTATCTTTGGCGGCTCCTCACACACTCGTGTCTCGGTTTTACGATGTTATGAGCTCGAATTTGAGATGAGCATGATGGGTGAGTTGAGCTTCTTCCTTGGCTTCCAAATCAAACAGACTCGGGAGGGTACCTTTCTTCATCAAGGAAAATACACTCGAGACCTCCTAAAGCGCTTCGACATGAATGATGGAAAGCCAGTATCAACTCCGATGGCATCTACAGCGGCTCTGGATCCAGATGAAGACGGCGAACTTGTTGACCAAAAGGAGTTCAGGAGCATGATTGGCTCTCTCTTGTACCTCACAGCCTCGAGACCAGACATACATTTCTCTGTGTGTCTTTGTGCTCGGTTTGAGCTTCTCCTCGCGTATCTCACCGTCAGGCGGTGAAGCGCATCTTCGTACCTTCGAGCTACCATTGATTATGGTATCGGTACTCTTCCTCTTCTTGTCTATCTCTTAGAGCCTTCTCGATGCAGATTTATTTGGTCAGAGGATAGATAGGAAGAGCACTTCCGCACTTGCCAATTCATTGGCACTTCTCTTGTCTCCGGTCGCCCAGAAGCAATCCGTGTTGCGCGATCCGCTGCAGAGGCCGATGCGTTCTGTCGCAGCCGATTGTTTGTAGCCAAGTGCTGGATGGTCTCGACCTGCAGGATTTTGGGTTATCTATCGATCGTGTTCCACTCTTTTGTGATAACACGTCTGCGATTTGCATTGCCAAGAACCCAAAGTGCAACATTCTCGGACCAAGCATATTGATATCGAGATATCACTTTCTTGAGACCATGTAGAGAAGGGTGACATTGTGCTTCGATTTGTGGAGAGTGAGCACCGGTTGGTCGATATCTTCACTAAGCCTCCGGATGCTCTCGTTTTCGACTCCATGGGAGAGCTTGGGGTGGTTTGTCCTTACAATTTGTTGTGAGAGGGGAGCTATGTGCTACATCTGTATTATATTATATTTATACTATTACTCCTTTCTGGTTGCATTTCTTTTAATATTTTGGGTCGAAGTCCTTCCAGCATAGGTTAGAGTGGTTCTCTTGCTAAGTTGCTTTGACTGCTATTTCTTATCTTGTGTTTCTAGGATGCTGCTTATTAGCTGTTTCTCCCTTCTCTAAGTAGAGCTTACTCACTTCTTATAGGTTCTAGCAGGGGTCGGGCCACCCTTGGGTAGACAGGGACAGTGTTTGCTCCTTAGTGTATGAGTTGTTCAGCTGATAGTCCTAGAATCATATGGGGTAGATAAGAACCTGTCTGAGCGATAGTTTTCTCTATATCTTTTCTATGCTCTAAAGGATCGCTTTTACATTTTCTTATCAGATTCTCGTTTTCGTTCCTTTGGTTCAGGGGGAGTTCTTCTTGGTTATTCCTTTCTTAAATTTGTCATAACTCAACCTGAATTAAAAGATGCATCTGATTCTGAAGGGAATCTGGTTTTTTCGTGCATTTCATACTGCATTGCAATATAACCATATGGAGCCTTGTTTATTATTCCTTATGATCTGTTTTCACTGTTTTACATCTTGCCATGATTTATGCTAAACTGCTAGATCTATCATGACTTTTTATGTGTAGTTTAGTCTTTGCCATGCTAAGGTTATTAAAAAATGCTAAACTTAAATTAAAATCTTGTCATGATAGCTCTTGAGACTAGTCTGGTTGAAGCTATCCTTTTATGATTTTTGCCATGTCAAGTAGGCTGAGTTGAGTCTTGTATCTCTTTTGAACTTTTGAGTAAGCTATGTCAGATTGTTAAGAAACTTGACTTATCTTTAAATCGCTGGTCTAAAAACTTCAAAAGCAAAAATGATCTCTTTTGTGCGAAAAAACTGATCTCACCAGATCTTTCTCATGAGACTGCTTGCCATTGCACTAGGCATGAACTCAGGGGGAGCCTTGGATGACCTAAGATCACCTCCTTAAGTCTGTTGCTTGGAGTGGTCGCATAAGGCTTGGGATCTAGCACATGGCTAAGATTT
Organism: Hsuehochloa calcarea; assembly: GCA_036346395.1. Taxonomy (NCBI): domain Eukaryota; kingdom Viridiplantae; phylum Streptophyta; class Magnoliopsida; order Poales; family Poaceae; genus Hsuehochloa; species Hsuehochloa calcarea. The sequence goes on along the minus strand of CM070615.1, from coordinate 6,336,259 downwards.
GAAAAATTGGTTGAAGCTTAGGAGGCAGTTGTGGATGGCACCTAGTCGAGCTTGCTTTCTTGAGATAAAACCATAAAAGCCTTGAGAAAAAGAAAAATATGCTAAAATTGCTTATCATTAAAAAGACCAAGTTCTGGATAAAATGAGTCTTTCTTCAACTGGTAGCTCTCTAAACTGTTCGATATGAGTCTTCTTGGTTCAACCTAGATTATTTGACATGGATTGTATCATCCTTGGATACCTTTAGCTAGACTGCAATCTTGGTTCATTTGACTTGCTAAAGAATTGGATCATTAATCAGATTATTGATTTTCTGTCTTAGCTATTCTATACATCAATTGTCATGATCTTGATAGCATTCTTCTGTGTTATGGCTTGGTGTAATTCTCTAATAGTCATTTTGGATAATCTACATGGCTCTTAATGCTTAAAATGAACATCATATAGCCTTTTCCTCCCTTTTCTACATCTTGATGATTTTATTGCCAAAGGGGGAGAATTTTGGAGAGAAAAAGCCGTCTGGAGAAAAGCCTTGAGTTTTGTGCAAAAATTGCTCTTTCATCTCATCTCAAGTCTTTCTCTTTTGTCAACATGGTCTTGAGCTTAACTACTCTTGTTTAGACCTTGGTTGATTTTAAACTCAAACTCATCTTATGCTTTTTGGTGATTGTCAATATACTCATCAAGGGGAGATTGAGAGACCATGTGAGAGGTCCTCCATTACGAGTGATGAGTATTTGTGACTTGTTAAATGTTTGAAAGTTGAGTTTTTCGGTTTGGACTGCTTCGTCTTTGAAACAGGATAATCGAACTACTGCATTGTGTATGTCGCGGAAGTTCCGATAATCGAACTACTGGCGTTGGAAATAGGAACTTCGATTAACACGGTTTTGAGTTCGGTGAAGAAATCGGAACTTCCGCACCTAGGTAGCGGAGTGTCCGATATACCGGCGTGAGTGTTCCTCCGAGGCGATAATCGGATTGAAAAATTGGAAAGGCGGATGTTAGAAGATCGGAAGTTCCGCAATGTTAAGCGCGAACTTCCGCTAATCGACAAGTGCGGACGTTCGAAATCGGAACTTCCATTGTGGTAAGTGCGGAACTTCCGATTGTGTCGTAATCGTGCGTAGAAGGATAATTTGTGATTTTGATTTTGTATGAGTTTGAGTCTTATACAAATGTTGATGCTATGATATTGTGCAATGCTATGTGATGTGTTTTGTGCGTGTTGTTGCAGGACATCGAGGCGAAGTCGTGGGAGACACGAGGTGATCGGACTAGGCGCAGCGGCGTTGAGGTCGAAGCGGTCGGGATGTGTCAAGACGGCGTGAATCTTGAGGTGGTTGCGTGTCAAGGACAGCAAAGGCGCACGGGAGGCTTCGGAAGGTGTGCAAGGGGCGAACGGTATTTTCGCAAAGCGGCACAAGTGGAGGCGGTTCCGTTCGGTGTAGCGGGCTTAATGGGTTGGAGGCCCATTAAGCAAAGGCTATAAATAGAGCTGAACCCCGTTGTTAGGGTTAGTCTTTGAGAGAGAAAATTAGGGTTAGCTCTAGCTAAAGGTTTTGTTTTGTTTTTTTGAGAGGATGTTGGTTTGGAGAGAATGAACTGAAAATCCTTGTAATCATTCCTCTGTGTTTCCTCTGTAATCTTTTGATCTTTATCAATGAAACTCTGAGGTTTTTGATTACTTGTTTGTGCCTCTCTTATTCCCTTCCTGTTCTTGTTGAATATTTAGGTTTTGATGCATCTTTTGATTCGTCCTATGAAATAGCTTGAAACTTGATATCTAGAGTCGTTTTGATATTGCTAATGTATCCTCAAAGTTTCATGAACTAAGAATAAGAGAATCTTGTCTATCGTGGGTTTTGGTCTTTCTTGCCCCTTCTTCAAGAAATTCGATTTTGGCTTGTTTGTTGAATCTTTGTTTGCGATTCTTCTCCATGAGGTCAAGATGTTGCCTAGGATGATGTCCTGTGAAACTTGACCAGAGAAGAGCATTCAAGATTTAGCATTTTGGATTTTTAGGAAAAACCCGAGCGCACTGTTCTTCGGTCAGGACAATCGGAACTTCCGATTGTCCAAAGCGGACTCTGCAGCGGAACTTCCGCACTAACCCGGAACTACGAGATGCGGAACTATCACGGGTAGAATCGAGCTTCGATTTACGTGAACGTAATGAAATATGTTTTAGTTCTCTGATTTTGTGTTACTCTTCTTGAGAGGGTTTTGTAGATCTTGTTTAAATACATTAAAAGGGGAGTTCTTAATTTTAAGGCACCATTCACCCCCCCCCTCTGTTGCCATTTCGGTCCTTCAATCCAGAAGTCTGAAGACCCAGGATTCGCTGAAGCGTAGTTTAGTCCGTAGTTGTTCTAGTCTCACCCCAGTCTAATTGACTCCGTCGGTTCTTGTGTACCTTATATATTGTCCGAAGTTTTCAGATAATATCGGGCGCACACGGGTTCCCCAGTCACTTGCCTGCGGTAAGATGCGCCCTCACCCCTTTGCTTCCGTTGTTGCTCCCGCTATCTTTTGTAATGTATTCATTTGGCCTATTCGGCCCTTATTGTAAAAAAAAATTGGCCCAAAGAGGTCTATGTAAATTCTGATGTGTAAATTAATTAATGAAATCATTTTACGTCATGTATGATTTGATTCAGCAATGTGCCTGTGAAGTGCTATCTACTGATCTAGGGAATAGCACAGTGGTTTCACAGAGGAATCCGGAAGGAGAAATCCGGGGTCCCACAGAGTTCTTGCCGTGGGTGGTGAGAAAACGACCACACTACTTGCTGTAGTTGGGGGTGACGAGATCGAAAACCACGAGCACAAGTGCCTGGATGTTCTCGACGGCGACGGCCTGTGCATGCATGTTGGTGATGGCGGTGGCCTCGTGGAGGAGCGTTACGCGATAAAGTTCCTCTTCACGGGCATCGGCCTCCTGGCGCAAACGGGAGGCCTCCTCGTCGAGAGCGCGGGCCTCAGCCTCTGCGCGCTAACGTGTAGTGGCATCGTCGTCGGCCATGATCTTGGGTGGATGATGTGTAGCGGCAGCTATGTTTTAGCGGAAGCGTGGTTGCAGGATGCGAACACCTCTGATACCCTGTAAGCGAGGAAAGTGACGCTATCTTTGATTGTTGAAATCAGGGTACATGAGTTACACATATATAGATTATATCTATCATGTGAACACGTACAGTTATCATGTGAACGAGTACAGCTATTATGTGAACACGTGATCCCTCGGAAGAGAAGGCGTCATGCATGGAAGGCGAACAGTGTCATGCATGGGAGAAGAAAGGTCCAACACTGATCTGGAGAGAATTCCTGCCTAACAATTAAGAATGGAGCACATAATATTGGTAAAATAAAAACACCAATAAATTCTTTTGTAAAATAGATTTGAAAATTAAAGTGCTTCCATTCTACCATTAACTAAAGGAAAGCTGCTTTTTTTTTATCTTAGGTGCATATGCCTTAATTATTAAAAATCCGAAAAGGGACAAACATGTGCTTTGTAAATCTATGGAGATTCTTTTGAAAAAGCACTGGAATATTAAATTAGCAGGTTCATTTCTGGTAGGAACCCAATCCCATAGATCCTAATACTAGCACAGGATGTCTCATCATTGTCCATTAATTTATACCATCAAGTGACACTTAAACCTGAGTGATTTTGGCACGTTTAGTTATTGTCACTTGCCGAGTGAGCAAAACAAACCTTAAAGTAATGTCGTTTTTTTATTACAATTTACTATCTCAGTTCGTGAATACTAGCCACTTTGATTACTTCATTTGGTTCACAAATACTCTTCGCTTCACGCTTCCTAATGCATAATTTTCATTTTACCCTTACTAATTCCCCTCCCATCCCACATTCGTGGGCCCAAGGCCAAATGGATTAGTCATAAAGAGCATTTTAATCACATCGGATAAAAAAAAATGATCGCCTATGTACACGTGTGCCGAAAGCCACGGCAGACCTCACATGTGGAGAAACGGAAAGCCGGAAGCTGGCCTAGGGTTGCTTTTCACGGTATTTGCTGATTGGAGTTCCGTATTTACCACTGGAGTTGATAAAAATTATACCAAGTATAAATATCCAATCCAACCTCTCTCTCACTCCATTCTCCCATCCATATGCCACACGAACGGATGGAGCGACAATGCTAGGGTTAGCACCTTTGAGCCGTATCTGCCCCGTGCTACCACGCACTGCCTCCGCCCATCGGTGGCGACTCTCGGCGTGCCATCCGGCTCCTTCCCGGTCTAAACCGCCTCCTCCGTCAATCTCCTCTCTAGTTTCCCCTGCCTTCTCCCCGGTCTTGGCCACCCCAGCCCCAGTCTCGGTCGATGCGGTCACCTCTGTCCTCCGCGCTAGACTGCCGCCCTCTGTCGTCTCTACCAGATGCCACCACCTCCGTCCTGCGCGTTGGACTGCCTCCCTCTGCCGCCTCCACCCAACGCCGCCACCTCCGTCCTCCGCGCTGGACCGCCTCCCAATGCAACCTCTGCCCAACACCGCCACCTCCGTCGTTTGCCCCTAGACTACCTCCCTCCTCTGACTGTCGGCACCACCCTCCTCGGACCGCGCCGCCTAGACCTCCACCAATTGTGGTGCCGCTTCACCTCCTCTGCCTGACACACCGTGTTCGACCACCACCGTCACTTGATGCCGCCCGCCACCACCCCTTCTCCCTTGGCTCCGACCAATCGTCTCCACCCATGTAGATCTAGTTTTTTTTATTTATCATTTTTTCCTGATATAGATGAATTACTTATGTAATCATGGAATTGATTACTTGTGTAATCATGTGATCTGATGATTATCGTTAATTGTGTGCAAATTTGATTATTGTTGAGATGAAATTTAATTTTCAATTTATATGCTAATTTATGAAATTTGGGTAGATTTATTTGTAACATTTTGTATTTCATACTTAAAAATTGAAAATGTAGTACATTTAATCCTTAAATTTACATTTCTATACGAACATGCATAAAAAATAAAAAAAATTCACTCCTAATGTCCTTTCAAATGGCACTAAACATGTCATCATTTGTCTCAAGGCATTTAAGATATTTTTCAACTCAGGAAAGCTAGCCAACGTACCTAAAAGTTAGACTACCAAACATCAAACTTTTTTAACCCAACCATTAAACTCTTCAGTTGTACAACTAAGTCGAAAACTGTTTTTAAAAAAAGTTAGAGCCACACTAAACAAAACCAAACTCACTTTTGCTAGCTGCTAGTCCCTTCGGCTTTGGAATAAAATCGTAATAATTGGAGGAGAGTATACGGCTGATGTGGAAAGGCTGGGCCTTAAGCACTAGGCTGGTGCCCGGTGCATGAAAGCTTATCTCTTTTTCTCTTTTTAAGAAACCAAAGAATATCACTGATTATGCCACGCCGAAATATATATACTTTTTTTGTTCTCTTTTACTGGAACGTTTGTAAATTTTCATGGTCTTCGAGACATGATTTTGACCGTTAATTTTTATAACTTTATACCAAGATATACTTATTAACATCATTTTTAACAAAGAATCTAACGATATAGCTTTCTTATAGCCAATCAATATAATTTTAGGGGAAAAGCTTAAAAATACTATAGCATTGAAAACCGATCCAACGGGATAGCAATCTACCGTTGGATCCCCATATATGTACTACTAACCACATTTGCTCTTCCACTACGATTCAAATTTTCCTGATGTTGCCATCTCGCTGGTATGCCCCTCCCGCCTCCCCAGCCGACCGTCCTAGTCTATGACTCGACCTCGCCGCAGCTCAGCTCGAGTCCTGTGCCGATGCGCGCCTCCCGCTGCTACTCATGCCCGCTTCCCACGCCACGTCCTCCTCCTTCTCCCCTTCCACTAGAACGCCCTCACATGCGACTACTTCCGCCTCGACTCGCCCCGCGCCATACTCCACGTTTTAGCCCACGTGTTCTACCATAGGGCGGACCGCGCGACCGCTATACCTTCCCGCTCACTCAAGGCTACGACCCAGGCCGAGGCCCCCGTCTCTAGCCTACACCGCCAGCTCCATGCCGCTGCAGCCAAGCGCAGGCTCGAGCGCCACCCCCTTCATCGAGAGCGCTCTTATCAGCTGCTACGGCAAGGCTGGCGACCTAGATGTCGCCCGCAGGGTGTTCGACGATAACCCCCATCGGGGTCTCGATTCGTGGAACGCCATTATAAGTGGCCTCTCGTCAGTTGGGGAGTAGAGAGGAGCTGAGGTCACTGTTGAAAACTTATCTTATATAAAAAAAGATAAAACTTCATAAAACTTGGGTTGAAACTTGATGAAACATGATGTCACTATTGAAAACTTCTCTTATACAAAAAGATGAAATTCCATGAGAATTGGGTTGAAACACATGTCTCATGAAACTTGATGAAACACAATGTCACTGTTGAACACTTGTCCTAGACAAAAAGATGAAACTTTATGAAACTTCATGAGACTTGGGATGAAACTTCATGAAACTAGGTGAAACTTGCTCTACAAAATATGGAGAAACAATGATACTTAATGAAACTTAATAAAACATGTCTCAAAATAACTAAATAAAACTATATGAAACTTGATGAGCAGGATGTCATTGTTGAAAATTTGTCTTAGAAAAAAAGATAAAACTTTATGAAACTCCATAAAACTTTGGATGAAACTTCATGAAACTTAATAAAACTGTGTGAAACTGAGTGAAACTTGCTCTACAAAATATGGAGAAACAATAATACTTGATGAAACTTAATGAAACATATCACAAAATAACTGAATAAAACTAGTCGAAACTTGATGAGACATAATGAAACTGAGTGAAACTTGCTCTATAAAATATAGATAAACAAAGATACTTGATGAAACTTAATGAAATATATCCCAACATAACTTATGAAACTAGTCGAAACTTGATGAGAAATAATAAAATTGAGTAAAACTTGCTCTACAAAATATAGAGAAACAGTGATACTTGTTGAAACTTAATGAAATATATCTCAAAATAACTTAATGAAACTAGTTGAAATTTGATCTGACACGATGTCACTATTGTCACTATTACGCTTGTTGAAAAGATTTGAACATGAAACTCATTTTTGAAACATCATACTTCGGATGCGAAAGTTGTTGAAACTTAAGTTTCGATTTTCAAACCTTCTGTATAGCTGTACCGTTGGGTGAGCCTCCCAACGGTGTAGTGTTATATAGTAGCTTCCCAATTTTAAACATATTGCTGGTCAAACTTATGGCTTATCCTAGGACGTCAAGTAAAAAACGTCAAACTTGTGGCCTATCCTAGGACGTCAAGTAAAAAAAGAAAAGAACAGATGGGTAACTTGTAAAATCGCATATGTTCTTTGTTTGTGCTCCTCCACGGACCGGCCAAATAACCGAAAAGCTTAACTTGCCAAGCAACAAAGGCAGGTAACACGCTTACAATCGAGCAATTCTACAGCTGAGAATGGTTGAACTCAGAAAAATATGCTCGAATCAGAGCTACCGTTAACTGAGCGGGCATGATTGCGCTGAAGGAATCCAGATTACATTTATTGCGGTATGTTTCACTTTCACCGGCGTGCGCTCGCTTTTGGACGCGCACGTTTCTTATAGCATACCACTTTATATATTTTCTATTCCGGTACTGCTTCCTTTTCCCCTACCCTTAATTAGGCTGTCATCGCACTTAAATGCACCCACTAGCTTCCCACTTACATCCACGTGTCAACATGATTGTGCTACTGTTTATGAACAGATGACCAAAAGCAAATTTGTTAGGAAAGGATCTCACGTGAGACCTAGCTTCATCCACCGTCCATTCCTCCGGATCTCCCTGCACTGAATTTTTTTCGAGATGACCCAACAAGCTAGGTATATCCATCTATCGTATCTACGAACCAGGGTGGAGCATAGTTTAAAGATAAGGAGGCCGTATAAAATATACGGTATAATTTTATTTAATATGAGAAATTAGTTAAATGATACTAACGACAATAGTATTTCTCAAAATATACAAAATTATAGTACAAATTTGTCGGCCCCTCTCCCTCGGCTCCTGCTCGTGTCTCACGTGTGCATGCACTAGTACTGGCTGGCTGCTTTAGGTGGTTTAACTGGCATACCATCCACAGGATAAACTGGCTACGCAACATCTACGGGAGAAAACCAGAGAGTTGACTTGGAGGAGCATGACACTCTGGGGTCAAAGTTGACTTGACTGGTTCCTTTTTTTTGTTGGTCCCTTCCTCTTGCATTGCTTCGTCTTTGCACCTGCGCGCGTTGTATCGTGGATAGACTTCGACATTGGTCCGAACTTTTTAGGGCTAGCCCACGGCACAACACGACACAGAGTCGAGGGCCGTGCCGAGCCTAGCTCCCAGGCACAATGGGCGGCACAGTACACCACAACACGCCTTCGTGGGCCATGTTTGGACTGACATTACATGTTTGGGCTCGACTGAAGTAGTCATGGCACCCCTCCACGCCACTATCCATCTCCATCCCCACCTCCCCTCTCCATGTGGCGGCGGCGGGCGCCCTCCTCCACGCCGCTGCCATCCCCCGCCGTAGCCACCTCGACACATCCCACCTCCACCGCACCACACCGCTGGCATCCTCCACCGCGTGCCCACCTCCTCCTTATCGCCATCCTCCTCCTCCACCCCTACCTGCCTGTCAGGACCCAAATATACAAATATGGACTCTCTGTGTATAATACACTTGTCGAGAATCACGCTAGTGCACACAGTGTCAACATATATGAATATCATTTCACACAAGATGGATATAGGAATAAACGACTAATTTGATTAATAAATAACAGGTTGTGACCTTATGGTCGAGCGTACACTTATTAAGCCACGCAGGGCTAACACTAAATTAAGAGACGACAGCGGAACGAAAACAATTTAAGAGGGAACCCATCGACTTGCCATATGCAACCGACTGGGATCAAGACCTAGCGATCACCCTCCTTGAAAGCAGGCGGAGACTCCTTCACTTCAACTGAATGATTGCAGCAAAAATGAGTACTCCGAATACTCAACAAGTTGTACCACATAATATAATTATAGATAATAGCTTATTCCAAAGAAAATAGTTTCTATGGTTATTTTGCAAAAAAAAAACAACATTTGCAATTGAATACAAAATAATAGATTAAAACGTAAATTTTAAAAAATAAACAATTATTATTTTTACAAAGGACACGAAGCATAATCAATTTCTTTCACACAGTCATATGTGTTTAATCACATAGCTGTCTCTTCCCAAGTGTTTTTACGAAAATCTATCACTCATGTGAAATCTCCGAGCATGTCCATGACTGCGGATGTGGCTACTCGAACAGATTGATTAACATTATGCAAAGGTTTGTACACTTTACCCATAAGATATAACCATTGTAGCTAGCACCAATCATAAGAAAACCTTTTCGAAACTTCATGTTGACAATTGAGCCTTCCGTTGTGCATAATGACAGCACCAAACCCCCACACAGGTTGTTGTCCTGTCGCACATCGTTGGACCTGAACACGACGAACCACTCATAAATGTGAATTGTCACATAGACATAATCACACCTCCTACCTGGCACACAGCTTAACCTATCTGCTTGACTAGTCAATGTCAAGACTCCGTAGCTTACTAAGTTAGGCATGTTCCATACCAGACATGTGGTCGTACAGTTATGACTCAGTTCAATGGCACACAAATGTAACATCCCAACTTTTTGGCCTTGGAAAATCTTTTAATTAGTTGCTAGTTGAAAATCTCACAATTTACATTTTATTTGAATTTAAATTAAAAGCTTAATATAGACTTTCATATCAAAATAATTTATTAGGGTTAATCCCAACATCAATAATTGGCAAAATTATTTTATTTGTATTCTATGGGGCTTGCATATATTTTCTAAATTTTTCTGGAATTTTTCCAAGTTAATTTGCTATTTTCAAGTGCTATTTGCATTTTCTGGATTTCTTAAAAGAAAAATCAATTTAAAATCCCCGGGAACAGCGTTGGGCCGCACACTGTGCAGACCAACACCGCGCCTCAGCCCAACCCGCGCGCTCGCCCGCTTACCCCGTTGGATGGCCGACGCGTGCCTCCTCCTTCGATCGGACGCGCCCGAGCAATCCCGCCTTCCTCCACTGGATGATCGCCACGTGGCCTCTTCCACTGATCTCGCTCGTTCGCCCCCTCACCTCTCCTCTGCCACTGATAAGTGGGGCCGCCACCGAGTCGTTGTCCCCGCGACCTTATTCTTCCCTGCGCCCTCGCCCACTCGCCGCCATTGCCGCTCTTCAGAGTTTCGTCCGACAAAACAGATTCTATTGAGATTTCTTCGCGCCGACCCCACCAAATCTCGGCCTTCACTCTACCTTACCTATCCCCAACCGAATCAAACTCCGAATCGGCTTCAATCTCCTAAAATCGCGGAATTTCCAATCGTGGCCGTCTCGGACTCAAATTGGGGATTTCCAATCCCGACGTCCCCCGGTCCTATAAATAACCCCTAGGATCGCCGGTCCTCCGCAACCCAGAACCGCCACCCTCGTCTCACCGATCACACTAGCGCCGCCACAATTCAAGTTTTAGGGTTTGCGGTCAAGCTCCTTCTCCAGCGAATTGCGCCGCCGTTGTTGTCGCCCTTGCCCCGCCGTCTACACCATTGTGATCGGCATAGCTCAGGCTACCTCGTGCGCCCCTCCTCATCGCCGGAGCACCGTCCGACAAAACCCGAGCCTTCGCCGCCGCTCCTTCCTCGCCGCTGGTCGCCGTCGTCGTTGCCAGCCGCTGGTAAGGGCACCAGCAGGTGCGTAATAACCTGGAGAAGCTTCTGGTACCCTCGACCGCCGGCGACTCGCCGCCAATCGTCGGCGACCATCGATCTCCGAGCGCCGCCTCCCTCTGTCGTGCCTCGTCGTGACGGCGTCGGATTTGCGCTGCGTGTTGCCCACATGTCTGCGTGTCGCGACCGGCAAGACATGCACGCGTGGCAGTCCACCACCCCTCTCTTCCCTGGCTCGGTGGGCTCAGTCCACCGTGAGCCAAAAGGCTGACATGTGGGACCTACATGTCAGATTTCTTTTAAATTAATTCTTTTTTCTGGAAATTCTCGGCTGACGCAAGCATTGCGCAATCATCCAGTTTCCTTTATAAAAATAATTCGGAAAATGAAATTTAAAATCCAAATTAGGGTTTTAATCTATTTTTAAACTTCCAAAGCCCATAACTTTTGCATCCGAACTCCGATTGAGCCCATTCAAATTTGTAAATTCATATAAAATCAAGATCTATTAAATGGTGAATTTTATTTGATTTTTGGATTTGGTTTTGCCTCTGTTGTTTATTTGTTTTTGTTTCTTTTGCTTCGTTTGCGTGAGCGTCGATACTTCGGGAAATTTTGCAGAAGAAAGAGCACTTCAAGACCAAGATCAGTACCTAGATCTATTTCAAGGCAAATTATACCTTTGACCATATTGCACCCAGTTTTCAAATTACTTTGTTTCAAATTATTGCATCTTAATTTAAGTGTGTATTTAAATAATTTTGGTTGTAGTTAATAACCCAAATTGTTATGTCCACCTTGTCAATTGTATGTCATATTGTTTTGTCACCCTAGATTGGTTCCCTACTGGTTGGTAATATCATAGCACCAACATGGGTTGGTTAGATACGATTAGACTGCTTAGCCATACCACGAATCATCAATTCATGTGAGTCGCAAATATAAATTTGACTAATGGAATATGGAACTGTGTGATGAAACTGATTGTGCTGTGTGCTATTATTCGTTGATAGCATGTGTTGCACTTAACCAACAGGGTGGGAAAAGATTTAGACTGAGGCAAGTGGTGGATTCTGTGTGATTGGTGGGATTAATAAACTGTGTGATTTAGGTTAAAAGTGGAAGTTTTGCCTTGGTCAATTAAGGACTTCACTTTGTGCGACATTGAACTGGGCCTTACTGTACAACCACATGCCTAGTGTGGGCCGAGCCTAACTTAGTAAGTTATGGAGTCTTGACATTAACAACTCAGGTTGTATTTTAAGCTATGTGATGGGCTGGAGGTGTGATATGTCACATTGCGGGACGGTTCGCTATATCTCTATCCAACGATGTGTGTCGTAACCAAGGTTGTGTGTATCAGTTGGCCGGCAGGAAAGCACATCGGAAGTGTCAATGCTTGAGATGAAGTTTCCGAAAGATTTTGTTATGACTAGTGTCGGCCGCACTGATTGTATCATGTGGGTAAAGTGCACAACCTCTGCAGAGTGTTTAAATCAATCTATTCAAATAGCCGCGTCCGCAGTCATGAACATGCTCGGGGATTTCACACGAGGGGTAGATTTTCATAAAACAATTGGGAAGAGTCAGCTGTGTGAGGTAACTTGTTCAGCTGTGTGAAAGAACTTGATTAGGATTTGTGTCCTTTGTGAAAGAAATTGTTAAACTATTATTGTTTATTTGTTTTGAGTTATGTTTTCAATCTATTATTTGTATCCAATTGCAAATGTTGCATTTCTACAAAATAACCATAGAAGCCATTCCTTTGGAATAAGCTATTATCTATAAATTGCATTCTGTGGTATGACTTGCGAGTACGGTTGTGTACTCATACTTGCTATAACCAATCAATAGAAGTGGAGGAGTCATCGCCTGCATTTGAAGAGGAGTTCTACGAAGGTTGATCGTTAGGGTCTCGATCCCATACAGTTGACTGTGGTAAATTGATGAGAGTCCGCTGGAGTTTATTTTGTTCCCACTGCAGTTTATTTCTCTATTGTCAGCCTTGTATGGCTTGATAAATGTAAAATTCGACCTTAAAGGTCACAACAGTTATTTGTTATTCAAATTACTCGTTTATTTAATATTTCGTTGTATGGAGTTGATATTTCATCGATATTTACACTGTGTGCATTAGTGTGATCCTGGACTAGTGCAGTATACACAGAGGGTCCAGATTTGCATATTTGGGTCCCGACAACAAATCTTTAATTGACCAAGATGAGACATCCAATTTCTACCAACTATCACATTCATATTTTTCCAAGCACACACAACTCCACCATATCACAATTCAATCCCTTTCTCGGTCTAAATCTTTTCCCACCTTGTTGGTTAAATGCAACACATGTCATCAACGGGTGACAGCATACTACACATATCTTTCCATAAAGTGTTGCATATTCACTTAGTCAACTTTAGTTTCGCAACTCAAAATGATATCAATAACCTGTTGCATGGCTAAGCAAACTATTCGTATCTAACCAACCCACGTTGGTGCTATAATGATACCAACTAATAACTAACCAAACTAGGGTGACAAAGATCAAGGTAATACAATGGGCAAGGTGGATATAAATAAATAGGCGTATAGCTAATCCCAAAGCATTTAAAGAATTAAATACTTGAAATAGCATGCAATAGTTTGAATCAAAATAATTTTGGAAAAACTGGGTTCAACATGGTGAAAGGTACAAATTTCCTTGAAACAAGTCTTGTTACTGGTCTCGAGCTTGATCAACTTCTTCTTTCTCAAAAGCTCCTGAAGTATTAACATCTACTCGCAAACAAAAATAAAAAAAACCAAATAAATACAAAGCAAAGGAACAAATGAACTGCAAAAATTAAATAAAAATATCATAAAGGTGGGGATTGAATTTATATGAATTTAGAAACTTGAATGAGTTTAATCAGAGCTCGTATCAGGAAGAACAAGCTATCAGAAGATTTAAATCTAAGAAAAAGAGAAAGAAAATACTATTTTGAATTTTCATAATTTTCTTTCTAAAGGAAATCCCAAAATTATGCATTAGCATGACGTTAGCAATGAAGTTTGAAATTAAAAGAAAATTCAAAAAAATAGTGAATAAAGGTTGACAGGTGGAACCCACGGTGTGTGGACCAGATCCATGGCTTTGGTCTATGGCTCACGGTGTGCATGGAATAGTGGACCTGGCATGTAGGGTCCACATACCAGTGAGTGGGTCTACCATGAACAAAATCCACATGGATTGACTATGATGCGTTTGCGGGTGAGCGTTGACGCGACAATGACGTGGCAGACACATGTGCACAAGGTTGACGTGGCACTGAAATGGCGGGCACGTGGCTGACACCTAGCCTCCACATTAGCTTGACGGTGGCAAGGTTTGGGGTTCGATGCTCACTAGTGTTCTGTGCTACGACGGGAAACCTAATAGGTACATGTGGTGGCTGGTGGCGAGATCTAAGTTGTGGCTAGGGCTTGGGCTCGACGGCGAAGGGGCAGGGTGGCGCTTCAGCGAAGGTGAGGGCGGATCCGAGATGCGGTCGTCGAGGCGATCCCGATGGAGGTGACCAACGACAGCGGGGCTGACCGGAACGGCGGCGGCGAAGACGAAGTCATTCGGCTGGAGACAAGGAACAAGACGGCGGCAATGGCGCTAGGCGGCGAGTCGGGCGAAGGCGACTAGGGCAAAAGGCAAGGCGCGGCTTGGGGTGCGAAAAATGAAGATCCTCGGGGCTTTAAATAGCCCCGAGAGAGAGAGAGAGCACGTGTCAAGTATGATGAACAGTAATCGAGTGGGACCCATATGTCAGTGAGTAGGGTGAGCTAGCGTCGCACACGACACGCTTGCGGTCGACAGGCGGGAACAGACGTGGGTGAGCAGGCGGTAGAGAGACGGTGGGCTACGCGCGGAATGGGCCAGCGGACTGGGCTGGGCTGGGCTGAGGAGAAATGGGCCGGGGAAAGAGGAAATCGGCCCGAAAGATTTTTCCTGAGATTTAAATAGGTTTTGTATTTTAGAAATACTAGAAAATCCAAATGTCAAATTTTAAAAATAGCAAATGAACTCGAAAAAATTCAAAAAAATCTGAAAAATATTTTCAAGCGGAAATAACTCAAATAAAATAGTTTTAGAATTAATTGATGTTCAGATTAATCACATTGATATGTTTTGACATTGGAAAGTCTCATTCGAGCTTTATTTAATTCAAATAAAATTGATGAATTTTTCCAATGGATGAAACTCATAAAAAAGGTCTTGAAACTCAAAAAATTGGGATGTAACACCACCCTCCTCCAAGGTGCTGGTGGGGGCCACGACACAGCCGTGTGCTTTCTCGGCCCACGGCAACGGTGGCGGCCACCTCCACGCGACCCCGCCGCCAGGTAACACCGCGCTCCCCGTCGGACACCTCCTCATCATTGTTGCTGCCCTCCTCCACTCCACGGTGACACGGCGGCGGCCACAGTGCAGCTGCACGCTTCCTTGCCCAAGGACGACGCCGACAACGGCCACAATATAGTTGTGCATTTCCTCGGCTCATGACGACACCGGCGGCCACCTCCACGCAACCCGCCTACTAGGTAACATTGCAAAAGGACTAGGCACGACCGACACATTACGGAGATGGTGTGACATGCCCGTGGGCCATGCCTGGGCTTGCTGGAGGTGACATGGGCTGTGCCGGCGCGACAAGGCCCAGTTCACAGGTCTAATCGTGGAACACAACTAGTGTCATAAACCATTTCTGTTTAACTTCTTGATTGAACGCGCTGTTTCAGACCCGTGATTAGGGAGTAGTTGGCTACCTGCATGAGCCCTGTTCGGGCTCAATGACGCGTTTATCATCGTTAGGTAGTGATGATCGGATCGCCGAGCTACCATCAATGCAATAGCTAATTAAGTTCATGTTTTTAGCGAAAATAAAGCTCTCTCTCTCTCTCTCTCTCTCTCTCTCCATTGGATACATCTCTCGTTGTTATTCCTTTTTCTAAAAAACCTAGTAGGGTGCCTGTGCGTTGCAACAGATCTTAAATAAATAATATCACAAATGCTAAATTATGTCAATATTTAACCTAATTATGTTATAACTAAATAGTATACCACCAGAATTTGAAAACATGCCAGACTACTCCCAATCTTTAGTTCACAACCTACCTTTACCCTATACCGCTCTAGCCCTATCAAAAGGAGAAAAAAATCCCCACTTTTACTACTCAATCTCTTTTCATTACATGTACCATATATGGTTAACATCCAGAAATTTATCAATTTACATAAAAGATCTTTGATAATAATTTTGCTCAAATCTATGCAAAGATCACTTTATGAAATCAAAGACTAATACCACAATGATACAAGCCATTTCTTTGATAAAATACATCACTGGATTTCATTGATAGAAGAGGGTATTCACAAGGTTTCAACCATCTACAATTGAACATAGCGAAAATTGATGAAATTGTCTATCCTAAAGGATGAGGAATTTACTCAAAATCAACACTGTTTATTATACCCTGTTAGCACTTGCATTCGTTGAGCCCTAGCATTTCTATGCATACTGCCCCCACATCAATTTCAACTACAGTGACACAACCCATGTATATACACCATTACAGAAATGAAAGGGCCATTTTCCACAGTTCGAACCTAACAAATGAAGTTGCAGATGCATCGGTCGAGGCGAGAATATGAGACAAAAGATGGTTGCACCTTCGAAACTCTTGAAACCTGTAACGTCCCAAAATTTGGCTTTTCAAAAATCTTTTGAGTAGTTTAGGTCACTAGAAAATTTTACCAATTTTATTTGAATTATAAAGCTTAATTGGAATTTTTCTAAATTAAAAATATTTAATTTGACTAATATAAACATTAATTAAATCAAAAATCCTTTTTATTTGGCTTCCTGGTGTTCCCAGAAATTTTCTGGTATTTTTGGAGATTTTTCTGGATTTATCTCATATTTATTTGATCTCCTGGATTTTTACTCCTTTTATTGAAATTTCAAAATTCCAAAATTTTCTCTCTCCTCCCCATGTGAACAGTACCATGCAGGTACTGTTCACACAATTTTCTCGGCCGAGCGCTGCCAGCCGAACAGCCGACGTCCGTTTCGTACGCGTTCAGTTTTTGATTCAAAATTCAAACCTTTATATCTTTTCGCTCGGTGCATATAAATGCGAGCCGTCTGCGCCCACGCGTTCGTCTCGACGTGCTCTTTCAATCCCATGATTTGGTATCCTCTGAATCGATCTATATTCGTCGCAGTTCGTAGAATACGGAGTTCATCCCAAAAATCTTCCGCTGCGAGTTTCTCCTCCATCCGACGTCCGCCGGGCGAACCGTCTGTGGCATTGGGTTCGCGTTGTCGTGCTCTACGTCATGGTGCCAGCCCCTTCGCCCGAAGTTCGCCGGAGTTCCGCCGTCCGTTGTATCCCAACCGTATTCTTCGCGTATTCCGCTTCCTCGGTGAGTATTTTTAAAATCCGACCGCACCATCGCGTCCGGCTCGTCGTTTTCTTTCCGTTTTGCCCCTTCGCCGCCGTTGCGTCGCATCCGACCGCCGGCCATGTTGATCGCCAAAACCAATCTGTAGTCTGTTCAATTCATTGCTGGGTGCTTTGCTCAGTTCGGCTACACGGCTGCGTCTCGGTTATCGGCAGTTCTTGTGTTCGGTTCTCTCCCTCCCTCCAGTCCACCAACTTCTCTGCTTAGCCAGTGCGCCGTCGGCTCAACTCCGTTTCACGTGCGTGCTAGCCTAGCCGGATGTATGCGCCGGCCATCCCTTTCCTCAAACCAGGTTGTACTATTCTGTTTATTGAGTTGTTTTTGGTTGTGTCGGCGGTGGTCGGTTCCTTCTTTTAGTCCCTGTTCGTTGTTCTTTAATGTTCGACTTGATCCTCTGTTAATTATTTTCATAATCTTTGCTCGTCACTTTGCTACCCCATGCACTAAATATATATGCTACTGTTTTGTATATGTATACAGAGTGCATGTTTCTGTTCTGTTGGCTATGTGGATTATTTCAACTTTCCAAGCCAACGCCACTGCATGACCGGCTGGCCGTATGCTCTGTTGGTTCGCACGGAAATGGCCTTCGGTCGTCACTTTGTGCGACGGAAGTCGGCCATGGAGCTTCTCATTAACCCTTCATCTCGGTGCATCTCTTCTCAGTAGTTCTTTATCTCAGTCTGTAGATTTCATTTGGGTTCTCTGTATATCCCTCCTTGATAATTATTTCTCTAGTCTTTGCCATCTCCAATCACCATGCCAATGCATCTTTGTGTTCCAGGAACCGGCCGGCGAGCTCCTGCTCTCGGTTCTGTTGATACGTATGTATGTATATGCATGTATGCACGTACGTATGCATGTATGTGTATATATGTATATGTATGCATAAATATATATATCCTCTCACTTCCATGTTGACCCCACATGTCATCCTTCCAAATTAAAACCCTAATTGTTTCTCTCTCTTACATGCGGGTCCCGCATGTTAGTCAACATTTGGTCAAACCCTCCTCCATGAGCTTGGTCCACCGTGGACTAGCACATCTCCGTGGACCTGGTCCCTAGACCAGTGGCCCACATGTCAACCCCTAATCCTATTTTTGAGAATTAATTTAATTCTTGAAAGTTCTTTTATCTCATTGGTCCCACCTGTCTTACGCTCAGCAATCTCTAATATTTTTGGAATATAATATTATGAGAATATTCCGTAGACCCCACTTGTCAGCTTCTCTCTTCCTTTTTATCTTCATCATTTCCTGTGATCGCGACCTTCCAAAAGCCATATCTTCTTCATCCGATCTCAGATTGAACCCATTCAAATTCCTACATTCATCTAAATTCAATATATATCTTCCAGTACCATTCAATTTCAATTTGGAGTTTATTTGATTTGTCTTTCAAATTGTGTTTGTTTTGCGCTATCTTTATCGTTAGACGTTGAAGCCCGGAATCGTCTGAAGGAGCTGAAGAGCAAGGAAGTAGAAGATTGAATATAAATAAAGACAATCATTGCTATAGCAAGGTAAGTTATACCTTTGATCATATTGTACCCAGTTTTCAAAATTCTTTGTTTCAATGTATTGCATTCTATTTCAAGTATTTATTTAAATGCTTTTGGGATAGTTATTAATCCAATTTGTTATGTCCACCTTGTCTATTGTATGCCATGATCTTTTGTCACCCTAGGTTGGTTCATTATTAGTTGGTATTATCGTAGCACCAACGTGGGTTGGTTAGATACGATTAGACTGCTTAGCCATGCCACGAGTCATCATTTCATGTAAGTTGCAATTATAAACCTGACTAAGTGATTATGGAACTGTGTGATGAAACTGTGTGTGCTGTGTGTTGTTACTCGTTGATGGCATGTGTTGCACTTAATCAACAGGGTGGGAAAAGATTTAGACTGAGGCAAGTGGTGGATCTGTGTGAACGGTGGAGATGTGTGCTATAAACTTTGTGATTTGGGTTAAAACTGGAAGTCTTGCCTTGGTCAATTAAGGACTTAACTTTGTGCGTCATTGAACTAGGCCTTCTTCATGCGACCACATGCCTAGTATGGGATGGGCCTGACTTAGTAAGTTATGGAGTCTTGACATTGACAACTCAGGTTGTATTTAAGCTGTGTGATGGGCTGGAGGTGTGATATGTCACATCGCGGGACGAATCACTGCATCCCTGTCCAACGGTGTGTGTCGTTCCAAGGGCTGTGTGTACAAATTAGACGGCGGTAAAGCACATCGGGAGTGTCATTGTTTGAGATGTTTGAGATGAAGTTTCCGAAAGGTTTTGTTGTGATCAACTCTGATCCGATTGGTTTCATCGTGTGGGTAAAGTGTACAACCTCTGCAGAGTGTTTAAACCAATCTATTCGAATAGCCGCGTCCTCGGTTATGGACATGCTCGGGGATTTCACACGAGGGGTAGATTTTCATAAAACAATTGGGAAGGGTCAGCTGTGTGAGATAAGTTGTGCAGCTGTGTGAATAACTTGATTAGACTGTGTCCTTTGTGAAATTAATTGTTAACTTATTATTGTGTATTTGTTTTGAATTATGCTTTCAATCTATTATTTGTATTCAATTGCAAATATTGCATTTCTGCAAAATAACCACAGAAGCCATCCCTTTGGAATAAGCTATCATCTATAAATTGCATTCTGTGGTATGACTTGCGAGTACGGTGTGTACTCATACTTGCTATAAACAATCAATAGAAGTGGAAGAATCATCAGTCAACAAGGTCTACTTCAAGGATCGTGGAGAACTAGGTTGCGCTACCCGAGTCGATTGCCTGTGGGCATATGGATGGGCTTCACTGAAGTTATTCCGTTACGTTCCGCTGTAATTTATTGAGCTATTTGTCTTCTGAGACATTAATTGTAAGCTTTGACCTTAAGGTCTTTACTATGATAATTATTGTTATTTGTCTATTTATTAGTCATCTTTGTATATGGAATTGATATTTCATCGATGTTGCCACTGTGTGCACTAGCGTGATCCTGGACTAGTGCATTATACACAGATGGTCCATATTTGCATATTTGGGTCCCGACAAAACCACAGCTTCTTCAATCTAAATATGAAGTTCAGATCGAGGTCTTTCAGGGTAGTATACTGATCAATCTCAGTGTGTGGCTTGTCAATTGTACAACTAAGAGATGAGCCTTTTATATCAAAACGTCTATGGATATAATAATTAGAGCATAATAGATTTCTCATTATGACAAAACGAACCTAAGTAGTAATACAACAGTAAACAGTCAGGGCACACATTTTTAACATTGACAAAAATGTATATAATAAAGGTAGTGCTAAGGATGGAGAAGAAATATAAAGTCACATTCATCTCTAACCTTCTTCTTATTTGCCCCAGCTAACTTGACACAATGTAGACCAAACAATTTGGTAGTTAGAGTATTCTCAAATACACGGACATAATTGTAGTAAGCTGGAAGCATCATCAGAAGCATCTGTAATGTAAACGTGTTTCTCAAATGTGCGATGGCGCGGCAGCCCCCTCCCCTCGCTACCGTTGTCCTTCCTAACGCTCCTCCGCGTATCCACCACCTCGTCCGCCAAGGCGGCTCCGTCCAAAATGTCTCACGTGATGTCCCCGTTCGACTCCCAAATGCAAATCTTGTCGTACTTCCGGTCGCCACCGGAGCTATTGCTCAGCCCGGACGGCGAGCTTGCCCGCCCATTGGCCGTCTTGTTCCCCGGATAATTCAGCGACGCTGACTCGGTGCTGCCGCGCATGAAGCACGGCAAGTCCCTCGCGAACACGTCACGGGGATCACGCGCTGCCGCTGGAGACGGGTAGTACAAGCCCTTATCTTTGGACAATCTTTGGTGGGGTCGTCGCGGCGCCCGATGGCCGATGTAGATCTTTGTCGTCGTCCCCAGAGGAAGGTGCCACGATCACAGCGAGTACCGTCCTCCCAACCAAAGTTGGCGGCGACCGGGAGAGGAGGGCGGAGTAGTTTGGTGTGGGGTGAGAGATAGACCTCTAGTTGGGGGAATCGGGCCGGTTCGTGATGACGAGGGAGCTTGTCGGCTGGCCAACCCATGGGGGAGGAGACTACCGGATGAGAAGCCGACGACGAAGGGAGGCGGGCCGCACGAGAAGACAAGATGATAACCTCCGTGAGCCGACGGTGCTGGGGGAGGTGACAAGAAGGAAGGCGAGGACGAAACGATGCCCCCACACAGCGGACATCGGGCGGTGCATCGTGATGGAGAAGCAGGGGGAAGAGGCGGGGGGGCAGCCATGTGTGGAGTCGACTGCACTTGAAGAAGGTAAGGGTGGAGCGAAGCAGCACTGGCACCGAGAGGACGGCGGGCGCCGGCCGCGACCGCTCTGGGAGTTGGTGGCTACCGGGGAGAGGAGGACGGAGCGGTTTGGCGTGGGCTGAGAGGGGAAGAGAAGCGAGATGGTGGTTTGCCGTGGGGGTGGGATGGGTAAACTCAGAATTATAGTAGTTAAAATAAAAAAATTCCTTGCTATACATGCTACGTATAAGTACAGCCTGAATATATCAGGCCTATCGAGGTGTGTAACTGGGCCGGACGAGGGCAGCCCGTGAAAAAACCCGTCGCCGGGCCTTGGCCTTTGCACAACAGACCCGCACCATGTTAGAAGGCCCGATAAGTTTTTTTATATATTTATTTAGAATTTAAGACTCGTGCTTGTAATGGTGGTAGCAGTGAGTCAAGCCTGCAGCATGCCTCTATGATTCGCAAACACGATGTTATGAGAGCTATTTTTACAATTAAGATAACAAACACAGAGCTAAATTTAAAAAATCATATATCATGGCCAATAGGGGCCAGAACCAATAATTATCACCTGATTCTAATGGCAAATTGTTATGGACCGTGCCACGTGATCCCAATTGAGTTGGCTGTCTCTCGGACCACGTCTTTTATTGCGTTTCCAGGTAGGCACCTCTTGAATGCACGTGCTCCCAAGCAGACTTCTGTACTCCACGTCATCCGAAAAGATATTACATATCACTTCTTTTCACCCTGCCGAGTAACGGGAAAAATGGACACTTTTGGTCGTATGACGCACGAAAATTCCCTATTTAGCCTCTTTCTGCAAAAATTTTCAAAAATAGCCCCCTCGGCCCATTCTTTGCCGTGGGGGCAGGAGTCCCGGACGGCGGCGAGAACTCTTTGTCGTGGGGACGGCAGTCATTTATTTACTTTGCCGTCCACCGACAGAAGACAGTGGCCCTCCTATTTTAAAAAATTAAAAATATAATATTTGTTCGACAAATTTTTAAATATAATAAATAAGCTCAAAAAATTATGAAACTTTGTATGGAGCCTCCTGGCATAGTGTGCTTGGTTGTGTAATTGTTTTGAATTTTTCTCAATTTTTTTTTTCTCTGCATGATTCTTTGAAGTCAAATTTTTGTATGAATTTTTAATATGGAAGGCGAGGTCGAACATTATGAAAAATTTTGTCGGACTCCTACAGAGGACTTGATTGTGTAAATTTTATGTTATTTTATATGCTCCGAGATTATCTCGAGAAATTGTGGTCTAGGTGTGGAAATTATGACGAGGCGTTTGAAATTAGGGTTTCTTGATTTCATGTGACTCGAAATGTGTGAAGTTTATTACCACATGAGTACTCTTAGCGCTATGATTCTTGATCATATTTTTAAAGATGCCAAGAATCGACCTAAAGGGGTTGAGAGCGTTGTGATTACTGAAGATACCTTAAAACATAGAAGAATCAATGTCGATGTCAATAATTATTTCGGAATTCGGGAGAAGAGGCATATTTGTAATATAGTATTATTTTGATGGCTCGTGAGGCCCAAAATCGAATTGTATTGCACTCCATGGATGACACGCTTCATGTGGTCACATGGCATGTTGGTTCGGCTAATTGGTTTAGTTACATACGCTACTAGTACGCAGACATTGCGACACAAGCCTCGGGCCATGTAAACGCATGCCTTTAGGAGATAGTAAAAACATGCCTAGTAGAAGAGGGACTACTACTGAATGGCCCGACCCATTGTGTGGACCGGGCCATTGCCCTTCCTCCCGAGCTCGGCGTTGTACTCCTCGCCGCCGCCGCGCCTCGGCGCCATTTCCTCTCTTTTTCACGATCCGCTCGCGTGCCTCGCGCTCCTGCGCTGCGCGCTCGAGATGGGCTCTGCGTCTCCGGCGGATACGCTCGTTGCGCTCTTCAACCGACGATCCTCCTCCGGATCTCGCGTCCCTTTCGGCATTCCTCCTCGAAGTCGGCGACCATCCGGTCGTGTGGATGGATTTCTAGGTCGATCCATCGCGGAAGCCACCAGAGGCTCCGGTGACTACGGGTAGAGCGGAGAGGCGTAAGTGCGTATTATTGAAAGAGAGTTGGTACATGAACTTGCTGTAAGTACTCCTTCACCGGCGCCGATAGTTCTCGTATCCCAACGACGGTCGGGATAGTCGAGGAGTAGTTGGGACAACCCGATGGCGCATGCCGAGGCTCGATCGGTGCTTGGATTTGAAGAACTTGCATGTGTCCCTGCACCGACAGAGGGGCGGCGTCTCCCCCTCTGGCGGGTGTTGCGGCGAATGCTCGGTTGGGACGTTCCGGCAGGGGTTGCTGCTACGGGGGGCTTCATTGCGAAGAGCTTCCATCCCGCACGCTCTTGCCGGCCCCGAGCCGACATCCCTAGCTTGTTCGGCCGTCGTCGTAGAAGCCCGAGCTAACTCGCGGATCTCGCCCCATTGCTTACGCCTCTTGTTCATCCTAGCGTGGCGGCAAGCTCGTGTGCAGGCGTGGTTGGGTTTGGTTGTGTAGTTCATGTCTTTCACCTTGTTTTATAGGCCACATGGTTGGCTTGGTGTGGTTAAGTTGACGTGAGTGGCCGGCGTGGCAGGGTGTTGTCGCGTCCTGCTTTGCAGAGTGGGGTCATTTCGGCCTGAAAATTTGGTGAAGCGAGTTGTTGTCGCGTCTGCTTTGCGAGTGTGGTCATTCGGTCGAAAGTGGCGGCGTGGTGTTGTCGCGTCTGTTTGGCATAGTGCGGTCATTTGATGCGAAAAAGTCGCGGCGAGGGTGTTGTCGCGTCTGCTGCGAGTGTGGTCATTCGATGCGAAAAGTGGCGAGGCATGGTGTTGTCGCGTCGCTGCGAGTGTGATCATTCGATGCGAAAAGTGGCGGCGAGGTGTTGTCGCGTCTGTTTGGCATAGTGCGGTTATTTGATGCGAAAAATGGCGAGGCGTGGTGTTGTCCGCCCGCTGCGAGTGTGGTCATTCGATGCGAAAAGTCTGGCGAGGAGGTGTTGTCGCGTCTGTTTGGCATAGTGCGGTCATTTGATGCGAAAAGGCGACGGCGAGGTGTTGTCGCGTCTGCTGCGAGTGTGGTCATTCGATGCGAAAAGTTGGCGAGGCGGTGTTATCGCGTCTGTTTGGCATAGTGCGGTCATTTCGGTGCGAAAGGCGACGAGGAGGTGTTGTCGCGTCCGCTGCGAGTGTGGTCATTCGATCGAAAAGTGTCGCGAGGCGGTGGTGTTGTCGCGTCTGCTGCGTGGTGCGATCATTTGGTCGAAACGGTTGGCGAGGAGAGTGTTGTCGCGTCTGTTTTGTAGAGTGTTTGATTAATGCGCACACAAAGTATTCATCCGGACCTTGTGGGGACCGAGGCATGACGCGGGCAAGATTGCGTTATGTGCATGCAGTTGATAAATTAAAGTCGCGAGGTACAAAAGTCGTTTGTACTGAATATTTCGGAGAACATTTTGTGTACAAAAATGACAGTAACTTCATGCACATGGATATTATATAAATGCACAATGACATTACATAACACGTTTGTCACGGCCATGATATTAGCTAGGGTGCATCGTCGTGTCGCCTACCCGGACGGCGTAGTTGATCCTCAGGAAAGGTGAATCTGTCAGGGAGTGGCGCATGTCTCGCAGCCGTAGTCTGAAATTGCTGGGAGGCGAAGCTGCGGTGATGTCAGCGTGGGGGTCCGGCTCAGGCCTCAGCATCTCGTCTAGCCACTGGTGCTCCTCCTGCAGGGAATGGTACTCGGTGAGTTAGTCCTTGTTTTTTTGCGCAGAGAAAATAGTTGTAACTACGTTAACGCTTACCTGAGTAGGTTGTTGTCTTGAGGATGATCCTCTGGCGATCCTGAGTAGTCTTGCGGTGTACCCTCCATACGTGTCGGCGAACCACGGTCGCGGTCCCGCAGTGGATCAACGCCGCGGCGCTAACGAGCCCAACCACTCGCCCCGTGGCTGGGGAGTCCGGTCGATGTCTGCGGTCGAAACCGTTGCCCGGCGAGAAGTCGTGTCTTTGCGCCTCCTCTCGTGATGGCGATGGTTGCATCGCATCTGCCCCTCGTAGTAGTTGCTAGAAGAAAGGTTCATGTCGGATACCTCGAAAATGAGTGCATGGAAAGGTATTGACACGAGAGAGATGACATACACGTGGCCCGAGGCGGGTCGGGCCGTCGGGGCCGACCGGCCGTAGCTCGGACGGCTCCCGAGTGAGACGGGCGTGCGGACGGTGGTGCCGAGGAGGTGCCGAGCGGAGGGGCGGAGGGTACCCTCGCGTCCGCCGCGAGGCGTGTCGCGTGCGTCGCATGTCGACCACAAGTCATGGCTCTAATCGCAGCCCTCGCGTCGTCGGTCATGCCACGCACGGCGGCTAGGAGGCGATCGAAGGTGTTGCTGTTCCCACGCCGTAGAATTTCAGCACCCTCGCGCCAGATATCGATCAATGCGGTAATCTTGCAAGAAAACACGGAGTTAGTGCGGCGTCTTTGCTGAAGAAATTGCTTGAAGAATGGGTTACCGCCTCGTCGCGCCGTGCCGCCCGGTGTGGGTCCGGGCCAGCTAGTACGATGTCCTCCTGCATGCCGACCACTGCACGCTCCGGCGCTGGCCCAGTAAGTGCGCACCTGGTGCGTGGAATGTACCACTGCAAGTCTGAGCGTCGTCGAATGGAGTAGACGCGTGCCTCGTGCAAGACGTCCGTCGCCACCCTCTCGCCCACGGCTCGCCCACGGCGGTGTATGCGCCTCGATCGTCGCTCTTGCGCCCTTTCCTCGTTTGCCTGCAAGTGAATCTTAATGTCAGAACATGTAAGGCAGGCATACAGATAAAATTATATCCAAAAAAGGACATACCGGTGGGCCTTCGCTGCGATATGTCGTCCCGCCGGCGGTGGCACCTGCTGGTACAGGCCGAACTGTCTCATGACCCGTTGTGGATTGTACGGCTCGACCATGTCGCGAAGACCGGTGGCGTGTCGTCATCAAAGTGGATCGCCCACGAGTGCGCTGCGTCGATAATCCGTAGGGGCCGTGTCGCAAGGAATCCATCCATGGCCGCGGATGATCTCGGCCTCGCGCGAGTCTCGAAGAGGTTATGGAACTCTGCGTACACGCACGCCTCGGTCTCTCCCTGGCCCACCCTAGGGTACCACGTGTCCAACGTGTTCCCATTGTAGGCCCGTCGTGGGGGTCGTCGCCGAGAGCATTGCCGTAATGCTGGACGGTCAACGGGTACGGGTGCACCGTGTTGCGGAAATAAGGGCGGCCAAGCGGAAAGTGCTCCCATGACCACGGTATGCGTGGTGTAGCAAACCGCCAGATCGGCTCCACGCCCGTCTTCGCGGTTGAGTGGCATCGCATAACCCTCGGTAAGTGGCGCGAGCACCGGCGAACCCCAATCGTCATCGCGGAACCTCGCTCGGCGGCGTCGCCGAGGACTCGCCAGATGGATATAGGTGGGTACACGGTCTCCCTGTGTCGTAGGGAACAAGATCCATCCGAGCGAATGGAAGGTGCGCGACGAGGTGTGTCTGACCGCCTCATTATCGCATCCACGGGCGAATCATGAACTCCGTGAGCGAGGAATGTGGGATCACGGACACGTTTGCGAGGAATCGGAGGCCGAATCATCGGCCAAACGCACCTTCGATCTTCATCGCCTCGGAGGTGGCACTCTTTCGAAGGCCATGCACCCGCAGAACTGTAAGCATTGCTACATCCTCGAGTAATGGTCATCTCCCCACGGAAGTGGAATGTATGAGTCTCGGTCTCCACCGGTCCAAGCGTGAAAGTAGTGCGCGTCAAAGCGCAACGCGTGCGGGATGTCCAACATGCGGGCGAGGCGGGAGGCGGTGTCCCGCAGCCGCAGGACGTCTGCTTCGTCAAGGGCCACCTCTCCGGGCGCGCCAGACGAGCTCGGAGGGCGCCGCCGGCGGACCACGCCCGACAGCGGTGCCCCCATTCCAGCGTGGGTCGGCGGCTCGTGCTGCGTCGTCAAGCTGGAGCTGCGCCATCTCTCGAGATACCATAAAATATGTTAGTATGCGTGCTTAAAACATATCGTGTGCCATAATAAAACAAGGCAAAACATAGGATGAAAAGAAAACAACCACACATGAGCATAACGAGTTAACAAAAGACCAAGATGACTTAACATTCCGTCCGTAAATAAAGACACATATTAACAGCAACACTACAGTGCACTGCGACATAACATTCCGTCCCATCGAAGGAATTACAATAAGCAGCGACATCACGACTTAGTAATTATATCGTGCTCGTTACGGTGCCTTCGCTTGCCGGTCTGTTTGACACGGCCGTGATGGAGTGCCCTCTTGTCTTGCACGAGTCTACAGCGGGCCGGCGAACCGTTGCCCACAATGGCCGTCGTCCATGTCGTTCCGGATGCGTCGTGACTGGCGTCTTCCACGGCCGGGGTGTTTCAGTGCTACGTTCGGCACCCACTTCACTGCCCGCCGAGGTCTCGTAGTGTGTGTCCGGCCGCTGAATGAAACTTCGGCACCCCAAGTGGCAAAGAGGTGGTGGATATCGTAGTACTCGGAGATGTAAGACTCGAATATTGCCGCCACGCCGCGCGCGCCGCGTACACATGGGAGCATGGTTTGTGCGAAGCTGCGGTTTGTTGCAGTGCACGACGCTTCTTCACCGATCGTGCGGACACCCACGATCCCCTCTAGCGTGGCCCATATCGTACTTCTCCCTTAGCCGGATCTCGAACTTCGCCGGCGCCATCCATGGTGCGAGTCACGCGCGATCGCGCCTTTGCGATCTTTTTCTCCATGTAGGCATGCATTACCTCCGAGAATTGTTTACCATCCTCCGGATGCTTCTTGGCCATCATGGCTCATTAACGAAGTATCCGATGGTACGGTTCCAGTCTCCTCCACGATCGCCGTGATCGGCAGGAACGCACACCCTTCAGACACCGTTGTACACCTCCGACATGTTGGTCGTCATGATCCGTACCTCGCACCATCGATTGTCGTGCGATGGGACCATTTCTCCAGTCGCGCGTGCGAGTTAACCCTTGTGTGAACTCCCCAACTCTCGCGGACCCTCCAACCGATGCCCCTGCCTCGGCATTCGCCGAGTCCCTTACATGCTTCGCGGTATCCTCATCGAGCTGTCTCCACACCGCTTCAAACTTTCTCCTTTGGTTCTGCATGCAGAGCTTCTTGAACATTTTCATGAGGTCCTTGCTCCGAAACCTTGTGTGGAAGTTGGCCGCGAGATGCCTCATGCACCAACGGCTCCTTACATCGTTCCACTGGAACGGCGGCTGCGTCCTGCTTTGGATCGTGCTCAACGCGGACATCAAGCCAGCATTGCGGTCCGAGATGACACACACACCTGGTCGATCTTGTACTACCGCCTGCTTCACATTACACAGGAACCACAACCAGCTATCCGTGTTCTCGCTCTCAACAATTGCGAAGGCCACGGGGACTAGTCGATCGTTACATATCGGTAACGGCGGTGAGGATGGTACCCTTGTACTTCCCACATAGGAAGGTGCCATCCATCGTCAGCACGGGACGACAATGCTTGAAAGCTTCGATCGCCTGACGGAAGGCCCAGAAGACCCTATCAAGAATAAGGCAATTGGGCCCTTCAGTCGGATGCACCCGCTCTAGCTTGTTTATGTATGTTCCGGGATTACATTCCGCGATTTGATGCAGCAATCTTGGTACTAGGTTGTAGGCCTCTTCGAATGTGCCGAACATTCGCTCCACGACCTTGCGTTTGGCCCGCCATGCCGTCTTGTAGCTCACCGGGAACCCCACAATATTGGCAACCTCCGCCATGAGGATGTTTGGGAAATGGACACATCTGCGATGACGAGGTGGCTTAGCGGTGGCAACATAAGAGGAGGTCATGTTGCGGTGCGTGAAGCGGTGAGCTAACTTCGCATGTGTGATCCTTCGGCACCGTTATCCAAAACCCGTGCAGTGACCATGAACATTGCGCACGGACCTTGCCTGCCACAGGATTCATCAACACACCGACGATGTGCGTGTCGGGTTGGATCTGCACCGATACATCCGGACCGATGTTAACGGCGTATTTAGCAATAGCATGCTAGGCGGCGCTCTTGTCGTGGAAGTGTCGCCTAGGAGCGCGGTGTCATCATTGAACCCCACTCGGCACCCTCCGATGTGGCGAGAACCGGCGGCGTCGTTGCAGCGTCGCCCAATCGTGAGGGCGTAAGCAATGTCGATGGTCACAAGCCCACCAATTGCATCTCCTCGATGCCGGCTTCTCCTTCTTCGTCGCCTTCCGAACTAGTTGTTTCCACGTCCTCCATGCTTTCCACCTCGTCCACGGGTCGGCGGTACTCGTGACAATCAATACGGCTGCCCACCATCTCTCCGCACCTTCATTGGGCTCGAAATTGACGGACGCCTCCTCAGTCTCCATCTCCCACGTCTTTGCGCGTCTCCTCCAACCCGAGACCAACGCAGCTCCTCCCCACCGACTTCCCCAAAACCACCCACGCGGATGTCCCGTCCTCTCCACGAATGAGCGTAGACCATTGGCGCGCATATATCGCGGCATGCGGGGTTGCAAACAACCCCATATAATTGGCCCATGAAGCGTCACATGTGACCTTCATAAGTTGCCAAATGGTCTCTTTGCACCGATCGCAATCGAGGATACACGCCTCGATGCACGCCTTCTTCCTTCGATGGCGCGATCGAGCGCGAACGCACGCACCGCCTTAGCTCCAAGAGGCCCATGTCCTTGAGAGGCGGCGCCGGATCACGGTGCGGTCGCAACTTGACAGTCCGCACCGTATGGTCCGTCACGTACTAGACCGTCCCGTGGAACACGAGCAGATCTTGTATCTCCGCCATGAAGTACCTAACACAAGAGCAACTTCGACGACATACGTAATCTTGAAAACAAAAATTACATGGTTGCGAGTTGATCGAATTTGTGTTCAAATATTTCGAAAAAATTGCACAATACTCTTTGGATTCAAATATTTCGTGGTTTACATGAGCAATTGGAATAAAATATTGAGATCAACGTAAATTTATTAATTCCAAATGGAGTTCATATGATTTTTCTATCCATGAAAGGTTGAAGTAAATTTTATTTCTACTGTAAATAAAAATTCACAATTTTCTGGGGTACTACAAAGTGTCAAACAAATTCTAAGTTAAAGTAAAAAAAATCACTTCAGATTTCCCCAAAGCATTTTTAAGTTTCCATACCCGAGTTAGACCTAGCCTATAGCAATGACATGCGGGGTCTACTACATAGAATATTTTGCCATCTATTTTTTGAAATAAAAACTTACTAACAGGTCGGCCCCGTCTACTGCGTAGTGCATGGACCGAAGGTCAATATACCCTGTTAAGAGTACATAGATAGCGCGCTCCGTGGGTCCGGACCGTCGGCGACTCTATTTCAATTGTACTTCTACTTCGCCGAATGACCTCTAAATATTTTAATATTTTATGATGAGGTCCGTGACAGTACGACATTTTGTTACCGATAAAAAAATCACACCGTTTTACTAATTAGAAGTTTGCTGAGTAGAATCGGCGTAAGAAAATTTTTACTCAGTAATTACTCGACTAATATAAATCATTACGCCCTAACAACACTAATATTCAACTAATATAAATCATAATGCTAAGTCAACTAATATTCTACTCAGTGAAAATCGGCGTAATTCTACTCAGTAAATACTCAGTCTTATAAATCAGTCTTAATAAAAAATTGACAACACTAACAACAAAAAGTCTCCTAAGTCAACTAATTACGCCCTAATCGTAATGCTAACTTCTGAGTATTCTAATTACTTGCTAATCACACTGTTTTCCAATTTTGCACCCACTTGCGAATTATAACTACTCGGTTGCTATCATTAATCTTACTACATCATAATCACATTGCTAAAATTTACTACAACTATAGTGCATGTGAATGCCACATACCTTTGTACCGCCTCGCTTCTCCCTCCTCTTACGGGATGTTGCTTTCTCTTCGCCGCTCGCTACCGCTAATCTTCTTACGCTCACGTCGGAGCAACGGCGTCGAATCAGCGGCGCGCCAGTGGCCTCGCTTATCTGTACGCCGCGAGCAAACTCGGTTTCTTTGCTTTCGCTTCGCTGCGCTGCGCCGCCACGCCGGAAGCCGGCGCGTATGGTGCCTTCACGGCGGCGGCGCCGGCGGCGTGGCGATGGTTGCCAACTCTCGCTGCCGTCGGGGCGGCGGCAGTTAACTGCGTCTGGCCGGGCGGCGCGCCCGCCTCGGCGCGTGGCGAGCCACGACCGCCGCTGCCGCCCCGACGGCGGCAGTCGTGGCGCCTGTGATGCGACCCGCCGGGTCTCGGCGCGCGGCAGCCGCGCCGCCACGTGCCAAAGCGGCACTCTGCCGCCCCCACGGCGGCAGTGGCCGAGGGGCTATTTTGAAAATTTTTGCAGAAGGGGGCTATATGGGGAATTTTCGTGCGTTATACGGTCAAAAATGTCCATTTTTCAGTAACGGCAGCATAAAATACACAACGGATGAATACATAATATGAAGGGATCTATTTGTTATTGATCAATCTTTTTCTCTGTATATGGTTCTATTTATAGACTAAACCTACCGGAAATACTTTCGATATTATACTCATCAACTTCTAATCCAGCATTTTTCAACCCACGCATACATTAAACTCATCTTTACCGATTGAAATATCACGAATTACTGCTACATAATTTTCTTATAAGACAATTTAATAAAAAAACTTACTAATTACTCCAATTTTAGGTATGAATTAGTAATGAAAAAGGGCTAACAAATTATGGTAATTACGGTACTAATAAAAAACTTATTACATTGATTCCTTCGGATGAGAAAAATAATTTATTCCGATGAAGTTTTGCAGATCTAAGTACCCCATCCGTTCAAAATGTAAGATATATAACTTTTACAAATTTATTTCAAAATATAAGACATACATGCGAATCCATAGATGTTTTCTTCTGGTTTGCATCAGTGCCACGGCGTAACACAACCCGTGCTGTTAGAATATTATTCAGACAACACCATATGGTATGTGTCCGATAGGCGTCATTCATGCACTCTTTTTTTAAAAAAAAAAGATTCAAAGGAGGGTTTAAGACGAACCTCGATCCTGAAAAGTTCATAGTCGGTGTTACCATTCTACTGGTGGCAACGTAGATTAATTGTGCTACAATTCTACTGTTTCTTCTACCTTTTTTTTTGGGGGTCATTCTTACGGCTTAGTTGCATGACATTGCAATCGATGACATTTTTATATATTTCGATCAGCTTATTATCATCCATGAGAGAGGTCTAAAAGCTGCAGTAAAGGTCACAATGCACATGGTTATGATTCAGTTGTCGGTGTCTGACAGCGCTGGTGACTCTCGTTGAGGGCGTCATGACCTGTTCGTTTGACGACCACATCTTTTACCGATATTTTTAGGCATGTCGATGAGGTGGACGATGTCCTGTTGTTTGGTCCAATTTGTAACTCTTACACACTCCAATCCAGAATACCTCTACTTCCTGACAAATTTTTGGTTGTATTGGAGCAAAAGCATATTGTATTTACAAGAATGAATGTCATCGTACGGTATTTACAAAATTGTCGTCCCACCAAACGGCCACTGTGCGGCAGACTTTTTGAAATTTTTCTTATAATTTTTATAAGTATATTGTCTGTAGGAATTTTTAAATATAAAAATGAGCTCTAAAAATTATGAATTTTGTTTTGAAAGCTCCTTACACGATGGACTTGATTGTGTAATGTTTCTACAATTTTATATGTGTTATGAAATTATCTTAAAAATTAAAGGTTTAGGTCTCAAAAATTAGGGTTTTAGATTTTAGAAATTAAGGTTTCATGAATTCCCACACAAAGTACTCCTAACAGAATTAGGGTTTCCAATGGAGTTGTAATGTATCCAGCTTTATGTTCATTTCATCATTGCGTCGCGTCAACGCAGCAAGCATCTTGCCCATGTCGACGTTTACTCCAAACAAAATAGAGGTTCAGTAATTGTTCGCACATTTTACAGTAAAAGAGCTATCACATATCATTTATAGTAAATGTTGAGCTCGAGAACTGGTGCGCAGCAATAATGTTCAGCGAGCAGACAATGAAGTTAGTGTGACAGTAAAAGCGCATACAAGAAGAGGTAAAATGATCATTTATAAAGTAGTAAATCTGTATTTTTCATTGCGTTTACAATGTTACCGTATCCTTTTTGTGTTCCGGCAGTAAAATAAAGAAAATATTACAGTACTGTTATATGTATATAACAGTAAACAATAGAATATAAAACTTCTTAAATATTTCTTCGGCCAAATAGCGTGTCCGGTTGCATTTTCTTCTTTTTACATTGCCCGATAATAACAAAAGAATGGAAGTAAGGGAAAGAAAAGAGGCCCTAGTGGCCAAGGCAAGACCCTATCGTAGTCCTCAGACGTTCGTAAGCCCGCTCGTGGAGTTCGACGGCAGCTGGATCAGGGAATACGTAAAGATACTCCTCCACCTGTTCCTTGGCGGCGGCGAGCCGAGTTTGGCGCCAAGAGAGCGAAGGAAGTCTGTTGACGGTAGTCCAGATGAGGTCGTTCGTTTCTTCCACGATCTCGACATTGTCGATTCTTTCATTTTGCCTACTGATTTAGTCTTCGAGCCTCTGGATGGATGCTTTGACACGATCCACGTAGCTCGTGAGCACGGTCTCCAGGATGAGGTTGGTTCGACGAACCGAAGGATTTTGGTCCGACTGAACAGGAGATGCAGCTTGCGGATTATTGCAGCTACCCTCGGGGGTAGGCACGGGGCGGAGCATGGAGGAGGTCGTAGACATAATCATGGTCCACTACCTCGATCAGGCTCTGCCCAGATAGCTAATCGTATATGGGTGATAGGTTGGATAGAGCTATCGTTTGCAAGGAAGCGGAAGAAGAGTTTGGAGTTATTTTTGTTCCTTTTTTGTTGTGTTTGCGTTTTTTTGGAGTTATACTGTCACATCCTCAATTAATTAAATGGAATTATTATACACATTATCAGCATGCATCATGTCTTGGAACATTTGCATAAAATATTGCGCTTGAAAAATCTCAAAGAATTACTAAACATACACTTCAAACCGAACTCTCAAAAGAAAATAGTAATAAAAACTTATGCAAATCCTCTATAAATAATTTATTAAAATACTATATTATTTATTATGAATTAATATAAATGTTTCCTAATTTTTGGAACCAAATTCGAACCACAGAAAATTCAAACACGATTACTAACCTATGCTAATTTGAATTTAAATTGTACCAAATAAAACATGAACAGTGGGTTTTAAATTTTTATGTGGGTACTAGGTCATCCCAGGAACCCCTCTTATTTGTTTTATATTTTTATGAATTTGTTTGCTATATTTTAAAGCCCGGTCAAACTATAATAATTAAATTTCAAATCAGCCAAACCTAGTACTGTTCATCGGGCTCGAGTCAACTGCACAGTGACTGGACCCAAGTCCAACTCGATGCGCCGACTCAGCCAAACCACCTCACGCGTCGACCGTTCGATCAGAATCATACAGTCCGAAACGAACGGCCCGAACACACGTATTAAATTCAGAGGTGCGACGTCCACCGTCAGATCTAGATCGGACGGCCCACGACCAACTGGTATGCTCACTCCCGCGATCACCGCATTGAGCCGCTATTCGCTGGGGCCCGCCTGTCAAACTTGTCTCCTTCCTCGTGCTGGCGCCCACACAGTAGCCAAGCGCCATGCGGCCGTCGAGCTCTGCTCGCGCAAACTGACGTCGCCTCCATTGCCGTCATCGCCCGAGAATATTACCCCCTCCAGCTCCATTGCTCCTCATCTTTCCTCTTGGGTCTAAGGAAAGAGAAGCCCGTTTGAGCTTGGCACTCCGGTGAGCTTCCAGCCATGGCATCCCCCCTCTACCTTGCATGCCGTCTCCATTTTGGCTAATGCCAGCTCTTATCTTGCCTTGTAGCTTTGGAGCACCCGCGTGTCTTCCTCGGCTCCGGAGTGCACACCGAAGGCCACCACCGTGTCAATCCTTACCATCTTCATGCCTGGTCATTGTCCTTCGTCTACAGCTCCAGCCAGTAAGGCATTCCCCGATTGTTTTCGTCCACACCAGCCCTACACACAAATGGAGCATATCCAACAGCTACTTGCTCTTCTCCCCCTCCATAACGATGTCTCCACGTGAACCGATATCACCGCCGTGGACCTCGCCGTCTGCCCATTAGCACCGAGCTTCCCCACTCCTCTCCAGTACCCAGGTAACTTTCTAGTAGTCCCTGATAGCTTGGGCACATGCTATCCTGGACAATGCGGAGCTTTACTATGTGATTCACCATTGCCATAAGAACGCCGCCTCTCGTCTCTAACGCACCACCACTATCGTCCGTCGTAGAGGCTGAGAGCACCACCCATAGGTAGGTGTGCGCACTGCTATTGTGCACCTGTCCATGCCATTAGTTCGCACCGCCATGGTCGGAATCACCGGCGCTAAGCTGGCGAGCGTAGCGTGGTCGTGTCAGGCCATCCGGCACGACTGTAGCAGCGTCATTAACGATAATCAGCATCATTTACTGCTAATGATTGAGTTAAACGCTAAGTGTTGTCTTAAGGAAATAAAAGAGTCTATTACATGTGGGCCCCATGAACATAAAACGAGGTTAAATGACGGGTTAAGACAGAGGTTGACATATGGGTCGGGAGTTAAGTGCACAGTCGTAGACCCTGTGAACTGCGCCCGTGGACTTTCAGTCCATGCACTATGTTGTGGATCGTATCGCTGACATGCGGGCTCCACATGTTAGTCGAAAAAATCAAAATCCCGGTTTAAATGATAAATAGCACTGTTGGTTGGTCCCCAATGATCAGTGACTATGGCTAGCATAGCGTATGGTGAGAAAGGTAATATTTGTTTTAGAAAATTCAGAATACATTATTTACACACTAAAAATGTGATTAACTTCAAAATGCATAACTAATTCATCTCAACTCCAAATTGAATGAAACCACTGCTGATAATTTTAATTTTTGATGAAATTTATTTCAAAATAGGTTGAAAACTTTTCTCTATATCAGAAAATACAGTTATGGAAAATGATCCATAAATCTATTATTTTTACAATATAAAAAGGTTGATAAATTAAAAAAATCATAACTATTGCATAGAAATTCCAAATGAGATGAACCAAGTGGAATTGGACTTATAAGATTATTCTATATTTACCTATGTAACCCTTTATCTCCCCACTACTCTACAAATTTTGGTCAAATAGTTAAATCGAATAAGTTACATTTTCGGGAAGTTGAAATTCAAACTGCTATAACTTTCACATACTAAATGCAAATGGAATAATTCTTTCACCTAAATTCATCTTAAACCATGAACTAGCTACTGTAGAAAAATCATGCATTTGTAGCACTTTGATTTTTATGATATTTCTCAATGTTTATCAGTATTTTTATTCTATAGAGCCCAAGCAATCAACGTAGATTCTTACACCACCGAGAGTTAGCAACTAAGCTTCAAGCAAGGCAAGTATCATTTGAACTTTCTTTTTGCATCATATTGATCCCAGTTTTAATACACTAGTGTTTGAAATGCAATGATATTGCTTGCATGCTATTTTCGGTATATCATTATGTTGTGAGTAGTTAGCTATGTCCTACACTTGCTGGTTATCCTTGATAATTCCCTTATAATTATGCTTAAGATAGATGCTTGTGATGATGTGAAGGTTATGTGTTGAATGCTTAGCCATTGCTGGTCTATAATGCGCAATAGATAAATTGACGAGATTAGCTCTTCAATTGTGGGAGACACATAACAATTCTTATTTTTTTCATTTTGTCCAGATTGTTTCATCTGGTTATTTGGTTAAAAAACTTATTGTTGTTAAATAGTTTTGGGTCTGAACAAGTGGTTGTAGTGTGGGTGCGTTGTTATGCACGAGACTCGGGTTTGTGGTTGTCTTGTCCGGACCATTAAGGACCGAGCCATGGACTTACATTTCAAGTACTGATCGTGCTATCACACGCGGGATGTGGGTACCGTACGGTTAAGTAAGGGGGGAGTTTTATTGTGTTAAGTCCTATGGTGGTGTGAGGACATTTTTGTTTGATCATTTGTTCGGAGGAGCCGATGTAATTTTCTATAGTGTGCATGGGAGCACCAATTTTGGTTATTTACATTACATTAGTATTATTCCAATGCAACTTGTGAGCCCACTTAGCAGGTGCTATCTGTAGCTTGTACTAGGTATGGGGACCACTAGAAGGAGACTTATCTCAATAGGGCTTTCTTACTAAAAATGAATGTATCTCGATTCTCCTGGTCGGCATACCTAAGGAAGTGTGTTATTTTCTAGAGGCATTCGGAGGCTTACGGGCTAGTCGAGTCGTGTGGGTAAAGTGGTACACCTCTTCAGAGATAATATATTTGAATAGCCGTGTCCACGGTTATGAACAACACTTGGCTTTGGTATGCTTCATCGTTAGACTTGAAATTAAAAGTTGACATGGTTATAACTTGGTTACGTCATGAATGGGATGTTTGTGCTTGCTAGTTTATCAAAGTGGACAGCCACTTTGATATTGATTGATCTATACAATTACTTATGTCTTGTGAAACCTTTTCTTGAATAAATGATTTACAACTTGGCTCTTGAAAACTAGTTGGTCTAGGAATGTAAGATGTTGTGTTTTCTGCAAAACTAGAAACACTAATGCTATCCATTGATTGCCCAATATGCATAACTAATTTTATTTGTATAATACTTGCGAGTACCTTTGTACTAAGCCAGTTTGACTACTGGTTTCTAGGCGATGACGATTTCGAGCCCTATGAGCTCGTTATATTCTTATTTGAATTTGGTCGGTCGGCTGTCATATAATAGTTGTAGTCATAACTATTATGTTGTATGTCTTTTGGATTATCAATGTATGAATGTTGTATGTCTGTGATTGACGTTGAATGAGAGTGTGAGCATGTTGGTCGCTGATCTTGGGAGCCAACATGATCTCATGCTCGTTGTTGATGAATTCCAATTTAACCCACTAAGTGTGAACTTTGATTGTTTATTGGACCGGTTATCATGTAGTACTTGCAAAGCGCAGTAGGCATGATCGTCGGACCTCTAGTATCAGTCAAACTTTCTCACTTACATTGAGTTAAGCTGGAATCCATTTACTTAAGGCTAGAGTTATTTCCATAAGATCGGGAAGGC
Source organism: Hsuehochloa calcarea (assembly GCA_036346395.1). Taxonomy (NCBI): domain Eukaryota; kingdom Viridiplantae; phylum Streptophyta; class Magnoliopsida; order Poales; family Poaceae; genus Hsuehochloa; species Hsuehochloa calcarea. Next base: position 6,297,399 of record CM070615.1, on the reverse strand, counting down.
CTCGGCCTTACGAAAATAACCCGAGGGTCCTCACATCTACTGTGGGGGAAGGCTTTGAGGCAAAATGTGTATTCAACGCTTCACAAACTGATGATACCTTATATGTATAAGTCGTCGGGGGAATCAGGGAGATGAAGCGACAGTGTGTACAGTTTAAAAGTAAAGCCATTTTTTTGCATGCAGTAATTCAAAATTAAAACATACGTTAGTAACGTTATTGTCATCATACAGGAAAAAACAGCTACCACATATCAGTAGAACGAAGATGACCATTGATCGTTGCGTTCTTTTCTCCACAAAAAACCAGCAGTAAGCGATATCATAAGACAGTAATAGACCACAATAAACATAGTAAAAAAAGAAGTACTACCACGTGATATTGCAATGAGAGTTCGGATATACAGTAAAACATGCAAGTCGAGCTGAATAGCAAGCTCTGTTTTCCATATAGCAGACGTACCATAGTAGCACACATATGACAATGCAGTAAACGTTTACTAAAATGTAAGTAAAACACGGCTATTCACCATGTATCGTTGTCACCGACCCTACGGGGAGATCGTTGTCAATGTCTTTCTCTTCTGATTCGTTCTCATGAATCAGCTGATGGCATGTATCGGCCCTTCCTCTTCCTCGCCCCTCCTCCCTCTCCCTCTCCCCTTCCCTTGCCAATCCTACCCCTTCACCCTTTGTTTTTGGGTAGCGTGGGGTAGGTAGTACTGTTGTGACCGGTTTTCAGTCCGCATATGCTGCACGCCCTCATCATCTTCTTCCCTATTGGTGCAGAACTTTGCTATGGTTCATCATCAGTTCAATTGCAACCATTGGGCTATCATAGAGGAGGTGCAAATGGATTGATCGTATCATGGTCCGCTTCATCAAGCTCAGCGGTCTCCTCAGCCACCAGGCCAATGTTGTTGGGCATGCTATCAAGCTCCATCCAAGCGCCTTCAGGACTTCCATGGATCTATCGTACGCAAGACTCGATCTACACCCTGACCTCACCACACCCATAGCCTCTGTCAGCAAGGTGGTGTGCCAATACATCTCAATCGTCCCATCGGGTCTGACCTGCATGAAGTCGTGCCTGTCGTATGGCAGATCCACCCTAGCATTCCTCATGTACCTACGGAGCACATAGCGGCTGGGGATACTATTGACCTACAAGTGGGTGAACGCTTGAACCAGGTGCGCGTAGAACAACCCTACATGGGGTAAATCGAAGATGGATTAACATAAAAACACACTATCGATGATTGTAAAAATGACTATATGCATTAGACAGTAAAAGCATAATAGTTGGAACAGTAACTATTAGCCGAGGGACAGTAAAAGTCACGTGTACTCCTAGCATTTGCATTCACAAATGTATGTACACGTTTCCTCTTCGACCACCACCTTGAAATCATGCTATGACCACGTGAACGTTGTAGACTATTTCCTCTGAGACATGAGGAATAGGACATCACAGGTTGTGTTTGCCCTTTTGCGGAAGGCTGTACTACAAACGTGTACACCCTACCAAGCTGCTCCTGAATTGGGAATAGAGTGGCTCTACCGGTTGCTCTTAGAGCATGCAAGACGGTATATGCAATGAAGTAGGTACATAACTGACATGAAGTAATGACATACATAGGTTGAAGTAAAAGAAGGAGGGGGCGGGAGACATAGTAAAATAAGACAGCTAACAGTAAATCATGAGAGAAATTGAAGTAAACATGTATGGAAGTCACAGTAAACCTATTTTTTATCTACGCACCGTGGAACAGTGCATCTCCTAAGCCTTAGAGAGCTTCCTCTTCTGCAGCACACGGTGCATCTTCCGTGTTAATTGCTAGAGTGAAGTCATGTTATCCACGAAGTTCCATTTGACCATCTTGTTCATACTCTCGCTTTTCTACTTAGATGTCATCCTACTGCAGTAGACGTCCTTGAAGTACACTGCGATCCACCTTTCATGAAGGCCATAGAGGCAAGCAATGTACTGGCTCTGCTCGAGGCGATCCTCCCACGCATTCTCGAACTCTGTCGGAGTAAGCGAATGGTTTATGACGGAAACCAAACGCTCCTTCAGCCTGTCGTGCTTCGCGTATAGCCTGTTCAAGTTCTGCTTGTACTTCCTCAACACGTGCCACCTGCACAACTGGTGCTACGTGTGGGGGAAGATACACGGGATGGCAGCCACCATGGTCGGGTCTTGATTTGCAGCATAATAAAACACATAAGAAAGTAAAACTTGGGTAGAGACGTAATTGTTTTACCAACATTGATAATACATTCGGACCAGATACAGAGAATACTAGTAAAACACACATGTGATAGATAGTAAACTTGATCTACATATGCAGTAATTAGGTTAGAATGGTATGAGAATCACCGGTTAGCACACGGATGGGGCCTTTGCCATCCATGCAAGTCTGGAACATCCTGAACAACCACTCATAGGATGTTGCCTTCTCATCACGGAGTAGCGTGATGCCAAACATGGTGTTATGCAAATGGTGGTTGGAACCAACAAACATAGCTAGAGGCATCTCATACTGGTTCATTCTGTAGGTAATATCGAACATGATGATATCTACAAACACATTGTATTCCGCGCGGCAACACGCGTGGCTCCAGAAGACGTTTTTCACAACAACGTCATCATCCACCTATTTGTTGTAGTAGAACTTGTCTTTCTGCGACCGACACTCCTTGAAGGAAGCCATCAACTTGTTCACATCGTCAGCGTGATCATCACGTATATTGATAGCCTTCCTAGGTTATTCAATACAACAGATGGTAACTAATAGTAAATATACACTAACATGGTAGTAAAAATGAGACTAAGAGGAAAACAGTAAGTCGATACGGTCGTAGCAGTAATAACGTGAAGAAGGAAAGGACAGTAATTCATCACGGTTGCACAAGTAAAGATAATGATGGGACACATTAAAAACATGTTTTCTAGGCCACGCGCGGTGAATGCTATGTTATGATGTCCCCTATGCATCTCTAACAAAACATTCATCGTAGCATTGTGGGGGACCCTACTGTCCTGCATGGTGTCGATGAGCTCCATCAACGAGGGATCAAAGTTCTTGTGTGACTGCATGAACGCGGCCAAGGACATCGTCCTAGCAAGTGGATGGTTGGGCGTCAACACAACCCATTTGATGCATATGGAGCCATCATTCGGACTTTTATGTGGCTTCACAACACCCAGCTCCCAATCCTCTTAGAGGACTTGCAACGTTCACACTCCTTCTCCGGCATGTATAAGTCATGTTTCCCATCAAGAGTGAAACAAAACTCTGTGATAGTTTTCTTGCTCCTGCTATTTATAACACCAAAACCAGCATGTCGCGCGTACTGAAAATAGAACTAGAAAGCAATGCCCTCATTATCGACCTTCATGAAGACCTAGGATACCATATGGTCGGGGACGTCCTCGTCCTGACATCAGTAAAATATAGTTAACACAGTAATATACCACAAGAAAAAGTAAATGACACTAGATAGAAGAGTAAATTATTCAAGAGTGTAAACACAGTAAATGGACATTGGACTTGTTGTGAAAAATGCTTGCGAAGACCCGTCAAACACACATATGTGGGTGTACATCCGATCGGCGCCGGGTGTCCCCATCTCATTCGGAGAAACAGTGGTGGTATGAGGACCGAGGCGTGGAGGAGAGTATCCTGGTTGTCGAGGGGCTTATAGCCAAGGGTGCAGCGTTTACCAGTGGTGTAGCCATCTGCGTATAGAAACATGGGTCGTCTGTCATTCTGACGAGCATGGCAGTAAATGTTGGGGGCAATCTGCATGCACCGGAGGAAGATCTGACTAACACTGACGACGGAGAATGACTACCACCGAGCTGGGTTCCTCTGTGCCCCGTGGGGGGATGTCCAGTAGCCATTATCGATGCGATTCGTTAGAAAGGATAGTTGGAGGGTGGGGGAGAAGCGATAATGATCGGGCGAACGTGGGGAGTGGGATGTGGGATAGATCTTATGATCATTTACATGGGGAGCGTGTTTAGTGGGTTGCATGGGATCGCCCACCTTTTTATTGTTGGCGCCATAGGAGGACATGCAGGAGCATTTGTTTTGTCCGAACGAACGGTGATCGAGTGGTCATATTGACAAGTTTGTCGTATAGTAAAACTCATTCTGGCATCAAGTAAAACTCACCAATAGGATCAGTAATGAGATACATACCTATGGAAGTAACAATTCATGCACTTACAATAATATAGCTCGAAAAAATAGTAAACAGTGTTGCACACAGTAAACGATCGAGAGGGACAGGAAACAATTGGTGAGTCGGTAGTAAAAATAGGCTGGGTACACATGCGCCTACGTAGTCTTATTACCACTGTACCAGTGCCCCCTGGGTGTAAGTTTATTGTCAACTACTCTCCGATCCGCGACGTGCCAGTGATTTTGGTTTTATCGTAGATTCCAGGAGTAACAGTTTTTTTATTGCCGATTTAGATGATGCACGATCTTCTTTTACTATCGATTTCACCGCTAATCGCGCGGGTGCGTTTTACCGCCGATCACATGCGCAGAATAGCTATTCCGCGTGTGCATGTGATCGGTGGTAAAAGTCTCGGTACCACCCAATTTGACAGCAAAAATAGATATCAAGGCGATTAGTGGTGAAATCGATAGTGAAAAAAGATCGTGTGTCACCTAAATCGGCAAAAAAACTGTTACTCCCGGAATCGACAGTAAAACCAAAATCACTGGTACACTGTTGATTGGATAGTAGTGTTGGTGATATGCCCTAGAGGTAATCATAGAGATGATTGTATCACGTCTATATTTATGTGACTTGGATGAATTATCGTTTATAAATATTAACAAGTATGTGACTTGTTGGTGAAGCTCTTTAACTTATATGGTGTCATTCTAAGGCCCTGTTTGGTACAGCTTCCACACCTAGCTTCTCAATCGATTCTCGTGGAGCCGTACCAAACACCCTGATTCTCAAAACCACTAGATTTCGCTTCTCGCGAGGAGTTGTCTCGAAAATGAACTAGCAACGAGAAGCAACCTCCCAGCAAATTCTCGTGAGAATCCAACCTTCATAAATGAAAATACCCTTTGAAGTTGAAGGTTTTTACCCGCAAATACCACTGAGTTACACAAATACAATTGAAGTATTACACCCAGGGGTGACATGGTCTATTCCTCCCTCATATGGTTTTTGGAGCCAACCTACCAGCCAGACGATTTCAACAGACAGCTCCATATTCTCTAAGAATCAAGAGTAGAATTTGGAAAATGAGAATCTGGAGCTATACCAAACAGGGCCTAAATGTATCTCTGGTCGGATGTCACTAGTCCGAACACTAGTGACTTATCGACCACCACATGTATTGATTAATGACCATGTTTCACCGGTTATGGATATGGGGACATCGAATCAATAATGTGCACACATGTTAGAGAACATGGTGTTGGATTGACCCACCTTGAAACACTATTGATATTGTTATAATTTTATGTGTCATCAGTTGGACTCAAGCAATGATGATGTATAATCCTTAGACCTGAGATCAACATGGTTTTCTACATGTGTAATGGTACACTTTGGAGTTGTCAAATGCTACCCCGTAACTGGATAGATATAAAGGTAGCTTTCAGGTATGCTACGAAACATGTCGAGGGATGTGTCTGGTCAAATATGAGATTTTTCCCTCCTAACATAACAAGAGATATCTCTGGGCCCCTCGATGTGGTCAGATAAAGAAAATGTATGGTCGTGCCACTAGTGTTCGAGGAGTCAACCACATGAAGTTATCTGTCACTTGATCGAGGAAGTATTGAACAATCCATGGATGATAAAATATATCACCTGGAGTTCAACCAGATATCATGAGGCAATGGGAGAATACGCAAGCAGGTCGTTCAGTCTAACCAGATACGAACTGGTCGTATGGAGATACAGACTGGTCATATACTGGTCGAACATGATCACTAACTGGTCAGTGAACTGGTTGTAAGGAGTTACGAATTGGTCATAACTAAATATGAACTAATCGTATGGAGATACGAGCTAATCGTAAGTGACAAGGACTTAGTCGCAGATCATATTGCATAAGGTTCGTCCAATATAATATTTACGTGTGTTCGAGAATTGTTATGTCTTGCTAGGAACTGCTAACGACTCGTGGTCAGAAAGGAGTTTATGAGTCGCAACTGATTACACATGAACCTACAAGGTCGCACACTTAACGGGTTGGAACAAAAGTTCAGATAGAATCCATTATGGGCACTTTATAAGGGGATGCATGGGGTTGTTGGTCCGTAAGATAGTTGCGCCACCGAAACCCTAGCCGCCATCTTCGAAAAGGCCCTACTATGCACATTGTATCTAGCATACCGGTGTACAACGTTCCACCCCCGGACGTGTGGATACCATAGAGGCATTGCTGCAGTTGCTGCTGCACTGATCGAAGACGACCCTCGACCTACTCAAGGAACGTGATAGGTTACTGGAGGAGACGATCAGTGCTGAGGAAGTTGGACGATCGACTATGACTACTACAATGGCCCGCTCAACTTTGGGTCAAACTGCTCCAACTCTTCTTCCACTGCACTACTCGTCTAGTGGTAACAATCTATGATCTCTTGCTTGCATGGCTTCCTATTTTATGTGATATATTTTTTAAAATTATTAGCTAGTGTAGCATACCTGTATCCCTTCAAGTAGTTGACAGTAAGCTTACTGCCTAGGGAGACTAGTACGGTGGTAAAAAACTATTGGTAGGCGCATGCGTACCCAGCCTATTTTTACTGCTGACTTACTTATTGTTTACTGTCCTCTCACAAGTTTATTGTTTTTTCGAGCTGTATTACTATAAGTGCATGAAATGTTACTACCATATATATGTATCTAATTACTTATACTGTTGACGAGTTTTACTTGATGCTAGAATGAGTTTTACTTTAAGACAAACTTGTCGATATGACCACTCGATCAACGTTCGCTGTACTGCCCGCTAAACATTACTGGTGCGCAACGATTCTCGAGCTTGACATTTACTGAATTTCTATTTTGTTTGGAATTACGGCATGAGTAACATTTTTTTACTATATGGTGGCTTATATTTTACTGTACTATCTTCACTCTTTTTTGTTTTTGTATGTGTGCGAGTGTAGAGATGAAAACACGATACCAATTTCGACCAACTCCTATTTTTATAAACAAAATATACAATGCCGCTCGGGCTACCCGATGTGTCTCTTCATCTCCCCCACTGCGACTTACAAGGATGGACATCTGCTAGCCAAGAAAAACACACAAGCCCCATATTATTTCCACACAAACCAGTAAAAAATGCCTTTCGAGCTCTTCTTACTCTCCCCACCCATGGTAGTTCTTGCCTACCTCACCATTGTATGCGATCACCTCTCTAATCAGAACCTTAGCAATGCTATTGACCATTATGCAGTCTGCGGCCTCCTCCAATCTCCCCCCTCGTGTCTCCCGGATATTGTGTCTCCGATCATCCACAGGCTGCACCTCCATCTCAGCCGTACTAATGGCTTGGTCTCCGACGTCCGGCAGGCAAACCTCGTACATGAGGTCACGCTCACCAACTACGTTGATCATGTGGAAGAGTCGATCCGGATGCATGATCAATACATCGACGAGTTGAGCACGAGGGTCGACGATATCGATGGCGTGGAAGAGGCTGAAGCCCTCCTCTGGCACATGGTCGACATGTATCCTCAATACCAACAACTCCAAGCTCGACTCGCCGCCGTGAAGGATCAGGTGGAGTCGTTCCTCCACATATTCCCTAATCCCATTCCCACTGAAGCCCACAAGCAAGCTTACAAATGCTTGAGGACTACGTTAGGGTCCTACATTGGCCACTAGGGCCTTCCTTTTATTCGTATTTGTAACATCCTAAAAATTCATAAATGCAAAAATATGGGATTTTTAAAACTTTTTATGTGATAACTAGTGTCGTTCTTCTTGAGTGCATTTTCGAATCTTATTTGAATTGCATTTTCTTCTCTTGTCAACATAAGTGGTACAAAAATCAGAGAACCCTAAGATATGGAAACCCTATAAACATAAATGGTCAAAGCAAACAAACTTAAAAGCATTCCTCTTCTAAATATTTCATGTAAACCCTCAGAATTGAAAGTGTAGAATTCAACACCTAATTCCCAAGCGATCAAGAAGTCCGATTAGAAAGGTCCAATAAATACCAAACTATGTCTGTCGCTACAGGAGAACCACTTAATGAAAATACTAGAATTATATACAACTCTAAAATTCTATCCCATTTCTTTTTCCCATCATCCCTAGCCTATTCTCTTCACTTGTTCCTCTGAGCAGTTGTTGGCTGAACTCGGTGCAGCCAGGAGAGCTCCTTCAATCGTAGACCAGGGGTAGCTGCGTCTCTTTCCCTCGCTCGGCATCAACGACTGCCGAGCTTGGACGCCATGTTGTGACCAGGCACGAGCGTGCTGGCGAATGTTGTCACTTGGCCATTACTCACTGTCTCTCAACCCGTCACACCGTCTACACTGTGCTACCAACCCTATCAAAATCACCAACCACTCCTCATTGCCGAGCCATGCCGAATGCATCGCAGGCTCTCGGGCATCTTCACCCCATTGCTTATATATAGCAACCTCAAGCCCCCTCATGGCCTTTCCTTGCCACACTAGTGCTAGTTCCACCTCCTCCATCCCTCAAACGAGCTTGAGCTTCAGGTAAGGTTTGAGCGCTCGCTTCGGCCGAGCTCCACCACAACGCTGCCATCGTCGTTAACACCCATCAGTGAGGGTCTTCCCTCATTATATGCGTTAGCTCGTATTCCATGATCCAACAAACGTTTCCCCTCAGTTGAATCCACTCTTTGTTCACAGGAACCGCCGCCGACCTCATTCTTCCTCCCCTCAACCAGAATAGCCCAAGCAGTCGAATCAACCTCGCCGATGAAGCATACTCCAAGCCATTTCTTCGGAAACATCTACCTACTCCCTTGAAGCCATCTGGAGGGTTGAATGCTACTCATCTTCCTTGGGCCATCACCGCCACTTGGAGCTTCTCTCACCGTCGCTGTCCACCGTCGCCAGACCTGCTCCAGTTAGCCCATCCCCTCCGCGTCATACCAGTACGGTCACAGTGGCCACTAGGTACTCATGCTCACTCTAGTTGTGCGAAAGCATTGTCGGATCAACAAATGCATTGTAGATTGGGTAGTCCTCACAAGTAGTCGAGTCTCCTTCGACTACACGTAGGCGAACCTTCTTCCAACCACATGATCGTGTAGTCGAACGTCCTTCAACTACACGTAGTCAAACCTCCTTCGACAACGCGTAGTTGAACCTTCTTCCGACCAGGTAGTCGAACCTCCTTCGACTACGCGTAGTCGAACCTTCTTTCGACCAGGTAGTTGAACCTCCAGGTAGTGGGACTTCCTTCGACTACGCATAGACGAACCTCCTTCGACTACAATTGCAGTGTTCTTTGGCTCGTTGGAAAGCTAACGAAAAGTTCAATCTAAAAATCCATAAGTCCATTAGATTCAATCACGAGGCATAGGAGGCTCCAGACAAAGTAACCCCCCCCCCCAAAAAAAGATCATTTAGGGCCTCAAAACAGCCTCCAAAGTTTCAACACCATTTTCGCCATTCGTTCACTGTCCAGTTTGAGTTTTCTATCATTCTAAATTATGTAATCAACCATATGTAGATACTCGGGTCCAACTGTCTAGCAATTAATTGGTCTGGCTCAAAATTCGATTGTTTGCAATAGAAAAAAAACTATCACAGGCGATTCTAAATAATAACCGTCTATGAAAAAGCTATCACAGACGGTTCGAAACTTGAACCGTCTGTGATAATCAATTACCACCGATGGTTCTTGTTTAGAACCGTCTGTGATAGCTTTTTCACGACAGTTGTTGTTTAGAATCGTCTGTGATAGCTTTTTCACGGACAGTTCAATAACCGTCTGTGATAACCTTATATCATCATAGACACATAAATTTAGATGGTTCAAAAACCATCTGTGATGGCGGTTTAAAACCGTCTGTGATGACCCACTCTGTAGTAGTGCTATTGGTCCAGGGAATGACACGGTAGATTCCAAATTACAAATTTAGAGTCCGACAGTATTAAATCATGCAATGTACATAAAAGACAAAAGCGACCGGCCATGCTGTTTGAGCAAATCACCCAGAATCTATCTAAAAAATGTCATCTTTAGGTGTTACTGCTTTGTGTATATAATTTTACTGCATTGTTTTGCTTAACTTTACTGATGAAGCAAAAAACAAAATCCTCACCAGATGGGGCATCGTGCCTCGAGGGTAAAACTCACGTGATTTGGCAGTAAAACACATTATAACTTTACTGTCTTATCAGTTATGTTTTACTCTGAAACATATGAGCTCGAAAAAGACGCATGCCGCAAGATAGGCAATAAAAATAATTCACAAATTACTGTCAGTCTTGTATTATTACCGTCGAATAGAGTCTCGTGCAGGTGCGGATGTTTCTAGCCCGCCGACTGTAGTTGGTGGGCCGACCGTATGGGGATCGCACGCGCGCATCACACCTAGCCTAGGTTGCACGCGGTGAGCTTGCTTGGCGTAGGAGTAGTGTGTGTGTGTGTGTGTGTGTGTGTATATAGGAAGCATTTTTACTACTCCCAGGTATACATATACTTATACATATATATACATATATATATATAGATAGGAAAATGGTTTGGTACTCCTGGGAGTATGTACTCCCGCTTCTCATATACCACTTAAATCGTATGATAATACCTCTTTATCTATTTGAGTATACTCCAATGATGATTATAAGATACTCCAAAGTGAGTTCTATGAAAAAAAATCATTAAAGTCCACCTTTTATAGCTAAATTTGTGTATATACTTCTTTTATGTATGAAAAAAGGTATATAGCAAAAATAAAGGACTCCAATGAAATTTTTCAATCAAATCGCATTGGAGTATCTTATAATTGGTATTTAAGTATACTGAAAATGATAAAGAAGTATAATATATTTATTTAAGTGGTGTATTCAAAGCGGGGGTATGTACTCCCAGGAGTACAAAACGGGCGTCCTATATATATATATATATATATATATATATATATATATATATATATATATATATGAAACCTTTTTACTACTCCCAGGTGTAGTTACTCTCATTATATCCACCATCCAGCTGCCTTAGAATACCATTTACCGGATTGGGTTATTGGGTCAGATACCACCACTAATCATCTGAAGCAAACCAACACATACCACTAACTGTGCGTAATTATCTTCAAGAAAGAAAGAAAAAAGATGACAAGATAATTGCCGAACTTATTGCTGGTTTCTCGGGATAATTGTGCATGCACATACCATGGTACCACCTGTCGTGTATGGTGTATAAGACGCATGGTGCCGATCAAGGAGCATTAGCTTTGAAAACTCATCTGTGTAGACGCGCGTAGAAAGCTGTGATCGGTTAGAGTATGGAACAACATATGTTCATGGGTTTCATTATGGCAAGGGTCAAGATGGCTCTAACCAATCATACGTGTACGTATACTTAAATAGTACGTACCTATGGGTGTATTTTAGTACATGTACTTAGGTAGTATGTATACCTAAGGGAGTATTTTAGCACATATACTTAGGTAGTATGTATACCTCGAGAGTATGTTAGTATATGTAATTGGGGAGTATAGACACCTATTATAGTATATTAGGTGGTATGGCAATACGCAATAACCATACGTCTTTCTAAGCCTGAAGAGGCTCCAACAAGCACATACGCAATTACCGTATGGAAGGAAAGAATCAATCACCGTATGGAACAGGAAAGAATCATCACCAAAATCCCGGGAAAAAAAAAAAGGTAAGCTCTTGGTCGGTGGAGGAATTTGTTAGCCTAAAAAAATAAAAACCCCCAAAAGTTAGCCAGGATTAAACCAGAGATAGGTAGTGGTTCGGATATCTCTCATAACCGTGATTTTCGGGTCTGTTAGGCTCGGAAAGATGCACAGATCTCATCGAGAATTAAAAGGTGGATAGAGAGGGAATAACTACACCTGAGAGTAGATAGTATTTTTCGTATATATATACCACATGTCTCCACCATTCATCTACTATGGGCACTGCAAATTTAGGGAATTGCTATATAACTTCCGATATTTTTTTGAAGCTAAAACTGTCACTTTTATGTTCATTAGATGTGCTATAAGATTCGTGTTTTGATGTGCTGTAAGAAAAAATCATAATAGCTGAAATTTCATTTGTCCAATATGGTTTGAGATTTGCACCTTTTTCCATCTGATGAATTGAGAGTAAATTTATTATGATTTTTTATTCAGAACATAACAGGTTCACCACATTGCCGTATTTTATTGGTATATAATTTTACTTTTTGTCTTTGTTTTTGCTAAACCTCTCAAAGTACATGTGAAGAACATAATGGGTTCACCACATTGCCATATTTTGTTGGTATATAATAATTATTATTTTGCTCAACCTCTCAAAGTAAATATGAGATTTTGAATCATGCGATGGAAACATAAGTTATTAAGATTTTGAAGAATAATTACAGTGATCAAGAACGAAAATTACATAAATAATTGACTATAATTTATGTGTAATGGAGTTGTAAATGAACTTTCAAAATATAACAAATTTTTAGAGAAAAACAATCGAATTCTATGTAAACAGACTCACAAATTTAACTTCTATCACCTTCACTCTCTCCCCACTGTACATATATCATGATATGGATACGTGATCCAGTTCACTGATATGCAACGTCATTTTAGCGGGTTGCACATGCATGCCCTTCCAGGGCCTTCCTGCATGCCTCGAAAAAAAAATTAAATGAAATCTCGGGGTGGGATGCATTGATGCTAGCTCCGGACGGGCCTTTAAATGCAGCTCAAGACCCAGCTAGCTGCATGCTAGCACCATCAGGCCAACAAGACACCGCAGCACTAGCGAGCAGGTCGATCGGAGACATGAGTAAACTCGCCGTCCTCCTCGTACTCTCCTTTGCTGTACTGCAAGCACATCCGCTACATCAAGGTACGTAGTATACCGGCCTGTACCTTAGCTAGGCCCTATCTAAGCTTCCGTATTTCTGTCCTGGAGATGAATGATTAGTTAATAACTAACCTGTCTTATTCAACATACCCACTCGTGTATATGATATGACCACGCTATTAAGCAAAATGTTACAACCTCCAAATCAAGCTACACCAACTCAAGTCTCACCTACATCGACACCAGCCCAAGTCATTGATGGACCGATTACACGTAGTCGAGCAAAGAAGCTACAACAAGAGGTGAACGCGCTACTTTGTGAGAATCATTTTAACATCAATGAGAATTATATACTGCCTAAGTCGTGTAAGTTGCTATTGCTTAGGTTCACCAAGAAGGATGACAGGAACATACAAAGAGATGACTACAGAGAAGGACCACACTCGAACAGACCAGTCCAGTGAGCAGTTCGAAAGAAAGCAGTCATAACTCTTGATTTCCAAAGGCTATGGAGGTCCATGAGGACATTTTGAAAAGCTTATTAAGTCTAGTTTTCAATGCCACGAGCCGAGCTGTTTGGAATTTCCATTGTGAGAGCCGACCAGCTTTAGTGAAGACTAGTCGAAGGTCAACGATCGCGGACGTTCAACTTCCCATGCAAAACTGTATCATTCTACATTATTTCGTGGTGCATGCTGCACATGGTGTGAAAGCTTATCAAGTTAACTTTCCAACGCAATGACGGCACATCTTTTGGACTTCCCAAGGTGGAGTTATTGACAAAACACCAAGACTGCAGAGAATACCAACACCACGAGGCCCTTTCACATAGTCTATATTATCTTTTTTCATTTCGTGTTTACACCTATCTAGGAGGGATGTTCCTAGTATAAATACCTCATTGCCTCACGAAACCACAGACTTTTAAAACGAAATACGAACCCTTTGTTCAAATTGTGTGCTAACAAACCTTTGAGAGTTGATCTCTACCCTTTGCCCTTGTGATTTCCTTGGCGGGATTACAGTGGCGGCTTCATCCGCTCCCAATTGGTGCTCCTACTCCCTTCGAGGTTTCTCGATTGATTGTAGGTGTGTTGGTTGGTTTCTTGAGAGTGTGGTTGGCGAATCCTCGATTCAAAGTTGCGGTTAAAGGCGGTGGTTGGCTTGAGTTTTATTTGTCGAGTTGCACTAGTTATCGCCGCTTCCGGCAAGTTATCTTGGCTTCTTTGAAGCTAGTTATATGGTGATCATCCTACATCGTGAAGATCGGGACCCGTGACGTATCATCCAGTATCGAGCTTTCGTTGCCACGGTAGGATTCTTTACCTTTAGCTACATATATATTTGTTTCGTCCTATCCACCAAAAAGCCTATAAAAAAATTTGTTGTAGCCCTTTGTTTCAATCTGTTATTTGATGAGTTTTGTTAAGTTTCATCCATTAGAGTCTTTGTTTTAGTTCTTGATCATTTTCCTTTGCGTGTCCTTTGAGCCTCTTTTATATATCTGAAAATCCCACACAAAAAAATCTATAGCCTATAACATCCTTTATGTTAACTTTGATCCTATCAAACTATAGGCTGCTTGGTTGTGTTTTTTTGTTCTATCATAAGTGTGCTAGTGTTATCTCTGGTCGTTGTGTTAAGTTCTATTAAAAAAAAGAGTGTGTCAAAAAAAAAGAAGAAGAAGAAAGGAAAGTGTTAAAAAAAAGAGTTGAGAAAAATTGAGAAAGAAAGGTTGAAGATCAGTAGTTAAAGTACACAAGTGCTGAAAGTTTGTCACGCCAAGTGGAGCAACCAGTTTGCTATTTGTGTTTGGTGCAAAATTTTGGTTGGATCTGATCGCAACACTTGCATTCCAATCATACTCCTTGTTTACATCAACTCTGAAATTTCTTTGCGTGTGTGTGTGATTAATTTATATCTCCCATATCTTGTGATCAGCACTAGGCAGGGAACTTCTAGTTTGGATTGTTATTTAACTTTACAACAACTAGAATTCAGATTGCATTTCTTATGTATCACTCCCCACCAAGCTCCACATAAAAATCCATTGTAATCGGTACTCTGGTCTTGTTTTCGTCTCACCATCACTTTCTTATTACCACCACACATTTGTTTCTCTGTAATCCGCAGCAAGGAATTCATAAGAGCTTCGGTTGGTAAGAGAGGTGAGTTGTGAGAGCCACCAATTTTTTTTTATATTCCATAAATACCTATTGTTCGTATTTAGCTAACCTTACAGGAAGATGGGTGGAGTGGAGCTAGAAGATTGTGTTACTATGGCACAATTCAATGAACTGAAGCAAAGCTTGGAAAATAAGCAAGATCGGTTGACGCAAGATCTTCAGGCCTTTATGGCTGAAATCAGAGGACGTCGCCAACCTCATGACGGTGCAAGCAACCATGGTGAAGATGGAGGAGATAGTGATGGAAGAGTTCCTGCTAGAAGAGCAAGAGAACAAGAAAGGAGGAACCAAGGTGCTGCACATGGTAGAGGAAGAGCTCGAGGTCGAAGAAATGAAGACAATGATGAATTTGAAGATGAAGATGATGACAATTATTCTCAATATCGTTTTGGTCGCCGAAATCGTAGAGGAGACAACCATGAGGAGAGGTTTGGAAAACTGAAGTTTACCATGCCAAAATTTGATGGAGGGTCTGATCCTGAAGCTTATTTCACTTGGGAGTTGAAGGTGGACAAGATCTTTCGCCTGCATAATTATGCAGAGGAAAAGAAGTTGGCAATGGCATCTTTGGAGTTTGAAGGATATGCTCTGATTTGGTGGGAGCAACTTCTCCATGATCGTGAAGAAGATGGAGAAAATCCTATTGCCACTTGGGAAGAAATGAAGAGAGAAATGAGAACTCGTTTTGTGCCCAAGCACTATCGCCGTGATCTTTTCGATAAACTGCAGAATCTGAAGCAAAGAATTTTCTCTGTTGAGGAGTATTATAAGGAGATGGAGAAGGCTATGATTAGAGCCAATGTGTATGAAGATGAAGAGCAAACTATTGCACGTTTTATGGCTGGGTTACATCGCAATATCCAGCGCATTGTTGAGTTTCAGCCGTACCGTCATCTTATTGATTTGGTACATCAAGCAACCAAAGCTGAACGCCAACTACAGCAAGATGCCAAGAGTAGCAAGTTCTTGTCATATGGTGCAATCTGCGTCTAAAGGAAGCAAGTCAATCTCTAAGTTTTCTCTGCACCCTCAATGGCAAAGAGCTCAAGTGGAGGCCTCCGTTCTAATGTTCAAGGTGTTTATAGTGGGAAGAACACTGCTGCCCCAAGCATGAGTTCTAAACAGTGACATCCACCACTACTTGATGGGTTCTACATCCAAGAGTAGTGGGATTCAATGCTTCAAATGTGGAGGCCGTGGGCATGTAAGCAAGGAGTGTCCAAATAATCGTGTGATCATTGTGAATGACAATGGAGAATATGATTGACTAGTGAAGAGGAAGTTGAGGAAGAGTATGTTGATGAAGCCCATGAAGATGAGAAACATCTTGGATGTGAATTTGAGCACGGTCTTTGCTCTTGTAGTAGCTCAAATCTTGAGTGTTCGGATGAAAGAAGCTGAAATTGGGCAAATGACATAATCTTTTCAAACCGAGCCAAGGTGCAAGATAAAGTGGTGAAGGTGATCATTGATGGCGGAGCTGCCATAATCTTGCTAGTCGTGAGATGGTTGACAAGCTTGGTTTGAAACTACAATGACATCCTCATCCATATCATGTCCAATGGTGAATGATTAGGAGATATTAAGATTGGATATAAGGTGAAAGTTCCATTCAAGATTGGTGAATATGTTGACACCGTTGAGTGCGATGTGGCACCTATGTCTGTGTGTCACATGTTACTTGGAAGGCCTTGGCAATATGATCGATATACTCAGCATTGTGGGAGAACAAATCAGTACACACTAGATTTGAAAGGGAAGAAGTTTGTACTCAAGCCTATGACACCCCAACAAATCATGGCTGAGCACTTACAAAAGAAATCTGAAATTGGTCCAGTGATTACAGGAGGAGCAGAGCAAAAGAAAATGAGTGCCATCCACAACTCGGTGAGTGAGAGCCACAAGCCAAATTTGAGAGAAAAAAAAGAGGAGAGGAGAGCATCTAGTTATGCTAGCCACAAAATCTGGCCGAGAGAAGTAAGGAACAACCTAGATCAAGTGCTCTTTGTACTTGTGTGCAAAGACGTTTTAATTTCACCTAACGATATCACCTCTCTTCCTAGTGTTGTGTCTCATCTTTTACAGGGACTATGAAGATGTTTTCCAAAAGAAACACCAGTAGGACTACCTCCAATTCGTGGGATTGAGCATCAAATTGATCTCATTCCAGGGGCTGCACTCCCTAACCGTCCACCATACCGAACCAATCCAGAAGAAACCAAGGAGATACAAAGGCAAGTATAAGAACTTCTTGACAAAGGTTTTGTTCGTGAAAGCTTAAGTCCTTGTGCTGTTCCTGTGATCTTAGTACCTAAGAAAGATGGTTCTTGGAGGATGTGTGTTGACTGTAGAACTATAAATAATATCACTGTTAGCTATCGTCATCCTATTCCACGGTTAGATGACATGCTTGATGAATTGAGTGGTTCTATAATTTTTACTAAAATTGATTTGAGAAGTGGTTACCATCAAATAAGAATGAAAACGGAGGATGAATGGAAAACTGCATTTAAAATAAAATTTGGGTTGTATGAATGGTTAGTTATGCCATTTGGTTTGACTAATGCTCCTAGTACTTTCATGAGATTAATGAACCATGTCTTGAGAGCTTTCATTGGAAAATTTGTTGTTGTCTACTTTGATGATATCTTAATTTACAGCAAGTCTTTTGATGAGCATGTGAATCACATTCGTCAAGTTTTGGATGAACTTCGAAAGGAGAAATTATTTGCTAATCTTGAGAAGTGCAGTTTTTGTACAGACCACGTTGTGTTTCTTGGTTTTGTTGTTTCAGGAAAAGGAATCGAAGTGGATGAAACTAAGGTGAAAGCCATCAAGGATTGGCCAACTCCAACGAATGTAAGTCAAGTAAGAAGTTTTCATGGCCTTCTTGGTTTTTATAGAAGGTTTGTGAGATATTTCATTACCATTCTTTGCTCCTTTGAATGAATTGACCAAGAAGGGGTTGATTTTAAGTGGGGAAACTCACGGAAAATGCTTTTCAAGAATTAAAGAAACGTTTGGTGAAGCACCGTACTTGTTCTTCCCGATTTCACTAAAACTTTTGAAGTAGAATGTGATGCTAGTGGAATTGGGTTAGGAGGAGTTTTAATGCAACAAGGAAAACCAAGAGTATATTTTAGTGAAAAGCGGGAGGTGCTCAATTGAATTATTCTGTATGACAAAGAATTGTATGCTTTAGTGCGTGTGCTTGAAACCCGGCAAGACTATTTATGGCCAAAAGAGTTTGTTATTCATTCCGATCATGAAGCTTTGAAGTACTTGAAAGGTCAAGCTAAAGTGAACCGTCGCCATGCCAAATGGGTTGAGTTCATGAAACATTTCCATACATTGTGAAATATAAGAAAGGTAAGGACAATGTTGTTGCCGATGCTTTGTCTCGAAAGAGTGTGTTGTTGAACCAACTCGAGGTAAAGGTTTTGGGTCTTGAAAGTTTGAAAGGTATGTATAATAATGATCACGAATTTTCGAACCATATAATCATTGTAAAGATGGAAAAGGTTGGGCAAAATATCACATACATGATGGATTTACATTTAGAGAAAACAAGCTTTGTGTTCCAAATTCTTGGTTAGATTGCTTTTATTCTGAGGAATCACATGGAGGTGGACTAATGGTCATTTTGGACAAAAGAAAACTTACGAACTGCTAGGTGATCATTTCTATTGGCCCAAGATGAGGAGAGATGTCATCCGATTTGTGGAGCAATCGTCACTGTCACAAAGCTAAGTCAAAAGCGAACCCTCATGGCTTATACACTCCTTTACCTGTTTCTAATATCCCTTGGGAAGACATAAGCATGGACTTTATTTTGGGATTACCTAGAACTCAGAAAGGAAAGGATTCTATTTTTGTTGTGGTTGATAGATTTTCAAAGATGGCTCATTTTGTCCCTTGCAACAAGACCGACGATGCTTCACATATTGCTAATTTATTTTTCAGGGAAATTGTGAGGCTACATGGGATGCCCAGGACAATTGTGTCTGATCGAGATGTCAAGTTCGTGAGCTATTTTTGGAAAACATTATGGGCCAAACTTGGAACCAAGCTCCTATTCTCCACCACTTGTCACCCTCAAACCGATGGACAAACTGAAGTGGTGAATCGAACATTATCAATGTTCTTTGCGAACAATGGTGAAAAAGAACTTGAAGATTTGGGAGGAATGCTTACCACATGTGGAGTTTACTTATAACAGGGCAGTACACTCTACCACTAACTTATGTCCTTTTGAAATTGTATATGGTTTCAAACCTATTGCTCCGATAGATTTGTTGCCCCTTCCATTGCAGGAGAGGACCAACATGGAAGCTTCCAAGCGTGCTGCATATGTAAAGAAGATACATGAAAAGACCAAGGAAGTAATTGAACTCAAGGCAAGGCGCAAGGTCGCAAGTATGAACAAACATAGGAAGGAAGTGTTATTCGAGCCGGGGACTTGGTGTGGATACACTTGCGCAAGGATCGCTTCCCTCATCAAGAAATCAAAATTGTTGCCACGAGGAGATGGTCCATTTTGTGTTCTCGAGAAGATCAATGATAATGCATACAAGATAGATCTTCCAAACAAGTTATGGTGTGAGCAACACCTTCAATGTTCTTGACCTCTTACCATTCACAAGTGAAGACACTTGAGTCGAGGGCGACTCCTTTTCAAGGGGAGGATAATATGACCACGCTATCAAGCAAGATGTTACAACCTCCAAATCAAACTACACCAACTCAAGTCTCACCTACATCGACACCACCCAAGTCATTGATGGACCGATTACGTAGTCGAGCAAAGAAGCTACAACAAGAGGTGAGCGCGTTACTTTGTGAGAATCATTTTAACATCAATGAGAATTATATCTTGCCTAAGTCGTGTACATTGCTATTGCTTAGGTTCACCAAGAAGGATGACAGGAACATACAAAGAGATAACTACAGAGAAGGACCACACTCGAACTGCACCAGTCCAGCAGAGCAGTTCGAAAGAAACAGTCATAACTCTTGATTTCCAAAGGCTATGGAGGTCCATGAGGACATTTTGAAAAGCTTATTAAGTCTAGTTTTCAATGCCACCAGAGCCGAGCTGTTTGGAATTTCCATTGTGAGAGCCGACCAGCTTTAGTGAAGACTGGTCGAAGGTCAACGATCGCGGACGTTCAACTTCCCATGCAAAACTGTATCATTCTACATTATTTCGTGGTGCATGCTGCACATGGTGTGAAAGCTTATCAAGTTAACTTTCCAACGCATGGCGACGGCACATCTTTTGGACTTCCCAAGGTGGAGTTATTGACAAAACACCGAAGCTCATGAGAATACCAACACCACGAGGCCCTTTCACATAGTTTATATTATCTTTTTTTCATTTCGTGTTTACACCTATCTAGGAGGGATGTTCCTAGTATAAATACCTCATTGCCTCACGAAACCACGGACTTTAAAAACGAAATACGTAACCCTTTGTTGGTGTGTGCTAACAAACCTTTGAGAGTTGATCTCTACCCCTTTGCTCTTGTGATTTCCTTGGCGGGATTACAAGAATGGCGGCTTCATCCGCTCCCAATTGGTGCTCCTACTCCTTCGAGGTTTCTCGATTGATTGTAGGCTGTGTTGATTGGTTTCTTGAGAGTGTGGTTGGGCGAATCCTCGATTCAGGTTGCCGGTTAAAGACGGTGGTTGGCTTCGAGTTTTATTTGTCAGGTTGCACTAGTTATCGCTGCTTGCAGCAAGTTATCTTGGCTTCTTTGAAGCTAGTTATATGGTGATCATCCTACATCGTGAAGATCGGGATCCCGTGACGTATCAGTATGTATGTATATATGTATATATGTATATACGCAGTTGGTCCGCAGCGACCCCGGCGTCGTCACCGGCGTCCACAACGACCCCGTCGACGTCACCGGCGGCTCCGGCAACGACGCTTGCAATTACCATTTCGAGGTCCAGACGGGGGACGTGGGCTACGCCGGCACGGACGCGTGGATCACCTTCGAGCTGTACCGCCAGGACGGCTCCGGCTGTGAACCAGTGGATAGGCCCGTACACGCAGACCAAAGCCGACATCAACTACTGCGGCAATCACGCGACGGCGATGGCGGCGGCGGCGGCGGCCTGAGGAGTCGCGAGTACGTACGTACGTGGCGCGCTGGTTCACGGTGTTGACGAGGAATGGATTATGAACGAATAAAATCAATGGAGTCCTGTGAGGTTGTGTCCGTCTCGAGTCGTTGCTTCTTCCGCTATACAGTGCGGATAAATAATTTAGAGCTTTGTCATGCACCGCAGATCTGTAGTAGTAAATATCAATGCCTGGTTGTCCCTGTTATCCTGCGTTCATTTTCTTCATTTCTTGTGTTAATTAATGTGGCTTTCTTTCGGCAGATTGTGTTCTAGTCTCAGTTACTGTGCGACTTAAATGTTTCTGCAACTGTCTCCGCTGAGGATGCCCCGAAGATCCACGACAAGTCAGTTTAATGGATGTGTGTAATTTAACGCACACGTTAAGGAACTCCTCTTACATGGAAAAAAAAAATCATAGTGTAACAATATATTCTAAAGGAAAATGATATTGTGCTACCGTTTGATATAGTGAAATGAATGATACACCTGTTCGGTTGCCGCTGTCCAGCACCACGCCCCCTACTCAACTAATTAACTCTCGCTGTACAGCACCACAACTACTCATTTTCCTCCTATGCCTGTGGGGACTCAGTTCCCACGCTCATCCTCTCACTCTCCCTCCTTTTGCTCTCTCTCTATCTCTCTCCTACACAACCACTCATTGGTCCCAAGCCTCATCCTCTCTCGCGCTCCCTCCTTTTGTGCTCTCTATCTCTCTCTCTCCCACACAGCACTCATTCTCAGTGGAACCGATGGCGCCGTCGAGGTTGGACCTCCCGACGAACATGGCGGCGGCGGCGGGCCGAGCTTGGTGCTGACGGTCGACCCCAACCCTCAACTCCGGTGGACGGCCGACCTCCACGAGCACCATCCACAACCTCGTGCGCGCCGGCGACCAAGTCGGCATCCAGAGGAAGCTAACATTCTTCATTTTTGATGTTCTTCTATTTGTTTTTCTGGTTCTGATGTGACATTGCGACCCCATTGAACATAATGTTGCATCCCATTGAAAATAATGTCGCATACTGTTTTTTGAGATGTTGCATACGTAGAGAAAAAAGTTGCATCTACAGAAGAAAAAAAGTGTTGAATACTATTCACGGTGATGTTGCAAAATTTTTCAACATGTTTTTTTTCAAATGCTTTGTTTTTTATTTGTGATATTGCAACCGTTGTCTGGGGATATTGCATGCAGCGGCGTATGGAGCTACTATACGTCCAAGCACTAGTCACGCCTTATTCTAAAACGGGTTGCTAATTTTCTGTTACTTGAAATTTTCTTATCCATCAGTCACCTACAATTACACTGCAGTAACAAGTTATGTGCAATTTCAGCATAGCCCTACTGTAACTTTTAGTTCTATTTATTTTTGTATTTGTAGGGTTCATCTACATTTACTTTTGTCTAATTTAGAATTTATTTTTGTCTAGACACATAAATTTGGATCAAAATCTTACAGTTAATAAAGATAACTGATACATAAAGAAATTTTAGTCACCCAAGCGTAAGCATAGATGCTCCCATTCTAAAAACATGTTCTGGAGTGGCCACTGCCTTGTGTTAGAGGCATGCTCACAGCAGAATATCTTACAAGCAGAAAATCATAGAGTAACAATCCGGACTCTCTTGTGCCTTTTGTGCCTAGGATGACATTCTAATGCTAGTAGCTCTCGCTATCAAGAAAAGAGCCATCACACGTTGTGTTCAGAACACATCAACGGCTCAATCTGATTTTTAGATGCAGACCCACACACTCTTTCCTATGTGAACTGGGCTTGAGTTTCCACGATGCATTTGCGCATTCGGCCCCGACAAACATCTGCAGCGTGGCTTTCATTTGGCATACTGGACTGTGGTCTTCATTTGTGCCGTCAGGTCATCAGCAACTGGACCGGAAAGGGCCATCATCAGCAAATCTGCTCACGTTAATTGGATCTCTCCGGTCGTGTGTGATTCATACGGAGTGTGTTGGGAATATTGTGGTGTACTAGTTATATGTTCGTATTTTTAGAATAGAATATGTTATTACAGCTCACCAATCTCTCTAGTGTCATTCATAAGTTAAAACTTTAAGGGTTTAGTGATTGCTGTGAGTTAATCCGGACCGTTGGTTGATGGCTAATCTGACGGACGTGATTGATGGTGGGAGGACGGACCGCCACCAATTTCTTCTTTTAAGTATTAAAGATATTGAAGAGGCCGAATAGGCAATATATATAGGAGTATAAGATGTGTATGCCATATACAAATATGCCAATAAAAAAGACATATAAGAAAATACAAAAGTGTCCCTATTCTAACTCCTATTCTAACACCCCCAATGCAAGGCGTATGCAATAGCATTGCATTTGGAAAAAGGTTGATACTAAAATATAAAAAATCTAAAGTAAGAGTCTTGATAATGTCGTTGTAGCATGCAGCTCTTGGAAAATATATCGAGTATCAAAAGATTTCCTCCCATCCAGTGTCGTGCGACAACTCATAATGCACAAGGTGCGGGAGCAAAGTCGACCGCGGCAACAGGACAAAGAAGATGATGAAACCGACAAGAATAGAGAGAGTTGTCAAATCAAGTCGAATAGGAATAGGTGGAAGCATGACAGCGCAGATCGAAGCCTAAGACGGCGGCGATGCAAAAGAAGCATGACGGACTTAGAAACTCAGGCGGCTAAGAAAGCAGCGACATCATAACGACTTCTACGATCTGCACGCGACTCAGAAAGAAAAGCGGGAGCGGTGGCTGCTGCCATGCATAAGGTAATTCCTATGCTTCTATGACTGCCAATAAATTTGTGGACTCGCATGGCTTAGACGAACTCAAAGGGATAGTGATACGGACTTGGATGGATGCAATGGAAGAACGACACAAATAAAGAAAAACTAGCAAAGATAACTAGCAGCAGCAACAGAAGACTCATCTCCTCATCCAACCAGCAAACATCAGTGCATCTCACCGGCTTGAAGCAACTCCATCAGTAGCCCAAATATCCACCGACATCCTTCCTTCATCTTCACAGCAAAAACACTCCAACCAATTGCAGAGCAGTGGAGGCTGAGCAAAGTCAAGGCGTGTTAAATCCAGGAGGAGGTCGAGGAAGGTGATCTGGCTGCCGTTGTTGCTCTGGGCATTAGGCGTGTACACAGGGAATGGTTCTTGGCCAGGGTCACGCTTCTCCAGCCCATCCTCTGCAGGCATCACCAGGGCACGTCGGGCAGGTGGATTGCACACCGACGTGTGGTCAGGGTTAGCATCCGGAGCGCCGAAAATGCCCAAAGCGACCGGCGGGATCACCACACCAGTGGAAGGGGGAGGAGCGTCCTTAGGCGAGGCCTTGAGAGGCATTGGCAGGGGGGAGAGGCCAGCCCAGGCAGCACCGACCAGGCGTCAGCGTCCATGATGGGGTTGCCGGGCACCACCACGATCGGCACCGACCCGTTCCCCGGGCGCTTCTAGGCTGCTGCCACCTTCTTCGCAGCGGGGGGACTATCGGTCGGAGGCAGGGTCCACGCGCCAGCACTGGCCGCGTGTGGGTTATCGCTGGAAGCCATCATCCACACCTCTATCCGATCGGGTGACGGCTCTCTTGCAGGGGGAATAAGAGATGGCGGCGGCCGTGCTGGAGGAACGCGGGCAGTCGGATACGAGGCAGTCCGGCGCGGGCTCGGGGGCGAAGTAGAGGATAGTGGAAAATATCTGCGATGTGGAAGATCCGGCGACGAGTAGAAGATGCAGAGCCCGACGGCAAAGCACAAGCGGCGACGACGAGAGGCTATCCCCGGGAGCGGAGATTGCTCCTCCCGGGGGCAGCGAAAACGATGAAGGCTAGGTTAGAGGCTAGGGTTTAGAACCTTTGCTCTGATACCATGTTATGAATATTGTGTTGTATATTGAAGAGACCCAATGGGCTATATATATATATATATATATATATATATATAGAAAAATGATATGGTACTCCTGGGAGTACGTACTCCCACCTCTTATATACCACTTAAACCGTATGATGATACCTTTTTTTTTATCTATTTGAGTATACTCCAATAATGATTATAAGATACTCCAAAGTGTGTTCTATGAAAAAAAATTCATTAAAGTCCACTTTTTATAGAAAAATTTGTGTATATACTTTTGTTTATATATGAAAAGAGTATATAGCAAAAATAAAGGACTCAAATGAAATTTTTTCAATTAAGTCGCATTGGAGTATCTTATAATTGGTATTTAAGTATACTGAAAATGATAAAGAAGTATAATATATTTATTTAAATGGTATATTGAAGGGAGTATGTACTCCAGGAGTAAATAAATGGGCCCTATATATATATATATATATATATATATATATATATATATATATATATATATATATATATAGGATTAATACTTTCTACTCCCGGGTGTAGTTACTCCCACTTTTGATATACCACCTAAAAAACTCGACATACTCTTTTATCACTTTGGGTATACTCATATACTAATTATAAGATACTCCAATGCGAACCACATGAAAAATTTATAAGATAGTCCATAGTTTTTATCATATTTTGTAAATACCTTCATATTCGCACTAAAAAGGAGTATGTCTGAAAAATTATACATACCACCTATAAAAAGGTGTGAATACCACTTAGATAGTCTTATATACTCGTATAGTATACATACATACTCTCGGTTGCGCAAGATACTCCCTACGTTGTGAGATATGGAATAGGGAGTAACTACTCCCGAGAGTAGGAAAAAAAGCTTCCTATATATATATATATATATATATATATATATATATATATGAGTACAACAGATGTATGACATATACAGATAAGGCAATACAAAAGATAGATAAGGAAATATAAAAAAGTCTCTATTATAACTCCTATTCTAACAGAGTGAACTGTTAAAAAAACACCATCTGTAGACAATTTCCACCTCAGATGATCCTCACAATCATTGAGGGCGACATGACTGCATCTTAGCTGAAGATGACCCCAAGATCGATGCAGCATTTCCATTAATCAGGGTCCTCCAAAAATGTAAGTTTTGTAACTGTGCTAAAAAAACCTCAGGAACAGTGACATTTTGTGTCAATGAGATGTTATACAACCTACGGCACTACATACTCAGAGGCTTATCTCCTAATTAACCAAACGTCTTCCCGAAAAAGAGCTGGATCCCCATTGCCAATTTTGCTTCAAAACAGCTAAAAACCATGTCAGCAACCCAATCAAGAAAAAAGAGAAAATGTGAGTCTCCCACCTTATGTTTCAACTGAGATAATGCATGTGTGATTTCTCAAAACATTTTTTCGCCAAAGAGAAAATGTGAGTCTCCCACCTTATGTTTAAACATGTGAGATGGGCTGGTTGGGTTTCTGAGGTGAAGAAAAGGAGGAGAAGATCAG
The DNA here is from genome assembly GCA_036346395.1 of Hsuehochloa calcarea. Taxonomy (NCBI): domain Eukaryota; kingdom Viridiplantae; phylum Streptophyta; class Magnoliopsida; order Poales; family Poaceae; genus Hsuehochloa; species Hsuehochloa calcarea. The sequence goes on along the minus strand of CM070615.1, from coordinate 6,270,650 downwards.
AAAGAAAAGGGAATAATAGGCAGCTACACCACAAAGGGCAGGCCATGCCCACGCGACGAAGACGGGAGAATGCATGTATGGGCCCAACCATGCTAGCACTCGACTCCCGACGGATCTCGCCTCATGCAGCTATCGATCTCCTCAACCTTTTTTACAGATTTTTCACGTCTGAGATGACGATGAGAGATCGTGGCGGTAGACAGGTACTACACACCCAGTGCAAATCCTACGCCTCGTTGGATATTTCGAGGATTGTTGGGTAATTTCTCATTCTAAAAAGAATAAATAGAAAAGAAAAGAAGTTGTGAGGCCCACCTGTCATTGAAATGAAGGTAGGGATAAGGGTTGGAGATTTTTATCTTCAACCAAAAGGAGCAGAGTCTTTGGCCTTCGGCCAAAACAGCAGCGCGAGCGACTCGGGGCAGACAGATCCGCCGACTCGGGCGAGTTGCGCGCTGTCTGTTGGTGGGGTCGGCTCCTCGTCCTCCTCTTCATATGCCGACTCTCCCATCTTCTTTCTTGGACCCGAAAATCAGTGAGTTCCCCTCCGTTTTGGTGCTTCTTCTTTCCCCTCCGATCGGTGTTCGGTTTTGGGCCTTTGGAGCTCCCACGCCACCGTACTTGTCTCGGCACCATGGGTGGTGAGGCCGGAATCCTCCTCCTTGTACATCCCGTCAGTTTCCTCGTGTGCCCTTTTTCCTGTTGGGTGTTCTGTGAAGGTTTTTGGCACTTGCGTACTTGGAGGATTGTTCCGGTGTGCTCTCTAACTTAATCTTGTTGAGGGAGAAGAGCTTCAGTTCGTGGTGCTTGGTGTTCTCAAGTGCACTTAGCCAGTGCACTTCGGCTGTTCTTGTGCGGCATCTCCTGTACCTCGGCTTCGTCTTTCTATGTGTTCCGAATTGCAAAGATTGACATTGTATCTCCGTCAACCTCGTCTGTTATTCGCGGCACAACTGGGTGATTAATTTTCCGAGACAGCGCCATTCGGTGTCCTTGCCCCGTTTTCTACTCGGTGGCTTTGAGTGCCATCCGCATCGTGAGTATCGTTGATTTTAATTTTTGCATTACTGAGCATTGTGTGTTGTACTATTTAAATTACATTATGTAGTTTGTCTAGTACTGGGAGATTTTGCAATTAATGATTGTGGACTCGGTTAATACTAGATGATGAAGTGATGTCAAAAATGAAATTGAATGTGACATTGAGTATAGTTTGGCCTTGAGCTGTCAGATCACTTGTTGTTTTTCTCTTGTTCAAGCATTTGATTCATTCTGTCGTACTTATTGTTCACTGTAATTCTTTCAGTCAATATAATATGTTCTCTGTGATTCAATTTTTGGTTAATACATATTTGTTAATGGTATATTGATGAAAGGAATCTTTACCAGTTCAGCAAAGTTAGACTTGATGATTTGTTTGAACTTGTCTTATTATAATAGAAAGATTTTATTTTGAGCTCAAGGCCTAATCTATTCAAAATAATTGTCATATTCAATTTGTGATTAAATTTTGACATAAATGTTGTGAAGTCCAATATTATATCTTGTGCAACTCGACATCTGATAGCAATAAACAAACTATTAAATCTGAGCATTATGCTGATTTTAATTGTCCACATGTTTTATGTTTTGAGCATATTATCTTGTTTAAATGACATGATGGATTTACATGTTTATATGTTAATTTTGTCATTTAAATACTGCTGAAAATATGCTTTAATTATGATTAATACTACTAAAATTAGTTATAAATATTTGCTAAAAACAACTAATTTTACAACACTATTTCATGTCAAAAAAGTCCCACACAATTCTAGTAGCCTTTGGACATCGACACGATCCTCATGATACAAATTTGACCACTCATTTATACGATAATATGTTAATGGAACCTAATAAAAATTGCAATATTATAAAAGTATTTTTCAAAATAAATTTATGTTTACTACTTTTTATGTGTACAGTCTAAACTCGTACGAAGATACTAGTAGCTAAATTTTAAAGCGTTTGACTGCACGTGTCCCGAGACGACTTAATCTTCTGACTAGAGGGGGTAGCATGAATTCATCCGCAGCTGCATACATCCACGAAAGCAGCATGCATGGTGCACAATCGAGCCCTTCGTAACGATCAAAAGCCAGGTAGCTTATTCTCTTTAAATGCTTTATTATATTTCGTTTTGTGCTCATTGCGCTATGCATGGCACTGAGCAATTGGGCATTCGATCCACCTGAAAAGAAGAAGAAGAAAAAAAGGAATCTAGCTAGGATGACAAGGACATGGCAACTTGCCCATGTGCTCGAGCTTATCCTATCACGAAGAGAGAAAGGGTTAGAGAATTAGGGGTAAAGATACCAAAAGCAAATAAACAAGTTGATTCAATCTTGAAACAACTCTGAACCAAAAGTGTTTTGCTCGTGCGTCCACTTGATTGTTGGGCTTTAATCTGTCACCTATCAATTGACAAGAACCTTACTAATCAAAGGACAACCACGGAGTGAGGTACTGGTACACGTACTAGCGCTAAGAAATTCCACATCATTAGTTGATCTCAAGCAATGATGATGTATAATTCATAGACCTGAGATCATCATAGTTTCTTACATATGTAGTAGCACTCTTAGGGGTTGTCAAACGCTACTCGTAACTGGGTAGTTATATATAAAGGTAGCTTTCGGGTATGCTATGAAATATACAGAGAGATGTGACTGGTCGGATATGAGATTTGCCCCTCCTAACATAACAGGAGAGATGTCTCTGGGCCCCTCGTTGTGGTTGGATAAAGAAAGTACATGATCATGCCAGTAGTGGTCGAAGTGTCAACCACATGAAGTTATTTGACACTTGATCGAGAAAGTATTGAACAGTTCATGGATGATATAAAATCTCACCTGGAGTTCAACCAGACATCGCGAGGCAAAGAGAGTATACACGAGAAGGTTTTTCAGTTCGATCATATACTGACTAGTTGTATAGAGATACGAGCTGGTCGTATGCTAGTCGAACATGGTCACTAAGTGGTTGGAACCTGATCGTAAGGAGTTACGAATTGGTCGAGACCAAATATGAACTGATCGTATAGAGATACGAGCTGGTTGTTAGTGATATGGATCTAGTCGTAGATCATATTGCATTAAGGTTCATCCGATATATTCTATGTGTTTTTGGTAATCGTTATATGCTGGTAGGTACCGCTGACGACTAGTGGTCGAATAAGAGTTTCTGAGTCACAACCGATTACACATGAACCTATAAGGTCGCACACTTAAAGGGCTGGGATTTGATTTGGATGGTGATCCGAATTCTTATAGGCCTCGAGTTCGTAATGGGTCTCAAGTTCGATACCCATCATGGATGCCTATAAAATAGAGGGGTGGTGGCAAGGGGTATGATGATGATCTTTTGAAGAACTTCTCGAAACCCTAATAGTCATGCCTTCATCAACCACGCTATCGGTGCTAGCACTCCAGTCGCGTGGTATCTCTGCTCGTACGTGTGGATACCTTGGAGGTGTTGTTGCGAAGCATCAGCACTAGGATGATCCGCAACTCAATACGACCACTCGGAGGAGTAGACGCGTGAGCAGTACATCTACTCGGAGGAGTAGGCACGTGGCGAGTACGACTACTCGGAGGAGAAGACGAGCGGCGAGTATGACCACTCGAAGGAGAAGACGTGTGGCGAATACGACTACGACAACATCATCTCGCTACATTGACTCTACTTCCGCTTCGAGTCGGCGCGTCTAGTGGTAATCTCGTGATCTATTACTTGCGGAGTTCTTTGGTTGCGTGGTATAAATTTTGTATTGTGCTATCTAGCCTTCCCGCGATCCTTTCATAACCAAGGAAGTTAATGAATCCAATGGAAAGAGAGAAAGAATGTTGAAGGATCATTCTTAAATGGTTACTTGGATGAGAGATTACCTAATTAGGTATAATTCTATGATCTGCTTTTGGATCACAAAACTGAGTGGTCCAAACTAAGTGGTCGAACTTAGTGGTCGAAAATGAGTGATCGAAATTCAGTGGTTAAAACTCAGTGGTCGAAACTGAGTAGCTGAAAATGAGTGGGCAAAACTGGGTGGTCGAAATTAGGTGATCGAAAATGAGTGATCAAAACTGAGTGGTCGAAATGGGTGGTCAAAAATAAGTGATCAAAACTCAGTGGTCAAAACTAAGTGGTTAAAACTTATAGTCAAAACTGAGTGATCAAAATTCAGTGGTCGAAACTCAGTGGTCGAAACTTAGTGATCAAAACTCAGTAGTCGAAACTCAGTGGTCGAAACTTGTGGTCGAAATTGAGTGGTCGAAATTCAGTGGTCGAAACTCAGTGGTCGAAGCTGAGTGGTCAAAACCCAGTGGTCGAAGTCTTAGACAAGGGGTCTTATACTAGGGTGATATAAGTCTTAGGTCGGTGACTACCGAGGTAAAGCATTCGGCGGAAGGATGGTCAACTACCTGGTCGGAAGGAAGTTCGACTATATTCCAAGCGGAAGGAGGTTCGACTACCTAGTCGGAAGGAGGTTCAACTATATTCCGAGCGGAAGAAGGTTCGAGATAGGATCGAAGCCTTAGACCGAGCACGTGGTGTGTTTGACTACATGTGAAGAAGCCTTAAACAATTTTTGTCGGATGGAGTTTTGACTACATTCCTTAATTGGAAAAGATTGATTCGAATGTTTGGGTGGAAGGAGGTTCGACTTCATCGAATTAGTTTAGGGGTTTAAGGCTCGACTATCTGGAGGTTCGACTACATAGAGGTTCAACTACATTCCAAGCGAAAGGAGGTTCGACTACAGTGATGGCCGTGGGAAGGAGGTTCGACAGAGGCATGGGCGCTGGTGGTTGTATTCGAGCGAAAGGAGGTTCAACTACTAAAATTCGGAGGCTCTACTACTTAGAGTATTAGGAGGTTCGACTACCTGATCGGAAGGAGGTTCAACTACATTATAAGCGGTAGGAGGTTTGAAGAGGTAAAGCATCTACAAAATTCTCTTTTAAAAGAAGAGTGAATTGCATCATGGGTCATTAAACTTATGCCGGCGAGACTACGTACCAAGATACTTATCCTCCTACCATCACCAAGCTATTTTTATCGCCCCCATCATCTGACATCCACCCACGCTCAAGAGTCAACTAAGGTAAAACCATGACTTGATCAATAAAGGGTCATAGGAAAAAGAAAAGAAGACACGGCGGATGCTATCTCACGGCAGAGTGAGTTTTTAAAATTATTCTTGACTTGAAAACGCAGAGGCGTTGTGCTGGATCCTGCAAGGAATCAGTCAGTCAATCTCTCATCGAAGTAAAGATGTCGTTTCCAAAGGGAAGCGTCAAGGGTGAAACGCCAGTTCGTTCTGCGTCTGCGTCAGCCGTCAGGTCGTGAGCAACTCAACGCTACAGCGAGCGATCATGCACGCCGACAAATAGCGAACAAAATCTACAGAGATAAACTCGATCGATAGTTCACTGCACCAGCCACCAGCTGGGCAAACGGATCTTCTGCATTAAAAGTTTAATACAGAGGATCTACGGTGCATGATATTAGAAAACGATCTCCACCGTCGATCAAAAATTAAAGATCCAAATCAACATATACACATGCAATCAAGTGGAGAATATATCCTAATTCGCAAAGTCTTCATAGAATTATTTGTAGAACTCTTGAGTAGCTTCACACTCTTCAACTGAGCGGTAAAGTTTAAAGCTGTGAGTACATAAAGTATTCAACAAGTCGTAGGGAAATACTATACAATTAATATTTATGTAAGGCTTAAACAAATAATTAGTTATATGGTTCTTTTGCATAAAACCGTATTAATAATAAATGCAATAAATAGATTGAAATGTGTTAACATAAGTAAATAAAGTAAACGATTTCTTTCAAAATAACCAGTGAACTTCTCATTCATTTTCCAACCAAACCAAGTGAATATCTCATTCAACAAGTGAACATTATATTCACCAAGTGAACTACTCATTCACCTTCCGACTCAAACCACCAAGTGAATTCCTCATTCACCAAGTGAACTTTTCATTCGCATAACGACATATTTTTATAAAGAAACTCTACCTCTCGTGTGAAATCCCGAGCATGTCCATGACCGCAGACACGGCTGTTTAAATAGTTTTAACTATGCGAATGTTGTACACTTTTACCTACAAAAGATAAATCAACTTATAGTATCGGCTAATACACACTTTCGAAGGCGTTTAGCTAAGTGATTATCACAAAACCCTTTACAAAGCTTCTTCTCAACCCAGTTCTGTCCGCTAAGGTTTCAACACTGAATATCTCACCGACCAGACAGGGCCCATAGCGCACAAGATTAAACAATTAACAAGTTACTTAATTGAATCTACTACAATCCACAATATGCTAACTGCACCTCCTCTACTTTATGATTGCTCGCTTGAGCGAAAATTATTTTGTTCAACTAAGAACAATGACATACCCTGTCATGGCACACAAATTTTAATAACAGTGGCTACCCACCACAATTACATATCTCATTAAGTCAAATTTAACATTTTTGAACATGTGATCATGGGTTCATCGTAACTAAGCATGACTAAGCATCTCTACGATATCCATGTTGGTGATACAATTATGTCCAAGTAATATAATGATCATCCTATGGTGACAAATGATTTATGGTATTCAAATATTCAATGGAGTCATAATGACAAATAGGTAATTAACTATTCTCAAAAGTTGATATAAAGATAGCATGTAATTTGATATAAAATAATATAATTTTCAAATAATATGTTCAATATGATCAAAGGACTACGACTTGTCTTGGCTTTGGCTTTGCTCAGTTACCACACTTGGATCTTCAAAACTTGCTTCTGCTCCTTGAAACAGATCGTCTAATGAAAGAGAAAATAATAGGTGGAGCACAAATAAATTCAAAATAAATTCAAATAAAATCCAAAAATATTAAAACTAATTCTAAAATAAAGAGCTCGATTTTAGATGAATTTAGGAATTTGAACGGACTGAATCGGAGTTTGGACGAAAGAGAATGGACTCTCAGAAGATTTACTAGAAAGGAAAAGGAGAGAGGGAAAGAATATTCTTTGGAATATTCCTTCGAGTTTAATTTAAAGAAAAACCCTAAAGGCTGACAGGTGGGCCCTTCTGATTTGTCTGAATTTCCAAATTAAAGAAACCCTAGAAAAGGTGGGAGAGGCTGACAAGTAAGCCATGGTTTCACGGTGGACCACACGGGTGACACGCAGGCTGACACGCAGCTGGTGACTGGACAACACGCAAGCAAAAATGCTAACATAGCGTGCCACATGGCCGGCGAGGTGGAAGAGAGAGAAAACCCGAAGAAAGAAACAAAGAAGAAGATGGTCGGTGCTGGCGCATGGCGGTGGTGATGAACGGCGGCAAGGGAGGTGGCGGCGATGAGCAAAATGGATTGTCGGCGGCTCGACGCGTGGCGGATCTTCACCGAGAGAGGGAGGGAATCGGAGGAGTAGGACCTAGAACACGAGGTGATGTGCAAGGGAACGACAAGGGACTCACCGGCGACGAAATCAACGGATGATTGTCGTCGACTTTGGGAAGAAGGGTGACGACAGTCCAATGAGGTGCGGGCAAAGCGAGACGGAGCACCTTGTGGAACATGACGACGCGAGCTCAATGGTGAAGGTGATATGGTCGAAGAGGCTTCGACGGCAGTGGAGTGAGCGGAAGACTCCTTGCGGTGGCTAGTAGCTTCAAAGGCAAAATTCGGCGAGACGAAGGCGAACCCGAGGCCGACGACTTGGGGTTTTGGGAGAGGAGGTCGAGGCAAGGATTTGGACGCGAGCATCACTCTTTTATAGGGTCGGGGAAGTGGAGATTGGGTGGAAGCCGGTGGCGTTGTCGTGTGCGACATGGACATAGGCAGCTATGTCAGGAAGAAGGTGACAAGGGCGTTGACAAGCGGACCCGCACGACAGTGAGCGCGAGGAGGATCTAACTTGGCAAGCTTGCGGCTGGGCTGGACTTGCGCGCAAGCGAATGCAGGACGGGCTGGCGCACCCGGAAAAGCGGAGTGGGGCCAAGGAGATGGGCTGCAAGAGCTCTTGGGCCAAGGCGGTTGGACGCGTGGGAGGAAAGGAATGGGCCGGCGGTGAAAGAAAAGGAAATGAGTCGAAAAGAATATTGAGCCAGAAAAGGATTTTTCGAAATTCCAAAGGCTTCTGACTTTCAGAAAGGAGATTAAATAAAACGAGCTCAAAGAAATAGCAAATAAACTCTAAAAATTCATAGAAAAATCCAGAAAATTCTATGGAACTCAAAGAACCCAGATAAAACAACTTTGAACTTAATTGAAGTTTAAATTAATCATATTAAATTATTTTGATTTCTAAACATTTAAATTAAGCTGAAACTTAACTAAGAAAATTAAATAATTATTTTTATTTTTAGAGGTTTCAACTGAACTCCAAACTTACAATGTTATAGCTAATCATCCAAGAACTCGTGGAAGTGTCAATTCTTCACTCGGAGACGTGCATAGTTGGTTAGGGAAAAGTTGGAGTGATTGCACCCGTACTTGAACAATTCCCACACATCCAAGGTTCCTCGTCCAGGTGCCCGTCCTGGTCTTGGACCCGCTTCACTTACGCGAATCCCCTAGGCTGCGACTGGTTCAGGCCTAAGTGCTGGGTTAGAGGTTGAACCAACCAAACACCGTTTGGCTTTGGAACGGTCGACTTAACCAGTCAAAGTAGGTACTCTAGCTCACCTGAGTCCAGGGTGGAGTCGAGTATTATTCAGCTGAGATAATAGTCCGAGACGTAGAATTAAAGTTTTTAAAATTTTTTAAAATTTTATTTATCAAAAATACAAATTCAATTAGAAAACAACACATCCTTGTACCATAGCTAACATATTTATTATACATTTATAAACAGGCCTATGATGTGTGAAATAGTTTTTTTTTAATGCTAAACGGAGTTAGTTGACTCTACTAGCTAGTAGCTGCAGCTGTGTTAAAAAAAAAAGGTGAAATGCCCGCGGAGAGCGTACAGTACTGAACCGGAATTCCAAATCGGGCGGCTACCGGCTGGACGCAGCAGCCTCTTGAGAGAGAGGCAGCGAGTCGCGCGCGCACGGCGGCATCGCCTCGGTGGATGTGACCGCACGCCACGGCCGTCCACGCCGCCACCGCAAACTCTCGCGGCCAACTCCTCGGAGATAAAAAATTTTGGCGCGCGCCTGCCTGCGCAGCCAGCTTGGATGCCACGCCATGACGCCAACGGCAAAGCAACGGCAACATGCGCATATAACGCAACCGCCACTTGCTCTTCTCCCTGTCTCCGATCCAAGAAACAGAGCAGAGCATCGGCGCAGGGAAGCCGAAGGGAGGCAGGGGAGGAGCGCAGCTTATTGATTCCTGATTCTTGATTCTTGATCCACCGCCGGCATGAAGCTCAGGTCGCCGATCTCGCGGCGCTCGCCGCCCCTGTCCCTGCCGTCGCCGGCGGAAGGGCCGGCGCGCGGCTGGGGAGGGAGGACGGTGGTGGTGGGGGTCCGGATGGACGCCGCCGGCGGGGAGCTGCTAACCTGGGTGCTCGCCAAGGTCGCCGCCGCCGGCAACCGCGTAGTCGCGCTCCACGTCGCCACAACCGCCGCCGCTGCAGATGGTGCGTGCTTGTCCTCCTCCCCCATGGCCTCTTCATCAAGCTACTCTTGATTCCTACTAGCTAGCTTGACATTTTGTTGCTGCGCTTTTGTTCTTTATTCATAGAAGGAGGGTTGGAATTGGAAATGGAGGAGAAGAACAGAGCTACCGATTCACTCACCTCGTTGCTCCGCGCGTACGACGGCTTCTGCAATCTCAAGCAGGTTCTATATTACATTCACTACAGAGAAAAAAAATCATTTTTTCTCAATCACCGGATTCTTGCTCTCTGATCCGAGAAATATTGCCCACTCGCTTCCCATTGCTGATCATTTCCTCGCTGCATTCTCTCTCATTCATCAGATCAACCTGGAGCTCAGGGTCTGCCAAGGATCATCCATCAAGAGGACCTTGGTGAACGAGGCCATCTCCTACGGCGCCGTGCAACTGATCCTCGGAGTCAGAAAGAACTCCAGGCCTTTCGGGTACCTAAAATGACAATTTCTTCGCATCGCGTTACAGAATTTGATCGATCGATTCTCCTGACTTAAAGCAATGACATTGTTTGGTTCCATCCGATGGTCAGGTCGTCCTCCACCGCGGTTGCAAAGTACTGCGCAAAGAGAGTCCCGCAGAGCTGTTCGGTTCTTGCGGTCAGCAATGGCAGGGTCGTGTACCTCAGAAATGCAGTGCAGGAGCAGCTCAACGACCGCAGCACAAGTATGTTGTTCTGTTCATGCAATTTCATCTGGATTTAATCAATTATTGCACCTCACCTTTTTTCGTTTAAATTGGCTAAAAAATTATTCGGAGTTTTTTAAGGTACACCACCGTTTATGTAGACCGTCCATCTGCCATGATCTAGTGGCTAGAATTTAACATGGTGACCTATTACCCCCGATGTGGTAATAGGTCACCTCCTCTGACCATAAAACGGGTGATATTACCATTTCACTCAACTTTTAATGTTAAAGGAAATGGTGAATTTGGAGAAGGCAAAACTCTATATATTTTTTTAAAAAAAATAAAATAAAAGCAATACTATATATGGAATGTAAACCATTATTTTTTTCCTCTGATTTTATTTTACATATTTGTGTACTATTCCTACCTTGAAATGGATGAACAATACACGCAACCAATTTCATCATTGTGTAGAGATGATCCTTCACCAATCTAAACTGGATGAAAATTTTTATTGACATTCGTATACGATTCTTCAGTTTATAGTTGAATCCAGGCAATATTTGGATTCAGTTTGAAATCATCTAACATTTTGTCCATCCGGGAAATGCCATAATTAAATATGTTTGCACCAGTAGCATTAGGTGCCTTAATTGGCTCTTTAGGCAATTAATCTCATTAACACCTTCCTTTTGTGGCCTGATTCCTTCCGTGTCAATGATGGGGCAACAGGCTATAGCCGGTTAGTACCATAAAAAAAGGCTCAAAATATTCAAATTGTTCTGCAGTGGTGGAGACACCGCGAAGGATCTACCGGAACGCCGCGGTGATGATCGGGAAGAAAGCTCAGGACGACTCGGTGATCGGTGACGGCCGGCCCTTTCGCCGGAACTTCTCCGTATCGATGAGCGCCCCCGTCTCGCCGAAAGTAACGTTAGCACCAGTTCCGGCGGTGACCGCCGGGTGGCCACTCCTAATGAAGGACATCATGCCGGACCTGAACCCTGCCTCGCCGGAGTGTTCAGAGATGTCTGTGGTTCAATGGGCAATGCGGCTCCCAAGCAGGTGTTCGGCGGTATCGCCGGTCAATTCAGACGAAAGTTCCGGTCACCAGGCTGTCGCTCCATCGAGAAGCGATTCAGGGCAGCCGTCTCCAGTGATCGAAGAAGCGGAGAAGCAAGTCCGAGAGGAGTTGGTCTCACTCAGAGAGAAGTACTCGTCCATGTACACCTTGTTCAGTTACAGTGAACTTTCAAGGATCACTTCTGGCTTCTCTCCGGGTATGTTTGCATTTCGGTGCTGAATGAATGTTCCTCGCAAAGCGATCGTTTTCAGACGCAATGAGCTGAATGATGATGATCGATTGGATCCATTGTGTTGCGCAGAGCGTATTGTAGGGAAAGGCGGCGCCAGCCGGGTTTACATGGGCTGTTCTGAAGAAGGGAAGGAGCTGGCAGTCAAGGCCCTGAAATCTTCAGAAGAGGTGGTGGAGGAGTTCGTCTCGGAGATCGAGATCATCAGCTGCATTGACCACAAGAACGCCATGTCCCTTGTCGGATTCTGCCTCGAGGACGGCAAGCTCATGCTGGTGTACGACTACATGCGCAGAGGAAGCCTTGAAGAGCTGCTGCACGGTGTGCTTCAGAAATTGCAGGTTTTTTTCACAATGTTCCATTGCAATGGAAACATAAGTTGATCGATCCTGCTGCTTGTGCAGGTGACAAGGAAGGGAAAGATCGGTTTGGTTGGCCGGAGAGGTTCAAGGTGGCCGTCGGAGTCGCGCGCGCTCTCGAATACCTCCACGGTGACGGCAACGATCGACCGGTGATCCACAGGGACGTCAAGTCATCCAACATCCTCATCTCGGAAGATTTCGAGCCAAAGGTGACCTTTCTCTCATTTCAGTAACAAAGATTCTTCAGTCTTCAGGTCTTGTCAAGAGTTGTAAGCATAGCATAAAGCTGAACTCCTCTTCTCCATGCTTATGTGATGCAGCTTTGTGACTTCGGCCTCGCGCTGTGGGCGGCGGATGCGACGTCTCAGATCACCGGCGATGACGTCGCCGGCACATTCGGGTGCCGTTCTCCTCTTCTTGCAAGTCGCCGCTTGTAAATTGATGGAAATTTTGGCATGTCCCTGACAAATGTTGATGTCCCTATCTCTTGTTCGTGGCAGGTACTTGGCTCCTGAGTACTTCATGCACGGCAAGGTCAGTGACAAGATCGACGTCTACGCCTTCGGCGTCGTCCTCCTCGAGCTCATCTCCGGGAGGAAGCCGGTGAGCCCCGGCGGCCCCAAGGGCCAGGAGAGCCTAGTGATGTGGGTCAGTATCAGCCATCTTATCAAGAACTGAACAGTGTATTTTGGTCTATACAAATCAATAATGAGTGGCTCTTTAATTTGTGCTCAGGCGAATTCCGTCGTGCAAGGAGGAAAGCTCATGGCGCTCGTCGACCCTAGCCTGCCGATGGACGACGGCGACGCTGACGAGATAGAGAGGATGACCCTCGCCGCCTGCCTCTGCATCAGGCGAGCGCCACAACACCGGCCAAGCATTGCACATGTAAGATACAATCTCTGAAGTCTGAATCCATTGTCCATTTCTGTTAGTTATCGTGTTCATTCTTTACGCCCATCTCATTGCATACCGTCTGAACGTCAGGTTCTGAAGCTGCTCGACGGCGGTGGTGATGCCGTCAAGTGGGCGAGGTCGCAAGTCGGCGTGTCCGGCGACGACGGCGACTACGGCGCGGTCACTCCGCCGGAGAAGAGCGACATCCAGTCATACATCAACCTCGCGCTGCTCGACGTCGATGATGACTCCGCGTCGGTGGGCAGCGCCGACTTCGTCGCCGCGAATATGTCCTTGGAGGAGTACATGAGGGGACGATGGAGCAGGTCGTCGAGCTTCGACTGAAGGGTCCATCCATGGCGGGAATTAATCCGCGATTTTTTGTGTATATATAAATCATTCTTCTTATTTCATCCATTTGTGTATATTAAATTTTCTCTCTGTAGTTAGGTGGGAGGTTGCACATGCTAATCTGCAATTCCCTTCTCCAGTTTTGATATTTCCTCTAGGAAGACACCATGGATTTCTCACACCATTTGTAGTGTTCTCATCCAAAGGGTCAAAGGAAGAAGAGTGTAACTATAAAGCATTATTTCTCACTAATGTTAATGTCTTAGCATTATTTTCTCACTAATGTTAATGTCTTCCTTCTTGCAATCTCCCTGTAAGATAAAGTTTCATAATTTGGAAAGTACATGGACATAACATGTCACGTATATCATCCCTATTTATGATTTTTGAAGCATCTCCAATGTTCCAACTGATACAGTGGGAGAAATTGCGAAGGGTAGAAAATCTGGGTCCAATTATAATGCTTTGCCAATATAGCTTCCTGAAATAAAAAAACTTAAGTTTAGGTATATGTTCGATCTAATTAGCCTCAGTTGTATGATAACAAAAAAAGTATACCCTAGTAAGATCTCATGGAAATTTGGGTCATTATATAGCAAAAAAATAGGACGCAGCGTCCTTTGGCCACTAACAATTCAGAATCTTCTCCATTTAATCAGTATCGGCGTGCAGCACAACAATGGAGAATCTGAACAATTCAGCTCTAGAAAATTCATGGCAAGTCAATGAAAAGGCGAGGTGGAGTCTGAATGATTAGGCCAACGAAGAACATGTTTCATCACATGCAACACCATGTGCATACAAGCACGACCTTCAAACTTGGCATTTGTAGCTGACTATATATGCTTTTGCTAAGAGAAGCATGTGCAATTATGCATTCATCAATGATCATTGCGCCCAAGTCAAGAAGAATGAGAACGACACCCTTACAGAATGATTACCTCACAAGTCAATGCTCTCACAGCAACAAGTAGATGAATAAACACAAATCCATGTGAAAATCAGTTATAAAAACAAAGCAAAATTATCGATCTAGAATTAGATACAGAAATATCATCTCAGACACAGAAAATCAGCAGCAGGCACACAGTAATGTGAAAGTCCAACGCATTCCTGTTTAGTAGTTGAATATTAAGATGAACATATCCACAACCAAAGAAGTCCTACAGAAAACACACAGAAATAGCAAGTCCCAAGCTTATAAGTTGAAAACTGTTACGGCATGAAAGTTGCTGTCAATTTGCTGGCTGGTGAGACAATGTTGTTGGTTGGATGCAGAGACAAAGAAAAGAGGAAACTCTCACTTTTTCTTAAGCATGGCATAATGCAACAACAAATTAGAAATCTACTCTGCCAAAAATAACGGGCAGAAAACGTACCCTTCAGTTATAAAAGACTTGAGATCCAGTTCACGCACAAACAGAGGAACTCTGGTTAATAGTTAATATCACTTACAATATCCAACAGCGCCGCAACGGGCCAACGGTTACATAGTAGAAATGCAACATGCATCATCACACTAAAACTCCTTCGACATTCATGAACAATCCAACTTCACATCATGACCGCCCTCTTTATACAGAAGAAATAACATGCCGCCTGGAATAATATTTCCAAAGATACATATGCATGGGCACAAAAAAGCCATATAGGCAAACTAACAACACTACTCCAGGAAAGTAGAAAGATTGGTCCATTTACACATAGGTAAAGCAGCTTTCCTATCATCTGAGAAATGCATAAACAAAAACTATGTACCGACTGAAATGCGTAGGTCAAAGTCTCAACAGTCAGTCAGGAAAATTGTCGATTTGCCACTCCAAAGATTGTTGCTTTAGGATATGCCACTCTAGAGATTGTAATTGAGCATATGTCACTCCAAATATGTAAATAGCCAACATACGGCACTTTTCATGTATTCTACAGTGGGCAGTGGCATATCCTAAAGTGTCAATCTTTGGAGTGGAAAATTATCAATTTTCCCTAGCCAGTTCTAGTTCTTTGGCTCCGGGAAAAACAAAGATACAGATGTCCAAGCGCAGAACCACGTGGTAAGGACTCCAAATTTTCCTGGATTCAAGTTCCATTGAGTGACACTCAACAATACACTACAGCATGTATTATAATTTGTAGCATGAATAGTGCTATACTGATGTGGCACTACAACAAATGTTGGAAGGCTTCCAAAATCTCGAGGAAAAAAAGGCCCACACCCACCGATCAGTGAAGTGCTGAACGAGCAAGCATATCATCAAAAGCTGCACGACACAGGCACTAGTGTGGTGAGTGCCACATCAGTATAGCACTATAGCTCAGCTCATGTTCTATTCATCATGGATGAAATCCACTTCAGTGTTCATGGTTGTACGCCACAAGATGACTAGCATGTCAATCTCACATCCCTACAGTTTACAAGATAAAATTTGTGCTAATTCTATCGAATCAATAAATTTTGGGTCGCAATTACAATGGTCTGTTATGCCTGTCCACATGTACAATTAATATCGTGTGTCTAATTTCCTCACGTAAGGTGACTGAGTATTAGAACTAAGCTAATCTATTTAAGAGGACAAGAAATTGCAGGAAAAATATTCTTTTCGCTCGCACAGAGGCAGTGGAGCGTTCCAATTCTCCAAAAGTGTATCCAGCATTTCTCTCCTTGTAACCAAAATCACCACAAAACAAACAACCAACCCAACATCGCAAATGAATGCTCCCTCAAACACAACACGATCAAACGCAGAACGACCGCAAGATACGCTATCAAACTAAGACATAGGAACCAGGATGCAAAAGATACATAAATTTACCCCTCCGTGTAGTCGGCCTGTAGGCAGGGGCGGAGCTTGGCCTCGGGCCTCTCGGGCAATGGCCCGAGACCCAATGAAAAATATCAGATAAAAATCAAAATGAAAACATAAAATGGCTAACTGCAACATCAATTTGGCCCGAAACGCATTGGGCCGGCCTAAGGACTGGGCCAGCGTTGGCTCCGCCTCTGCCTGTAGGAGATCGAGGTAGAGGTCCCACTTGTTCCCAATCACCTGGGAAAGGGGGAAAAACTGTTAAGTTCACCTCACCCTAGAGAATGGCTATTCCACGCTACCACTAAAACCTAATCCCAACTAACAAACCAATCGGCGACAATAGGCAAGTACAAATTAACAATCACGCAATCCTAGAAGCAAGCTATGCTCCAGAGTCTAGAGGAGGCGGATACCCTGACAAGCGGTGTGCCCTAAACCGCAGCGCGCGTCAGTAGAGGGGGAGAGCGTCGAATCTGTCGGGTCCCTCAAGAGGTTTTCTTCTAAAGGTTTTTCTCTCGGATTCGTACTAAATCTCTTCGGGTCCTGACATAATCAATTGAAACCCTAAAGAAACGAAGTCGAATCGGTGGCGCCACAGTCGCACGAAGTGGACACGAAGCCCTAGAAGAAATGCCGGGAATGAGTGGAGAGGGGTTGATGAGGTGGGGTAGGTCGGGTCGGGGAGGTTTTGGAAATTTTGGCATTTCGGCCCCTTGATATTTTTTTTGCAAAACTAAACCCTTTCCGTCATAATTTGCAGATCTCACCCCTATAATGCACCTGGCTTCGGCCCCAGGCACGGCAGGCTATGGGCACTGTAGTAACACTGTAGCATTTTCCGAGGAAATGCACTGAAACATACTTTTTGTAGAAATTTTTAGGTGTAGCAAATGAGCTCCGAAAATTATAACATTTTTTGTGAAACCTCCGGACACAGTATACTTACTTGCGTAATTTTTTCATACTTTTATTCATTCTCAATTTATCCATAAAATTCCTACAAACAGTATAATTAAATAAATTTTAGAGGAAAATTCAGAATGGGTGAAATTATAGAAAAATTATATAAATAAGTACACTACGTCTGGAGGATCCAAATTTTTTATAATTTTTGTAGCCCATTTGCCACATCTAAAAATTCCTACATTAACATGCTTCAATGAATTGTCGTACGTGATAAAAGTCCAATTCGGTTTGCGTAAATTCGCGCCTACGAGGTAGCAACACGTAGGACGAATATTGGAGCAGCGTAGCATCACATCGCGCACAAAGATGCCCTCGGTGCGAGGCGCGGTAGGGACCTACCCCCTGCCAGGCGCGGCAAGTGACCTGCACCCCGTGGTGGGGTGGCAGGAGGATGGCTATAGCGCACGCGTTCGTCCGGTCGATTCCCGCGCGATTCGTCTTCCCGTGTCGGTTTCGCATAGCTCATCATTTCCGCTTGTTGTTTTCTCACATGCTCGGCTATTTAAACGCGCAGCCGCGTACTCATTTTTCACAAGCCTCAGCTCTCACTCACGAAATTTTTCCACTCGCTTGCTCGTTCCTCTCATGCATCTCTCCCTCTTTGCGTGGTGCCCCCCTCTGTCCAAGCAGGAGAATTAGTAATAAATCGTTTTGTTAGTTTTTTGTTGGCACCATTTGCCGAAGTCGTTACTAATGTGATACATGTTTGAATTTGTAGTCTTCTATGTCTGAGGTTAAGAGACGGTAATGTCATAACAATAAGTTCATTTTAGCAACATATGTATAGTTTTTGTGTTGTGTTTTGTTGAAGTATTGTGTCATTTTCGTCAGAAAATGGAGACACTGTACGTGTTCCATGGTGCAGAAGTCGTGTGTGGCAGTCCAGACGGAGTTGATATGTCGAGCTTCCAGCGCGCCTTACTAAATGTTCCCAACCTGGCACGCATGGATTTGCTCGAGCTACGACGATGCATTCGGCAGTTGTTCAATAGGCATGTCGCTAGGAACAAGATAGTAATAGAGGCAGTCACCGCCACTATGGTCCCACCACATGGGCAGATGTTGTGAGGCTTGGCGAAAGTGACCAGCAGTGCCATGTGGGCACAATACATGGAGATCGTTAACAATCCTCACGCTCCGATCTTTCGACGACCCATTATGTATGTCCATTTTGTTTATCCCGCTCAGTCCTTCGGGGGGCGCCGTTGAAGGGGGCAATGATGCTCTTGTCCCCCTCATCGGTTCGTTGACAATAGAAGAGGTCCCAGAAGCGTCGGACATCGCTAGGCAGGATGCTTCAGTTGATGGAGATTTTGCTAGTTTCCAACCGAATGAAGGTGTGGATAAATGGTGGGGTGCTCGTGTTGACTGTCATGAGATTTTTGATGGCATGTCTGAGGGCACTACCACCGAAGATGAGGAGGACTTTTACTCACAATCCAGCGAGGACGAAGCCGACGATGAGGGCGGGGTCATCAGTGGTATTGTTTCCACTGACATGGACTATGTTCCAAGTCAGTTGGATTGGCAAGCGGCCTCCTCCCTTGTTCTGCCACAAGACCACGAGTCTTCATGGGCCTTCGATGCGGACACCCTGCTTATGGGGCAACATTTCCCACACAAGACTGCCGCCAAGCAAGCTATCTCTAGTTTTGTTGTGAAGATCAGTCGAACTTACGAGTTTACAGGTGAGTTTTGATGTTGTTTACTGTATCTTCAACTATCTGTAGTAAGTCGTACTGACCATTATCTGCAGGTCTACCCTGACATGTACATAGTTGAATGCATCATTAGCTCTTGCCCGAGCAAAGTCTGTGCCCAGAGATTCCTTGGGACGGGAACGGACTTCCGCATCACAGTCGTGATGGATCACACATATAAGCTTGAGGAGCTGTTGCAAATGCATAGGAATGTGACCCTAGGCTACATCACGACCGTCATAAGCCATGTAGTTGTCACCGATTTAACTGTTTCACCGAAGGTTCCGATGGCTGACGTAGCGAATACAGTAGGGTGTGCAATTTGCTACAATAAGGTCTGATGGGCGAAGCGGAAGGTGCTCGAAGGGTTGTACGGTACCTACGAGGAGGCGTACGACCTAGTTCCCGAATGCTAAAGCAAATTGTGAATGCTAATCCAGGGACATGCATCAACAGGATGGAGAGGCCCCACCCATCTGTAAGATCGAGGAGGCCGACTAGAAGAGGGTGAATAGGCGGTTTTAAAAATCTTTTTGCTAAAACCATTTTCTAATACGGAAGCTAACAACAATACGGTTTTGCACACAATGTATATAGGAATCCATGTGTACGAATGAGATGTTCATCCTCAAAGATATGCATGAAATAAGGTGAAATCATAAGAGAATATATCAATAATCCAAATGTGATATATTACACAAATATTCTCCCCCTTTTGGCATTAAACACCAAAATATCCAAAACAAAGCTAAGCCGAAAGGAGTTTTGTAAAATAAAAATTTTGGCAATGAATTCATTTTAATATGGTCACAAAGAGTATGAAATAGATAAATGTGACCAATATCGGAGTTTGACTTCAAAATATTTGAAGGAAAGCTTAATAAGTCACAAACTCCCCCATTTATGGCCGAAAAGAACAAAATAACTTGAAATAAGGTTATATTTTGAGTTCACCAAATAAAATGATATTTTAAACACATTCAAATAAGCTCACTTTTGATATCTCCTCGAAGTACTTTTTCAATTTACAAAAAGAGCTCAAAAGCCAAAACTTAAAATGTGTGCAAACAAGCTCCGAAAAATATGAAATAAATCATGGAGATAGTCCTTAAAAATGCACACAAGTTTTATTTTGGTCGGCTCAACTAAATGTAAACCAATCTAATAATCCTCATTTTATCTATTATCTATAATTCTTATTATGGGTAAATATGATGTCACATAGTCTCCAGAAGTACCCCTTATTTTTATAAGGGAGAGACCTACCAAGTGATTATAATATCTTCTACAATCACCCCCCATAGTCGTAAGTCTTACTACGACTACTACCTAGTCGTAAGTCTTACTACGACTACTACCTAGTTGTAAGTCTTTCTACGACCATTACATGGTCGTAAGTCTTTCTACGATCACTACATAGTCGTAAGACCTTTTACGATTACTACCTGATCGTAAGACCTTTTACGATTACTACCTGATCGTAAGTTCTCCTACGACCAGGTAAACCACGACCACCTTATAATCAAACCTACAGGCAAGTGGGTCCAATTGATTAAAGAATCCGAACGGTCTGCACGCACTACTATCCCGCGTAGTAATAGTGCTTAAATACCCCATTATCTTTGAATGATAATTGCCAGACGGCGTGGAGAAGCCAATGCGCCGGTAATTACTGCCATCATGCGCCCATTACTGGCTCAATTAAGGCGCCTCTTCCGCAGGGCAAAACGGCTACTCCTTCACGACTATATAAGGGCATCAGGGAGAGGAGTGGAGGGAGAAGTTCTATTCTCTGTAATAGTCTTAGCTTCTTACTCGATCATCAAGAATACCACACCACACAGGATTAGGGTTATTATTCTCTCGGAGAAGGCTGAACTGTCTAAACATCCCGTGTCAACCACTCTGCGTGATTTCATCTCTAGGAGACCCCAATTAAATAATCTTTACGTAAGATCGGTTCTAATACACGGCAGCTGGCGCCGACCGTGGGGATCTTAGGTAATCTCTTGTCAACATACTCTCTTTTCCAATCTCATGCAATCATGGCGGGAGAATGGAACGAGGAGAACCTGGTTTGACTTGGCAGATTCTGCAGACGCCGACATGGATGTCGGTTTCAACTACGAGCCGAGTGATGCATCCGCCGATGGTGATGTTGCCTCCGAGATTATTCTCCAGAAACCATCCCATTAATGGAGTTGAGGAGGATCCTTATCCCCACAACGATACGCCCAACAGAGGAGCCAATTCCCTCAAAGGACAAGGGTCAATCCGACTGTAACCGCTCCCGTGAGGACTCACAACATGACGAGTTTTTCTCTAAGTGTTCAAGTCCCCTTAAGGCGGTCCGACTTGGTGAGTCAAGTTCGGGAGCCACCATTCCAGACTCCACCAAGATCTAGTGATCCTCTCTCGTGGTAACTCCAGAGAGGTGGGATCAAGCATGCTTTCTCGCAAATTCGACCGCCTCCCGCAGATCTCATTTGCGAACGGAGACGATTATAACCCGAGTTCCCCACCCGGGGGATTACTCCAAGTCGCCAGATGGTGTCTCTCGAGCACTCCTCAAGCGGGAGGCCTCGGCGCAAGTGAGAATCATCAACGGAGGTCTTCGCCCTTCCCCAAATCGTGGTCACCTCATGGAGGCCGAGATAAGAACACTCAAGATCACACACTGCGCCCCTCGTGGTAATGGCAAGGGCACCACCGCTGGCGAGAGAACCAACACTGATGAACGCGAGGAAATCCTCGACATTCTCGCACTCCATCGAGAAGGCCTCAAAGACGATGAGGAGGATTTTGATGTCGTCGAGAAGAAAGAAAATTGCGCCCGTAAGAACTCGCTGGGTGCATTCAACATGAGTCGGAGGAGGTACAAGAACTCCGGGACATCAACGACTTGCTCGAGAATCCGACCAAGAGCTTGCTCGAACGCTGTGGTACGATCTCTTTGTCAAGAGATTACGCAAAGACTTCGAATCGTGATGACAAGATCGAGGTACCTCATCGACAACATTCGTGTAGTCGCAAAGAATACGACTTCCTCGGCTACGATCAATCGAATATTTTCACGAGGAATCGACACGCCATAAGTCGAATCGATCCCTATTCGAGAAATACATTTCGATCGGTCAAGATCAAGAAGCCCCTGAGAGGTGATCATTCACCACTTCGACAAAGAAATTCTAACGGTGGAGTACGAGGAGTATTCCCTCGAGAAGCGAGACCTACTACGTAGCAGTCACCACACGGTATCGTCGATACGATCACCTGGTGACATTAACCCTTCTTTCCTACAAAGAAGGCGCTAAGAAGTGATTACCGGATGCCGCATTTTCGCCGACCTTCGAGCGATTCACCGCCACCTCATTTTCGCCGGTGAACATGGAGAAATTTGATGGATCTCAAAATCCCATCGAATTTCTTCAGATCTATACAACAATTGTCCGAGCAAAGCGGGAGGAGGAGAGCATGTAATGGCGAATTACCTTCCGATCGTGCTCGAAGGATCCGCCGATCGTGGTTATTAAACCAACCACTCGAGTCGATCTACTCTTGGCAACACCTCTCGCGATCTTCTACAGCGAATTTCCAAGGCACATACAACCGCTCGAAAAGAAGACGACTTGCACGGATAAAACAGAACAACAACGAGACTTTGTGTCAATTCATCAAACGCTTTAGTCGTTCAGAACTCAATTCGAAATTTCGATTCCTCTGTGATCAGGGCTTTTAAGCAAGGAGTCCGTAGTAGAAGGATAACGGAGGACATTGCTTTGAATCCTCCCAACACTGTTGCCGAGCTCTTCGAGATGGCCGATCGATATGCAACTGCTTCTGAGGCAGTCGAGTGGAACAACACTATCGATCGAGAAACATACACTCCTCGAGAGCCAGGTGAAGTTGGTAAGGATAAAAAGCAAAAAGTCCAAGAAGAAAATAAAAGTCAAAACCACAAACCAAGTGGTTCCAAGGAGGTTTTGGCCGTGAAAGATGGAGAGCCCCAAACCACCAAGTCGTACCCTGATCAAGGCAAAGGTAAGCGCCCTGATCGTAGGAACGACAAACCAAGGTGGTGTCCTTTTCATAAAAAGGAAGGACATGACCTCAAGAATCGCCGAAGTTTTCCAAAGAAAGCTCGAGGACTACTACAACGGCAAAGCACCACTCCCTACTCTCGAGCAGGTAGGACATACGAGTGGCCAAAAGTCGTCGGATGATGAGGAGATGCTGTTCCAAGATCCGCAACATACCGTTGAGCATATCTACGGAGGATCATCGGCATACGACTCCAAACGACAACTTAAAGCTGCCGGACGAGAGGTAAATTCCATACATACTCCTCTCGTCAATAAATTACCGAAGTGGTCGGAAGTTACCATCTCTTTTGAGAAGGATGACTGCCCAATCACTACGAGTCGATCAGGTCGATATCCGATTGTGGTCGAACCCACCATCAACAACTGTCGGGTCAATCGAGTGTTGGTTGATGGTGGCAGTTCTTTGAACATATTATTTACTAATGCCCTGGACGAGATGCAAGTACCCAGGACAAAGGTAAGGCTTGACGATACTCCTTTCATGGAATCGCATCGGGGTCTTCAGCCAAACCTATTGGCCAAGTTTCTCTTCCTTTAACATTTGGCTCACCAAGTAATTTCAGGACAGAGAAAGTCTCCTTTGATGTGGTCGATTTCGATACGACATATAACGCCATACTCGGACGACCAACTTTGGCAAAATTCTTAATGGCTACTCATTATGGGTATCAATGTCTTAAGATGCCAGGTCCCAAAGGAGTGATCACCATTCAGTGTGACAAAAGATGGCGATAGTTGCGGCCGTCGATCCTCGAGATGGTTGGTCAAATACCAACTCGAGATGAAAGTCACCGACTAGCAAGTCGAAGCCTCAAAGTCGCACCAAAGCCGAACGACCAAGTCAAAGAGGTTCCTCTGGACGCAGAAGAGCCCTCGAAGACTGTTCGCATCGGGGAGACTTCCGACCCCAAATAGGAAGACGCCCTCATTACCTTCCTCCGAGCTAACGCAGATGTCTTTGCGTGGCAAACATCCGACATGCCCGAGTCCCCAGGGAGGTGATCGAGCACGTGCTAGCTTTACGGCCGATAAAGTACCGTAAAATAAAAATTACGGAGATTTGCCCCGATCGACGAGATGCTATTAAATCGAGTTGGATAAGCTACTTAAAGGGCTTTATAAGAGAAGTCAACCACCCGAGTGGTTGGCTAACCTCAGAATGGTCAAAAAGTCAAACGGCAAATGGCGATGTGCGTGGACTTTCTTGATCTTAATAAAGCTTGTCCAAAAGATGATTTCCCTTTACCTCGTGTCGATCACCGTTGATTCTCTGCAGTTGTGAGATATTAAGTTTTTAGATGCATATTTCGATACCACGGATCAATATGTGTTTAAACGATGAAGAAAAGACCGCATTCATTACTCCATTTGGTACCTTTTGCTATGTCAAAATGCCATTTGGTCTAAAGAATGCCGGTGCTTCTTTTCAACGCCTAATGCAATCGACTTTTTCATCTCAATTAGGCCGAATTTGGAAGCCTATGTTGATGATCTAGTCGTAAAAGCATTAAGAGACTTAATCATATCATCGACCTACAAGAAACATTCGACAACCTCGTAAAGCACCGCTTAAAACTCAATCCAGAGAAGTGTGTGTTTGGAATTTCTTCAGAAAATTACTTGGATTCCTAGTATCCGAACGAGGAATCAAGCAAATCTGAAAAATAAAGGCCATCCTCCGATCGTCCTCCAAACACAAAAAGGAAGTCTAGAAACTCACTTTGGGTGCATGGCGGCTTTAAGTCGTTTCATCGCACGACTAGGGAAAAAGGACTACCTTTCTTTAAACTTCTCGGGGAGACATGAAGGTTTTGAGTGGTCGAACGAGGCAAACACCGCTTTGAGGATGTCAAGAGGTATCTTTCGAGTGCTCCTGCTCGTTTCTCCAAATCCGTAAGAGACGCTCTTAATTTACCTAGCCGCCACGCCACAGCAACAAGCGCGAGACTAGTCGAGAACGTGAAAACGCATAACGACCGGTTTACTACGTTAGCGAAGTTTTACACGGCCTAAGGAGCGTTACCTCGTGTCCAAAACTTCTATATGCCCTCCTCATGTCTTCGAGGAAACTACGGCATTATTTTCAAAGCGCATAAAATAGTCAGTCTGCGCCCGAGTTTCCTTTGGGAGCAATCCTCCATAATAAGGAAACAATGGACGCATGGCAAAATGGTCGGTCGAACTTGGGAGTTCGACCTCCATTTCGTGTCCCGAACGCCATAAAATCCCAGATCTTGGCGGACTTTGTCGCCGAATGGACAAATCTGAACTGCTCAGATCCCCAAGACGATTCCCACGACCAGTGGATGATGTACTTTGACGGGTCACTTACTTTAAGTGGCTCGGGGGCTGGGGTGGTCCTGGTATCTCCTACCGGAGAAACCTTAAAGTATGCCATACAATTAAACTTTCGTGTCACTAATAATGTGGCGAGTACGAAGGTTTGCTAGGCGGCATACGAGCTGCGAAAGCACTCTCAATTAAATCGACTACTCGTGAGAGGAGACTCTCAACTAGTCGTGAATCAAGTCGGGAAAGAGTACCAGTGCTCTAGCTCGACAATGTCTCGATACTTATCGGAAGTTCGCAAGCTAGAAAAGCATTTTTTAGGTTTTAAGGTACAATTCATCCTCGAAGGATAATTTCCTCATGAGACCAACTTGCTCGGATGGCTTCTTCCCGATCTACGGTACAAAAGGAGTTTTCTTGGAGCAACTCCAAAGCCGTCTCGGTCGAAGAACCGAGACACCTCCTATTGAGATGGCCTCATTAGACTACGAGGATACGGATGACTCCCATCTACGAGTATCTTCGCAAGGGTTCCGTGCCAAGATGATCTTGAGGCGCATCGCTTATCCCGAAAAGCCAAAACGTATACTTTGGTCGAAGGAGTCCTCTACAAACGAGGAACCCAAGGGATACTCATGCGATGCATTCTCGCAAAACGAAGGAATAACACTCCTTCACGATATACACATGGCATCTGTGGGACACATGCTTCCTCTGTAACATTGGTTGGTAAAGCCTTTCGACAAGGTTTTTACCGCCTCTGATACTGTATGATGCTAAGGAGGTGGTTAAAAGTGTGTCCAATGCCAATTTCATGGTAGACAAATACACCAACGGCTCAAGCATTACGATAATACCTCTTTCTTGGCCTTTTGCACTGGGTCTCGATATCCTAGGACCATTTCCCAAAGCTCCAGGAGGTTTCGAATTCCTTTTTGTGGCTATTGACACGTTCACAAAATGGATTGAAGCTGAACTCAGAATCGATAACATCTAAGCGACAAAAGGTTCATGATGAGATGCGTAATTAGCCGATTTGGAGTTCCGAGTCGGATAATTACGCATAATGGTAAACATTGCAAGTGCAAAATTTCGTGAATTTTGCGACGAGTTGGGTACCAAATTATGCTATGCTTCATTGCACATCCCCAAAGCAACGGGCTCGAACGTGCAAACGGCCAAATAATGCGAGGAATTAAAACCCGAGTCTTCGACTCGCTTGTTAAGCGCTCGGGGGCTTGGGTACAAGAATTACCCTCCGTGTTATGGGCAGTTCGTACGACCACCAGTCGAGCAACAGGAGAAACACCATTTTTTCTAGTGTTCGGAGCCGAAGCCATGCTTCCTCCGGAGCTAAAATTACGGTCGACACGAGTTGAAACTTTCAACAACTCAGACCAGGAACAACTTCGAGCGAGCGACATTAACTTACTCAAGAAAGGAGAAACCTAGCCTTAATCCGCTCGGCGGCCTACCAACAAGCCTGCGCAGATACTATGATCGTAAGGTCCAACCTCGCACCTTCTTTGTAGGTGACTTGGTATTGAGGCTCGCCAATCCAAGTCTAATCGAATAAACTTTCCAACAAATGGGAAGGTCCTACACGATGGTCGAAGTAACCCGGCCAGGGTCGGTACGACTAGCGATGGAAGATGGACAGGTTCTCTCAAACTCTTGGAACATCGACCAGTTACGCAAATTCTATGTGTGACCAATTTCTCAGGCAATAAAAGTCCAGGTTCTTTCTACTTCTCTTGCCTTATTTTTTGAGTAGTGCTTTTTTAATCTTTCGACTATGATACAAAAACACTCAGTTTTCTTTACACTGGTCGAAAAACAAGTAACATCATCTAGTCGAAACTTCTCCTATCTGCATGTGGTTCTGCCCACTAGAAGGAATTTCCTAGCATCGACTGCTACTCATTTTTCACCAATACAAAGAGCCCGGTTCTATCCAATAAATGTTCTCGAGCCAACTCTCTCAATCTTAGTTTATTTTTCAATGATTTCCAAAAATATTCTAAGTAGAGTGCACTTGATACATTTATTCGACCACCTTTGATGTACTCGCTTCGCTTTAATCGGTCGAAGGAAGAGACACACCTAGTCGAAGTTTTTCCTCTCTCGCATGTGGTCCCGCCCACTAGAAGGAACTTCCTAGCCGCCGCCTCCTACTTTTGCTCTTGGAAAAGACTTATCGAGTCCATCGTAAAAGGGCTAACGAATTATTAAAGTCCTCTAGACGCTTGCTTAACTCAAGTTGTCGTTCTTGGTTTGATTAAACTAGTCGGAGATGGTAACATCACCTAGTCGAAGCCTTTTCTCTCTCAGACGTGGTCTTGCCCACTAGAAGGAACTTCCTAGTGTCGAGTCGTTTCTACTCTTTCACCAAGTGCTTGACAACCATAACAAAAACTATAAGTTAAACAAACCTCTCTTTGTTTTCAGAAACCCCATTTCAAACACTATTTACTTAGATTGTCTAAACAATCTAAGCAAATAGTCGGGGGCTAGGATAAAGTTATTAATTTGACTTCAATTCTTAGTCTTTCATTCGTTTATTATCTTTTGAGTTACTAACTACTCGACAAGATAATTTTCAGGAAATAAGATGGATCATATATCACTCATCAACAGATATTGTCTGCCTTACAAAGTAGTTACAAGATTACTCTGAAGGGGGAGAGCCTAGCTGCATTTCCTCCGCCACCTTTTTGCCAACCGATTGCATTTCCTCAATCAGACGATTTTCCTCTGATTCGGAGCAATCGAACTCGGCTTCAATTGGTTGCACATTAAGGCGGGGATCTTGAGCTTTAAGTTTCGCCAAAGCGTAACTTACTCCGGCTTCGACTGCCTCCCTTATTGATTCAGCTTGATTAACCTTCAGAGTGGTCACCATTTCTTGCAATTTTCCGACTTGTTCCCCAATAGTACTTGTGTGAGCAGCTATAGTATCTTCTCGAGGAGTTTTTCCCTCAGAATGTAGCTCACTAAGCACATTGTTCAGGAGAGTGATGTTGCCTTGAAGACTAGTCTTCATCGACTCCATCTCCTGTTGGGTACAAGTCGAAGCCTCGCGAAGTTTCTTGTTTTCGACCACTTGTTCTGAAAAGAATAAAATCGGTCAAACGAAAATAAACTACGGAGGAAGATAACACAAAGATAATTATAGGTAAAAGCATTTCTTACCTACTAATTGAGAATCCGCTTAACCTCTTCTCGATGGGAAGCAATGGTTTCAGCGTGCTTTTTCTCCCATGCTCTGATGTCCTCTGCATTCATCTTAGCGATGCGGATGGACTCATTGTAGATCAAGGTTTTCTCTTGGATTTCAGCCTCGAGGCTTCTCAATTGGACAGCAATTTTCAACAAAAATTGGCATTAGAAAAGGAAAATACTCAAAAGGATAACGGTAAAGAATTACTTACCGTTAATTGAGTTCTAAGACCTCAAGTTCTTGATCCTTATTCGAGGTAATACGGAAAACTCCGAATGACCAAAGCTTTTTCTTGAACTTGATTCGAGCTTCCGTGATCTCTTTTTCTTTATCCGAGAAGAAATGAGAGTCTGCAAAGGTTAAAGATCAAAAGCGTCTTAAGTTCGAACTTATCGCTTATTTTTTCCCGCAATCTTTTAGATGCAGAGAGTCTCAAGTCTATCCGAGAGGACTAATACTTTGTTCCTTAGCCTCCTCGACTCTTCTTTTCATAGTCGAGTGAGTCACCTAAGGTCTTCGTATCACCGCTTAACCTACAAAGAACAGAACGAAGATAAACATCAGCCAAATGGTTGTAAGTACTTCTACAACCACTGACCTAGTCGTAAGTTTTTCTACGACTACGACATGGTTGTAAGTCTTTCTACGACCACTACCTGGTCGTAAGTAGTCGTAAGCTTTTTACGACTAGTACTTTGTCATGAGTTTCTTCCATGACTATTCTCAGAAACATTATACGAGTATTTAAGTCGAAAACAATTATGAATGATAAGTGACTTACCATCTCTCGCCTCTCGCATGCAGTAGTTCTTTCTCCTGTCTTAGCTCTAAAAGTTCTCGATGGTACTCACCGACAACAAAGAATTTGCTCCAGAGCTTTACGCAAAAAGAAAACAAAGTGAGAAGAGAAGGAAAGTCACATGTATAAGTATTTTGAAGATACTTACATTCATAGTCGCCCTAGCAAACATCGAATATACAAGGTCAGGGTTCTGCAGCTTATCTATCCTCGCGACTTTGTCCCACCACACCTTCTCGAGGCACTCGTTATCAAAAGTATTCTCCGTATTGGGAATATCTTTGGGATGGGGACTCGGCCACGAGATCTGTGCGTAAGACCCCACGACGGAGGCAGCCCAAAGAAGTCACCACGGTTGAAATTTTCTCCTTACGGTTCTCAGAACTTCTCTTTGGGTAGGGAAGGAACACCTCCTACAATTTCCTTCCCAGCGGTGCACAAGTGGTCACCGCCTTGACCAGAGGCTTCCACAATGCCTGTTGTTTCTACGACTCAAAGAATGAGCGGCCACCTCAACAAGAATACCGCTACTTCAAGGGTCGTAGCTACGACTTCAGCAGATGTGGAGTCACTCGAGTCTCGACTTCATCGCCACTGGGCCAAGGGTGATGCTTGACCACCTCCATTGCCACCTCCTCGAGAGTCAAGGGATGGCAATGGACTTCTCAATGAAGCATTCAGGGGACCAAGAAGTCGATCAAATAAAGAAAAGCAAATCAAAGTTGTGAAAAGAAAAAGATAAATGTCGTTTTACACTTTAGTAAATTTCACATACCTCTGCACTCGGTCTTAACCAGAATTTTGGGGCAATCCTCCCAACGGAGGACCTCTTCTTCTCCACGACCATGTCCGGTCGAGGTTCAACATCGGCTCACCACGACCACGCCTCGTCAGAGTTTGGACAGAACCGAGCTCGTTTTCGATTCTCTGGATGGCCGAGATCGGCCTCGACCATTCCAAGAGCAAAGATCGCCCTCGATTGCCAGTTGTCTTGTGCCGATGCAAAGATCGTCCTTCATAAAGACACAAAATCTTTCCAATTCTCCTTTTCCAGTTGCCTAACAAAACTAGGAGTGGCAGAAACTGCGAAAGATTCTTTGTCATAACAGAAGGGTACCTTAGCCTTGCGAGGTTTGCGCTTAAGAGATTCAGCTGCCTCAACCTCCTCGACATCGATGGCTGCGGCCTCGGCTTCAGATATGACTATATTGCGCCGCAGCCTTGTAGAGGGTCTGGTCGAAAGACCAGAGCTTGAGCTTGCTCCCCCTTTGTCGGCAGATTTTACAAGTCGACGTCTCTTGGAGGGAGGAGCCGAGCCATTGTCTTTCGACAACCCAGCGCCAATAGTCATCAGTACGACTTCTTCATCGTCCTGATGATTTTCCATGCCTACTTTCTGTAAAGCAAAACAGAAAAATAAGAATGACTAATTAGTCGTAAGTTTTTCTACGACTCTTTCCTGATCGTAAGATATTCTACGATCACCTTTAGTCGTAAGTATCTTCTACGACTATAAAGTCCTAAAGAAAGAATCAACTTTTTGATTACCTTTAGGCGCCTATCCTTTCATCTGCGGACAAAGCCGCAATGACTTGAGGAACCGCCTCTGAGTGGCGGAGACTTTCGCAGATGAGTCGACTCTAGAGTCAACCTCACTGTGAAAGATCCGTAAACAGATAAGAATATTAGACAAGGTTGAGAAAGACCAAACCGAGAGCTAAGTCGACAAATTACTTACCCTCCTCGTAGTCTCCGGTTGTCTCTCTTCCGAGTATCTCCACATAGGAGATGCTCGCTTCTTCAGAGGACTAATTCTGCGTGTGATGAAATCCTTCACCACATGCCATCCGGTCACCCTTCTTCCTTCAAGTCCTTAATGGCTTGAATATAAGGGCTAATCCTACAGATATCTTCGTGGGTCGAATCCCATGAAGATTTCTTTTCAGCACCTTCCTCACAAAGAAAGGTCGTCTTGAGGTGACCTTCCAAAGAGAACCACCTCTTTCTCCGGCCCTACCACGAAGACCGGTGAAACTCAATATACTCCTTCGACTTCGAGTCGTGGAGTTTGCATCACGACTTCCAATGATTCGGTTTGTCGAGCCATCCCATAATAATATTGGAACAGCTCGAGATCCGCGGAATCCCTGTGTACGCCGCACAGATACACGAACACACTCAACATGGTAATGGAATTGGGACCTAAGTTCACCGCCCACCCCAAAGTGTTCGAGTACTCACAGTAAGAAAGGGATGGGCATGCAATCAAGGCCGCACTCACAATACGCTTGGAAGACGGGATTTGCCCATTTTCCCCGATGGCCAAGGTCGCCGATAGCCGGAATCCACTTTACCGAGCCTTCAGGATCTTCCCAGATCGACCAAGATCTTGATCTTAGCCGCATCCATCTCCGATTCTTCCCATTCGTAAACTCTCTTGGCCATTTCGCCGCAAGAAGTTTTTTTGATTGGGTTGGCGGCGGAGAAGATGAAACCTAGTCGAGGACGGAGAAAGCAAGAGCTCAAGAACAAAGCAGAGTGATTTGAGGAAAAGGTAAAACCCAAGTCTACCTCCCGTAAGTTTTTATAATCAAGATGATCTCCGCCGCTTGAAACCGTCTCGGCTATAGGTCTATGGGAGTTGGTTGTACCGCCGAACCGCTTCATCTGACAAGTCCGTGAGAGCCGGTTGCAATTCCCCAGATGGTCCGTTCGAGAAAAATTAGGTACGTATTGACACCCCCAAGTAAAATTACTTTCTTGACCAAAGTATTTCTGGTCGAAGGAAGCATCAATCGGAAGGGTTTTTTCTCCGATTCCCCTACTATGACCATCGACGGTCGAGGGGTTTTTACGACTTTTAATAGTCGTAAGCAATCTTCACGATTGCAATCGCTTGGGAACCGCTTTATCAACAGATCTGTGGAATTCGCTTGCAAATCCCCAAACGGTCCGCTCAGAAAGTTAGGTTAGTTTTGTCACCTCCAAGCAAAATCACTTTCTTGACCAAGTCTTTCCGTCGAAGGAAGTATCGATCGGAAGGGTTTTTCTCCGATCGCCTTTACTACAACCACTACACAATTGTAGAGGTTTTTATGACTTTCTGATAGTCGTAAGCAACCTTTCTGACCAAGCAAACTCCTGGTCAAAGTAATACTCAAGTGTCGAAGAGTTTTTCCTTCGACTATGGTTCTACGACATTTTTCATAGTCGCAAGTCCATTTGCTAATCCTTCCCAAGTAAGTTACTTTCACTTGAAGTGGGGGCTAGATGACGAGGATCTAATAATCCTCATTTTATCTATTATCTATAATTCTTATTATGGGTAAATATGATGTCACATAGTCTCCGTATACCCCTTATTTTTATAAGGGAGAGGCCTACCAAGTGATTGTAAGATCTTCTACAATCACCCCCCATAGTCGTAAGTCTTACTACGACTACTACCTAGTCGT
Source organism: Hsuehochloa calcarea (assembly GCA_036346395.1). Lineage (NCBI taxonomy): Eukaryota > Viridiplantae > Streptophyta > Magnoliopsida > Poales > Poaceae > Hsuehochloa > Hsuehochloa calcarea. The sequence continues at coordinate 6,238,076 of CM070615.1, read as the reverse complement.
AAGTCTTTCTACGACCATTACATGGTCGTAAGTCTTTCTACGATCACTACATAGTCGTAAGACCTTTTACGATTACTACCTGATCGTAAGACCTTTTACGATTACTACCTGATCGTAAGTTCTCCTACGACCAGGTAAACCACGACCACCTTATAATCAAACCTACAGGCAAGTGGGTCCAATTGATTAAAGAATCCGAACGGTCTGCACGCACTACTATCCCGCGTAGTAATAGTGCTTAAATACCCTATTATCTTTGAATGATAATTGCCAGACGGCGTGGAGAAGCCAATGCGCCGGTAATTACTGCCATCATGCGCCCATTACTGGCTCAATTAAGGCACCTCTTCCGCAGGGCAAAACGGCTACTCCTTCACGACTATATAAGGGCATCAGGGAGAGGAGTGGAGGGAGAAGTTCTATTCTCTGTAATAGTCTTAGCTTCTTACTCGATCATCAAGAATACCACACCACACAGGATTAGGGTTATTATTCTCTCCGGAGAAGGCCTGAACCTGTCTAAACATCCCGTGTCAACCACTCTGCGTGATTTCATCTCTAGGAGACCCCCCGAATTAAATAATCTTTACGTAAGATCGGTTCTAATACACCGGCAGGTGTGCAATTTGCAACAGTAAGGTCTGATGGGCGAAGCGGAAGGTGCTCGAAGGGTTGTACGGTACCTACGAGGAGGCGTACGACCTAGTTCCCAGAATGCTAAAGCAAATTGTGAATGCTAATCCAGGGACATGCATCAACAGGATGGAGAGGCCCCACCCATCTGTAAGATCGAGGAAGCCGACTAGAAGAGGGTGAATAGGCGGTTTTTAAAAATCTTTTTGCTAAAACCATTTTCTAATACGGAAGCTAACAACAATACGGTTTTGCACACAATGTATATAGGAATCCATGTGTACGAATGAGATGTTCATCCTCAAAGATATGCATGAAATAAGGTGAAATCATAAGAGAATATATCAATAATCCAAATGTGATATATTACACAAATATTCTCCCCCTTTTGGCATTAAACACCAAAATATCCAAAACAAAGCTAAGCCGAAAGGAGTTTTGTAAAATAAAAATTTTGGCAATGAATTCATTTTAATATGGTCACAAAGAGTATGAGATAGATACATGTGACCAATATCGGAGTTTGACTTCAAAATATTTGAAGGAAAGCTTAATAAGTCACAAACTCCCCCCTTTATGGCCGAAAAGAACAAAATAACTTGAAATAAGGTTATATTTTGAGTTCACCAAATAAAATGATATTTTAAACACATTCAAATAAGCTCACTTTTGATATCTCCTCGAAGTACTTTTTCAATTTACAAAAAGAGCTCAAAAGCCAAAACTTAAAATGTGTGCAAACAAGCTCCGAAAAATATGAAATAAATCATGGAGATAGTCCTTAAAAATGCACACAAGTTTTATTTTGGTCGGCTCAACTAAATGTAAACCAATTTAAATATATGAAAATTACAATGTTTCAGAAAACTAAAAAATTCAGGATTTTCAGATTTTGACATTCCGTTTAAACTTCAAAAGACAGCTGAAAAACTATTTAAGAAAGTTCCAATAAATCTGAGAAAATTTGGTATAGAGGATCAACTATAGAGGATAATAATCATTATACCTAACTCTTATGAACCTATTTAGAGATATAAAAAATCATAAATCAACTCAAAAAATGTAAAAGTCTGAATTTTCAGCATGTTGATCAAAGTGAGAAAAAGTCAAAAAAAAATTCAAATGAAGTACAAATATTTTAAATTTTTGGAAAAATAAATTTTGGACTCCTAAGAAACTTTTCCATTAATAATTTTTGAAAAAGGAGTCTCCATTCAAAAGATATGCCAAATTGAGTTTTGAAGGCATGATTTTTTGTTTAAATCGAAGAGAAGTCAAAATATTTTCAAATGAAGTCCAAATACTTTGAAAATTTGTAGAAAGGAACATTGGATTGCCTAAAAAGTTATCCAAAAAATAATTTTTATAAAATAAAATTTATTTTAAAAGATAAGGCAAAATGCGCTTTGTAGACACATAAAGATAATGATTTTGCATTGAATATTCAAAATGCAAACCAATTTGAATGTTATGGAATTTTCACTTTCTAGGCTTTGTATGAGTTTTAAATACTATTTCAAGCCAAAATACACAAATAAATCCAGCTTAAATAGCCAAACTCACTATATGCGAGAATAGGTTATTTTGGAGCAAAAGTAGTTTTTCGATGAACTTCAAATGTATATAACTTTTCAACGGTTTGTCTTTTATAAAAAAAATTGAAATAGATAAATGTTTGAAATGACCAACCCTATGATTTTGGTATTGACAACATTTTGAAAAACTTAATAGATTTTGATTTATGAAAATATGTCATTTAAATCAAAAACAAAGATCATACAAGATCATTTTGATGCCAAATTTGCTATTTTGTTTCTAAAATAGGAATTTTTACTTCAAAAGCATTTAAAATACATAGTTAAGTACTTTTATCTAGTTTTTCACAAATTTGAGCTTTTTAAGCAAGATTTTTGTCTTTTGACCAAACATGCTAAACTTGCATATCATTGACAATTTCACTCCAAAAAATACAAAATGAAACAAATAAGAATGAAAACATGCATTCAGAATATCCATAAATCATTTTGGGTAAATAAGTAAAATAGTTTTCCTAATATTAATACTTTACCCCTTTTTCTCTAAGTAAGCCCAAAATATTTAATATATTTTTCACAAAGAAAAACTCACCTTTACACAAAGGTTCTTTTTTATATTCTTTTCTTCTCCTTTATCATCTCTCTCCCTATGTCTCTAATGACCAAATATATTGATACCACTTATGATGACATTTGATACCACTTGTGAGAATAAGTGATTCCATTTGTAAATACTTGATACCATTTGTATGCACAACTAATATCCCTTGTAAACACAAAGCTAATTTGGGTACTTGATCTTCTCTTGAAGGATTCAAATCCACTTGTGAACACCAAATTTAGATTCCACTTGGATATTGAAGGTACCACATGTAGTTCACTTATGAACCACTTGATACTGCTTGAAAGAACTTCAATAATTGCCACTTGCGATTAGATAATCATTTGGAAGTGACCAAATCTAGGAGATACAATTTGTAGAGGATACCACTTATTTTCCAATTGCAAGAGATACCACTTGAGGACATACCACATATTAGAGAGAGCTTGGTCAAGAAAAGATTTTGCTCGGTAAAAAAACAAATTAGATACCACTTCAAGGAAGAAGATGATATCACTTGTAAAGACAAAGATGAATCTCATGACGAGGTCAACATAACAAAAAAAAATGTACCACTCTTAGAGAGAATACCATTTTTATGATAAAAGCATCACAATACGATCAAAATGGCATACGGAGTCAAGAAAGTACTTGAGGGTAGCTAGCAAAGATAACAACAATCAACTTGACTTTGGGGAGCAAAGAGAATGGCTGAGGGAATTGAAAATCAACAATTTTGGACAAAACAGCCAAGTCTCTGTAGGTCCGGTCAGACCTGCGGCAAAGATGCGGTCAGACCGATGGGAACCAGTTGTACCGCTGAGGAGGTCGTACCAGGGTGCCACAGAATGCACGCTAAGGATTGAAATTTTGAGAAGTTAGATATCATGTTGTAATTTGCTCTAAAAATTTTCACAAAGAAACCTAAACCACTTTTGGAGCATTTCCAACCATATGTCAAAGTTAAAGCTCTTTCGAAGATAGTTTTTAACAAATTATACTTTCATTTTTCAAAGCAAGCTCATTTTCAAATAAATTTCTTCAAGATTGCAAAAATGTGCATGTGAAGGTATTTTTAGCATCCATTTGCATGTCTGAGTTTGAAATACCTTTATGGGCCAATATATGTTAATAATTTTGGCTCAGTTAGCAAAACTCACGTAAGTGCTAGAAAGTGATCACTTAGGTCAAAATAGTATTTTGGATGAGTTTTGAAAACAAATAACTTTTGCTAGGTTGGCCTTTTAGAAATCTTTTGAATACCAAAAATGTTTAGAATATCCAACTCTAGGATATTTCTTTTGGGACGTTTTTAAATTCTTTTTAGAATAGGTTTTACACAAAAATATAGTTTATGTCAAAAACAAGATACTATGATCTAGAATTTTGGCTAAAAACTTATTTTCGCTTAAAATATGTTTTTGTTGAGCAAAAACCTTTGGGAAACCTTTGAAAGCATTTGTATATATTTTGCAACTAGTTTTTCAAAATATTACTAATATTTGTGAATTTTTAACTTTTGGCTAAAATGTTCAATTTTGAAAAATATTACTAGCACTTAATTTATTTGGGCACACTTAGGGATGTGATATACATGATTATGATTTAGCATTCCCTTAATGTGCCACCACCATCTTGCTCAAGATTTCAATAATGAAGCTTTTGTACAAGAGCAAGAACAACGTTTCTAAAAAAAAGTTCGTGGAATGCAACCTACACAAGGTAAAAGGGCTAGATACTTAAATGTAAATACTTGTTACCGAGAAGGAATTGGTTCTTGATATGAAATGATCATCATCAAGCTTAGCTCCAATTTTGCCTATGGTGGAATCCACCTCTTCTTGAGTGAGCCAAATCTCCAATGCCTCTCTAAGTACCTATTTATCATTTAAGCATTTTGTGGTACCCAAACCCGGTTGGGTCCTTGAATGTTAGTCATAATAAATTGGGCACCCAAATGGCCCTAACAATAATTTTCGGTGAACTAACAATCTTAGCAATCACTCTACCATTTTTATCTTTCCTACGTAAATAATTATCATTATAAATAATAGGCTTAGGAAAGATACCTTTGGGACAATTGTTACTAAAATATCCATTTTCTTGGCAATTGTAGCAAGTTGGGATTTTACTTCCCTTTCTTGTCTTCTTATTTTTCTCATTGCCGGTTTGCCTCTTTCTTGATGATCTTGACTTGTCATCCACTTGATTTGGGCACACCGAGGCAAAATGTCCCTTTACATTGTATCCGAAGCACTTGACATATTTATTCGTGTGTTTTGCATTGTGTCTTGTCTTGCTATTCTCTTTTTTCTTGGGAGTGAAGCCAATCCCACTCTTGTCTTGTAAACTTTTTTGCTTGCTCAATATGTCATCGAGAGTGGTCTTCCCTTTTTAGTTTCTTTCCAAGTCATTAGTCAATTTCTTGACTTGGGCCTTAAGCTTTTCATTTTCCTGTACAATATTAGTTTCAACAAGCAAATAGGAAATAGAAACATTTTCACTAGAACTACAAGGCATATCTAGCAAGTCCTCACAAGAGGTGGATATGCTAACTTTAGATGACATGCAAGGGCTAGGAGCTATACATGGCATATCATCTAATAAATTACATGTTATGCCTATATCCACCTTAGAGCTAGTGATTTCCTTGATGAGGAGATATTCATGTTCTTTTAGCATATCATAATTATTTTGAAGAGAGATATGCTCTTTCTTTAAAACCTTGAATCTCATCTTCTCTTTTCCAAGATATTCACTAAGCTCTTTTAACATATCCATCAACTCGTCGTATGAAGGTTCATCATCATTATTTATCATCTTATTAGATTTTGCCATGAAGTAATGAGGTGATGTGGATGGAGTTGAGGACTTCTCATTGTCGGAGCTAGAAGTTGAGCATTCTTCTCCCGACGCCCATTCTTTTATGCAATCATCATTAGTGGACGTGGACCTTTCATAATGATCTTGAAGATGTGTCCATATCTCATGAGCGTTCTTGAGATTACATACTTCATTGAACACCTCTATACTCAAAGCACTAAATAAAGCGTTAATTTCTTGAGCGTCAGATGTAAGCATTTCTCTTCCTCATTTGTTGGAGTAAGAGGATCTAATGGAGGAGAAAATCTCACATCTACAATTCGCCAAATTTTAGGGCTTATGGTCTTAAAATAACATGATATGCGAATTTTCCAAATTTCGTAATTTGTGCCATCGAATAAAGGTGCCTTACCGGCGTACACTATACCACTAGTCGCCACCATTTACTCTCTAGACAGTGAAGCCTAATAAAATGAGAGACTAAACTCTGATACTACTTGTAAGATCGAGGAGGCCGACCAGAGGAGGATGAATAGGTGGTTTTAAAAAATATTTTGGCTAAAATATTTTTATAATGCGGAAGTTAACAACAATACGGTTTTGCACAATTAAAACTTAAATCAACTAGCCTTTACTAAATGCACCAATAATTCTAAGACTAATGATAATGATATCAAACAAGCAAACATATGAGAGCAATTTAATTCTACAAATGTAAATTGCAATAGAGTAAAGCACAAGAAGGCAGACCACAATGACACAATGATGTCTTACCGTGGTGTTCGGAGACTTACTGGTCTCCCTAATCCACATTTAGGTAAGCCCAACCACGTTGGACTGGCTCCACAAATTGAGCCAACACCTCCGAGGTAAGTCTAACCACTTGGATCAGTTCTAACACGAACCAATATCTCGATCCAATCGGGGTAGCTCCTCCACTCCGGAGATGGTGAGTACCAAACCACTAACAACCGCCTAGGTCCTCTTACAACCTTCTTTGAGAAGATCACCAGCGCAACTCCTCAAGTCGTCTAGGTGTCGGCAAACACCAAGAGTAACAAGTCGTAGACGCTCACTTGAACAAATCAAGTATCTAAGCTCATTGGATACAAAATCCAATTCTAAATACAACACATGCAACTAAAGACCTCTCCTTGCTCACAAGATGCAATACATGCACAATTGAAAGGAGAAGCAAGCACTAGCTCAATAGAATGAAATGGGATGCCAAAAGTTGTCTCTCAACCAGCCAAGGGGGTATGTATAGCGATTTTTTTTAATAATAATATTTTTTAAAAGAAAATTACAAAAATAAATTATCGGCCTAAAAAATAACAAAATTGGGTTCATGTTGCCAGTTCAACTGGAGACACGATTTTTTGAACCAAATGGATTGCATAATTTTGGATGTACGGTTGCGTAATTTTTTGAACCAATTGGATTTCATAGTTTTGGATGTACGGTTGTGTACTGCAGTATGTAGTACACAATTTTTTTTCGTGGGTAGTCTTATTTTAGATATGTGGTTAATCGTAGAAATATTCTTCATAGTACAGTGCATCAATTATGTCGGACGTCACCGATTTCAATAATTACTACGGTCCAAGAACTATTCTAGAGGGTTGTAAAATCGAGGAGGCCAACTAGAGGGGAGTGAATAGGCGGTTTTATAATTCTTTTGGCTAAAACCAATATCTAATGCGGAAGCTAACAACAATTTGGTTTTGCACAATTAAAACCTAAATCAACTAGCTTTGACTAAGTGCACCAACAATATAAGTCTATAGATAACTAGCAATCATTCAAATACAAGTAAGAAATTTAATTATATGAATATAAATTGCAATAGAGTAAAGCACAAGAATGCAAACCACAATTACACAATGATGTTTTACCGTGGTGTTCGGAAACTTGCCAGTCTCCCCTAATCCTCGTTGAGGTAAGCCCAAACGAATTGGACCGGCTCCACGAATTAAGCCCAACACCTTAATTCCACTAGTGGTAGCTCTTTCCCGCTCCGAGTAGGTGAGCTCCAAGCTTTACAACACGCCTAGCCTTCTCACAAGCTTCTTGAGAAGATCACCGAACCACGACGCCTCCACATCGTCTAGGTGTCGGCAAACACCAAGAGTAATAAGCCAAGCCCCTTGCTTGACTCTCACCACATGCAACGAATACACAAGCTCAAGTGGATACGAAATCCACCTCTAGATGCAACACATGCAACTAGAGACCTCTCTCCTTGCTCACAAGGTGCAACACATGCACAATTGAGAGGAGAAGGTCACACTAGCTCAAGTGAGTGAAATGGGATGCCAAAGATTGTCTCTCAACCGGCCAAGATGGATATTTATAGCCCACACACAAAAACTAGCCATTGGGAGCAGAAATCCCTAAAAATCAGGATTTGCGGTAGTACCACCGTACAAACTCTGGTACTACCGTTTTCTACTGTTCATGGGTCGTACGGGTGCAATAACGGCTCGAAAACTAGCCGTTAAATTTTTGATGCGGTAGTACCGCAGTTCAAAGGGCGGTACTACCGTTCTGCGGTAGTACCGCAGTACAAAGGGTGGTAGTTCCGCAGTCTAATTTCAGCACAGACAACACTCGGTAAAAAGGTCATAACTTTTGACTCTAATGTCGGAATTGAGTGATCTTGGACTCTATGGAAAGCTTATTCAGAGGGCTACACAACTCACCTATTTAATTTATATCAAACACATTTGATAAAATCAAAAAGTACAACTCCAAAGAGCCACTATCATGGTCTAAGTCCAAAAAAAATAGCAATAAGCAATCTTAAACCATGCCAAGGGAAAATGCATGAATCCCAATAATTTGCAAAACACATTTGCAAACTTAGATCATGCCACAAGGTGTAGGTACATGGACTTCAACTATTTGCAAAACACATTTGCAAAAGTATAGTCATATGCTACAAGGATTAAATGCATAAGTCTCAACTATTTACAAAACACGTTCGCAAATAATAGCATCATGCCATGTAGAGCTAGAGCAAGCAAGATTGAGCTATCAACACATGATGAAACTCAAGCTACTAGACAAGACCCCTCTTAATAGTACGACAACATATACTAGCAATCTGGTCTTCCAACCAAACACCAAGACCGGTAAAAGACTAGGAACACATCCTTAGCCCTAGCTAGTCATACATTTACCTTGAGCATCTTCTTGAAGCTTGATGACACACATTTTCACTTCAAGTCCGGGTCATCGTCTTGACATGCACCAACCCATGATGTATCCTTTATTTGACCTCCATCAACACATGATGGGTCTTCTCTTGACTTGACGATCAAATCATGATCATCTCCTACTTCAAGATGTTATTATGCATCAACACATGATACATTCTCTTCTTGAACCTTGACTTGATGAAGGTTCTGAATAAGATCTGCTGATGCGGCCGGTGGCTCAACGACCGGAGGCGCAGCTGAGGCAATCTCCTCAGTAGCAGCACCAGCCCACCCTTCGGACGAAGACGATGAAACAGCCGGACCGTGGCCACAACCACGACCACGGGTCGGTGGACGACCACGACCACGGCCTCTACCTCTTGCCATCTAAGAACATCACAACAAACAAAGCCAACATTTAACTTAATAAGAATAGAAGTGCGAAGTAATTCATCATCAGAGAAATAAGTGAAATACACCAATGGAAATGCGTAAGTAATGAATTACCCAAACCCTCCTACTATGCACAGTGTGTCAATTTAATATTTTGTATTAACCATGGACCTAAAGCCCGCTCTGATACCAACTGTAACACCCTAACTATTCGGAAGACAAGATGTCACGCAAAACTAATAAATACTAAGAATATACAACAATACCGGGTTAAACAGGCTTAATTAACAAAATCCTACAGTGCACATCCCAATAAATCCCAAACCCTCGGTAGACATCATTAGGTGTATCCAACTAATGACCCCAACACGCAAAGATAGCCCAAAGAAGGCGAAAGCGAGCTCACCAAAGACAAATGGAGACATCAAAGCACCGGCGGCAAAGATGACCCATTTCGAGCCTTCTCTCACCGGTTCATCCCCCTGGCCGAGAAGCACACAGAGCAGGGGTGCCGGGTATGCACCGGCACCCCCAAAAATTAGAAAAACAAGAAGAGATCAGTTCATCAAACATCAATAATTAGTTCTTCAATCAGTTCAGTGAATCAGTGGGCTGCCTGAAAGGTGAGAGCTCACCCAAGACTCATGACTCTAGTTCCAGCATTTGATGTCTGCTTACCACTCCAAATGACCACTCCAAATCGGCAAACTGGCAAATCCAATCCTCCCAGCTCGGCTCCCTAACCCTTGATTGAACCGTAATATCTCCCCACTCGAAATCGACGCGAAGCCTCTACTAGTACTAGCCGAACTGCCGAAGTGGCAAGAAGGCGCTTGAAGGTCCTCCACGCGTGGGACATCGCCAGCAGCGCGTGCCATCGCACACGTGCCTGGTCTGCTTCAGGGAAAGTGAATGGGGCAGAAAGTTCAGTCCACAACTGGTCTCTCTATACATCCGTCAGAGACTTCCAGGTTGGGGTGGTGATGGGGCCCGTTCTCTTGCAAGTACCCCGCAGACGGTTCGGAATCTCGCAGCTGCTTTCTTGGGACTTAGCGGGATCCCGACATCACTGACCTCCGTGATCGTCATGCGGCCCGAGGGAAATTTGGAGATTCCTCTGCCTTCTCGCCTGCGTACCACCTTGATCGGAGATCCAGACTCATTTGGCGACATCGCTGACGGCGGCGAAGACGGCGCCTCTGCCATCTCGCTTACTTGCTATCTATATAAGTTACGTATACAATGATTACATAAACAAATAGAAGTTACCCATTGAACCTAAATATATGATACGTAGTAAATAAAATATATGAAATTGCACAAAAAAAACTGCCATTTATTTCTTGCTTGATAGAAACTGTGTAGCTTTCCTATTTCTCCTCTCCGAAACCCTCCTAGACTCCTGTTGCTGCCGAAGCTTCTCCTAGCGTAAACACCTGCTGCTGTTGCGTGAAAACCTACTCCCTAACAAAACCAGACTCGCTAACTTCCTTTGGATGCTAACGTACTCGCCGCTATGCCACAACATGGGAACACTTCCATCCTCATCCATAAGCGGTGTGGAGCGGAGATGCCGAAGAGGCGGCTAATGATTTGGATACTTGCTTGTTTTCAAGGAACTGTTTGGCACCAAACTAGAATTAGAATTGGTCATACCAGATTTGCTAAGTGGAGAATGGAATGGAACGTCAATAAAAAATATTATTTCATTGGCACTGCCATGTACATCATTATTAATACCATGTAGAGTCTATACAAAACTGAAAAAAGTAGAGCCTACTACTGCTACCTAAACAGTCAATTCCAATTCCAAAGCTAAAACAGTCAATGAGATGTCTTTCTAGTATTTTTCAAGTAGGAAAAAGATAGATTTGCCAACACAAAGAACGCCATCAGAATACATTAATGCAAGTATACATGCATGTGTAATTGTGCAAATACACGGGCATCTTATTGTGTAAACAAACTAAATATAGATCTATTTTGCTCACAACGAGTAAAATACCACATAAAGTGGGGCGGGGCGGCACCGAGGAAACCCTTTGGAACGACTAGAGGGGGTGAATAGGCGTTTTCTTTATCGCTAAACCAATAAATAAATCTGGACTAATAGCGAATTGGTTTTGCACAATTAAAACCTAAATCAACTGATCTAGAGATGAACACAATATAATATGAGCAATCATACTAAATTGCTCAAAGTAAAGCACAAGTAAGCACAAGATGACACGATTATGTTTTACCGTGGTGTTCGGAGACTTGTGTCTCCCTAATCCACGTTGAGGTAAGCCCAACCAGCGTTGGACCGGCTCCTCAAATGAGCCCACACCCGAGGTAAGTCCAACACTTGGACCGGTTCCAAACCAACCAACACCTCGCTCAACTATGGTTGCTCTTCCTCCACTCCGAGATGGCGAGCACCAAACCACTCACAACCGTCGGGCCTTCTCACAAGTTGAGGTCTAGCCTCCAGTCTAGGTGTCGGCAAACACCAAGAGTAACAAATCCGAACTTTCACTTGAACTAATCAAGTGTCAACGCTCACGTGGATACACAATCCACTACCTAAGGCAACACATGCACTTAGGGTTTGCTCTCTAATCTCACCAAGTGCAACACATGCACAAAAGAGAATAGAGACATGCTCTTAGCTCAAAGAATGAGTGTATCACTTAACAATAGCACCAGCAACCTCTCCCAACCGGCCAAGGTGGCTATATATAGCCCACACACAAAAACTAGCCGTTGGGAGACAAACCCCTGAAAAATCAGGGCAATCGGAAGTTCCGCCGTGCAAAGGCCGGAACTACCGCAGGAGAGAGAAAAGGCACCGCAACGGCTATGTCAGACGAGAAAACTAGCCGTTTGATTTTAGTGCGGAACTACCGCCAACTAAATATCGGAAGTTCCTATTCTTCGGAAGTTCCGCTCAACACATAGCGGAACTACCGCACATTGAATTTTGGCTAAGTCCCCAAAATGGTGCTTCTTTGGAAAAAACCAACCGCCGGTTTTCGGAGCAACCGATTTAATTGGAACTTCCGCTCATTTCATTGCGGAACTTCCGCTCTTGAGAATTTGGCTAAGTCCCGAAAAAGGATGCTCTCTGGAAAAATTCGACCGCGCAAATTTCGGAGCAACCGATTAATCGGAAGTTCCGCTAGTTACACTCCGGAACTTCCGCACTCGGAAAATCGGCTAAGTCCCTAAACCAGCCGCTCTCTGGAAAAATCAAGCCGCGGAAAATCGGACGGTCGAGTGCGGAACTTCGCCGTTAAACTACAGGAACTTCCGATTTTCCGACGAAGTCGAAATGGCTTTTTCAACAACTTCAATTGCAAAACACATTTGCTAATTGACAAGCCATGCCAACAAGAGTCACAAGCAAGATTCCCAACAAGTTGCAAAACACATTTGCCAACTTTTGGAATCATACCTCAAGGAAAAAGGTACATGGACTTACACCATTTGCAAAACGCATTTGCAAACTTAAGTCACATGCTACAAGGGTTGAATGCATGAGCATCGGCTATTTGCAAAACACATTCGCAAATAATAGCTCCATGCATAGATGAGCTAGAGCAAATATAATGAGCTATCAACACATGACTAACTCAAACTACTAGTCAAGATCCTCTTAATAGTACGGCAAACCTATACTAGCAATCCGGTCTATCAACCAAACACCGAGACCGGTAAAGACTAGGAACACATCCTTAGCCCTAGCTAGTCATACCTTTGCCTTGCATCTTCTTGAAGATTGATGACGCACATCAACACTTCAAGTCCGGGTCCTTGACTTTGACAATCATCAACTCATGATGATTTCTTCACTTCGGGATCTTGTCTTGAACATCATCAACACATGATGATTTCTCCATCCCGAGTCTTCACATGCATCAACACATGATGCAATCCTTCACTTGACCTCCATCAACACATGATGGGTCTTCTCTTGTCTTGATGATCAACTTATGATCATCTCTTCTTGATAAGCATCAACTCATGATGCATCATTTACACCAAGCTCTTGACTTGATGATCAACTCATGATCATCCCAAGTCTTCATCATCCTAGAACATAACCTGTATATCCAACTCATGGAAAATGTTAGTTCCACAATGTGATCATCATTAATTACCACATCATACCATTAACTCATAATGGTGGGACAAGATACCTCAATCTTTCCTCTTTGGTAATTGATGATAACCATAAATTCTCATAAATTTAATGATGATAAATGAGAGAACAATTGAGTATATAAACTACACAAGTTATATATACTCTAACATGAGTATACAAGAACTACACAAGTTCTATATACTCATAACATGAGTATATCTGAACTACACAAGTTTTGTATACTCAAAGGTTTTGTTTCAACGTAAAGATCCTTAGTATATGTGGAAAATGGAATATGGATCAATACTAATGAAACCACAAAGTATAGGATAAAACTCCCCCTAAATGTGTGCATACACAAATGTGTAATGAGGTCATATGCACATATTCAAGTTTAACTTAAGGTTGAGTTCAATCCTATATTTTGGATCAGAAATGCAACATTATATAAATTGAGATGTCGATTGCATACCTCGTTGTGTTTCACCTTTATATCCAAATGAGACTACATAAAGATGATACTTGATAAAAGAGTTAGTCTCATATTTGCATTTGTCATTAATCACCAAAACAATCCATTAACTCATAATGGCGGGTCTAGATCTTTCGTGGGAAACTCCTTTGGGTGGTCGTTAGGCGGGCGACGAGGAAACCCTCGGCTCTCACTGGCGAGAAGAAGGCGGCGGGAAACTCACCGTGGTGGTCGGAGGGGAGGCGCATCGGACGGAGGCGAGGGACGAAGAGAGGCGGCTGTCGGAGCGAGGACGAAGGACGAAGAGTGCACAACCGTCGAGTCGGGCACTTATATAGATGGATATCACGAGCGGTTCTATGATAGAACCGTGCGCGATACATCATCGCTGAGCGGTTCCATAAGCGAACCGTGCGTGATGTTAACTATCACGAGCGTTATGAAACCATCTGTGATGACTTAACAGAAGAAACCTAATTTTAATATCACGAGCGGTTATGTAACCGAACCGTTTGTGATATGTTGATATCATGAGCGGTTCATTACTAGAACCGTCTGCGTGAGATAATCATCATGAGCGGTGTATTAATAGAACCGCCTCGTGATGTGGCTGTTTACACACATGTAGAGCCGTCGATCTTTAGATCTACGGCTTAGATTCGCGTGACGTTCGCATCGTCCAAAGCACTCTCGTTGTGAGCCGTCCATCTCTAGATCAGCGGCCCGATTAGCGTAAGCGTTCGGACCGTCAGAAAGCACTTCGTTGTGAGTGAACCGTCCGACGTTCACGCGAATCGGACCGTTGATCTGTTGGATTCCTCTATTAATGAGCTAGAGATGGACGGCTCATCAACGTTTCCATCCACGTGAAAATTAGTTTTGAACATGTTACTATTTCCAGAAAAGTTTACTTATGCATTTTACTTTTGCTCATTTCATGGCTTTGAAAAATTGCAGAAAGTGCATCATAGCTCCAAATGAGATGAATCCAATTGGGTTGTTCATCTCATGAGGTTCTTGATTCACTGTAAAATTTTTAGCTTCACCACCTTTCTAGAAAATGTTGCCTAATAATTTAATTGCAATGAATAGTAGTATTTGTGATTTATAAGGCTGAGCAGATTTATTTTGCTCATATATTTTGCATTAAGAATCCAAATCAATTGGTTCTTATTGATAAATTCCTTATAAATCATGCTCTTGCTACTGTAAAATTTTCAAAGCATTCGGAGAAAGTTTGATGTTGAGTCTTTTTCGTATTCGTCGTTCTTATCGATTCTTTTTCGCTCTACGATGACTCCGACACAACGTATGGGTTTCTATCCACAATCTGACGTGTGGGTACATTGGTACACCCCTGCAGGGTTCAAACTATTCACTTCCGCTGTCCAATTAGTTATTTGTATGATTTTGGCCGGTCAGCCTCTCTTTTGTAATAACTATCCTTTATTTATATTAACTTCTGGTTTGTGCTTTTGCTTGATCTATGTATTTGAATGGAATTGATACATACTTGTTGTAAAGGGGTGTGTATACTGCATTCCTGGGAAGTATACATATCTCGAGTCTCGGTTTATTTGATTTGTGATGCTAGGACCGAGTGGATGGTTAAGCATTACAAGTCTGATAAACCGGGGTCTCACACGACCGACCGAGGCAAATTGACCCACACCAAAAATGTGCTTCTCTGGAATAAACGTTTCGCAAGAACTTCAGAACTTCTGCACACCGGTAGTTCCGTTTATCAACGGCGGAACTACCGCACAAAGAATCATTTCAAAGGGAAATCGGTCGGACCGCCCAACACATAGCAGTCTGACCGATTTAGCACTGGTCCATAACACGTGACGCATTTCCATGTTAACATCAAATTACAATAGAATATATACATGCTTAATTGAAATATAGTCCTTCATGATGATCGACGTGCATATAGCTAGTTTCCTCACTGGGTTCTTCCTCCAGTCTGATGTCGTCTCCGAAAGGAGGCAACTCGTCAAATTGATTGTACTATTCCTCATCCACGACATTCTCAACTCCGACAATCCTTCTTTTCCCATGAAGAACTACGTGGCGGTTCTTATTTGCTGGGTCCGTTACATAAAAAACTTGAACAACTTGCTTAGCGAATACGAATGGTTCGTCCTTGTATCCGACACGTTTGAGGTCCACAGTAGTGACGCCGTACTTGTCGACCTTCACGCCCTGCTGAAGTTTAACTCAATGACATCGAAACAGTGGGATCTTGAAAAGTACATAGTCAAGCTCCCAAATCTCCTCTACGAACCCATAGTACGAGTTCAACCCGCGTGCCACCGCGGTATTGAACCCCTCGTGAAATGCATCTATGCGGACACCGCTGTTCTGGACTGTGCTCTTCCTATCATGAGCTGCCGTATAAAACGTGTACCCATTTATGTCGTATCCTTGCCATGTCACAATTGTAAATTTTGGTCCTTTGGCCAACCATAGCAGCGTTTCATCACTTGATGGTCTCCCAGTGAATCACATCTTTAACCATTCATTGAACCGACGGTTGTGCTCTCTCGTTATCCAAACCTCCGATCGGTATGGATTCTGTTGGCGTACCATGTCTTTGTGTTCGTCGATGTACGGGGACACTTGGGTCATGTGTTGCAAGACCGTGAAATGGGCCTGAGCGTATGTATCTAGATCGGGAGTGATTGCTTTCCTCCCGATGGTCCCGATACCCTCCAGTCTCCCCTCGTGACGAGATAGAGGCACACCTATCGGTTCCACCTGAGCCATGTAGTCCACGCAGAACTCAATGACCTCTTCGGTTGCATAACCTTCGATGATACTGCCCTCTGGTTGAGATCGATTTCGTACATAGGACTTCAGAATTCCCATGTATCTCTCGAAAGGGTACATATGACGTAGGAACACAGGGTCGCATATCTTTATCTCTTTCACAAGGTGAACAATGAGATGGACTATGATATCAAAAAATGACGGAGGAAAATACATCTCAAGATGACATAGAGTCATCACCACCTCGGCCTGCAGAGTGTCGAGTCCTTCGGGATCGATGACCTTCTGAGCAATTGAGTTAAAGAAATAACACAGCCTAAAGATTGCCACTCGGACCTTGTTTGGCAAGATACTCCTAATTGCAACAGAAAGCATATGTGTCATCAGCACATGACAATCATGAGACTTCATACCAATTAATTTCAAATCTTTCATGGAAACAAGTTTCTTAATATTGGCGAGTGTAGGACGGAACTTTCACACCATGCAAGCTTTGACACGATTCATTTCTCTCGGCCTTGGACAAAGTGTAGCAAGTGGGGAAGGTACGTTAAATCCTTTATCGGTCTCTTTCGGTGCTAACTCGGTTCTTATGTTCATATCAACCAAGTCACGCCGTGCGTTAACACCGTCTTTTGTTTTGCCACTAATATTCAGTAAGAGACCAATCAAGCTATCACATACATTCTTCTCCACATGCATGACGTCGATGCAGTGGCGAACTTCTAAGTGCTCCCAATAAGGCAAGTCCCAAAAAATTGACCGCTTCTTCCAGATGTTTTTCTGATGGGTCCTTAATTTACATCCCTTTCCAAGCACAACATCGATATCCTTAACCATATCATAGATCTCTTTCCCTCTAAAAGCCCTTGGAGCTGAACCGTCCTCCTTATTTCCGTTGAATCGTTTCTTCATCTTGCGGTATGGGTGAATCCTGGGAAGGAACCTACGGTGACGTATATACACAGTTTTGCGTGAGTTGTTCAGCCATACACTCTCGGTACCATCTAAGCAGTGCGGACAGGCTTTGGCTCCTTTTGTACTGAATCCCGACAGGTTACCAAGGGCAGGAAAATCATTGATGGTGTAGAATAACATGGCGCGTAAAGTGAAGTTCTCTCGTTTGTACGCATCCCATACTTGTACCCCTTCGTTCCAAAGTGTCACAAGATCTTCCAGCAATGGTGCTAGGTACACATCAATATCGTTCCCGGGTTGCTTCGGCCCTTGGATAAGTAGTGATATCAAAATGTATTTCCACTTCATACACAGCCAAGGAGGAAGGTTGTACATACATAGATTCACGGGCCAGGTGCTATGTCGGCTGCTCATGTTACCGAAAGGATTCATTCCGTTCGTACTCAACCCTAACCTTATGTTCCTCAGTTCCGCACCGAACTCTTCGAAGCTCCGATCGAAGTTTTTCCACTGGGCAGAATCGGCAGGGTGTCTGAGCTTCCCATCTTTCTTACGCTCCTCCGAGTACCAACGCATCAATCTTGCCTCCTTTAGGTTCGCAAATAAACGCTTCAAACGTGGGATCACAGGCAGATACCATAACATCTTAGCAGGAGGTCCTTGCTTCACCTTAGTAGTATTCTTACGCTTGTATCGGGATGCTTTGCACATGGGACATACATACATCTCTGCATACTCTTTACGGTAGAGAATAAATCGTTCGGACATGCATGTATTCTTTCTACTTCCATTCCCAATGGACAAAAAACCTTCTTAGCTTGGTAGGTCATGCTGGGCAACACGTTTCCCTCCGGAAGGATGTCAGCTAAGAGACCTAACAACGCCGTAAAACTCTTGTCGGACCAACTATTGCTTGCCTTCAATTTTAGCAATTCAAGTACGGTTGACAACCTTGTGTATTCCGGCTTGCAGCTAGGGAACAAAGGTTTCCCCGAGTCCTCCATTAAGCCCTCGAATTTACAAAACTCTCTCTTACCGTAGTTCCCTTCTGCATCGCGTAGCATCTGATCCAGTTGTCATCATGCGACATATCCTCATCAAAAGCACATTCCATACCCTGCATATCGTTGACTTCCTCGGCGATGTCGTCATTACTGACTTCCGATATAATCTGCTCTTCACCGTGACTGCTCCAACATGTATATCCTTTTTGAAACCCCTTCAGTATTAAGTGAGCTTCGATCTGCATACGGGTTGTTAAACATTTTCATATTACCGCAATCAATGCATGGACGATTACATAAATTTTATCCCTTCTTCAACATATCACCTTTCGCGGCTCTTCTAAAAGCAAACACGCCATTAATATACTCTTCACTCACACGGTTCTCAATGTACATCCAGTTTTGGTCCATCTACACGTATACGTACGTAACAAATTAATTAGTGTTAAATTATATTAATAAACCGCAAGTACCCTTCATAATGACCAAACACATTAGTGATTAGTGTAGAGCAAATATAAAGGGTTACAGATCGTTACACATTAGTGATTAGTCTAGAGTAAAAATAAAGGGTTACAGATCGTTACCCTTCTCTCCAAGGTGGCACAATGTGGGAGGAGGCGGTAGAGGTGCCGCAATGGGGGAGGAGGAGGCAGGGGTAACAGCTCAAAACGGGGGAGGAGGCAGCAACAGCAGGTGGCCAATGGGGAGGATGCAGCAGCAGCAGCAGGATGGCGGCGCCTCAAATGGAATGGAAAGGGGGCCTGTCGGGAGCATATCTACTTATAGTGCTTGTATATCACAGACGATTCTTTACAAGAACCGTCTGTGATAGGCTGACCGTCTGTGATAAATAAGTGTCACAGACGGTTCTTTATCTCTGTGATACTTCTCGACGGTTCGATACTTCTATGATACTTATTTTCAGATACGAAGAACCGTCTGTGATAATTTTATCACATGGGTGTCTAGTATAGCATGTTTTGTAGTAGTGCATGTAAATTAGACGACCTAGAGGTAGAGGTAAAGAAAAAACAAATAAGGGCCCGTTTGGAACATAGAGAGAGAAAATATAGAAATCAGGATCAGTGTGTAGTTTAGTTAAATCAGTAAGCCCGGTTGGAATGCAGAAATTTCGTATGAAACAATTTAAACTTTCATAGGAATCGGAAAAAATTCACATGTTGCAAAACGGAGCCTAAGAATTCTTAATTCCACGAATCACTCAAGAGAACTATTCCGAAAGGCACAGAGGAAAATGTCAAGAAATTTAATATTATGAGATATTCGCCCCCAAAATCCTATGGATTGTACTATTCCATACGGATTTTATAAATTTTAGGAGTACATTCCATACAGATATACATGACACTTCCTTATAGGATTTAATTTCTCAAAAAAAGAACTTACATTCCTAACACCCCTTAAAACAAGCTTGCCCCATTTTCTACAAGTGGGCTGTTTGTTGCCACAAAAAAAAGGGTTGTAAAACTAATAGCATATTCCTCTTAAAAAATGATTGTATACCATGCCAAGGTACTATGTGCTTGATCTGGAGCAGCGAGTGCCAGAACCCCAAGACGCGATACTGGTAGCATAGTCGTCCTTTCTCTCTGGTAGCATACATACTATTTCCTCCAGCCACAAAAAGTTGTACGGACTATAGTTAAAAATATTTAGATTGAATACATGAAAATGATATATTAAGATTTATCTCAAATGGTACTTTTATAATATTATAATATTATTATGTTTTATAGATTTATTAAATAGAAAAAAATAGTCAAAGTTGTATTTTTTGGACTGTACCAATATTCAAAATAACTCATTTATGTGACTAGAGGGAGTAACATACTATTTGCTTCATTAAACCACGTAAGCAACTTCCTAGCTCCCTGGGTTTCAAAAAAAAAAATCTAGCTCCCTGAGACCTAGCAGAGTAGCAGAACACGAGACTCCTTTGTATTTATCTGCTCTTGGATCAATCAAATGGTTCATTATTTCATTCTTCCTTGTATTTCTTCTTCAGTGATAAAACCAGAGCACTGGATGCTATTCGAAAGGTCCAACCCAAACAAACAGTCTCATTTCTTCTTTCTACTTCACTATAACGTAACTGGTAAGCATACAATCCTATGTTCTCTCTCTCTCTCTCTCTCTCTCTCTCTCTCTGAAAGACGTCGTAAAACCCAATATTCAGCTTGGCAGTTACTGGAAGTGCAAGACATTGTTGTCTTGTTGATATCACGCTATGATGCACAATTCAAGTTCTCTCCTGCATGACACAGATCTCTCAAGAATCACGATTAACGAATCATAAGCCCACGATAATTCTTTGCAATGAGAGGTCATCCCCTTCAAGGATGAACAAGAAATAGGACTAGTCAAACAAAAAATATAAATGAGCACCATGTATTAGGACAACAAGGTACAAATGCTATACTCGTGAAGAGGCCATCCAACCAGTATGAATACCAGAGTCGTGAGATGATTCTGGAAACCATAATTTACTACAAAAATGCCTGATTCTTTCTGACATTGCCTTTTAACACGTGTAGGATGCAGTCTGAACTCTTAAATTTAACAAATGAAGAACAGATACATGTGAGATTCCCGTGTTGCTATCCTGCCTCACCGTAAATGAGAAAAAAATAACAAGGAAAAATAATCATCCTCTATTCGAAAATCTTTTCACCGGTTGAGAAAATCAAGAAAATGACGGAACTAAAAATACAAAGGTATCCTGGAACAAAGAAGACTGTTTTCCAGATTTCTGAGCTTGTCAGATCCATGTTAGAAGTTTTTGCCCCCTCCAGAATATTTCCCGTGAGGCCGACACCAACAATCCCAGCCAATGTCCCGGCTGTATTTGAAACCCCCATCACTATACCGGCAAATTTTGGAGCAACATCCATGTGATTCACAGCAAACCCTGCTCTTCCTAGAGCCAGAAAACCAAGGGATATCGATGAACAGATCACAGTCCCTGAGGGTGTCCTGAATAAAGGAAGGGCCATAAGTGCAACAGCTGAGACAACAAACCCGATGGTGTTCAGGAGTTTCCTTGTGTTGGTAACAGATAAGATCCTTCTTGTAATCAAGTGATCAGCGACCACTCCACCGATATTGGAAAATATAAACATGTTGAAATAGGGGAGCATCTTTGAGGATCCCATGTCCTGGAGGCTAAGCTGAAGACCTAATTCGAAATAGGTAGGCAGCCAGTTCATAAGAACATACAAGGCATAGTGGAAGGTGAAGTTGTTTACAACAATTGCCCAAACTGGTAGGCTGAATATAATTCTTCGCCATGGAATCTTTACAGTGCGAGGTGCAACAATCCCTCCAGCTTGCACCTTAATCTTCTCTCGAGATGCCACTTTTGGCATTGACACTTTTGGAAGGTCGGTGCGAGGTGGATCACTGGCAAACTTCAACCATATTACAGACCATGCTACTCCCAGTACTGCTTCAACAAAGAAAACTGATTGGGGTCCCATGTGCTTCACCAGACTAGGAAACAACAGCATGCCACAGGCTGCACCAAGGTACATCCCCGAGGTTGTCAGAGACACTGAGCGAGAGCGCTCCTGTGGTGGCACCCATTGTGCCAGAACAGTGTGAATGGCAGGAAATATGAATCCTTGTGCTACACCGACAAAAAGGCGAGAAAGGACCAGAATGACTACTCTGTTGGGGTCTAGTGGAATTAAACCGCATATCAAAGACCACAACACGAATGACAATAGCAGAACACGTCTGCCTCCTATTCTCTGTGCTGCCCATCCACCAGGAATCTGTGACAAAACATAACCATAATAGAACGTGGAGAGTATCATGCCCTTGTTTGCTTGATTCACGCCGATGGCATCAGCTCCTACGGTGTAAGCAATCGAGAATCCCACACGCTCAATGTAACAAACATTTGTGCAGACGAAAGTCAGCAATACTATGACATAACGTTTTGGGAACTTCATTCTCATCATCACTAATTAGAGATGAAGCACGAAGTTTTGCAGCAGTCTTCTTAATCAGGCCACCACTTGCTGACCTCCCACGAATATTCACCAGGGTTTACCATAAGCCTGCCTCTCTTCCTTCCATCTCTAGGAATACTAAGATCTGAAACAGACAAAATATTGATCATTCAATGATATGAAACAACGTGGGCTTCTTCAACTCTGCTTCATATATCCATAGCAGCTTACTGATCTCAAAAGGAAATTAACACAGACAAAGCTCTATATGCTGCGCATTAACTCAAGAGACCTGCTCAATGAAGATCAAAGAAGAATCCATACATCAGTTAGTTGTATGAATCAAGACATGAATATTACGTTCGTAATGTATCTCTTCTACCGTATTGTGTTGCTACTATGCAATGAGAGAAAAGAGTTCAAATCCTACAACAAAGACTCGACGATCATGCTTGGAATGCAAAATGCAATTTGCAAGTCATATGGTTTAGACTGTCACCACCTCTACATTCCATGAAAAAGAAAGAAAACATGCTCAAATAATCTTAGATTTTAGCTTAGAGGAAACAAGTTCCTGTTTAACGATTGAACAAGCCCATCAAAAAACCTATACTGAGTACTGACTGAGCTAAATCTTATCCATATCCAAGTACCAAAAAGACAATGTTCTTGCTAAGTGTTTTCGTCAGATATTACGAAACCAAGCTTGAACACACCACTGTAAGCTAGAAATAACTTGACTCCAAACTCCAATCGATTAATCCTGTGGCTCCCAATCGAGCACATGATGTTCACACATTTGCACTGATTCCAGATATTAAGGTCAGCAGGCCCAAGTAGGAGCAAATCTTGGCATGGATAATCTCCTGTTCATCAGAGATCTGCATCTAACACATCCAATTTTTTACCCAACTCGCAAGATCTTCAACAAAAACTTGCACCATTCACCTGCAACCTCCAGTGTAGATCAGATCACCTAAAGATCTGGTACTTCCAACCCCAAATTCTAGCCGAAATTCGACAAGCCACACAATACCACACCTCACCGCAAGAACCGACCGGCTGACCACGCCATTCGCGGCCTCGCGCGCACGCATATTGCGCGAAATAAAAGGATAAGGGGGAGAAAAAGAAATGCCAAATCGAGAAACATCGGAAGCGGAAAAGAAACGGGAGCGGAAGTAGTCACCTCAAGATCCCGCGACTTTGTGGAGGCGCCGCCTGTGGGGGAGCCCGACCTCAAGCTAACCCTACGCAGCCCCCGCCGTTGCAGGCGGCGGACGACGGCGAGGTGGGCCAGGTGTCGGAGGAGGAGAGGTCGGGTGGGTCGATCTGCTCAGCGCCGCTCTGTGGTGTTTTTCACTTAACCGCCGGGAGGAGTGGAAATAGGGTAAGGGAGGTCGGTCGAACGGGGAAATGTCAACTGCTGCTCATCATAAACTCATTTTTTTTTCTCCGGTGAGAGCACAAGCACATGCATTAACGTGGTGTATTGTCAATCTGTCGCGTAGACTTGTTCTGCCAATTGTGATCGTAGACCAGCTCATTTAGTTGAACAGATTCCGGATTATTATAACGTTAGCATGATAAAAGAGTTAGCGAGGTTAACAATCAAGAGAGAATATCGGTGCTTCCTGCTCTTACGGTGAGCAAATAGCAAGAGATGTCACGAACGCATTTGACATTTTTAGCGTGCGTAATAGCAAAAGTAGCATCTTTATTCATCAAAAACAAAAATGACAACTTATCTGTCCCTTAGAGGATCGGATTTTCCGAGGACGCGGTATATGGCAAACCCGATCTACGGTGTGGAAATATCTCGTTTGGCCCCAGGGTTGTAGTAATTTCTAAATATAGAAAATAAGCTATAGAAATTATGAATTTTTTGTGAAAGCTCCCGACACGGTATACGTAATTTTTTAGAAATTTATATGTTCTACATTTTTCTTGAAAATTTCTTTAAAGCTATTGTTTGCATGCAAATGAAATAACCGATTTGAGGAGAAAAAATTCAAAAACATGCTCAAAGTACTTTTCACATTTATTCTCAGTATAATTGTCCCAAGTTTAGAATTTTTTGATATTTTCTAAACCCTAGGGGTCGGATTTGCCTCATTCTAACCCTTGAGGCCCCTAGGGGTACAGTAGCTCCCACCCCTTTTTTAACTAAAACCTTGCTTTTGGTGTCCCTGGATTCTTGCTAAAATCAAAAAAAAAATTGTTTGATATGATTTCGTTACATGTGATAATACCCCCTCCCCCGACAACGAAAGTTTAATTTGATCAACAAGGGTGGGCTGCGGCGCCCCATGTCATTACCCCAAAGGGTAATCACACTTAGGCATACAGATTACTATTCGTCTGCCCGGTTGAACATTGCTCCGACGAATAGCAAGCCTTACCAGAGTCAACGCAGCAGAACAATAAGATAGAAAATGTACTTTTTATTACAGTAGTTAGCCACGCAAAGCTATGGTTCTTATTACAAGTAGTAATTTACAACTGCAAAATGGGACTACGTCGATCCCTTCGCTTGCCTACCCTGCTCCACTGGACGCCTACTCATCCCACGTGCCGAATAGGATGTACACCTCGCCCTGCTCCTCGTAGTAAGGGTCCTCATTTCTGCGGTCTCATATGCACTTGTGTGTCTTTCGTCCCACTCAGGACAGTTCCCGGTCGGACTAGGATCTAACAAAAGAGAATAACAGCAAGGTTGAGTACTAATGTACTGAACAAGCATTAATTGCAAAAATACATTGGATGACTCATCTATGTTCTTTATCACATTTTCTAGATTATCTCTTTTCTGAAAAATAAGTAACTCGTCAAAACTTTAGGTGGCAGATTTTAATACTGAAAAGACTACTTGTCACTCGGTAAGAAGATAAACCTCCCAGTAGTCATCGTAGTCTCCAATCCAGGAGACATGCATGAATTCATGATTTTTATTTAGCACTACGCAGGCTTTGTACCACTATACCCATAGCTACTCTAAGCTCTCTCTCTCTCTCTCTCTGAGCTGGGTCCCCTGCATTTCCTTTGATGCGGGTTCAAGTTCAGAGTACATAACATTTTTTGGTTATGTGATTAATTCTCCACCCATTACTTTCCGTCGGTGTCCTCGGGGGCTCACCAAGTCCTCCACCGAGTTCCCTTAATGTTGGTTGGGTCGGATTCTCCACATCCAACACTCCACCTTAGCGCTATAGCGACTTGGATCACCCACTCCCGGACTCTCATGTCGGCTTGGGTTCCTCCAGCACACTCATACATAGTTACTTACCCGATGTGGAGAGTATAACCACGTAACAAGGTAGCATTTTCTGTCCGTTGAAGCAGAAAATGGTTGGCACTTAAATACGACATCTTATCCAGGTAAGAGTTTTGTTGGTCATTATATATTAACTATATGTAAAGGGTCTTACCTCTTCCCTCATCTCTTTCCTAGCACAGGCCCCCTTTACCAGCCATAATATTAACTCTTACAGTACAACTGCTCCTCTCAGTTGTACCGCCCTTTTCTTATTCATCATCTTTTTTTCTTTTCTCTTCTTTCATTTATCTGATTTGATTTTGAGACATAGTTTTTTATGCGAGTATAGATATGATACAACAAAATAACGTTTACATTTAATATAACTATGTGGGTGATCAAGAAATAAGCTTGCCTTCGGAATTGTAGAAAAGATCAGTGTCGAAGAACTCTAGATCAGTTACTCCGGTCTGCGTGGGTTTGTCATCTATAATTATGTGGCAACGCGAATAATAAATAAATAAATATTTAGTTGCTTTTGAGTGATATTATGCATACATAAGTTAATGGATTTTATTTTGTTAGCGTATTTTAACTTAATAACATTTTTCGGATCCCCCCGTTAAGTTAGCACTCCCCAACTGTGGTTATTCTACAATCTATTAGCTCTGGGATCAAGATTGCCTAAACTCGCGTTTAATCGTAAGAAAATAAAATACTACACAGACTCGTATGCAACTATGTTTATTAAATTTTACTCATGCAAATTAATGCCTAATCGATTTTACGCAGCTATTGTTTCACTTAATTAATCTATCTTTATTGAATTATTTCTAAAGCATCATGTTATTTATTTAATTTGGGGAGTTCTATTGGCAATTAATTTCGTTCTATAATATCATATTAATTTTATATATTTTTTCACATTTGCGTCCGTGCTTCCTCCCTCTTTTCGGCTCCCTGGTGGCCCACGTGCCCGGCGCTGTTGCCAGCGCCTCCCTAGCTCGTGTGCCTCCGGTGGATTGCCCCCGCGCCTCTCGGTTGTGCCCTTGTTCCTCCCTCTGGCTGCGCTCGTGCCCCTTGCGCCGGCTTGGCCCGCGCCTATGGCGACTCGGCCACGCGTTGCACCGAGTGCCGGGCTCGGTTTCCCCTTTTGATGTAGCTACTTTGGTTTTTATGTGCAATCTTAATTTATTCTCGATTTAAGGTTGACTGATGCTCATGCATGGAGAGGGTACTGGAGTGAGCTACTGTCGTGGTGGTGATGTCGCTTTTGTACTGTGGTATACTACTACTCTACTCATTCTATCCCACTCTCCACCCCTTGCTCTGTGATTGGAGATGGATGATGATATTGCTGGCTACTATTAGTGTTCTAGGATTTGAGCGATGATAGGTGTGAGCTCTTTGTGTGCATGGTTCTGGTTCATGTTGAGTTATTCGGTTTGGGAAAAAATAGAGGGAATGGGAGAGGAAATGGTGGGCTACTGTTATATGTGTTGTTATATGTGCACTCTCTATGCATTTTTTCTTGTTCATATTGTGGGTTTCATTTTTGGGCAAAAATGAAAGTGGGTGCAGGAATGATGGTTTACCTCTGTGAGCTTGGTTGGTTTGGGAAAAGGGATGGTGGGTGTTTGGCCGCTGTGGTGGTGAGGGTGTTCTCTGATGTCCCTTGTTCCTCCTTGTCGGCTTAGCATCGATCTTGGTGGTCGATGACGGGTCGAAGCCGTTGTTGACGCCGTTCCTGCTCCCTTCGTCTTCCTCAACTCCTTTGCTCCCCTTCTCCGGTTGTTTTTGGTGGTAGTGGCAATGGTACTGCTTGGCCTGGTTTGCTTGTGCTTGGGATGTGGAGGGCAGTGGGCTTGGTGGAGCTTGGGATGTGGTTGCACTGTTGGCTTTGCTTGCTCTTGCTAGTCTTGTGGATGCAATACTTGGCTTGTACTTTGCTTGGCTTTGAAAGGCTTGTGAATGGCTTTTCTTGTGTTGCCCTTTGGCCCGAAAGAAAAGAGAGGCTTTGTGATATATTGAGGAGGCTTGTGAATGGCCTTGCTTGTGTTGCCTTTTGGCTGTGAAAGGAAAGAGAGGCTTTGTGATATTTTTGAGGTAGCTGTGAAGTGGAAGATGTGTTTATGTGGGGGGTTTCGGCTGAGGACTCTCCTGCACTGTGCATTGCCCTATCATTTTCCTTCTCACATGAAACTATTTGGCTTTGGTCCAATGGTTAAAAGAACATTGTTCGTTGGATTGTCTGTGGTTGAGGTAAGTCTGTAAAATGGAAAGTGGTTGTTGGGCTAAGAAAAAGGAATATGCCAATGGTTCATTGGGCATTGTCAGACTTTTCTACGGTTGAGGTAAGTTGTGAAGAGTGGGTGTCGGATTTATAGAATTGTCGGGTGATGAAACCCACTGGAGATGAGAGAGTGTCGACTAACTTAGGTTGGTCTGGAAACCTTGGTGATCCTCTCAAAATCTGACGACAATCCCTTCTTTACCCTAACTCTATTTTATTGCCTTTGGTTTGCTAATCGTTCTCTGAATTTTTGGCGAATGTTGGAAATGTGGATTGAGGAAGGATTCAACAGCTGGCGATGCATGGACAAGATTTCAAGGAGGGCTTCGGCAGCATGCAATGCAAGAACTTTATTTTATCCTTTTGTAATTTACTTAGAGTTGTGATTCATTATTGTGATTTGTTGTAAATGATTCTTGTAATAAGTTAATGTTTTACTCCTACTTGTAATGCATTCTTGTAATTAATTCAGAGAATACATTATTGATTTATTTCTGATTGTAACGAACTCTTGTAATTAATACTGTGTTGTAATATTTTACTTTCACTTGCAATTATATGATAATGTGATTAATTCTGAGATTGAATTAATGTTGTATGTCCTTTTGTAATGAATTCTTTGTAATTGACTTTGGGTTATATCAATGTTGTAAACTATGCTCTATTACTCTCGTTGCCAAAGAGATGTTCTAGGTTGATTTGGATGACTGGTTGTATACTTTTCATGATGTAGTTAATTTTGTGATTGAAATAGCGCTTCACTTTTCTTGTAAAAATTTATATTATAAATTCTTATGTTGTTTTAACACTGAAATATTGTATGGAATTGTTTGGCGAGGTGTTCAAGATTACTCTGAACTTTTGCTTTGTTTGTGCTTAGAAAATTTTAATTTACTGCTAATTATTGCTTATCGATGTTTAGATCAGTTTAATTTTCTCAGGTTCTCACACGGGCCAAGCGGGCGACCATACGAGATAAAAAAAATTGTGGAATGAATTTTTTTGTACCTGTGGTAATATTTACTTCTTCTTTTTTACCTCCATAAAGAAGATAAAATCTGTATCGGAATGTTGTCGTGAAGTAGGAGTACGATTTCCTCCACGTCCCGGTCGACTTCGGGTACCAGTACTATATTCCTTCGTGCTCCGAGTAGTACTAATAGTACTAGTCCTTTCTAGATTTGTAACATCCAAAAATTCTAAACTTGGGATAATTATACTAAGAACAAATGTGGAAAATATTTTGAGCATGTTCTTGAAATTTTCATCAAATCGATTATTCCATTTTGCATACAAACAGTAGCCTTAAAGGAATTTTAAAGAAGAATAAAGAATAGCTAAAATTATGGAAATATTACACAAATAAGTACACTGTGTCAGGAGCCTTCACACAAATGTTCATAATTTTTTAGCTCATTTTATATATTTAGAAATTGCTACAATTCTCAGTCTTTTCTAGAGGGGGTATAAGTATTACCACACCCCTAGGGCCCAGAAATACGTATTACCATGCCGCTGGGGCGGAAATACCTATTTACTTGCCCCTGGGGCAGGACGAGGCATTTTCGTGCCCCTGAGGGCCTGATTCGCCATGTGTCGCGTCCTCAGCAAATCCGGTCCTCTCGAGGACGGACAAGGTATCGTTTTTGCCTTTGATGCAGGGGGAGGGCTAGTTTTGCTATTGTGCACACCAAAAGTGCCAAATGTGTCAAAAACTCGAGATATCACAGGATCGAACCCAACAAAGTAGCGAATAACACATTCGGCACATAGTTGGTAGAAACTAAATTGCATCCCCAGATAAGAAGCATTTTTCTTAAGAAGAATGGGTCCAATTTCAATAGACCATGCCCTCTTTTTGCATGACTACATATTTTTCTATTTTGTTAATTGCAATCCCCTTGGTTGTCCAGGAGGAAGAGAAGAGAGGTACTAGACAATGGACCTACCATCTGCTCTCAATAAGATATTTCACTTTTTTCACTAGCAAAATTAGAAAACGCAAACAAGGTATAAAATCTATGAGCTATATGGTTAGACTACCCAATAGACAGCTCCAAGTTTTTGTTGCTATTTGTTGTTGACAAGTTTTAGAAAATTACATGTTAACGGCTAAACAAAAACCGATTTAGGGCCCGGTTTATTGAACCATGTTGTAGACCACCCTTTTATTCACAACATAGAAGATATGTTTAATTACTACTCCCTCCGATCACAAAAAAAGCTACATGTAGTCAAACTTTCTAAACTTTTGCTATCAATATCTTATTAAATATTATCATTGGACACATAAAAATCATATGTGTCTCAAAAAATATTTTCATTGTAATACTCTGATTTATTATAAGAAAGAAAGCTCTCAAAAGAGAAATTAGACATAAGAAATAGGGGGTTTCTGCAGTTTTTCAGCAACCTAGGCCTCAGGCCTTGGCGCAGGAGGCCCATGAGGGACCAGCCACATATAAAAGGAGGGAGAAAATCCTAATGTAATATAGCTATAGTGCACACCGCCACTTTAGCGCCCCCCCCTCCATGTTGCTCTACCAAGATGAGGAGAAGAGGAGAAAGGAAGAAGACGAAGGAAGAAGAAGAAAGGAAGAGGAAGAAAGGGAGAAGGAAGAAAGGGGAGGAAGAAAGAGGAGAGGAAGGGCACGTTCACACAGTGATAATTCGATCTCCAGCGGTTCGTCAAGGGTAAACTCGATCTTCGATCGCTCGGTAGATTAATCGATTTTTTGATGCTGTTAGTAGTAGATAGGTTTGGTACAGCAGCGTTGGTTGTCGGTTTTGGGTAGGCTACGTGCGTTTTCTAGTCTGGCTTTCTCTTATAAAGTAGTAGTGCTCGTCCTTAGATTTCTATAGGTGCAAAGATCACTCCATTTGGAGTTACAGTTTAGGAGTTATGATGGTTTCTTTACGACTGTTCAAAAGGGTTGATGAGAATTAGCAGTCACAGTGTGTGGCTAATATGATTTAGTTAGAGGTCGAATCAGAAAGTACACCTAACATGAAAGTTGTAGGAAATCCTTTAAGATTTCCAGAATGGTAGAGAACCTGGTTTTTGGATCAGCCAATCAAAAGATACGAATTTTCTTCTACCGCTGTATTTCTAACTGACAGATTGAAGAACAGAAACTTCACCAGATCATTAGATTTATTACAAGGCCGAATCAGAGAACCTTGCCAACTAGATTATCGTATATGGTTTTGTTATGTTTCTAGAGAGACCAAGATCACTCCGTTCCGAGTTTCGTAGTAAAAGTTGTGATTTATTTTGTACTTGCTGTCCAGATTGTAGTCCTGTTAGATTATTGGTTTATGTGAGTAGATCGACTTTGTGATCCTTGGGTTAGGATGCTGTGATTAGATGGTTCGAGTGAGGTCCTATTCACGTGGTTTCTCATTCAAATATATTTAATTTGTGTAGGAGGGGAAAATTCGAGTGTAGCGACTTAGTCTTGCCTCATAGCGCCAAGAGCGGAAGGCAAGTACATTGTAATTCTTTATGTTGATGAATGATGAGTGCTTGTATTCATACTGTTATTTCTATGATCCATAATTACATTCAATGCTTCATGTTTCTTTCATATCCATTAATCCATGTTGAAAGAGATGATGTCTTTCATTATTCATGATTCATTCCATTCATTCATTTGTTCATGTTCCTTCCACAGGAGTGGAAAATAAAGACCCATCAATTCCAGTATGGGCACGTAAGACCCACCATTCTAATGTGTGCAGATTTGGATCCCCGTATGAAATGTTCTTCATACGGGCCTTGGATCCCTGCATTTTGTTAAATGCTGGCCTAAGTGAACACCGACGGGTGTGTCACTAGCTATACTGGTATAAGCAGAAGTGTAGTTCATTTATTCCATTCATTCATATATATACATTCGGTGTTATGTTCATATTCTTTAATGTTGTTGTCTTGTTCATATTTGTTGTATGTCCAATTATTCGCTGTACTTGCTGAGTCTCGGATTCATTCTTATTTTGTTTGTTTATTTTAGGTGATCGTTGATGATAACTCTACTGGGAGGGAATAGACACACATAAATTATTCACTTCACCATATTCTAGTTTCAATAATATGATTTGGTTCCTGTCTTTCATTCGTTAATTGATGAACTGTAATAAATAAAGTTAGATGTGGCTGATATCTCTTTCCATGTTATGGTTGCTTAAGTACTGCTTGTGGTCCTTGATCACCCATTTGATATAATTATTTGGATTCAATCTTTATTCATGCCATTGTACTATTAAAGTTTGATCTCTTTATGTCCTTAGATGAGTTATAGTTTAAATTATTCCGCTTGATGGTTATATGTTAGGTTATTTAGGTGACATCTTGGCTTCGAATAGCCAGGGTGTTACATTCATAATATTATAATTTTATTAGGTCTTATAACTATATTAAAATAAAAATTAGTGGTCAAAGTTGCATTTCGGGGATCGTGTCGATGCCCAAAACGACATTCTTTTAAGATTGGAGGGAGTTGTTAGTTAGATTCCAATCCTTAAGAACTGAATAAACTCAAATATGAAATTTCAAACGTAAATTAGACCATTTTATAGGCGAAAACCGCCCCAAAAATTATTCTCAAAACCCTGGCTGTGTATATGAGAACCTTGCATATTCTTAGTGCAATTTGTTTGGATCAATCTAAGTTTAGAACCAGACTAAGCCTAAACAGCCTAAAGTACATACGATTTGAGTGCTTGTATCGAATTATAACTAGTTCAATCGTACCATCCCAAAAATTAAAACTCAAGTTTACTGTATAGAGAATAATTGTTGAGTTATTTTTTTAGCATGTTTCTAAATTTTTCCTAAATCATTTGTTGCATTTGCATTCAAATAGTGACCTTAAAAGAATTTTTGATAAAACATCAAGATATATAAAAATTAAAAAAAAACTAAACTGTGTCAGAAGCCTCCACAAAAAAATTTGTGATTTTTGGAACTCAATTACTATATTTAGAAATTCCTCAAACAAATTCCAAAACTCTTTTCTTTTCCTGCCCGCTCTTTGGGCCGAAAGCCTACCTCGGCCCACTTATTTTCTCCCCCACCCAAAGCCACCACGGCCCACGCCGCTACCTCTCCTCCCTTGTTCCCTCTCTCGCTGATGCGCTGGTCCCATCTGTCAGCACCCTTCTTCCATCTCGCCTCGCCCTGCTCACCAGCGTGTCGTGCCAGACCGCCAACTCACCCGGGTTTCAATTGCCGCCCCCGCTTTCTCGTGACCAGCATGGCCATCGCCTGTGCCTCACCGTCACCTCCAGACGCTACAATGGCCAACCACCCCTCTGTTGCCGCCTTTTGACCGATCAGGCGGAGAACGAGAGTGCGCCCTCGAGTTCTCGCCGCGCCCATAAAAATATCACCGCTTGTCTCGTGTGATTCTCTTCAGTACTTAACCCTCCTAACCGTGACATCCTATCCTTGGCTCACCCTTCATTCAATCTCGTGCAAAACTCCAAGCTTCTTGCTATTTGAATTGCCGAGAACGAGAGCGTCATTCTCGACACTGGTGAGCAAGCTCCAACCCACCATTGCCGTCGGTGAGCTCCATTCCTCTCGATAACCACATCACCATCTATCTTACACCTCCCTCATGCTATTTCCTTTATTGATGTAGCCAATGGAGCTCTACGAAGCTGAGCCGGAGTCATCTTCTTTGCCTCCGTTGCGCACCCTATCCATGTTGACACGTTCCCACCGTTCTAGTAAGTTTGAACCCCAAATAACCACGTCATAATGTATTCTATACCCCGATGATGCAATCCCTTCACTTGATGCTAGTCCACTCGTAGAAAATACTTGGGTTCGCGTTTCTTCCCCATTTTCGACCGTTGTAGCCATTTTCGCTGTTTGCCGCCACCTCGATGAGTCACTGGTTGATTCCTTCTATCCTTAACATCCTCAGTGTGCATGCAAGCTAATGTACACCTTCTTGTAGCTTCTTCATCACCGTGACATGCTGCCACCGTGAAGCCATCACCGTCACCTCTGTACCCTCTTCGATCATCTTCTATCATCATTAACCACCGTGGTGGGCTCCTAGTAGCCCCCTAGAGCTAATATGTAGGTTAGAATTGATGTTTAGTATGCGTAGCATAGAGTTCCTCGTAGCCGTCCATGGTGCCGCCGAGAAAAACGTTGTAGCTGCCACTCCGGTGACCCTTGGTCCCTGAGTCGCCGCCGATAGCATCGCAATCACCCATAGAACCCATGTGCACCTCCTTTCACCTTGTTCTTACCCCATTCGTGAAAGCCATCACAGCCTCGTCCTACACCGCCTTTGGAAGTCAGGCGTCAACACACCGGCCACCCATTGCCCCGCCGCCGCCCCCGGTCAGGTTCATCGTCAACCCAGGAACCCATTTTGCACCTTCCTGAGCCAAGCCACCGCGCTGTTCGCCATCGGCGAGCTCGCCTTCCCGCTTAGTCGTGCATGCTTTGTTCCTTTCTCTGACTTGTGGGCCCATGTGATTAGGATTAGATTAGCGCTAATGACAGTAGTTAAAAGTGTCAAGTCGATGACATGTGGGACCGGCCAAATAATTAATCAAAAATCTAATTTAAATAAGTTTTAGAAACTGAGTCACTAGCATGCGGGACTCACTCTTTTCATAACTTAAACGTATTTAAATCCCAAGAGAATGACAAGTGCACCCCACCTGTTATAGCCTAACCTGGGACAATATTAGTTTAAGGTTAATTACTTATTAACTAATGAGTTGCTGACATGTGGGATCATTCATTGTTTTCTTAATTAAAACGTTATTTAAAACTCGAGATTTTGACATGTAGGACCTACATGTAAGAAAATGATTTTATAGAAAAATGTAAAAAATAATATAAAAGCTCTTTCAGTCCTAAAGGAATACATCTTCTCTATAGAGAAGCGTAATCTAGCGTAAATACACTTTCGACGTCACCTTTTCTTTTTTAGGGATTTTATAAACCAAACTAAATTCAACTGGCTATAACTTTTGTATATGAACTTCAAATTCAATTATTTTTGCTAATCTAGCATAAATATGGCATACCACTGGATCATTTTGGTTTTATTACTACGCTCTCCGCTGCTCTCTTTTGATACTTGAATTTATTTGACTGGTCGGTCCATCGTAATGTAAACTTGCTATGTGTCATTTATGATTAAGACTTATTGAATCATGTTGTATGTATGAATTGTGTATGGAAGTGATTGCCAATGTTGTAGATGTGTTGTAATATCCCAATTTTCTGAGTTTTAAAAATCTTTTGAATAGTTACTAGTTGGGAAAAAATTCATCATTTGAATTTTTATTGAATTTTATTAAAGCTTAATATGGACTTTAGCATCAAAATGATTTAATATGATTAATCCCAACATCAACAATTGTCAAAACTATTTTATTTGGATTCTATGTGCTTAGATATATTTTATAGAATTTTTTCTGAGTTCATTTGATATTTTCTAATTGCTATTTTGATTTTTAGTATTTATTAAAAAATAATAATCTATTTTAAATCTGGAACAGTAATTGGGCCGAAACCCAACCACTGTTCCGGTTCAGCTCAATCCAACACGGCCCGTTTTCTTCCACGCTGCAGCCCGGCCTGCTTGGTGTAAGATCGAGGAGGCCGACTAGAGGGTGAATAGGCGGTTTTAAAAATACTTTCGGCTAAAACCAATATATAATGCGGAAGCTAATAACAATTGGTTTTGCACAATAAAAACCTAAATCAACTAGGTTCGACTAAGTGCACCACCAATATAAATACAATTCAATAAGAGCAATCATACAAAGATATATAAGCAATTAAAGCAAGAATATAAATTGCTCAAGTAAAGCACAAGCACAAACCAAGATGACACAATGATGTTTTACCGTGGTGTTCAGAGACTTGCCGGTCTCTCCAAATCCACGTTGAGGTAAGCCCAACCGAATTGGACTGGCTCCACTAATTAAGCCAACACCTCCGAGGTAAGTCCAACTACTTGGACCGGTTCCAACACGAACCAACACCTCATTCCACTAGGATTGCTCTTCCTCCACTCCGGAGATGGTGAGCATCAAACCACTCACAACCACGCCGGGCCTTCTCACAAGTTTCTTGAGAAGATCACCGGTCACGACGCCTCCACACCGTCTAGGTGTCGGTAAACACCAAGAGTAACAAGACTCAACTTTCACTTGAACTAATCAAGTGTCTAAGCTCAGTGGATACACAATCAACTACCTAAGGCAACACATGCACTTAGGGTTTACTCTCCAAGCTCACTAAGTGCAACACATGCACAAAAGAGATGAGAGGTTTGCTCTTAGCTCAAAGGACTCAATAGAGGTTCAACAATAACCTCAGCAGCAACCAGCAACCTCCTCCAACCAGGCAATGTGTGTATTTATAGCCCACACTCAAAAACTAGTCGTTGGAGGAAAGATTCCTTTGAATCTGACAAGGGCCGGTCTAACCGCCAACTAATGGCCGGTCGGACCACCCATGCGCCAACAGCTATAAAACTAGCCGTTGGACTCACGGCCGGTCGGACCGCCAACTAATGGCCGGTCTGACCACCACAATATCGGTCAGACCGCCCGAGGAAAACCAGCACGATTCCAAAAGGTGCTTCTCTGGAATAAATGTACCGCAAAAACTCTGGTACTTCCGCTCTCTGGTGGTACCGTTTATTTAACGGCGGTACTACTGCATAGAGAATCAAATCAAGGGGAAATCGGTTGGACCGCCCAACACATGGCAGTTTGACCGATATGCCACCGGTCAGACTGCCAGGCTCCAGAGAGACCTTGCACTTTCACTTCGCTTCAAACGGCAAAACACATTCGCCCATTTGAGTGCAATTCCAACAAGGTTTAAAGGTGATATTCTCAACAAGTTGCAAAACACATTTGCCAACCTTTAAAATACTCACCACAAGGAATAAGGTACATGGACTTACACCATTTGTAAAACACATTTGCAAACTTAAGTCACATGCTACAAGAAATCAAGCATGAGCATCAACTATTTACAAAACACATTCGCAAATAATAGC
This sequence comes from Hsuehochloa calcarea, assembly GCA_036346395.1. Taxonomy (NCBI): domain Eukaryota; kingdom Viridiplantae; phylum Streptophyta; class Magnoliopsida; order Poales; family Poaceae; genus Hsuehochloa; species Hsuehochloa calcarea. Next base: position 6,201,020 of record CM070615.1, on the reverse strand, counting down.
ATAATGCCACAAGTCTAAGGTGTATGGACTTCAACCATTTGCAAAATATATTTGCAAGTTTTAGTCCCATGCTACAAGGATTAAATGCATAAACATCGGCTATTTGCAAAACGCATTCGCCAATAATAACTCCATGCATAGATGAGTTAGAGCAAACACAATGAGTTATCTACACATGACTAACTCATGCTACTAGTCAAGACCTCTATTAATAGTACGGCAATCTATACTAGCAATCTGGTCTTCCAACCAAACTCCAAGACCGGTAAAAGACTAGGAACACATCCTTAGCCCTAGCTAGTCATACCTTTGTCTTGCATCTTCTTGAAGCTTGATGACGCACATCATCGCTTCAAGTCCGGGTCATTGACTTGATGATCCATCAACACATGATGATCTTCTTCACTTAGGGCTTCGGGATCTTATCTTGAACATCATCAACACATGATGATTTCTTCATCCCGAGTCTTGACATGCATCAACACATGATGCATTCTTTCACTTGACATCCATCAACACATAATGGATCTTCTCTTGACTTGATGTGCATCAACACATGATGCATCCTTTACTCCAAGTCTTAATATGCATCAACGCATGATGCATCCTTCATTAGACTCCCATCAACACATGATGGGTCTTCTCTTTGAACATCATCGACACACGATGATTCTCATTTCTTCAAGCTCTTCATATGCATCAACACATGATGCATCCTTTACTTGAATCTTGACTTGATCAACTCATGATCATCCTAAGTCTTCATCACCTTGGAACATAACATATTCATCCAACTCATGAAAAATGTTAGTTCCACAATATGATTATCATTAATTACCACACCATACCATTAACTCATAATGGTGGGACAACATACTTCAATCTTTCCTTTTTGGTAATTGATGATAACCACTTCAATTGCACATCAATTGAATATAGATAATGTAACACAGCATGAGTATATATGAACTACACAAGTTATATATCTCCAACATGAGTATGCAAGAACTACACAAGTTCTACATACTCACAACATGAGTATACGAGAACTACACAAGTTTTGTATACTCAAAACATGAGTATACGAGAACTACACAAATTTTGTATACTCAAAACATGAGTGTACAAAAACTATACAAGTTTTGTATACTCAAACGGATATGTTTTAAAGTAAAGATCCCAAATATATGTGGAAAATGGAATATGGATCAATACTAATGAAACCACAAAATATGGAGTGAACCCCCTAAATGTGTGCATACACAAATATATAATAGAAACATATGCACATATTCAAGTTCAACTTATGGTGGGGTTCAACCTATATTTTGGATCGAAGAATGCAACAATACATAAGATTAAGAGTCGAATGCATACCTCGTTGAATTTCACCTTTATATCCAAATGAGACTACACACTAGATATAACAATAGAAATGTTAGTCTCACATATAGATTTATCATTAATCACCAAAACACTCCATTAACTTATAATGGCGGGTCTAGACCCTTCACTCGGCCTTTCTTTCGCCGAAGCCTCGCACATCCCGCCCCTTCTGCCTCTGCCTGGTGGGGCCCACGGCATCGTCTCCTTCCTCTAGCTTCTTCCTCACGCACGCGTTGTCCGAAACCGCCATGGCTGGCCGAAGCTCAAGCCCGTCCGACAAAAGAAATCTCCAACTGATTTGCTTCGAGAAAACGCATCAAACTCTATCCTTTTCTTTTCCGAACCCGAATCCGGGTGGAATCAAGTCTCGAATCAAACTCTATCTCCAAGAACCAACCAAATCCAAAACGAGTGCGATTTTGGGTTTCCTTATCGGATCGTGATCTTGCGCTATAAATAGCCGCCTAGGGCTCGTCTGGACCACCTCATCCCGAATCCCAACCCCGTTTTTCTCCTAAAGCCCTGGAGGCGGTGCAATCGTGAATTAGGGTTTCGGTGCCGAAGCTCAAAAACCTCAAATTCCTTTGCCGCCGGGATGCCTTGCCCCCGTGGAGCACACCGTCACCATCCACATAGCAACCGCAACCTCAGAAACCCCTTCATTTCCCCAGAGTGTCATTGGTGATCGTCCTCGACAAAGTCCGTTGATCGTTCTCCGCCCCGGTGTCGATTCTAACCACCACCATCAACCCCTCGCATCAACAAGGGTATCATTGAGTCTGCAATAGCAATGTCTACCTGTTGCGTGCACTCGCCACCGGTGCCGCGCCGCCGCTCGTCGTTGTCGGCTGGTCCAGAAGCCCTCGCCGACAACGTTGTCATCACCAGCCACGGGACAACACACATCATCACCAAATCATCCGCCACATCAGCACTTTGGCCTATGTGTCACATACGTGTCGGTCCAGTCAGCGTCGACGTGGCACGAGTTCACCTTAACATCAAACCCATTCTCCCTAGACCTAGTTCATCTTGAGCCTTCTCTCTGTCATGTGGTTCCCACTAGTCAGAGCCACTATTCCGTGAGCCATACACCCGTAGACTCATAAACCCTTGAGTGGACTTAGTCTATAGACCAAGGGCCCACTGTCAGTCTTAGTAGGGGTTTTCCGGATTTGTTTTTATTTCTGAAATTAGGTGCTAACGTCATTATTTTATTTTTTTAGTAGAAAAATAATTCCGGTAAATCCATAAATTTTGATTTTTATCATTTTATGTGATTTCAATCTTCCAAAGCCCATATCTTTTGCATCCGAACTCCGATTGAGCCCATTCAAATTTCTAAATTTATACTAATTCAAGATATATTTATTTATAATTTTTATTTAATTTTTTAGTTGGTTTTGCCTCTGTTATTTATTTGTTTTGTTTATTTATTTCGTTTGCGAGTACACGTTAATTCTTCGAGAACTTTTGAAGAAGGAGAAGTGTCCTAAGATCAAGACCAGTACTTAGATCTATTCCAAAATAAGTTATACATTTGATCATGTTAAATCCAGTTTTCAAAATTACTTTGTTTCAATGTATTGTATTCTATTTCAAGTATTTATTTAAATGCTTTTGGGTTTAGTTATTAACCCAATTTGTTATATCCACCTTGTCTATTGTTATGCCATGATCTTTTGTCACCCTGGGTTGATTTATTATTAGTTGGTATTTATCATAGCACCAACGTGGGTTGGTTAGATACAAGTAGATTGCTTAGTCATGCTACGAGTCATCATTTCATGTGAGTTGTAATTATAAACTTGACTAAATGATTATAGAACTGTATGATGAAACTGTGTGTGTTGTGTGCTATTACTCATTGATGGTATGTGTTGCACTTAATCAATAGGGTGGGAAATATTTAGACTGAGGCAAGTGATGGATTCTGTGTGATATGGTGGAGCTGTGTGCTGGGAATGATAATATGTGTGATTTAGTTAGAAATTGAAAGTCTCGCCTTGGTCAATTAAGGACTCAACTTTGTGCGTCATTGAACTGAGTCTTACTGTACAACCACATACCTGGTATGGGACGGGTCTAACTTAGTAGGTTATAGAGTCTTGACATTGACAACTCAAGTTGTAGGTTAGGTTGTGTGATGGGTGGATGTGCGGACTACGAGATAGGTCACATCGCGGGACGGTTCGCCGCATCCTTGTATAACGGTGTGTGTCATACCAAACGCTGTGAGTATCGGTTGGATGACAGTAATGCACATCGGGAGTGTCAATGTGTGAGATGAAGTTTCTGAAAGGTTTTGTTATGGTCAGTGCTAGCTACACTGATTGTATCTTGTGTGTAAAGTGTACAACCTCTGCAGAGTGTTAATCAATCTACTCGAATAGCCGCGTCCGCAGTCATGGACATGCTTGGGGATTTCACACGAGGGGTAGATTTTTATAAAATAATTGGGAAGGGTCAGCTGTATGAGATAACTTATGCAGTTGTGTGAAAGAACTTGATTAGGCTTTGTGTCCTTTATGAAATCAAATGATAAATTATTATTATTTATTTGTGTTGAATTATGTTTCCAATCTATTAGTTGTATTCAATTGCAAATGTTGCATTTATGCAAAAGAACAACAAAAATTATTCCTTTGGAATAAGCCATCATCTATAAATTACATTCTGTGGTATGACTTGTGAGTACGGTTGTGTACTCATACTTACTTCAAACAATCAACAAAAGTGGAGGAGTCTTCGTCTGAATTTGAGGAGGAGTTCTACGAAGGTGTCGATCGTTAGGGTCTCGATCCCAGTCAGTTGCCTGTGGTGAATTGATGGAATTCCGCTGAAGTTTATTTCTATTCCGTTGTTACTATTTATTTATTGTCAGCCCTGCGTGGCTTAATAATTGTAAACTCGACCATAAGGTTAAAACTATTTTTTATATTCAAATTAGTCGTTTATTCTATTAATCGTCTTGTGTGGATCGATATTCATCTATGTTTATATTGTGTGCACTAGCGTGAATCTGGACTAGTGCATAATACACAAAGTGCCTAGAATTGTATTTTTGGATCCCGATATGTGTGTGCTAGCCATTAATCATGAAACTAGCACGGTACATATAAGAATTTTTGGTATTCAAAGTCTGGTCTGACATCAATGACCCAAGAAACCTTTTTTTTTTCTTTCCAAACACGTACTGTTTGTAATCACCAAGTGCAATTAACATGTCTTCTGACATCATGCTCCATTTTGTGTGGTGCAATGCACCAGGTCTAGCCACAAATGCCCCATGAAGCTACCGCCGTGCAACGCGGAATCTTGGTGCGAGTGTGCGACAAATGCGAATATTTTTGGAGACACACGCAGAAAGTTACATGTCAATTGTCAAGGCAAATAGAGGCTAGCACATTCACATGCGCACACCCGCGTCACATGCGATCTCTGTGACTTGGTTTGGTGCCAATTGCCAACTGCAATATTAAAAAACATTACATTTGGCACGTTTTTAAATCTATAACAGAAAAAGTAACCCCCGTTTGCACATAATTACAAAAAGCAAAAACACTGCAGAAGATTTCTACCGCACATACGATCAGCGGAGTAGAAAGAAATCGATGATACATACAGTGTTAAACATTGTTGAATAGTGATGATCACTACAATGCTAAAAGTGATGTGCTACAGTGCTAGTGGTGATGAGCTACATGAATAATAATGCTAAATCAGGCTACTTTACCCGGTGCTATTTTAGTAATTGCATACAAGCAAATGTTCTTTTTGCTATTACGAATAAAAAATATGCTAAATCAACTAAAACCTCAGCTAGGTTGCATTCTCACATACTTGCATTGCATGTGATCCTTGGGTTGAATCTCAAAAATGTTGGCATATCATGTTTTCTAGGCACACGCCGATGCATATATTTTAGAGTCCTTGTCATTGTGTATGTCCTGAATTCATGTTAAAATTATGCATATTATGCAATGTAGTTGACCACTTGCTGACACAACTGAATAAATAAAGTGGACTTGATTCATGAAATTTGAAGAAAAAAGGGCCTTTTTTTTTGGAGGCGGTCAAATATTAGGAGACGTCTGCAAGATCATCTTGTAGATGATGTAATAGTGAAAGTGGCACCACTGGCTATTCTACATTAAGCTTACTAGATGGGCCGCGCCAATGTCGCGGCTCTGATTTGGTGGCTTGTTCGATACAGCACGCTGGCTATGCAGGATGGTGCGCCACTACTTGGATAGACCCAGGTCAAAAAAAAATTAAACGGTGATACAAGTGAATTATCGGGGCACTTCTTGACATAAAAAGTATGTTCGATCGAGTACAACAAGGTAAAAAATAAAAAATACAGTGACCTAAGTGGGCGTAAATAAAAACAAGGAAAACCTAAGTGGGTGTAAATGTATTTTGGCAAATAACAATTAAGCGATATATCATGTTGACAATCAAAAGGTCACCTTTGATAGTCAATACAAGGAATATGTCCATCGGTTTAATCTAATTTCATGGGATCAAGAATCTGATTAGAAAACAAACTGAGCTACGGAGGTACTTATCTTAGCCACGCTGTTGACTTGTGCTGCCGAGATGTGCACAGCGCGCGGCCACTGGGAGTCTCTGCCACTAGCGGTTGGTCTTGCGGCCGCAACTAGTTTGGTTAGCGTCGTCCTCACGGCCCCGTATGGAACAACAACGATAGAAAATGAGAGAAGTGTTCGCTTCCGTTTAATCCATTCACAAAAAAAAAAAATCATTCATTCATGTACAAACGATAGAATCGGGCCTTCGTTGCTCAAACAAGTATGCACAAAACTAAGAATATACGCTCACAAATTAGTACAAATTGGAGCAACACGGACACACAAATCAGAAGCATCGAGTTGGCTCTCTTCCTCGACAAGTCTTGGCCCGATTTTGGGCCACGATGAGCGGAAGAAAGAGAAGGGAGGGATCAGTACAGGGAGAGGACCTCACTTGCTGTCTCTTCCCTATAGTCCGTCTAGGCCTCACCGGCGGGTGCTCTCCCGCTGTCCCTATCTCATGTCGCGCCGTCCTCTTCCCTTTCACCTGTGAGAGGACAGGGGAGGAGAAGGGGAAGGAGACGCCTACGACGTCCTAGGATTTGGCGTCTGGCAACCCAGGAGCGGCGACGGAAATGTGGAAGGCGGGCGGGGGAGAGACACAGGCCAAGGGGAGGAAGGGGCATCGCGAGTGGCGCGGGCGAAGGGGAGGAGGAGGACGGCGGGGGTGATGCGGGCGAAAGGGAGGAGGCGGGCAGTGGGCCGAAGGGAGAGAGGGGGCGGCAGGGGTGTGGGCGAAGGAGAGGAGACGACCAAAGGGGAGGATGGTGCGGCCAGCGTGGAAGGCTCGGAGGAGGGAGCGAGTGCCACGACGACGGCGGGGAAGGAAGCGAGCGCGAGAGCGACGCGAGTGAGAGCAGGAAGGAGGTGAGGGATGGCAGGCGAGGGCAGCCGAACGAAGGAGGCAAGGACGTGGGCACGACTGCGGAAAAACACATCGTGGTGTGCTAAGACGAAGGAGGCGGGAAGCTTCGTGCGACAAGGGGACTCGATGCGATTTCAAAGAACGTGGGGTCTTTTCGCAAAACAGACAACATGGACACCCTATGGAGCCGCGAATTCCTTCCACTTTTATAAACTATAAATATACATGGACTCTGCTTAGTGAGGACAATCTCTGCCTGAACCTATTCTGAATCTCCTCACATGTTATACAAAAAAATATTGCACGTAGTATTGCACGGAGTATTGCAAAATTACCAGTTTTACTACGTGAGTGGTGTGAATCTGGTATGTGTTGATTGTTCGTCTTGTACTCTTTCCTATAAAAAGCTTTAAGCCCGAATTGCACGCATTGCATTTTTTTTGTGAAGATGGTTTTCTTTTTTGAGATTGTTTTTTTGTGAGGAGGGTATAATGGTATGTATAAAAACTTGAATGGATCGGGTTCGGTGCCCACGGTATACTCGGCGAGTTCATCCGCGCAAGCGGAGTTGCGGGCATCGTACCCCAGTGGCCCTCGAGTGGTTTTCTAGCCTCCGTCGTGGATGAATTCCTCGGAAGTGTCCCCGGTCGGCCACGTCTCATCAAGGCGACATGTACGCCTACGGACTACTGCTCCGGACTCGATCTCTTGGTCCACCTCCGCCTCAACGGTCTCCGTACCCCCTCCGAACCGACACGCGTTCTCGGGCGGTGGGCGTATTCCACGGGTCATGCTCGGCGCAAAACAAGGCGCGCCTTGACCTTGTACCATGACGAGAGGAGAGAGTAGTGGCTCGACGAGTGGCCGTATAGTTTCACGTGTTATGCTATTTTCATTGTACTACATTAATTGATCTGCACGAAAGCAAGCGTTATATCAAAAGATTCTTAATAAATAAAATAATAGAAAAATTACATAATCAAGTACACTTTGTCAAACACAAAATTTTCATTTTTTTACCTCATTTGCTATAATTTAAAATTCGGAGAGGCGAAGCATTGCGATTATGAAGATGCTTAGTACAACATGTGGGTAGCAACTACTTAACGATGTGTGCTACTTGTCTCCGCGGCGCCATAGCAAGGGAGCCTTGTCTCGGCGTCGGTGGGTCTCGGTCGAGGAGCCTTCCCTTATCGCGGACTCTCCACGTCGGTGGTATGTCGAAGTCGTCCGTACCTGCGATTGTATGATGTAAGTACATCGTCTGAAGTACAAAGCGTAACAAGAATGTCAATTGTTCATAACTCACGTCGTCCATGTAGATTGCTCCCGGACGGCCGGATCTGCTGTGGCGGCGGGCTCGGCGCATGAGCCTTTCCTTACCCTTGTCACGGGGTTTGCCCACGTCGGTGGTGTGTGAAGTCGTCCATGTCCTGCGTTTGCATGATGTAAGTGCACCGTATAGTGAAAATCATAAGAAGGATGTAATTTCTTCATAAGCGGCGTCGTGGATACGGATGGCCTTGAGGCGGCCGGATCTGTTGTGGCGGCGGGCTCGACCTCATGAGCCTTTCCCTTGCCCTTGTTACGGGAATGTCCACGTCGGGCTGGTGTGTCGAAGTCGTCCATGTCCTGCGTTTGCATGATGTAAGTACACCGTATAGTGAAAATCATAAGAAGGATGTAATTTCTTCATAAGCGGCGTTTGCATGAGCCTTTCCTTGTCGTCGATATGGATTACGCTCGGGAGTTTCTTGGGGTCCTTCGGTGCCTCCTCATGCAGTGCGTAAGGTTTCCACCGTGAGAAGTTCTCGGCCCGCACCGAGTAGTTTAGCATGTACTCCTGTTGGATGAATGCCATGTCGTACATCTCGGGGCCGTCAATCCTTTGGAAGAAGTGGCGGCGCATCTCGGTGCATTACGTGGGGATGAAGTTAAAATTGAAGGAATTAAACTTTGGGAGGAAAATCGATGCTTGCGAAAGAAAGCGCTTACCATGTAGTGGCCGCTTTGTAAACGCCCGGCGGCGTCTCGGTGTGTGTGGTGAATGATCTCTGCGGTTCACCACACACACACCGGGACCGCAAGCGTGGTGGCACTGGAGCATCTTTCATTGAAAAATCGGGTATTTTATTTGTTTCCTCTTCTGCGCAAGCGATTGCGCTGCTGCAACATCCTCTTGTAGAAGTTTGCGAAGAGTCCATAGCGGGTCTCGTATAATTTTCTTATTGTACATAACAAGCAAGCAGAAAAACTTTAAATTACGACATCGAGTGGCGGCCAGGACGAACTAGGTGCATTGGGACAATCCTTCATTGAGTGCCGGGGTCTTGCATATCACGCACTTCTTTGTGCGGCTAATCTTGGTACGTTGACTAGCATCCATGTCATTCAGGAAGCGCGTCTGCCGTCGCCCTTCCTATTCTCTTCAAGTCCTGTTGGGACCCGATTGCACCATGTCGGGCCAAAGATCCTTGTAGTTCATTTCAAACCATACGAGTGAAACTCTCGCTCCATGTACCGAATAGGTCTTTGCATGTCGTAGTACTCAGAGATGTATGGTGTAGCCATCTGCGCATTTGGCGCACATGCCTTGTACGTCGCGAGCATGGTTTGTGGAAGAGCTTTGGCTTGTTGCGGTGCATGTCGCCACATCACCCGGGGTGCATGCTGTTTCTTTCCCCCTAGCATGACTATTGGCGTATTTACGCCGAGCTTGATCTCGTACTTTACTTTGAGGTCGTCGATCACCCGAATGTCGTGCATTCGGGCCTTCTCCATCTTAGATCCATGTGTCTCTGCATGTTCTCGGACCACTTTGCTTGCCTTCGTCCATCGCAGCCAGCAGTGCGGTGGCTCTATTCCGAAATAACCAACGATGCGAGTCCATGTCTCTGGACAACCGCGATGATAGGGAGCCGCGCACACCTTCGGGGCCGCTATTGTAGACCTCGGACATGTTGGTCGTCATAACGCCGTACCTGCACCGTCTGTGTCATAGAGGAGGGACCATTTCTCCAATTCGGGGCGTGGTCGTTAATCCATTGGGAGAAGGTTATGGCGCTACTAGGTTGCTTCCTCTCCGAGTGGACTCCCTTGTATGTCTCGTAGTCCGGTGTTCAAGGTCTCTCCAAATAGACTCAAACTTAGTCATTTGGTTACGCATACACAATGCCTTGAACGTCTTCATGAGTTCTGATTGCGGAACCGCGTGAACAAGTTAGATGCAAGATGCCTCATGCACCACCGGATTGCACGTCGTTCCATCGGTGAGATGGATCCATCCCACGCGCATGATGTTGATGGCGCCAACAACCCGACATTGCGATGCGTGACTAGGCGGGCGTTGGCGGTCTCCCACCACGGCCCTCTTCCGTTCTCCAAGAACCACAAACCACCGGTGGATGTGTTCTCGCTCTCGACAATGGCAAATGCAACCGGAGAAGTTGGTCATTCGCATCGGCCGCCACCGCGGTGAGGATGGTGCCCTTGTACTTCCGAGTGAGAAAAGTGCCATCCATCGTTAGCAGACGGCGGAACTTGAAGCCCCGATGGCACGGCGAAAGCCCGAACACCCTATCGGTATGAAGTGGTTGGGCCTTTTGACATCTTCACGGTCCGGCTTGTTTATGTGCGTGCGGGGTTTGATCCGCAATCGGTGAAACAATCTCGGCACAAGGTTATGCGCCTCTTCGTATGTCCCGTACATAGTCTCGATGACTTTACGCTTGGCTCGTCGAACCTTCTTGTAGCTAGGCGGATAGCCAACGATTGGCGACTTCGACATCATCGCCTTGGGGAGATAGACACGTCGCCTCAACTAGGTGCGTGATGAGGTTTGCAACATATCGAAGTCACGCCCGATCTTTGCCGCGAGGCTCGTGAGCTCGCGGTATGGTCGATCGGCTCCTTGACCGTGAAGGCCGAGCCAAAGATCTTTGCTCGGAGGCGCCGACCTTGCCAGGCAGCCTTCTACTATGCACTTCACTGCGTACTTCACAGGTTGGACCGGTGCACTTTCAAATGCAACTCCAGTGGAGGTCTAAAACCCTTATGCGCTGAGGTGGTCCGGGCCCAGTCGCGTCTGTATTCAGCCCACGTATCGACCGACGTGGCAGTGTAGCGGTTGGCCTTGTTTTCTCCTCTCCGCGTTTATTTCCCACCAAACAAAAAAGTTAAATAAAAATTAGCCAAGTCGAGCAGCCTCTGCCTCGCGACCTCCTCCACGCCCGCGGCGACCCGGCTTCCACGTTACGCGTGCCGCCGCCCACCGGAAAGGGAGGATCCGATGGCGGCGGCTCTGGCGATGCACGCCTCAGGCGCTTCAGTTTCTGTAAGCACTCTACGACTCCATTTTGCCATCTTCTTCTTGTTGTTTTTTATTAAAAAAAAAACAAGACTTTCCTGTTTTCCCTCGTTCTTGGTTTAATCTAATGCGTATGGATGTTGGTTTGCGGATTGGTTGATGCCTACACTTTAGAGTTTGAGGATTTAGGTCTCAACTGAGGACTTGGAAATTGGACTGGACAGCAGTGTTGTTTGGTGTAATTGGGGAATTTCTAGTTCCATTGAGCGCGACGATTACAGTGTTTGATAGCTCCGCGTAATGAATTCTTGTTTATTTAGGGCTCTGAAATAGCATTTCCAGGGCTTCCAAACGAGAAATGGTTCCACAATTCACCATTTTACAAAACTTTAAGTTTCTGCATTAGTTGTTGTGGCACAGCATGGTAACTTTGGGGCATAGCTATTTGAGAATACGTTACAAGTTCAGAGTGGAAAGGATATGTGCACAAGGTGAGAATTTGGCTGTTTCTAGCTGAGGTAGATTAGGCTAACGGTAGGTTATGCTTTCTGTGAAATGTGCAACTTAATTGCCTGTTAGTCATCCCATGGCTCTTTCAGGTGCTAATTTTGAACTATTTATGTGGATGGGTTGGCGCTATAAATTGAATAGGTGCAGTAAAGATTGCACACCTTAATATGTCTCAAAGGATGGTAAAAGTTTAACCGAAGCCATGTTGGAAAAGATTATATGTTACCTCACTCCATATTTTGTACTGTGATATCAACGTAATTAAGTTTCTTGGAATATTTTTCAGGTTATGGTTGCTTTGTAGGTCACGTGCCAATGTAATTAAGTTGGTTCTATTTATATATACAATTTTTTAGTAGCAGTTATACAACCAACTTACACGTGTAATGGAATTCAGATCATTGCAGGTCTCACAGGTGCTCAGCGAACAGCATCCAAAGGCAAGTTGGTTGAGAGTAACTTCTTTTTCTTGGACAATTAGGCAATTCCTACTTTTGCACTAAGTAGTTGAAATCGTTTACGTATCAGGATTTTGTCCTCATTTGTGCAATTTCCATGCATCAGTATATAATGGACTTCTCAGAAGGAGAACCCCTCTTCCTCTGATATGTTCTTTTCGCTCCGTGCAAACAAGAAATAACCATTCATCAGCTGTTGCACCAAAGGACTATTGTGAAACTTACATCCAGTTTTTAAGAGACAAACAGATAGTTCCTGACTCAGATCCTCCGAGCTCTAAGGATGTGGACCTACTATACCGGTTTATTGATCAGAGGTAACAGTCTATATTTGAACTTCCTTGTCAAGATTCTGAACTTCCTTGTCAAGATTCTGAGCTATATTGGAAGTGAAATGGGCTTCATTTTCTGTTACTTGCTTCAGTAACAAGCTCATGGTGTTAACGGGAGCAGGAATGAGCACCGAGTCAGGAATTCCTGATTATCGGAGGTACATGCATTGCTAAATCTATCATGGAACCATGTTGCCAGCCTTGCGATTCTTCTCTGTATTCTAACCAGCATAATTTTTGTTTTATGGCAGCCCCAATGGTGCGTACAGTTCTGGTTTTAAACCACTTACTCATCAGGTGTGACACTACTATTGATTGTTAGACAACTCTTGTCAAGCTTTCTAGTTTTTTTCCCCTTCTTGATGTAGGTGCACTTACATTTTTGTCTTTCATTATGGAGCTATTTTTTAAAGGCACATGTGCTAAGATTCTTTGAATTGTCGGACATAACAAGGTTGTGTATTCTGTGTTTATTGGCATCCATTATCTATGTGAAAGGCTCATCAAGAAGGCTACCTTGCATTGGTTATTTCTCCTTTACCATCAAGGACATTTATAAAATAAGTTAACACTGTTCTCTCTTTTTTTTTGGGTAGTAGAACTTATCTAGAAGCTTGACTAAAATGTTGATTTGAACAACGGTTCACCTAGAGAAACCATTGAAAATAAAACGCTTCTATCATTAAGGAATACTGCCGGATCTATCTAGGCCTCAGATTTTTCTGGCATGCACCTGAAGCTGTGGTGTCATTGTTTTTAAAATTTTGATGTATGATTTTTGCAAGTTAACTTTGTTTTTGGTGACTGCTTGTACCAACTTTCAGTAGGAAATCATGCTAACACTCCCTAACATTCTCTATTTGTCCAAATCAACCTACCAGTGATTATTCTTCATTGCCCACTTACCATTTGAACAAAATAGGAGTTTGTTCGCTCTATTCGAGCTCGAAGGCGGTACTGGGCTAGGAGCTATGCTGGATGGAGAAGGTTCACGAGAGCACAACCAAATACAGCCCATTATGCTCTTGCATCTCTAGAAAGAATTGGTCGTGCTCACTCAATGGTTACTCAAAATGTAGATAGGTAATGAGCTGGATCAATGTTATTGTTAATTGTGAATGATAATGTAACTTATTTTTCACCTTCACTTTGTGCATGAGTAATTTAGGTTGCATCATCGTGCTGGAAGTAAGCCAATTGAGTTGCATGGAAGTGTATATGAGGCAGTTTGTTTAGAATGCGGTACATCCATTAGCCGCGAGTCATTTCAAGAGCAAGTGAAGGAGCTCAACCCAAAGGTTTGTCCATTTGATATTTATTATATGTTTCCTTCAAACTATGGTTCATTATATCAGTAGTATTTGCCTGAGATATGACAAAAAAAATTAAAGGGATAATGATTTGCACTCTGTCGTGGAGCTGTTTACTAATTGTAATCATTTGACGTTTGATGGCTTAAAATTGATTTTAATTATTTGAACAAGGTTCATTCTGTAGTGATTATTTAGCTGTGCAGCTCTTGCATCTGATATATTGTTAAATTAACCAATTTTGACCAGTAGAACAATGCATGTGTGTACAGAGCTGATGCCACCTGCTAATCAAAGTTTCAAGTGAATCAATGCTTCTTAGTCCTTGATTTGTGTTAGGAATAGCAACTTGTATTCTCAGGGGGCCAATGGGCCAGTATATATAGATAAGTACAATATGCAAATAACCCCTTATAACAATGGGGAATAACACAACTATACATATATCTCTAACACCCCCTTCAAACTCATGGTGGATCAACAACACTGAGTTTAGAGAGGTAGAAGCCATGTTGTGCTCGAGTCTGGGCCTTCGTGAAGAAATCCGCTATCTGAAGCTTAGAAGGCACATACTGAAGAGCAATCACCTGATCATGCACACAAGACCTCATGAAGGAAGCATCAACACCAATATGCTTGGTGAGCTCATGCTTCACAGGGTCACGAGCAATACTGATAGCACATGTACTGTCTGACAAGAGAGGAGTTGGTGTAGTGACAGAAACACCAAAATCCTCAAGTAACCACCGTAGCCATGTAATCTCTGCTGTCAAGAGAGCCATAGCTCGTAACTCAGCCTCTGCACTCGAACGGGATACTGCAGTCTGTTTCTTCGTCTTCCAGGCAATGAGAGAACCACCAAGAAAAACACAGTAAGCAGAGATGGACCGGCGATCAAATAGATCATTGGCCCAAGTAGCATCCGAATAAGCCTGAAGCTGTAACGAGCTGGAGTGTGGAAAGAAGGGACGGCGAGAGATAGTCCTACGAAGGTATCGCAGAACTCGAATAAGGTGGCTATAGTGGACCTGAGTGGGAGCAGAGACGAACTGACTCAGAATGTGAACTGGATAAGTGATATCCGGACGAGTAACAGCAAGGTAGAGTAACAGCAAGGTAGACAAGACTCTCAACAAGATGACGATAGCAAGTCGGATCAGAAAGAGGCTCGCCATCAGAAGGCCTGAGATGAACATTGAGCTCATGGGAGTCTCAACAGTACGCTGATCAGTGAGAGAAGCACGATCAAGAAGATCCTGGATATACTTCTCTTGGGACATAAAGAAACCATCTGGAGTAGAAGTAACCTCAATCCCAAGGAAGTAACGAAGAGGACCAAGATCTGACATAAGGAACTGCTCACTCAGACGAGCCTTGACAAAGGCAATGTACTCAGAGTCATCTCCGGTGATGATCATATCATCAACATATAGAAGAAGAAGAGTCCGACCACGAGACGAAGTGTGGACAAAAAGAGCAGGATCATGATCACTAGCTGAAAAGCCAGCAGTAGGGAGCACAGAGGAGAAGCGCTCAAACCAAGCACGAGGGGCTTGTTTAAGGCCATAGAGAGGGCGACGAAGATGACAGACCATACCCTCAGGAACATAATACTCAGGTGGCGGATGCATGTAGACCTCCTCACGCAACTCGCCATTAAGAAAGCCATTCTTGACATCAAGCTGAGAAACGGACCAATGGCCAACAGACGCCACCGAAAGAAGAGTGCGGACAGTGGTCATGTGGTCCACAGGAGCAAAAGTCTCGTCGTAGTCACGACCATGCTCCTGCTGGAAGCCACGAGCAACAAGACGCGCCTTATAGCGCTCAAGAGAGCCATCAGAGCGAGTCTTAATCTTATAGACCTACTTACACGTGATGGGACGAGAGTGAGATAGAAAAGGAACAAGATCCCAAGTACCAGTACGCTCGAGAGCAGCAATCTCCTCGGCCATGGTATGCTGCCACTCAGGGTGAGTAACAACATCCCGGTAGGAGACAGGCTCATGAGTACCTGCACCAGCAAAACCAAAACGGGCAGGAGGCCGAATCGACTGACGATCGCGGAGACCGTAGCGAGGAGATGATGACCCATCGGGGGAAGATAGAGCATCAGGAGAAGATGAAACATCAGGGGAAGATGGCTCATCTGGAAGAGCCTCAATACGAGATCGACGAGTGTAAAAGAGAGTGGAAGGAGTCTGAGGAGCCGCAGGGGACAAAGCAAGTGGCGACAATGGCGGAGAGGCCTCAGGAGGTATATGTGGAGACTCAGTGGGACGGGTGGACGAGGGTAAGATAGAGATGGGTGTATCTGGAAAAGTAAAAAAGGACAGGGACTCCACAGAGGAAAACGAAGGAGAGGCAAGACGTGGGTAGAAGGGACGAGACTCGTCAAAAGTCACGTCCCGAGAAATCCGCATCCGTCGACCAACAGGGTTCCAGCATCGGTAGCCCTTGTGCTCGGCACTGTATCCTAGAAAAACACACTCAATAGACTGAACAGTCAGTTTGGTGCATTCTCGAGGTGCAAGGAGAACTAGCAAACGCAGCCAAACAAACGAAGGGCAGAGTAGTCTGGAGAAAGATCACAGAGACGCTCAACCGGGATCTCACCCTGAAGAGCAGAAGAGGGTTGAATGTTGACGAGATAGGTGGCAGTGGAAACAGCCTCAGCCCAAAAGTGAGGTGGAATAGAGGCGGCAATCATCAGTGTACGAGCCATCTCAAGGAGGTGACGATGCTTGCGCTCAGCGACACCATTCGAGCATGAGCACCGGGACAAGAGGCGGCGAGTGCCACCTCGGCAAGGAAGCTGCGTAGGTAACGAGAGAGGTACTCGCCAGTAGAGTCAGCACGGAAAACTCGAATAGGAGTGGAGAACTGTGTGCGAACCATAGTGGCAAATTGTTTATAGATAGACAAGGCCTCACTACGGGAAGACATAAAGTATATCCAAGTGTGACGAGAGAAGTCATCTATAAAAATGATATAATATCGATGGCCCCCTTTCGAAAGAAAGGAGCCGGACCCCAAACATCGGAATGAACAAGATCAAAAGGGCCGAGATATCTTGACTCACTATGAGAATAGGAAGTGAATCTGTTTCCCTAACTTACATACGACAATCTAAAGATCGTCTCCGAGGCGGACCCGAAGACCACGACGGACTAAGGATGACAGACGAGATCCACACGGATGACCAAGATGGTGGTGCCACTGCTGGAAAGAGCTGGTAGACGGAGTGGCAGAAGCAGAGAGACTAGCGGTGACGGTGGCAGTGGAAGGAAGGTGAAGCAGTCAAGCTCCCGAGACGCCGAGAGTCAAGGCGCGAGGGGCGAACCAACCAAAGCCCCGTGTGGTGGTCTGAACACAACAAGAGTCGAGTCAAGAATGACCCGACAACCAAGGTCGATGTCGCCTAGTGAGAAAGAAGCTGCATGGTTAGACGAGGAACATGAAATGATGAGTTGCTAAGAGGTCCTCGACCGAGACAGAAGAGAGGTACCATCGATAAGCACACCGACGGGGAATCAAGAGGTGTAACAAAAGAAAGAGTGGAAGAATCGAAGTCATGTGAAAAGATGCTCAAATCAAGGATCCACGGGAGGTACATTGTGTAGGAGGTGGTTTCTCATTGCAGAAGGTCGATGCGAGAACACATCGAGGAGAATCAAGCGGCAAGCGGCGTCAAGTCGGCTCTCTCACGCTTTCGGTAAGAAAGCTGCTGAAGTAGTCGATCTGACGTCGATGTAGAAGTACCGGTGCGGTGCTAGGAGAAGAATGGCGTGAAAGGTCTTGCGCTTCTTATAGCACTGGGACTCAATGTGGCCGACTTTGTCGCGATGGGAAGCGGCGAGGGCGACCACCGCCGGATGGAGGCGACCACCACCACTGTGGCGGCCATTGGAGGAGGCGATGTCTTGAAGCGTGGAAGCGATCGGTGTAGTAGATGGACGGCGGCGAGCACGGAGGAGTGGCATCGGAAAGCACCACTCGAGACGAGTCTCCTCTGCACGTATCTCGGTAAGGGCCTCGGAAGAGTGACACGAGGTGGCGTGCAAGAAGCCGGGCACGCCTCGCTCGAACTTCGGGGCGGCGAGTAAGGAACTCGTAGACATCTTTGAAACTCGGTCGGCGACGCACGGCCAGCGGACGAGCGAAGCGGCGGCCAAGCGGTCGCGAAGAGAATCCGGTGACGCCGCACGGCAGAACTCGGCGTAGAAGGCGTCAACGATAGCATCACCCTGCTGAAGAGAGTGCTCTCGCGAACCAGCGAGCGGTGAGAGGCATCTCCAGAGGGTTCGTAGCGCTGACGAAGATGAGTCCACATCTGGACAGCCGAAGGAAATCCCACAACCTCAGAAGAGAATTGAGGCTGGACACTGGCGATGAAGACAGCAGCAGCCCGAGCGTTGTCGTCGCACCACTGAGTGTAGGCGGTCAATCGATCCGTGTAGAAATCCAGAGCCTCTTGATAGACAGAGGCAGCCTTATCATGAGCAAGGCCCGCCGCCTCAACAGCAGCCTTGTCGGCTGTCGGGGGCAGCGCAACATGCGTAGGCTCCGTCGGAGGAGTAGGGCAAGGCGGGCAAGTGACATCGCCAGAGAGGACGCCCCAGAGACGAAGACCACGCATGTGGATGCGCATATGAGACACGAAGTCGGTGTAATTAACACAATCGAAGATCACCGGCGTGAGGAGGAAGCGGTGCCCATTGGTAGGCGGCTACCGGCGGCGCGGCGACCAAAACAACGAAGTCTATCGGGCGCGGACGGTGGCCGGTTAGAACAACGTTTTTTTTTACCGACCGCTTTAAAATCGTCGGCGATTCGCCCGCATGGTGAGCGAAAAGGGGTTGAACTAGGGTTCCTCCTCTCTGGCGGCGGCGCGCGCTCGGCGCGCTTCAGAGGCGGTGGAGCCGAGATCGCAGAGGAGGTCGGCGTCGGGCGTGGACCGGGCGTCGAAGAGCCGGGGGACGCTGGGCTAGCGGTGGCGGCCGCAGCTCTCTGCGGCCGTGGAGGGACGCTGGTCGGCGGTGGCGGCGACTCTGCGGCGGCCCTTTCACGCGGGCGACGGTGAAGGACTCGGGCGGCGCAGATCTCTTCTCTCTCGCGCGATCCGCCCGCAGAAGCTTCTGGAAGGCTCGGCGGCGTGGATCGATGGAGGCGCGGCTGACTTCGACCGCGGTGCAGGCGATAGCGGAGCACCTCGACGGGACGGGGACGATCCAGCCGGCAGAGGGCCGCACTTGGAGGAACCAACCGGCGTCGGTCAGCTGGTGCTCCCGGGAAGAAGAGGAGGCGGCTGGAGGGCGGCGACGGCAGATCGGGGGGAGGCACAGCCACGGGACGGTGGCGAGGGAGGCCGGCAGAGGCGGCTAGGGCAGGACGAGTTGCACGTCCGGAGAGGTAAGCCTAGTGCTCTGATACCATGTTAGGAATAGCAACTTGTATTCTTAGAGGGCCAATGGGCTAGTATATATAGACAAGTACAATATGCAAATAACCCCTTATAACAATGGGGAATAACACAACTATACATATATCTCTAACAATTTGGACTATGGTTTTAGTAGTTTCCGTGGACTGAGCATTATATTGTTCTTTTTGCAGTGGGCTCTAGCTATTGACAGTTTGGAAGTGGGACAATCAGGCTCAGACAAGAGTTTTGGAATGCAACAGCGACCTGACGGTGATATTGAGATTGATGAGAAGTTCTGGGAGCAAGATTTTGACATCCCTAGCTGCAATCAATGTAGTGGAGTGCTAAAACCTGATGTGAGAATCTTTTCCCTTATCTTATGAGACTACTAGTTAATTTGAGAAAAAAGCTCACATGTAACTATTGATTTACTGCAGTTTAAGGTATAGAAAGATGGTACTAAGCCATATCTAGCCATCTGGGTTTAGTAGCAAAAAGTATTTCGTATTATTAACATTGATTTGTTCAGAACCAGACAAACTAGTTACTATGCATTGCACAGAACTAAAATGCGAAGTGTCATATCAATATGTTATTCCATTTTCGGACTTGCCTTTTTTGAACTGCACACACTTTCTCTCTCAAGTATTACTAGTGATTGTTCAAATGTGTTATTTCTGATGTTTGAAGGTTGTGATGTTTGGGGATAATGTTCCTCAAGAGAGAGCTGACAGCGCTAAGGAGGCTGCAAGAAATTGCGATGCTCTTCTGGTGGTTGGTTCAGCACTAATGACAATGTCTGCTTTTAGGCTGGCAAGGTATCACCTCACCGGAAAATATTATTCAACTGTTTCCTTGTATAAATCGAGAGCTTATCTTGTTTGTCGATAATTCTTCCTTTTCGACCAAATCTTTCAAATCGGATTATGTTCTGTCTGATTTTTTATGGCAACATAAGATTGATGATAAATCCCAATCCCAGGCTCGCACATGAAGCGAATGCTCCAATAGCCGCGATTAACATTGGGGAGACGAGGGCTGACAGTATTCTTTCGTTGAAAATCAATGCAAGATGCGGGGAGGTTAGTCCCCCTTACTTTTGAGTTTTCTGTACTGTGGCATATGACTTACTGTAGTCTTCCTTTGCTGTGTTGAAACCACCTTCTTCAGATACTGCCCAGAATACTTCAGATTGGAAGTCTAGCCGTACCAAATGTAAGTTGAGCATGTGCTGTCCAGTCTGGAAGCTAAAGTCTTCCGTAAGAACAATCTTTGGAGAAATCAGTCATGAGGGAAGAAGATAAGGTGAAACATATAATTAGCTGTTCAACTTCAACAGGTCAGGACTTCATGACGTCACATCCTGTTTGCCTAAGAGCATTAACCTGGTTGTTGTAAGTGTAAACATTTTTAGCGATGATTCATTGGAACGTATATCCAGGAACAAAGATGTTCAAGTTGATCATCAGAATAAGTACGGGTTTCCTGGACGATTCCTGCAACCAATGACAGTTTGCTGTAACATATAAATTAAAGTTCGAATGTGTTAGAAGTTTAATGATGGATGATATTCGATGTTTATTTCGGGGCTACGTGAGGAAGCATGAATCAAATTCAAATACAGCAACTGTTAATCTTTCTTTGCCGCAGGATGATGCTTTAACTAGGAGTCAACCATTTTCATTTAAACACTCCCAACATGGGATAAATGTCACGCATGTTACAAGAGCATTCTAATCAGTGTTGTAAAAAAAAAAGGCGTTAATCGTTTTGTGCGGGTAAAAATCAGTTTTTCAAAAGTTATTGCGTTTTTGGCTTGAATTTGGTATTCTTTCCCAATTTGGTAAATCTTCCTCTCTTTCCGCTTTCCCTTTTTGGCTTTTCCGTTTTCCCTGCCCGCGGGCGCCTTCCCCCTGTTCTTCTTCCTCAGTGCGTCACCAAAGCCATGTCAGTTTCATCCTCTTTGCTCCCGTCAGCTTCGCCACCTCACCTTGCCACCTCGCTCCTGCTTTCCCCTTCCCTGACGCCGTTTGCGCGTAGCCGCACACCCCAAGCCGCTCCCACCGCCTCTCTGCTCCTACCGCCTCAACCAGGCTATAAAAACCCACCTCGTGCGTACCTTCACCTTCATCCCCAACTCCAGAACCTCTCCCATCACCCCCTTTCCCTTCAGCGCCAAATAGTTTCCCCAATTTCGCCACTGCTCATCTTCTTCCCCGGTAAGCCGAAGTTAAATTCGTCCCCCCCTTCCCCTTTCCCTTCTAGCCCCGTCACCAGCACTGTCACACCTCCCCGAACCTTTCCCCCAACTTCCCCACCCCTATCCTCGTCGAAATCTCACCGGCACCATCCCCGCCACGTCGGTCACGCCCATTGCCGCCAAGCCGCCTCCGACCTCCCTACACTCCACCAAGACCACTCCCGACTTCACCTCATTCCACCGGTGCTCAATCACCGGTTGCCCTGGCCGGAGCGCCGCCGCGCCATGGCCGTGCGCCTCCACCGCTGGTCTCCCCTCATCGAACCTCCTCCACCCATGCAAAACCCCAAAATGAGTTGCTCTTGCCTCAAGTAACCTCCCCACACCACCCACTGCCGCCGCCGACCACCACCATTGCCGCCGTTGAAATATTTGCTCGGGCACTGTAGCAAGCGAGTGAAGCTTGCCTTTGTTGGCAACCGAACAGGCCTTTAAGGCTAGCCCGTTTTGGCCTTCGGGGTCCGACAAGCAAATAGGCTAAGACACTACTGTAGAGCCACCACTATTCACAACCCAGACCATTATTATTTAAGCCCAAACACTATTCAGCCCTTTACTGTTCATCAACCTACCTGACACTATTCATCAAGCCTAGTACTCCAAACCCATTTAATAATATGCCCTTTTCGACCGTTTTGTGCCCGTAAATCCTATTTTCCACTCCGATTAACCCAATCAAACTTCCAATAAATTATATTCACCACTTTATCTTTCATTCTTTTCCGGACCTTATCACACTTACATATTGTTCCCAACTCGTTCCTTATTGAACTGTATATTTTTTGGTTTATTTTATTTTGCGTTAGGCACTGATTTGACGACCAAGCTCTGGAGAGCGCCGGACAAGACGAGTTAATAGAAGACTTTGTGCATGGAGGCAAGTTGCATTCCTTTGATCATTTTGAGCCTATATTTTATGTAATTATATTATCACTTTCATTACCGTATTTATGCCAACTACTTTAATATTGAAACAATACTTTTGAATGCTATGATGATTAGATATATCCTATCACCCCACATACAAGCCACCTATTCTTTGTGGGACGTATTCATTCTGACAAGTTTAGGTTACATAAAATGATAACTAAATATTCAGCATTATCACAAAATGTGTTTATAAATTCTGGAAAAGAGTATTGGCTTTTTGCCAATGGTTTTGATGGAGAGTTGAGGGTTGAGACCAAGAGTGTCGGAGCTCCAGGTATGCAACTCCGGGACCCTCTGTGTATTCTGAACTAGTCTCATGATTAGTAGCTAGTCCGCACAGTTTGCAACATCGATAAAATCATATTCATACAACAAGGTAACTAAGAAGCAGACAAAATAATATTACTTAGTAGCAAAATGACATTATGCACCAGATCGCTTCTCAACCAAACCATTCCAATATTTTTATGAAAATCTACCCCTCGTGTAAAATCACAAAGCATTGTCCATAACAGGGGACACGACTATTCAAATAATTTTTAACACTCTGCAAAGGTTGTACAGTTTGACCCACAAAAGATAATTATCTTGATAAAAATACACGTTTTCTTAGACATGTGAATCATAGAAAGACTATCGCAAGGCTTTTACAAAGCTCCGTTTGACTCAGTTCTGCTCGCTAAATTTTCGTCATTCTAAACCCCATCTTGCGCCATAATCAATCAAAACAGAACCGAACCAAAACTTTGCTAATTAGTTAGACAGGTTCGCCCCATCCTGAACATGTGGTTGTATGGTATGACCCAGATCAATGGTGCACAAAGTTAAGTCCTTAGTGATTGCTCAAGCGGGACTACCCCATCCCATGTGCTTCGCGTAATGTGCTTCCTACACCCCCTTTACTATACGATCACTCGCCCGAGTATAAATTATTTTATTCACCCAAGCCGATGGCAACCCCTCCTATGACACAAGATTTTATACAGCGGCATCGCACCACAATTGACACAACTATGACCTCGCACTACAATTGCACAACAGTGGCATCACACCAATTCCATATATCATTAGGTCAAGTTTAATCCTTTAAGAACATGTGATCATGAACCCCATCGGATAGTTAAAGCATGGCTAAGCATAATACGCACCCATGTTGGTAATTAAATATGTCCAACTAAGATTAACTCAACATATGACGTTTAAGGGTACTTGTCATTCACAATTTTTCAAGGAGACATAATGGCAATTAGGTAATTAACTATTCCCAAACTCATTAATATAAAAATAGCAATACAAGCTGATATAAAATAATATAATTTTATAAAATGGGTTCAACATGATCAAAGATCTACGACTTGCCTTCTTTGAAGAGTCGAGACATCTCGGTTGTCAGGTCCAAGAACTCTTCGGAAACGTTAGAATCTATACATACAAAAAGAGCAAAATAAATAAAACAAATTTCAAATAAATCCAAAAAATCACCAAATTAGAACCAAATAAAAGATATTGAATCTAGATAAATTTAGAAATTTGAATCACTCTAATTGGAGCTCGAATGAAGGAAAATGAGCTCTCAGAAGGAGATTCAACCATAGCCTGTAGCGAGAGTAGGTTCGACTATAGGTGGTCGGAAGGAGGTTTTGACCACCTGGTTGGAAGGAGGTTCGACTATTGGTGGTCGGAAGGGGCTTCGACCACACGATCGAAAGGAGGTGTCGACCACAGCCTGAAGTGGCAGCATGGCGACGTCTAGCAGCGGGACTCTTCGGGCTCGATGGCTCGCCGGTGCTACGTGCCACGGCGAGCAGCGGTGAAGGAAGCAATGGGGAGAGGGGAGCGAGGCAAACCCAAGGTGCACAGTTTTAGCGGCGAGGCTCGACGGAGTGGCCGACGGTGACAGGAAGGGCGGTGGCGAGATCCAACTTGCGGCAGTGAGGAGGTGCGCTCGGGGTCAAACGAGGACTTGCGAAGCCAACGAAGGTGATCACGACGGCGGAGGGGCTTCAACGGTGGCACTAGAGGCGGAAGCACGAGCTCCGGCTGGCGGCGGCGAAACGAGGACGAGAGAGAGAGAGAGAGAGAGAGAGTTGAGGTGAAAGCAAGAGGGGAACGAGGGGGTCCTGGTGCTCCATTTATAGAGGAAAGAGGAGGCATAGGGGTGAAGCTTTGACGGTAAAGGCGCGGGGCGGTTTGGTCGGGTCAATGGCGATGCGACGAGGATGAGACAAGAGTAGGTGGGGAGAAGAAAGAACAGAGGGGGGGTGAGGAGACGGGGGTGGTTGGGAGCAGCACTGGGAGCTAGTGGCAAGGGGAGGTGCTCGGGTGGAGTAGTAGCAGGGCATGGAGAGCTAGTGGGGGAGGATACGAGGCTGGGACGGGCGGCCAAGTCAAAGAGGATGGGCAGGGGTGACCAGCGCAGAGGCATGGGGGAGGGAGTGGTTGAGCCAGGGCATGGACGGCAAGGAGATGGGCGGCATGGGGAAGGAAAGGGAGCAAGTGAGCAAAGTCCATGGGAAGAAGATGACCAACGCCACGGAAACGAAAAGAAAAGGGAGGAGACGAAAAGAAAAGGGAATAAAGAAAATTCAGAAAAAATAAATCCAAAATTTTAATAAATTTTATAAAATACTTTGGAACTTGAATAGATCAAATAAAATAGTTTTGAATTTTTTCTTGAAATTCAATGTACGCTTTAATAAATTCATTAAAAATCAAAATGTTAATTTTATTTTTGAAAATTTCAAAAAGGTCTGAAAATTTGGGATGTTACAAAAAGGATGGAGAAGCCAAGATACTTGACAAAAGTGAGTCGAAGGTGAGACTAAGCAGGTAGACAATCACGAGTTGGTGTTGGTCCATTTCCTCCCTGGAAACAGGTATGGACTGGAACCTTATGCCAAGTAAGAGACACAGAAATCGCTCAACTACAGGTTTGATCATTCCAATATGGCTTAGTATACTTCTCTTTTGATTGAATACCTATAGGGTGAACATCTACTCTTGTGTGATGGAGCAGCCGTAGTTTTGGCAGTGGGACAGGAGTGTGCCTGAAGGTACACTTGCTGGTCTACACAACGGTAGGTACCGTCAGCATCGGACCGCGCATTACGCTGTTGGCTGGTGGTCTTTCAAGGGACTGTATGATCCAAGAACCTACCAGGTAGAGGCTAGAATGGTTGAGCAGTGAAAATATTTTGTTATCTCAACTCAGTCGCGCACTATCAGGTTGCGTGTATATTGCATGACAGTATGAGTTTGAGGTATATTGTGGGTAAAGTTGGGCAACCTTGTAGAGTATAATTAATGGTGTTCGGATACGCTGTGCTTCCGGTTAATGAAGCTGTGTTCATGGGTGATTCCAATACATGAGGCATAAGTAGATATTTCAAGATGTTAAATTGATAATTGCAATTGTTGAGTAAACCCCTGATGTTATATTTATTATTATTTTACTATTTTAAATATAAATAGATTTAAACTCAAAATGTATTCACATATGACCAATATGGTAAAACCTAAACAATCCATTAAACTCTTAGCATGTAGTTACATAGCTTTTCCATGTGACCTGCTGAGTACAGTTGTGTACTCATTCTTGCAATATCAACTACACAGGAAACCTGGGAAAGCTCTGTGGATCATAATGAGGAAGGTTTTGGTGGACCTCCAGATAGCGGTGATTATTGGTATTAGGTCTCGACCGCGCTCAAGCGTGTCTATAGTTTTGAAGTTTCTTTGTCTTGTAATGTATTAACTTTAGGCTTGAATGCTCATGTTAGTGTTAAAACCAATTGTTAAGCCTTAATCTTGTATAATAAAAGTTAGCTTTTAAAGTAATCAAAAACTTACTTGTGATGCTATTTTTTTACTTCACAACTTGTGCAGTTGTGAAAGATTTAACGGTCTCAAAAATAAAACTGTTACAGGTAAGTGCTTTGCTACACCATCGGATATGAGTATTGTTTTTGGAAGACAATTATATTAGTTGGCCATTTCCCACTAGTGGTCAAACTCAAAGCAGCTTATTTTTCTTGTTAATTAGTACAATTCACAACTTTTTTAATGTTTGTGTAATGGAATATGTATCAAATAGATGGAGTGTGACTAAATATTGTAAATTAGGACTAATGATCTTCTGTGTCAATATAATTTTGTCATAGTATTAATTGATAAATAATTTTTAATTAATTTTAAAATAGAAATTAATGCATTATGAAGAACGTATAATAATTAATTATTTAGCGGTATTTAATGAGTGCATACAGTTTTTTTTTATCGTGCATGGCTGTGTTGTTTACTATCAAAATGTAGCACATATGCTATTTTCAAAACAAGAGAACGACTGAAGAAGAACCCAACAAAAAAAGAAAGAAAATAAAAAATAATAATAAAGGAAAAATGAAAGAAAAGATAATAATAATAATAAAGGAGATAACGCACGAACCCCTCCTTCCGTGGAACATTTTTATTATTTAATCTATTTTTTAAAAATATTTTAAATATAGCAATTCCTTAACTTTATTTTCAATTCTGATTATTTTGATTACACCATAATACGTGGTGTGATAAAAACACTATGTCACGTCACGTACTATGGCGTAGTCAAAACTGTCACGATAGCCCTCTGAACCCATACGTGTCCGTTTTTAGACTAAATCCTGTCACGTTAAGAGAGGTGACGTGATAGTACTCGTTTGTCACACCGAGGTTCATGCTGTGAAAATATGTGTTTATCACGCCACGTGTTATGCCATAGTCAAAACGGTCAAAATTGGAAAGAAAATTAAATTTTTTAAAGATATATTTTTTAAAAAAATGAATTAAATAATAATAATAATAATAAGTTACTTTCCTTCCCGCACACTTGAAACGGTGAAATCTCCCGCACCATTCTCCACTCCGATCCTCCCCAAGGCCCCAAGCCAAACCCCCTCGAAAACCACCCACCAATGGCGGTGCCGCCGGAGCTGCTCTCGCTGGGGGAGGAGGAGGACGAGGCGCGGGGGCTCCTCTACGAGGCGTACAACGAGCTGGGCGGCGCCGGCGGTGGTGGTGGTCGGCCACCAGACGGACGGCAAGAGCGCGCTGGTCGAGGCGCTGATGGGGTTCCAGTTCAACCACGTCGGCGGCGGCACCAAGACGCGCCGACCCGTCGCGCTCCACCTCCGCTTCAGCCCGCGCTGCCACGTCCCCCACTGCCGCCTCTCGCCGGCTCGGACGGTGGGGAGGGCGAGGGGGACGCCGACGACGACGCCGGTGTCGCCGGACGCCCAATGCCGCTCGCCGAAATCCAGGTACCTCCGTCGATGCGCACATGTGTTCGTGGATATGCCGGTGTCATGTGGCGTCCTTGTAATGTACCGGATGTGTTTGTGTAATTGCCGGTGTCATGTGGCTGCTCGAGGTGTTGGGGCACTGAGGAAGGGGTTTAATTGCGAAAATAACAAAAGCAAGAAGAATTGTTTAGGAAGAGTTGAGGAGAAGGGGAGGATGACGTGTATGTATGCACCTAATGTGTTTGTGTGATCACCCCTTCTGTATTATCATGTCTGCAACTGTACTAGGCTAGTTGATTGCAAACTCTTATCTATCTGTTGTGTGTGTTGAGATTTCGACAAGCATGTAAGTAGCTAACTTTGTGAATCAATAAGGGTTATACTGTTATAACCTATGGAAACTAGTTTGGTTGCTTTGCTATAAATGGGAGGTGTATAAAAAATGTACTGTCTATGCATCAACTTGATACATGATTTTGCCCAATCACTGGTAATCACTTATCAATGTGAAGCAGAAGCATGCAGTATGTTTTTATTGTGCTGTTGATTTTGTAGGAAACGAATGTTTCACTTTGTTGGTATTTGTCAACTTGAAATCTAGAGAAGATTGGACTATTGTTGCATTACATGATTTACTGACTGAACCTTTCCTATTGCATGACAAAATTATTTTATAAGAATTAACTACTTTCAGGCATATATTGAAGCTGAAAACATGAGGCTGGAGAATGATCCTTGCCAATTTTCAGAGAAGGGAATTATAATAAGGATAGAATACATGCATTGCCCCAATCTCACCATTATCGACACTCCAGGCCTCATCCTTCCAGCTCCTGGCAGTAAAAATCGAGTTTTGCAGGTATTCTTTTTATTTTTTTCCTCTCTCTATCAGTTAGCGCTAGTTCTTTGTAGCCGTTTAAGTTTTAAGTTCCTTCGGTTCCACTGAAACTGCAGTTACTGCGATCCTAGGAACTCCTTGTAACACTAATATTTAACAAACCGACGTCCTTTGGTAATCTTGTGACCTGCAGAGCCAGGCTTGTGCTGTTGAGGCCCTTGTTCGTGCGAAAATCCAGCATGAAGAAACCATAATACTGCGCCTTGCAGATTGTAGTGATTAGAGTAATGCACCTACAAGGAGAGTGGTGATGCAGGTTTGTTCTTTTAAACTATCTATTCATATAGAAAGGTCCTCTACACCATCCTTGCATGATTCCACACTAGTTGTACTTCATTTACTGGTTTACTATGTATAAACAAAAGATAAACTATTACTATGTATAAACAAAAGATAAACTATCTCAATTCTCAAGTTCTAAGTTTCAGTCAAGAGTGTTCAGTTAACACAATCCTTTGTTAACCAATAAGGCGGTGCCTGTAAGCTATGTTTTGTGTTTCCTTTTTGATACTGCAGGTTGATCCTGATCTTGCAAGGACTGTTATAGTCTCTGCTAGATAAGTATATAGCTTAGGGTGTTATTTGCATATTGACCTACCATCTACATGATATATTGACCTTTTGGCCCTTTAAAATAGATCAAGGTTCATTCCAATATAGTATCAGAGCTAAGGTTAGGGTATCCCACTTGACCGCCGTTGCTGCCGCCGTACCTGCGCCGAGCTCCTCTCAGCGCGCCCTGCTCTGTTTGCTCTGCTCTGAAGTCACCCTACTCTAGATCCCAAGTACTAGTACGCTCCAAAGCAGCAATCTACCCAGACACCGCGAGTTGCCGTGGGCTAGGCTTTGAGCGGATTTTGCTAGGGTGTTACAACTCTACTGTAATAATGTAATAAAAAGGTTAACAATGTACATATAGTTACAAAAGAGAAAGTAAAAAACTAATGTAAATAGACTAATTAGGTGCACTATCATTGGATTAATGATTAGTGTTTAGTAAGAACAAATGGAATGTTGTAATTCAATTATTTAAATCGCGATTATCACGGCATCGCGGGCACTAGAGCTATCGCGGAAGCTATCCTACATTGCGGGCGCATATAAACATGGTTATTAAGGCGGTAAGGCGAGGCGAGGCGACCCACTCCCCTCACACCTTTTAAGCGGTAAGGCGTGAGGCGAGGCGACGCCTTACCCTCGTCCTAAGGCGCTAAGGCAGTGAATAAAATGAGCATTTCAGCAGCACAAGTACCTTGTTGTTGCCAATTCTTGAGGTCATGTAGCACCCATCCCCCCTTTCCAATTGCTCTTCTCCCATGTAGTATTCATCCCCCTTGCAAGTTTCAACATATAGTTTGTTATAAATGTAATAGATACAAATTGTGTTCCAATTTATTGAGTAAATACGGATTGAGTGACATACCTTGTTGGCAATCTCTCCTCTCTTCAATTCTCCCAAACAACAAGCTACATGAGTAATGAACAACAATGCAACATAAGTTCACAATAACAATTAAGTGAATCTGAGAATTAAATATGAGCAACATAACAAATTAACAAGCACAACATAAGCGACATAAGTTTACACAAATAACATAGGTGATAAGTCCACAAGCTTAAAGTAGTCTAATGACATAATAGTAGTTTACAACACGAAAGTAGCATAGTCCAACGCTCTCATCTCTCAGTATCCATCATCAAACTCATTGAGATTGCTGGTAGCATCCACGTTTTCTCCACCATCTTGGCAAAGATTGGGAGTTTCACACAATCGCTCACATCCGCATCATCATGTGGATCTTCTTCCTCATCTTCTTCATTGCCCGAATCCGAGCCTTGCTCTTGCTCATCTAAGCCATCTTCTTCCACCGCCATAGTTGTAGATCTTGCACGCCTTTGGTAGGTCATAGTGTCACCATGACTATTCCTGTTAGCTTGCCTTGCAAGATTGCGACCTTGAAGCGAGCGTGATGCGCCAATGGCTTCATCAACATCATCCCATGTAAGGTCACACTCACGACCACCTTTCCATCCCGGATCATTAGACTTCGCCTTCCGTTTTGGATCGGTCTTTGGATCATACCCGGCCTCGGATGATGCAATACTTGCACTTGCGCTTGCACTTGTCATTTTTTTTGTTTCTGCAGTACAAAGATAGAATTATAAACATTACAAGTCAGCTTCAGCAATCAGCAGTTCAACACATTGGCACATTGCAATTCATGAAGCGATCGCCGAACAAGACTCAACATACCAAGACTTCACCGCTTCAAAGATCGCCCGATCGGTCGGCTTGGCCGGTCGCCGCCGACTGACGCGATCGCGAAGATAAAGCGATCGGGTTGTCCTTCCGCATGAAGCGACGGCTTGGCCGTCACGCGGTCGCGACTCACCGACTACCGACGCCTTCCCTTCTCCCGCTGACTCACGAGGCGCCTCCTCCCTTCTCCTCCGCCGACGCACGACGCGCCGGCTGAATCCTGACCGGCGGTCCCGGCCTTCTCCCGCCCCTCCTCCCACCTCCCTTCCATATGTCCAGGGGAGTCCGGTCGGCGCCGGAGAGGATGCGAGGACGCCGGAGAAGGGATGGAGGGGAGGGAGGCCAAGAGGAGGGAGCAGAGCGAACAGAGGTACCGAAAGGAGGGAGGAGAGGAGGTGTACCTTGTCGCCTTGTCGGGCGACGGCGACGGGAGATGGGCGACGCCGAGACAAGAAGGCGAGATGGGCGACGCCGAGACGGAGCTGGCGACCGGCGAGATGGAGGCGCCGCCGCCATGTGTTCCAGCCTTCCAGTGAGTCTTTCTTGCTTCTTGGCGATTCGGCTTTCCCTTCTCCATTTTCCCCCTTCTCTCTCTCTCTGGTTTAGTTGCCTAGGGTTCTCTTGGCAACTTGATTTAGTCGCGCCCGCTCTCTCCTCCTCGCCAAGGCGTCGCCTTGAGCCTCCCGACGTCATTGCGCCTCGACGACGCTTCCGGACGCCATGGTACTAAGGCGGACGCCATACTTATGCATCGACAAGGCGAGCCGACGCCTTGACCCACCCCCACGCCTTCTCGCCTAGGCGACGCCTAGGCGTCGCCTTCCGGACGCCTTAATAACCATGCATATAAAACGCGGTTGCATATAAAATGTTGTTTTTATAATATTATATATTGTGTAAAATACCACAGAAGTTGCAAGAAACTTTTTTTTATCATTTAACAGTGGTCCCCATGTGCACAAACAGCGGCACATTATCCATGCAAGTATGCAAGTGCAACCATGTCAAACTAGTTCATACGACACTAAGTTACATATAACACAACAGTCTAATTAATAGCTGTTGCAAACAAGTCTGCAACATTTCAATAGTATTAATTCAGAAATATATTTGATAACTCCTGATGCTCTAATTATCACTAAGATCATTTGACATAGAGCCCTTGTAAGATCGAGGTAGCCGACTAGAGGGGGGGGGTGAATAGGCGGTTTTTAAAAATCTTTGGCTCTAAAACCAATATATAATGCGGAAGCTAGTAACGAATTGGTTTTCCACAATTAAAACCTAAATCAACTAGGCTCAACTAAGTGCACCAACAATATGACTACAAAACAATATGAGCAATCATACAATGATATATAAGCAATTAAAGTAAGAATGTAAATTCCTCAAAGTAAAGCACAAGTAAAAACAAGATGGACACCATTATGTTTTACCGTGGTGTTCGGAGACTTGCCGGTCTCCCATAATCCACGTTGAGGTAAGCCCAAACAAATTGGACCGGCTCCACTAATTAAGCCAACACCTCCGAGGTAAGTCCAACCACTTGAACCGGTTTCAAACCGAACCAACACCTCGCTCCACTAGGGTTGCTCTTTCTCCACTCCGGAGATGGCGAGCACCAAACCACTCACAACACGCCGAGTCTTCTCACAAGCTTTTTGAGAAGATCACCACGCACGACGCCTCCACACCGTCTAGGTGTCGGCAAACACCAAGAGTAACAAGACTCGACGTTCACTTGAACTAATCAAGTGTCAACGCTCAAGTAGATACAGAATCCACTACCTAAGGCAACCCATGCACTTAGGGTTTGCTCTCTAATCTCACCAAGTGCAACACATGCACAAAAGAGAATAGAGGCTTGCTCTTAGCTCAAAGAATGAGTATGGAACTCAACAATAAATTCATCAACCATTCCCAACCGACCAAGGTGGCTATATATAGCCCACACACAAAAACTAGTCGTTGGGAGAGAATCTGCAGAAAAATCAGCAAATGCGGGACTTCCGCCGTACAAAGTCCGGAACTTCCACACCTCAGCGACAAGCACAATAACGGCTATATCAGACGAGAAACTAGCCGTTGGAAATGAAATCCGGAACTTCCGCCGTTCAACACGCGGTACTTCCGCACTTCCGGAAGTTCCGTTTCTAAGGGCGGTACTTCCGCTTCCACTCAGGTCCAACACATGGCACCCTCTGGAAAAAACGTACCACGCCAAATCGGAACTTCAGCTGTACGGTAGTTCCGCTCCCAACATGGCGGTACTTCCGCGCTTCCGAAAATCGGCTAAGTCCCGAAAAGGGTGCTTCCTCGAAAAATATTCACGGATTTCGGACCTTCGGCTGCATGTAGTTCCAGAGTTATAACCGGAACTTCCGATTATCCTGACAAAGCAGCAAATGGCTTTTTCAACAACTCCAATTGCAAAACACATTTGCCAATTGATAAGCCATGCCATCAAGGATCACAAGCAAGATTCCCAATAAGTTGCAAAACATATTTGCCAACTTTAGAATCATACCACAAGGAATAAGGTAAATGGACTTACACCATTTGCAAACTTTAAGTCACATGCTACAAGAAATCAAACATGAGCTTCAACTATTTGTAAAACATATTCGCAAATAACAGCATCATGCCACAAGGCTAAGGTGCATGGACTTCAACCATTTGCAAAACACATTTGCAAACTATAGTCCCATACTACAAAGATTAAATGCATGAGCATCAATTATTCGCAAAACACATTCGCAAATAATAGCTCCATGCATAGATGAGCTAGAGCAAACACAATGAGCTACCAACACATGACTAACTCATGCTACTAGTCAAGACCCCTCTTAATAGTACGACAATCCTATACTAGCAATCCGGTCTTCCAACCAAACACCAAGACCGGTAAAAGATTAGGAACACATCCTTAGCCCTAGCTAGTCATACCTTTGCCTTGCATCTTCTTGAAGTTTGATGACGCACATCAACACTTCAAATCCGGGTCCTTGACTTGACAATCATCAACACTTGATGATCTCTTCACTTTGGGATCTTGCCTTGAACATCATCAACACATGATGATTTCTTCATCCCGAGTCTTGACATGCATCAACACATGATGCATTCCTTCACTTGACCTCCATCAACACATGATGGATCTTCTCTTGATTTGATGTGCATCAACACATGATGCAACCTTTAATTCAAGTCTTCATATGCATCAACTCATGATGCATCATTCACTTGAATCTTGACTTGATGATCAACCCATGATCATCCCAAGTCTTCATCATCCTGGAACATAACCTATACATCCAACTCATGGAAAATGTTAGTTCCACAATATGATTATCATTAATTACCACACCATACCATTAACTCATAATGGTGGGACAAGATACCTCTATCTTTCCCTCTTTGGTAATTGATGATAACCATTTCAATCACACATAAATTGATTGATAAAAATAACACGTTATGAGTATATATATACACTACACAAGACATATATGTACTCACAACATGAGTATGCGAGAACTACACAAGTTCTACATACTCAAAACTTGAGTATACGAGAACTACATAAGTTCTTTATACTCAAATCATGAATATACAAAACTACACAAGTTTTATATATTCGAAACATGAGTATACAAAAACTACACAAGTTCTATATACTCAAAACATACGCATACAAAAACTACAAAAGTTTTGTATACTCAAAACATAAGTATACAAAGATTACACATGTTTTGTATACTCATACGGATATGTTTCAAAGTAAGGATCCCAAATATATGTGGAACACGAAATATGGATCAATACTAATGAAACCACAAAATATAGAATGAGCTCTCCCTAAATGTGTGCATACACAAATGTGTAAAGAAACCATATGCACATATTCAAGATATACTTATGGTGGAGTTCTTCCTATATTTAGGATCCGAGGAACGCAACATTATATAAGAGTGTAAGTTGAATGCATACCTTGTTGAATTTCACTTTTATATCCAAATGAGACTACACATTAGATATAGCAATAGAAATATTAGTCTCACAATTAGATTTGTCATTAATCACGAAAACACTCCATTAACTCATAATGGCGGGTCTACATCTTTCAGCCCTCTGAATCACTTTGCAGTTCCATCTCATTGTCTTCAGACGAGGATGATGTGACATTCTTTTTCCTCCTCTGTAGTTGGGATAATTTTCTTCTTCTTTCTAGGATTTACATCCTTGCGTCTTGGCCCCTACTCTCTTCTTTTGACCTATACTTTGAAAGGCAGCCATGCAAGCTTCACGCAAATTATCCACGCCACCGTTATGCTCAGATTGTGTCTCAACTTAATCGTCTTCCACCCTTCTCGCCCATTCATTGCCATCATCTTTGAGGATATCTGTAACTTGTGTCTCAATAAAATTTTTGTTTTTGTTCTCTTTCTTGTGTTGCAGTTTTGAGTTGAATTTCACAAAGACAAGATCATTTAACCTTTTGTGAAGCAATTTTGATCGTTTCCTTTGAGTGAACCTGCACAATTTCCAAGAAAAAGCAATGTATACCAGACAAAAGCAGCATATAAAGGTTAAAGAGAGAGGCAACTAAAGAAGTTAACAAGCCGAGGAGCTACATGTCAAGCTCAAAATCTTTGTAGCCAAGTTCCTTAAATGTGGTGTAGATGTTCCATGGTTCAGCCACCATTTTGCTTCATGTCAAAAAGTAAAGCGCGGTGAGTTACTAACATGACTAGCATAGTTATATAATTATTTTAAATGTAAAAACTTACCAGGGTAAAAAAAAAGTTCCTTCTTTGCCTTTTGGCAATGTCCTTTCCAAAAGATTCTAGGCCATCTTGGTAAATTTGAATCTCATATTGCATGATCTTGTCCTGAATGTCCTCCTCCGCTACTAATTTAGTCACACAAGTAAGTAGACCACTTCTAAATGTTGCTTCCCTTTCAATCTCCACCTTGTTAGGATAGTAAAAGTAGGGATTCAAATAATAGCCAGCCAAGTGCAATTGTGTAAGTTTGTTATCCCACCTTTTGTAAATTATGGCCCAAACAGATTTATACTTGTCCTCAACCCCATCAAACTGCAGAGCAATTTCCTTCTTTGCATCCAACAACCATACAAGAAACCCATAGCTGGTATATCATTATCCATACGCCTCAAGACATCAACCAATGGCTCAAGATAGTTGACTGCGTCATCCACTCCTCTCCAAAACCGATCTGACCGAACTATCTTCACTGCTTTCTTTCCCTTCTGCTGTTTCAAATAACCCAACTCATCAGGCTCATCTGATCTGAATAATCTTGTCAAGTCCTTATTATCTTGTATGCTCTTTACATTTAAGTATGCAGTAGCAAACCGGGTAACACCAGACCGAACCAATCCTTCCCAAGGAATTTTCTCATCAAATCCAATACACGGACATGAGTATAAAGAAAAATGGTCACATTTCTTGGCTTTGCAATAGTATCTTTCACATCCTCTAAACCCCCAATATCTTCTAGCATGAGATCAATGCAATGGGCAGCACACCCATTCCAAAAGATAGAAGGCCACTTTGCTCTTAGAAAATTTGCTGCACCCTTGTTAGCACGAGCATTGTCCGTTACAACTTGAACCACATGCTTTTGACCTATGTCATCAATGCATCTATCAACCAAATCGAAAATATAATTAGCATCTTTCTTCTTAGATGAGCAATCAACTGACTCAAGAAAACACACACCAAAAGAACTATGTAGTATGTGTACCACAAGATTCATAATTCCGCTCCTTTTCCTGTCAGTCCATGCATCGGTCATGATTGTACAACTTGTGAGCTCTCATGCTTGCTTATGTGAGTTGAAATATTCTACTATCCTATTCTTCTGCTTCTGTAAGACAGGGCCATTAATTTCATATGGACTTGGACCCAAGGATCAAAATCTCGGAACCGGAGGAAAACCGCCCGGCGGCCGGTAACGGTAACCGGAAAAAAACCGGTCAAAATTTGAAAATTGAAATTTGAATTGGCGAAGTTTTAAAACTGGTAACCGTACCGGTTACTGCCCAAAATCGGAAAACCTGCTACAAAAACTGGAAAAAATGTCCAAAAAAATGTTGGGACTTGGGAGCAGGGATAAAAAAGCTGTCAGAATCACGGTTCTGGCTTCGAGAATCGTTTATCGGTCGAACCGATAAAAAATACCTACGAAATTTTTAAAATTTGAATTTGAATTTTTGACTCCATAATGTCCTTCCCTAGTTGGTTTAGGCATTCTTATGCTAGATTATGTATTGAAACATTAGTTTTTAGTATATTTAGCACTATTAAAACATAAACGAGGACTTTTTATGTACAACTTGAAACACTTTCTCATTAATTGGATTGCATGCAACCATGAGAGAATTGGATTGCATCGTTATTTGCTCAGGATTGGATTGATTATTTAATCCTATACTTTCAAATCATTTAGTGACGCGATATGATTAATAAGAGATACGAAAAAGTATTTGCTAATAGTTTGTTCAGCGACATAGTTTTCATATGTATGATTACTAGTATCAATATACTGGCATTTGTTTGGCCAGGAGTCCAGGACTGGCCGACCAAGTCCAACTTTCATATTTCTGCTAAAAATACTAGCTCCTAAGGGTAGCTCATGTAACTAGAAAGCTATCCTTCTAGGAGGTGGAGTCATGTAACTAGAAAGCTATCCTAGGAAAATCAAGCTTTTTATGTACAACTTGAAACACTTTCTCATTAATATTTGCATTATTCAAAATTTAAATTTGCTAATTACCATTTTCACCATTTCCCGGTTTTTCACCTTTTTTTGATTCTGCAGAATCGGTCTCGAGAAAATCCAGATTCAAATTTTGAAATTTGAATTGGGCTTTTTTTTGAATTTATCGCAGAAGTGGGTTACCGGTCATCGCCATCGATCGGGATTTTCCCTGCATCGAGATTTCAATCCCTGCTTGGGAGTACAATAATTCAAGCATATTTAGGTCATACAATAGGTAATCTAGCACAAAAAGGCCTAAACCAACCTAGGAAGTGCATTATGTAGTCATAAATTTAAATTTAAATTTGAAAAAATCTGGGTGTTTTTTTCTCACTGCCTCGCCGATTTTTCCGAAGAATCAAGCGTTTTTTTCCTTGCTTGTGTTATGTATGTGTATGGCCCATGAGCTCTAGGGTTTGTACTGTATATATATACCTTGGGGTATTCATCTAATAGATTGAGATGTTGACTTGTTACTTGGTATCAGAGCAAGCCGCAACCGCCTTTTGCCTTCTGCCGAATGGCTCTCACCTTTGTGCGTCACGGTAAGGCTGGCGTGGTCCACGACATCTCCATCTCCACCAAAGCTATAGCTCTACCTTCCGTCGAGCTGCTCTGCTTGTGAGCTTGGGTCGTTGCTGCTGCCCTCTGCTCATGAGCAAGCCGCAGCCACTTGATTTGGGTCGCTGCCGCTGCCCTCTGCTCCTGAGCTTGTCGCCGAGCCCTACCCCTGCCTTCCGCCGAGCTGCTCGAGCCTTGCCCCTGCCTTCCGCCGAGCTGCTAGAGCCCTACCCCTGCCTTCCGCCAAGCTGCTCTACCTCTGAGTCGTGCTCTTCGCTGAGCCCTGCCCCTATCTTCCGCCGTTGCTTGGTATCAGAGCAAGCCACCACCATTTGTTTCGAGTCGCCTTGTTGCCTCCAAGCCGAGTGGCTCTGCCTCCAAGTCGCAGAACTTATTTTCTATCGTCGTTGGACTTCCCGACGCTGCCTTGCAAGCCTTCCCGACTGGCAGTTGAGTTGGTGTAATGGCTTCTCATTCTCTCGGTATGGGAGGTGCTATTATGGCCTCAGATATTAAGCTGAATGGTCATAATTATCGTGAGTGGTCGTCATCGGTTCGCATGCTTCTTCGGTCTATTGGTCTTCTCTCATATATTACGGCGGAGCCTCCGATTGAGAAGACTGATGTGAAGGAGGCCATTGCATAGCGAAGTGCTGATGATCGTGTTATGGGTATCTTATGTCACAGTGCTGAAATTTCAATCAGGATGGATTTCATTGATCTTCCAAGTTCTCGCAAGATGTGGGAGTACCTTCGGCATCGTTATGAGCAGACCAGTGCGGCGCTGGACGGCGCGGCGGTTAGAATGACGTTTTTTTTCCGCGCAACTCTCGCCTTACCCTTTTAATGGACTGGCCCGTTAGCCCCCACGGCCGGCAAAGGAGATCAAGCCACGGGAACCGGGTTCCCGCGCGTTATGCGGCGGCGAGAGCGCGCGGCGGGCGACCGAGCGGCGGCCGGAGGCTCGGCGACCTAGCGGCGAACCAAGTCGGCGTGGCGGGACGCGAGCAGCGGCGAGCTCCCGGTTGGATCTCTCCCCGACGGCGGCACCAACGAAGCCAACGAGCAAAGCGGATCGGCGGCAGAGCTCTCGGTTGATCTCCTCCACGGCGGCACCTTTCAGGCGTCCTCACGGAGGCGGCGACGTCTTCATAGCGGCGGCGGCCGCACGGAGGCAGTGGCGTCCTCATGGCGACAGCAGGAGACGAAGCCGATGTAGCGGCAGGCGGAGGAGACGAAGCCGACGGAGCGGCAGGCGGAGTTGCGCGTCGGCCGAGCGGTGGACACGGAGAGGGAAGCGGCCGGCGGCGGCTAGGGCAGGGGAGGACGAGTTGCGCGTCCGGGAGAGGTAACCCTAATGGGCTCTGATACCATGTTAGGAATAGCAACTTGTATTCTCAGGAGGCTAAAGGGCCAGTATATATAGACAAGTACAGGAGGTGAATATGCAAATAACCCCTCATAACAATGGGGAATAACACAATTACACATATATCTTTAACATGGGGGACGGCGCCAACTTCACCTCCCCCTCGCAAACAAGTTACGGCTCCGCCGGAGCCTTATCTAAAAAAGTATGGGGGACGGCGCCGGCTTCGCCTTGCCCTCGCAAACAAGTTAGGGCTCTGCCGAAGCGCTATCTAAAAAAGTATGGGGGACGTCGCCACAAGCTTTATTTATAACAAATCCGCGGTACACGAGACACGTATAGAGCCGCAACCGGGAGGAACGGCGCGACCACCAAAGGATAAGCTCACAAATAATACAATAAAACATCAATCACTTAGCACAAGTTACAACTCCGTACATAGACAACACACATCACCGCCCCACAGCGTTACGACCCAAAGTCCCACTTCTCCGTCTGCACCACCCACGCAAGAAGCTCCTCATCAGACGCCCCGGTAGCCACAAGGTGCAGGTACTCCCCCTCCGCGCCGCATAGAGATCTGGAGGAGTCCCTGATAGAAGCCTCCACGGGCGAGGTGGCCGAATTGGCGGACGTGGCCGACGAGGCCCCAGCCGAAAAGACAGTGCCTCGGCTTTCCCAGAAAGCACACATCTCTTCACGCACCCACGTCGCCTTGCGCTTCTGGAAAAGCTGAAAATGTTCCATCGACCCTTCCGAGTTCGCCAGCTTCCACCGCTGCCATTTCGCGTCGTGGTACATGACCCCTTGGTAGCATAGTTGCAAAGGCTAGATGGATAGGAGGTTCTGCTCATCCTTCGTACCGCGCGGAGGAGTGGTGACTTTCATCACTCACCCCTTGAGAGGGCGAGGGCATCGCCAAGCGGTGCGTCGGAACAGAGGCGGCCTGGCCTAAGCACACCAACAAGCAAAGAGCATGAGCATAGCGCGAGTACACTTCAATACAGGTTCGTAACTATCGTTTCATTCAAAATCGGAGGTCGTTACAAAAAAAAGAACCCTGCACGGCCACTTCGGCTGCTTGACAACCGGAGCAGATAACACCTAAAAAAATATATGCAAAATCTATGTCTGGAATTGTTGGAGAAGGGCGGAGGGTCACACCTTGTCTCCGGTGGTGCCCCCCTGCTCGCCGGCGAACTCGACGACCGCCGTAGTCTTGCCCTTCGCATTTTGCTCCAGCACCAAGCGACGGGACTCCATTGCCACCTCGCGACCATGCGGCACCCAGAAGTCCCAAGCGAAGGTCTTTCCCGCCTTGCGCGCTTGCCGCTGATCGGCAGCAATCTCTGGTATGGAAGCGAGAGGCACGGAGCGGGCGCCGAGGGCATCAACATGCCCGCAACCAACCCTCTGCAGCGACACGAAAGCCGCTGTCCAAGCGGCCTTTGCGCAATGGTCGCCATAGGCTCGTGTGGCGGGCAAGCAGATCTCCCCCGCGCGCCGGAGCCAATCCAGCGTCACATCAATTTGCGAAGGCGCGTTCTTCCGAGGTGGTGGCACCTATTCGAGCTCGATCACGGCGCCCTCCAGCGACTCCATGGCTTCCCACGTAACGCGGGACACCGTCTCTGAGTACTGTCGCTCCTCTTCGACCTTCGCCTCAAGCACGCCGCGGGCGCTCTGAAGCGTTCGCACTTCCTCGCGCTGGTCGCGGCGCTCCCCCTCCAGCTGGCGACCCGCGCCTCCAGCTCCCTCGCTCTCTCGACAAGGGCCGAGCGCTTAGAGCAAAGCAGCTCGTTCCGTGTGTGGTCCGAGTTGACCCGCTCTTGGATCTCCGCGTAGCCACGAAGGATGTCCCCTTCGAGCGCGCGGAATAGCATCAGGGTCTGCGCGAAGCATACCTTGGTAAAAAAAGAGCTTACCCTCGCGGCATTCGCCTCGATTGACCTAAACATCCGATGTGTGAGCATGCTTCGGAAAAGCTCATCCACGCAAGGTGGGGCGGCGAAGCGGGCCACCTCGCAGACAGTCGCAGCCCCGATGCTGACCTTGAAGTCGTTGGTACACAACGGACCAAGGTCCGCGGTGCCCGCGACACCGTACGTGCCAGCAGTCGTGCCTACCTCCCTGGGTGCCGGAGCCATCCTGAGACCCACCGGCACTGGAGTCACCCTCCAACCCTTCGGTACCGGAACCGCTGCCCTCGGCATCCCCGTCGCTCTCCCCTACGAAAAACGTCAAGTCAGCACAGTCGCATTGACCAAAATGTGCGCGCGAGGAACTCACCGGTCACATCTCGGGCGGGAACAGGTGCCGCCACCATGGTATCCTCGGACCCCTGGGCGTAGACTTGCGAAGGCGTCCCGACCGAAGACTCTTCGAGGGCCAGGTTTGCCACACGAAACGAGCTAGCCATCCTCTCCGCCGCCATCACGCCCTTGGCAACAGCCACAAGAGAAACCGGGCACCAGAATAAGAGGCCGTCGAGCTCACACGCTTGACCTGACCCGTGACACCCCGTGCCGCCTTCGGTGGACGTTCCACCATGTCCACCCTCACGCAGCGGGAGCCGCCCGCGCCCCCATCTCCAATGCATCGCAAGGGCGTTGCGTCAATCGGCCCCAGGGCGTTCAGCTCCTTCGGCACCCGGTTCTTCTTCCTCCTCCCCTCGTCGGGGTCGGGCCGCTCTGCCAAGCGGACAACCGAGTTTAGGTACACCCAGTTCAGACGAGGCTCGCAGACCACTGACCCGCCTTCGCATGCTCCTCCCCAGATAGGGGCTCAACACTACTCAGAACCAAGCGCGGCCTCATCGATTAGCAAAGACTTCACGACCACCTTTATACAAAAACTACATATACATAGCAATAAAAAGAGACAATAGTCGTTACCTTCCTCACCGCCTGATAGATCGAAGGAGGGGAGCCCACCCCTCGCCGCCCTGAGCTTCAAGTCCCAACACTGCGCGAGGGGCCACACCCGAAGCGCGCAGAACTCCTCCACAAGATCCCTCGTGGAGAGCCTCCGCGTCGCGGTCAGCAGCAACTGGAGAAGCGCCTCCTCCCTCGACGTTAAGTCAATCTCCGGGAAGGTGGTCAGTTGGATGGGCCCTCCGGTCGAGCGCAAGTCGTCGTCCACCCGGGACTTGTGGTAAAACCACCGCCGGGTCCTGTCAGTCTCCCACCGGTTCCTGGCCGTGGGAGTCGGCAAATACCGGAGACAGCGCACCTTCGGTTGAAAGTTGACGTCCCCGAAGTTGAGCGTCTCACCGTTATCTTTCTTATTCGGTTGACATTGCCCATCGTGGAGATACGCGAAGAACCGACTCTCCCCGCTTGCCCCCGCGGACCGCATCACCCACTCGAACATGCTGAGCTTGACGATGGAGGTAGGCGTCAGCTGCGCCATCTTCACCCGATACAGCTGGAGCACACACACCACCAACTCCACA
The DNA here is from genome assembly GCA_036346395.1 of Hsuehochloa calcarea. Taxonomy (NCBI): domain Eukaryota; kingdom Viridiplantae; phylum Streptophyta; class Magnoliopsida; order Poales; family Poaceae; genus Hsuehochloa; species Hsuehochloa calcarea. The sequence goes on along the minus strand of CM070615.1, from coordinate 6,158,039 downwards.
CAGGGAAACCGAAGGCCGGCATCGAAGAAGGCGAGAAAGACGACAGCCTCGTCCTCCTGGGGCTCCGCGCTGTCTCCGAGCCGGGGGCTCGCGCCACCGAAAGGTCCGACAGTTTCCCCTCATCCGTTAGGGTACGCAGGACTTGCGGTGTCACCGATGAGCGGCCAAGCTCGTCGGTGTAAGCAACCGCCCCACCACCATCTCTAGGTCGTTTCGCCATGGCGCAAAGGAAGACAAAGGCATCGGAGTTAGGATTCTCGAAGAAGCAACGCACACAAACAACAGCAGCTAGGGTTTTCGAAATGGATGGCAATACCAGAAGGGGGGTAACCCCCTATTTATAGCCGCATCAGGCCCATGAAACGACGCGGCGCAGAAGCCGAAGAGGCACACACCAATCATCAGTTGACACGTGGCCCCTGAACGGGCCAGCGGCTATAGGCCATCTCATCGCACATACGCCTAACGACGTCACAGCGCGGCAACCAACGACGGCGCACCTCACCCAGAGGCACCATCAAGACTGCCGGTCAACTGAATATGGCCGTAACAAGAATCTTCCGACCACAGGCTCGAAGGTGGTTTGACCACAACAAAAGTAGATCAAGAAGGAGATGCGCGCCGGAGGAAACAACTCAAGCATGCTTCGTCAGGCTGAAGGGGACGGTGTGCCTGGACCCTTCGGGGGAATGGCGCAGTTTCAGCCGTGACTAAGTAGGACCTCGACCACGAGGGGCTTGTCGTAGGGGTGGCCCCACTTGCCCGTACGACCCGGCGAAGACCGCGGGCAGACCCCGCGACCACCAAGGCCCCTTATCCGAGGGGCACCAGGAGCCCCTTCGGGGGGGGGGGGGGCTCCGGAGCTTCCCCGGAGGGTCTCTGGGGTACCTCGAAGCCAGGAGCAGCGGGTTTTCGGGGCTACTTCGGCAGTTTCAGGCGCCCCTTCAGGATGCCCCGGATGAAGCCCAGAGGTCACCGGAGGGTCACTGAAGCACCGCGAGACTAGGAGTGGCGGTTCGTCTGGGCCACCCCGAGAGGCATCTCGGGCACCGGTGGACCAGGTGCACCAACCCGATGGACCGAGCCCAGGAGGGTCCTCCATGGGCCAAAGGCTACGTACAGGAGGAGGAAAAGTCCCTGCAGCCCCTATGCGCATAGGGCCTTTTTAGGGGTAGGATAGTAATGTCAAGTACCCTATTAAGGAGGCTATAAATAGCTACTTTCCCCCATGTAACAAGGCCGAGGCATTTCTTTGGAGCAAATAACATACACATTTTCCTAGCAATTGGCCCCTTCTCCTGAGGACACCCTTGTCACTCCGAAGACACCGGGGCCCCCCCTCTTACTATCTAGCCCTCTTTTGCTACGACATTAACCATATTTTGTCTTGTCATCTCAGGCCTTCATGTAACACACAATATACTGCTGTACTTTGCTAATGGTTGTTTTCTTTCTTCTTCCACAGATTCCACCTCCTTTTTGTATCTACCTCTTATTCCTTCACCACACTTGCCTTTTCCAGATACGCTCTCTCCACCAGTTTCACTTACTAGTGTGCCTCCTCCACAAACTCCACCAGTTTCTAACATTTCCACTTTTCTTTTTCACTATAGTCGGCGACAGAGAGTTCTTTTTCTGACCCTCAGACTTCTATTGCTCTTGCACTTTCTGATTCTCAGTCCTTCTCTCCTCCACTTGACCCTCCAGCCAGTACCACATACTCTAATGACCGTTCTACTACATCACAGTATGCTCTACGTGATCGTTCCTCTATTCAGGCACCAGAGAGATGGAGTTTTTTTCCCGTACATTGCAATATCTGAGCCAGGTACCTATAAGGAGGCAATCAGTATACCTGAGTGGCAGTTGGTTATGACTGAGGAGTTTACAACATTAGAGTGTATAGGCACCTAAGATCTTGTTCCACTACTATCTGGAGCTATTCTTGTAACTTGCAAGTGTGTGTACAAAGTAAAGACCAAGTTAGATGGTTCAGTGCAGTGATACAGGCTCGTCTTGTTACAAGAGGTTTTCAGCAGGTTTATGGTCAAGATTATGATGAGATTTTTGCTCTAGTTGCTTATATGACCACAATCCCTACTCTCATCGTTGTTGTAGCGGTACGCTCATAGACTATATCTCAAATGGATGTCAAGAATGCCTTTCTTCATGGTGATCTACATGAGGAAGTGTATATGTAGCCACCCCCGGTGTTGATGCTCCTACATGTTTTGTTTGTCGTGTTAGGCATGCTCTATATGGTCTCAAGTGACCCTGCCTTGTTTATTCACATATCTCAACGGTATCGTACTTTGCTTTTGCTATATGTAGATGATATACTGATCATAGGAGATGACATAGACTGTGTTGCTTTTGTCATGAAAAAATTGAGTGAACAATTATGATGTTAGATTTGGGACAATTGAGCTATTTTCAGGGGATTGTTGTTCATTTTGATGGCGATGGTTATTACCTTTCTCAACGTCGCTACGTTCAAGATTTGCTCGCTCGCTCTGGTGTGACTGATACTCGCAATCTTGCTACACTCATGGAGCTCCACCAATAGCTTTGTCCTACAGACGATGTACCACTAACAGATCCTTCCCGCTATCGTTAGCTCGTTGGGAGTTTTCTTTATCTCACTGTCACTAGGCTAGATATTGCTCATGCTGTTCATGTGCTCAGCCAGTTTGTCAGTGCTCCCACCTCAGTCCACTATGGTCATATTCTTTGTGTACTGTGATACTTGAGGTGGTCTGCGTTCATGCCAGTTCGAGTCAGCTCCAGCTCCACGCTTACTTTGACTCCACTTGGGCGAGTGATCCTGTTGATCGCCGATCTATCACTGACTACTGCATCTTTTGGTACTTCGCTCATTGCCTGGAAGTCTAAGAAGTAGAATGGGGTGTCACGCTTTAGTTCAGAGGCTGAGCTTCGAGCCCTTGCCATTAACACCTCAGAGATTGTTTGGCTTTGATGACTTTTGTCTGATCTTGGTGTTCTTTGTGATAATCCTACACATTTGGTTTTGTGACAATACAAGTGTCATTCAGATCGCTAGTGATCCAGTCAAGTATAAATCGACAAAGCACATTGGTTGATGCATCATTCACACGATCTCATTGTCAACAGTCGACCATCGACCTCCAGTATGTACCCCCAGAGCTTCAAGTTGCAGATTTCTTCACGAAGGCTCAGACTCGATAACAATATCGACTTCATATACTCAAACTCAGTGCATCAGATCCTCCTGATCGACTTTAAGTTTGAAGGGGGGTGTTAAGAGTTTGTACATATTAGTCGCCTCTCTCTCTCTCTCTCTCGGCCCATGTGACCCATGTAGCCTATGAGGTCGAACTAATTATGTCTATATATATCTTCTCAATAATAAATAAGATGCAAAGTTGTGAGTAGCAAAATCCTATCCAAAATCTAATATAATACATAACAAGTGTTTTTTGCAGAGAAAGTAAAAAGTAACCATATTTTGTCTTGTCAGCTCAGCCTTCATGTAACACACATGACACAAAATATACTGCTGTGCTTCGCTGATGGCTGTATTCTTATACCTTATAACTATCTACATTCTACAGAGTGTTTGATATGCATTTATGTGTTATGAAAATGCATGCGATGTTATTGTTTTTCTTCTCAAAATGCTGGAATGTGTCTTTATGGTGGTGCACAATACCATCGTGCAATGGCTGAATTTCATTTGGTAGTTGGAAGTATCAAGTGCCCTCCAATTACCAGGGAGGAAATTGTCAATGCTTGTGGCGTTGAAGATATTCATGATGGGACAAATTACTCCAGGTAGTCTCTTTCCACAGGTCAGAAATACTAATCATACTTATGTAGTATATTTATTAATTTTTAATATTGTTTTGTTAGGACTGCTTGCGTAATTGCTGTGGCAAAAACACATGGCACATTTGAGCCTTTCCTTCATCAAATTAGTGAACTTGCCTTAAGGGTGGGCATATTAATGATCTACATTTAGATGGTCCCCTTCAGCTTTCTTCAAGTCTGCCCGTTCCAGACTTATACTATGCCTATTAGATGTTTGTATGTGATTATGGTTTCAGTGAAATCATCAACCATGTTTTTCATGCTTGGTAGTTGATACATCATTTTTTTTGGATTGGGACTAGTGTGTGTCAAACATATCCACATATAACGTGTGAAATCATTGAAAGTGTATCATGATGTATAAAATTAAATTTAGTAGTTGAATTACTCTGGTTTGATGAGGGGTGGTCTTTCCTCTGCTTAATACGTTTCTGTGACTAAAATCTATCCCTTATGTTTTTTGTGCAGTTTGGTTTTAGACTGTTGTACATACTGAAGACACCGATTCCAATCTCTTTTTCTGTTGGAGCCTTGGAGGTACTAATTTATCCTCAAGTTATTCAATTCATGTTTTTTCTGTTTTTTTTTCTTTTGTAATACTCTGGTAGAACTCCAACAGAAAGATGGTGGGCACTTTAGCAGCCATGATGTACTTGTGAAGCGTGTCAATAAGTTTGCCTAGTCTACTGAGCAATCATGCCGTGAAAGGTAATAGCCTTCTTGATTCCAATACCTTTGAATTGCTTCCAATTTATTGGCTGCGCGCACTCTGGTCAAGCCATATTGCAAACTCAGTTGCACTTGCAACTAATTCCTTGACCTCAGATTAAATATACTTTTCTGGCATTTCCTTTTGTCAACTGATTAATGTGCTATCCACGGCTCATCTTAACATATATTGGCTGTATCGATGATATGTTAATGTTGCTTTCCTAACCCAGTTACTCACTTCAAATAATTAAATAAATGTAAATTTCCTTCAATGAAGCTTATGAATATATAATTAGTCAAGCCAAAGGCAAAACTGATAATCTTTGGGGCCTGACAGAATATCATTTGATGTTTATGGTGTATTGGGTCCTAGTCAACATTCGCTTTATTACCATAATAGATGGTTGACTTCTTGTCTTCAAAAGCCTTCTCAAGCATGTGATAATTGTGATGTTGGCAAACTCTAGAATGCCTGAGTCACTCGCCCAACTGTTTTTTTTTTTTTTGTAGTTATTTTTAGAAATTTATTCATTCAAGTTGTCAAGGGTAGCGTTGAACAATGAAGTGCAAATGAAGGGGACGGGATAAGAGATATCCGATATACCCATCACATCTATTGCCTCTGTTTGATCTGTTGGCGTTAAATTCTGTGTGTTCCAGAACATGTATTGCAATAAGTGATTTAAGAGGATTTTCTTATTAAATATGTGAAGTAGAATTTATGGTGGTGTTAAGCTAAATATTTCTGATAAAAGTTCTTTGTTAATTATTGTGCATATTTCCCCCTCAATCCTCACTGCTAGATCACATCCTGTATACTCCCACAGATGCAACCGTACATATTTTTTTTAAAAAATCTGATAACATTGTTTATTTGCATGTTCAAATGTATAATGCAGATGTATGGAAGATTTGGAGGGCACCACTCGTTTTGTCACTTGGTCTCTTCACAACAAGGTACAATTATTTACTTCTTAGTTAGAATCTACCTTTTTATTGGCATGCCTAATGATTTGATTCATCGAATATAGAACCGTGCTGGATTGCGGCACTTCCTCGATTCGTTTGTTGCACTGGAACAATTATCTGTGAACACACATACAACCCACTCAACTGGGCTGCATGATCAATCCTCTGGATTGAATGACAGCAAACAAGATAGATCAAAGGGAGACAGTATATCTTTTCATTCTTCAGACGCAAATTCACCCGCTCCTGTGTCAGAGGCTAGGCTGGTTGATCTATTGTATAGCACACTCTGGAACAGAAGATTGGCTCCCTCATACAGAAAGGCTTGTGTATGCGTTGGTTCACCGGATTTTTCATGGGATCAAAGAGCACTTTCTTGTTACTACTGAACTAAAGGTCTGACTGCAGTGAATCCTGTACTCTCTAAATGGAGCTCGAGTTTTTTTTGGTTGCTTAATTCGGCTCATCATAAAACTGCAGTTCAATTGCTTTCTCCTCGTGCCAATCGTCGACAAATTACCAGTGCTTCTGAGGGAAGACCTCAGATCAGCTTTGGAAGATGATCTTGACAGCATCTTGGATGTCACTCAACTGCTCCACTCAGCGAGAGCTGGAGATTGAATTGAAGCGGGTATTTCTTTTGTTAAGAAATTTGAAATGCATACCACATTGTTACCTTAAGATCAATCAGCTAATTTATCTTCTTTTCTTGGATTCAGATAAAGTGCCTAAAGGTGAAGTTTGGAGAGAGAAATAAGAAGCTCAATTCTCTCCAGGTTAGACCGCAAGTCACTCTAGAAGAGGTAGCTAGCTAGGAAAGAGTTAGTCTAGGTAGGGTATTTCTATGTTGTAATAAACCATTAGTAGCCCACCAGCCACCTAGCGCGACTTCTTGTTGGATGTTTTTATGAATAAATATGAATCCTTCCCATGCTCTACTTAATGTATATCGCTGGTTCAACCATTCCATATGGCCAATAAAATGCTCCATCCCTTTCCATATGCCTAAGTTTGAAGTCTTGTTTACCAACTTTAGTTTGCTGTTAAAGAAAGAAATGGAAATTAAAGCAATGCAATAATATACTGATAATGGTTTGCCACATCTAGTCTAGTGCTACTGTATGAGACCCATGGGTACGAGGAGCACATGCACGCTGCGACTCTTTCAAACCAAACCCATCTGAAAAAGGCACTGTTCAAGTTCCAATACATCCATGATTCATCCTCCTCTACACGCTCCCCTCCCTCCCTTCCTTGCAAGTTGCAACCTCTCAAATCACCACCCTAAACTTAGCAACACCATCTCTCTCTCTCTCTGTTTCTGTCTGCGAGCGCGAAGCACGCTGGTATGGTACGCACATTTGCCGCCACCAAGAACAGGGCGTCGAGATGAGCAACGACGACAAGGAGCACGGTGGTGGCAGGGAGGCCTTCTTCCACTGCCTCGACCGCGTGCCGTCCGGCCTGCACATCGACGCCGACTTCCCCTCCGATGACGATGATGACGACGAAGACGACGTCCGCGTCTCCTTCGCGTCCGCCATGGGCGACCACAACTTCCAGAGCTTCCGCAGGTACCAGGCGGCCGTGCTGGAGGAGGAGGAGGAGGTGGAGGACACGTCCAAGTACGACATGTGGATGGCCGACGAGCCCATGTCCATCCAGGAGCGCCGCCGCCGCCTGCACAAGGGGCTGGGGCTCGCCAGCAGCCGGGACCTCGCGCTGCGGCGGCACAGCACGAAGAAGCGCCCCGCCGATGTCCCCCGGAGCGTGTCGAGGCTACAGTCGTCGACATCGCTGGCCGCGCTCACCGAGGAGCCGAGCACTGCGACAACCCCGGCGCCGTCGGCAGTGGCTGCCGCGCACGACGTGCTGAAACAGCAGCCGGCGAAGGCCATCACGCGGAGCCGGTCAGACAGCTTCCTCGCCGTGCGAGACGGCGCGTCCGTTTCGGGAAAACCACCGTCGCCGACTTTGCGTCGTGCTCGCTCCTTCCCGACTCGGCACGCCGCCTGCGACAGCTCGCCCATCGAGAGGATTCAAGCTGTGGCTACACGTGATATACCCGCCGTGCCCCGGCGGGCAGCGCCACCGGTGGATAAAGGTGACGGCGGGAAGGACGGTGATGACGAGAGCGAGTGCGGGACCAAGAAACAGGACAACGGCAAGGAGGTCGCCGTCGTCACCAAGGACAGCCTGTCGAACACCCAGACCGGTGTGCAGCTGGGGCTAGAGGAGTTCGAGAAGTTTATCGGCAACACCCCCATCATGAAGCACCTCATGCGACGCGGCCAGAGCCAGCACCAGAGCCAGTCCGCGCCTCCCGCTGCCGCACCGCCCAAGGGAGACAAGCCGGCCGGCAAGAAGAAGGGCGGCTGGCTCAAGAACATCAAGTCCGTCGCCATTGGCTTCATCCACGACAAGGACAGCAACGGCAAGTCGGCCGCGCCCGCAACAGCAGCGGTGCCCAAGCCGGCCGCGGCCAATGCCGCCGCGCCGTCGGCGTCGGCGTCCGAGCGGCTCAAGGTGCACCACTACGGCAAGTCGTGCAAGGAGCTCACAGGGCTCTACATGTGCCAGGAGATCCATGCGCACGAGGGATCCATATGGAGCATCAAGTTCAGCGCGGACGGCCGGCTGCTGGCGAGCGCCGGCGAGGACGGCGTGGTGCGCGTCTGGCAAGTCGTGGAAACCAGCGCTCCGCCCTGCTCCCTGGGGCAGGACGGGTCGGGAACCCTGCCCCCACTGCCCCCTGTCGCCACGGCGGCGGACGGGTCGTCGACGCCGGCGCTGGCCCAGCTGTCCAAGAAGTCGGCCAAGGGCAAGAGCGGCAGGGACACGCTCCCCGAGCACCTCGTCGTCCCCGACAAGGTGTTCGCGCTCGCCGAGCAGCCGGCATGCGTCCTCGAGGGCCACAAGGACGACGTGCTCGACCTCACCTGGTCCAAGTCCGATCAGGTCTTGACTATTATATAGCCACATGCGAATCACTCTTTACTAGAATCACTGCACATATAGTAGTAGGAAGTTAGGAGTGAGGCTTGAGCAGTTTAGTTCTTGTTTCTGCAGCAGTTGCTGTCGTCGTCGATGGACAAGACGGTGCGGCTGTGGGACACGGAGAGCAAGGCCTGCCTGAAGATGTTCGCGCACAGCGACTACGGTGAGCGCGAGTGATCCATTGTTCTCGCTATCGATCTGCCAACATAATACCATCTCATTACCTCAACTTGTATGTTCATTTGCTGCCATTTTGATCTGAGCAACCCAGCTCAATTGCGTCTGCCATGTATATGCATGCAGTGACTTGCATCCAGTTCAACCCGGTGGACGATCGGTACTTCATCAGCGGGTCGCTGGACGCCAAGGTGCGCCTGTGGAGCATCCCCGACCGGCAGGTCGTCGACTGGACCGACCTCAGCGAGATGGTCACCGCCACCTCCTACACCCCCGATGGACAGGTACACCTGATCACTGCATCTTCAACAGCTCAAAAAAATTCCATGTCCATCTTAGCTCTCGTTTCCGACTCGCTGCCGTTGATTGATATGAATAACGATAAAAAAAAGGGCGCGATCATCGGCTCGCACAAGGGGAGCTGCCGGTTCTACAAGACAACAGGTACAATTTCTACTCATCATCCAATTGTCTTGAAGTGCTTCTGTGCTTGAGTGTGCAAATGTTTGCTTAAATTTTGGTTCTTGCTCGCTTCTTTTGCGACAGATTGCAAGCTTAGCCAGGAGTCGCAGATTGACATCCAGACCAAGAAGCGCAAGTCGCAAGCGAAGAAGATAACCGGATTCCAGGTACATTTATGTATATATGCAGCACATTTCGATTGAATTTATCGTGACTCTTAACATGAGCTGTTCATCTTGGTCATGCTCGTGGACATGCAGTTTGCTCCGGGGAACCCCTCCGAAGTACTGGTCACCTCCGCCGACTCGCAGATCCGCGTCTTCGACGGCGTGACCATGGTCCAAAAGTTCAGAGGTACGGCCACAGACCGATCAACTTTATCATCAAATCTCTGCTTCAGAAATTATTCGCAGCTAAAGACCATTGAACAAAAATAAATATGTAGGATTCAAGAACACGAGCAGCCAGATCTCGGCGGCCTACACCTCCGACGGCCGGTACGCGGTGTGCGCGAGCGAGGACTCGCACGTCTACCTCTGGAGGACCACCCGGAGCGCGCCCGCCGCCGCGGCCATCGGCATCGGCATCAAGGCCAAGACGTGGTGCACCACCCGCTCCTACGAGAACTTCTACTGCAAGGACGTCTCCGCGGCCGTCCCGTGGCCGCACTCACCGTCCTTGCCAGGCGCCACCGGCGACGGAAGTGCGTCCAGCAGCCCGCCGTCGCAGGACTGCAAGCAGGGCGTGTCATGCAACGACGAGGTGTGCAGCATGGCGAGCCATGCCACCAAGCCGGAGGCGAGAAGCGGCGAGCTGAGCAGCTCCGGCACGCCGTTAACGCACTCCGGCCAGCTAGGCTCGGCGGCGGGTGACTCATCATCACGGCAAGGCGGCGGTAAGGCCGGCGGCAACGCGGACAGCGGCAATGCGTGGGGGTTGGTGGTGGTGACGGCGAGCTTAGGCGGGGAGATTAGGGTGTACCAGAATTTTGGAATGCCTTTTAGGATCAGAGGCCAGGGCAATCTTTTCTATTAATCAGCTGAAGACTTCAAGGTCTTCTTGCAAATTATGGAGCAATGCTAATTCGGATATCTTTTGCCAGTTAGTGTCTGTTCTTAACGATTTTGTATGATCCATTTAAGAAAATTGGCTCATAGATATACATGTGCAATGCAATTGACCATAGGAAGTACCATGGTCAATTTGTGTATGTAATGTAACTAGTTAGTGGCTTAGTGGGCATGTAAATGCAAGTCTAAAACGAGATTTGTTACATTCTGGTGGAGAGACATCTTGAGAGTTGAGACTGAACAACAATTTCATGGGAATTGCTTCTTGTAATGTATGGCAAGGAAGTACAGCTCTCTTTTGGCATGATGTCTGGAATAATCACTTATGCAGTTGTTCCCAAGAATTTATTCCTTTGCCAAAGATAAAGGATATCTCAGTGCAGAAATATATGAGTACAAATGCTATACAGGACTTGTGATTATTCGGTGCAAGCTTACGAGGAATACAATCAGCTGCAAAAATCTGATATCCCAATTTAACTGATCCATACATGGACATATATCTGGGGGAAAGGAATTTATTCTTCCCAACGAGATTACAGGATTGCTTTCCAAAGTATTCAGTTGTCACAGCCATACCAATAGATTTGGAAAAGTAGATGCGTAATGAAACTCAGTACTGTCTACTTTGTCAAAATGGGGTGGAGGAAACCTTGGTTCATCTAGTTTTTTATTGCCCTTTTAGCATGCAATGTTGGAACTATCTTGGTATTCAATGGCAAACAAATATAGACTTCTATTCAGTACTTCAGAATGCAAGAGTTTCTTTCCATCAGCATTTTTTCATAGAAGTTTCTATCATAGCTGCTTGGAATATCTGGAAGCAACGAAATGGGCACTAATAGCAATGCGCTCTATGGGTTTGCCTGGCTGCTTATCTCAGAAAAACTAAATACAAGGAACATGTTGCAGAGAAAATGTATTTTGAACTTTGTCAAAATGGGGTGGAGAAAGTTTTTTATTGCCCTTTAGCCAAACTTGGTATTTAATGGCTGGAAAGCATTTTTCGCTATCATACATTTGCACATTTTTGAACAGAAAGCCCCAAACTTTAATGGCTGGAAAGCTCGCTCTACATTTGTTTACAGTGAAAGCTATTTGGAAAACACACTTTCTAATTGGTTGGATTCCTTAAGATGATGTAGCTCCTTTGTAGGGGTTGTATATTCTTTTCCCTTTGTTTCTTGTACATAAAACTCTGAGTTTTGTTTTTAAATAGAAAAAGTTCTGTCCCTGCAGGTTTGGTTTTAGAAAAACAACCGCAAACTGACCCTCTGTACAATTACAAGATCAGAGCAAAAACATTTACAAAACCCAATCTAGATTGATGGAACAACGAACCAACTAAATAGGTACGTAGGCAATATTACTCCCTTTTGTGCTTAATTAATTTCAGAAGCTCTTCCATAACTACTACTTGGATTAATTAACCTCATTAAAGTGCTGTCGGAAACTAAAATAACAGCAAAAATAAGGTTTACTCTCTTCGTTTCGCTATATTTGGCTATGATCTCGAGAGTATTTGTTTCAATATACTTGTCCATTGAGAGAATATAAAATATAGTTATTGCAATTTTCTCTCTCTCTACCCCTACTTAAATGCTTTGAAAGAGATTAAGTTGTTGTGCTATGTTATTTAATAAAAATATGTATGATATTTCTCATTAAGTATTTATTAGATTTAACCCTCCTTGGTCTGTCCGCATAGTAGGCCGTGCACAAATATAACGCAACAGAGGAAGAGGAAGCAGCAAATACAAGTAAAGAAGTCCAATATAGGGTAATTAATCAACCGATTGGAACAAATTGTACACATTACTCCTTCTCATCCAATGGTTATTACAAGAATGCCATCAACAATACACTAACAGCAACAAATCAATTGAACACAACACTTACTATCCAATGTTTACAAATTACTCCCCAAACATTAAAAATAATCATTGCTAATGAAATACTACGGATCAATTAAACTGCAAAGCTTCCAACCCCATCATCCCAAGCTGATCAGTTGCGAGCCGGTGGGACTAGACGTCGTCTTTGAGGTATTCGTCGATCATCGACACGTCGAAATCCAGCAACTCAAACGGCGTGTCGAGAAATGAACTTGCCCAGAGTTCGCCGACGTCGCCGTCGTCGAGTTCGCTCTTGACGAGGGGCGTGAATTGCTCGCCGTTGTCGGTGTATGAGCTTTCTTGCAGCAGTGGCGCGGCGTTGGGCTCTGGTTCTTGTTCGACTCCGGCACCGGCGCCGCACGTCATGTCGACGTCCATCACGTAGTCGCCCTTTGGGTCCAGCTGCGGCGTACCTAATTCCTGGCACGCGGGATAGTTCATGGCCATCGTCTCAGGGTAGCCCATGACCGTGCCCTGTGCTCCCTGATTGTCCCCATACGTCAGCTGCGGAACTTCCTCCAAGAATTGGTCTATGAGCGTGCTGAAACTATCCGACGCCGCGGCCTCCGCCAACCGACCCTGGTGAAGACTATGAAAGCTTGACGGCCCAAGAATACTCAGCGGTAGCGGCGCGGTCTCCGCGAGCTGACCATTGTAATGACCAAGAACGCCCATCGGCGGCGGTGCGGCCTCCGCGAGCTGCCCATGGTCGCCCGGCGGCGCGGGCTCCGCGCCTTGCCCCTGGGCAATACCACGAACGCTCGATGGCGGCAGTAGGGCCGCGAGTGTATCAAAATATGCCGTTGGAATCATCACCCGGGCGGTTTTCTTCTTCCCGTCATGCCCGATTGGCACGCCCTCTTTCCCAAAGATGGCCGCCTTCTCCTCGTCGGACGCGCGCGGCGAGACGTAGATCTTGCAGAGCACCGGCGCGGCGGCCTTCCCGGTGCCGTCGTCCAAGCAGCTGGTGCACTGCTCCATGAGCCACGGCGTCTTGTTCTCCTTCCCGAGGTAGAACCCGAAGCAGTGCCTGAACCCGACGAACTCCCCGCCGACGAGCAGCTTCTTCTTGGTCTGCTCCAGCCGCCAGAACCCGCCGGTGGCGACGCCGCGTTCGGCGCGCTTCCCGCGCGCGCTCTGGAACTTGCATTCGCTGAAGAAGAACCACTTGTGGTCGAAATTGCGGGTGTTCCCCGGCGGGTACCTCCGCCGCAGCACGTCGGGGCTGTCGCCGTAGAGGTTGTCGCGGAAGATGATCCCTTTCGTGTTCGGCATCTCGTCGCCGGCGATGAACCTGTTGAGGTAGTTACACACGGTTTCCTCCGGCCCCGGGTTGAAGTAGACGCCGGGAGGCAGCTCCACCGCCTGCTGCGGCGGCGGGACCTGGTTCATATCGCCGGGAGGAGGCATCTCCTCCATGGCCACGGATTCGCGGTGGTTTCTTGCTTTCTTTTTGTTGCCTTCTTGGTGGCCAAGTCGAGTCGAGTCGAGTCGAGTACTACTTCCAAAGAGCCCAGGGAGCGCTTATATGGCGCCTCCGAAGCCGCGTTCCCTCCGGAGCCTAGTCCGAGTCGGACGCGAGTGACTTCCAAACGCGAGTCCGACACACCCACCCCTCTATGCGAGAAGCCCCAGTGCCCCACCATGCGCCGCCTCTCCCCGCTGGCAGCGGCGGGGGCGAGTACCATCTACTCCGACGCCTCAGACGTTCGATCCCACAACGCCGCCCTCATCGCGCTCTCCAAGCGCGGCGGGAGCCCGCGCTACCTCGGGTACCTCCTCGCCGCGTTCGCCGCGATGCTCAAGTGTGGCGCGCGGCACGACCGCTGCACGTACAACCCGCTCATCAATGCGCATTGCAAGAGCTCGCGATCATCGCGGACGTCAGGGCTACACTGGCGCGGATGCGAGGACGGGCTCGCGCCGGACACCTTCACCTGCAACTCCCCCATGCTAGGGCTATGCAGGGGCGGCATCCTCACCGCCGCGTTCGGGGTGTTCGTGCAGATGCCGCGCCGGTGGGGCGTCTACCACGATGCATTCTCTCCTACACCATCCTGATCGAAGGCCGTGCGCTGTGGGAGTGTGGACGACGCCTGCAGGGTGTTCGATAAAATGTCGAGGAGCTGGTGCAGGCCCGGGGTGGCGGGGTGCACACGTACACCGTGCTGGTCGATGGGCTGTGCAAGGGTGGACGGGTCGGGGACGCTGAGGCGCTGGTTGGAGAGATGGTGGGGAGGGGTGGTGCCGAATATGGTGACTTATAACGCTCTGATTGGCGGGTGTTGTCGGGAGGGAAGATTCGATGATGTGTTTAGGTTGTTTCAGAAAATAGAGATGCATGGTCTTGCGCTGGATTGCTGGACTTACACTCAGCTTGTTGATGGCCTGTGTAAGCATGGCGAGTTGGAGCGTGGTGCCAAGGTGTTGCACGAAGCGCTTGGGACGGGCTTTGCACCTGGTGTTGGCACTTACAATTCGATGATCAATGGGTATTGCAAGGGTGGTGATGTGAAGACTGCTCTTGATGTTTTACAGTTGGTGGAGAGAAATGGGGTCAATCCAGATGTATGACTTTTAATGAGGTGATCAGTGGATTCTGTTGCAGTGGTAAAGTGCATAGAGCGATGGCTCTCTTGACACAAATGATTCTGTTACATTCAACTCGCTGATTTCTGGTCAGTGCAGTGCGGGTGAGATGAAGATTTCTTTTCTGTTGCTTGATTTGATGGAGGGTATGATGTTTTTCCAGGTCAACAGACTTATGACATCTTTATAGATGCTCTTTGCGACGAAGGTAGAGTGGAGGAGGCCAATTATCTGTTTTCTTGTCTTTCTGAAAAAGACATCAAGATTCAAGGCACATACCTTCATATATAATTCATTGATTCGTGGATGTTGCCAAGTAGGAAATATCGATGCAGCTTTTGCACTCATTGAGAAGATGGCTTCAGAAGATTGTTTGCCTGATGTATACACCTACAATGCCCTTATTGCTGGTTTATGCAAACAGGAGAGATTGGATGAGGCTTCGGATTTTCTAGATAAGATGAAGAAGCAGGGGGTAGAACCGACAACTTGTGCATTTAACATTCTCATTGAGCGGATGCTTTGTGAGAAGAAGCCTGTGGATGCTGCAAACAAGTACGAACAAATGATTTCTTCAGGTTGCAAGGCTGACAAATGGACATACACACTGAGAATCAGCACAAACTACTTTGAAGGAGGAAGTAAGAAAGATCAAAGCATAGCTACTACTAAAATGCATGAAGCAGGGATTTCTCCTGACGTGGTGACATATAATGCTCTCATAAAGGCGTATAGTGATGCTGACCCGATGGAGACGGCCTTCTCTTCACATGCGGAGATGCTTTGTGTTCTGCTCAATCCATGTTGTGCAACATGTCCTATCTTGCTAAAGCATATATGTAACTATGCTGGCAGTGAGGAAGACAGTGGATGTGAGCAATTTGCAGGAGCATTTTGAACAGAGATGCAAATATGACCCTGCCCCTGGCATCAGCACATACAAGGGACAAGGCCCAACTGAAGGGATTATGTAAGAAGAGTCGACTGGAGGAAGTGGAATGGCAGTTACTAAATATGAAATAAAGCAGCATACTTTTGGATGAAGATCTGTATGATTATCTACTTGGTTGTTATAGTAACTTAGCAATGTACTGTGAAGCATGTAAAGTTTTAGATCGATGACACATTTTGGCTATCAACCACGCCTAAAGTCCTGCTGCTTTCTTCTTTGTGGCCTTTGTGACAGTGGAGACCATGGGACGGCTTTATCACTTTTCAGTGACATACTTGACATAGGGTACAACTGTTAGGAGTACATGTACCTTGTATGTATTAGTTCTTTGTATAGGGTGTTTTCTGCTTACTTACCATGCCTTGTACAAGACCATATCTTGGCCCCTTTGGCGATGTAATAAAATCAAGAGTTCATTCCAACGTGATATCAGGGCATGACTCTCTCCCACCATCAAAACCCTAACCCTAGCCATTGTTCACCACTGCTGTTGCCGTTGCCTAAGCGTCGTCTCCGCCTTCCTCTTCTCTCTCTTGTTGTTGTCGTCGTCCTCTTTCTAGATTGACGCCGCCGCTCGCCTGGAGGACCGCCGCTGCTACTCGCCTCCCGAATCGGGCTGCTGTCGCTGCTCACCTTCTTGAACCACTGTCGCCTCCTCGATTTGAACTCTTGCCACCACTGCTCGTCCTCGATTCGAGCCCGCCACCTTTGCCAGGGCTAGCACCGCAAGATCTGGGTTGTCACCACCTCTTAGGCCGCCCGGCCTCGATTTTAGCCCGCAACCTCTACCAGGGACACCACCGCAAGATATGGGCTGTCGCCGCCTTTTAGGCCGCCCAGCCTCGATTCGAGCCCGCCACCTCTGCCAGCGCCGCCACCGCAAGATCTGGGCTGTCACCACCTCTCAGGCCACCCGGATCTCCAACGTCACCGAGATGCTCTGCCTTCGAGTCGCTGCAACCAGGTGCTCTGCTGCAGCCAGGCGTATAAGCATCTAGTCCTCTAATTCTTGGAGGTTAGTGTTTTGTAATTAATGGCTGCATTTTGTCAAGACTAACCATGTCTCAAGTGAAGTCTAGTTGGGTTGATGCTTGATATTGGCTTTGGGTGTTCTTGGTATTCATGGATCCTCATATTGATGCAAAGGATGGCTAAGCATGAAGATTAAGGACCATGTGACTATAAATGATCTGAGCAGTCAAGTTTGGATCATTTTACTGCTAGGTTTTGTGTCAGCTTTGGTTGTACTATTAAGGAGGGTTCAAAGCTGTAACATCCCAATTTTTTGAGCTTTTAATTTTTTTTTATTAAGTTAGTAGTTGGAAAATTCACCATTTGGATTTTATTTGAATTTTTGTTAAAGCTTAATATGGGTTTTTAGCATCAAAATTATTTAATATGATTAATCACAACATCAACAATTGTCAAAACTATTTTATTTGGATTCTATGTGCTTGGATATATTTTCTAGAATTTTTTCGAGTTTATTTGCTATTTTCTAATTGCTATTTGGATTTTCTAGTATTTTCTAAAAAGAAAAACTAATTTAAATATCGGAACAGTGTTTGGGTCGAAACCCAACTCTATTCCAACCCCAGCCCATCACTGTGCAGCCTGCTCGCCCGCACGTGCGCCCGTCTCCCTCTCTCTCGCGCTGCACCTGAGCTGGTCTTACCTACCAGCGTCACCTTCGCCTTTTTCCACGCGCGTCTATCCAAGCCTCGGCTAATGACGAGTGGGTCCCGCCCTGCCACGTCATCATCGTCTCCGAACGGGACTCTCGGTTCCGATTTCCTCGCGTGCGCGCGCTGCTGTTCTCGACGCGGATTCAACGGTTCCTCGGTCCTATTTAAAGCCGCACCCACGTCACGAGGATTACATCCACCTCCGCCGCTTTTTTCCTAAAGTCGCCAACCCTAGCGCGCCGCCTTTTCGCCGAATTTGGAGTTCGAACCCTAGCGCCGCCGTGAGCTTCTTCGCCGTCGGTGAGCTTCAGCCGTCGTCGAGCCCACCCTCAAGTTCGCCGCGTCACGGTCTATCTGATGCACGCATCCTTTGTCCCAAGGAAACCCTAGTTCGACGTTGCCGCCTTCAGCCGAGCCACTCGCCGCCAAACTGGTCGCTGCCGGTAAGATCTGAGTGTGTCACGATACTCCCCGAGTTTCTTTTGTCCAGATGCACATTTCGCCACCGATGAACCACCGTCGTTCGCCGGATCCGTAGTCGCTGGAGCATCGCCGGCGTTTTGCCGCCGTGGATGCCCACGTGTGCTGCCACCTCAGCGATGTGCTATGTGGCGCCCGCGTGTCGCTGAGTCAGCAGACGCGTCAACACCCGTGTGCCACCCCAGCCTAAACCCTAGATCCAAATTTTCGTGAACCCAATCCATCATAGACCAAGCCTACGCCATGTGGGTCCCGTTATCAGATTCACTGTTCCATGAACCAGTAGACCAGTAAGCCTTTCTGTGGACTCGGTCTATAGACTGTGGGTCCCACCTGTCAGTCTCTCAGCTATTTTCTCAGGATTTATTTTAATTCTGAAAACCTCAGGGCCGACGTCAGCCGACGTCATAATCCAAATTTTTCTTTAGAAAAATAATTCAAAAATTCCAGAAATTATAATTTAGGGTATTTTCTTGAGTTTTGATATTCCAAGGGCATATCTTCTTCATCCAAACTCCGATTGAGCCCATTCAAATTCCTAAATTCATCTAAATTCGAGATCTATTTATCTAAGATTTTTATTTAATTTTTGGAGTTTTATTTATCTCTATTATTTATTTATTTATTTCATTTGCGAGTAGACGTTAATTCTTCGGGGACTTTTGAAGAAGGAGTGCACCAAGATCAAGACCAGTACCTAGACCTATTCCAAGGAAAGTTATACCTTTGATCATATTGCACCCAGTTTTCAAAATACTTTAATTCAAATTATTGGATTCTATTTTAAGTATTTATTTAAATACTTTTAGGTTTAGTTATTAATCCAATTTGTTATATCCACCTTGTCGATTGTTATGTCATATTCTTTTGTCACCCTAGGTTGGTTCATTACCAGTTGGTGTTGTTGTAGCACCAACGTGGGTTGGTTAGATACGAGTAGATTGCTTAGTCATGATACGAGTCATCATCTCATATGAGTTGCAAATATAAACTTGACTAAGTGATTATGGAACCGTGTGATAAAATTATGTGTGTTGTGTGCTATTACTCATTGATGACATGTATTGCACTTAACCAACAATGTGGGAAAAGATTTAGACTAAGACAAGTGGTGTATACTATGTGAAATAGTAGAAGCTGTGTGCATGGGAATATTGGTCTGTGTGATATTTAATTAGAAATTGGAAGTCTTGCCTTGGTCAATTAAGGACTTAACTTTGTGCGTCATTGAACTGAGCCTTCCGAACAACCACATGCCTGTTATGGGACGTGCCTAACTTAGTAGTTATAGAGTCTTGACATTGACAACTCAGGTTGTAGGTTAGGCTGTGTGATGGGTTGGAGGTATGATTCTCACATCGCGGGACGGTTCGCCGCTTCGCTGTCCAACAGTGTGTGTCGTGCCAAGCGCTGTGTGTATCGATTAGATGGCGGTAAAGCACATCGAGAGTGTCAATGCTTGAGATAGAGTTTCTGAAAGGTTTTGTTATGATCAGTGCTAGCTACACTGATTATATCGTGTGGGTAAAGTGTACAATCTCTACAGAGTGTTAATTAATCTATTCGAATAGCAGCGTCCGCGATCATGGACATGCTTGGGGATATCACACGAGGGGTAGCCACATCATCAACAACCTATGAAAAAATTATTTCCTCTAATGCAAGCATCTCTTTTGTAGATTTTTTTAAAAGAAAATTACAAAAATAAATAGTCAGCCTAGAGTATAACAAAAATGGGTGTCGCTAGTTCAACCGGCAGCATGAATCCTGTCCCCTTCTGTCGCTAGTCCGACTTCCTATCGCCAGTTCAACTGGCGATATGAACTCCACCCCTATAAAAGCTCGATGAAACCCTAAAATTCGGCACATGATTCATTTGTGTTCAGAAAAAACAGGAGGAGGGAAAGGAGAGGAGTAAAGGGCAAGAGAGAAGCTAGCGAAGCGCTGCCCGTCCGGTTGCCGACCTGTGAGGTAATTTTTTTTGAACCAAATGGATTACATAGTTTTGGATGTACGGTTGTATAGTGCAGTATGTTGTACACAATTCTTTTCGGTTGGTAGTCTTGTTTTATATATGTGGTTAATCGTGGAAATGTTCTTCATGGTGCAGTGCGTCAATTATGTCGGACGTCACTAATTTCAAAATTTACTACGGTCCTGGGATTATTCTGGAGGGTCCCGAGGGGATTGACTTACGTTATTTCCAATCGGCGACCGTGCCCCTGCCAAGAGCAGAAGGGCGTACATGGGGCGCTGTGATGCGGTGGTTGTTTCACACATTCTATGTCGACCGTGATGTGTATGATCTGACGTTGACTTGCCTGGCCCCTCGAGCAACACATCCCACATATTTGGAGTTAGTGCAGCTGAATGGAACAAAGTTGTGGCAGTCATATCTACGTGAGGCGAGGAGGGGTGGAATTAGGTACTTCTGGCCCAGGCATATGCCAAGCCTATTCTTGCATCCGTGGCTGAACAAGAAGGGGGTGGTGATGCTGAAGAAGAAGTCGATGACTCCAGCCACAGCGCGGCGCACACAGTGCCGAAACTCCGGAGTTGCTGATGCTGTCAACGAAGACCCTGAAGAAGTAGCTCCTTCAGTCAGGTAGGGCAGTGGGCTTGCTGACGAGGGTGAGGAGCTGGAAGTCATTGTGCAAAGGATGGATCAGGAATCTCGAGACTACAATGCAATATCAGAACATGAAGGATTCGACGACGAGAATGATGTGAACCAGCTGGCGGTTCCATCCAAGTGAAACACATACCAGTTTGACAACCTCGTCGTCGACGAAGGCTCCTGTGTGCCGTGGGAGTACGACCAGCGTAAGGTCATGCAAGGAGCTGTGTACAAATGCACAGAGGTCGTGCAGGAGGCGGTCAAACTCTATGCCTTGTCGGTGTGGCGAACATTCGCAGTTATCAAGTCTAACCCAAGATGCTACGACATGAAATGCGAAATAGAGGGATGCCCTTGGCGAGTGCACACATTTCAGCCTAAGTGGGACACCTACTGAAAGTGCTCTATAGTAGTCTCACACACATGGGTCATCGCTGAGTCAGTGAAGTCCCACAAGAACCTGTTATCAGGCTTTATCGCCAACCTCCTGTACAGTGAGATCGTGGATAATCTTGATTTTGAGCCACGATCCACCATTCGTGCTATTGAGGTAAGGTTATAGTACACAATCAGCTATTTCAAGACTTGGAGGGCAAAACAGAAGGCGGTGGAATCAAGGTTTGGCAGCACGTTCGAGGATTCCTACCACAACCTCCCCGAGCTACTCCAAGTCATACAAGACAGGAATCCGTGCACTCATGTCGACATTCAAGACACCACACATCCGAAGTGAGCCGATAAGAGGGTACTACATCGAGCATTCTTCGCCTTTTATCCATGCATCAATGCATTCCAGCACTACCAGCCAATCTTGTGCGTAGATGGCACATTCCTGACTGAAAAGTACAAGGGCCAGATACTGACCGCAATAGCGATGGATGTCAACAATCAAGTTCTTCCCGTGGCATCCTCTTTCATTGAAAGCTAAAACACATACAGCTGGTTGTGGTTCCTGAAGAATGTGAGGATTTCTGTTGTACAGTGCCATCCAAACGTATGTATCATTCATGATCGGCATGCCGGCCTGCTCAGTGCAATAACCCAGCTACAACAAGAAGATAATGAACCATTTGTATATGCGGATCTGCATAGCGGGTGGTGCATGAGGCACTTGAGGGCAAACTTCTACAAGCAGTTCCGCAACAAGGACCTGATGAACCTATTCAAGTGGCTATTCAACCAGAATCAACAGCAGAAGTTTGAAGCACTCTGGAATATTTTGGATCAGCAGACTCAGACGCACAAAAGGGAGGCAGCGAAAAGGGCGCCCCAAGCACTGACCAGGCCCTCGAAGCATTGCCATGTCTACCCATAGATGGTCCCAGTCTAACAAGGAGGACGGGGATGCAGGTGAAATGCTTCTTGGACTGGATTGAGCACGAGCCTAAGGACAAGTGGTCGCTGTAACATGGCAGGGGTGGTGCTCGATATGGTGTCATGAAAACAAATCTAGCTGAGGTTTACAACTAGGTCATTGTATGCAGCTGAATTGTAATTCGGTTGACGAAAATTCGTGTTCCCGAGGCAGCGCTGCACAAAACTGACTCGTTGGGTCACATCTCAGTGCAAATCTGAGTCATTAGGTCACGTCGCTGCACAAAGCTGTAGTCGATACCAACAGTACTCGAAACGAACAATACTTGAAGCCAACAGCACTCGAAACAAACAGCACTCGAAACGAACAGTACACGAAGCCAACAGTACTCAAAACCTACAGTACTCGAACCCAGCGGGACTCGAAATGAACAATTCTTGAACCCCATAGTACTCAAAGCGAACAGTTCTCGAACCCCACAGTACTCGAAACGAACAGTTCTCGAACCCCCCAGTACTCGAAATGAACAATACTCAGAAAGTTTGCATGCCAAAAAGAGATAATAAAACACTATATTACCATTATTGTAGTTGTACAAAAATTAATATTCACATGACATCTACTTGCAGCCCCTCCTGGGCGTACCTCGCGTGTCGCCCCCAGTGCTGGTGTGAGTACGTTAAAGGATCAGGCAGCCGACGTACCCGACTGGCGCAAGGAGCCGGAGGTGGTGTGACGACGTCGAGGTCCGGCATCGGTAGGGTCGGCTCCAGGGTTGGTAGGGTCAGCTCCGGCGCACCTGGCAGCTAAGAGGCCTGGTGCTGGGGGAAGTGGAAGTCCTCGGCGAATATCTCGTCTGTAAAACAAGTCGGGTTCATCCCAACTCGGTGCACGAGCTATGAAACATTACATTACACATGCAATCATAGGAAAACCATGAAATCAAATAAGGTAGTCATACCCGGGGCACGAAGGCAGCCGCGGACGACGACGCGTACTACTGCCCCGTGTATTGGTGGAACTGAGGACCTGCAAGAGAAGATTGTCGTTAGTAACTAGTGGGGATCGAAATAAAGTAGCGGAAATGAATGTATCATGCTCACTTGCAAACTATCCCGAGGTGCTCCCACCACGGTGCCACGAGGACCCGCCCGCCACGTCTAGGGGAGGAGCCTGTGGCCGTGAGCCACCATAGCTGCCCCACATCCATGCACTGGTGAATGTGAATGTTTCGGACTGCGACAAGTCACGATCTAGATCCCTCACCTCACCTTCTTTGCGCTACGCTGTAAGATCCCTCTGGCCTCCCCCCGCCCCAAGCAACAACTGCTACGTCTGGCTTGTCAACTCGAGGATCTCCCGGTGTACATCCACCTGCACATGTAATCAACAAGTTGGAAACCTAAATCTAGTTTATTAAATATGAAGTACCGACTATTGAATATGTACCACACGGTGGAGTGTGAAGTCTGACTGTGTGAGGTACGTGTCGGATGTCGCAGCCTCGTGTGGGGTACACGGTGAAATACATACCTGGACACAGTGAAGCCTCGTCCGACTGTCGTATCACTCCATGTACTCCTCGTACTTCTTGGGGTCATAGGTAGCATCCTCCGAGACGACGTCGGCGTAGGTGCTGAGCCAACCCTCAACCCAAGGGAACATCCTCTCCATCCAGGTGGTAGTACCACGTACTCTCTTCCTAGTGTACCTGTGGACGGCAACACAATCATTTGGTATGTATGTAACGTAGATTGTACTAAAGAATTAAAGGGAAAACTAACCCGTGGACGTGGGCCGGCATCCGCTGCGTCTAGGGGGCTTGGACCTACTGTCACACACCGAACTGGTGCATGACTCATGCCACCTGGTACTCCTCTACAAAGACCTCGTGCACCAAGGCCCTCCTCGTGTTCCAGTACAGATAGTCTCGTGTGCACAGATTGGATAGTCCTCCGGGCGCACACGTGGACACCCTCTCCTCCGTGTACAGTCTCCAGATGACGCGGCCATCCATCAGCTGGTCGAACGTCATGACGTAGGACGGGTACGACCCATGCGTGGTGATCGGTGTGTAGGTCACCTGTGGAATAGAACAAAGGAACACTTAGCACACGAAATTATGATTGCATTACGAGAAAATAATAAATGTTCACGAAACTAACCCGTCGGCAGCACCACACCGTGCCCATAGTAGGTTGGTCCACGTCGTCGTCCTCGGCGTACAGGCTGACCGTGTACACTCCCAAGTCTAACTGTGGACGCCCGATTTGGAATTGCTCGAAGGGCCAAAGCTACAGAAGTAGCGGGCATCTGGAGAGGTTGGAGCTGTCCTGGGACTGGCGGCACACGTCGCACAGTGCATGGTACATCGCGCACAGCACTATCGGACCCCGGGCGTAGGGCTGGATCTCCTCCACCGGCCAGTCTGCAAGCTCACGTGCGTAGCGGATGTAGTGCTTATAGACGTTGTCGCCGTGGTACCCCAGGAACATGACCCACCCAAACAGCCACATCAGGTAGGCCTCGAAGTGCCTCCTCACTGTCTCGTCGGGTACGTCCTCCGCCACATGTTCGGGCTGCAATAAGACATATACACATCAGTAAGGTTCACAAATGAATTGATGCGAGAGGACAATAGTTACGAAGACTTATGTAGAACTGGCAAATCCACCTCAGCGTCGGCCCGTGCGGACTACTGAACTCGTGGTAATCACTGTCCTGCGGCAGCACATCCTGGAACCTCACCAGAACCTAGTGCACCACGTGGGTGAGATCTCATACGCTGCCATGGGGAAGCCTGCGTAGGGCAACCCGGTCAGGAAGCTCACGTCTTGTAGTGTCGGCGTCATCTCCCCGTACGGGAGGTGAAACGTGTGTGTCTCCGGCCTCCAGCGGTCGACCAACGCCGCCAGTAGGGCTCGGTCGTATCAAAAACGCTGGATGTACGACCAAGACCGCGGTCCTGGTCGTCCTCCCACGTCATCTCCACCATCCGTGCCAGCGGAAGGACGCTTGCCGCTCTCAACCTGTGTCGGGTCAGGTTAAGAACGAACATTAGTCCACACGTAGTAGTCAGGCCACAAATGAGTACACGAAGGTCGCAATAGCACGTACCTCGGCACCCAGCTGGGTGCAACCTGCAGACCCTGATGAGCGTGCGCAGCCGCAACGCGCCAAGCTCAATCGGTGCCTCGCCCTCCTGGGGGAGGATGGTACTGATGCGGCTACAGTGATGTAGGTCAATCACTGGGTCAAGCAACTTGTACGACCACTCGGCAGCGTGGTCTGGATCCATCATGCCTGAAAATTCAATGCATACATTGTAAAGACTACAAAATATGTAAAAAGCTAATACGAAGCGGCATTAGCAAACTAATTACCAACCACAAATAGAAATCAAATTTATGCGATAAGTCATAAAGCTGCGATTAGGCTCTACCTAACCTACAGAGCTAAATAAAGCTAGGATTTTTTTTTCAATTAAGCTCTACCTACCCTAATTAGCTGCTCCGGATTTTCTTTGTAATTTTAAAACGTGACATGTTATTTTCCTGGTTATAAATTAATTCCCGACATTAACAATATAATTACCGCACACAAATAGGGAGCTAAATAAAGGTGCGATTAATTTGATTAGGCTCTACCTACCCTAATTAGCTGCTTTTGATTTTCCTTTCAATTTTAAAACATGTTATGCTATTTTCCTACTTAAAAAATAATTTCCGGTATTAACAATATAATTACCGCGCACGAATGGGGAGCTAAATAAAACTGGTATTATTTACATTACCCTCTACCTACCTCCTGCACAGCTCAGAAGATGTACTACATAATTGGACTACATTTTTCTAATATACTAAATTCTATGTCTCTATTTTTGTTTGCTAACCGATAATGTTTTGACATAATGTACAAAGTTCGAAAAAAGTGTACCTGCAAGATGATCGATCGAATCCGATGCTCGTCTATCTCTCCTCCGCGACGAACTGGCAGAGCTTCGCTACCTTTCTTCTCTCACTCTCATCCGCTCTTTCTATTTTTTTCTAGAATTAAAATGAGTTTGGACTGATTGTTTTTATAGCTGGATTACTGCGTGTCGCCAGTTCAACTGGTGACAGCAAGTCGGATTGTCGACTGAACGGGGCGGGGCAAGGGTACCTGTCGCCAGTTCAACTGGCGACAGGAACTATTTTTTCTATTTTTTGGGCCGACTATTTATTTTTGTAAAAAAATTTTCAAAAATTATTTTTTAAAAAAATCATCTTTTTTAAGTATTTAGATGGTTGTATTTTTTTATTAAATATAGTTATATACATAAGCATCTGTTAAATATCGATACTACAAAATAAACATCTTATCAACAAAAGTTAGTTTTTATTTACTAAGCTTCAGTCTAAGCACATGCCTTGTACATGCTCTAAAAGAATAGCTAATATTCAGCTAACTGCAACAAATTGATTAAACACAACACTTCCATCCACTGGCTAATTTCAAGAACCCTACCAACAAAATTACTCCCCAAAGAATCAATGCTAATTAAATACTATACAACGTGCCTACAGACTAATTAATTAGACAGCAAAGCTTCCAACCCCATCATCATCTCAAGCTGATCCATCTCTTGATCTCAGCGGAACTAGACTATGAGGACGTCCATGGAGTTGGAACTTAGAAGTAGTGATCGAACACCGACGTGTCCAGAGAGGCTCTCCTCCCACCCACTGCGCGCCGTCCAGATCCAGCTGAAAGCCGAGGTCCAGCTGAAAGTCGCCGCCGGTGCAGTCCTCCCACTGCTTGCTCGCCCTGAGTTGGCTGAAGAGGTCGCCGTCTGACGGCTCTTCTACTGGGTGCTCATCAAAGGCGACCTCTGGCTGTTGGCGACGCTTCGCAGTGGCGGGGCACCTTGCTCGGCCACGGAGTAGAGAGGTGGGGGCAATGGCGTCGCTGTACTGGGGCTTTCTTGCGGCGCGGATGTGGGCTCTGGTTCTTGTTGGACTGAACACTGGCGACGGCGGCGCAGGCCATGTCGACGTCCATTTTGAAGTCGCCGTTTGGATTTGGCTGCGGCGACCCTAATTCTTGGCACAAGGGAACGGGGTAGCCCACGACCTGAACCTCAGGGTAGCCCATGACGACCGTGTCCTGTGCTGCCTGACTGTCCCCGTACGTCAGCTGCGGCGGCGCCTCCTCGAGTATCGACAAGAATTCGTCCATGGGCATGCTGTGATTCTCCGACTCCGCGGCTTCCTGACTGTCCCCGTACGTCGTACTCCATGCTGGAACCTCCTCCAAGAATTCGTCTATGAGCATGTTGTCATCATCCAGCGGCGCGGTTTCCCCGTACGTCGGCTGAGGCACGGCCGCGGCCTCGAGTAAGGTGAAGAATTGGTTCATAGGCATGCCATCATCCTGCAGCGCGGCCGCCGCAACCTGACCCTGGTAATGGTCATGGTGGCCTGGTGGCGGTTGCACGGCCTCCAAGAACTGCTCCAGGTAATGACCAGGGATGCCAGGTGACGGAGGCGCTTCCGCCGCGCCCTGCGCCTGGCCAATACCGCGAACGCTCGACGGCGGCAGCAGCGCCGCGACTGCATCAAAATACAACGTCGGAACCGTCACCCGAACAGCCTTCTTCTTCCCATCATGCCCGATCGGCACGCCCTCCTCCTTAAAGATGGCTCTCTTCTCCTCGTCAGACGCGTGCGGCGAGACGTAGATCTTGCAGAATATGGGCACGGCGTTCTTGTCGGTGCCGTCGTCCATGGAGCTGGTGTACTCGTCCATGAGCCACAGCGTCTTCTCGTCCTTCCCCTTCTCGTCCTTCCCGAGGTAGAACCCGAATTTGTGCCTGAACCCGACGGGCACCTCGCCGACGCGGAGCTCCTTCTTGGCCTGCTCCAGCCGCCAGTAGCCGCCGGTGGCGACGCCCCGGATGGCGCGCTTCCCACGCGCGCTCTGGAATCTGCAGTCGCTGAAGAAGAACCATTTGTGCTCAAAGTTGCGGGTGTTCCCCGGCGGGTACCTCTGCCGCAGCACGTCGGGGTTGTCGCCATAGACGTTGTCGCGGAAGATGATTCCCTTCGTGTCCGGCATCTCCTCACGGGCGATGCACCGGTGGAGGTAGTTGTACACGCTCTCCTCGGGCCCCGGGTTGAAGTACACGCCGGGAGGCAGCTCCAGTGGCTGCGGCGGCGGCGGGACATTGTTCGCGTTGCTGGGCGGCGCCATCTCCTCCATGGCCATGGAGCCGGCGGCGGCGGCGGTTTCTTGCTTTCTTTCTTGCTCTGAGAACGCGGCGGTGGAGTGGAGGTCTGAGAACTCCGAGAGCCCGAGGCGCGTATATGATATAGCGCTTGCGACTCCGAGTCCGCATCCAACTCGGGCTCTACTCCGAGTCCGAGTCAGGTTCCATTATTTCGATTCGGACCAAGCGCTACCTCTCCCCGGCGCCGCTGCCGCCGGCGCCCCTCCGCCTCTCCACCTACACCGTGGCCGCGGCCGTCCCATCCGCGCGCGATCCCGCTCCCCCGTCCCCTCCGACGTCCGATCCCGGAACGCGGCCATCATCGCGCTCTCCAGGCGCGGCGGGGTGTTCGTGCATATGCTGCCGCGGTGGGGCATGTACCACGACGCCTTCTCCTACACCATCCTGATCCAGGGATTTGCGCCGAGGGGCGCGTCGACGACGCCCGCAGGGTGTTCGATAAAATGTCGAGGAGCTGGTGCAGGCCCGGGTTGCACACGTGCACACATGTCGGGAGGTTAGGTTCTAGTCATTCCCTATTATGCTAGAGAAACAAATATAGTTCATAGTTGGGTTCTCCCATGCTGTTATAAAAATACGATATTATATTCTTGGAGCTGACAATTATTGAAAATCTTGTAATTCACTGCAGCTCTGTATCTTAACTGTTTGATAATATGTATGTCACTGAACTTTTGGGCCCTGGAATATACATCTAAATTATACTCCACATTTTCTCAGATATGGCTCATAACCCCATATGGGAGGTGGTAGATCAGTTCTCTCTTGCTGACACTTTATTGTCATTGTCTCGTTGATATATAAGAATCTTGATCGAAAGCCACCAATTTATCTCATTGATGTTGAGAATAATCTCAGGTCAAAGGCCAATATTCAACTGATGCTGATTATGTCTCACTGGCAATTAAATATTACCAAGTCTAATGCCAATATTTTACTGATGTATCTATATCTTTTAGTTATGTACAGTATTTGCTACTAAGAATGCTTATTGTAGTAAGCTTACTAACAGTCTAACACCACTTTTCTGAGCTGTTCTTGTCAGTGAAACAACAAAGCATAAATAGTAGACCATGGATCAAGAGGTACCGCTTTGATAATTTTTCATTGAACCAATTTTCATCAACTATGACAAGGTGAAGTATTCTTCAACAATATATTATCTTGAGGGGTCTAAAGACCTTAAACAATCTTATAGTGGTCCTAATGTTAGAAACTCATAATGGCTACAGTAATAGTAATAGGTTACAGATGGCAGGAGAAGTCTAGATATTTTCTAGCTTCACAAAAGAGGAAACAAGGGCATTTGTGGGCTTCCTTTGTAACGACAACAAACCATATAAAGAAAGCTTTTCCTGGTGCATAAATTTGAAGATATCAGTTTAGCTTCTTCATACTTTCATGGCATTTGTTGCTTGTAGGTTGAATTTGCCTACGAATAAATTATGAATCACATATTGTTGCTCTATCTAGCAAATGGTGAGCTATTGTTGTCTGTTGAAGTTATTTCATGATTTGGATAATCGTGTGAGGCATAGGCCCTTTTTGTTTAAGCTTTTTATGTTGCTTAAAAGCAAAAAAGTCTAAGACTAAATAAAAGGGTGGTTTTTTTTATACAACTTATAAAAAGCTTAAATTATTTTAAGCCTAAAAGCCATAAGCCAGGAAAGTAGTGCTTTTTTTTTTGCTTTTGCAGAATGAAATATCCTTTTACCATTGAACTTCGTTAAAATTACCCTCATAATATCATTCTATATAAATGTGAATCTCTCTTTTTTTTCTCTGAATCCGTTCGCTCCCACCCCTTCTCCCCCTTTCCCCTCCCTTCCCGTTCGCTCCCACCCCTTTCCCGTTCGCTCCCACCCCGCTCCCCTCCCCTCCCCCATTCGCTCCCACCCGCCACCGCTTGCCCTCCCTCCCCTCCCCCTCTCCTACCCCCACAGCCGGCGCCTCCCATCTCCTCCCGAACCGACGCCACCGTCTCCCATCTCCTCCCACCGACGCCGCCTCCCCACCAAGCTGTCTCCCATCTCCTCCCCCACCGGCGCCGCCTCCCCTCTCTTGCCCCCACCGCCGCTGCCTCCCCTCCCTCCACCGACGCCACCGCCTCCCATCTCCTCCCCACCGCCGCCTCCCTCTCCTCCACCCGACGGCAACGCCTCCCATCTCCTCCCCCCACCCCCCCCCTCTCTTGCAATAAGGCTCTTTACTAAAATAGAAAATCGGGAAGTGTTTGTCACTATGAAGACCAATGAAGTAAAGATGAATTGGCTTAGGAGGATGTTTAATCTCAAGATGAAGAAAGATTAGATCTTTTTTTAGTTCTTTTTCATTTTAAAATCTACTCGGTGATGATTATGTAAGGGGTTAGAACTATTAATATTATGGCGTACTCGAATTGTTGTTACCTTCTAATGTGTTCTCAATTAAACCATAATGGGATTGAAACTATTCAGTTATGTCGTACTGGTATTATTGTTACGTTCTAATGTAAGGGGTTGAAACTATTAATATCATGTTCTATGTTACTGATCATTGTTATTATTTGTAGATTAGCACATCAAGTGATATTGATGGTTCAACCACTGAGAGTGACATTAATTTTTCAACCACTGAGAGCGATTTGAGAGAAGATGATATCGAAATAAGAATTTTGTTGCAACAGCTGGTTATGTAGGTATGCACTACTACAACACTTACCTAAACAAAAAGGAGAGGAGACAACCACTCCTGACTGGTTATGAATGGGTTGTTGAGCAACTGGGCGGTGAGAGAGATTGTAACTCGATGTTCCGAATGAGTAGGTTTGTTTTTGATAGTTTGCATGAAATCTTGGTTGCAAATTATGGCTTGAAATCAACTAGGACTATGACCTCTATAGTATCTTTGGCTATGTTTTTGTAGACAGTTGGTAGCCCTCAGTCAGTTAGTCGAGTTCATAACCGCTTCAAAAGGTCCTCGGAAACAATCAATAGAAAGTTTGGTGAAGTCTTGCAATGTGTCTATCTTTTATTTGAAGATAATATTAGACTAATTAACCCAGAGTTCACAACAGTGTATCCAAGACTTCAAGATAACCGCTTCACATCTCATTTTAACAATTGTATAGGTGCACTTGATGGCACACATGTACTTGTTGTTGTTCCAGCGGATGAGCAGGTTGCTCACACTGGTCGCCATGGATATACATCTCAAAATATGATGGTAGTGTGTAACTTCAACATGAGGTTTACCTTTGTTGTCACCGGATGGCCGGGTTCAGCGCATGACACAAGGATTTTCAATAACACTTTGGACAAGTATTCGAACCGGTTTCCACATCCTCCTGAAGGTACTATGCTTCTTTAATCGTATAATTAATTATTATGATAGCCTTCCTAATTTTTATTATCAATATTTATATGTTTCATGTATGTAGGAAAATATTGCCTTGTTGATGCGGGTTATCCTAATCGAAAGGGCTATCTAGCTCCTTACAAAGGACAAAAGTATCATCTACCAGAATTTTGCCATGGTCGACAACCAAGTGGGAAATACGAGGTGTTCAATCACGCTCACTCGTCCCTTCGCAATGTAATTGAGCGTTCCTTTAGCGTGTTGAAGATGAAATGGAAAACCTTGTTGGCTTTGCCAAGTTACAAAAAGAAGATTCAAACGAAAATGATAATTGCATGTATGGCGCTACACAACTTCATCTGAGATAGTGCTTTGTGTGATGAACTTTTTGAGATATGTGATCTTGATGAAAATTATGATCCAAACGATACACAAACTGGATCATTTGGAGGGCACGGTGTCAATAGATCAGCAATCGATGATGGAGATATGAGTGTCTTTCGTGATAGCATTGCTACTTCTTTAATGGCCGCAAGAGGATAAAAAGATTACATTAATATGATATGATCGAATATTATTTTGTTTAGTTTTCTAGTATATGTCTTTCTATATTAATTTCTTTCATTACACAATGTCCAAAATTAATACATGCACGAACGAGTAAAATCTTTTTGTTTTATATATACACTTGCACGTATTGTTATATTTACAAATCTCATGCAGAAATAAGTTTAAATATATGTTTAAAATGATCCTTCAACCCCTCAATGGCAATTCAAACTTTTTATCCCTCACACATAACTCAATAAGCCAACATCCTATAAAAAGTTAGATTACCAAACACTAAAATTTGGCTTAAAAGCTCAGAGACTTATAAGCTAATTAAGCTAAAAAAATCTAAGCCTAAACAAACAGGACCTGTGACTTCTCTATGCCAAATTGGAATAAATACTCCTATAAAATCTCATTTATATATTTGATGTGATCTTTTAGTACAAAACAGATATATCTTTGTTGCTATCCTGACTTAGGTTGGTGTACGAATTCCATCAGATAATCATTTGACCAGTATTTCTATTTTAAAAGCATAGGTGATTGAGTTTGTGGATGTTGTTTTGTTCACAAAATTGCATGTTTTTTATTATCTCTACTACTTAAAAGAATGAATTGGTGGCGGTCCGTCCTCCCTCATGCGATGTGAGTCATTAGATCTATCTTTCTTCGTGAGATGTGAGCCGTTGGATCTCGTTCTTTCTCGGTTTCTTCCGTGCGTACGGTTGGCCACCCATAGCCTCCTCTCCACTCCCCCCACACCCCAACTGCCCGAGCTGGTACGCAAGAAGCCCAAAGATTCCATCGATCTTTCCAAGAACGGGTTACCGGCGGATCACTTGCATTGTAGGCTGAGCACGATGAGGATTGACGAGATATTATTTTTTTAATTCGTGGCAAAGCACGGGCATTGGACTAGTTCTTTACAACATCAACATCAGTGTACTGGTGATAGAATTTGAATTCCTTTTTAATTGTACATTTTGCTATGTTACAAGTAGAGCTGTCTATAGGTGACCCAGTTCGGTCAGACTGGGATCAAGACTTTATTTCCGACCCAAAACCCGTCGAAATATAATAAAAAAAAAAAAACATTTTTATTTTCAAAATAAATTAATATTACTTTTAAAAAAATAATTGAAATAATATTTTTAAATAGGAAATGGCATTTTTCTTGCCGGGTCAGGCTCAGACCTGTCCGTTTGAAGCTTTTCAGATCCAGCGTTTGAACAAATCTACTACTTACAGCAACATTTTTTTATGATGCCGTGGGTCATGGATTGAAGGGCACCTACTCATAAGTCCATTTGTGTGCCATAACCGAGTTGGCAGTTGCATCTTCGAACATGCCGCTATCAGTATTTTACGGTGATAATTGTTCTGTTCTTGTACTGATGATCAGTAAATAGAAATGTTTTAAATAGCGTGGCGGCTAAGTGTTTTTTTTATAGCGGATAGCATATAGCGGCGATTTAGCGGGCGCAACATGCTCAACAATATTTGTAGAAGTACAAATTTAAGTAAATTAGTTTTGAAGTAAAATGATCTATCTTGTATTAGAATTATTTATTTCTGTGCATATCTCAAGTTTTGGAGTAATTATTTAAAATGACAGATGACAAGAGTATGAAATAAATGGATTATATGAAAACCTGAAATATACTTGTACTGAATCGCTTCTACACACCGTGCATTATAGCGGCTACAGTGGGTTGTAGCAAACCACAACTCTAGAAAGTACTACTCCTAACCGCTATATCGGGGCTATACTGGGCTATTTAAAACAATGGTAAATAGCATTGCTGCCTGAACAAAACTATCATTCTGGATACAGAGTTGTTTCATTGGAGGTTGGGCTATTGCAGGCCTTCTTGTCTGCCCCTTCCTTACTCATTTAACAATTAACATACAACTTTTCTTGGGAAGTTTGAATGCCATTTTTGGAGTTACTCACTTCAGACAAATATTCTGAATTGTTTTCTCGCGCTACTACAAAACTCGGTAACCACGGGTCTACTACATGCCAGCATCTATTAATTATTGCAACGTGGTAAAAGGATTTTTTTTAATAATTATTATTATTTATTCTGAAACACAGTAATATATCTTTTTTTATTTTACAGAAATAATCCTCTGTCGCTCCACTGTTGGGCGACTGATCCAAGTCTTCCAACGATAGAGCGATCGCGGAGTAGTCGCCCAATGGTGGAGTAGCTATCCCTTCAACTACTAGTTGCTGAACTGTTGAGCGACTGATTAACCCCTAGTCGTTCAACCGTTGGGTGACTAGGGGCTTATAAACCCCGTGTGCGTGTCGGTTGTCACCATTCCGTGGGACAAAGCCATTCACAGCCGGGACAGGGTCATTCACAGCCGTGAGGAGAAGAAAGAGAGGAATGATGAGAAGGAGGAGAAGAAAGGGAAAGAGAAAGAAAGAGGAGAGGGGAGAGAAAGAGAGGAGAAGGAGGGGGAGGGGAAGAGAGGAGAAGAAGTCCGCGCATCGACGACAGCGAATCCCTGCACTTCTTTGTAGATTTACTTTTGAAACCATTGTAGGTTAGCAACTAAAATCATTAGATGTGTAGTTGTGTCGGGTACATCGCATATTATTACTAGTTGTAGATAGTATAGTTGTAGAACTAACGTCAATTTAGTTGTTGATAGTTGTAATGTGTCTATGGATGAGTACATATTGTGTGTGCATAGATCATTTCATGCACATATGCACATGAGACATCCCAAGCCGTCCATCCAGTAATCCACGACCATCCTCGCACCTACCTCGCACTTATGCAACATTTGTGAAAACCCCCTCCTAGTCGGATTTCGGGCAAAGGAGTTTTCGCAAATGTGGCTATGTCTATATATGTTGAGGATTATGTCTATATACGTTGAGGATTATGCGGTTTATGCAAGACGCAACTAAATTTTCTGAGCTACGCTATAAATGGTTAAATCACTAATTGTGTCGTGATTGCTAACTTGAAATTAATTTGTAGGTATGGCTCTTGACCTTGGTGGTTCCAACTGGCCTTTCAGCCCGCTGGACCGGCTCGTCGACGCGCAGCACCATGCCAGGCGTCGTGTCTCGCATCCTGAGGGTGGGGACGAGGTGGCTGAGTTGGGAGTGGTTCGTACACGGACACCCCAACGGGCTTGGAGACTAGACCCACGCTGGAGAGACAGGTTTCTCTGCAAACTGTGCTAATTATTTTGATCATATGTACATGTCATGTACTTACTTCTCCGTGCTTTGCAGACTGAGCAATGCCGGCCTTCTACCTCTCGCGCGGATCGTGAAGGCCACCGACGTGGACGGTTCTCCGGTCGAGGATGACAGGGAGGTCCAGGCCGGCCCGGAGCGATCACGACGGTTCTCGTTCGACCGGTCGCTGCTGACAGCTCTGGTGGACTGGTGTCGTCCAGAGACACACACCTTCCCCTCCCATTTAGGGAGATGCGCCCACTCTGCAGGACGCCACGGTGCTGCTCGACCTGCCTATCGCAGGAGGCACTGTCTCCTCGCCGGACGCGCCTGCCGACTGGCGCGACGACCTGCTAGGCAGGTTTGAGGGGGTTCTTCCGGCCGAGGCCCCAGTAGCATACTATGCCTTCCAGGCTCGACAAAGGCATGGCCCGCCCCTACGGTGGCTTTCGTAGTTTTGGGTACGTATACGATCTATTTTCTCTGTTTAGCGATGCACTATCCTTGCCATATGATGGCCATACTATTAAGGAGTTTGTGCACAGGTCGAGCGGATGGACCTGAAGGCCAGCGAGGACCAGGTGTCGCGGCACCTCAAGGCGTACTTGTTGTGACTGTTCGGTTGGGTACTATTTACCAGCAGCCACGGTGACTCTGTCGACACCACCTCGTGGGGTATGTGAGGGCCAGCGCCGATGGGGAGGAGGTTCAGATCAGCTGGGGATCAGCCGTACTTGCCGCGACGTACCGCGGCATGTGCGATGCGTGCTGCAGGACGAGGTCGGCCTCTATCGTCACAGGCTGCCCCCTCCTGCTGTAGCTAAGGTCGTTCGAGCGCTTCCCCCTCGAATGGCCCATGCTAGTCGACACAATCCATACCACGGGGGCGCGATGGACCGACCGTAGGGTCCCTTTGGTGTCGTAGACGGGTC
Source organism: Hsuehochloa calcarea (assembly GCA_036346395.1). Classification (NCBI taxonomy): domain Eukaryota; kingdom Viridiplantae; phylum Streptophyta; class Magnoliopsida; order Poales; family Poaceae; genus Hsuehochloa; species Hsuehochloa calcarea. Next base: position 6,121,978 of record CM070615.1, on the reverse strand, counting down.
GGGCACGTACTCTTTTGTACGTTTAATTTAGTCCTTTTACGGGTCATCCTTTGTAACCACTATTCTAGCTCGCAAGCACAGTTTGCGCACGTGTAGGTCACACGTGTATACGAGCACTTTGTCAATTAGCTCGACCATCTCACCGCTGACGATGTGCGTTGGGAACTGTACTATGCTTAGGAGATGGACGACCGCGCTCCCGCCGAGCTGTCCTCACTATGCTAGCACGACCAGGCGTACTGGATGATGCGGAAGAAGCTCGTCTTTGACATGTTTGTCGAGGACTACGTTGTGCATAGGGTGATGCACCAGTTCAACCTCCGCTAGGTTGTTCCAGTCCCTGTCGGGTATCGGGTGCCCGACTCGGTCCACGCGTGAGTTACACACAAAATATGTTCCTATATTTTTCAGTTCTGTTACAATGGCTTCTAATTGCAGTGGTACATTTCGCAGGTAGAGTAGGAGGGGTGGAAGCAGGACGGACTGGGTGGCGAAGATGGAGCCGTGGCTGGCGGAGTAGGCGAACGCCCTCGAGGACTACGTGCAAGAGGGCTCCCCGTATGACCCCAACGCGTATGACGAATACCTACGCTGGTACGCTCCGCAGACACGCACCAGGCTGGTGCATGTCGTCGACCATCCCCCCGCTCACGTACCAGGATGGACCGACGCGTACCATGTACACTTTGCGCGGAACACGCACCTCGCGATACATACTCTTGTGTTTCCAAATGTCTAAGTACGGTTACCACAATTACAAGTTTGACACTTTGATGTATTCCTTGCAGACGGACATCACCGTTGGTATTGCGAGGGACTCCTGGTTGATCCTGGACAAGGTTACCCACAGTGCAGAGGTGACGCGCGATGAGCTGGTGTAGATGGCCCGTCTGGGTCTACAGTGCGGTGAGGCTTGCCATGACCCTGACGTCATGTATGATGGTCCTGGAGGTGGCCACGTCGACGCGTACACTAAGGTCGCCACATCCTGCAGCCCAGCTAGGAGGCTCCGGAGGGGCACGTGCACGTGCCCCGCCAACACCTGACCAGGCTAGACACGTGGCTACCCACCCCAGCCGCCGCCGAGCCAAACTGGAGTGTCAGGGTTGGCATGTGGCTACCCACCGCCGTCATTTCTGGACCCATACCCAACAGCGTCAGGGCAGTATCCGTTCTTCCCCGACCTGTTCAGGCAAGGCAGGTATGACACTTGGACGCGCGCCATGGCCCACACCGAAGGTATGTTTAGTCTCTTCAGGTTCATTTCGCACCGATATTTTGCACGAATAAACAAAAAATTTATTGCAGGTTTCGTGCCCCAGCCAGGAGTTGAGCTCTCCCCGCACGAGTAAGGGGGTGGATGTCGTCCGTCTGATGGGCCATCGTCCACGAGAGTAAAAAATGATACGAGGGTTTATACAAGTTCGAGGGTCCGAGAGGACCGCCTTACTCCTGTCAGTGAGCCAACTTATGGTTACCTCTGGGGAGGGAGCCCCTGAGGGCTCGCTAGTTTTAATATGATTCTTATTGCTCAAGAGAGCTCTCCCCTAAAATGAGCGATACATGGGATATTTATAGGCTCTTGGGCCTGTAAAAATGACCAAAATACCCCTTAGGGATAGCTAGCCTATGAGTACAAATAAGGGGTATTACAGTCTTTTATGAGCATAAATGTATGTATTGGCCCTGGTGTGCGTGTCTTCTGCAGAACGAGTCCCACTAGTAAGGGGATGAAGTATTCTTCCAACAGTAGCCCCCTTGCCCCTTGGCATTTCGGGGGAAACGCCAAAAGGGCAGTCTTGAATTATGTCTTTTATGCAGAGGTTGATATTTCAGAAGTGTTCTGATAGCCTTGAATAGTGATTACATTCGAAAATGTGTGCCGAAAACGTCATACCCATGGCGGGTTCATGATCAACAAGTTGTAGAAGAGCACTACATGTCAACCTATGTAGACCAGGGTGGCCCTGAAGCTGTCCGACAAACACATCTTATTTTATCTTTAGACATGGGTCCCGCTGTTCCTCTGACTTGATGCGGCATCTCTGTGTTTTAGAAGAGGGCCGCGCGGGGCTGTGCGAAGCGGCAGAGATGCCGAGGGGCCGTGCGAGCCGGTTGTCGGACCCGGGAGTAACACCCCCAAATCCTCTGTGTATTTCTGAACTAGTCACATGATCAGTAGCTAGTTACACAGTAAACAAATATGGTAACATCCATAATTCGCATAACTTTATTAATAATCAACAAAGTTTATTACAAAAGAGGCTTACAGGCCAACAATAAACAAGCACAGCGGAAGACGAAGAAGTAGTGGAGTTCAGCTAATCTGCCACCTGCAATCGACTGGGGTAGCGGTCTAGTCGTCCAGATCCACACCGGTGGCGAAGTCCTTCTCCTCTGAAATTTATTTGCATGAAGTAAGGGTGAGCACAACTACCGTGCTCGCAAGTTACACCCAATAACAGAGTTAATGCATGCATGGATATATCAAAGGAAGGCTTATTGGTTGAATTTGCATAAAGCAATATTTTCTTTAAATATTTGTATTAAATTCCAAAGCAATTATTTTATAACTAAAATTCATTTTATAAATTCTTAAGTTTTATAGTAGGATAACCTCCATATGAAATATGGTGATGGATACCATCCTGTCACATGGCTTCCTGCCCAACTTCCCATTTGGATAGAAATCAAAAACCATTTGATAAAGTCTTTTGAAAACAAAATCAAAGTCTAACTTTGAGTGGCTTTGCTCAGCATGTCCATGACTGTGGACACGGCTATTCAAATAGTTTTACATTCTGCAGAGGTGGTACAACTTTACCCACAAGAGATGAATTCTCTAGTTTGTTTGGTATCCGTCGATACCACTGCTCACTACCTTAGGTAAGTAGTCTAAAGCACGTGTCAAGGCCTTTACAATGCACCATCCCACCGTAGTCCTGCCTCGCTAAGGATTCACCCCCTTTGGATAGAAACCCGCTGGGTTCAGACCTCTTGCGCCAGGTGGGAATACATAAAAGTAGGTAATTCTGACACCCACACATCAACATGGAACAACCACGGTGAAACTATTGGACCAAAACGGCGACTAGAGGGGGGTGAATAGGAGCACAATCTCTTTTTCACCAAGATCATATTCAACACGATTTTCACTCCAATAGCTATGAGAGCTATGAAGATCAATATACAAGCATAGCGGAAGACTTGTATTGAATCCAATCAAAGCCTCGAAGCAAAACAACCAAAAACCATAAAAACTCAATCTGTCATAAGATGGGCGGTCTGACCTCTCAGATGGGCGGTCTGACTTCCAGCCTGATGAACAGTAAAATAAGCCCAAAAAATAAAGTTGCAAATAGGTGTAACTTTTGATATACAACTTCAAACTCGATGAAACTTGAAACACACCTTCTCTAGCATATTAGGAACCTATTCCAATCAAAGATCGTGAAGATCCTTAGCAAAGTTCTGACATTTTCCCTTTGAGTGAAGGATGGTTCAAAACGAGTCAAAACGAAAACTAGATCCAAAGCCTTCCTCGTGGGTTAGAGATGATCAAGATGATCCTAAATGAGTTACCACATGTCACAGTAAGCAAGATTGGAGGCAGAAACCAACAGAAAACTTGCAAATCAAATAAAGCCCCAAAATCACAAAATAGAGAGCAAGAACGAAAAGAGATCCATCTCAAGAAAAATTGCATAGATTGATTTGTGATTGTTGCTGGTTTACAGCCACTCCAAGATGGAGGATAAAACTCAATACATGAGAGCACAATCAATCTTCTCTTCAAGAATCCTAACATCTCCACTCCCTAATCTCAAAAACAAAAACTAGGGTTTCAAAATAATCAAAAGGATTAAGGAGGTGCACAGCACCCTCTCATATTTATAGTGGATGCTAACCTTCTAGAAGAGTTCCTGTTGGGCACCCGTTAAGCCAACACACAAACGGGTTTAACTCACGCACGCATTTTAAAGTGCCGTCTTGCGCCGCGGTTTAGCCAAAAGCAATCAAGGCGGTATTTTAGTGATATTACCAAAATACCCCTTCTCGAATCTTCTCCAAAGACCGAGTCCAATCTTCATGAAGCAGTTTCATGCTTCGCCACGTGTTGGTTGATCAACGGCTCTCATCATGTCGGCAAGTCTCTCCCATCCGGCTCCCACTGAAACCACCATGACACTTGTACCGACCCCCGGGGTGCTTGATGCAACCCATCGCACCGAAATTTCCGTTCGGTCATCCTTGTCCATTTTGCGCCGGGCTCAAATCCAATGACTTCACCCGGCATCATTGATCGTTCTGAACCTCAGCTCTCAAACCTAGTCCCGATCATCCTCACCGTTGACCGTCGTTGACCTCCAAGCAACCTGCACAACAATAGACCAAGAAATGATCCTGGGAACAAGTTCTTTGCAACTTGATCCATGTTAGTCAAAACATGCATTATGCAACAAATATGCACTGAAACTCATGAACTTGACTTAATCAACAAACATCGTCGCTACGAAAGCCAGCGAACCAAGTGAAAACCAGTCAGACCACCATTCAATGGCCGGTCTGACCGCCTCTAGCCGGTCAGACCGCCTAGAAAGGACTTAGCCGATTTTCAACCCCTGAAAACTGAAACCTCTCTGGAAATTTCAAACGAATAGAACTTTTGATTGGAGACTCCAAAAATTATGAGACCAAGAGCATTAGAATCCCTCTCTTACCTATACCCTCTATTTTTGGTCCAGCTCAAAACTCCATATTTTAAACTGGCCGGTCCGACCGCCGCCCATGGCCAGTTGGACCGCCAATGGCCGGTTGGACCGCCAGGGGTGGCCGGTCGGACCACCGCATTGTCCGGTCTGACCGCCGCCCTGCTGGTCAGACCGCCAGTGACCTAACAGATAGATTTTTGCCGAAAACGCGTGATTCGACAAACCTTCAACGCCATTGCCAATTGTAACATCATCCTAAGATCATGAGTATATCCCCATGATATCCACAGAAACGTTGCAAATTAGTTAGCCAAGTACCTCCCATTCGAGACATGTGAAAGTACAATGTGGTTAGCAAGATGCGGCTCAAAGACCAGTCCTTAACTGACTTGGGCGACTTCCAAAATAACCACTGGGCCTCAATCCTACCCAGATTGAGCACGTGCATAAACCTGCACCCACCAAGCATCCATTTCGCCACGTGGAGACGAAGATCTGGCCAGTGGGGCCCACCCATCAACGGAAGAGGAGAGCGGCGCGGGTCGGTTGGTTAGGCGGTTGGGTCGTACCGAGCCCAAACAGTGGGTTGGATGACGGGTTTAAGCAAATAGGTTGAGAGCTTAATAGAATTTTTAGATAGAGTTAAATAACTCCAAAAATTATGCAATTTTTATGGAAGGTTCCTGACATAATGTACATTTTTGAGTAATTTTTCTAGATTTTTTCATATATTGAATTTTTCTCTGGGATTGTTTTAAGCTCCTATTTTAAAGGTTTGACTTTCAAATCTCAACTTTGACTGGTTGTTTTAAAATAGCAAATAAATTCCATAATTTATGAAATTTGTTCAAAATGCACAAACCAATGAATGAAAATTCAAATAATTCAAATGACATCAAGATGCATCAAAAGTTTTAGAAAGCTCATACTTTTGTGCATTTGAAACATAAACCGAGATAGGTTGCAAGGGCAAATGGACACGTTCCACATAGTAGTTCAACCATTTTCGTCCATATGTTCCATGTATTTCTAATTCTCTAAAGGCATGCGTGTATCGTTCTTGGTTCGTTAGCCTGCATGCCATGTAACCCGCCTAGTCAGATCAACTGTCATGTTGTTATTGCTGCGCTATTTATCCAAAGTTCTCTACCGTGTATAAATTCTCTGATGCGTCGCAAGAATCACGTACCTTACTACTTACGACTCATCGCTACCTCAATCGTCCTCACAAAATTCCTTAGAAATTTACCACACTGCAACAACATACGATGATCACAAAATGTTATTGCGAGTCTAACAGATTTCGTACCGTTGAAAATCTATGAAAATCACAAACGAACCAACCAACTTTGTCACCACCCTTTTATTTCTAGAAAAATTAACAACTTACAAACAACATTTGCTAAATGTATTATCTACAAAAATTATCATTTATTCCTCACAATTATTTCCATCGCATTATTAAAATAATATTATTATTATTTTAAATCATCCATCAGTTGAGCGACAAGTGGAATAGTCGCTCGACGGCGACTACTCTACGCGTCGTTCGACCGTTGGACTACTTGGATCAATCGCCCAGTGGTTGAGTGACTAGATCCAAGTCGCCTAACGGTGGAGCGACATGGGATTATTTCTGTAAAATAAAAAAGTAGTTTATTACTGTATTTCAAAATAAAAAAATAATTATTATTAAAAAAAATCGTGGCAAAAGTGTCATACTGTGTGTGCTAAGTACTACTAGAAAGAAATCATCAGCTTCTGCTAGCTCAGTGCCTCGACTTCAGTGGGACGCCACGTCGTCTTGTTGACGCAGAGCAGCCCCTCCCCCTGCTTGGACACGGTCATCCTGACCTCCCAATGCAACGATCTCGCGATCCTGTGAACCTCCTCGACCGTCTCCATGTCGTCGCGGACGATCAGCTTGCCCTCCGGTCTCAGAATCCGGTCCACCTCGACTATCACCGTCAGTAGCTTGCACCTGCAGGGAAGCCATGGCTCAGCCAGAATGCTCTGAATTGGAGTGATGCAAAATAACGAGAAGCATATCACAGTAGTGCAAATTTAACAAGGAGATGAGCTAAGCTGGTTGTGCAATGTGTACCGACCTGTTCTTCAGTTTTGAGAAGAGATGGTCCGCGTGGAGAAGATCGTACGACCTGGGGTACGTGCTGAAGGACTCGCACCAATCGTGGTACATCCCGAACAATCCGCGCTCGTAAATGATCGGAAGCGTGTCCGGCGAATCGATCGTCACGATGTTCATCACCCATACCTTCATGTCCCGCAGCGCCGCGGCGAATCTGATCGATGAGATGATCAAAATGTCAGTGCTTGATCAACTGGAAGAAGAAGGAGAATGAGATGCAATGCGGCAACATTGGTGAGGGATGATGTCGTCTGAAACTGCAAGAGGATGAGAATATGCGATGCTTCTTACCCTCCATAGATGGCTCTCATGTCCATGACGTTCCTGACGTTCTTCCAGTCGATGCCCATGCCGGTCAGGTACGAGTCATTGACGACCTTCACCCAGTGCTCGTAGTCCGCCACGAAGTCATCCGTCGCGGGCTTGCCGTAGACGCCGACCTGGCTGTCGGTCAGCCAGTAGGGAGCCTTCACCAGCCTCTCCGGCCACTGCTCCGGCCACTGCGCGCCGCGGACGGCCGGGTCGGTGGGCACTGTGTGCATGCACGACTGCAGCGTTATGTTCCTGCAAGCAAGCCTCAGCCATCAATTCGCGAAGCCATTCTGGTCGGAAATCAACGAGAATATCTATTTTTTGTACCATGCCGCGTTGGGGTCATCTGAGGCTTCGCATAGCGGCGGCTCCGGCCGCGTCCTCTTGCCGTAGCAGTCGTTGCTCGACGGCTTCTTGAAGACGACCATGGCGGTCTGGTCGACCGTGTCACTCGTCTTCTTCACCATCTCCCAGCACATGGACTTGGTGAGTGCCGCCATGGCTGCCACGATACGACCACGAAGAGCAGCAAATGCGACATGACAAACAAGCAAATTCCATTGATCCTTAAGCAGCTTTTGCTTCTGAGTTCTGACATGGAAGAAAGTAAGGGAGGAAGGAAGAGCTCACTGACCGTGCCAGATCTCGACGTCCTCTGGGAGCTTCCGGTAGACTGGCGTCGCCGACCAGACGAAGAGACCGCCGGGGCGGAGGAGGCGGTTCACCTCGAGCAGCAGCTTGCCGCCCTCGATGTGCCATGGCACGCGGCACCGCGCGCAGTGGATGACGTCGAAGGCTCCGCCGGGGAAGGGGAGCCGCTTGGTGCCCATGACGGCGGAGATGGCCGGGATGCCGCGCTCGAGCGCGAACTGGACCTGCGCCTCGTGCTCGTCCTTGGGCGCCAACGACATGGTCAGCGTGTCACTGTCGAAAAGGTAGCCGCCGAAGCTGGCGACGCCGCAGCCGACGTCGAGCACAACGCGGCTGCGCCTCCCCCACGCGACGTCCGGGAGCGCCTCATGGATCACCTCGATGTAGTGCTGCGCGCCATGCTTGAACTGCGTGCCACCGCCGGGGAACGTCAGGTGCTCGCCGGAGACCTTCACCCAGTTCTGGTTCCCCTTGTACGACGCGAGCTTCGTGTGCGGCACGTTGTGGTACCAGATCTTGTCGCGGCTGTGCGGCCACGGGATCGGCCGCCGGTACCCCTCCGGCAGCGGCACGAGGCACGACGGCGCGTCGGCGGGGCAGTGCCGCTCCCGGTGCTCGTAGTGCTTGGTGCTCTTGAGCCTCTTGATGGCCGCCTCGTTGTCCAGGCACGGGATGTAGTCCGCGCCGGTGCTCACGTTGCATAGCTTCCAGACGTGCGCCTCCTCCTCCGTCGTCGTCGCGCCGCCGGCACCCTTCTCCTTGTTGTTGCTGCTCGCGCGCACCTTCTTCTCCTCGCTCGACTCCACCACCTGCGTCGGGAACGTGCTGTTCTGCGCCGCCGCCGCCGCCGTCTCGTTCAGCAGCTCCGCCTGCCCGCTGGGCAGCAGCTCCTCATTCTCTGCCGCGTCTCCGTCGCCGGTCTCTGTTTTTTTCTCTTCGGTGGTGGTGCTACTGTTTGTCGCAACCTTCTCGGTTTCTTGAGAGATCGTGCCATTGATGCCATCTACCACTGCAAATGTCTGGTTCTTGGGAGCGTCGTTCTGCTCTCCGAAAGTTTGGCTCTTTGATGCTCCGAAGGTGGTCGTGTCGTCGTCGGTGGCCCGCACTTTGTCGTCGTCCTGGTCGTTGCTGGCAACTTCTTCGGGGCTCTTCTCTGCAACCTTGCCGTCTTCCTTCACGGGGTCCACGCCGTCCAGCTTGCCGTTCTCGTCGTCGAAGGCCGTCTGGTTCTTTGGCGTGCCGCCGCCGCTGGCCTCCTTTGAGTCGGTCGGGGTCTCTTCGGCGTTCTTGTCGGTGCTCTTGTCAGCCTGACCGCCGGTCTCCTTCGTCTCGGTCGGCGCCTCCTCGGCGTTCTTCTCGTCCTTGCCGCCGGTTTCCTTCGTGTTGATGGACGCCTTCTCGGAGTTCTTGTCAACCCGGTCGCCAGTGTCCTTCGTGTCTCTCGGCGCCTCCTCCGTGTTCTGCTCGGCGTTCTTGTCGGCCTGTCCGCCATTCTCATTCGCGTCGGTTGGCGCCTCCTCGGCGCTCTTGTCGGCCTGGCCGCCGGTAGTCTCCTCCTCCGCGCTCTTCTCGGCTTTCTTGTCGGGGTCCTCCGGCTTCACCACCTCCCCGCCCTCCGTCTTGCCGTTCTCGTCGGAGAAAGTCTGGTTTTTGGACGACGTCTCGCCCTCGGCAACCGTGTCGCCGGCGGGCTTGCCTCCGGTGGTGCTGTTGGATGCGGCATCCATCGTCTCGGCAACGTCACTCCGGTTGACGTCGTTACTAGCAGCGTCCGTCGTTTGCGTGGCTCCGGCATCGTCGTCTTTCTTGCTGGTGTCCCCTGCGTCGTCCGTCGTCTGCGGTGTGTCGCCGGCACCTTCGTCTTTATTGCCGGTGTCCCCAGCCTCCTCTCTCGTCTGCGGCGTGTCACCGCCGCCTCCTCCTCCCTTAACGCTGCGGGTGAAGTCGATGGACCTGCCCTCCTCCTTGGCCTCGGACTTGTTCTCCGGCGACACGTTGATGGGAACGTCGTTGCTCGACGACGCCATCATCAACGCGCCGACGAGGCAGAGCGCCACGAACACGGCGATGGTGGCTGTCGAGCAGAATGACGACGGTCGCCGGCCGCCGCCGTCCAGCCTCTGGTACCGATCCCGATCAAACAGCGGCATCTTTTCCTTCCTCTTCTTTCAGCTAGCTCATGCAGCAGGCTCACACTAGTCTGCAGATTCATACAAGAAGGCTGGCTTATCATATGACAAAAATATGAGTGAATTGATTGGACATCATTGTGCATTTTCGCATATACAAGACACTGAAATGCTGCAAATGCTAATGTCAAGGAACAAAAATGGTACGTATTCTGAATCAGATTTTAGTATCTAGGTGTCACACACAACCTGCAATCTCGAGTGATTTTTAGCATTCTTGTCGTATAAGCATGCAATTCGACAATGATACAAAAGCACAAACGCGTTGAGCATCGTAACAACCGAGCTGCAGCGAAGAACAACCAAAAACACGGTACAAAACAACAACCATTTCAACCAAAAACGCACCTGAATGAACAGGATCAATCCACAAATTAAACAGACCCGCGATCGATCGACGGCGAAAGCGCGATCAGTGCCTCCTCTTGCAGCAGCAAATATATACCACAGCTCCAGCAGATCGAGTTTGCAGCTTGCTTGGATCCGAGGTGAAGTAGCTGGAGAGAGACCTAAATCAGAATCAAATCTACCCCCTTTCTATTTCCCAACAAGAAGCAATCGACCATGCATGCGTCTCCTTGTTCTTCTCCTAATCTTTTATTGGTGTTGTTTTAATGGAAGAGTTAATTTGGGTGGAGGGGAAGGAAGGAGAAAAAGCGGTGACCACGAACACCACCCTCTCCGGCATTTTGGCGCCACCACCACCACCACCATTGTCCATGCGTGCAAAAGATATGGGAAATTTGGGGCCACTTTTTTTTGTTGCGAATTAACATGCATCGTGCATGCCCTAGAGGTGGGCATTGGGCGTGCGTCGCGCACGCCCAGCCCACCGCGGCTTCGTCGTCGTGCGTGCCGGCTACCGCCCGGTCATTCTATCGTGCGTCGTGCGCCGCCCAGACGCTTCTAGTCAGCCCAAGCACGCCCAAAGCCCGCCGTGTCGGGATCGTGCCGCAGCCGCCTGTGCCCGCCCTAAAACTATAGACGCTGAGAAGACGATAACCCGCCGCCATTGCTCAGAAGACAAAGACACCGTGATTCGGTCGTGGCAAAAGGGATGATTGGTTGGGCTAGCCGGTGTGGGAGTGATTGACTAGGTTAAGGGAGGATTGGGCTAGAACGGAGGCTAGGCGGTGTGGGAGTGATTGGACTAGGTGAGGAAGGATTGGGCTAGAACGGAAAGGTTGGGCCTATTTCGTGCGCGTGCCAAGCACGGCCTAACCGATCGTTGTTGCCGTCGCGTAAAGTCAGATTTCGTTCGCCCGCCCGTTGTTGTTGCGTCTTGCCGCCCACCACGCGCCGCGTGCCGTGCGTGCTTAGACCGTGCGCGTCGGCCGTGCTTGGTTTGCCCAAAAGCACGGCCCAAGTCCCAGCTCTAGCATGCCCCAGCCGAGAAGTATATATATCAGGTTGCGACTAGCGTTTGGACGTATGTATATGATGTAACTAGTGCTCAGACGTACAGTTGCGTCGTATGCTGTTGCATGCAACATTTTAGTTCAAAAGCCAAAGTCCACGGGGGTGGCTGAGGTACTACTCTCTCTTTTACGTGTTCTAAAAAAAATTATCAGACGTCTTTACACAACAAAGTTGACATTTTATTAGAGGTAGTACAGTACCTCATATTGTGGATGCTCCTCCTTGACATTGCACTGTGTTTAAGCCTGCTATGGAAACTTTTTTTGGAAATGTAAGGGTGCAATGGAAGAATGCACGCGCGCGGTGAAGTGTTGATGGCCGCTGAGCCGCTGACTTGATGCGGCCGTTGACGCGTGCAGGGTAAGTAGGTTACCCAACTTTTTAATGTATGCTTTTTTTATGGCCATGATGCACTTTCTCATGCTTTGCAGTAGTACAAACTTTCTATGGAAGTAATTAACTGGTTGGAGCCGTCCAAACAAAAAAAAATCACCGGTTAGAGTAAGCATACGAAAGGTTCCTTCCAAAGTTTTATAGGATGTGGCTTAATTCCCACAGAAATCAGAAAAAGTTTCCGCGTTTCAAATAAAGCCTAAGTAGACAAAACATTTTACACGAATTTGCGTACACAATGAGGTTGTGAATTAATGTAAAAATATCCGACAAACAGCAACCTGTTTATAGTTGCTTACAAAGAATTAGAGTCATAGGGTTTAAAATTCCAGCAGGCATTCTCCCACTAAAATAAATAGTTTAAATTGACTTGTCAAAAAGACTTTTTTAAGATTAAAAGCCCTAAAAGGGCTGGCTTCATTGGAACATGATGTTACATACGTTAGTGACAAAGTCATGGTTACAAAGTGCTGTCGATATTGGGCAGCTGGTGGAATGAGGAGATGTACAACAATTTATCTGTTTGAAGCTGAAAGGCAGTTTTAAAGCTTGCTTAGCCAAAAGATCAGCTTCTTGATTGTTCTGCCTGCTGACGTAGATGAAGTGTACCTGCATGGATCGACAAAGTTATGTGATCTGAAGCCAAAAGCTGGCCTAATCATATCCAGTGTCCCGGTTTTTGAAGAAACTGTCTTTCCGAGATGGCTCGCGCTAGGACCTTGCGCTTGAATCTGTAACCTGCAACTGCTAGCTGAGATAGGAATATATGCAGTGATGCCAATACCATATCCACCATTTTTTTTCCTCTGGAAGCATCTGAGTAGAAGCAATTTGTAGAGTTGCTTTTTGGATTTGGATTTTGAATGCAAAGATTTGGAGGAGTACTAATTTGATTGCTTTGAGCAACAACCATGTAATTATTGTCTATGTTATTGAAATGAGTGATAAGAGGAAAGAGAGGCTTTAGCATCAAAGATATACCAAAGAAGGTGGAAAACAAACTCTCTATCTTGGTCAGTAGCTAAATGCGTGAGGATGCAGTGACGAATATCAGTGCAACTTTTATCTTGAAAATAGGTTGTTTCGGTTCTAATTGCTAAATTGGTACTGAACCAGATTGCCCTAGCAAAAGGACAGAAAAAAAAAGAAGATGCTCATCTGTTTCTAACATGCCACATCTAGCGCAATTAGGAGAAATATCTGGAATACGATAATTAACTCTGGTAACTACTGCGAGGGATTTGGTTACTAACCTCCGTATGAAGGTATGGATTCTTGGTAGAACATTTTTTGTCCTCCAGTTTAGACGAGTCAATTCCTTGGAGTTGTCAGAGAATTTGGAGTAGGTAAGTCTCATGTCGATGTGCCTCTGGTGAATAAGTTCGTAGGCGCTCTGAGCTATCCACAGTCCTGAATCGGCGTGCTTCCAGCAAAGAACATCTTGGTGATCAGGTTGCCCCACTGGAACCTGCAAAATAACTTGGGTGGCCATTGGACCAAAGAGCTGTAGCAATAAATTCTCATTCTATTTCTTTGAATTAGGCAACCAGAGATCTTTAACAGTTGCAGGCGTCTGAAAGTTGTACTGTTGAGGCAACATATAATCATGAATATTATGCCATAAAGGGCACCAGGATTCACTCCAAATAGAGACATCTCCTTGGAAAAGTTGAAATTGAACTGAATTAAAAATGTGATGCTTTACTTTCTGAATTGAGTCCCAAGTCCAAGATTTGGGGCTATTAGAATTAGACCTCCAGAAGGTAGTGAGAGGGAAATATTTAGCCTTTAAAGGTTTAGCCCACAGAAAGTCAGGGTTACTCACTAACCTCCAAGCTAAACCTGTGATAAGAGCTTCATTAAGGCTTTTAAGATCTCTAATGCCTAGGCCACCGAATTTTTTAGGAATTCAGATGTCATCCTTGGCAGTTAAGTGAAGAGCCTTCTTACCCTGGGCTTTCTGAACCCCTTTCCACCAGAAGTGTCTAATAATAGAGGTTAGTTTCTTAACTAGACCCTTGGGAAGAAGGACATTAGACATGTAATAAATAGGAATGGAAGAGAAAACATATTTGATAAGAGTAAGTCTACCTACATGAGAGAGTTTGTCAGCTTTCCAATCTCCTAATTTATTCTGAAACCTGTTTTGGAGAAATTCATAAGCCGCCGTTTTGGATTTGGTGTTAATAAAGATGGGATGACCTAAGTGAGTGAAGGATTTATCCATGTCCTGAACCTGGAAAATATTATTTACCGTGTCCTTAATATTGTGAGGAGTGTTAGCTCTAAAGTGAATGCTAGACTTACTCCAATTCGGGGTCTGTCCTGACTCATTACAGAAGCGCATAAGAATATTCCTTATGGTAAGGGCTTCTTGAGTAGTAGCTTGGCCGCAAATGCTTTTAGATCATCGGCAAAAAGGAGAGAGTGGATAGCAGCAGCATGGGGTGTAAGCTTGAGACCTTGAATGTTATTATGAATGAGAGCATCGTTCATGCAGCAAGATAGCTCATTAATAGCCAGAATAAAAAGATATGGCGAAAGAGGACAACCTTGTCCTATTCCCTTACTAGCTTGGAAGCAACCAAAAGACCACCCACTAATGATAACAGAGAAAGTACTCAGGTAGGACTGGATATACAAGAATGCAGAAGATCAGCAAAACCACCATCGAATCCCTGACGTACAATAGCTGATCTAAGAAAATCCCATTCTATTCTATCAAAAGCTTTAGTTGGCCAAATCAATTTTTAAAATGAAAGCATGTTCCTTCCAACCTTTCAGACCAAAAGTGTGAATGATTTCATGAGTGATAATAATATCTTCAGTAATTCTCCTCCCTTTAACAAAAGCATATTGAGAGTGACGAATGCAGACAGGCATGAAATGTTGCATATGATTGGCCAAGGATTTAGCAATAATTTTGTAGATGACATTGCAAAGACTGATAGGTATAAAATCACTGGGGTAAGTGGGATTGTTGTTCTTAGGGATAAGAACAATATTTGTAGAATTTAAATCCGAATGCAGACTTTTGTTGATGTAGAAATTACTTACTAGGTTATGGACATCATCTCCAATCCAGTCCCATGCTGCAATATAGAATGGCACATTCAACCCATCAGGACCAGGTGCTGCATTCTTTCTCATGGATTAAAGGATTTGAAAGATCTCTTCCTTAGTTGGTATGGTGCTTATAAAGTCATCTTGTATCATAGTCTGAGGTTGCACATTGACGTTTGTGATCTGGTGCCTGGAAGAAGTGAAAATGTCATTGGTCTCCTTGAGGATATCGCCTACATTATTAATGATACGATAAAATTCTATTTTTTCCTACGTCTCTTAATGATAGCAGCATGAAAGAAAGCAGAGTTTCTATCACCATTAATAGCCCAGTTCTTCTTACATCTTTATCTATAATATTCAGCTATTTTATCAGAGATCTTAGCATGTTCATTTCTTAGGTTTTCTTCCTCTGTGAAGTTATAGCTAGTAGAAGGTAAAGCTTAAAGAGAGGAAAGTTTATTTTCAATGTCCTGCAATTGGCTGTTAAGAGGTTTTTTATTTTTCTTAGACCAGTAATACAAAGAGGAGCCAATTATTTTTCTTGATTTTCTTGGTGACTATGAGAGGGGTCTGATCCTTGCCGGTTGGCTATAGTACTTTCTGACTGAAGGAAGGCAGAGGCATATGGGCCCACAACTTCACTGGACTGCATGATACAGGTTCATGTATCGAAAGGTTTGGGAAACGGCAACGTTCGCTCGTTTGGTTTGCGGAACAGAATCAATTCGTCTTGTATCAGTTCGTTCGATGGAAGGAAATATCCCAAGGAGATACCGCACCATCTCGTTCAATGAAAAACGTTGAACCACACGGTTCAGAACCTCATCGTCCACATACGTCGTGTGGGCTCACTCTCCCCACGCCACGTTGGACTTCCCTTTTCGCAGTGTGCTCCCCCTCCCAGAACTACGATGTCATCCCCTATCCTATCGTGCAAATCGTCGACGCCGCCCCTGTTGTCTGCGTCACCGGCACTCGCAGATCCAGAAGGTGCTACCTCTCCTCCTCCGCCACCCGCTTGGAGACCCAAAAGGTGTCGCGATTCCTTCCCTCCGTCGTCTATGCTTTCCTCCTCTCCCCATCGATCTGATTTTACCCTGCTATGGTGTGGATCTGGCCACGTCTGCAGCGGCCCGACGGTGGTGGCTAGTGGTCTTATTGCGTGCTGGTGATGTCGGTCTTCTGATTTGGCATCTCCTTCTTCTTCCCATCCCGGTCTTCCTCTCCTCCCTCAACTTGTTGTGAAGCTGTCGCGGGAACCAAAGGTATGGCCCGAAATCGCAAATTGCTTGTACATTCGATAGATCTAGATGTGAAATATTCCTTCTTGTGCTTCCAAGAAATGTGTAATTTTCCTGGTTGTTGTAAAATTGCTTGTGCATTCGGTAGATCTAGCTGTGAAATTTTCCTTGTTATGCTTCCGAGAAATGTGGTATTTTCCTGGTTGTTGTAAAATTGCTTGTGCATTCGGCAAATCTCGCTGTGAAATTTTTCTTGTTGTGCTTCCAAGAAATGTGAAAATTTCATGGGTGTTGTAAAATTGCTTGTGCATTCGGTAGATGTAGATGTGAAATTTTCCTTGCTGTGGTTCCAAGAAATGTGTAATTTTCCTGGCTATTGTAAAATTGCATGTGCATCTACATGTGTAGTGAAATTTGGCAATGTTTATGCTTATTGTGTTGAGTTATTGTGCAAGTTAACTGAAATTTGGAAAGATTGCTCACTGTCAAAGATGTCGGTATGATGCGTTATTGTACAAGTTAACTGGAATTTAGAAAGATTGCTCACTGTCAAAGATGTTGGTATGATGCATGCTCACTGTCGAAGATGTTGGTATGATGCATGCTCCAATTTTATCAAACATGCAGCTCAGGTCTTTAGTGTGCATATGATGCATGACTAATACATACTAGATACATATAATGGAGACTTCCTTGAGTAGTACCTACTATTCTTTCATTATTTGTGAATGTATTGCATATTCATGAGATTGTATGCTTGCATAGTCAGCACTCTTAAATGCATAACATAGTCAGCACTATTATGATGTGTAGATGGACAACACGAGGCTTAAAAGGAGAAAGATGTTATTTATTGGCGCCACTACATATGTGGCTGCTTGCATGACCATTTTGTATGTACGGTCTAGACTGAGGAATAGGAAGGACCGTATTACCTATGGCGTATCGGGGAAAGGGATAGGATTAGAATTGATTAACTCCGTTTCTTTCGGTTGTGTGAAGTCCTGAGAGAGCGATCTTTACTTCGTGACACTATACATGTATGTGTTGAGGAGCAAGTTGCCATGTTCATAAACACAATTGGCCACAACCTAAGAAATAGGCTAGTTGGTGGCAATTTCACTCGGTTAGGTGAAACAGTTAGCCGATGTGTCGCACGTGTCCTCCATGCCTTAGGTGAGCTACAAAATGAACTTCTTAGGCCACCTTCTTTGGAGATCCCAAGCAAAATTGCAAGGAACCCAAGATAGGATCCATTCTTTAAGGTATGATAGCTAACAAGTATATCTTAGAGACTTTCGGGAGCATTTGTTGGTTACTAATTTTTTCTATTTATTGACCAAATAGGATTGTATTGGAGCCATTGATGATACACATATAAGGGCTTCTGTTAGTAAGTCTATGGAGGCAGCATTTCGTGGGAGGAAGTAATTTCCTACACAAAATGTCATGGTAGCCGTAGACTTCGATCTTCGATTCACATATGTTTTGGCTGGTTGGCAGGGGACAACTCATGATGCTACGGTGTTAGCTGATGCAATAGAGCGTTAGAATATACTTTGTGTTCCTAAAGGTAAATAGCATCTTCGTAGTAGTATATGTCCACACCGATTAAAAACCAATGCCATCAATGTATTCCTCATCTCTTAGAAAAATTCTACGTGTGAATGCTGGATATGGAGCCAAGCCAGGCTTCATCCCAACTTTCCGTGGTGTGAGGTACCACTTGGATGAGTGGGGAACAAAAATGAAAAGAATTGTTCAACCTTAGGCACTCCTCTCTACGAGTAAGCGTAGAGCACGCCTTTGGATCACTCAAGAGGAGGTTCAAAGTCCTCAATGATGCCACTCCAACTTCCCCTTCTCAACTCAAGTTGATGTCGTTATAGCTTCCTGCATCCTACACAACTGGGTTCTTTCTCAAGGAAGTGACCATTTCGTTGTATTGAGACTTCTTGGACACCAAACCCCCGTACGATAGCAAGGGAGAGCAAGCTATTGACCATAGAGCCATAGTTGACTAGAGGCATACTCTTGCTAACGAAATGTGGGATGCCCGTTAAAACTACCAAAACCATTAAATATGTAATTCCTTTAATTGTGATAAGTTGTATGTGAACCTCTCATGTAAAACTATTATTTTGTGATAAATTGTACGTGAACCATGTATGGACTTATTAGAAATGCTTTATGTCACTTATTTTTTGTTGCTTTGTGTGGTTCATAGGAAATGGACTCGGAACATGGGGATAACATGGTGGGTAACACTAGTGGTTGGGTTGTCTGGACAAATGCAATGTATGCATTTGTGTTGACCCACTTGGCTAATCTTGTGGCTAGTGGCAATAGAACGTGCACTTGTTTCAAGAAAGTTCACCTCAATAATTGTGCTAGGGCCCTGAATGACCATCTAAGGGTGGATGTTACTGGAGATCAGGTTCAAAACCACTTGAGGAAGTGGAAAAAAAATTTGGGCAAAGATAGGCAAGTTCCAAAACCTAAGTAGTGCTCTTTGGGATGAAAACACCTGCACTATCAGGCTTGAGCATGGCCATTACACTAGTCATGTCAAGGTAATTTCTATCATATGTTATTTCATATGTGTGCACCTCATTTTCCTATCATACCTAGTTTCATATCTAGGATCACCGCGGTGATGCTAACTACTTGAACACTCCCCTTGAGCACTATCATGAGATGGCCACTATATTTGGGAATAGCATGGCTACTAGAAAGTATGCAAAGGGAGTAAATGACCCTATTGGTGCAGATGTTAAGGAAATCTCATATAATGAAACACCAAAGGCTCCAACAGAAGATAAAGGTAAAAGAGTTGTTGGACATGGTAGTGTCGAAGAGGTGACAATGCCGCCACATGTGGAGGTGACTCATCGGTAAGTAAACCACCGAAGAGGACCAAGATATCCACTAATAATGATATGTATTCTTTCATGACCACTAGCATAGAAAGATTTGCTAAAGCTATTGAGAAGGTCGGTATTGCAGATACTGATATTCTTGAAGACCTTTGGGACAACATGATGGATCTCCCGGGATTTGAGGAAGCACATCTCACCCACTACTATGCTCATTTGTATGAGAATGTTTCTTTTGCTAGGACATTCAACATGTTGAGATTCTCAAACAAGATTATTTGAGTTGCTAGGTTCATCTGTAACAATAATATCTGAAACTAGTATTGTTAGATTGCAGTAAGACTTATTTTACTACCAACCAAAACCCTATTGAGAAGTAAACATATCTATGTGGTTGTAAACCTATTTATGTGGTTGAAGTATGACTTATTCCTTTGTTTGGACAAGTAAACCTAGCAATGTATTTTCTCTATGCACTACACCTATAATTGTAGATCTGAAGATTTATTCCCTGTATGAGTGCAGGTAGGAATTCTTGGACTTGTGTTCAGCTGGGTGATCAATAATTTTTGGGATTTCAGAGAACTTCGATCTCCATTTGCCATAGACATTGAGGAGGACAAGAGCCGCTTGATTGGGATTACCCTTGAGACTAAAGAGGACTTGCTGCCGCTGATGACAACTGGCTGCCACATGGAAAAGAAACCCATAGAAGTTGCAGATCTTGGACAATTTTCATAATAAACATAGACCTTGTGATTCTTGAAGGAAGTTGTGTTAATGATAACACTATCCACAAGCTCCTTGGTAACATCTAGGGTAACTCTGGTGAAAACATAATCATTTTGTCTAAACATAGTTACCTAAGAGATATCCACTGAATCATCCTTTTCACCGATAGCCTGTATCAAGTTATCTGTTGTATTTGCTAAACGTAAGCAATGAGGAACACCATAGAGCCTAATGTTAGCAGGGAGGTACCTAAATGATAAAGCCTCTTTTGGAATCGTACCAAGAGGATCTACCCATTCTACCAACAACATCTCTCTATCTGCAAACCAAGGTTGCTTCTGCCAAACCCAAATTAGATCTTCTTCTGTCTTGAAGTGTGCCATGAAGAGATTAGGAACCACCTGTGCCGCGTGATGAAAGACGGAACCCCAGGCTGCCTTCATGAGACCTCAAATGTGTTGAGGGTGATGATTCTTGTCGGTGGAGCATTGGGAGGTCCAACCTTAAAAAGGAGAAGATTAAAAGGAGTTGAGGCAGCATCTTTGTCAGGCTCTTGAAGCGCCACTTGAACTTCCTCCTTTGGCGAGATGTTTAAGGACTAGAAAAAGCTTTGAAGATCATGTGCGTGTTCTTGGGAGGAAGAATGTGAAGAAGAGGATTCGTCTCCATGAAGTATGGTGGGCGAAGGGTGGGTGGAGAATGCGAGGAGGGGGTATGTTAGGAGGATTAGGAGGGTTCATGGTGTGAGCTATGGAGGAAGGTTTAGACAGGCATGACGCCTACTCAAGCATTAAACCTCAACTAACGTGCTCATCTAGGAAGGTTTGGGCTAGGTTATGTATAGCTAGCTAGCTTTGAGTGGGCACACACAAGCTTGTCTCTCTCGATCTCTAACGAAAGAATACTCCAGCTGAAGCAACCGTGGGAAAGGAATAGCACTGCTTGGTATGGCTCTAACTCCTAGATTTATAGTTGGAGTGGGTAGAGCTGTGCCAAACGGGGTTGCTCCACAAAATTTTGGAGTTGGAGCAACTGGGGCCTCATTTGTTTAGGTTTAGGCTTTTTGGCTTATAACTTAAAAGCTATGGTGTTTGGTAATTTGGTTTTATAGAAAGTTGGCTTATTTTGGCTTAATAACATTTAGGATTTAAAGGATATTTTTAAACCCCCTTAACTTTTAAGCCAAACTATGGTGTTTGGTAATTTGGTTTTTTTTATAGAAAGTTGGCTTATTGAGTTGTGTGTGAATGATAAAAAGTCTGAATTACCCTTTAGGATTTAAAGGATATTTTTAAACATGTATTTAAACTTATTTTTGCATAGGACTTGTAAATACAATGATACATGCAAATATACATATGAAACAAAATAGATTTCGCTTGTACGAACATGCGTGTGTGTACCATGGACTATCTAAATAAATTACAAATCTCAACATCTATCATAGATGTATATCTAAGAAGACGAGTATAACAAACAACCTATTCATAGGAAGATATCGCATGTCTGTGTATGCATGTATTAATTTTGGACATTGTGTAATGAAAGAAATTAATATAGAAAGGCAAATATTAGCCAACCAAACAATTGCATCAGCAAATCGCACCCCCAAATCAATTGCATCGGATGCAAACAATAGGCATGCAATGTATTAGAAGAAGCGGAGACATGTGTATCTAACACGTACTCTCACCGATCAAGAGTTTTGAGTCCACCGATCGATTCACCGACAGATCAACAACGACTCACATGTTTATCTACAAACAGAAGTTCTTGTAAAAGTCTCTCACGGCAAGCTTGATGAAGTCAGGAAAACGAATGACCCGCCGGGATGAACAGAGGCTCATTGGCGAGGAGCGACGGCGTCCTAGGCCACCGCGGTAGACGATGCGGCGGAGCGAACCTTCTCTAGTGCCTAGTTAGCGAGGCGGAGGGTGTTGGGGGAGGAGAGGGGAGGCGGCGGTGAGTGTGGGAGCTGAAGGGGAGGGGAAAAGAACGGGTCGAGAGGAAAAATGAAAGAGTTTGCACTTATATACGAATGGTATTTTGAGGGTAATTTCAACGAAGTTCAGTAGCAAAGGGATATTTCATTCCGCAAAAGCAAAAAAAACACTTCTCTCATGGCTTATGACTTTTAGACTTAAAATGACTTATGTTTTTTTATAAGATGGATGAAAAGGCCACCCCTTTATTTACGCTTAGCCTTTTTTGCTTTTGAGTCAAAGAAAAAGCCTAAACAAATAGGGCATGAGAGCGGAGAAGCCCGTAGAGCAATTTTTAGAAGCAGATGGAACCTTGCTCTAAGTGAAGAGCTGTGAGCCAACGTATTGAAATACCCATAGAAGTTGAAGCAAATTACTCACCTTATGTCACTGGACTTCACCCCTTCGCACCCAGCACCCCCTTCTCAGATCCCCTCCCCTCGCACGCGGTTCTCTCGATCCCCAAATCTGTCCCACAGAAAACCTAGGGGGGGTTGGGAGATATTTGGCTGTAATGTAGGCTTTGGTATTGTATAATGGGAGATTTTTTTAGCCCGTTTTGGGTGAATGGCGGGCATGATTGTGGCTCGAACGAAGGAAAACTCGCATTTGGGAGATTCATGGTGCAATGTGCTCCTGTTCTTGTGAAAATCGGGTGTGTTTGTTCGTCCCAAAAATTGGTATTGTGCCAACTTTCAATTACATTTTGATTAGAACATTGTTCATTTTGTTTGGCAAATTGATTCAAATGGGGAGGGGGGTCAAGTGGTTTCAGAAATTGGAAATCTGGTGGGCTCCCTTTTCATACAGGAACCCCTTTGCCCAAAGGAAGTAGCTTTTCTTGTTTCGGGTTTACCTTTTAGTTTCCAGATAGCCGTTTGTTAACTCAACTCGAATATGGGAATATATGCTTGCTCCTTTCTGTAGCTGACTTGAAATTTTTAACTCATAATATGTTCATTTTCCTTTGGAGACCCCTTTCACTTGGAAGAACAAGTTCTGCATTTCGTGCTTCCTGACCCAAAGAGAGAATGCATTACTCTCAATTGATGCAGTATACACTAGTAAAAAAAAATCAAATTTGATTACATCCTCTTATAAAATGCCTCATTTTATTGATTCTTTCTTCAGGTTTGCACCTCTAGTGTGCCATTCTGAACAAATTTGGATCCTGAAGGTGGTTTATTCATGGCTGGGTCCCTTGCCGCCTCAGCATTCTTCCCAGGCCCGGGGCCTTCCCTGGCCACATCGGCCAGAAGTGTAAAGAACATGACCGGCGAATTGCCAGAGAATTTGAGTGTCTGTGGCATTGTTGCAAAGCCTAATCCACCTCCTGGAGCCATGCAAGTAAAGGCACAAGCTCAAGAGATAGATCAATGTTACCGTACGAGAGGCAGACAAGCATTAGAGAATTGTAGAAGTTGAATTAGGCCAGCTGCCCTTGGATATTTTAATTTTTTTTCATTGTTGTCGATTGATGTAGTGGTTTTCGGACTTGGAACAATAGTTTTGATTAATAAAGATGATAAGAATTGTGACCACATCTCCTACCTCATTGCCTCTCCTGTGGACTTTTGTTACGATACTCATTAATTTTTTTAGAGAAGATATTCTTTGAATTATAACCTTTGTTATGAACTTTGTATATTTATGTATGTTGTATTTTTTCAAGTAAAATTTTTAAATGTGGGCGAAAAAGATGACACTACAATGCATAGCATGGCCAAAAAAAGCACACAATATGATAGAAATCAACTTATTAAACAATTATAAGTTAAGCAATAAAAAATATTACAAGTCACAAAATAAGGGTAGTGCAATCTTTTTACGATAATATTTCTCATTGTTGGAGCTGAAGTCAATTTTTTAACCAAACAATGTAGTTATAGCTGAAAAAATTTAGATCAGAGTCATACCAAATAAGATCTTAAGTACAGCTTCTTCCGTTCCTTGAAAGAAAATATATTTTGTTAATGATCTTTTAGCTGCATATTTTGCAACTACTTCAATAAAATTTACAGTCTTAGTGCTGTAAACTGTACAGGGATAACCAAATATGCAAGAGGAATCAGCGATCCGAGGACCCAGAAAAGAACCACGTGGGCATCTGACATACAAGATTATTCCTACGTGAGCATATGAAAAGAGTGAGCCACAGTGGGGATACACAATATTTAGATTTATGGGTAATGCTATGGCTCAGAGGTACGATATTTACTCGTGTATAGGACGGAGTGACAGACACTTCCCCCATGACAAGCACAAGCACTCGTTCATTGGTCATGTTCTCCCCGTCCCCTTTTCTCCCCACTGCTTTTCTCTCCCCACGCTCATCTCCCACCCAGACGCCGACGCCGGCTGCTCCCCTTGCCTCCCCCCACCACCAGCTCTGCCAGCCTCCCCCTCCTCCCTGTCGCATCCCTCCCGTCCGGTCGCCTTCTCCCACCTCTACCCGACGGACGACGCCTGCTTCGCGCCTCCCCTTCCGTCCGCCGTCCTGTCGCCTCCCTCCCGCCTGGTCACTGACGCCGGTTGCTCCCCTTCCGCCTCCCGCTGCCCCCATTATGGATTTGCTTTCCCGGACCGCGCCAACCCACGCCAGGTGGCAGCTGCTCCGCCCGCTCGTCGCCGTCCTATACGGCGGCCAAGTCGTCTGGGGCCGCTAGCTCCGCTTGGCCCTCCTCCTCCCCGCGGGCCTGCTGCCATTCCAAGCCGCCAGGAGGCAGCTGCTCTGCCGGGTGAGTTTTTCATATGTGCGCAATGTTGCAACTGTGAAATAAAAATATTGCACAGGGAGAAAAAATGTTGCATATGAATTTATGAGATTTTGCATATTTTTTTATATGCATGTGTCCTCCAGATGTTGTGCCTGTTTGATTATGAGAATGTTTTGCGTCGTTTTGATTATGAGATTGTTTGTTTGTTTGATCCGAGATTTTGAAGTAATGTTGCATACGATTGTTTGATATGTTGCAACAAGAGGAAGAAAATGTTGCAATGCTCTTTGTGAGGTGTTGCATCGGACCTGGACCGTACGGTGGGGAGCCTCCCACCGTACATCTGAGTCGTAGTTGCTCCCTAGATTTATACAATGTTGTGTGGACAGAAACCTAACATACGAGCACGTCGAGAAACCTATGCAATAGATTTTCAAAAGAGAAATGGTTCGCTTAAAAGCATGCTAGACCTTACAACACATTAGTAAAATGTTTTGAGAGTATGTGTACTATGCACACGCCGGAAGATGTAAACTAAAAGCGGTTAAATCCCTTGAAAAAACTGAAAGCGGTTAAAGGGTCTAGACAGCTGCTCTTTTAGAACAACGGTTTTTCTTAGTGTGAACTATAGAGAATACGGATCTGGATCCTCTACAATACTGCAAATATTCACTGTGTAAACAATGTTTTTTAAAGTGTGAGAACATTACTCTGCAGCGGCACTGTAGAAATACAATGTAGATATGATCTCATCCTTTGATCGGACGGTGGAGATTCTTTGCTAATGACATGCACGGTGGATGATCCATTTCTAGATAATACTTCAAGGGCAATCTAGAGTTCGAGACCGTTTTGTAGTGGTGGCCAAATGGGCGGCATAGGAACGATCTGGCCTGGCTCATCCTGGCCCGCGAAAGAGATGGGTTGTGTCGTGTCGCCCACGTACTGGGGAGGTAGCCCAGACATGGCCCGAAGACCTATCGTGTCATGTGGTGCCGGTCCGAGCCCATTTGGACCGATGGGCGGTTGCGGCCCACTTAGCCCGTTAGGCCCGAAAATAAAAAATAGAAAAATAAAAAAAAGCCTAAAAAACATAAATTTATGTAGAAGTCAGAAATAGATATAAGAATTGTAAAAAATGAGACAAGCTTATTGAAAATATAATAAAGAGCTTTATTAATGTTCAAATGGTTGACTCGTTAAAACATTTGCCAAGTAAAAACTCAACATGATAAAACCTTGACAAAGGAAAAAAAGAGTACAACCTATAGCTCTACATATATCCTTGTTCTATATGTTGTTGTCTAGGTACAGATTTTGGAACACCTTCGACAACCCTGAATTTTTTACATAGTGTTGTGTTCGTGAATCAGCTTGTTCGTAGCCCTTCATAGTTAGAAGTATCTCCACTATCTCATTTGTGAGACATGTTCTTCTCTCCTCCAATATTCTTCCAAAAAGACTGAAAGCAGACTCAGAAAAAATCGTTGAGACAGGAACAGTTAACACATCACGTGCAAGTATAGATAGCACGGGATATACTAACTTATGGGCTTGTCACTATTGCAAAATTTTGAACCTTTCTGAGTTGAAATCCAACGTATTATTGTCCATATAGGTGAATACTTCATTATTCATTGGGGTTGTTCTTGGTTGAGCAGGCGGCGTTGTAGAAGAAGACCTGGGCCTAGAGAAAAGCCACTGAAGATCGTGCCCCACATATTTATTTTGCTACTTGAGGTGGGGCTACTGGAGGTCGTTGTAAGCGGACTCCTCGGAACTTATTTTCATACATTTGGTAAACCTCGTGTAATCGAGAATGAACTTCTGCAAAATAGTTAGAATAGTCTAGCCGTGTAGCATCACTAATAAGATCAAGATCAAGAACATTAGTAAATGCTTCAGTTTTACCTATAGGATCTAAAATAAATGCAAATGCATATATGAAATTGATTTCTCTCAAATATTTAAGGTATTTAGTTTTCATAGCAACAATAGCCTCGCGTAAAACTAAGTTATTTTCATATATTTTCAATTGAGTAGCAATATGTAAAATAGTATGCACAACAATAGGAGATGTTAGATAGTAGATAGTGGACAAAGCAACAGTGGCATCATATTTTTTAAAAAAAATTGTAGTATCTTCTCAGCAAGCATTGAATCAATGATGCTTAGTCAATAGTATACCACCGTTAGTGCTCTAATAGTGAGTTTTAATAAAAAGAAAAAGTATTCTTATATGGTAAAAGACTTTTAAGCATCAGGTAAGTAGAGTTCCATATTACCGGCATGTCCAAGCCGAACGTTCTTGAACGTACACCCATCACCCCTGCATAAGTTCTTATATGCTGCTATTCTTACGTTAGAATTATTCAAGTACGATATCGCACCACGAAAAGCTTTAATATACGGATTCAACGTCTCCAAACTACATTTGATTATAAGGTTAATAATATGCCAAGTGCATCGCTGATGTAGCAAGAAGGAATCGGCGTATGTACTCAAAACCGGAGTAAGAATATCCATGACCCTATAGTTCGAAGCGACATTGTTTAAAGTAATTGAGAATATTTTGTCTGTAAGACCAAAGTCTTCAATGACTTTGATAATACAGTCTGCAATATTCTCACCAGTGTGTGCTACATCAATTAATTTAAGACCTATAACTTTTTTTCTCTAGTATCTAGTCATTATTAACATAATGAGCAACTACACTAAGATAATCCTCCCTAACTCAACCACTCGATATGTCCAAGGCTAGAGCCACAAAAAATATGCATGTACTAAATAGTTCCTTTATTTTATTACGATGTTTATTGTAATATTTTACTAGATCCCTAGTTGTTGTTTGTCTATAAATAGTAGAAAATATAGGATTATGTGCAGTCCTAATGTAAGTTTCGAAAGCAGTAGACTCTCCAAGCCTAACAATAAATCCTCATAAGCAATTAAACGATAGAGAGATTATTAGACTACCTCAAGATCTTAGTTCCAACTACTTACTATACCGTCGGGGTTGTACTGTAGCTACATCTGCCTCATCATCAATCCTTACTCGACTTTACATCTTGTTGCATGTCTAAATAAGTGCTCCGTTCTACCTGTAGACCTTGCAAATAATTCATTGCAACAAATTTTATAAATAGCATATGGTACCTCATTTCCATGTGCGTCTGACTTAGTTTTCTTGTCGAAATTCTCCCACACCCCGATATAGATGGCCTCGACCTGTTTGCTCTAGTAGTCGCCGACGAAGATGCTGCCGTAGAGCCTGATGACGAAACTCCACCTTGCCCTTCTGCTAACAACTACGGTTGGTTTGAGGTAGCTGCAGCCTCCATAGATGCAACTTCCTCCGGTGAAAGTCCGTAATGACAAAGAGCAAAGCTATTGTAATTTTCCAAAACGAAAAGTACAAAATTGAAACTAGCACTATTATTAGTTTGATCTCAGCATAACAAATAATAACAATAAAATTATGGAAAAAATAGTATTGTTCCTCTTTTGCTGACTTGCTATCGAAAATTAAAATTTTCAAAATTTGGTACAATTTTTTTGAATTTTGTCAAATTATCTCACAAAAATTTGAATTTGCACAATAGAATTTGAAAGAGAGATTGAGTAATGAATGTGTGCTAAATGAGAGGGGTATGGTGGCTATTTATATTAAAAAATCAATTTTTTTTCTATTTTTAAAGTCCTAAACGACCAAAAAGGTCGGATTTTCAAAAAAAATCCAAACGTTAGGGCCAAATGGGTTGTGTTGTGTCGGACATGGCCCACCGCTCCCCAGCGGGCATAAATTCGATCGGGCTATGGCATGCCAGACTAGGCCCATCATGCCCAGCGGCCCATCCCACCCTTGCCTCTCCCTCTCCCATATTCCCCACCCCTGCCCCTTGGCCTCCCTTCTCCTCCCAGCTCCCTTCTTTCCCGAGCCCGATGGTCTCACCTCTCCTCCCTTCTTCCTCTGCCCTGTCGCCTCCTCGTGCCTCCGTGTCAGCCACTGGCGGCGCCCGCCTCCTCCTCTCTCTTCCTCCATGCCGACCCATTCTTCCTCTGCACCAGCGCCGCGATGCCCTCCTCCTCTTGTCCCGATCCTGGCTCCCTACCTCCCTCCCTCGGCCTCTCCGCACGGGGCCACACAGCCCATGTCAGGCTCATGTCGTGCCTGGCACGACTTGACACTATTTGGGCCATGCCTATGCTAGGCTGGCCCATCGTGCCAGGGGGCAGCCTAAACACGGCACAAACCTTCGTGCCACGTTGGCTTGACCCATGAACAGTGTGGGTAGTTGTCGGGACTCGAATTTACACATTTGAAACCCTTTGTATTTTTTGAACTAGTAGCTAGTTCACACAAGAAACATCGATAAAATACCATCCATTATCAATTTAACTAAAAAGATGTTAAAATAATAAATAATAATAATAACTGGACCGTGTGGTCAATGTTTACTTAACTTACCATGTAGGGCTAAAGAAACAAATAAATCCTTGCAGCGGAATGGGGAAACTTGGAGATACCAATCAACATGCCTACAGACAATCGAATGGAGAATGCATCATAATCCACGAAGCCTTCACAAAACTCTTGTTGGTGGAACTCTTAAGCAGCTTGATAATCTTCAACCGAGCATCAAAGTTTGAAGTTGTGAGCACATAAAATACTCAGCAAGTCGTAGGAAAACAATATGAAAAGGAATGGACCGCGAAAAAGAAAGCAATGGGTCGAAAGAGAACTTCAGCACGAAGATAGATTTCGTAATAAAAAGGATTACTCAAATTCAGATATTGAGATAATTAAAAATGAGCTCCAATAAATAGCAATTAAATATAAAAAAAATTCCCAAAAAATTCTCTGGAACTAAGGAACCCAAACATAATAACTTTTAATTTAATTGAAGTTTGGATTATTCATATTAAATCTTTTTTATTTATAAAAATTCAATTTAAGCTTTAACTTAAACAAGAAAAATCAAATGGTTAATTTTATTTTAAAAGCTTCAGAAACAAACCAATTTTTGGGATGTTATAAATATACCCCCTTGAAAGGAATATCATCCCCGAGAT
The DNA here is from genome assembly GCA_036346395.1 of Hsuehochloa calcarea. NCBI lineage: Eukaryota > Viridiplantae > Streptophyta > Magnoliopsida > Poales > Poaceae > Hsuehochloa > Hsuehochloa calcarea. The sequence continues at coordinate 6,092,466 of CM070615.1, read as the reverse complement.
TCGGGCTGACTAAAGAATAGGTTCAAACTCAACATTGTCCACTCTTCCAAACGGAGTTCTTATGAGTGAAATAAAGTTGCAACTGACGTTGGGCTAACTTAAAGACTTATCAAAAGTGATGTTCTGAATTGCTTGTACTTCTTCTGCAATGACATGATTAAGTCGTCCTCTTGCTGAAGTTGACGGAGTCCTGATAGCTTGACTTGGAGTCTGAGGCATTCCTTTTCCTGCTCCTGACAAAGAAGTTATGGCTGGTGTAGCTCCCAAATTGAAAGGAATTGGTGTCGGCCCTTCTTCTGCGGATACTTGTTAGCATAATGACATGTCTCATGGCAATTGAAACATGTAATTCCTGCAACTGGATTGTTTGTCCTCTGAGGTTGATGATTGTTGTTGTTATTGACATTGTGAATTCGTGAGTTCACTGAATGAGATACTAGTTTGGGGTTCTGAATTTGGCAGATGAAATTTTGTAATGAACATGCTAATGAGCATTGGTTCTAGCTCTTTGTAGATGATTTTGATGAATTCCATGTTGTATCATTTTCCTTTTACACGATTCGTCCAACTCACGACGAGAATCTTCTATTAGTACGACCTTATCCACCATATGCTGAAAATCCACATAATCATTTCCCACAACTTGTAACTCCAGACTGGGATTAAGTTCACGCTTGAATTGCTTCTAATGTGCATTATCTATAGCAACTTCTTCTGAAGTATAGTGAGAAAGTTGAGTGAACTTGTTGAGATACTCACTCAAAGACATTATTCCTTACTGTAGATCACGAAATTCATTCTTCTTCATTTCTACTATACCGCCTAGAACATGCGCTTGACGAAAAGCATGTTGAAAATTCCTCCCAAGTAATAGCTTGCGAATTCTTATGAGCTGTAGTATAGTTTTCCACCATTCTGCGGTTGTACCTTCCAACTGATGTGAAGCATAAAGAACTTTCTTATGATTATTGCATTGGGCAATGGTGAGATTTTTCTCAACAGATCGAAGCCAATCTTCTACTTCCAAAGGTTCCGACGAATGAGAAAACGTAGGTGGACGAGTTCTCATATACTCTGATAACTTGGAATGTTCATGAACTAACGGCGAAACAGTTGTTGTTCGATTATTCTGCTTCAACAAATTGACCATTGTAGCGGTGGTCTTATTTTGTTGAGTCATCATACTTTTATATTCTACATCATCGCATTCATAAGTTGAGTCTGAGCTGCTAGAATTTATCCCATGTTTGGATCTGCAACTCCAGGTACTGGTGACTGGCCACTAGCATTGACATTGGTATCCTTCAACTGAGTACGACTTGATGTGTTGCGAGTGTCAACTATATGCAATGATTCTCCACAGGTTTAATAGGTAAGATAAAAAGCATGTTGATGAGAGAGAATAGCACAGATAGAACAAGACAGAGAAGATAGAGACAACTTAATTAGGGAAATAGATACCAAAGGACAAAAGACAAAGAAGAAGATAGAGACAACTTAATTAGGGAAATAGATTACACCCAAGGACAAAAGACAAAGAAGACGTAGCTGGAATGCTATGAAAGATCAGATAAACACTTCAAATTAAAGCTTTAGTGTGACATCAACATAATGTGCTTGACTAATCCCTTCCCACAAGGCCATCATGCTTGTACAAAAAGCAAGAAAGTCGAAACTCAGCAAGTACCATACAAGATAAATCAAGCATAGAGTGGACAAGCCAACTCAATTTATGAACAACAACCCAAATAAAACCTATGTAACAACGATCTAACGACGCTACTAAAGACTCTAATCTAACGGTCAACATGAAACAAATGTGTGAACGGAATCCCACTTTGGACTAGATCCACACACAATCATCACCAATGCTCTTCACCGCTTCACCGTCCACACAAAAACAATAAGGATAACAAGGTAAGACAAACTACAAGTGAATGAAGACAATCTAACTAATCAACTAGATTACTGACCCTCGGGCAGCGGTACAATAAAACCGAATGACGAAGAATCATAACTCAGGCTATGAAACTATTGGGGTTCTCTGATTTGACCAAAGCAGGTTGGCTAAACGACCATTGATGATTCAACTAACTTTCATTCTTCCGTAATAGAGAAATTAATGAGGCAAGAAAGTCAATTTAAGATTATAAAGCAAAATTTAGCAAAGACAAGATTTCCAGAACAAGATGATAAAAGAATAGAATAGGATAACAATAGAACAACTACTTAAGTCAAATTAAGGTGATTTGATTTAGAAAATAAGTTTTGAAACTTTTGGCTAAAATGACTATGCTAACTAAGGTTGCTTTCTCGAATGATATGACTAAGATACCACCAAATTAAGTTGATTTGATTTGGGAGCTTTTGGCTAAAATGACCATGAATTTACACATTCTAAACCCTCTGTGTTTTTGAACTAGTTTTGAACTATCGGAAGAGCTAGTTCACACAGGAAATATTGATGAAATACCACCCATTTATCGATTAAACTAAAAAGATCTCAAAATAACAAATAGTAATAATATCTGGAGCTTATGGTTAATATTTACTTAACTTGGCACATAGGGCTAAAGAAATAAATAAACTTTTGCAGCTGAATGGAGAAACTTAGAGAGACCAATCAACATACCCACAGTCAATCGAGTGGAGCACACATCCTAATCTGCGAAACCTTCATAAAACTCATGTTCATAGAACTCTTGAGCAACTTGATAATTTTAACTGAGTAGCAAAGTTTGAAGTCGTGAGCACATAAAGTACTCAGAAGTCATAAGGAAATAGTATGCAAATAATATTCATACCAGGCTTGTTAAAGGATTAACTGTATGGTTCTTTTGCAGAAAGCAGTATTGACGATAAATACAATAATTGGATTGAAATGCGTAATTGAAAAGATTAATAAATAAATAAACAATTACTTTGAAACAACCAGTGAACTTCCCATCCACTTGCCAACCAAACCAATAAGTGAATTCCCCATTCACCAACCGACACAATCCACCATGTGAATTATTCATTCGTCAAACGAACATTATATTCATCAAGTGAACTTCTCATTCACACTCCAACACATTTTTATGAAGAAACTCTACTTCTTGTGTGAAATCCTCGGACACATCTATAATCGCAAATACGACTGTTTAAACAGTTTTAACTCTGCAAATGTTGTACAGCTTTACCCACAAGAGATAAATCAAGTCAAAGTGTCTGACCACACTTTCATAGATGTGCGACTAAGTGATCATCACAAAGCCTTTACAAAGCTCATTCTTAACCCAATTCTGCCCACTAAGGTTTCAACACTAAATGTATTTCTGACTAGACAGGGCCCCCTCTTGCACCATTATGAGTACACGTCTATCCCGCAACTCATGCTTCCAAGACAAAACCAAAATTAAGATATTGTTAATTAGTTAGCCAGGTCCATCCCATACCGACCATGTGGTTGTATGATTAAGACCCAGTTCAATGGCGTACAAGATTAAGCTCTTGACAAGTTACTCGGGCAAGTCCAACACAAACCCACAACGTGTTAAATCCACACCCTCACTTCAAAATCGCTCGCCCGAGCGAAAACTATTTTGTTTGACCAAGACCAATAACATACCCTGTCATGGTACATAAATTTTAACAACAGTGGCTAACCTCCATCATTCCATATCTCATTAAGTCTAATTCAACATTATTTGTACATATGATAATGAACTCATCGCAACTAAGCTTGACTAAGCATATGCACGATATCAATGTTGCTTATACAAATATGTCCAACTAAAATTAACCATGCTATGGTGACAAATGGTTCAAGGCATTCAAAGTTCAATGGAGGCATAGTGACAAATAGATGATAACTAATCCCAAATCATTTGATATAAAGATATTATGCAATTGATATAAAACAATATACTTTTGAAAACATAGGTTCAATATGATCAAAGGACTATGACTTGTTTTGACTTTGGCTCTGCTTAGTTACCACACGTGGATCTTCAAAGTTTGTTTTTGCTCCTGCTGCGTGAAATAGATCGTCTAACGAGAGATAAAACAACAAACGATGAACAAGTAAATTCAAATAAAATCCTAAAATAGTAAAACCAACTCTAAAAGAAAGAGTTCGATTTTAGATGAATTTAGAAATTTGAATGGACTGAATTGAAGTTCGAACGAAGGAGAACATATTCTCGAAAGATTTGCTAGAAAGGGAACAGAGAGGTCGACTGGAAAATAAAATAAAAAGAATTTGGAACTTACAAGTGGGGTCCATTTGTAAGTGAGAGAAGGAAATAAAATCAGAGAATGACATGTGGGGTCACAAGCTACTGGAGAGAGAAAGAAATATAGAAGATATTGACAACTGGAACCCACAGTAAGAGAGATAAAAGAGAAAGAAAAAGAAAGGAACAGTGTGAGCTCCTGGCGGCGGCAATGGCAACGGTCGCAAAGGTGAACGAAGGCAAAACGACATAGCAACCAAGGGCAAAAATGGATTCCCAAGAAGGAGGCGGTTCCTTTGGTGGTGGTGTCACGGCGAATGCGGCGACGGTTCGTCGATGACGGTGACCTGGGCGGCGGAGGAGTTTTAGGCAGTGATGGAAATGGTAGCTCGGCAACGCTTTGAAGAAACCGAGGCAAGCACAGGCTTGACGACGATGAGGGAATCACACTGGGACGATCAGAACGGCTGAAGAATATCCGAAGCGGTGGTGCGACGGTGGTGACCGGAGTCGAAGAAGAAACAAGGTGGCGGCTCGACACAGGGGCAGGGAAGCAAAGAGAAGGTTGGGTATTGGAGGAGGGCAACCAGGAACACAAGGCGACACGTTCGGGACAACAAGGGGAGTCACTAAAAAGGAGATTGAGGTGGAGAGCGGCGACTGGATTTTAGGGAGATGAGGTCGACGGTGACTCGATGACGCCTGAGCAAAGATGGAGAGAGCATGACGTAGAACGTCGCAGCGCGATTCCAATGGCGAAGACGATGTGGCCGGAGGAGGATTGACGATGAAGAATTCCATCGAGAAGGACCTTTGGCGGTGGCTCGGTCTTTGGACGAAATCCGGCGTAATGAAGATGAAAGCAGGGTCGGGGCTTTAGGGTTTTGAGAGAGGAGGCACAGATAATGAAATTGACGCAGAGGGGCGCCCTTATATAGTGCCGGAGAGGGGGTATTTGGATTGAGCACAACGAGGCAGCGTGTTCATGCGGAACATGGACATAGGTCTCCTGGTAGAAGATGGAATTGACGTGTGGGGCCAGGGTCAGTGAAAGAGAAGGAAAAGAGGAGTGCTAGCACGGGAAAGGAAAACGAAAACAACCAAGGCTGGCGGCTGGGCCGAAGAAAAAGGAATGGTTCGACGGCAAAAGAAAGCAATGGGCGAAAAGAGAAAATTTCAGCACGAAGATAGATTCTGGAATAAAAAGGATTTTCCAAATTCAGATATTGAGATAATTAAAACCGAGCTTCAATAAATAGCAATTAAATACAAAAAATTCTCTAGAATTCAAGGAACCAAACGAACTCTAGGAACCAAACAAAATAACTTTTTAATTTAATTAAAGTTTAAATTATTCACATTAAATCTTTTTGATTTATGAAAATTCAATTTAATCTTTAACTTAAACAAGAAAAATTAAATAATTAATTTTATTTTTAAATTTTAAAAATAAACCAAATTTTAAGATGTTACCGGACAAACAAATCCGTCGCTCATGCTGCCGGCAGATCTGACAACCTTTACCGTTGCCATTTGGATTTTCTCTTCTTTTTCCTCTCAAACAGCAGCTCTAGAAATCTCCTATCGGTCCGTTCGTTCCCCCAATTACACGAACGAAGGAACCACCCCTAAACCCCTCCTCCCCCCGCCGCCGGCGCCGAGATGGCCGTCCACTACCTCCTCCACCGCGGAATCTCCGGAGGCTCTCCCCTCCACCCTCTCCGCGGCCTCCTCCTCGTCTCCCAGGTACCGATGGCTCCTCCCCTCGTCCATTATCCATGTCGATGCGTCGGTTCTTGATTTCGTGGTGTTTCCTTCTTTGGCTTTCCCGGCGAAGGAGCTCGGCCGGCATCCTTTGAGCTCGGCGGCGGCGGGGGATGCGGCGGCCGGGCTGAGGGGCGCCCGGGAGGACGTCAAGCAGCTGCTCAAGGCCACCTCCTGCCATCCCATCCTGGTATCCTACACGCAACCTTGTACTTTTGTAGAACGATTGCAACTTTATCGAGTTCGAGCAGAGAAATGTTTGTACTGGGATTTAGCCTATCTGTCTAGCTATCAAGAAATTTTGCATTTAACTTAAAAACTAGTACTACAAGATGGTTTGCTATATGTTTAGTTAACTGACAGATTATTCTGTTTGTACACGAAGATTATGCTGTGAGGAGATACTAGTGCTGTAGGTGCTCCAGTCTGTAACATGTCCTATGCGCAAATTTAACCAATTGTTTTGTCTTTGCTGTATGCGGACAGTTCCTGATTTTGCATCTTCTTGATCCAACATTAACTGGTGCAACCTCCAGATGCCTCTGTATGACTTGTCTGCTGAGTTTCTCTTGGTTTCAGGTTCGGTTGGGTTGGCATGATGCTGGCACTTACGATAAGAACATTAGTGAGTGGCCGAAGTGTGGTGGAGCTAATGGTAGCTTGAGATTTGAAATTGAGTTAAAGCATGCGGCTAATGCTGGTAATGTTTCTGCTCCATTGGTTATCTTTTGCTTCATGATGAGGGAACACATGATTCTTATACTAATTCTTCTGCAGGTCTTGTTAATGCTTTGAAGCTGATCCAACCCATCAAGGACAAATATGCAAGTGTCACTTATGGAGATCTGTTTCAGCTTGCCAGTGCTACAGCCATTGAGGTCCTTCATGGCGCTTCAACCTACCGATGATCATTCAAAAAATGCTTCTTGATTTATAGTGATGCGACTGTTTTGATTTTCTCACATTTCAGGAAGCTGGTGGTCCCAAAATCCCCATGATCTATGGAAGGGTTGATGTTGCTGCCCCTGAACAATGCCCACCAGAGGGGAGACTCCCTGGTTAGTAACTAGATTCTGTAACCCAGCTTACTGCATATGACAATTTAGCTTATGTCTAATTCAGTGTCTAGAGCATAGAACATCATGCTGTACCTTTAGTTTCATCTCATATTAATCTGTACATTCTATTGCAATAATTGCCCATGCGCAGTGATGAAAGCAATGAATCAGTACCTCACAACCTTGAATGGTTGTGCCTTGATTGGTACCAAATTTTCAACTTACTCACTGGTCAAAACATTGATAAACCATCTCTTATCTAGTTCATACCCTGTTTTTCCTGTGCTACTTTTCTCTCCTATATTATTATAATACTAGTATACTGAACTTTCATGAGAACAATACGAGTATATGACCAAACTTCATAATTCATGTGAATGAAAATATATTTGACTTAAACATGCATGTATAAAAAGAAACTCACCACTTGATTCCATTCACACCCTTTTAATCTAAACTTTATGAGCAACCACATGTAACAGAACTACCTCATGGACATAATCCACTTCAAGCCAAGATGCCTCCTTGAGGATATCACCAGTATTTAAATGTTTATGTGTCCGCAAGATGTAACTTTGGTGCACCAGATTGAAATATTAATAGAAGTAAAAGATATTGATGTCACACTAACATCAACAGTAGATAACACAAATGCCGCGGAATATTTTTCTCGCTAACTTTTCATGGTAGTGTTTTTCAATCATCATGAATTTATTTTCTTGAACTATCTTCTTGGGATTCTTTGTATTGCCTCCAAAATCAACCTCTTGATATGGTTAAGATAGTATTTATCCATGTATTTGTGGAATTTCGTTAGTAAAATTGAAGCAGAAAAGGCTAAAGGCCTGGAAAGGGGTTATGTGATCTACAAGTTCTTGCAAAATTACCTTTGCAGGATCTTTGGTATGGTCGAATCACATGAGTGAATGTGCAAAATGTGAAAGACATATTGTTCCAACTGCCCACGATGTAACAGGATAGTGGAAAGCTGCACCACCTGTGCAGAATTGAATTATGCCCGTGCTCATGTTTTGGTCATAAGATTAAAAAGTTGTAACCAATTGTCTTCCCAAATATCGCAACATTTTCAGGTGTTCGGTTTTTCTATTCAATGGGCGCTGATATATTTTTCCTGTGTGATATAATTTATGTTGATGTTTGGAAATCAAAATATTGACTATAGTGTGTACCTGTTTGCTGCATGATGATGCTATATTTCTATGGCAGATTTTATTCCCAGTATTACTTACATTTCCAATTTGCCACCCTTTCAGCTGCTGGCCCACCTTCACCTGCTGAACATTTGAGAGAAGTATTCTACAGAATGGGCCTGAATGACAAGGTACTCGCAGATTGCTTTGTTTCAACTTTCAATTATTCAGTACAACATAATTCTGGATTTGCTTGTCACATCTGTTTTGTGAGCTGTAGGAAATTGTTGCATTATCAGGAGCACATACACTTGGACGTTCAAGACCAGAACGTAGCGGCTGGGGTAAACCAGAAACAAAATACACTGTATGTAAATTACAGCTGTAGTTAATTGTTCTAATTTTAAAGATGCCTTATCTATTGAATCATGTTCAGAGTATTGCATGTTTTTTCATAATTTACTTTTTAGATTAGTCGGTGTAATAACCAACATTGGCAAGTTGTACTAGTTACTTTGACCTTTGGCTGTCTCCTGAAAATTTACTGGTTGATCTTGCATATACGCTTCCTGCAAAAGCACCATTTGTTATTCCTATTTGTGCTGGGTGCTGACAAGGCATTCATTTTCATTCAGAAGGGACTTATTAGGAATTTTTCTATGATTCGCAAGAACAAAACATAAGACATACTTGTTTCTTCTACACTGGAAGTGGCATTTAGCCATATTATGGTGCATCTTCAATTGTGAATGAACTATATTCTTATCATTTACCACAAGCTTTTCCTACGACGAAGCTTATTGTTTTTGCAAATGTGTTATTGTGGGTAGTACTTAGTGCTAGCATGTGCAGCATCTTAAAGTTCTCACTGAAGAATGTTTACCACATTATCTGGCTAATTGATTTTTGTATTTGACTTGCCAGAAAAATGGACCTGGTGCCCCTGGGGGGCAATCTTGGACATCTCAGTGGCTCAAGTTTGACAACAACTATTTCAAGGTAAGATACCTAATTTGCTTAGGCTATAGCAATATATGTAATCATGTAGCAGTTACTAAACATGTGGATTTTTTTTAATAATATTAATTTTAAAAATTACAAAATTACATAGTAAAAAAACAATGGCAGATCTAGGCTCCTGTCGCCAGTCCAACAAGCAACAAGTTCGACAGCTCTCGTCGCCACTGAATTCGATGTGGTCCTATCACGCTCAATTGACGGCTGTGGTTGTCGCCGATTCAACGGGTGATAGAGTCGCCTGTCGCCGATTCAACTAGTGATAAGAGCCTGTTTGTTTTTTTTTTTAAAAAATTTATGCGTACAGAATTCAGCCCAAAAATTTAGTAATTTTCAAGATTTTTTTGGTAATTTCTTTAAGTGTTTGCATAGTTCAGAATCCAAAATTGGAGAATATAACAAAATATGAGGTAAAGAATGCGAGATCGGTGGCGCAATAACACAAACAACCCCCTTCGGAGCGAAATGAAAAAAAAAGTTGGGATTAGGGTTGCCATTCGCGCTGCCTTTAGGCAAATATTACATAATATTTAATATTCGAAATATTTGGGAAAAGAGATTTAAGTACGAAAACATGGCGCGTCAGGTTTGGTTTTGTGCATTAGAAACGACAACATGTACGAATTAACAAACTGAAATACACCTACGTACATGTGCACCTTTTTGGAATTGAAAAAAAAGTTGATTGGAACAAAGTCTATTAGTTCTAGCGGCCCATCGGTCCCTTCCCTTTGTCTCTGGACTGCCCGCGGCGGCGGCCAGTGTTGAAGTCAACCATGTTCTGCAAGACGGGCTAGACAATTAAATGATGTTAGGATAACAGAACATAGGGTCAAATCAATAATCAGGATGCAAATTGAACCTAACTTATCTCTTCCATTTGGAGTGCGCTCGGGCGACGGGGAGCGCTAGGACAGCTGCTGGTCTCATTAGCAGGAGCCTTCCTCTTATCCGCCACGCGCTCGGCCCGGCCGTACTCATCTTCCTCTTCCGAGTCCACCACCTAGCTTTCCTGGGCTTCTCCGGTGCCTTTTCCATAGGATCAGGTACCAAAGGTTTCCAGCGTTCGAAGGTCTAGGCTCGCCTCGTGTAATTGAACATGTACTTCTGCTCGATGAACGCCCTATCGTACATGTCCGGGCTGTTGATCCATTGGAAGAAGTTGTGTCGCATATCCGGCTGCCATTATGCGCCCATGAAGTTAGGGATATGTGGAATGCAACGTAACATGTGAAAAATCTATAAGATTCGCTTACGAGGATGTTCGCGTGTGTGTAGTACGCCCGGGCGGCCTTCGTCGGGTGTGTGGAATAAATGATCTTTGTCGGTTCTTCGCACACATTGTGGGTGTGGGAACTCTAGTTGTACCAGCGCATCCTTCATAGAACAATCGGGGTAGAGTTTAGCCCTCTTGGCATGCTACTTGCGCTTCCGCAGCATCTTCGTGTAGAAGTTCGAAGACAAGTTCGACATCTTCTTCCTCTCTATTGTGTGAACCAAGTTAGATTGTAGTGTTGGGTATGGTAGTGTAGTGTTGTCCTCCATATTTCATCTCCCTCCTTTTATGAGACGGATAGGGTGTAATGATGAGGGTGGAAGGAGAAGTGCAAAGACATCGATTTGAAAAGGTGGCACGACAAAGTGTGGTCATTTCAATACGAAAAGGTAGCGTCGCAATGTGTTGTCTTTTCGATCTGAAAAGTTGGCGTGACAGAGTGTGGTCATTTTGGTACAAAAAGGTAGCATCGTAGTGTGTTGTCTTTTCGGTATAAAAAGGTGCCGTGACAGAGTATGATCATTTCAGTTCCGAAAAGGTAGCGTTGCAGTGTGTTATCTTTTCGGTTTGTAAAGGTGGAAATGCGTGGCCTGACAGTGTGCGGTCTTTTCGGTCTGAAAGTTTGGCGTGGCCTAGTGTTGTCTTTTCATTTTGAAAAGGTGTCGTGGTAGTGTGGTCATTTCGGTCTAAAAAGGTAGCGTCGCAGTGTGCTGTCCTCGCGGTCCGTAAAGGTGGCCCTATCAGTGCGCGATCATTTCTGTCTTAAAAGGTAGCGTGCGGCCTTTTCAATCTAAGAAGGTGGCGTGACAAGTGTAGTACTGAAATTCATACGTGAATCCCTTGTCATGTTATGTTTGTACAAATCCAGTTGCCAAAAGTTAAAGACTTCTCGCAATTCATAAAAAATATACAACATCGTTCATACATGAATCCATGATGCAGACAACCACCACCATTTCATACATATTGAACACACTACCAGTAGGATACACTCATACATAAGTTTCTCGAGCCACATCAAGTTGTTAAGAATCTTGTCAAAGCGCTCGTCTGCAGGTGGCATGTTCACCATTCGACCACGGCACCAATAGAGTCTGTCCACTGAAAGTATTGGCAACCACTGGCCTGGGAAGCACACCGAATAGTGAAAAAGAAGTGAAACAAACCATAAAACTTAATACCAGCATTCGCGGAAATCGAACTCATCGAGAAACACGGACACTTGTAGAACACACGTCCCCTGTTATCTTCAGTGTTGGAGTATAAGACATTTTCCTGGAAGCCACAGTTCAAGCAGTTCACGCGCCTTGCACTCGCCAGCGCCACTGCTCTTCGGCTCATTGAACTACATGACGAAGACATGGCGCCGAGTAGAGTCGTGAGACAAGTTTAAGTAAGTTAGAAGAGAGTAGGTTAGAAGATAGAGGCTTGTAGTTTAGTTGTTTGGGTGGGCTTTTGTAGTGGTGGGGTTCGAGATGCTGGGTGATTTTTTTAATATTAAAGTTTTGGCAAATCGGCATTCGAAATGGTGACAGGGATCTCGGATCCCGCAAGTCTCTGACGCCATTCCAAATGGCGATTCAATTGCCCTCGTAAAAGACCCCAAAACCCACAAAATTCGGGCAAATCTCACTTTTATTTAGAAAAGAGGGGAAAGAGGGGAGGGGAGAGAGGAGCAGAGAGGTGTAGAGGGGAGGAGAGGAGCTAGCGAAGCGCTAATGGATTACATAGTTTTAGATCTACTGTTACGTAGTGTAGTATGTTGTAGATAGTCCTTTTTGGTGGGTAGTTCAGTCTTAGATATGTTAATCGTGAAAATCTTGTTTATGGTGCAGTACGTCAAATATGTCCAGCGCAACCAATTTCAAAATTTACTACGGTCGGGACTATTCTGGAGGGTCTCGAGGAGGTTGGTTTGCGTTATTTTCAATCGGCGACCGTAACCCTAGCAAGACTAGAGCAGCGTACATGGGGTGCTGTGATGCGGTGGTTGTACCACACATTCAACCTGGATAATGCTGTGTATGATATGAAATTGAGTTGTCTTCTCAATCGAGCACAACATGGCCATATTGGCAGTAAATGCAGCTCGAGGGAACTAGGTCATGGCAGTCTTATATAGGCCTGACGAGGAAGGGTGGAATGATCTGAGAAGAAGTTGGGTCCTTCCGCCCAAGCATATGCCTGGCCATAATCGCAGTCTCGGTCCGGTGCTTGTGGGGCGAACAAACAGTGGTGGACAACATCTTGATCATCAAGAAGTTGGGACTTCTTAGACAACATCTTAGCATATGCTTGGTGGTTGCAGAGGTCAAGGAGTTCTCCAAGTGATGTGGTCGATGAAGATCGTGAGGAAGGAGTGCCAGGCAAGCTAGTGGGATTCTGAAGATCGTGAGGAGATCGAAGGCCTAGTTGAAAGGATGGACCTTGACGACCAAAACTACTAAGCATTGTCAGAAGATGAAGGATCTTATAGGAGAATGGTGTGACACAGAAGACGGTTCTATCCGAGTAGAACACATACCAGTTCGACAACCTCGTTGTTAACGAAGGCTCCTCTGTACCGTAAGAGTATGACCGTCGCGGCGAATGAGGTCGCAAGGGCTATGTACAAATGCAAGGAGGTTGTGCACGAGGTCACAAATGGCGGCTCGACTCGATGACGGCGATTTCGCCGTCGACCTCGTCCGCCGGGCCTCGCCGCACGCACGCCGCCGCCAGCGCCTCGTCACTCCTGCAGAGGCACCTACTCGCCGACGTTCATTGCTCATGCGAGCATCGACCCTCCTCTGCGGCGCGCGCGCGTGGGTTCGCCTCCACCTTGACATGCCAAAGGATCGCCTCCGGCGCCTACAACGGCGGCGAGCCTGGTGCTCACCGTCGTGGGCGACCACATGACCGGCGGCGGAGTTCTTCTCCAGCTCGCCAGCGCTCGACCTCGGCTGAGGGCGACCCCGCCGTGGAGATCGGCGGGCCTTGTTCGTCGCCAAGATCGGCGAGCACCGCCGGCATGGCGTACTGCCTCGCGAGGAACTCCAGATGGGCCGTCAGCGAAACAACGGCGCGGCAGATCGATCTTCGGCGCCGCAGCGCCATCTCTATCAACCTCCTCTTCAAGCTCACAGAGCAAGCGGTGGACGGTGATCAAACGCAGTGGCGCCTCGTGGTCGTGGCCGCCGCGGCGACGACGCTCGACCGGCACGAGCGCCTTGGGCGCTCAACTTTGAGGCCCTAAGATGCAACGGCAGAAGCGAGATGGGCGCGGCATGCCGCGACGTCTCCTCGACACCGCACCTCGCGCCTCTTCCTCGCCAGCGAGTGCCGCGTTCATCACATGGTGCGTCGTGGGCTCGCGGACACCGCTACACCCGAGGCTGCGCATTTCCTCAGCGGCGACTTGAAGGAGGACGTCTCGACCGCCTTCGCCGGCTTCGGTCCTATGCACGGACAACGGCGGAGATTCATCATACCGGCGAGGAGATCCAAGGTCGCAGCGCTGCGCAAGGCCATCGCCGCGCCTCCTCAAGGCAGAGGATGCCGGCTTCATCGGCGGCGGCGGTAATGATCGCCGCTCACCGCTTCAACCGGCCCTCGACGGCAAGACGGACGAGGCCTCGCACGGCGCAAGCCCGCGGTGAACCACCTCCGGTCTTACCGCCGCCTTCGCCTCAGCTCAACCACGCCGGCAAGCTCGACGACCGAGCACGCCAGGTCTCTTCATCGGCTACGCGAAGGGCGATTCGCAGACAAGATCACGCCGTGACGCCGTGTTCGACGGCGGAGGGCGCTGGGCAAGATGGTGGATGACGGCCGACCGATGACTGGGCCGATTTCATCGTCGACCACGACTTCGGGATGAGCCGCAGACTCATCTTCACCGAAAGCCGGCCTACCCCACCGCTCGCTCGCCACCATCTCCCATGAGTCCTTCACCACCGCCAGATCACGGCCACGCGTCGCCTCTCCTCGGCTCGACCTCGACCCACAACGAAGCAACGACGGTGGAGTTCGCCACTCCGTCACGAGGATCGGTAGCCAGGAGACGACCTCCCGGCGAAAGATCGAGCGCATTCAAGAGCGGAGATGAAGGCCGAGGCGGAGAGAGACGCTGCATGGCGTGCCGCGATGCGCCGATGTTTAAACAAGACGAATGGGCCGATCTTCCAACGGCCACCACGGCTGGTCTTCAAGCTCAAGAAAGACGAGGTGGAGAGGTGATCTACGTGGCTTCGGGAGTCGATGCTCGGCGTCCGCGACCGGATGGAGTCCGCGGCTCTCCTGCCCTCGGTTCATCACATCAAGTCTTCAACGGCGACTTGAAGGAGGAGGTCTACGTCCGCCTCGCCAAAGAGAAAGAAGCGCAATCGGTGGCACCGCGTAAGGCGGCGACTCCACCTCAAGAAAATGGGATTCCAGCGAGAAGGCCACGAGGCCGCGGTTCACGCCGATAGGCTTCACGCCGACGACCTTGTGATCAAGGAGGAGGAGATCGAGGCATTCAAGGCGAGATGAAGGCCACCTTTCGGATGAGCGACCTCGGCCCTCTCCTTCTACCTCGGATCGAGGTCCACTGAGATACCCAGATCTCTTCGCCAGACCGCCACGTAAGCGCATCGTGGAGTCGGCGGCTCACCGATCGCAACCCACCCCACACTCCTACGGAGAGGCCGGAGTCGTGAGAGTAGGCGAGGAGGTAGACGCGACGCGATCTGCGGCGCATTGTGGGCGACCCGCTACCTTGTCCACACGCAGCCGGACTTAGCGTTCGCCATCGGACTCGTCACCGGTTCATGGAGCGACCGACGACGGAACACCAGCAGGCCGTGAAAAGGATCCTCCGCTACGTCGCGGGCACCTCCGACTACGGCTTGCACTACCCAAGGTGCCCCGGCGCGGCGCACTTCATCGGGTACAGCGACAGCGACCACGCCGGCGACATCGACACGAGCAAGAGCACCAGCGGGACGCTGTACTTCCTCGGCAAATGTCGTCGGTGGCGATCGGTCAGCGGCCAAGCAAAGTGGTGGCTTTGTCTAGGCGTGAGGCGAGTACATTGCGCCCTCATCGCTTCTACCTGTGCTCTGTGGTTGGCTCGGCTGCTGGCGATCTCCTTAGCGTAGACGCGGAGGCGAGAACTCGGGGTGGACAAAGAAGTCCGCCTTGGCCTTAGCGAAGAACCCATCTTCCATGGCGCGACAAGCACATCCGGGTGAGGTATCACTTCATCAGAAGCTGCCTGGATGAAGGGAGTATCCGGGCCAACTACATCAACACCCAAGACCAGCTCGCCGACTTCCTGACCAAGTCTCTTGGGCGGATCAAGTTCCAGGAACTTCGCGCCAGGATCGGGATGGCTCAGATTCCTCACAAGGAGACACACAAGACTTAGGGGGAGAATGATGGAGAAGTCTCTGTTTTGTCTGGTGCTTGTGGGCTACTGACACATGGTCAAGGAATGACATCTTGACTGTCATAGGGGGCAGACTTTAAGGACAACATCTTGATCATCATAGGGCGACATCTTGGTATCATAGGGCAGCTTTAAGGACGACATCTTGTATCATAGGGCAATGACTTTAAGGACAACATCTTGGTATCATAGGATATGACATCTTGGTATCATGGGACCAAGCAGCTTTAAGGACAACATCTTGATCATCATAGGGACAAGCAGACTTTAAGGACAACATCTTGACTGTCCTTATGCGGCATCTTAGACGACATCTTAGCATATGCTTGGTGGTTGGCGACTTATAAATATGTATCCCCAACCCTCGAGTTGGCATGGCATTGTGTTAGAAATAAACAAAGAAAAATTGCCTCATCTCTAAGTGTCATCCTCTCCATGAGAGTAAGGATCTTGCTAACACCAACAGCAAGAGTCCAGCGACTAACAAAAACTACTAAGCATTGTCAGAAGATGAAGGATCTTATAGGAGAATGGTGTGACACAGAAGACGGTTCTATCCGAGTAGAACACATACCAGTTCGACAACCTCGTTGTTAATGAAGGCTCCTGTGTACCGTAAGAGTATGACCAGAATGAGGTCAGGCAAGGGGCTATGTACAAATGCAAGGAGGTTGTGCACGAGGCTGTCAAATTCTGGGCCTTGTTAGAGCGACGTACATTCACGGTAGTGAAGCCCAATCCCAGATGCTACAACGTGAAGTGTGATATAGAGGGATGCCCTTAGTGAGTACATGCATTCCAGCCTAAGTGGGACATCTATTGGAAATGCTCTATGGTAGTCCATCACAGATGTGTCGTCACTGAATCAACGCAGTCCCACAAGAACCCGTAACTAGCCTTCATCGCAAACATCATGTATGGTGAGATTGTGGATAATCTAGATTTCGAGCCACGATCCATCATTCGGGCAATAGAGACAAGGTCCTAGTATACAATCAGCTATGCAAAGGCGTGGAGGGCAAATCAGAAGGCACTAGAATCAAGGAGTCCGAGTCATACAAGGCATGTAAATCCGGCACTCATGTTGACATTCAAGATGGCATACATCTGCGGTTGGAACGGAGAGGGTATTGAAGTGAGCATTCTTTGCCTTTGGTCCATGTATCAATGCATTTCAACATTGCTGTTCAATCTTGTGCGTGGATGATACATTGCTGACTGGGAAGTACAAGGGTCAGATACTAACTGCAATAGCGACGAACGGGAACAATCAGGTTCTTCCTGTGGCCTTCACATTCGTTGAGAGCGAGAACACAAACAATTGGCTGTGGTTTATGAGGAATGCAAATATCTTTATTGTACAGGGCCGTCCTAACGTATGCGTCATATATGATCGACATGCGGGCCTGTTGAGTGTAATAACCCAGCTACAACAAGGGGAGAACGAGGCACTTCTGTGGGTGGATTTGCAGAGCCGGTGGTGCATGAGGCACTGGGTGTAAACTTCTGCAAGTAGTTCCGCAACAAAGACTTGATGAACCTGTTCAAGCGTCTGTGCAACCAAAACCAGAAGAGAAAGTTCGATGCTCGTTGGAAGATTCTGGATGAGCGTACCGGGGCACACTGAAGGGAGGCAGCAAAAAAGCTGTTTGCAAGTGCTAACCAGGACCCCGAGGCATTGCCACAGATACCATCAGATGCTCCTAGTGTGACAAGGAAGACGGAGCCGCTGGTGAATTGCCTATCGGACTGGATTGAGCACAAGCCTAAAGAGAAGTGGTCGCTGCTACATGATAATGACGTTGCTCGATATGGTGTCATAGCAACCAATCTAGCCGAGGTGTACAATTGGGTTATGCGCGACGCCAGGTGCCTCCCTTTGGTTGCTACTGTGGAGGCAATTCTCCGGGGGTACCATAAAGTACGTAGTACTTTATTGACCGAAGCAATAATGTGTCATTCTCCATGACAAATGGCAGAGTTCTGTACTTCGCCATGATCACCAAGTACATGAAGGAGAAGAGCAAGAAGAGTGAGATGCACCGGGCATTCAAGATGGGCACAAGGGAGTTTTCCTTCGAGATCATGTGCAGGGAGAAAGGACGCCGCGAGACGAACCGCGAGAAGATCATCCATGAGTGCACGCTACGCCGAACTAGTTGTGTATACACATGCAATAAGCCTCTTCTGCATAGGCCATGCTCACATGTCATGGTTGTATGTTCAACGGTGGCACAACATCCCGGTCAGTACCTTTCCGGATATTTCACTAAGGAAGAGGTGATGTAGACCTGGAATGCAGAGTTGTATAGCTATGGTGTAGTTGGCCATTTCATTGGCCATCTAACTTATGAGCAACTCATCTGGGCCACAGACATTGCTAGGCTGAAGGGAAAGGTTGGTCGACATCACGTACGTCGTATCAGGAACGACATGGACAAAGCAGAAGCGGGGCGTCGCACGAAGAAGTGCTCAATTTGCAGGGAGTCTGGGCATACTTACAAGAAATGCCCTACGAGAAGTGCGCGGGATGAAGGAGAGGTCGGCTGTCCGGACGCAGCCAATAGAATGGTTTGTCTTCTCGAAATATGTTGTGCTGAATGTTTTGTATTGTCATTGTTATTCGTTGAAAAACTATGTGACGACGTCTAGCTGGAATGTGTTGTAACAACATTGTGATTTGTCAAAAAACTACGTGATGACGTTGTGCTGTAATGTTTTGTAACATTATTGTGATTTATCGAAAAACTATGTGATGACGTTGTGTTGGAAAGTTTTGTTACATCTTTGTGATTTATCGAAAAACTATGTGACAATGTTTTGCTTTAAAATATATTGCGCTAATATTGTTTCTTATTATTGTATGATTCTGTTTCTTATTATGCCGTGCGTCCAATTGTAACGTGTAACTTACCTTCATCCTGAAACCACCACCATTGTCTTTGTTGGCGGCGCCGTTGGTCGCTGTAGTTTAGATGGTGGGTGTTGTGTGGCGGTTCGGACGTTGTAAAAATGGTAGAAATTTAAATTAAACAGTAATAAATTTTTAGCCCCAGTTCTGCACACAAAAAATAAATAATAAATTTCAGCATCCTGCCACTAGTTGAAAGTCTAGATCTGGAAAAAAATTTACTATTTAATTATGTAATTTTTTAAATTAATATTATTAAAAAAAATTCTAAACATGTGCATGAAAATTCAGGATGTCAAAGAACGACGAGACGAGGACCTTCTTGTTCTGCCTACTGATGCTGTGCTCTTTGAGGATTCATCATTCAAGGTTAGTGAGGGTTCCCATATTGCAAAAACTTGCAATTCTCTTCCTGTTCTTCTGAACTGAATTTCGTGATTACTTGTCATGCTTGAAGATCTATGCTGAAAAGTATGCTGAGGACCAGGATGCATTTTTCGAAGACTATGCTGAAGCTCATGCTAAATTGAGCAATCTCGGGGCAAAGTTTGATCCTCCAAAGGTAGATGATACTAAGAAAACTTCCATTCTTGGGAGGGAGAAAATAAACATGTTCTAAGGTCATGCTGACATGCTTATCATTGAAATGGTGCAGGGTATATCACTTGACTAGCTGACACCAGCTGCTGATGAACTGCGTTTTGGTGAGTGAACAAGAAAATGTCCTGTCTCTTCTTGCAACTATTTTTGAAGGGTATGCTCATAGAGCTTGTTGTGGCTTTATGAGTTATGACTGCTCCAAAAATGGGACTCACTGACACAAAATATGCCCCAGATGCTCTGTTTTGAGTTGTGTGCTCCATGCCTCCATTATTAGAAATAAAAGCAGCATTGGACAATTCCAGGACCAAACATTTCTTACAAGTACGGTATTTGGATGTATGATACTGCATTGAGCTCTTACAAAAGGATGATCAAAATATAATTCGGATTTAGCTGCCGAGTCTTTTTGTGATATTTTTGAACTAGAAATGTGCCTAACCCACCATCTGTTTTTTTAGCTTTTGTTCGCTAGATATAATGATATATAGCAATTCTGAAGAATTAATGCAAATTTTCTTCTTCCAACATCACGCAAACTAGGAATCATTTACGCAAGTTACAGCTGCAAATCATACGATACGCATGTATTATGCCTTATCAATTGCACTGAAATGTTTTGTGTGTTGAGAAAACATGTAGTGTATATCTGTATCTTGCATACGAATAACATAAACCATGCTGAAGAGATCAGTTTATTTCCCTCTTGGGCACCCCAAGACAGCCTGAATCATGGCTGCCAGGTTGCCCTTAAGCACTCCCTTGAGGATCTTCGTCTTCGCCGGCGTGTACGGCGGGTACCTGGCCTTCGCCTCGCCACCGAAACCGCGGATCAGGACGGCCTTCCTGTGGCTGAAAGCATCGAAGCTGAACCTCCCATGGTAGGCGCCCATGCCGCTCTCCCCAACTCCCCCAAACGGCAGGTACGGATTGGTGAGCTGCAATATTGCAAGCAAATCAGAATCACTTTTTAAAGCATCTCATTAGTTAAAAAAACAAATTAGAGGCAACTTAGCATTGTATGGTTCTTACATGTATGCTGGTGTCGTTCACTAGCATTCCTCCTGCAGAGATGCTCTTGTCGAACTGGTCCTGGAGCTTGCTGTCCTTGGTGAAGATGTAGGCTGCAAGTGGTTTGGTCATGGAGTTGATTAGAGCAAAGCTCTCATGGATCTTGTCAACCTAATGAAAACACCATCACAAACACAGTAGTCGTGCGATCTTTAGTGACTCGTCTAGGTCAAAGAAAAAAGAACTTGAATCTTGTGCATAGTTAGGATCAGTGGATTAGCACTAACCGTTATGATAGGAAGCAAGGGGCCAAATATTTCCTCCTTCATGATAGCCGAATCAAGGGGGACATCTAGGAAGATTGTAGGGGCTATCTTTCTGCAATGCAACGAAGAAACGATCTGAACAGATCAGCCAAACTCATGATTCAGAAGCATTTTGCAGAGTTGGATTTGATCACTCACAGCTGCTGTTCATCTCTGTGACCACCCAACACGATCTTGTCGGAGACCATCTCTTCGTCCATCAGGCCCTTCAATCTGTTGAAATGGTTGGAGTTCACGATGCGCGACAAATCTGCCGATTGCAATGGATCCTTCCCGTAGAACTTCTCCAAAACTTTCTCGAAGGACTCCAGCTATCAAGTTTCATATACCAAGAATCACAGCACAGTTAGTTAGCCCTGCAAATCCTTGGAAGTATTTTTCAGGGCGTAACGCCCATGTGTATTTTTACCATCTTTGGAGCAAATGTTTTTGTAGTTATGATATAATCAGGAGCAATGCAGGCTTGGCCATTGTTGCAACCCCACTTGCCAGCAGCTATCCTCTTAACAGCAACCTTGAAAGAAAACAAGCTGATTAGTTGCTATATGTGAGCAAAAGCTAACAAAAGATGAGAACTTTTTTGCAAGATTTTTTTTGCCAATTCAGAGAAAGATCATTTTTTTTTACATGGACGTCGACATTAGAATCGACAACAACAGGGCATTTGCCACCGAGCTCCAAGACCACCGGCGTCAGATGCTCTGCAGCTGAGGCCATCACAATGCGTCCTACTTTACCATTCCCTGCAATTTTATCGTAGCAATAGACTCTGAGCCAAATGCAAACTAGTAAGCAGAGCACCTAGTAAGTTACGAGACTCCTGAGCCATGGAAGAAGCTTCGAGCTTCATCAATGGCAGCAAGGACTGGTCAAACCTGTGTAGAAGATCTTGTCCCACTTCTGTTCCAGGAGCGCGGTTGTTTCAGGGACGCCACCCTCGACGACCTTGATGCAGGAGCCGTCAATGTACCGCGGCAGCAGCTCCCCGAGCAGCGACGACGTGGCCGGTGCGACCTCCGACGGCTTCAGCACGACGGCGTTGCCGGCGGCAATTGCTCCGATGACCGGGTCGATGGACAGCACTAAAACGAATAGACAGAAGTGATTACACCAGCCTTTGATGTGTGAAGAGTTACAAGAGGACATGAAAAATTGTTTAAAAAAACTGGAAGAGGGGGATTGCTCTAATAATTTTTATAATTTAGTTCAAATTTAAAATAAAATCCTATGGATTTGGTTCAAAACCCCTATTTTCAAACACACCCTAAGTTGGAGCTCAAGCAAAGGCTCAGCAGAGGTCACGGGATGAAATTCATAAAAAAGTTTTACAAACAACTTTATAGTTAGTATGACTCGAACCACGGACTTGTAGTCAAAAGACACTGTTGTCGTACTAGTTGGACTAGCAACCGGTTGGTTAGACAAACAAAGTCCTCTCGTGCAGATTATACAAATTTTAATACATGAAAGATACACATATCTAAAGCATGGTCGATACTACTGAAACAATGTTCACCAACAAGGCGACAGCAACAGATCACCATGGCCTCTTGACGCTCAGATGTTGATCACTGACAATGACTGATCAAAACTTCACGAGACAATCACTCAATTAGCCTTTCGTTTCGCCGCAAGGAGGGAACGTCATGTGGCACAACACCAACCATACATCACATGCCATGCGCATGAATTGATGAGGCTAGAAACATGCATACAACTCCTCAATATATCCTCACGTCAGTGTACTCACCTGAACTATATACGAAAGTGAGAGTTTTCTTTTTCATTTATACCAAATCCGTCTGCACTGTTTATAAACGCAGCATGGGCGCACCCTGCCACCACGACTCGTTTTTATTTTAGTCAATCAGTTAAATTAAGGACTTCTTTTCTTCCACACCACACCATCCCATCCCTCAGTCTCTGTCACCAATCCATCCCTCGGTCTCCATCATCGAGCAGGGTGCCCGGCAGGGACGTCCGGTGCATCCACGTAGTATCCTCGATTGATCTTCTTTATATTCAAGAGATATGTGGTTTTTATTTGTGCCTAATATCCGATTAAACATTAGTAATCGAGATAATTCGTATTCGTATATGGTATTATTCGTATCCGATCCCAATTCAAAGGAAAAAAAATATATAATAGAATACAAGACGAGCGATATTGGTCCTTATCAAATCCGATTGCATCCCTAATTAGGAAGACAATAGCCCCGTTTCTCAGCAACTCACGAGGTATTCTTCTTAACGTTAAAGTCTTATTTGGTTAGGTCAAAATCCCTACTCATTTATATGGATAAATCAAGATTTTCGTTCAAATTTTCGACCCATCCACATAAATCCCGACCGAGAACAACCTCCCTCGAACAAGCCCTAAGCGTAAATAAAGGTTGACCCGTAAAAAACCAACTAATTCCATCCTAGAGCATCTCACCCCGTGCACACGTATCGCATGCAATTTAGAAGAGTGCAGGACTTGTCCCACGTACTCGACCTGAGTACCTGACTACTCTCTTTTAACGCGTTGAATAAGGCGATCTTGTTTTAAGAATTTATGCGTGCGTCATGTTCCAACTTACAGAAGGGGTAGTTCCAGGCAGAGATGACGAGCACGACGCCGAGGGGCTCCGCCGCGATCCTCGCCGTCGACGGGAACGTCATGAGCGAAGCAGGGACCTCAATGAACGAAACGTGGCAAAGCAGTTAGTCAGCGTGGTGCAGATAATTAGAGGTTTTAGTAGCGATTAATTGTCGCTCTGTGCATGGTGGTGAGGTCCAGAGAAAAGCTAGCTAACTCTATTTTAAAAAGGCAATCAAATTAACATAAACAAAAGGTGTGTAACTAATGTAGTCTAAACATTTTTGGGATAACCCATCAGTTTGGATTAATGATTGATATTATACTAAGCTCCATTTTTTTTATGTGATAAAAAAGCTACAGCTCTATCGAATACTTTACAAAATCAAATTAAAATATATTTATCTCTCAAATAAACATTGAGTTGTACACGAAATCGATCTTACTATATACTTCTTATGTTAGTTAAAAAGAATCAATTTAACTAGATCTTTAATCAAGTAGTAAAAATAACCAGACATCACAAAACCAAAATAACGAAAAAAAAGCCTTGTTAGGGTGTATGGTAGTGATTAGCTATCGCAGGTACAAGCTTATTATTAGCAATAGGCTAGAACATATCTTGATCGTACCCTTAACACTATATAGCATCAATAGATAAGCTAGCACATATCTCGAGCGTAGCTTCGTTTTCAAGTCTATGTACACAGGCTACAACATAAGCTACAATTCGGATACGATGCAACTATTGATAGGGATTTAAAACATTGGTACACAGTACAGACCAACCACTACAGATGAAGAAATTTCATTCGATTTTTGGCCTTGTTTAGAACGCGAAAATTTTGCAGAAAACAATTTAATTTCTATATGAATATCTAAAAAGGCCGAGGGTATACCTTCTGGGGTTTCATCCATTTCTTCAAATTCTTCAAGGCAAACATACACGACGACTTGACCAGAGATATCTGCGACACAGATTAATGGATGGACAAAATGTAACAGCATATGCATGCCTATGAGTAATGATCAGATTAGAAGATCTAGTTTATCCATGAATTTTCCAATCTCTGTGAAGCTTAAGATTAAGCATAAATTATGACATGAACTTTCATACTCGACCAAATTAAGGTTAATACTCGACCAATAGATACAAAAATATATATATATATCATAAAACACAAACTGTGCGTCTTTCTTAATTTATTCCCTTTTTAACAATAGCTCTATAGCACCAAACAGACCTGTACTAACCATGCAGCAAATTGTACAAACCAATATTCCAAAACATGAGCACGCACAAATTCATAATTGTGCATGTATAATATACTGTGTTTTTCTTTCTATTTTTTTTTTCACACACATGTATATACTGCACCGATTGACCTGTATCAACCGTCAAATTACCATAAAGCAAAGTATAATCTAAACATGCATGCAAATACATCAGATGGAACAAAAAAAAAGGCCAAGAATTAAGAGCAGTTCACCGATCTAATTAACATAAGAAAAATCTAATACACACAGAAACCCCGTGAAAAATCCAATCTTTACAGATCGTTCCAACGCAAGATCGCACACACAACAAAGATAGGAAAACTGATGCTGCGACGTACGCACCTCGTGGACGTAGGACTCGGTGCGGGGCTTGCCGAGGTCGGTGTGGAGGGCGTCGCATATCTCCATCTCCGTCTCCGTCACCATCCTCAGCAACCCGCGCAGCTGCGCCGCCCGCCACTCCGCCGGCCGCGTCCGCCCCGCCGCGAACCTCGCCCGGAGCTCCCCCACCGCCGCCGCCACTGCCTCCTCCTCCATGCTATTTAGTACTTAGTTACCAAGCTTGGTTGTTTGCAGCAATGGATGGATGGGAGATTTGCTACGACAAATGAAGGAGGCGGGGCGTGGGAAAGGCGGAAACGTAGAGATGATGAGACGTGCTTATATACAAAAGGAAATTGCACTTTATCTGTTGCGCAAAATACACCATGTTAGTTGTAATATCTCAAATTTTGCTCTCGGTAAAAAAATTAATTCAAATTAATTGATCCAAATTGTTAGATTTTATTGGGAGTTTTTGCAATTATTTAAAATCAAAATACCATCGTCTCAATTCAAATCTCGTCTCCAAAATCCAGATTCAAACTTTGTAATTTGAATTTTTCCAGCAAATTCTCTCCTGAGCTGAAGCCCATTTCTCCAGCCTCTTCCTTTTTCCTCTTTCTTTCCCCCTTGCATGCGCGCGCCCTGCCCACATCGACCACGTCATGCCCTGCGCCATTTGCACCATCAAGTCCCACCATCCCCGCGCACGTTCAATCCCCCTAATGCCACAAACATTCAATGTGTTGCCGTTTCGGCCGTCTTCAAAACCGAGCCTTTAATGTCGCCAGCAATCCTGTCGCAGTCGTGTCCATTCAAACCCGACTAAGTCTATAAAGTGAATCCACAATACCTTCTTCACCCCCTTCACACCCCAACTACTCCCATAGCCTCTGGAGCATTGTCACTACCGAATTCGTCATCTTCCCAAGCATCGGCCACCACCTCGCCTTATCCTCCCGTCGCTCTGGTGAGAATTTGGAATCCCTAACCGCGTGACATCGTGTTCCCGAGCTCCGTGAACTTTTCCCCCTAAATTATTTTCACTTTTGGTTGCAGTTCATCGTAGGATTTCATTGTCTTCTTCATCCTGGCTGAAACACCGCCGTCGTCCGATCTTCTTCTCCGGTGAACTCCTCGTTGTTTGGATGGCGTCACAACGTGTTCTCGGCCTTCCTCAATCAACCCCACCTCAATTCAGCCTCTCCGCCACTGTGGCGCACCACCACCACCGCCACCATCTTCACTGCCGTCGGTGTCGTCGCACCGAGCCTCCCCGACCCACCCTGCACGTTCCCTCTCCTCGCGCCACTGTTAGACCATGTAGTTAAGTCTAATATTTTAGCTGATGAATAATTGACAATGTTATTTACAGATATTATTTGAGACGTGTCGTGTTGTGTGGACTTATGTCAGTCAAGTTGAGAAGAATGTGTGCCGAAAAAATATGTTGCTTTGGTCTTTGCATGTGCAGGGTAACTCGGAGGCGATTGTGGTCTACGGCGGTGACCAAGAGATGGCTTGGTGCGAAGTCATGGTCTAGAGGGTCAAGGATGCCGAAGGAGACAGTCGAGCTCGAGTTGGGATGCATGAAGATCAAAGATGGATGATAGGGCTATAGTATTTAGCCGTACATGATTTGGACTTGTGGTAGTTTATCTAGATAAACTACGAAGAGATGCTGGTGGTTACGTGACGTGAGAATTGGAGTTTGTGTGCATGTTGGGACCGAAGCTATAGATAAAATAGGAGTTTGGAGGCTTCACGACATGTACGGGAAAGATAAACGAACGAGGGCCGGCTCGGCTTTGATGGGGGGGGGGTGCAGAGACAGAAGTCTAGAGAGAAGGAGGGAAGGTAGGAAAAATACTAGGGCCGGCTACCCTTTTTAGCTTTTGGTGCGGCAGGTCCCTAGGCGCTTTTGGAGTTCTTGCGGAGAGAGAAGATGAGAGGTCTGGGCCAGGGACGTTCGGTCGGCAGGTGCAACAAGGAGCGGGGCGGCAGAAAACGTGGCGCGCGGCTTTTTGAGGAGAGATCACAGGGAGGTTTGGCAGCATAGTTGATAAGTGATTATTTTACTTGATTGATTTGATTGCTTCCCAGATCCTGAAAACACCCTTTTCTCGACTTTTCAGCAAAACTCTATCTAGTTTCACGTCTAGTCTTCATTTTCGATGATACTTGGTGCAAGCACACCTCCAACATTCTCACACAAGTGTTTGATCACAATCCCCAAAATTCAACTTTGTCGTCCTTGGCCAGTCTGACCACCTCCTTTGGCAGGTCAAAATGCTGGCTTCAGCCGGTCAGACCGCCACTCTGGTCGGTCAGACCGCCTATATTTTGTCCAATCACAAACCAAACTCAAACTTCGATAAACACATACAAAGTGTTGTCAATTCCTCATCGCAAACCATGAGGTTACCTACACATGGTCTCACACATTAGAATCCCAAGAAGGATAAAATTGTAAAGGGAATGCATGGCACAAGTGTAAATCACCTTAATCTCTTAATTTTACACTTCTTGGGATTCTACTGCTCATCTTTCATATCCTCAATGATAAAATCATGTTCTATCACTGTTTGTAGACCTGCTTCTTCTTGGGCTTCCCTGAAGGACGCAGTGCTTGCCACTAACTACAATCATTAAGAGATTAAGGTAAGAATTAGAACCCATCAAACCAAATCGCACAGTAGAAATCCATTGTTTGTGGCCTTGACTTACCGTGAAATCGATGATACCAACAGCACAGATGTTAAGTCGTTAACCGATTTGCTGTCTTAGCTCGTGAACAGAAAGAATGAAAAGCTTCTTCATGCGCTGCTTTAGGTCTCCTGAATTACGATTTCACTTTATGAAGGTTACAACTTACAACATTACTCTAGATGCTAAGAGTTGGATGAACGCCATAAAAGATTTACCCAGGTGCAAACTGAACATAAGCAAATGCATACGTTCGTGTGCACGTGATCCAAACAAATCGTCGCCATAAAAATCGATGGAGATAGAATTCTATTAGCTCAAGATTATGAGCAGGAGATAAGAAGGAAGTTCGATATCCTTTGTTTTTGGAGGGAATCATCGAGAGAATGGCGGGACCACGGCAGCGTGCGATTTTCTATTATTATTAATTAACTCTTTTATTTATTTTATTTTAAGGTTAATCCCTGTAAACTTTATTTCTAATTTTGATTCTTTGGTCACGCGACCACTCGTAGCGTGACAAAACAACACTGTCACGTCAGTCTATATCTGGGCAAACTCTTATCACACCACCACCCGTGGTGTGACAGTGTTGTTTGGTAGCGTGACAAAAAGTGCTATTTTAGCGGACTTATGGCGTGGCGATATTGTTTTGTCATGCCATGAGTGGTGACGTGACTAAAAGAGTCAGAATTAGAAATAAAGTTCACAGGGTTAACTTTAAAGTACAAATTTTTAAAAAGTTAATTAATAAAAAAGTTCACAGCATGCCGATGTACATGGGTCTGTATTAGTTATAGGCTTAATCAAGTGATTACAAGCAAAGAGGACACTTAGGATTAGGGGTGGAAGAGGGCGCATAATTACTGCCCGGTCCGACGCTATATCTGAAAAAAAAATCCACACAGGGTATAATTTTTTAGTACTGGTCTGTATTCGTATCTGAAAATCTCACAGAATATGGAAAGCCGTTTTCACCCCCTAGCTAGGATGCAGTGCGGCCGCGCGGCTCACATGAGTATTGCTCTTCGTAGCTGTTTCTGTATATAAGCAGAAAGCATAAGCCTGCTTGGATGATGATGCATGAATGGATTGCTCATTACGTACTACATAGCTAAAACTGTTTCTGATCCCTACAAACCTGGCGAGATGAGTCCATCCGTGATCGTGCTAACGGCGAGAAATCCTAGTACAAAAAGTCAGACCAGGTGGTCGGTTAGACCAAAAAAAAAAAAAAAAAGAGAAAAAAAAGAGAAGCTAACCAGCTCAGTTCAGCTCTACCGAAAAAACCGACTGAACCGGTCAGTTTTAAGTAAACCGACGAACCAATGCCAGGTTCACTCAACCACATGTATTTTATTTAGGACATAAATGCCCTCGTTCTTATTATTTTCTTCTTGTGAATTCAGGGTAAAACAGGAAAGATATAAATATGAGTACCCTACTGTTGTACTCTAGTTATTTAATTGAGAATTAGAGTGTAGTTTCCAGCCGATTGCTCTAAATAAGCACTCCGACATATAATTACAACTAGTTAAGTGCCCTGCGTTGCTACGAAATATCTCATGAATGTAATCATTTATCAATCAAGTAGATATAATATATCTCAATTCATTAAGACACACGGAGCAGAGCAGAAGAGCGGGGCGGAGATGAGAAAGTGAGACCCGTCCAGATTCGGCCGATGGAAGCGGCAACGGGCGACGGGGTGGAGGCGCGCGGAGCAGAGCGGGGTTGGAGGCGAGGGTGGAGAGGAGGAGGAAGCGCAGACGGCGTCGTAGGCGATGCCAGGAGAGGAGGAGAGCAGGGAGCGCACGATGCGAGGACATAGTTTGCTGATAACGTGACCCACATGTCAGTAGAGAGAGACAGTGTGTGAGGTTGGAGAGAATAGATGACTACTAACTCTAATTTTAAATAGTAGATATACAACTATATCGTTGCTATAGCTATACATGCTTAATTCTAATGATAAATATCTTGTTCCGAAGATTCATAATCTACATATAAAAATAGATTACAATATTTAATAGAAAATCTCTATATTTTATAAAAATAATGATTATATATATATATATATATATATATATATATATATATATATATATATATATATATATATATATAAACCGCTGGTTAGTCGGCAAACTGGTGAAACGGCTGGTCCGACTTTTTCACTACGTGAGACATACGTGGGTTGTACCTTGGGACCAAAGAACTAGAAACCTCGCACGATGGGCCCGTAATTTGGTCTTAGGGCTGTGCATTATTTTGCACGCCTCTCCTGGAATTTTCCTATCTTGTTTGAATTTCTCTTCCACTTTTCGATTGAATTTCCATCTTGTTTTATTATTCATTTGTTACCAATAGCGTTTTGATGCAGCTCGACTAACACAGCGCTCGACGAAGGAGCCGATCCTGCACACATTCATGTCATCTCCAAGCCCTTGACACCAACAAGGAGTTGGCGAAGGCGATGTTGCCCAACGCCTGCAGGGTGCGCCAGACCTTCTGCATCACGGCGACGCCTGCTGCGCTGACGGCGACGCCGGTGAGGGTACCTCGGAATCCGCCGTTCGCTACGGTCTGGGACATGCAGAGCCCGAGCCCCATGCCGGAGTAGGTGAAGGACATGGCGGCGACGACGATGGACAGCCCACTACCGGAAAAACGTCCTTTGCCCAGAGCCGCTATTTTTGCCGAGAGCAAAAACGCGGGCTCTCGGCAAAGAAGCCGTTTGCCGAGCGTGGCTCTCGGCAAACACGGGCCGTCGGGAACTGATAATATTGCCGTGGGCCTGCATCTCGGCAAACAATAACGCTCGGCGAAGTGGCCATTTTGCCGAGAGCCCCGCTCGGCAAAAAATGCCCGTCGGCAAAATGGGCCTTTGCCGTGGGCCGCGCTCTCGGCAAAATCAGGCTCTCGGCAAAACATTGCCGTGGGGCCATAGCCGTGACCTGCCCTGACGGCGTCACCGCTTTGCCGAGAGCCCCACCGTTACGGCTCTCGGCAAAATTGTTTGCCGAGCGTCGCTGTCGGCAAATATTTGCCGAGAGCCCCTCCCAGGCTCTCGGCAAATTGGTTTCTATATTTCATGTGCATGTGTTTCTCTTCTCCTAACTCTCTCCAATTAAATTATTTTTTCTTTCATATGCTCCAAACTTTTTTTCTCTATACACATACTACAGGTTGTAATCGATATTAAAATTTTGTGTATTTTTGTAATTATTTGCTATATATATTTAATTAATTGCATTTCAAGGAGTTTTTTAATCGATTAAAATTTGAACAGCGATTGATTTAAACACGTTAAAAAATTAAGTAGAAAATGATATTAATGCTATTTATGCATTATTGGGGGCAAATAACATCTTGTTGACGTTTTTTCACCTTTTATTTTACTGAATCAAGACCACGAACATATGTCGCGAGCGATTTAAAATTCTTAAAAAAGGAAACGAATTCGAAAAATTGTGATATTTGCAATGAAGTCATGGTATCACACTTGGAGGCTGTGGTAAAAAATTGAAAATGTTTCGCCCAAGTGGTTGCGTATGATTCTTACAATCTGAGACATCTCCGAATAAGTTTCATAAAGTTGAGAAGTATCAATTAGGATTTTCAAACAATGTCACGGTCGAATTAGTTTTGGAGTTCCAAACTTTTTGTATAGCCATTAGAGAGCATAAGTTGTAACACGGCAAAATTTCGTATTTTTAGAGCCGTTTGCTATTTATTAATTGTTTTTTGGATATTCTGTGCCGGGAGCTTCAGGAGATTGCTCTCGGCAAAGGATCTTTGCCGAGAGCAACTGGGCCCACTCTCGGCGCAGATTTCTTTTTTTTACCTAGCGTGGATTAATGGTTTGCCGAGAGCTGGCTCTCGGCGAATAGGTTTGCCGAGAGCTGCGCTCGGCAAAAATATTTGCCGAGAGCCGGATCTGGGGGCTCTCGGCAAAGGTGGAATGTTTGCCGAGAGCCTCCCAGATCGGGCTCTCGGCAAAGTGGCTTGCCACTTAACCGTTTCGAGCCTCCCAGATCTCTCTCACTCTCTCACTCTTAGCCGCCGCCGTTCCCCCTTCCCCTCGCTCATAGCCGCCGTCCCCCCTTCCCCTCCCTCATAGCCGCCGCCGTCCCCTTCCCTCCCTCATAGCCGCCGTCCCCCTTCCCCTCCCTCATAGCCGCCGCCGTCCCCCTTCCCCTCCCTCATAGCCGCCGCCGTCCCCCCTTCCCCTCGCTCGCAGCCGCCTCCCCCTTCTTGATCGGTCAGATGCAGTGACCAGTAAGTTTCCTTCAAGTTTTTTATGCCACTGTGACTGCGTGCTGCACTGCTGCTAAGCGTATGTAGAGCTCTCGCATTGCTTAGGGTGGTTTTGTTTGTACTGCATGTGGTTCATCTAATTGAAAATCATATGTACAGTCTCCCATGTACAAGAGAGGAAACAAGTGCAGAATTTCGTGCCAATCATATATCTGCAGTGGCCAGTGGTGGTGGTCATTCTGCTCATGCATATGGTCATATGCATGATACACTGATTGAAAACTAGAGGTTTCTTTTAAGTTTTTTAACCTCATAGGGGTCAGAGTCGTAAAGTCATCCCGATCAGTGGGACTATGCTTTAGAAAAAGAAAAGGATGATCTTATACCTCTTTTACCTGCGGTCCACCACTTCATCTGATCTCTCCAATAAACCTTCCATTAACCTACTCCTACAGACATGTACAGGGAAATGAGGAATTTAAACATATAGCATTTGTAATATGGAGTAAATGTTCTTCATGGAACTCAAAA
Source organism: Hsuehochloa calcarea (assembly GCA_036346395.1). NCBI lineage: Eukaryota > Viridiplantae > Streptophyta > Magnoliopsida > Poales > Poaceae > Hsuehochloa > Hsuehochloa calcarea. Next base: position 6,060,048 of record CM070615.1, on the reverse strand, counting down.
AAGCAGCTGACCTGATTCTCCTGATTTAATTCTTTCGAGCGTTGCGCCCCTGCCTGAGTCTAGTTGGCATTATCCAGTAAAGTACAGGGTGATTCATGCATGCCACCATCTGAGAATGAGATACAATGGCTTCCCTACATATTATCAGGTCCACCCATTTGGATAGTAGTAGTAGCACATACACAATTATTAATATTATTATTGTCATAGAACAGCCTTAATTGGTTTCATAACTCTTCAAGACTTCCTAAAATACAAGTCTTGAAGAATCAATTGTTCCCGAAATTGCAGGGAATAAATAGATGAACACATACCTTAAAAACAATTATGATTGACCTGAAAAGAAGAAGAAAAAAAGAAACGGTTTGGTTTCCTTTTCTTTTTTCAGTTATGCTTAAGAATTGGTACAGAATTTCCATATCGACATAATTGTGATTAAGACTATAGAATTAACGATGCCCATGCATGAACGGTTTTATGATTGGTGCTTGGGGGCTAATCCCCATCCTAATCTAACGAGCTGTGCCTAGTACAATGCATTAATCTGGATCCTTGTTGGCAATGATGGGATAGCAATGTTATTCTATGCAAATGCAATGCAACGATGTGGGTTGCCTTGTCATTTGTTGGACGGGCAGGCGAATGCTCATCTGGGATGTCTACCTACCAAGCCTCACTGAAGCTGGGGCCGAAAGGAAATTCCTATTGCTATGTATCATGAATTACTCATAAAAGGGTCTTATCAGTATTTTGTGAAAAAAAAATGAAGTCTTGAGGAGAAACTTTCAACAGAATTGAAGTCTTAACAGAAAGAAAGGCTAAAATATAGTTAAGGAGAGGTCAGACTTCGATTTCAAATCAGATTTGCCAGTTTGTCAGGAAAACCTACTAGTAGAGAACAGCTTTAACCTTTAGGTGGAGTGTTCTATCTGCTAGTTGAGAGAGAGAGATGTTTTTGCGTGCTAGCGAACTGTTTCTAGGGAGCTACTGGGCATCTTACGTATGTAGGAGAATAATTATAATTAACCTCCATGCATTTTTCATGAAATTAACATATCACAATTGTGAACTACATGTTAGCATTTTTACATTAAAAGGCAAACATCTCTTACTCTGTTCTCATTTTCCATGCATCCTTCATCACCCCATGACCCCTCTCCAGTCAAATCTCTTCATAAAAACCATGAATGGTAGTAAATCTGGTACATCTTTCAGTGACTGTAAAGGACAGCATATGGCACCACAAAACAAAAGATGTTTTGGTTTCAGGTGATGCACATCAATGGGACAAGTGCATGCAATCCTAATTCCTAACTCAACTAATACTAATCTTTGCTCCATTATATGGCAAGGGAATCGTAGACTTGGCTGAGGAAACAACAATGACAAGATAACTTAGCAGCCAGAGGAATCTTCAAGAGATGGGAAAACTGAAAATGACATGTTTTAGCTGAGTAGCTCTAATCCCAACTTTTGCCTTCGTAACTAGCACAAGGACAAGGAGACTTCACCTAATTGGTGGTATAGATGCAATTTCCACTCTTGTTTTTCTTTTTTTCTGTTAGCTAAGAGAGCGCCATCTTCCTCTATTTCCTATCTGTGCAACCTAATTCTTTGACAACACATTCCAGTCTGATAAACCACCCCCAGAACTCCAGAGAAGCTGCCCATACAGGCTAGAATGTGGTAAGCAAACGGATGAAATTAAGCGTACTACACTTGTCTTGACATGACTGATTGTTGAGGGAGAGACTTCAAGGTTCTACTTAGATGGTATCAACACTGTCATGTGATGTCTTTATGGTTCTTGCTCCCAACGGTTTGGTGTATCAAGCTTTGGTGTTGTCTTGTGATCAGTGATGGAGTTTCAGAAAATTTCACTACTTTACTGTTGAGTTGTGCTGCCAAATTTTTGATTCAGTTGTGCTGCCGAATTTTTGAGTTGACGTTATTTTGCTTCTTTCTTTCTTTTGCAGAGCCGAGTCGAGTACCCGGTGTCCCAGTGCGCCGCACCGCGTCGCCGCCGCCATCGCACCGACCCGCCACGGCCCCGCTAGCCTGACTTCACCGCCACCTGAGGTATAACCACTCTTTCTTTGTCCTGGTCATGTATCTCCACGTAACCCAGTTAGGTGTCTCCCGTTCGAAAGAGATACGGTTAGAAATATGCAGATCTTTGCATATCAATAACCGTGATCTCATTTCAATTAATCCGTTTTTTTGACGGCCGAGGATGCGCAGATGGTGTTAGTTTCCATGGTCTGCTCCGGTCCGAGACAGAGTTTCGATAGTACCTTCCTGTTGTTCTCCGGATACACAATCTCCCTGTCGGGACGTGTATTTGGAGAACAGCGGGGAGGTGATGCCGAAATTCTGTTTCGGATAGGACCAGACCATAGGAACTAACACCATCGACGCATCCGAAGTGGGATTAGGACCTATCCTTACCTATTAGATGGTAGGAACGGCGTGTGCAAGTCCATGGTTATATTTATTACTTGGTGATATATATGTTAGAGGATGGATGACCGTGAGTGGATGTACTCGGGCCGCCGGAGCGCCCGTGAGATTACCAGAGAATGGGTCGACAAGACCGAGGCTTTCATCAAGCAAGTATTTGACCAGGCTCCGGAGCGCGTGCCGTTTTTTGCCCCTGCATCAACTGTAAGAACAGAAAGAGGCAGACAAAGGAGGTGATGACTTCACATCTGGCTAGGCATGGATTTACGAAAAACTATACCAGTGGACCCACCACGGTGAAGCCGATCGTGAGAGAGGAGGTGGTGAGACCACGTGTCGAGGATTACAATGCCGATGCCGGGGTAGCAGCTTGGTTAGATGACTTTCACGAAGCACACTTCGCTGAAGGATGTAGGCAGCAGGAGGAGGAGGAGCCAGAGGCAAGCGCAAAGGCGTATTACGACATGTTGTCTGCGGCAGGGAAACCCCTTCATGGCCACACACAGATTTCAAAGCTTGATGGCATTTCACGCTTAATGGCCTTAAAGTCCCAGTTCAACCTCAGTCGAGAGAACTTTGATGAAATGTTGATGATTATTGGCTCCATCCTTCCGGCGGTCACCTTACGCCACGAACATGTACGAATCGCAGAAGGTCCTTCGTGCACTTAAGATGCCGTATGGCGGATACATGCTTGTCAGAAGGGTGCGTCCTCTTTAGAAAAGCACACGCGGATGCAAAGTCTTGCCCAAAGTGTAAATCCTCTAGGTATCTGGAGGTAGACTCTGGTGATGGTGAGAAGAGGCAGAGTCCGTACCCCGTGAAAATCCTACGGTACCTTCCATTCATACCGAGGATCCAACGGCTATTCATGACAGAGGAGTCCGCGAAATGATGATATGGCACAAAAATGGAAAAGATACGATCCGAGAAGATGGTACATCCGGTAGATGGTGAAGCATGGCATCACTTTGATAACATTCATCGTAACAAAAGTGGGGAGGCACGTAATGTGCGTGTTGCACTGGCAACAGATGGGTTCAATCCTTATGGAATGATGGCTGCCCCATACACTTGTTGGCCCGTGTTTGTTATCCCTCTCAATCTCCCCCGGCGTCTCCTTCCAACGCATGAATGTGTTCTTGTCGTTGATAATTCGAACACCACAGGAATAACATGGGTGTGTTCATGGAGCCTTTGTTCGATGAACTGGTCCATGCTTGGGACCATGGTGTATGGACATACGATCGAGCTACAAAGACAAACTTCAACATGCATGTTTGGTATCAATACTCCATGCATGACTTCCTAGCATATGGGATATTCAGCGCTTGGTGTGTTCACGGGAAGTTTCCATGCCCCTTGTGCAAGGCAGCTCTGCAGTTCAATTGGCTGCAGAAGGGCGGCAAATATTCCGCGTTCGACAAACATCGACAATTCCTCCCTGCTGAGCATCCATTCAGACGAGACATCAAGAACTTTACTAAAGGTGTCATGGTTACGGACCCGCACCACGATGATGACCGGTCGAGGTTCATGATCGGATAGATGCTCTCGGATCAATGAAAAGATGGTAGGTTCGTGGGATATGGTGAGGAGCATATGTGGACTCATAAGTCGCCCTTGATGATGCTCCCTATTATAACGACCTTCTTCTTCCACACAACATTGATGTAATGCACACCGAGAAGAATGTTGCCGAGGCGCTTTGGGCAACGATCATGGATATTAAGGATAAGGCGAAGGACAATGTAAAGGCGAGATCGGACACAGCAGCGATATGTGATAGACCAAAGCAACACATGCAACCTCCTAGAAGCGGCAATAAATGGACAAGGCCTAAGGCCGATTCTGATTGAAACCGGAACAAAAAGAGAAGTATTAGAATGGTTCAAAACATTAATGTTCCACGATGGGTATGCGAATCGAGGAGGAGTGAACTTATCTACCTTGCGAATCAACGGCTGAAGAGTCATGACTATCACATATGGATTGAGTGTCTTCTTCCGCGATGCTCGAGGCTATGTCCACGAGCATGTGTGGAAGACGCTAGCCGAGTTGAGCTATTTCTTCCGACTTTGTGCCAAGGAGTTATCTCGTAGCGTGGTTGCGAATTGGAAAAATAGCACTGTGTTGCTCGTAAGTCGGAGATGATCTTTCCACCCGGCTTCTTCAACCCGATCGACATTTGATTTCGCACCTCCGTATGAGGCACGAATGGGGGCCTGCTGAGCAGTTGGTGCTATCCAATCGAGAGATGTCTAAAGGTTCTTGGAAGAAATGCGAAACAAATGCAAAATCGAGGCTTCCATGGCGGAGGCATTCGTTTTAGAGGAGGTTACTAACTTCACACAAGCATACTATGGTGACAAGCTTCCTAGTGTGCATAATCGACCCCTCGTTACAATCTTTGGTGAAAATGAATCAAAACTCACCTTTTCCAAGGGCAACTTGGAAGTGCGAGTGATCGTCCTCATTGTTGTTGAAAAGCGAAGAGTGGCTCACAATCATGATATATGTGTTCACCAATCTTACGAAATGGAGCCGTACATGCGATAAGTGGCTTCTTGCACGAACTTGTTAATTAAATATGCCGTCAACATTACGCATCCAACCTCCTTGTTTCTCGTTATTACTGGGAGTTTATTAATGAGAACGGCATCTATCAAGGGAACCTACCCGCAAGAACGTGACACCATTCTTCATCGTGGTTCGGAAATGGAATCTCGATTTTATTTCTTGGTTCAAACAAAAGGTACTATGCAATTTAGCTCGTTCGCGATTGACATTCCCGATTGCTTGTACATTCCAATTTAACGATCTATCCTCCTTGACCTTGCGAGCCAAACCGATTTGACTATGAATCGAGTTGAGACAGGTTGCCAATGGCTTTGAACATAGGGTCAAGTCATTTTCTCGTTATGATGTGAATGGATACCGATTTCACACAACAAGACACGAGCGAGCGGCCCAATCGAAGAACCACGAATTCCGGAGTTTTTACTGGCGGCCTTGATGGGGCCGAGTATTATGGAAGAATTGAAGAGATATACGAACTTAGGTTTCGTGGTCGCAAACCTCTTAACCGTCGTATTCAAATGCCATTGGTTTGATCCTCAAGAAGCGAGGCGAAGTCCTTCCCTTGGGCTAGTAGAAATTTGACGAGATTAGTCTATGGCGGAAAGGATGTCTATATTGTGGCTCAACAGGCCACACAAGTTTATTATCTCCCCTACTCGTGCCAAAGGGACCCTAGTCTTCAGGGTTGGGATATTGTGCACAAGGTATCGCCGCACGGTAAAGCACCTTCCCCAAACGCCGAAGACTACAACTTCGACCCAAACACATATGATGGAGAGTTCTATCAAGATGAGGGCCTACCAGGGACTTTTGAGATTGACTTAACCGGAGCTATGGAAATGGAAGTAGACAATGAAATGGATGTTGATGTGGACGAGGGGGATGAGGTGGAAAATGCGAAGGACTTGGCGTTACTTGAAGGATTACATATTGGCGATGTCAATGATGACATAGTTGCTCCTTTGGAAAGTGTTGAATATTTCGACATGGCTGATAGTGATGATGAGAGCTATGATCCAGCTAATCCCGATGGGGATGATTATTTCTAATACATGTAATATTATGTTATTTCGAAATTATGCTTTATTTATTTTGCATCTCTTTATAATAATGTCTTGTTTATGATCCATCTAATCCGATCTTATTGTTTATGTCTTGTAGGTGATTGTGCAAAGATGGCGGGCATGAGCCTCATGGCGGTCAGTCGCTTTACGACACGGGGCGATACACGGGGCCCTCGGTGAAGGCTGGGGTCGGCACCACCTCAGGGGAGGAGGAAGAGGACGGCCGGGAGGAGGCCTAGGCGCCACCGCCTCGGCAGCAGCAGCAGCAGCACGAGCCCGAGGAGGAGCGGGAGGAAGAGCAGTGGGCGAGCGTGCTCAGCGAGGAGAGGCCGAGCCGCAGCCGAGCAGAGGCCGAGCGGTGGGCGAGCGGGAGGAGCGGAGGACGAGCGGGGAGGCCGAGGCGGGAGGTTCAGTTCCACTGGAACCTCGGGTGTCTACCAACGAGGTCCGTGAGCCTACGAGCGGCCGATACACGAGGTTCTACGCCGGTCATTCGACCCGTTGGGCAAAAGTACGTAACTTTTACATTCTTTTCGCTCCTACATATGATAGAATCACAATGGAAACTAACAGTTTTTTCTTAATCACTTACGCAGGTCTTGGAAGGTCGTGGTCCCAGGTGCTCACAAAAGGTTGCCCAATGGCATCCTGGGTCTTCTCTGCAGGGAACACTTCCCAGGCTTGGTTCGCTACGCCGAAGATCTGGAGCCGGCCTACACGTACGAGCACTACGTCGCCGCCCCTGATGCGGAGGACGAGACGGGCCGCACGTACGAATGCGTGGCGGAGCGGGTTATGTGCGAGTTTTGGGTAAGTCTTCCTCCCACTACTTTGCTCAATACATTGCATTCGCCAGAGTTTCTTGAACCAGTGTATTGATACATCTTTTCTATATGCAGGACTTCTTCAAATGCGCCGAGGACTACGAGGCGAGGGCGGCCAAGGCGTTGGCCAAATCTTTTAGAGGTCGCATCTCAGACATGCATTACGAGGCGCGGCTCCAGGCCATCATCGATTACTGTGCCGTCTACGAGCATCGGAAGGTAAAGAAAGAAGATGCAAGATTAATGCATCTGACCAAAGAGCAGTACCTGAAGGTAAATATACAACATCAATATTGATTTCTTCTGAGATTGGGTACGCTTGAATTGTTCTTATATCATCAATGTACTTGATGTCGTACAGGTGCCTCCTGGCTGGTGCGCCAATAAAACGCGGGCCTGGCAGATGATGGTCGACAGGTGGGTGAGTGGCAATTGGGCGGATAACCACACCGTCCTCCGGGAACGGCGTTTGCTGATGCCAGGTGTATCACACCACCAGGGCAACCTTAACATCCACGAATACGGGGCTAGATGGGTACGTGACTTGGTGTAGCTTCATTTATTCTTTCAGATGTTTATTCCTGCATGATTTATAATCGTCTTGTTTTTCTCGCAGTCAGCTGCACATCAAAACCAGCCATGCGGAGAGCTCAAGTCATGGGTTCTGGCCCACAAGGGTAAGGCGACAGACAACATCGACTGGAACCCGGACGACCCAGCCGAGTCGTTCACCAACGAGAGCATCCCCGAGCGCATCAGTCAGTACACCGAGGCGGCAAGGGGAGTCCATGGGGCAGACTGGGATCCGCACACCGCGGACATTGACGGCGACATCGTCATGAGGGTGGGAGGAGGCAAGAAGCATGGGCGGTACCTCATCGGCAACAAAGACGCTCGACCGCACACCACTCCCACTCTCTCACAGTCCGGACAAGCAAAGACGAGCGGGAGGCGTGCCCATACGCCCAAGGCAGACACTTCGACGCATCGTGTGGCAAAGACTACTGAGTTATTTCGTTTTATTAAATGCGTTCATTGGTTTTACATTCCTCGAAATTGCTTGTAACAATGCGGTGAAAAATTATAGGCCCAGTGCATGCGCTCGAGGAGCATAAGGCTAGGGTCGAGGAAGAGCGGCAGAGGAGCGGGCGAGGTTTGACGCCTTGGCTCAGTACGTGGCAAGTCTTGGCGTCACGATGGGTCGTCCAGCGCCACTAGAGCTGTTCGCTCCTCCACCGCCTGACCCATACCCGCCTTACTCATACGTGAGTTCAACTTCTCTAACAAAAGCTCTTATTGTGCATGTCGGCCATCGTGCGTTGATATGTGATGGGAGGCCTTCGTGCCGTTGATATGTGATGGGAGGCCTTCGTGCGTTGATATATATGTGTGCCGCCATCGTGCCGTTGATATGTGGTGGGCGGCCATCGTGCCGTTGGTTTTCTTGCAGGTTTTGGAAACCCCACCGTGCAGGGGAGGTGCTGCTGAAATTTTGATGTGTCTAGGCTTAGATTACAATTTTATACCTAGTTTCGCAAATTTTGACTTGTCTACGCTTAGATTACAATTATGCCTTAGTATTACTATAATTACTAATTTTCTTCTCCTTTGTGCGTAATCAATCGGCGAGTTCGAATGATGTGCCCTGCATTACATTGTCGGGAGGGTCGGGTACCACCGCATCAAGCAACCGCATCACCGCCGTCGGTACCACCACCGATCGCAAATTGCCGTCGGGAGGGTCGGGTATCCACACCTTCCGCGCGGCAGCCGCCGCCATCGGGAGGGTCGGGGGTGGGAGCCTTGGGGTGAGTCTGTTGTTCTTCATCATGTATTAGCACTTTGTGACATGAACTTGTGTGAGATGAACTTAGCACTTTGAGATGGACATGTGTTGTTGGATTTGAGATGTTTAGATGGATGACATATTTGTGATATATGTGATGTGGATGACATATTTGTGATATTTGTGATATATGTGATGTGGATGACATATTTGTGATATATGTGATGTGGATGATGTGTTATATTTGTGAAATATGTGTTGTTGAAGCTGGAAATATAAACAAAAATAAAAAAAAATGCTCTCTGGACTCTTTGCCGAGAGCCTAGCTCTCGGCACATCGGCCTCTTTGCCGAGAGCTTTGTTATCGGCTCTCGGCAAATCGCCTCTTCTCGAGAGCCTAGAGCTCGGCAAAGGCGCTTTGCCGAGAGCTTGGTCTCAACTCTCGGCAAACGTGCCTCTTTGCCGAGAGCCTAGCTCTCGGCACATGTGCCTCTTTGCCGAGAGCTTGGTCTAGACTCTCGGCAAAGAGGCAGATTTGCCGACGGTCGCTCTCGGCAAAGAAATTCTTTGCCGACGGTCGCTCTCGGCAAACAAGCTGTCACACCGTTAACGATCGTTTGGCCGTTACCAGGGCAACCAAGTTTGCCGAGAGCTATAGTTTGCCGAGCTCCTTGTCATTACTCTCGGTAAATATTGTGCCGAGAGGGGCTCTCGGTAAAGAATCCTTTGCCGTTAGATGTTTTGCCGACGGCTCTTTGCCGAGAGCTGCTCTCGGCAAATAGGTTGTCGAGCGTCAACTCGTCTTTGCCGAGAGCTTTGGGCTCTCGGCAAAGGCCGGGAGTCCGGTAGTGGCCCCCACCAGATCTGGTGGAAGTCGGGTATCTGCGAGAAGACGATCGATCTGCACGGCGCCGAAGACGTGCATGTATAGGACGCTCGACATGTGGCACGCGTTGGCGTGGCCCTCGTAGTGGAAGCAGCCGGCCCTCCTAACGGCGAGCATGCTGATGGAGGTGGCGACCGCGCGTGTATCCGATGGTGACGCCGACGAGGTCGCGGCATACTGGACTGTTTGGCTCGAAGTCTAACTTTGTGTTTGGTTTTGTTGCCGCAGTAGGAGTAGCCACACACTAACATCCCTATAGTTAGTTTTTTTTACCAACTTTGCCGGTAATAAAATGATGAAAGCCGTACATTGCCTAACCTTTCAGGTACAAGCTCGATCTAATTAACTCTGCTTTGCGCAAGGGATTGCACTGAAAAAGAAGATAAAACCTGGCGTTTTGCGCAATGGAGCTGTCCAATTAGATCGTGAAAAGTATAATTTACTCAAAAATAATTTATATAGTTGATAGCGGCTATGTATGTAGCAGGTGTAACATATATATATATACTCAGGTATATTTGCAAAGGTACGAACACTACTACACAAAACCTCATCACAGACGGTTCTACACCGTCATCACAGACGGTTTTTGAACCGTCTGTATTTATGTGTCGTGATAACGAGACGATCATCACGAGCGTTTTAAAACCGTGCAGCGATAGTTATTATCACGAGCGTTACGAATAAAACCGCTCAGGAAAATAGACTATCACGAGGCGGTTCAACAAAACCGCTCGTGATAGTCTATTTTCACAGACGGTTCCAAAAGAACCGTCTGTGATGGGCCGTCTGCTATAGCCTCTTTTGTAGTAGTGGAAGTTACAATTCCCTGCATGGGTAGATGGACTCTACGCATGGTGTGAGTTGATGTGCGCCATCCCTTGTATGATTAAAAACACTAATCAACTTTGAAGTAAAATAACTTATCTAGTATTAATTAGGAATACTTTTTTTTTTCCTCAAGATAATATTATTGTGTATGTGTAAGTATTCATTGTTGAGGATTGGTGCGAATATGCGAGAGTCCAATCTGAGTAGGAGTCGTTCTCTCTTGGGTCTGATTAATTGGTGCACTAGAGTTACGATGATGCCGTATGATGATATCTGTTGTAATTTCTAACGTACCAGGATGCTTTGAACAGCTCGGAAAGATTGTGTGTTACTGTTACCTCTTGTTAATCTTGCCCGCTTAATTACAGGTTAATGTCGGACTGCGACGGCTGCGTAGACGCGTGCTGCGAGGCTCGCCTCGACGCGTGCTGCGGATGCTGCCACTGCATGTTCACCGACGCCGGCGACGAGATGATCGAGTGCTAGGACTCGCCGCCGCCGCCATGCTATCCTTATTGTTGTCGCCCTTGTTGTTAGGAAAAAAATAGATACAAAAAGAGACATAAATTTTTACATGGAAACTATTGCGAGAAAAAACTACGGATGCTAATCGACGATAATCACTATATAAGGAGTGTTTACAAATCGCAGGGGGTTACAATAAGGCGTCAACTCTCCGTGTGGTTTACAAGAGGTATATAAAGGGTAACATTACTTGGAGTCCAAGTAAAAACCTAATCCGCTAATATGGTAAGTTTGAATTCGACTACATTAGGAATTCGGATCACATATCTCAACAATCTCGTCTTGATCCCAGTCGGTTGCTGTGGTGAATTGATGAGATTCCGCTGAAGTTTTCTTGTTCCGCTGCTTATTTAATTATTATTAGCCCTGCGAGGCTTAATAAATGTAAACTCGACCATAAGATCAAAACTCTTATTTGTTACTCAAATTAATCATTTATGCTATTATTCATCTTGTGTGGGTCGATATTCATCTATATTGACACTGTGTGCATTAACATTATCCTATACTAGTGCAAAATACACAATGGGTTTTGAATTACATTTTTGGGTCCCGACACTAGCGTCGCCACCCTCCCTCCTCCCCGGCGACCGCTCGAACTCCTCCTGACGCGGCGCCCTCCTCCTCCCTTGGTGCATGCACCGCCCTCCTCGCCTTCGGCTCCCTCCCCCTCCCCCCTAAAGCCGCTACCTCCACCGCTGTCTTCCTCCTCCGCCGCCCTCCTATCTCCTCCTCCCCCGAGCCGTGGCCGCCGTTGTAACACCTCGGCCCAACACAGATTCCAGAATGCCATTAAACTACACTAACTATCAATTTGAATAACAATTAGCACTAAATTACAAAAGCGTATCAATGAAAAAAAACTCATCCACGGGTTTCAAGAACGCAAGTATAACGACATGACAATTATGGATAATTAATTCATAGGAAGCATGGCAATATAATAAACCAAAATCAAAGCAAAACCAATCATATCTAGTCTATTGAATGAATAATCAACTTCAACCTATCAATTATGGCTAAACAAATAACTTCAAATCCAAAATAAATTAATCACACTAATAAAATGCCTCATGACTACTGTTTCATCTAATTGAATGTATGATGTGGTTCCAAGTGTCCTAACCCTTCCTATGTGCAACGTCGTGAGCAGTCACCTAAAAAAATAGCAACGGAGAGTCCACAACTTAGCAAGCACAATAATAAACATTGAGCAAAGATTAATCAACTATAAACCATATCATCATCAACATCAACTATTTTCTTTTCTTTATTCTCATACTCAATCATCCAATCCTCTTTTCATTCAATGCATCTCAACACTACATGTTCACATGCACTTATTTCGCATATACCAGTATAGCGTGAGTGAACACTCGTGATAATGTTCACTCTCAAGCCTGTCCTCTTCAAGGATCGGGGACCCCCTCCACTCCTGTGGAGGCGTGTGATCACTGTGATAACCTTCTCTTATGCAATGATGCTTATGAATGCATAATTATTCATAGGTTCATCAATAATACCATCATCCAACATTCTCATTTGCATCAATACGATTAGTTTCATAACCATGCACTTGTTTTCAATTAAATAAGATAAAATTATGATTAATATAATGGTAATGAGTAGTAAAGAATACATCGATCAACCAATGAACACTGTACCATTTGCCTCTATATCCCTGTGAAGTTGGATAGCGAAGCGGCGGCAAAGCTCTAGAGAGCACAACATTACATCACTCATACTTTACAATTATCGTCATTGCATGTCTACACCAAACCGACCCAATTAACCCAAAACTACCAAACGCACTACCCGCTGTTCTAGTAGTAAAATGGCTCAAACTTATTCATCCGAACTTCAAATTCAACTATTCAATACTTTATGGAATTCTCATAAAAAAAACCCTACATCTTCCTAGTTATGACGGACCTCTGATTCTAACGTTTTATGCCTCGTTTCTTTCCCCGAAGACCATCCCAGAATCTGTCTGGACAACCCGCTTCACAATTTTATATCTTTAATTATAAAACTTGAAAAATATATGAACGATAGCAGTTCTGGAAACTAAACAAAATTTTCTACATTATTCAAGTTGTCACTATATTTTAACTTTGTCATCTACTATATGAAACCGGCCCATCTTCATGACGTCTGTTAACTACATCCAAAATCTGAACAGCGACCATCCTGAGGCCATATATTTTCGCTCGCTACTTTGATTCTAATGATCAAGACCTTCCTGGAAAGCTACCGAGATTATCTAACTTTTATCCAATTGAGCCGACATCTTAATCTGAGACTAAATACCACAAATCTCCCCCACAAAGTTTTGCACATAACCTTGATGAACTAGGGCATATTGAAAATGATGTTTCCCTAATGAAAATGATCTACAAACCTAACAACGACTAATCCATGGCAAAACCTAGTGATTAACAAGATTTACCCTTGATAATCTTAACAAATCACGGGAATCCGTGAAAACCTTCCCTTTTCCTTCCTTTTCTTCTTCTTCTCCTTTCTCCTCTCCTTCTCCTTGCTCTTCTCCTCCTCGCTGGCCTCCTTCTCCCCTTAGTAGCAACACTGGTGGCCGACGCAGCACGGCGCAGTAGTAGCGGTGGCGGCACGACAGTGGGGCAGAAGGGGGAGGCGGCGATAGGCAGGGGGTGCCGGCTAGGGCAGGCCACCCTCGGTCCTTTTATTGGCGCTGACCCACCTTGGGCCTCGATGCTGTGGGTCAGAAGCCAAGGGCCCAAGTTTTCTCACTTTTTTGAAAAACCTCAATAATTCTTTTAATTCTCCCTCTAAAGCATTTCGGGATATTACAGTCGTCCTCCTCCCCCGATGACGCCGGCTGGCGTCCTCCTTGTCTGCCGCCCTTCTCCCTCCTCCTCCCCTGAGGCACCGCAGCCGCCCTCACCCCCATTGCCTGACTCGCAACCCTAGCCACTAGCTGTTTTTTATTTTTATTTTTGTGTTTACTATTGTAAATTAATTAATTATCTAATATTTTTATATTATAATAATTGTTTATTTTAATTATTTATGTAATATTTTTTATTGTAATAACTGTCAATAATTACATTAGTTGCGGTTTATTGAGTTAATTGTCGTTAATTGTGGGTTATTGTGTTAATTTTCATCGAATGTGATCAACTGCGTTAATTACTGTAGTTGTCGTTAATTGCAGTCAATTGCGTTAGTTGTTGTTAATTGCGCTAATTCTTGTTAATTGCGGTAGTTGTCATCAATTGCGTTAATTGTCGTCAATTGCGTTAGTTGTCGTTAATTATTGTTAAGTGTCGTTAGTTGTCGTTAAATATTGTTAATTGCCGTTAAACGACATCAAACAGTATTTACTTGTCATAGGGGTATTTCAAGCATTTCCCATCTCAGAAGCTGCAGCCGGCCTACCTAAAAGCCAGATAGTCAAACATCAAATCTCTTCAGCTCAACCCTGCATCCATTCAGCCTTGCAAACCCAGTAGGAAGCCAATTTTGGGAAAGCTACGGTCGTGCCAAATAGGCCTTAAATTGTTTGGTGTTCAGTATAGCTGCTACTGAAGCTTGTAGTGGCATGTTTATAAATGGATTGCAGTGGAGAGAAGTTTAAGATCGGTTTATTTCATTCATTGTAATTAACCCAAATTATGTGTGACTAATGTATGTTGATCAGATGTATTTTTGAAGCAACTATGCTTAATTTCATTGAGAGCAAATGCTTTGTGAAATAGAACAAAGTTTTTTTTTGCTGATGAGTGTGAATGCGATTAGAAGAGTGCTTGTTTTTGCTATTCACACTTTGTGCAATGGTTTCCCAAGTAAACTTCAGCACTGAAGCCATGGCAACAACAGACGATTACAGAAGTTATTTACTTCTAGTTCTATCCAAGAAATAATTAATGTACCTAGCATAATTTTTTTTTGAGTTTTGAGGGAATGTTATGGTTTCTAAAAAAATACTATAGTATCAAAAACTTTGAGGTGTTTGGATATTACAAACAATGTAGTTTTATAAACGGTAGTATTTGTAATACCATGGTATTTTTGGGGTTTTTACAATCCACTCAGAATCTATTTTTCTCGAAACCGAGTAGTGTCTTGCAATTTCTGTACTCTCCGCGCACTCGTTGTGCAGCACTAGGCTCCTAATCACATACACTAGAGACTTTGTTGAAATAAAAAAATTACCTTATTCATGCCCAACAGTGGAGCGACTGTCACTTCGGCTGCTAGTCGCTTAAGCGTTGAGTGACATATAGCCCCTAGTCACTCAATGGTTCAGCGACTAGGGCTATATCCCACGGCCATGCGCATTGAGCGCCATGCCATCTGTTCTTCGGTTTCTTGGGTTGAACCAGGAGGAGGAAAAGAGAAGAAGAGAGGAAGGGAAAGAGTAGAAGAGAGAGGAAGAGAAAGAGAGGGAGAAGAGCGGGGGAGAAGGAGAGGGGAAGTGAAAAGGAGAAGTTTGGGAGATGGGGAGAAGGAAATTAGAAGAGAGAACGACAGGGGAGAAGCATAGGAGGAGGTAAGAGAGAAAGAAGAAGAAAATTTGATGATAAGTAGAGAAGTTCTTCGTGTGAAGGTAATAGTCTCATCCATTCTTATTCTCATCTAAATGTAGGTGACATGATGCTACTTATTGGTTTAGCACATATTTCATGAATATATTATGACAAATTGCTAGTTAAAATGTTCGAAATATTTGTAGTGAGAAATTAGTCATGTCGGAGCCTACAAGATTAAAAGTGCATTATGGTGTTGGTACGATTCGTGAAGGTCCATACGGTATTGACCTAAGTGGTTTCTAGCAACTCAGTATGATACACCTAGATACGGAGAATGCTCAAATCAGAGGTGTATTGCACTGGCTCACCTGCAGCTTCTCATTAGACCTCGAGGTGTACAGTGTCATCCAACATGGGCTTTGGAGTCGGTCTTCCACGCACATTCGATGGGAGTTGAGCAGACTGATGCACACAGTTGCATCGAAGGGTTTTGTGGAAGGCTACCGGCGTCATGGATATGAGTGCGTGCTACTCGTGCAAGCATATCAGAAGGGAGTCGAAGGAGGCCCTGCCGACGGTGCTCGTTCGGTTGGTGGAAGCAGCTCGGGCGCGCAACGTGTGCTTCATGAACAAGACACGGTAGCTGATGTTGTGGAGGTAGAAGAGGACGCGGTGACCGATGCTGCAGAGGTAGAAGACGAAGATCGCACACTGCACGCTTAGCCCACTACGCAGGCATATATAGGGGAGCTTGTCGACATCATAGTGCGTTAGATGGAGATTGATGACTCGACGGTCTAGGTAGAGGAGCTTTAGAAGAGAATGACGATGACTCTTCTGATGAGGATGAAGGCCCCATCCCACAGGAATGGAATATGGTGGACGTTGAGGGTCTTACTGTGCACGGCGAGCACGAATCACCATGGGAGTACCATGGTACAGAGGTTCAGCTTCATGCTATGTTTGCTGACAAGGGATCACTGCAGGATGCCATTAATCTATGGGCCTTGTCCATGAAGTGGACATTTCGGGTCCTCAAATCTAGCTAGGAGCAGTACACTGTGATCTGTGAGCAGGCTGGTTGTCCTTGGTGTGTGCACGCACGTAGACCCATGTACAAGACTCACTAGATTGTATTGAAGGTGGAGGCGCACTCCTGCGTGCTCAGTAGTGTTTTGCCGAAGCGTCGTAACCTAACGTCCACTTTCATAGCCAATGTCATGTACGAAGAGATATTGAAGAAGACGGACCTAGAGGCCAAGCACATCATGGCGGCTATTGAGCAGAAAATCAAGTACAAGATTAGCAACGTGAAAGCATGACGTGCGAAGCAGAAGGATTTGGAAAGGAGGTTCGGTTCTTTCGAGGCGGCTTACGACAACCTTCCTCATATGCTCCAGGTGTTGCAAGAAAAGAACCCGTGCACATACATTACTATCAAGGATAAGCCATCCAGAAAGCCGCTAGGTTTAACAGTATTACAAAGGGCCTTCTTAGCCTTCGATCCCTGCATCGATGCATTCAGACACATGTTGCCTGTTATCTCTATCGACATGACATTTCTAATTGAAAAAAAGAAGGGCATGATCTTGACAGCAATTGGCATTGATGGTAACAATTAGATTTCGCCCTTAGCCATCGCTTTCATCGAAAGTGAGAATTTTGACAGCTGGTTGTGGTTCCTTCGACATCTTAAGGAGGGAGCAGTTGGGGCATGCCCTGATGTCTGTATAATCTATGATCGCCACCCTGGGATGATGAAGGCCATCAGAAACTTCAGCAAGACCCTGATGAGCCATTCCCTTGACTAGACCTGAGGAACAGATGGTGCATTCGCCATCTAGGGGCCAACTTCTTCAAGCAGTTCCGGTAGCAACCATTGATGAAGCTGTTCAAGAGGCTGGCTATGCAGAACCAACAGAAGTAAATTTGATACGTTGTGGGAGTTGTTGGAGGAGCACACTAGGAAGCATGTCGTCGAGAGGAACAAGTGTCCGCCCATTCCTGGAGCGGCGCAACCCGAACGCCTCGCACCACTACGGGAGCTTGACCCTCCCCATTTGACGCGGAGGACCTTGAGGGACATCAAGTGCTTCTCTTATTGGATTGACGCCCAACCATTGGACAAGTAGTCCTTGCTGTACAGCACAAGTGGTGCAAGGTATGGTATAATGACCACTAACCTTGCCGAGGTGTACAACTGGGTTATTAGGGGCCTCCGTCCTCAGCCTCTCGTGGCCATCGTGGAAGGCGTTTTGCACGGTACAATCGGATATTTCAGGAAGAGGCATGCAAATGCAGCACTTCATGAAGCCAACCACATACATCGTGCTGCTCGAAGATTACAGCGAACATGCATGTTAAGACCGATAAGGGTCAATCGCACATAGTCTTCGTGATGGGCAATACAGAGTATCATTTCAATGTGCTCCTTTGGGACAGAGCCAGATTTGGGATGACTCGCTCTCTTGTTACCCACGAGGTGTGCCTTGGAGATCATGTGAACGAACCTAGCTGCACATGCAACAAACCAGAGCTCCTTCACAAACTATGCTCTCATGTCCTCGCCGCATGCGGGACTATTAACATGGACCCATCGAACTTCATGTTGGAGCACTTAAATAAGGAGAGGGTGCTGTAGGCGTGGTGCGACAAGCTAAGAGGCTTTAGGGTTGTGGGAAACTTCACCATGTTGGATTTGGCACAGAGGTTTTGGATTCCAGATCTTGACCTGTTGAAGGGTGGGAAGGGCCGTTGGTAGAGTTGTTGCATTATAAACGATATGAACGAAGGGGAAGCGGGAGCGGCTGATAGACATTGCGGCCGCTGCGCCCATGAAGGCCACACCGCGAGAAGGTGCAAGGCGCCTGCCGACACGTAGGAACACCGGAGTGAAGTGTAGCACATTGTCCCATGTATTTCTAATTCTCTAAAGGCATGCGTGTACCGTTCTTGGTTCGTTAGCCTGCGTGTCATGTAACCCCCTTGTCAGTTCAATCGTCGTATTGTTACCATTACACCATTTCTCCTAAGTTCTTCACCATGTATGAATTCCCTAGTGCATTGCAAGAATCACTTACCTTCGTACTTACGACTCATTGCTACCTCAATCGTCCTCACAAAATTCTTCAGAAATTTACCGTACTACAACAACATATGATGATCACAAAATGTTATTACAAGTCTAACAAATTTTATACCCTTGAGATTCTACGTAATCCACAAACGGACTAACCAACCTTGTCACCACCATTTTATTTCCAAAAGAAAAAAACAACCTACAAACAACATTTGCTAAATGTATTACCTACAAAAATGTACAATTATTCCCACACAATTATTTCTATCGGATTAATAAAATATTATTATTATTTTTTAAAATCACCCAGCGGTCCAGCGACTACCATAAGTCGCTCAACCATCGTGCGACTTGGGTCTAGTCGCTCCACCATTGAGCGACAAGTCCACATGTCGCTATAGGGTTGGACAACTTGGACAAGTCGTCTAATGATTAAGCGACCAGGTCCAAGTCATCCAACGAGGGAGCGTAGTATATTATTTTTGTAAAATAAAAAAAAAGGTGTATTACTATATTTCATAATAAAATAATATTTTTTTAAAAAAATGACATTTGCTAGCCTCTATAAAATTTGATCGTCCATATATATTTATATATCGGGGCTTCTAAGTACAACTATCGTTTATTGTTACATGTGCTTGCTATAAAATTGTAACATCCCAATTTTCTGAGCTCTAAAAATCTTTGAGTAATTACTTGTTGGAAAATACATTATTTGAATTTTTATTAATATTTAGTATTTTTATTTAAAGCTTAATATAGACCTTCAGGTCAAAATGATTTAATGTGATTAATCCCAACATCAACAATTGTCAAAACTATTTTATTTGGATTCTATGTGCTTAGATATATTTTCTAGAACTCGAATTTTTTCAAGTTCATTTGCTATTTTCTAATTGCTAATTGGATTTTATGTATTTATTAAAAAGAGAAATCTATTTTAATTCTCGGAACAATAGCGGGCCGAAACCCCGTTACTATTATAGTCTAGCCCAACTCCACGGCCCGTTCTCTCTCGCGCTCGTGTCGTTTCCTTCCACTGACAAGTGGGTCCTGCCAGCATCGCCTTCTGCTACACACCTTCGCCCGAGCCGCAGCCGCTGATAGGTGGGTCCCACTGCCACGTCATCTTCGTCTCTGTTTCGTCCGCGCTTCGGACTCCGCCGCCGCATCGAAATTGGACTCCTTCGTGGCCCCGCCGCTACCACCTATTTAAAGCCTTGGTGTGCGCATCACGAGGTTCGCCCCACTCTCCACTACCTTTTCTCTGCAACTGCAAACCCTAGAGCGCCTGCTTTCCTCTAGAATCGGAGCTCGAACCCTAGCGCCGCTGCAGCCTTCGTCGTAAAATTCAGCCGCCGTTGGTGAGTTCCTGCCGCCTTTGAGCACAGCGCCAACTTCGCTGCATCAAGTTCTGTCCGGTGCTCGCGTCCTTGGCCCGGGGGAAACCCTAGTTCGCCTCGCCGCCGTTCAACCGAGCCGATCCGCCGCTCTTCATGTCGCTGCCGCCTCAGCTTTGGTTGTCGCTGGGGAAAAACAACTGCGTCACCAAGTCTGCGAGAGCGCGCTGAATCGAGCGCACCCATCCGCTACAGCCGGCGAGCCGTCGTTTGCCATTGTCGTACCGGTCGCGGTTTCGCCGGTGATCCGACATCACCGGTGACGTGTGCAGCCACCTCAGCCCCTGCACTCGCATGTTGCCCATGTGGCATCCCAGTCGGAGCCACGTGTGTGCTGATGCGGTAGTAAGATCCGAACCCTAAACCATGGCTCGGTGGACTTGGTCCACCGTAAACCGAGCCACTGATATGTGGATCCTACATGTCAGATTTTCTTTTAATTCTTTTATTTTCAAAAATCTTCGCTGATGTCATAAATCCCTTTTCATTAGAAAAATAATTCGGTAAATTCATAAAATCTTATTTTTAGTAGTTTATGTAATTTCAAACTTCCAAAGCCCATATCTTTTGCATCCGAACTCCGATTGAGCTCATTCAAATTTCTAAATTTATATAAATTTGAGATCTATTTATTTATAATTTCTATTTAATTTTTAGAGTTTATTTTGCCTATGTTATTTATTTGTTTTTGTTTATTATTTTGTTTACGCGTAGACGTTAATTCTTCGGGAACTTTTGAAGAAGGGGAAGTGCCTCAATACTAATATCAGTACCTAGACCTATTCCAAGGTAAGTTGTACCTTTGATCATATTGAACCTAGTTTTTAAAATATTTTGTTTCAATGTATTACATTCTATTTTAAGTATTTATTTAAATGCTTTTGGGTTTAGTTATTAATCCAAATTGTTATGTCCACCTTGTCTATTGTATGCCATGATCTTTTGTCACCCTAGGTTGGTTCATTATTAGTTGGTATTATCGTAGCACCAACGTGGGTTGGTTAGATACGAGTAGATTGCTTAGCCATGTCGTGAGTTATCATTTCATGTGAGTTGCAAATACAAACTTGACTAAGTGATTATGGAACTGTGTGATGAATCTGTGTGTGTTGTGTACTATTACTGGTTGATGGCATGCGTTGCACTTAATCAACAGGGTGGGAAAATATTTAGACTGAGACAAGTGGTGGATTCTGTGTGATATGGTGGAGCTGTGTGCTGGGAATGATAATCTGTGTGACTTAGTTAGAAATTAGAAGTCTTGCCTTGGTCAATTAAGGACTTAACTTTGTGCGCCATTGAACCGAGCCATACTGTACAACCACATGCTTGGTATGAGACGAGCCTAAGTTAGTAGGTTATGTAATCTTGCCATTGACAACTCAGGTTGTAGGTTAAGCTGTGTGATGGGCTGGAGGTGTGTTCATCACATCGCGGGACGGTTCGCCGCATCCCTGTCTAACGATGTGTGTTATACCCAAACGTTGCGTGTATCGGTTGGACGACAGGAAAGCACATCGGGAGTGTTAATGTTGAGATGAAGTTTATGAAAGGTTTTGTTATAGTCAGTGTTGGCCACACTGATTATATCTTGTGGGTAAAGTGTACAACCTCTGCAGAGTGTTTTAATCAATCTATTCGAATAGCCGCATCCGCGGTTATAGACATGCTCGGGGATTTCACACGAGGGGTAGATTTTCATAAAAATATTTGGGAAGGGAGCTGTGTGATCTAAGTCATATGGCTGTGTGAATAACTTATTTAGATTGTGTGTCTTTGTGAAATCAAATGATAAATTATTATTGTCTTATTTGTTTGAATTACGTTTTCAATCTATTATTGGTATTCAATTGCAAATGTTGCATTTTGCAAAAGAACCACAGAAGCTATTCCTTTGGAATAAGCCATCATCTATAAATTGCATTCTGTGGTATGACTTGCGAGTATGGTTGTGTACTCATACTTGCTTCAAACAATCAACAGAAGTGGAGAAGTCATCGTCTGCTTTTGAAGAGTTCTACAAAGGTGTCGATAGTTATGATCTTGATCCCAGTCAATTGCCTATGTGGTGAATTGATGGGATTCGCTGAAATTTATTTCTATTCCGCTGTTGCTATTTTATTTATTGTCAGCCTTGCGTGGCTTAATAAATGTAAACTCGACTATAAGGTCAAAACCAATATTTACTATTTAAGTTAATCGTTTATTCTATTAATCGTTTTGTATGGATCGATATTCATCTATATTGATACTGTGTGCACTAGCGTGATTCTAAACTAGTGCAGAATACACAAAGGGTCCAAAATTGCATTTTTAGATCTCAACAAAAATATTCTTGTGGACTAGTTCACATAATTTCTGTTTTTTAATATAAAAAAAACGAAAGTACCCCACTGAAAAACTGCAATTGCCAATTGCATCATGGTTTTTTTTCTTCAAAAACTAAAAAAAAAAAACTATGGTATTCAAATATGGTAGTATTTCATGCCAGTTACATAAAAAACTGTGGTTTACAGATCTGGTGGTTTTCAAATACTACAACATCCAAACGGGCCCTAACTCATTTTTTTGACTGGAATACAATACAAGTGTGAAATTTCAGTTCTGAAACATGATAGTTTAACTGAATATCCCTGAGGAATCAGCAAACAATCATACATGACACAAGCTGCTGCCTCCATTCACCACTACCTCGTAGCGCAATGCATTAATAGTCTTACATTATGAAATCTCTAAGGAACCTGTATCATTACATCAATATACATCAAGTAAACGATACATAAAGAACAACTCCACATATAATACTGAATACGAGCCGAGTTTGATAAGATCCGGATAATTATATTTCATATGCACATGGTGATATTTACAGGTTACTAGATTTTCTCTTTTCTAAAGAATACATGTTCTTAACTCCTTGTAGAGTCTCCCTGGATGAGCGGTAATAAGCTGCACACTCCCCATACTGAATACCAAGGATGCCGGGGAATTGAGGCCAACAATAACCTTCCTCAAATCCTTGAATGGTATTGTCGCTGTTTGAATAAATATAAAATAATTAAGGAAATATATGTTCAGGTGTGTGAAATGATCACAGAAGGGAAGATCCGAACTTGGGGATTCTATCACAGGGTGAACGGATCCATCCAATCTGCCCTCTCTCATTGTCATATATCACCATCTGATCCTGCATTGTAATGTCTGCAACAAGAGAAGAGTAACATCAATTGTTACAAAGGTTTGTGATATCATGACTTCTGAAACTAGGTCACTTGTTATGTAAGAACTTCCTACCTCCAACAATATTAAGATCCTTGAGACCGATCTCTGATCCATTGAGGATGCCCAAGCACGCATTTCCATATTTCTGGCACAATCACAGATAAATTTTAGCCACCAATAACCTGCAGTTAACTACAAATAGTTTATTGAGTTATGGAATGTTTACAGTGACAATGAGGTAGTTTTCAGGAGGGATCTCCATGAGCGCTTTCTTGCCATTAGAAAAGCTCAAAACCAATGATTTGAACTCCTTTTTTACGTCGAGCACGGATTTGAATGGTTTCTTCCCTTTCCAGCATAGAGGCAGAGATGGGTCAGATACCTCTTTCAGCGTCTTGCTTAGATCATTCTTAATCTGCATGACACAAAACCTCATCTTAAGCTCTCCATTTTTAATCATCAATGCTGTGATATTAGAATATAAAATGTTGAAAATTTACGGCGGTGACAAGCGCTTGATATGGCTGTGCAGCAAAGTAGGTGAATGAGCTGCCGCTATCAAAGACTACTTCCATTGGCCTCACACCTAGTGACCGGCCACCAAAGTACAGGCTTGCTGAGCCAGGTGAGTAGTAATTCCTGGAAATACAGGCTTACGTCATTCAAAACTATAAATGAGAGAAAATCTGGCCACAACATTTTACTAGACTACACGTTCACAGATTTGCACATAGTTAAACCCCCTCAACAAAATGAATATAGAATCAGTAAAAAAGTGATTCACTAGTTTGGCTAGCTCCATATGGTTGCAAACTGCAAAGTATATAGAGGGTAGTGATTTCCAAGAAAATTCATCATGACCATGTTTTTAGTGTACACTTTTTCAATTCATTTAAATCCTTTCCACATTACTAGTGATCAATTACCCAATTTGACCACCAGTATTCAAACACTAAAATACGCACCTATATTTTTACTTAAGCACCATTACAAGCAGGCAGAGTGCATCAAACATTGTTCTTTCTGACAATTTAATGTGGAACAAAGACTAAATCCATCAAAAACAGGGCTCACCGGAATGCACTCCGAGCCATGGGGGCCCATGTGGCACGTGAATAAGGCACAAGATCATCCCCAAAGAAGAGGAACCCCCCTCCTCTTGCGCTAAGGCAGTGGCCAACCACGTTCTTGGTGATGCCATGCTGCTTGAGCTGTGAAAGCAGGCTGATTGAGCCGCTCCCAAGACCAAGCACACCATCAGTGGGAGCCACCACACTGCTGCTCCCAACCTGCTGGTCATACCCACACCTGCACACACAAAAACAACCATCAAGAACCAATTCAAATGGCTCATTCTGCAATGTTGTACCTTACAAGTTACAAGTAGCATACCCGAATGCAAGACTGGGACGAACAACGGAGGAATTCGCAAGGCGGAGCGCGAAGTTGTCGGTGACGAGCACACCGAGGGACGAGCCCTGGTCGGCATACCTAATCTCATAGTCACACTGCTGCTGCGGTGAGTCGCACTTGTGCTTCCCAGTCAGACCTCCGTGCAGAGAGGCGCACAGCTGATCCACACATGGCACCAGCTTGCTCTTTGTTGGTCGGTAGAGCGGGTGTGGCACCTGCACCAACCATTAACATGTAAAACATCAAAAAATTACCAAATCTGGTTTTTAATATGAAATATTGGACTAGAAAGAAATAGCATACTGACTGTAATGCCCGATCAAGAAATGACCAGACACCAATTTCTTGAACTGGAAAGCAAGACAAAAACTGGGCATCTACAATTATATATTTATATACCAGTTCTTTAACTAAAACTAATGCCAATAATAGACTTGTAACATCAAGATAACATAATCTTGGACCAGAAAGGTAAATAGGACATTTACAACATAAATGATCAATATACCAAATGTTACCGTTTCCCCCTGATTTGAATATATCCAATGCCAAACCAAGAAGAGATTAAGCCCCAACTTTTTGGACCAAAAATAGGACCCTCTAACGCCAAAACATCAAGTCTTTGATTGGAAATAATCTACAGATTAGACCAAGAACAACGCATGATGGCAACGCCTCACTGTGTAGCATCAAGTTTAGAGTCCAATACGCCCTTTTGCAAAGTGGATGCAACATTATATTTGGGTGGATAAATATGCAAGGAATGGTGAACGGATGGTACGGTACCTTGTTGCAGCTGACGCAGGGTGCGTCGCACTGCAGCCAGGTGAGGTCGCTGCCGGTGTCGACGTCGAGGAAGTAGGGCTTCGCCGGGTTGCCAATGCTCATCTCCACGTAGTACAACCTGCATAAGGAAGCATCAGCAAGAAAGAAAAAAAAAGATCAAAATTTTGCCACAAAAAAAAAACTTGATTCATCAGGGCTAATAATGCGCGAATGGGCACAGAACAATCCGCACAGAAATCTATGGAACTCTCAAGTAAGACCAAAATCCGCAATCAGTTGTCAGTTGATTAGTTCTCGGAGTCAGAGAAGAGGAATGGATTTCTAATCGAATCCACGGGGTTGTACAGAGCGGATTGGTCCGGGAGAGGAGGGAGGGGAAGGAAGCGGCGACCATACCCATGGGGGTACACGTCGCCATAGAGTGGGAACACGGCGGAGGACTCCTCCGCCCCCGCCCCGGCCGGCCCGGCCCTCGCCGGCTTGTCCGCGCACGCCGGCGCCGCCGCGAGGACCACCGCCAGCAGCAGCAACAGCGGGAACCTGGCAGGCTGGGCCCACCCGGCAGCCATGGGAGGAGGAGGAGGAAGCAGGGGACGCCTCTGCAGCAGCAGCAGCAGCAAGAACAGGGCAGGGAAAACAAGTTTTTTTTCCAGCTCAGAGAAGGAGATGGATGGTGAGAGGAGAGGGTGTGTGGGAAGGGGGTTTATAGGGAGGAGAAGAGTTGGATGGAGCAGTGGCAGTGCAATGGAAGCTTCTCTAGACTTTCTTGGCTGCAGCAACGAACATACACGGGGAGGGTTCAGACTTTCAGTTTCAGTTTTGAGGTGCACTTTTCACCTAGGTAACCTGTAGCCTGGAAAGGGGGTCAAGCAGTAGTACTGCTTTTGTTGAATCTGTGGAGAAAGGTATTGTCTTGTTCATCAACTTTGCATCATTGTTAAAAGTGAGTCTGGATTCAAGGAATTTCGTAGGAATATTAAAGGATTCTACTCAATTGGGTTTTTTTTTTGCCCCAACGAGAGTTGTTTGGAACATTGTCAAATTCCTATAGAATGCATTCCTGTACCATCAATTCTATAGGATGATAAACATGAGCTCAACCCTCTACTATTTTCCCTTTGAGAAGTCCAATGCATTCTCTCTTTCTTTATCCACACTCTCTCTCTCTCTCTCTCTCTCTCTAATGAAGTAACATCTAATATCAAAATTCCCTTATTTTTTATATGAAGCATCCAAACACCTCTTTTAAGCAATTCATGTGGTTTTGTTTCCTATCGGATTCAATAAAACATGACTTTCTAATCCCGCGTTTTTCCTATTCTTGTGTTCCAAAGGGACCCTAAAGGTGGCTATGTGGTAGTGAAGGGTTGCAAGTACTGTGCGGGTACCAAATGGTCCAAATGAGGCTCAATCTGGAATTGGGAATTTCATCAGAGATGTTACTCTACTTACTACGAAATTCCTGAGTTCCACATTAGATTGGATGTGCAATGAGTCCTACTTTAGCGCTAAATCAAAATAAAAGAAAAAGAAACACGAGATTGATGCAAATTTATGGACAGTATCCTGTCCGGCCAGAATGGAAAGAAGCCTTCATCTACCACTTAAAGAACTTGCAAGTTGCAGCAACACTAGGGAAGCATAGAACGGTGCAAAACCACCTATATCTAAGCTACATGTATTATCCTAGCTCTCCAAAGCGCTTTTAGATTTGCACGAGGACACCACAATTTTTTTGAAAATGTGATGATTGGTTTGAATTTGGAATATTTATAGCTCTCTATTACGATTCACATGCAAATAAAAATTATCCCTACTGGCTACGACTAAAATGAAACAAAAGATTTTAGCAACGCTTCTTGTCATTTTCAAGTTGAGAGAAAAGAAGGCCTTTCTATGTGACAGGAGACGTTGGCAGCGTCGTTTCGCGTCATTGTCAGACTAATACGGACCTACCTCTCAAATCAGTTGGCTCTTCCCTTGTTGGTTGACTCCAAGTCTTCGGTTGAGTTGAGTCCAAAAGAATGTCTCTTTAGGTAAAGTTGATACCGACAATTGCATGCAAAATTAGCCATTAAGGCTCATTTCAAAAGCAAAAGTTTCGCTGAAAATAAAAAGTTACATAGACTCTTTTTTGCAGTTCCTTCGATCCAAATGGCCCTAAATTTAGTTTTGGTTATGTGATAGATATCATCACGCTTTAGGTCCCTAGTGCACACGTCTTAGTTTGTACTAGGTAATACATCCTTTTTTCCTCATTGATTACGAACAAAGCTAAATGGTTCCAGTCACTTGACCACAGAGCAGAGGTGGACCTATGTCAAAAAATAAGTGGGGGCACAAACAGGCTTTCAGAGCATTTCTGTTGGGCTGAGTGGGAGCACAAGTAGTTAAACATTGCATTACTCTATTAAAAACTAAAATTTGAGTAGGTTTCTACCGCGAAAGAGGTGAAATTTGAGTAGATTCCTACCCAGCACAAGCACTAGAATGACAATAACGGCGGCTGTATTTTGGTGTAAGGAGGAATAAACCCGGCTTTATTCCTAGCGTTTGCCCTCCGTGCCCTGTGATTCTAGCCTTTGCCATTGGCCTAAAGAACATTAGATGCATGCGTAGAACAGCAAGGGAGAGGCTACCCCGGCTGGCGACGCAAGCATTTCTTTCTCTTCACTTTTGAGCTGATTCATATTCCTGTTGTGCAGAGCAAACAATGGCTGCTCTGCTTCTTAACCAATTCATCTTCTGCTTCCAAAGTCTTCTTTGTTCAGACTAGTATTGTTGTTGCCACAGGGGCTCGATCGAGAACAGAATGGAATAGTTTAGAGGCTTACAGTGCAATTTTGCCTTGACTTGAATCGACTTTGACCGCACGTCCAGGGTGCCTCTCGTGTTGCTTGGAGTATTGGAATCTGGAGATCTTTGACCTGCTGAATGCTGACGACGCCATCCATGGTTCGTGCGCTGTAACTTTGTACTCTTTGGACGAACAGCGCGGCCAAAAGATTCGCAGGATCCGAAAACATTGGTTCTTCTACAGTATAAGTATTTCTTGCTGTAGATTTAGTATGTGAAGTTGAAATCAATGCATAGAAAACATTAACTTGACTTCAGTTAAGTTCACTAGGCAGAACTTGGAACGGAACAGAACGATTGATGGATAGAAAGACCAATTCGTCTCCGTGATCAGACACGCGAGAAATTAAGAAATGTAGAGAGGCACGGTTGATCCGGATCCCCTCCTTTCCTCCATGTAGCCGAGCTGGCCTAGATCTAGCTCACTGGCTGCATAATTTCCCACAGTTAATTGGTCGGATTTACTGATTAAAGTGCATCCAGCTTATTAGGTCTTTTGGGGTTAGGGCTCACTTGGGACCTAACCCTACTGTAAACGGATTAAAAAAAATTGGCCCCAAAACCCTACTGTTTTCGTCTAAAACCGGATAGATGTTAAGGAACACATTCTGTGCAGACAATTTCTACAGATTTACCGGAAGAAATAATATTACTTGACTACAAACAACAACAAAGAAAAGCCATCCTGGTGGAACAATTCTCTTTCTGCAACTATCCTTTTTCTGATGTTTACTGATATAAAAAGGAGTTCATTCTTTTATAAAGAACCAAACGCCAACTGCTGGAGGCATTGAAGAAATTAGCACGTAAGTGTAAAAGGAATTTTTTGACTGCAGGTGAGAACTGAGAAGTGAGAACAGGTTGAAAACAGCACAGAATGTCAGTAAAATTACAATTTTCTTTTCATTCCCTCATCTATAATAGTACTCCATTATCAGTTGAGATGCATCTCAACTGCTATTCCATCCCAGATGTGAAGTAAAATCCGACCTAAGCTTGTCTATTGGAGATGTAAACTTCATGGTTATGCTGTCATGGGAGGCGACGCCATCAGCTCCAACAGCCACCCGCTGCCATGCGGCTCGGGCACCGGCCGCGCCCTTCGGAGTTTGTGGACCGGGTCTATCTAATATTCTAATTACATCTTTAAAAAAGCTCAAAAGTTCACTCATATATGGTAAAAAATGATAAATTTAGTACCATATTGCTAGTCTAGATAGGATAGGACTAATATATAAAGTGGAGTTGATCTTACCTAGTTGAAGCAAGCAAAAAAAAAAAAACACGCGCGCGCGCTTGCCATCGCCATCACTCGCGAATGGTCCGGTGATTTCGTATCCAGTTGTCTGTGGAGCTGCAGCTTCCTTTTGCATCCCAAAACCACGCATATGAATTAAAAACTAAAAGTTTGAATTACATTATTTCAATCAGTAATGACGACAGTTTCTTCTGCTGAAGCTGGTTCTATATGAGGAAGATATCAGTATCAGAATAATCTCTCTTATAAATAGAACAGAGACATAATCATTATCGTCTTGTCGCCCGGTTCCTCTGTATTGCGCAACCTCGGCTTCCCCATCCCTTCTTCGGCGTGCACCGACATGGGGAGAGCAGTGTCTTCGAAGCCGACATCCCTTGTGATCCTACACGGGTTGAGGCAAATCAGATTTTTGGAAAGCGTTCACGTAGCTGCTCACGGCTTCCTCCTTCTCCATCATTCGCTTTGCGTCATTTTCTTCGCATCAGACTCTACTATGACCTTCGTCGGAGCGATGCTCTGTAAGTCACAATGATATCTTTTAATATGGCTAAGCCTTGCTTCCTAAAAATAAATCATGTGATGATGTTGATGTCTACATCTGTTAGTAGTGTTCTTGTTTGAATTTTTTTAGATAATATTATTTCAAAAGATAATTACAAAACTAAGTAGTGGCAATTTTTTTTTACAAACTAGGCCCTGTCGCCAATTAGAATGGCAATAGGCTCCTGTCGCCATTCCAATTGGCGACAGGGGGCTTAATAGTGTCCAAAGCTCCCTATCGCCATTTGAATTGGCAATAGTGACCTGTTGCTATTCTAATTGGCAACATGGATCCCTAATTTTTTAATATTAAAATTTGAAAACCCTCCATTTCAACTGATGATAAGGATCCCGCAAGATCCTGTTGCTATTCCAAATGGCGACACAATCTCCCCTATAAAAGACCCTTGAAACCCTAAAATTCAGGGAAAACTCACTTTTATTCAGAAAAAAGAAACAGGGAAGGGAAGGAAGAGGAGAAGAGGGGAGGAGAGAAGCTAGCGAATCGTTGTCTATCCAGTCGCCCACCTTTTAGGTAAATTTTTTAACCGAATGGATTACATAGTTTTAGATGTACGGTTATGTGGTGCAGTATGTTGTACATAATCATTTTTGGTGGGTAGTTACTTTTAGATATGTGGTTAATCGTGGAAATCTTGTATACAGTGTCACTAATTTCAAAAATTACTACGGTCAGGGGACTATTCTTGAGGGTCCCAAGAGGATTAATTTACGTTATTTTCAATCAGCGGTCGTGCCCCTGCCAAGACCAGAGCGGCGTACATGGGGAGCTGTGATGCGGTGGTTGTTTCACTCATTTGATTTGGACCATGTTGTGTATGACCTGCGATTGAGTTGCCTTGCCCCCTGAGCAACACAGCGCACATATTGGGAGTTAGTGCATCTCAAAGGAACAAGGTCATGACAGTCATATGTACGCATGGCGAGGGAGGAGAGGTGAGATTTGGTCCTTCTGGCCCAGGCTTATGCCAACCTACTTCTGTACCGACAGCTAAACAAGAAGGAGGTGGTGATGCCGAAGAAGAAGTCGAGGACTTCATCCACAACGTGGCGCACACAATGGTCGAAGCTCCCAGAGTTGTGATGCTGTCGATAAAGACCTTGTAGAAGTAGCTCCTTCAGTTAGGCAAGCTAGTGGGTTTGCTAACGAGGGTGGGGAGCTAGAAGCCCTAGTGCAAATGATGGATCTCGAAGACCAGGACTACATGGCATTGTCAGAAGATGAAGGATCCGACGACGAGGATGATGTGGACTAGCAGGCGCTTCCATCCGAGTGGAACACATACCAGTTTGACAACCTCATCGTTAACAAAGGCTCCCGTGTGCCGTGAAAGTACAAGCAGGGCGAGGTCAGGCAAGGAGCTATGTACAAATGCAAGGAGGCTGTGCAGGAGGCGACCAAATTCTGGGTCTTGTCGGTGTGACGTACATTCACAGTCGTCAAGTCTAACCAAAGATGCTACGACGTGAAGTGCGACATAGAGGGATGCCCTTGGTGAGTGCACGTATTTCAGTCTAAGTGGGACCCCTACTGGAAATGCTCTATAGTGATCCCTCACACATGTGTCGTCTCTTAGTCAATCCCACAGAACCTATCATCAGGCTTTATCACCAACCTCATGTATAATGAGATCGTGGATAATGTAGATTTTGAGCCACGATCTATCATTCGGGCGATTGAGGCAAGATTCAAGTACATAGTCAGCTATGCCAAGGTGTGGAAGGTAAAATAGAAGGCATTGGAATCAAGGTTCGGTACTTTCGAGGACTCCTACCACAGCCTCCCCGGGCTACTCCGAGTCATAAAACATAGGAATCCTGAAACCCATGTCAACATTCAAGATTCCACGCATCCGAAGTGAGACAATAAGAGGGTACTGTGGTGAGCATTATTCTCATTTGGTCCATGCATCAATGCATTTCGGCACTGCCGTCTAATCTTGTGCGCGGATGGCACATTCCTGACTGGAAAGTACAAGAGCCAGATACTGACTGCAATAGCGATAGACGGAAACAATCAAGTTCTTCCCGTGGCATTGGCTTTCGTTGAAAGCGAGAACACAGACAACTGGTTGTGGTTCCTGATGAATGTGAGGATTTTTGTTGTACAGGGTCATCCAAACGTATGCGTCATACATGATTGGCATGCGGGCCTACTGAGTGCAATAACTCAGCTACAACAAGGAGAGAACAAACCACTTCCATGGGCAGATCTGCAGAGCAGATGGTGCATGATGCACTTGGGTGCAAATTTCTACAAGCAGTTCCGCAATAAGGATTTGATGAACATGTTCAAACGGTTGTGCAACCAGAACCAGCAGCAAAAGTTTGAAGCACTCTGAAAGATTCTAGATGAGCGGACCCAGACACGTATAAAGGAGGCAGCGAAAAGGGCATCTCCAAGTGCTGTCCAGGCCCCCAAAGCATTGCTACAGCTACCCACAGATGGTCCTAGTGTGACGAGTAAGAAGGGGTGCAGGTGAAATTCTTCTCAAACTGGATTGAGCACGAGCCTAAGGAGAAGTGGTCACTGCTACATGACAGGGGTGGTGCTCAATATGGTATCATGATAGTCAATCTAGCCGAGGTGTATAACTGGGTCATGCACGACGCAAGGTGCCTCTCTTTGGTTGGTATTGTGGAGGTAATTCTCCGAGGTACTAAAAATTACTTTGTTGATAGAAGCAATAACGTGTCACTCGCCATGGCAAATGACAGAGTACTATACTCCGTCATGATCTCTAAGTACATAGAGGAGAAGAGCAAGAAGGGTGAGATACACCAGGCATTCAAGATGGGCACAAGGGAGCTTCGCTTCAAGATAATATGCATGGATAAAGGATGTCGCGAGATGAATCGCGAGAGGATCACCCACAAGTGTACGCTACGTCGCGTTAATTGCGTATGCACTTGCAACAGGCTCCTTTTTCTGGATAGACCCTGCTCCCATGTCATGGCCGTATGTTCGATGATGGCGCAGTATCCCGATCAGTACCTATCTGACTATTTCAACAAGAATGAGGGGATGCAAACCTGGAGTGCATAGATGTATGGTTACGACGTGGTTGACCATTTCACTGGCCATTTGACCTAGGACCAACTAATCTGGGCCGCGGACATTGATAAGCTGAAAGGAAAGGTTGGCCGGCGACAGGTACGACTCATCAGGAACGACATGGATGAAACAGAAGTCAGACATTGTATGAAGAAGTACTCCATTTGCAAAGAGTCTGGGCACACTTTCAAGAAATGCCCTATGAGAAATCCTTAGGATGAAGGAGACATCGGCACTCCGGAATTCGCCGTGGGGACCTCATCCAACCGCTCGACTTGAGGCGGTCCATATGGGGGAAGTTGAGGTCGAGGCCATGTGAAAGGTTCATCTGGTTGAAATATGTGGTGTACCATGGAAGTTTATAAATGATTTTAAAAATAAAATAAAAATACTAGTTTGGATTTAGGTGAAATGGATAGTTGGTGGGTGCAGGTTTATGCACGGGCTCAATTCAGTGAATGGTTGAGGCCCATGGGTTAATTTGAAAGTCGTCCAAATTAGTTAAGGACCGGTCTTCGAGCCGCATCTTTCAAAGCTCCACCGTACTACCACAAGTCTGGAATGGGACAAACTGGGCTAAATAATTTGCAATATTCCACTATTAGTTGTGTGATTTTGATGTGCGGGTGTCGATTAGACAATATTCCCACTTGGCGCAAGAGGGGGCTTCCGGTAGGTGGTTAGTCCAATAGAAGTGAAACCTTAGTGGTCATGACTACTTTGGGATGAAGCATTGTAAAGGCATTGTGATAACTGCTTAGTCGTCCACCAACGGAAGTATGTGAAACAGACAATATAATATTATTATCTCTTGTGGGTAAAGTTGTACAACCTCTCGAGAGTGTAAAACTATTTGAATAACCGTATCTATAGTCATGGACATGCTGATCAAAGCCAATCAAAGTTAGACTATGATTTTATTTTTAGAATATTTTATAAAATAGTTTATGACATGGATGGGTGTCCATGAGAAAATTGTGGGTTGAAGCCCAGGTTGGTGCCCGTGTTTAAGTTAGTGTTAGGTTGGTGCCTACACTAGTTTTATTAATTCAGTTAAAACTCAAATTTAGATATTGTAAAACTTGAGGTTTTGAACTTAGCTATTGTATTTAAAATGTGAAATATTACTTTTGCATAAACAACCCTATAAGCCTTCATTTGATAATATCCATGCTTGCATTAACTCTGTTATGAGTATAACTTGCGGAGTATATTTTTGTACTCACCCATGCTTATAAAATATTGTTCAAAGGAGAAGGACTTCACTACCGGTGTGGATCTCGACAACTAAGCCACTATCCTAGTCAATCGTCTATGGCAAATTAGCTAGACTCTACTACTTCTTCTTCGTCTTCGGTTGTGTTCTTTATTGTTGGCTTGTAAGCTTTTCTTGTAATAAACTTGGATATTTATTAATAAAGTTGTGAGAATTATGGATGTTACCATATTTTTCTACAAAGGATTGGGGGTGCTACTCCTGGATCCGACATCAGCCAACGCTGACAAGTGGCCCCCACTCAGTCGGCCCCCTCACGAAAACCAGTTAAACTGGCCCAGTTCACTTCTACCACTGACATGTGGGACCATCCTGGTTTATTAATTTCCTTTCACATTTTAATTTCCCATGCGATTAACATGTGAACCCCACCGGTCATTAAAAGTGAAATTTTGGTATTATTTAAATCCTGAGAGAATATTCCATAGAATATTTTTCCTTTTCTCTCATTTTCAGCATTTTCTTTTTCGACCAAATTTCCAGAAAAATGATTACAAATTAATGATGAAACTTTGTTTACAAAAGTTGGCGGTATTGCCATTAGTTTGGAAAATAAAATAAAATGGTGGAAACCTTGTTTCGGCTAGGGCGAATGGATGGAGTTATTGACTGTCTCGCCTTGGTTGGTTATGGACTGACGCTTGTATTATTTCCAACTGAGCATTCATCGCACAACCACATGGATGGAGTGGATAGCCCTGACCAATTAATTTACTAAGTTCTAGCATTCACCCACATATAGCAGTTGTTAGGTGTTCCTTTTTGGGATTGTGCAAATGATGGTAGTAGACGTCCATATCTGTTGGGGCCTTGCACCTAATGATGGTAGTAGGCGTCTATGTTCATGTAGGTTTTCCCCACAACGGTGAGTTCTAGGTCGAAGGTAGTTGACGTCCATGACTTGGGGTAAAACTCATTGGACGGGCTGATGTTAGAACAAAGTAATGTAAAATTCTTGTAATAATCACTTAGTCGCACAACCAAGGAAGCGCGTCATGGTCGATATTACAAGTTGATTATCTCGTGTGAGTAGAGTTGTACAATCTATGCAGAGTATAAAACTGTTTGAACAATTGTAACCATGGTCAAGGGCGGGCAAAGTGTGCTTTCACATGGTAGATCTTTGGTTTTAATTTGCAAATAATCTCTTTCAGAAAAGTAGGGAGTAGATGAAACTCTCAATCCGTTTTGGTAGCCGGAGTCAGTCAAATAGTTGATAATCAAGGCAGTTGGAGCCATTGAGAATTGAAAGTAGTGTAAGGTAGTTGGAACATTCACTAGATATGTAGTTATCTTGATTAACTAAGGTAGTTGGAACATTAACTAGATATGTAGTTATCTTGATTAACTAAAATTCTTTGTGATCTATTTTTTGTATTGAAATACAAAATACTTCTTTACGCTAAATAAAACTTACTGAGCCATCCTTGTTAAGCCTTGCCTATTGCATTTTTTTTCAAGACTTGCAGAATACTTTATATACTCACATACTACACTCCGAAATGAATCATGGAAGCTTTCAAAAATGCTAAGGAAGACTATGACTTCTACGTGTGTGGCTAAAACAAAGGATACCCGGAGTACTAGGTCACGAGCTCCAGTCGATTGCATGTGAGTATATGGATGGGCCATCACTTAGTGTTATCTTCTTCCACTGTAGTTTATTCGAGTTGTTTAGTCTGAAAGTGCGGTAATTGTAAGCTTCGACCATAAGTTCATTACTTTTTTTTTCAATAATATTCAATAGTTTTACGTTTATAACATATGTGTTGATATTGAATGGTGTAACTATGTGAATTAGCTACCGATCCAGGGACTAGTGTTGATTTACACAGAGGGTTTCAGAATCAGAAATACGGGCCCCGACAAGAGCCCACAAATTTCTATCCGGATTGAGAAAATTGCATTTGGCATTCATCATCTCACCTGATGCAAATTTTCTCATTAAAGTTGGCTAAAATTCTGATCGATGATGCCCAAATACAGTTATATGGATACATAGTAGTATGGGATCATTTGGATCCATTGGCTAATTATATTGTCAATCATAGCAACAGGTGTACAAGGCTCTTATTCAACTTCATGAACGCCCTGCACTCAATCCTTTGGAGGTCTTGCAACGTTCACGCTCCTTCTATGGCATGTAGAAATCGTATTTTCCCTCCAAGCTGCAACAAAACTACTTGATCGTCTTCTTGCTCCTGTTCTTTTTACCCCAAAACTAGCATGTCGCGCGTACTGACAGAAGAACTAGTAAGAAACACCCAAATTCTCGAACCTCATGTAGACCTATGACACCATATGGTCGGGAACATTCTCGTCCTGACAATAGCAAAATCTTAGTTAACATTGTAATATCTAATGGAATAGCAAGTAAAAGATAGTTATAGAGGACAGTAAAATAGGACGAGGGTAAAGTCAGTAATAGAACAACATGTTGGTAGTAAAAGCGCTATTAAAAGACTCGTAAAACACACATACGTGAGTGTACAACCAATCGGTGTTGGGTGTCCTCATCTCGCTTGGAGAAACAATGATTGTGGCGTCAGGATCGAGGCATGGAGTAGAGAATCCCGGTTGTCGGGGTGGCTTACAGCAAGAGGTACAACGTTTACCACCGGCGTAGCCGTCTGCCTAGAGGAACTCGGGGTGTCCGTTGTCCC
This sequence comes from Hsuehochloa calcarea, assembly GCA_036346395.1. Taxonomy (NCBI): domain Eukaryota; kingdom Viridiplantae; phylum Streptophyta; class Magnoliopsida; order Poales; family Poaceae; genus Hsuehochloa; species Hsuehochloa calcarea. The sequence goes on along the minus strand of CM070615.1, from coordinate 6,023,009 downwards.
ACTGGGCATGGCAGTAAACGACAGGGGAATCCACATGCACTGGAGGCACATCTGACCGACACGGGCGACGGAGAATGAGCACTGCCGAGCAGAGTTCCTAAGTGCTCACGGGGGGACGGCTAGTAGTCATTCTCCCTACCGATTCGTCGAAAGCGGATGTTGGGGGTGGGGGAGAAGCGATGATGATCTAGCGAACGTGGGAGGAGGGGCGGATTTTATGTTCGTTTACATGGGGAGCACATTTCGTGGGATGCATGGGATCACCTGCATTTTTTTAGTAGGCGACGCGGCAGGATATGGGGGAGCGATTTGTTGGTGGCACGCACGGGGATCACATGAACATATTGAGAATTCGTGTCATACAGTAAAATGCAGTTTGTAATAAAGTAAAACATAGTAATAAGAGTAGTAATTATAAACATACACATGAGTAGTAATAATTCACGACATTTACAGTAATATAGCTCAAAACAAATGGTAAAGCTCGGTGGGGACAAAAAACGATTTGGGGGTACCTTTTCACCGCTAGTACTAGTGTTTTCTGGGACTAATTTTACTGTCAAGCATCGTCCGATTTGGGAACGACTATTTTTTACTATCATGTGCATTGTTTTACAACCGATCCTGTGTGGGAAGTGCGAGGGCTGACGTGCGTCCATGCACCGTCCGATTTGCCAGTTTTACTATCAATTCCAAGACCAACTGTTTTTTACTGCAGATGTGGTCATCGCACGATCATTTTTACTATCGATTTTACCACAAATTACGTGATACGGAAGTGTTACTACCGGTCTGGAGGATACCTAGCCATTTACTACCAATCACAACATGCACACGCATCTTTTACTACCGATCCCGTGTGGGAAACGCGGGGGCTGGTGTGTCGCACATAGCGTGAGGGAGCGTGGGCTGGTGCGTTGCAAGAAGCACAACCTAGGCTACGGCCCACACGTAGAATAAGTAGTATATGAGAAGTGGGAGTACGTACTCTTAGGATTACCATGCCATTTTTGTGTGTGTGTGCACTATTATATAGCTGAGTGTAAAATAGCTATTAGCTATTCTATGCCCCACCACCTTCTGTAGGTCAAAACCCACTTTCCAACTTGGTCAAAGAAAACCCACCACCTCGCACCTCCAGTCAACCCCTATGTCGCTCTCCACCAACCTTTTCAGTGCTCAGACGATGCAGTAATTGATTGGCTTAGGTAGAATAAATCCAAACTTTCGGTGTAGTAATTGTTCTTTATAGTGTCAAAACATATTCATCATGGATATCTTTTTGTTAAGAACTTTTTCCAGCAAAACACTTTAAACATATTGTAAATAGGATTGCAACTAGAGATAGGATCTAACTCCTTCAAACTAACTTATCTCCTAAGATATCTTTGGAACCAACCAATCTCCTAACCTATCTTTAATTCGTAAACTTCGAACTTGATGGGCAAGGATGATTAGGCCGCCAACCGTTTAGGCTGCACCAGCTTGGTCCTGTGTGTCAGCTATGGTGGCTCTGGTCCCACATTGACACTGGTAGGGAATTCCCCACATGACACTAATTCTGTTCTCCGAGAATATCTTTAGTGCAATTAACATTCAGCACAGAGTTCCTATTCGTAACTGATTTGATTTGGTGGTGGGGATAGTTAGATGACAATATGGCACCATGACATTCCCTTACTCAACATTAGCTTAATTTTGGGGTGTAAGGTTTAATCTTAGATTCGTCTTTTTCCACAACTATCGGTGGCTTCATCCTAGTATAATGAGTTTGATATTGAGAAGTGGTTTTAGTGTGATCTGGGCTTGTTGTTGGGTTCCATTCTCCATTTGATTCTTCCAGCACTTTATTCATCACATGAATTTGAATTATGAGAATAATTTCTTCGATGTAGTTAAATGACTCATGCATTTGTCCACAGTGAGCTTGCAAGATATAAGCACTGGAGATTTTAATAAACTGTTGGATATCTATGGTTGCAATGGCCTTGCAATGCATACCATGGAGGTTCCAAACTTGATAATGCCATCTTGATAGAAATTTTTGTTGAAGGTTGTTCTATATTCTCATGTGGTTGATATGTTTCAATATATGAATTCATCTTGTAGGGCCTTAAAGAAATCAATGGCTTTAGTGAAGAGAAGGTTTATAAGATCTCTGGTGGTTTGATTCTCACTGCAATGATCTCAATTTGAAATTTCCCTGGAATAAATTCTACATGATATGGTGTTTTGAAATTGCTTTATTTTTTTAAATTTCACAGGGCCAAGCCTCTGCTACTAAAATTGAAGTCAATGCTCCTGGCTGTAAAATATGTTTCAATGTCGTGCCAACCAATTATGTTGGAGATCTTTTGAATAGAATTGAAGACAATTGAGGGTTCACAATTGATGATCACTACTTAACCCACTTTGGTAAAGGCTTGAACCCTAAGAAGAAATTAGCATACTATGATATGTCAAAGGTTATGGAATTCGAACTTCATCCTAGCATGCGTGGTGGAGCTCCTGAAATGTATGAATGTTATATATGTTTGAATTATTTTCTATTTTGTTATTGTGCTTATATATTGAAGTTTTGACAGGTCACCTGCACTAGGTGAGTTCCTTTCTCTGAATCGCGGGATTGATTGAGTGTTTGAGGCTTGACGGCGGCGGCCGGACCTTCGTTTCGTTTCAGTTCTTTTGGTATGTAGGGTTCTCTTAAGTTCTGTTTGACTCACTTCTAGTACGCAGGTTGGTGGGGCTGTTGGTTCTTAGATTTGAATAAATACTTGCTATGGGTGGATTGGTGCGTGCAAGTTTTTTTTTTGTGCATGTAATTGTTTAGGAGGCTTGGCGATTTCTTGCACAGCAATGCTAGTTTGGAAGATTTTTTTCCTGGTGAGGGGTTTGTGGTAGCGTCAGTCAGTGGTGGACTCAGAACTTTATTAATAGGGTTTGAAAGAAAAATATTATAATATCTTTTGAATATAGGTTAATACTCTTTTCGTTCTTTTTAAGTGATATTTTAGAATCTATGCAATCAAAATTTCTAAAATTTGACTATTAGTATATTTACCATGATCTAGATTGATATTTTCAATAAAAGTTTTTTCATAATTTTTTTATATTTTTACTAGTATGGAATTACAATGTTTTACTTTGGAAATTTCATAGGGTCATTTAAAATAGAACTTAGAGGGAGTAACACGCTAAGTATTTAGACGGCCCAACTAACATACCTACTTAAAAAATATATTTTATTTGAGCACAACTCTATTACAAGTCACTCTTTTTTAAAACAGATATCCAGCTCTCACACTCTTCTCTTTTCTTATGCTCTATCTTGGCATAATCGCATATGAGAAATGAGTTATTTTGCTCGTATATATAGACTATTATAACCATTAATTAGTGACAATAGACATAATCTAATCCATTGAAAGAAAATATCTAAAGCGTTTAGATATTTCTAAGAATTTCTGAATTTTTAAATTGGATAATCTAGAATCTTCTCGTGAAATTTCTCCCTATTGAACCTTGAGAAACTTGATGGGTGAATAGGAATATCATTAACATGGTATGGTATATGCTATCATTTTTCATAACAAAAAAAGATAAAAAAAGGATACAATAGTTCCTAGAAATTATGTAATGGAACTAATTAAACACAAATAGAGCTAAGAAGAGAAATTAACGCACACTACGTAGAAAACAATTTGAGAAATATCGTTTATCTTAACCAATTGCCAAAACCTCATATCTGCAATTTTGGAAAGAATGCATAGAAAAGATATATAATATGTGTATTCCTTTCTCTGGCTCTTAATGCGGTGGTACAAGGATTTTGATATTACTATATCCAAATGTGTGCTTATGTGTTTTTTCATAAACTTATGTGCTAGACCCTAATTTATAGTTAAACAAGATAGAAACATAATTATCTAACTACATTAACTATAGGATGTTTGTTTATCTTTCTAGAGTAGTGAGGATAAATATTTTATCTATATAGTTTTATGAAAATTAGAATTATCTTTCTCTATGATATGGCTTCCCTATAAAGGACCTGAAATACCTTGCTTACGTATCATTGGAAAGTGCATTAACATAAATACGGCAGTAAGTAGAGGCAGTACAAAGGTATGTAAACTATAAAAACGAGTCAAAGTGGATTGGCCCACACTAGCACTTCCACGTAATAACTCCACTAAAGGCGATCCTATTACCGGAATCGCTTCAGGTACACCTGTCACAATTTTGACTACCCAATAACCAATTTGATCCCAAGGCAAAGAATAACCGGTTACACCAAACGCGCAATGAAGTATATATATGGAATTTTGTGGTGAGATGTTACTCTATTTGATAAAAAATTGTTGCTCTATAATTTAAGCGGAATTGCTACATAATACTCAACTAAAAATTTATTGAAATTGATCGATTTTCTCATCATTCGATTTGCATCCACAATCCGTGATCTGGCTGAGAGGTCTTTGACTTCTCCAATGACCATGTTAAGGTTAGAGTTCAGATTCACCCATTTAGATTTTGGGTTCACCAGAATCCCAAACTATATAGGGAGGAGAGCAGCGACAGATCAACGTTGGGAAACAAAGATAGTGGTGACGCCACTGGCTGCAGGTACATAGACGAATAGCGGACGATGTCAGGGGAGGGGATGATTGTGAGTTAGGTCTTGAGGATGCGGTGGGTGGTAGGGGCGACAGATGCAGCGATGGGGAGGTAGCGGAGAGGAGAAAGATGCTATTGTGACTTACGTTAGGATGGAGATGGTTATAATAAAAGCAAGTGCATAAAAAATCCAACTATTTTTTAACGATCAATGATCGGTCATTACCTCGTTTAAGAAGGGTAGTATTTTTCTACCGGAATCGTATCATACGACATTGCAACAGCTGACATTGCAACGCTGACATTGCAAATGCGATGACAGAGAGGAACAGTACCATAACATTAGTCTATTTTCATCTGTTGGATCAAAGGAGCAATGGATGGGATGGAACCGCGACAGTGATAGCTATAGTAAAGTGAAGTAATATTTACTGTTCTACTGTTGTTTTCGGCTAAAATGAATCTGGTGCGTTCTTTTTTTATCCAACTATCAGCGTTCCTAATGGATGCGATTCCTTTTCTACCATATATCGTATCTTTCTGTGCGCTGATTCAGCTCACGCAGAGTCTCCCCTGGCAGCGGCGCCCCTCCCCCAGATACGGCGAGTCGGCGACCGATACGTTATCCGCCTCCGCCTGCTCTCTGTTTCCAGTTTCCACAGTTGGCCAGATCGATCGACAGATACGTTCTCCGCCTCTTGTCTTCGTTTCCACTGTTCGCCATATCCGGTACCCCTTCTCCGGCGGCCGGCGCGGTGAGTTTTTTTATCGTCCTCTTCTCCTCCCCTTCCTTCGTTCCCACCGTTTGCCAGATCTGCCCTCCTCCCCCTTCTCCGGCAGCCGGCGCGGTGAGCTCCAGCCGGAGATCCCCCGTCAACATCCTCGTGGGGTATCTTTTCTTTGCTGTGATCAATCTCATCCAAATATTTATTTCTGGGATGGATACTCCAATCCGTCCAGTGTGTTGCGTGGTGGAGTACTAATAGCGGTATATTTTCCAAAAAATTGGGGTTCAGCTGAACCCCCATGCCCCCACGTTAGGTCCGCCCTGGCCAAAGTTTTCTGGGAAAAGTATCATATCGAGTAGTATTTGTGAGCATATCTGTATTTGATGTAGTGAAATTTGTGGTAAGTTACATACTTACAGCTGCGCTTGCAGCACTGCTCATGTGTTTTCACTTCTCACTGTTGCAATAGAAGTCTAGAACTCTCTCTGCACATGGCGGTTTGATTAGTTGGCTTCGTAGGTGGAGATAGTGTGTTTTATATTTTCCTGCAGTTGGTCTTGAGCCAGTGAACAAGACACTAGGTGACCTTCCTGTTTGTCCGTTTGCAGTTTCGAAGATGGCGCGCCGAGGATTGACGGAGCAGGACTTAAGCAAACTCGATGTGACAAAGCTCCACCCTTTGTCGCCTGAAGTTATCTCACGCCAGGCGACGATCAATATTGGTATGGACGTGATTCTTCCAGCAATGTTTTGCAGTTCTCTGGTTCAGTATTTGTAATAGAATTTATTACTGAAGTTAGTTTTCCTAAGTTCTCCTGTGTGAACAGTGAACTAGCTATGCTTCATGATTTATTGATTGGGTTATCCTTCATTAGTTTTTAGCTCTGCTTATCTTGTACCATGCAAGGAACTGTGGAATGGTTCTTGTATACCAAGATACATTTCCCATATTTTGATCAGGGTAGTGTGATGCTTATATTACTTTTGCTCCATAATGGAGTTTCATTTTCATGCTGTTGCTTATTTGCTGATACGCAGATGTTGGAACTATTTTATTTCCTCTGGATGCACCTGTTTAAGCCTTGCCCATGGTACTGAAGTCTCACATAAGACCTGGATACACCATTTCTGTTTGTACTTGGTAGTTGGTGTACACCATTCTTTCTTTTGTAAGATATTATGCATGGGGAAAGCAATCTGAATAGTATTATAATAAGATAATGTGATGAGCCTAAGTGATGCACATGACGGATTCTGTATTTTATAACTAGGAAAACTTCAGTGAATCTTATTTGTACTTTTGATTTGTGAACCATCAGTTACTTTTGTTTATGTTTTTCCTTTAAATTTCGCCATGGCCTTAGGATAGTATTCAAATATTATGTGACATAATGCAAAGCAAGAACCTCCTGCAGTGGTATAATATTCTTCATCTTTATGTAACACATCAGGTACCATTGGTCATGTGGCCCATGGAAAGTCTACTGTCGTGAAAGCTATATCCGGAGTTCAGGTATCATTCGTATATTCCATTGTCACATTGTCTTTCCAAATTCTGAATCTGAATTCTGGTTACGCCTGACAAGTATGTATCACATTTATTAGTAACTTGTGAGTTTTCCATATTACACCAACATGTGATGCTTTGGTGTGCACCTTTTGGTACATGCATGAGTAAATTACAGATAACTTTGAAATTTATGCTAGGAATATGGTGTAGATTTGTTTAAACCTGATTCAGAAAAGCTGTATACTTGTATCTGAGAATTCATTTGATATTACTATGAAGTAAAATAAGTGCTGCTATTCCTTAAGTAAAGGCACTGTTGTAGTTCATGCTTCTTTGTCTATGTTTGCTACGTTGATTTCTATACTGGTTAGTAACTGATGGTTGTTGAGGTGCGCAATCTTTTTCAGTATGTTTGTGCTTCATATGTTATTTATTTTGTATAATTGTAATGGCTTCCTTTTTATTTGTAGACTGTTCGCTTCAAGAATGAGCTGGAACGTAACATCACAATAAAGCTGGGTTATGCTAATGCAAAAATCTACAAATGTGAGGATGACAGATGTCCACGACCAATGTGCTACAAGTATGTAATCATCCACAAAATGTCATGAAGTTCTTTTTTAACATGATTATCTTCTATTTTTATCACCTGTTAACAATGCAGCAAAAATAACTCCAGCAGGGCTGTTCTATACTCTTACAGATCGCTGAACCTTTCTGTTTATATAATTTATTTTCTGGTGAATATCTGGTAGAACTCATGATTGGAATCTCAAATAATTTAGTCTCCGGAAAATAACTAATATATGATTCTTTGCATGATTCTCCAGAAAATAACTAATATATGATTCTTTGGCATTCACCTACTTAGAATTACTGCCTTGTTGTCAAGCTCTTATGTATTATGTGTTGACTTTCGTTCTGTTATATAAAGGGCTTATGGAAGCGGAAAAGAAGATAGCCCTTTCTGCGATGTGCCTGAGTTTGAAAACACTAGGATGAAGCTCCTGAGACATGTTTCTTTTGTTGATTGCCCGGTATGATGAAACCTTGCCCTTTTTCTCCTGTGAATGTTCAACATGAATTCTCACGACACTGGCCTAACCATTTATTGCCCAACCTGAATGTTCAGTAATGTAGCTGCATGCAATTCATGGCTTTGGACTAGCCTGCAACATATGTTTCTATTTGTCCTTTTCTGTCATTTATGATCATGAGGTTGCAGTTGCATCAAGCCGTAGATGATAAACACTGTTTGCACTAAAAAGCACATACCCAGATAAAAGACTTGGCAAATCATCTCAAGTTGTTCTCTGATGGGCCATTAGATTTTGGTTTTATTGTTTGAAGATGATTTTGCAGAAGGATTATATGTATTAACAATATCTATCTCCTTGAACAGGGGCACGACATTCTCATGGCTACAATGCTTAATGGAGCCGCTATCATGGATGGAGCATTGCTATTGATAGCAGCGAATGAAAGCTGCCCACAACCCCAGACGTCTGAGCATCTTGCAGCTGTTGAAATCATGCGTCTCCAACATATCATCATTCTGCAGAACAAGATTGATCTTATCCAGGAAAGTGCAGCGATGAACCAGCATGAAGCAATCCAAAAATTCATCCAGGTCACTACTGTTCATCATCTCTCTTGTTAATTGTTATAATACATTTATTTTTTTTCATGATTGATATTATTTTTTCATCTGTGCAGGGCACGATAGCTGAAGGTGCTCCTGTGGTGCCAATATCTGCCCAGCTGAAGTACAATATTGATGTGATCTGTGAATACATCGTGAAGAAAATCCCCATTCCCGAAAGGAACTTCACTTCACCTCCCAACATGATTGTTATTCGCTCCTTTGATGTTAACAAGCCTGGTTCAGAGGTTGATGAAATTAGAGGTGGTGTAGCAGGCGGCAGCATCCTCAGGGTATGTAGATCTCAGTCATGGAACATAATTTGATTGTCACTGTTTTGTTTTCTCTTGTGGTAAATATGAACTGAATGGCAATGCTTATTTACAGGGTGTTCTGAGGGTGAACCAGAACATTGAAGTTCGCCCTGGCATTGTCATGAAGGATGAGAGTGGCAACATCAAATGCACCCCAATCTACTCGAGGATTGTCTCACTCTATGCTGAGCAGAATGAACTCCAATTTGCTGTGCCAGGAGGGCTTATTGGTGTGGGAACAACCATGGATCCAACTTTGACGCGTGCTGATAGGCTGGTTGGCCAGGTTCTAGGTGAAGTTGGGTCGCTTCCTGATGTATACGTGGAGCTTGAGGTTTGTCAAATCTTTGTCGCTTAAAGATTTTAGTCAGTCTGAAATTGCTGTTACTTACATCCTTGGACCTTGCTTTGCAGATCAATTTCTTCCTCCTTCGAAGGCTGTTGGGTGTGAGGACAAAGGGTACAGAAAAAGCTGGGAAGGTTTCCAAGCTCACAAAGGGTGAGATCCTGATGCTTAACATCGGATCTATGTCAACAGGCGCCCGTGTGGTTGCTGTTAGGAACGATCTTGCTAAGCTTCAGCTCACTGCACCTGTCTGCACAAGCAAAGGCGAGAAGGTTGCCCTGAGCCGCCGTGTCGAGAAACATTGGCGCCTCATCGGATGGGGCCAGATCCAGGCCGGCACGACACTGGAAGTTCCACCCTGCCCGCTCTGAAGCATAGTACTCTAGAGTCTAGACAGAACTTGAGTTTGTGAGAGAAGAGAGAAGAAACGTACAAGGGCAGAGAGCTCCTAGGTACAATTTTTGTGGGGTGGAGGAGAAAACATGAGTTTGGAAGTCATGTCTTGGCGTGTTATCGCGTATTCGTCTACGTGACTAGTTTGCTTTCACTAAGTCCGAATTTTGGAACCCATTTCTTGCCTTGTTATTATGAATGTGTTTAGTAGGCGAGGAACCTACTACTTTGGATCAGATTTGTCTAATTTTACCTTGCCTCTCTCATCCACTTCACTTAGAGCAGATTTCTACTGATGGTAAATACGACACCAAATTTTAATCGTCCTCTCCCACTATCGTTCGGTTGATTTGTTTTCCCAGTGGAGCTCTGCCTTTTCTTGGCACGACACAGAAGCAATTTTTTAAAATAATATTATTAAATTACAAAACTAAATAGATGTCCCAAAAAAAAAAAACTAGGTTCATATCGCCAATTTAACTAGTGACAGGGATCATGTTTGCTCCTTGTCATCGGTTCAACTCTCTATCGTTAGTTGAACTGGTCACATAAAGTGATCAGTGCCCCTATCGTCAGTTGATGAACTGGTGATAGGAACACACTCCCCCCTATAAAAAACATTGAAACTCTAAAATTCAGGTAAAACTCATTTTTTTTCAGAAAAAGGAGGAGGGAAGGGAGAGGAGTAGAGGGGAGGAGAGAAGCCAACAAAGCGCTGCACGTTCGGTCGCCACTTTTCAGGTAATTTTTTTAACTGAATGGATTACATAGTTTTATATGCACGATTATGTAGTGCAGTATATTGTACATAATACTTTTCGGTGAGTAGTCTAGTTTGAGATATGTGATTATTCGTAGAAATCTACTTTACGGTGCAGTGCGTCAAGTATATAAGATGTCACCAATTTTAAATTTTACTACGGTTATGGAACTATTCTTGAGGGTCTCGAGGGGATTGATTTGCGTTATTTCCAATCGGTGACTATGCCCCTGCCAAGAGCAGAGAGGTGTACATGGGGGGTTGTGACGCGATGCTTATTTCACTTATTCCAAGTGGACCATGATGTGTATAATTTGAGATTGAGTTACTTTGCCCCCCGATCAGCATAGCGCACATATTGAGAGTTAGTGTAGCTCAAGGGAATAAGGTACTGGCAGTCATATGTACACATGTCGAGGGAGGGAGAGTGGGATTTGGTCCTTCTGGCCTAGGCATATGCCAATCTCACCCTGCATCCGTGGCTGAACAAGAAGAGGGTGGTGATGCCAAAGAAGAAGTCGGTGACTCGAGCCACAGCGCGGCGCACACAATGGCCGAAGGTCCGGGAGTAGTTGGTCCTGTCGATGAAGACCCTGTGAAAGGAGCTCCTTCAGTTAGGCAAGCTAATGGACTTGCTGACGAGGGTGAGAAGCTTGAAGCCCTAGTTCAAATGATGGATCTCGAAGATCGGGACTACATGGCATTGTCAGAAGATCAAGGATCCAACTATGAGGATGATGTGGACTAGCAGGCGGTTCCATCCAAGTGGAACACATACCATTTCGACAACCTCGTCGTCAACGAAGGCTCCCATGTGTCATGGGAGTACGACTAGAGCAAGGTCAAGCAAGGAGCTATGTACAAATGCAAGAAGGTCATGCAGGAGGCTGTCAAATTCTGGGCCTTGTCAGTGCGGAGTACATTCACAGTCATCAAGTCTAACCCAATATGCTACGACATGAAGTGCGACATAGAGGGATGCCCTTGGTGAGTGCACGCATTCCAGCCTAAGTAGGACACCTACCGGAAATGCTCTATAGTTCCCACACACATGTGTCATCGTTGAGTCGGTGTAGTCTCACAGGAACCTATTATTAGGCTTCATCGCCAACCTCATGTACGGTTAGATCATGGATAATCTACATTTTGAGCCATGATCCATCATTCAGGCGGTTGATGCAAGGTTCCAACACACAGTCAGCTATGTCAAGGCTTGGAGGGTAAAACAGAAGGTATTGGAATCAAGGTTTGGCACGTTCAAGGATTCCTACCACAACCTCCCCGAACTACTACGAGTCATACAAGACAAGAATCCCGACACTCATGTCGACATTTAAGATTCCACACATCTGATGTGGGCCAATAAGAGGGTACTACACCGAGCATTCTTTGCATTTGGTTCATGCATCAATGCATTCTGGCACCGCTGTCTAATCTTGTGTGTGGATGACACATTACTAACCAGAAAGTACAAGGGCCAAATACATACTGCAATAGTGACAGACAGGAACAATCAAGTTCTTCCCGTGGCATCTGCTTTCGTGGAAAGCGAGAACACGGACAGCTGATTGTGGTTCTTGAGGAATGTGTAGATTTTTGTTGAACAGGGCCGTCCCAACGTATGCATCATACATGATTGGCATGCGGGCCTGCTGAGTGTAATAACTCAGCTACAACAAGGAGAAAACGAACGACTTCCATGGGTGGATCTGCAGAGCGGGTGGTGCATGAGGCACTTGGGTTCAAACTTCTACAAGCAGTTCCGCAACAAGTACTTGATGAACCTATTCAAGCGGTTGTGCAACCAAAACTAGCAGCAAAAGTTTGAAACACTCTGGAAGATTTTGGATGAGCGGACCCAGATGCATAGAAGAGAGGCAGCGAAAAGGTCCGCCCCAAGCGCTGACCAGGCCCCTGAAGCATTGCTAGAGCTACCCAAAGTGGTCCCAGTGTGACATAGAAGACAGGGGCGCAGGTGAAATGCTTCTCAGACTAGATTGAGCACGAGCCTAAGGAGAAGTGTTCATTGCTACATGATAGGGGTGGTGCACGATATGGTGTCATGACAACTAATCTAGCCGAGGTGTATAATTGGGTCATACACGGTGTAATGTGCCTCCCTTTGGTTGGTATTGTGGAGGTAATTCTCCGCGGTACCATAAACTATTTTGTTGACATAAGCAACAATGTGCCGCTCGCTATGGCAAATAACAGAGTACTTTACTCCGCCATGATCACCAAGTACATAGAGAAGAGTAAGAAGGGTGAGATACATCGGACATTCAAGATGGGCACAAGGGAGCCTCGCTTCGAGATAATGTACAGGGATAAAGGACGCCGCGGGACAAACCGCAAGAGCATCACTCATGAATACACACTTGTAACATCCTAATTTTCTCATCTTTAATAATCTCTTAAATAGTTAGTAGTTGGAAAATTCACCCTTTGAATTTTATTTGAATTTTAATAAAGCAATTTAATATGATTAATGACAACATCAACAATGGTCAAAACTATTTTACTTGGGTTCTATGTGCTTGGATATATTTTCTAGATTTTTCTAGAAATTTTCCGAGTTCATTTGCTATTTTCTATTTGCTAAGTGCCTTTTATGTATTTTATAAAAAAAGAAAAATCTATTTAAAATCTCGGGAACAGTGTCGGGCCAAAACCCATTTCCTATTCCTTTCGGGCCCATCTTCCCACGCTAGACGTCGCGCCTTCGTCCCTATGCTAGGTGGGCCCCGCCCGTTAGGTGGTCGTTGTCGTCCTCCCGTTGCCTTCCTCGCACCGCATCTCGACCACGTCCAACATGGCTATGCTTGGAAGCTCCATCCGACAACGAATCTCCAACAAGGAAATCTTGCATCGACCTTATCCTTTTAATCCTTGTACCTTTCCGCACCCGAATCTAACCATATTGTATCCCGTATCCCCTTCAAACTCAGAATCAATCTCGTAACCGAAACGAACTCGATATGGGGATTTTCAAATCCGGTACGCCCGAGGCCTATAAATAGGACCCCTGGGTTCGCCTTCTCGCTCTGATCTCAAAACCCAAGCCACTGCAACCCTCAAGCTTTAGCGCCGCCGTATTGGAAGTTTTAGGGTTTCGCCGCCGCTGCTCGTTTTCTCCAGATTGCGTCGTTGTCTTCATTGCCTCATGGTCGTCGACCACGCCGTCGTCTTCGCAGTCACCAGGGCTATCTCCAGCACTCCTTCACGACCACGAGACGTCACTGGTGTTCGTCGCCGACAATAGCCGGACCTACTCCGCCGCTTCATCACCAATTCCAGCCAACTCGATGACCTAATGTGCCAATACCAGTATTAGTATATGTGCAATATCCTATTCCACCCAGTGCGCGCATTCACCGCTGGCAATGCGCCGCCGTTCACCGTTGTCGGATTAACCCGAGCCTCGCCGTCGTCTTGTCAACGTGTCGTGCCACCTTATCGGCCACATCTACTCGTGAGCACAAGTGTCATGCCATATCTACTCGTGGACACACTTGTCTGCTACCTCACCTGCCACATATACTCGTACCACCCACGTGTCTGCTCGATCGGCCGCGTCAGTGCTTGAATGTTCTATCTGAACTCTAACCCAAATCCGATCTAGTGTAAACCCAGTCCACCATACACCGTGTCTATGCCATGTGGAGTCCACCACCCATATCACTGTTCCGTGAACCTATGAACCTGTAGGGCCTTCTATGACTAGGTAGTCATAACCTTCTATGACCAGGTAGTCGTAACCTTCTACGACCATGCAGTCAAAACCTTCTGGCTATGTGGTCGAAACTCCCTCTGAGTACATGTAGTCGAGAAGTGATGAATAGTACTAAATGAACATTGATCTATGAACAGTACTTGGTGTGCAATACTCGATGTACAGTGCTCGATAAAATGTACTCGAATTCTTTTTTGAGTATTTTCTTTAGATTTAGAACTTCCAGAAGCCATATCTTCTTCATCCGAACTCCGTTTAAGCCCATTCAAATTCCTAAATTCATCTAAATTCGAGTTCTATCTTTTTAAGATTTTTATTTAATTTTTGGAGTTATTTTTTCTCTTTGTTTTTTTTATTTATTTATTTATTTATATTTGCGAGTAGACGTTGATACTTGGGGGAATTTTGAAGGAGCTCACCAAGACCAAGACCAGTATCATGATTTATTTCAAGGCAAATTATACCTTTGATCATGTTGGACCCAGTTTTTAAAACTACTTTGATTCAAAGTACCATATTCCACTTTAAGTATTTATTTAAATGCTTTTGGGTTAGTTATTAATCCTATTTATTTATGTCCACCTTGTCTATTGTAACATCATGATCTTTTGTCATCCTAGCTTGGTTCATTATTTAGTTGGTATTATCATAGCACCAATGTGGGTTGGTTAGGCGAATAATATTTCTTAGCCATGCTACGAGTCACACATATCATTTGAGTTGCAATTATAAATTTGACTAAGTGACTATGGAACTTTGTGTAATGCCCTAGAGGCAATCGTAGAGACGATTGCATCACCTCTATGTTCATGATTTATTGAATAAATATTATTATGTTCCTTGAATGAATCATCAGTTATAAAATTAACGAGTATGTGACTTATTGGTGAAGCTCTTTTAAATTATGATGATGTCGTTCTAAATGTATCTCTGGTCGAAAATCACTGGTCGGAACACTAGAGATCTATCGATCAGCACATGTATTAATTGATGACCATGTTTCACCGGTCATGGATATAAGGATATCGAATCAATAATGTGAACACATTTTAGAGAAATGGTCTTGGATTGACCCACCTTGAGACACTGTTGAGATTGTTATGATTTCATGTGTCATCAGTTGGTCTCAAGCAATGATGATGTATAATCCTTGGACCTGAGATCGGCATGATTTTCTACATGTGTAAGAGTGCACTTTGGAGTTGCCAAAGGCTACTCCGTAACCGAGTAGTCATAAAGGTAGCTTTCGACTATGCTACGAAACATGCGGAGAAATGTGACTGGTCGGATATGGGATTTTCCCTCCTAACATAACAAGAGAGATGTCTCTGGGCCCCTCGATGTGGTCGGATAAAGAAAGATATCACTGGTGGTCGAAGAGTTCGACCACATGAAGTTATCTATCACTCGATCGAGAAAGAATTGAACAGTCTGTGGATGACATTATATCTCACCTAGAGTTCAACCATATATCGTGAGGCAAAGGGATATACTCGAGCTGGTCGTTCAGTACGATCAGATACGAACTAGTCGTATGGAGATACGAGCTGGTTGTAGGCTGGTCGAACATGATCTCTAAGAGGTCGAGACCAAATATGAACTGGTCATAGGCTGGTCGAAACCGAGTTGTAAGGCGTTACAAACTGGTCGTGACAAATAGGACATGGTCGTAGATCATATTGCATCAAGGTTCGTCCGATATAATTCATGTGTATCAGGAATCGTTATGTCCTTCTAGGTGCCGCTGATGACTCATGATCGAAAAGGAGTTTCCGAGTCACTACCGATTGTGCATGAACCTACAGGGTCACACAGTTAACGGTCTAGAAAAACCAGTACAGATATGATTCGTCACACGTGTTCGGATAAGATCTGTCACGGGCACTATTTAAGGATATGCTTGAGGCTGTTAGGAGAAGAGACCGACAATATAGAGGAGACACACGACAAGATTGACGTGAGTTTCTCCAAACCATAGACGCCATCTTATTGAGAGAGTCTTCCCGTGTAACTTGGTGCTAGCACACCAGCGTACGATGTTCTTACCCTGGACGCGTGGATACCGTAGAGGCGCTACTGCGGTTGTTGTTGCGTTAGAGGACGATCCGCGTCATTGCAAGGAAAGCAATTAGTTGCTAGAGGAGACGATCGGTGACGACTACGCTGGATGATTGACTGCGATGACAATCAACTACGTCAGACGATCGACTATGACCACTGCTTCGACGTGCTCTTCATTGGACTAGGCTGCTCCAACTCTTCATCCACTGCATTGCGCGTTTGGTGGTAACGATATGTGATCTCTTGCTTAGATGGCATCCTGATATACGTGGTAGAATTTTTGAATTGTCATCTAACATAGCCTACCCGTATCCCAACAGTAGTATCAGAGCCATCCTACGTAGTTTTTGATCTAGATCGATCGCATATTACTGGTCGGGTCTGGTAACCTAGATCGGTTAATGTGATGAATCGGTCTAGACACTGGTCGATGAGATCGATCAGTGTTCGGTGATAGTAGATGGGTTTACAAGGAGGTATGAGCTAAAAGTACTAGATGATTTACTCAACTTGTTTTCGACTACCTTGCATGATACTCCTATTGGTCGAAATTCCACCATCGAAGTATGTAGCAGTGCATGGTCGTATCAAGGCAGTGATCAGATTGGTTCAGAGTAGGGTTAATATGATTAATCCGAAGATTTTTTAGGCTCAGTTACGTGAATAAGATTCATGTCCAAAAAAAGGTTTCCGAGAGCACTGCCCTCAACCAGCAAGGGGCGTTGCCCCTTCGAACCCCGCCTGCTAACTAGCTAGCGGGACCGCCGTGGTCGTAGCTGCATTATATAGTATTATGTGTTCATGACACCTGATAGAATTGGATTCTATGCATAACTCGTTTTTGCAGGGATTGATGTGAATAGTATGATCCATTGTGTATGTGATACGTGAATGGATTTCTCATGATCTGCCTTGTCGTGTTGTGAGATGGTTATCGAGCTACATATTATTGTATAACGGTCTGTGTACCGATATGTGATGATTGATATACTCGTCTGTAATTCATTAATAGCTTTTAGGAGTAATTCTTAGTAGATGAATGTGGTCGGAGACTTTAAGCATGATTGTCGAAGGACAAGAAGCATGGTGATGGAGATCGTCATGATAAGGGTCAAACTATTTTATAGTTTAATTTGATTATCTGTGAATGTTTATTCTTGTCATGCTATTTGATCATGTTTTTCATTAGTTGTTTTGACATGGTAGAATAGTATCCCTCAAGAAAAATTAAGTTGATTTGATGCCTTTCTAATTGTTGCGTCGTCACGATTTTGATCGCTAATTGGTAGGTCTTCCAAAGTAGAGTGCCATTAACTATCTTAATAAGACGGGGTGGATGTGGGACACCCACATGCATAGTGTTGGTTTAACTTGACAAGGCTATCAAAAGGGTTTTGGCCCTTGGGATAGTACTGTTGGTAGCCGGGGCATAGAGATGGCGTCCAATAGACAAAAGTCATATGTGATATGATTGGCAAGAGGTTGCCTACCTAAAATCACTAGGTTTCTAGCAGTGATGCCAAAGCTCACTAGGACTTAATGATTTTTGGATCGTGAACTCACTATATGTTGTTTGAGGGGAACATGGTTTAGAACATATAGTGAGAGTATCTTTTATTGACTGTTGATGATTAAAGTTGACCAGGTATGGACTGGTCATATAGTGATATTATACCAGATCCAGACTAGTTGTATAGTGATACAACCAGATCCATTCTAGCCCAGACTAGTCGTATAGTGATATGACCGAGTCCAGACTAGTCGTATGATGATACGATTGGATCCCGACTAGTCGTATGGAGATACGAGCTGGTCGTAGACTGGCCGAATACGACTACCAACATGAGTGTCTAATAGAAGATCTTACTTAAATATAGTGTTGAATCTTTGCATATATTTATGTTGTAGATCATGGCACCTACTACTTCTTCTGCACCTACCTTCAACACCTACCTTCAACTTGCGATCTATTCTTGAGAAATACAAACTGAATGGTACAAACTTAATTGACTGGTTTCGTAATTTGATAATGGTTCTCAAACAAGAAAAGAAGGAATATATTCTAGAGTTTCCCTATCCCGAGGAATCGAGTGCCGATGCTCCTCGTGCTGATAAGAATGCTTACGAGAAGCATTGCAATGATGCGGTCGATGTGCACTGCCTAATGCTTACGACCATGAACTCCGAGCTTCAGAAGCAATATGAGACCACATACGCTTACAATATGATTGTAGATCTGAAAGGTATGTTTTAGAATCAAGCAAGGGCATAGAGGTTTAACACCTCTAAGACATTGTTTTCTTGTAGGCTGTCAGAAGGTAACCTGGTCAGTCCTCATGTGACAAAAATGATTGGTCACATTGAGAGCTTGGAAAAGCTTGGTCTTCCCCTTAGCCAATAGTTGGTTACTGATGTGATTCTCCAATCACTTCCTGTGAGGTTTGAACCTGTCATATTGAATTTTCATATGAATGGTATGGAGAAATTAATGATCGAGTTGCATAGCATGCTTAAGGTTGCTGAGGAGAGCATGAAGAAAATTTCTAATCGTGTGATGATGGTTCAAAAGACTACTAGCTTCAAGAAGAAGGGTATGTCAAAGGGAAAGGGAAAGGAAAGATTCAAAATAAGATCGAGGGTCTCAAGGCTAATGAGAATGTTACCATTGTCATGAGACTGGGCATTGGAAGAGAAACTGCAAGAAGTACTTAGCAGAGATGAAAAAGAACAAGGGAAGTAAGACTTCCAGTTCAGGTATAAATGTTATAGAAATTAATCTTGTCGCTTCTCCGACCAGTTCTTGGGTATTTTATACCGGATCGGTTGCTCATATTTGCAATTCGATGCAGGGACTGATAAGGAGTAGAACCTTGGTAAGAGGAGATGGTTATCTTTGTGTGGGCAATAGAGCAAGAGTTGCTGCATTAGCTATTAGCTCTTTACCATTAGCTTTACCCTTAGGATTAGTTATGGAACTAAGTAATTGTTATTATGTTCCTGCCTTAAGCAAAAATATTATTTTTGCTACATGTTTAGGAGCAAAAGTTTATAAATTCAGAATAAAGAATAATTGTTGTTCAATTTATTTTGAAGATATGCTTTATGGCCATACTCCATTGGTGAATAGACTGCATGTTTTGAATATTGAGAACGAGATCATCTATAACGTTAATGCTAAGTGACTTCGACCTAATGATTTGAATCCCACTTTTATTTGGCATTGTCGTCTAGGTCATAAAAATGAGAAGCGCATGATGAAGATCCTCAAAGATGGTCTTCTAAACTCATTTGATTTTGAATCATTTGAAACATGTGAATCTTGTTTACATGGCAAGATGACAAAGGCACGTTTCACGACTAGAGGTGAGAAGGCAAGTGACTCATTGACCCTTGTACATACAAATGTATGTAGGCCAATAAGCACTTCGGCCAGAGTTGGTTTTCAGTACTTCATAACATTTACTGATGATTTCAGTAGATATAGCTATGTCTACTGATAAGACATAAGTTAGAATCCCTTAAAAAGTTCAAAGAATTTCATATTGAAGTGCAGAATCAAATTGGCAAGACAATCAAATGTCTACAATTTGATCGTGGAGGTGAATATTTGAGCCATGAGTTTGGAGATCATCTAAAGAAAAATGGAATTGTTCCACAACTTACTCCGCCGAGGACGCTTCAATGGAAAGGGGTGTCTGAACAACGGAACCGAACATTATTGGACATGGTTCGGTCAATGATGAGTCAATATAATCTTCCATTGCAATTCTTGAGATACACTCTAGAAACAGCGGCTTTCACTTTAAATAGTGTTCCATCAAAAACTGTAGAGAAGACACCATATGAGATATGGACCGGAAAGAGTCTTGAATTGTCTTTTCTTAGGGTATGGGGTTGTGAGGTATATGTCAAACGTTTGACGTTTGATAAACTCACACGCAAGTCCGATAAGTGCTTATTTGTGGGGTATCCTAATGAAACTAAAGGATATTATTTTTATAATCGGGTTGATAACAAAGTGTTTGTTGCTCGAGATGGTGTCTTCTTAGAGAAAGTGTTTTTTCCAAAGGAGGCAGTGGGAGCAAGGTGCAACTCGAAGAAATTCGGGAATCATCTAAAAATATTTCAAGTCCTATTGAACCTCTACAGGATGAACAAGATCTTGTTAAACCTGTAGATGAGGCGTCAGTCCCACGTAGATCAAAAAAGCCACATCAATTGTCTATAAGGTATGGGCATGATATTTTATTATTGAATAATGATGAGCCTAAGACTTATACGGAAGCGATGATGGACCCAGACTCTGAGTTATGCCTTGAAGCCATAAGATCCGAGATAAAATCCATGTATGACAATCAAATTTGGAACTTGGTTGATGCACCTGATGGTGTCACGAGCATAGAGTGCAGGTGGATTTTTCATAAAAGGATAGATATGGATAGAAATGTTCATATTCATAAGGCACGACTGGTCGCGAAGAGTTTCAAACAAATTCAAGGTGTTGATTATGATGAAACCTTTTCTCCTATTGCGATGCTTAAGTATATCCGGATCATTCTAGTAATTGTTGCATATTTCGACTATGAAATATGGCAAATGGATGTCAAAACGACTTTCCTAAATGGAAACCTAAGTAGGGATGTGTACATGACACAACCTAAGGGTTTTGTCGATCGAAAGGAAGCTAGAAAGGTATGCAAGCTTAAGAAATCCATCTATGGATTGAAGCAAACATCTCGGAGTTGGAATATTCATTTTGATGAAGTGGTCAAAGGGTTTGACTTTATCAAGAACGAAGAAGAACCTTGTGTTTACAAAAAGGTTAGTGGGAGCAAGTTTGTGTTTTTGATCTTGTATGTGCACGACATACTACTTGTCGAAAATGATATTTCAATGCTTGATTCTGTTAAAACTTCATTAAGCAATAGTTTCTCAATGAAAGATTTAGGAAATGCAGCATATATTCTTGGTATAAGGATCTATATAGATAAATCTAAAAGCCTAATTGGATTAAGCCAAGATATGTACATAGTCGTATGGTGATACGATCAGGTCCAGACTAGTCGTATAGTGACACGACCATATCCAGACTGGTGCCCATAGCTCGTATGGTGATACGACCGAGTGCAAACTAGTCGTATGGAGATACGAGCTGGTCGTAGAATGGTGCCCATGGTGCATGACATTAATCTTAGCAAGAGTCAGTGTCCTATGATCACTGATGAGCGAGACTAAATGAGTAGAATTCCATATGGTTCGGCTATTGGATCTATCATGTATGCTATGCTATGTACACGATCAGATCTGTCATATGCTCTAAGTGTTACTAGCAGGTATTTGATACCTATTTGATTAACTCTAGTGAAAGTGGGAGACTGATGGTGATATGCTCTAGAGGCAATCATAAAGATGATTGTATCACGTCTATGTTTATGAGTTATTGAATAAATATTATTCTGTTCCCTGAATGAATCATCATTTATAAAGATTAACAAGTATGTGACTTGTTGGTGAAGCTCTTTTAACTTATGATGGTGTCGTTCTAAATGTATCCCTAGTCGAAAGTCACTGGTCGGAACACTAGTGACTCTATCGACCAGCATATGTATTAATTAATGACCATGTTTCACCGATGATGAATATAGGGATATCAAATCAATAATGTGAACACATGTTAGAGAACATGGTGTTGGATTGACCCACCTTGAGACATTGCTAAGATTGTTATGATTTCATGTGTCATTAGTTGGTCTCAAGCAATGATGATGTATAATCCTTTGACGTAAGATCATCATGTTCATAATCAATACATGTGTTGGTCGTAGAGTCACTGGTGTTCCGACTAGTGACATTCGACCAGGGATACTTTTAGAACGACATCATATAAGTTAAAAGAGTTTCACCAACAAGTCACATACTTGTTGATCCATATAACTGATGATTCATTCAAGGAACAGAATAACATTTATTCAATAACTCATAAAAATAGATGTGATACAATCATCTCTATAATTACCTCTGGGGTATATCACCAACAAGCTGGTCGAAACCGGGTCGTAAGGAGTTACGAACTGGTCGTGACAAATAGGACCTAGTCATAGATCATATTGAATTAATGTCCGTCCAATATAATTCGTGTGTCTTAGGACCCACCTTGAGATCGTTATGTCCTGCTAGGTGTCACTGACTACTCATGATCGGAAAGGAGTTTTCGAGTCACAACCAATTACGCATGAACCTACAGGGCCACACACTTAACGGGTTGGAACAAACCAGTACGAATACTATTTGTCAAACGTGTTCAGATAGGATCGGTTCAGATAGGATCCGTCACAGGCACTATTTAAGAAGATGCTTGAGGCTATTGGGAGAATTGACAGACAGAGGAGACACACGACAAGAGTTGACGTGAGTTGCTCCAAACCCTAGCTGCCATCTTCTTGAGAAATCCTTCATGTGTGACTTAGTGCTAGCACAGCGGCCAACGGTGTTCTTGCCCGAGATGTATGGTTACCGTAGAGGTGCTACTGCGGTTGCTATTGCGCTAGAGGATGATCTGCGACATTGCAAGGAAAGCGATCGGTTGCTGGAGGAGACGATTGGCGACGACTACGCTAGACGATCGACTGCGAGGATGACCAACTACGTAGGACGATCGACTATGACCACTACTTCGACGCGCTCTTCGTTGGACCAGACTGCTCCAACTATTCTTCCGCTGCATTGCGCATTTGGTGGTCACGATCTATGATCTCTTGCATGCATAACATCCTAGTTTACGTGGTACAATTTTTGAATTGTCAGCTAGCGTAGCCTACCCATATCCCAGCATCTAAGTCATATGGCTATGTGAAATAATTTGATTAGGCTTTGTACCTTTGTGAAAATAACTGTTAAACTACTACTGCTTATTTTTTAAAAATATATTTTCAATCTATTATTTGTATTCAATTGCAAATACTGCTTTATGCAAAATAACCACATAATCCATTCCTTTTAAATAAGCCAATATCTATCAATTGTATTCTGTGGTATGACTTGCAAGTATGGTTGTGTACTCATGCTTTCTATAATCAATCAACAGAAGTGGAGGAGTCTTCGCATGTCTTTGAGGAAGAGTTCTATGAAGGTGCTGATCATTAGGTCTTAATCCCAGTCGATTGCATGTGGTGAATTGATGGGATTCTGCTGAAGTTTATTTGTTCCGCTACTTATTTAACTATTGTTAGCCTCGCAAAGCTTAATAAATGTAAACTCGATCATAAGGTCAAAATCTTTATTTGTTATTCAAATTAATCATTTATGCTATTATTCGTCTTGTGTGGGTGATATTTATCTATGTTGAAACTGTGTGCACTAGCGTGATCTTAGACTAGTGCAGAATACACAGAGAGTCCAAAATTAAATTTTTGCGCCCCGACAATGCTACGCCGCGCTAGTTGCATATGCACTTGTAACAAGCCCCTTCTTCTCCATAGGCCATGCTCTCAAGTCATGGTCGCATGTTCGACGGTGACGCAGCATCCTGGTAGTACCTCTCTGACTATTTTAACAAGGAGGAGGTGATGCAAACTTGGAGTGCAGAGATGTATGATCACGCTGTGGTTGGCCATTTTACTTGCCATCCGACCTGGGAGCAACTAATATGGGCCGCGAACATTGATAGGCTTAAGGGAAAGGTTGGCCGACGATATGTTCGACAAATCAAGAATGACATGGACGAAGTATAAGCCGGGTGTCGTATAAAGAAATGCTCCATTTGCAGGGAGTCTGGGCACACCTTCAAGAAATGCCCCATGTGAAATTCTCAGTACGAAGGAGACATCTGCACTCCGAACATCGCCGCGGGGGCCTCATCCGATCGTCCGTCTCAAGACAGTCCACATGGGGGACGCTGAGGTCGCGGCCACGGGAAAGCACATACGGTTGTAATATGTGATTGCCAAAGCTTTGAAATATCACTTTGATTTGTAAAAAACTAAGTGTTATGATGTTTTGCTTAATGTTATGTAATATCAGTGTGATTTGTCGTAGTTGTGATAGTAATGCCAAATTCACATTTGTTTCCTTACATAACATGCAGTAAAATTCTTTATTACCCCTGAATGGTAAGTGGAGACCTATTACCACCTACATTGTAATAGTAATATCAACCATTGGATCTTCCTAAATGGATGGCCTAAAATAAGTTGGGTGTACCTTGAAAAATTCCTTGAAATTATTGGCTGAACATAAAGAAACAACACGCAGTGCTTTTACATGAGAAATGTTATGCAAGAGGCAATACTCTGTCAAGTGAAGTGCTTTGATAGATTGATTTGTTTCTTCTTGTGATAGCATTCAAATTGGCATGAAATTAACCAGGTCATTTCTTTTTGTTGAAGCGAGTTTATCCTATTCCTAACGTGCTCATATCAGATAAATGCATGATTTTGCTTACAAGACCCTGTTCAAATGCATAGTTGTTGATCTCCTTCTTTATCTATGACGATGGTCCAATCTCGTAGATAAATCTGCAGATTTTTGCACTCTTATTTTCTTCAGCACTTGGTCTCTTGCTCCTGCTCTTACGTTTCCTACTGGAAGTGGAAGAAGTTGGGTGTGTGTTTGCTGGATAGCAATGTTAAT
This sequence comes from Hsuehochloa calcarea, assembly GCA_036346395.1. Taxonomy (NCBI): domain Eukaryota; kingdom Viridiplantae; phylum Streptophyta; class Magnoliopsida; order Poales; family Poaceae; genus Hsuehochloa; species Hsuehochloa calcarea. The sequence continues at coordinate 5,998,277 of CM070615.1, read as the reverse complement.
TTTCTCTTCCTTACCAAATTTTGGAAGGAAGAAGGCAGCAGGACCTTCACGTACTTGGCCACGGTGAGCGCGCCAAGGTTGCCAGTTGACCCCATGATGATCACAGGCGCGTAGACGAAGGAGTTTGTCCCTCTGTCTTCTCCCTCCCCTATTTCAATTGTACGCTTTCTTTTATTTATTGCCCCCTTTTGTTCATATTTACTCCTAGTTCACTACTCTTGTTTACTGCTCCCTTTTGTTCATATTTACATGTTTTTTACTTTTATTACTAGGAAATTTACTCCATCGACCGATGGTAAAGTGGGAGGCAAGGAACCAAAAATACATGAGTCTGCAGACAGAAGCATGTTACATGTGGTCACATGGCGTGATGGTTCGGCTAATTGATTTAGTCATCCTCGCTACTACTATGGTACACTACGACACAAGCATCTGAACCATATAAGTACACATGCCTTTAGGAGATATGAATAACATGAAAGGTTGGACAGCGGACTACTACGGAATGGCCTAACCTACTGTGTGGACCGGGGCCATTTTTTCTTCCTAGCGAGCTTGGTGTAGCACTCCTCGCCGGCTGCCTTGGCATTGTCCGCTATTTCCCCCTTTCTCTCACGCCCCTCTCGCGAGCCTCGCGCTCCCTGCGCCTGCACACCTCGAGATGAGCTTGCATCTCCCACCGGATACGCTCGTTGTGCTCTTTGTTGTGGCGCTCCTCCTCTCGCGGTCCCTCTTAGCATCCAACTCCTCACAGTCAAGACACCACTGGTCACGTGGGTAGATCCCTTGGTCGATCCACTTGTGGTAGTCATGTAACGGATCCGGGGACTACAAGTAGATGGGAGAGGTTGTTAGTGCGTACTTTGAAAGAGAAATGGTAGGGAAAAACATTGTAACCGGTCCTTACCGACTACCGATAGCGGCCTGAGTCACAACAACAGTCGGGATAGTCCTAGGAGTAGTTCACATAACCCCAATAACACATGCCCAGCCTGAGCCGCTCCTTGGACTTGAAGAAGTTGCATGTGTCCCTGCACCAACAGATGGGTGACGTCTCCCCCTTGGGCGGGTGTTGCAGTGAATGCTCAGTTGGAATGTTCAGGTAGGGGTTGCTGCTACAGGGGGGAGGGTGTCATTGCGCGGAGGTGCCCTCTGCACGCTCCATTTGTTTGTCCCGGGCCATAGCACCCCTTGCGAATTCACGGATCTCATCCCATTGGTTCTCCATCTAAGCGAGATTGTGTAAAAGTCTTGATGCAGGAGAACCCGTCGTGGAAGGGGTAATACTTATATGCCAAGTCGGCCCTGCGTACGCGGCTGAATTGTAATCCGGTTGAAGGAAATTCGCGCCCGTGAGTCAGCGGTCCTGAGGAGGAATCGTGTGGCAGCGTTACATCATGTCTTTGTGGGAAGCAGACTCGTTGGGTCACATCGCTGAGCAAATTTGCCTCGTCGGGTCACATCGTCCTGATGTGCGGTCTTGTCACTCTGAAAAGGTCACATGGCGGTGTGTAGTCTTGTCACACTGAAAAGTAAATATCACAGTGTGTTGTCATATCGGTCTGTAAAGGTGGCGTGGGGGACTCAGGGCTAGAAATAGGGTGGTGTGGGGTGTCCCGATGCGGACTCCCTCACGTGGTCGCGGTGTGCACGGAAGAAAGAAATATCGAAACACGAGACTAGAATAATAATAGTTGTACAGAAATTAATATTTACATGGCATGACTAATATTTAGATGAACAGATATCTACTCGCAGCCCCTCTTGGGGCATACCCTGTGTGTCGCCCCTGGCCTCATCCGGGGCAGCTGCGAGCGCTAGTGCGAGTACGTCAGAGGGTCAGGCTGCCGAGGTACCCGACCGATGCAAGTAGCCTGAGGTGGTGCCATGAGGGGGTCCTACATCGGTTTGGTCGGTCCGGGCACACCGTGCAGCTGTGAAGCCCCCACGGAGACCTGGGTGCCACGCTGGTCCAAGTAGTAGTCCCCGGAGTGTGACTCGTCGTGCGACAAATCTGCCTCGTCCCAAAGCGGTGTACGACCTGTGAGACATTACGTTTGGCATGTAAACGTGGCAAAAATCATGAAATAGGACATTACGCAAGCAAGCAAGGTAGTCATACCTGGTGGCACGAAAGTAGCCGATGACGGCTTCGCGTAGTCCTGCCCCGTGTACGGTGGAACTCAGGACCTGCAAGACAAGATTGTCATTAGTAACTAGTGGGTTTCGAAATAAAGAAGCGGAAGTGAATGTGTTATGCTCACCTACCCACTGTACCGAGGTGCTCGCACCATGGTGCCACGAGGACCCGCTCGCCACATCCGGGTGAGGAGTCCGTGGCCGTGAACCACCATGGCTCAAATCCTCGTCCACGCACTGGTGGGTCCACCAGTCCCTTGGTGTGCGATAGGTCACGATCTGGATCCCCTGCCTTATCTTCTCTAGGAACTGCTCCATGACAACTCTGATGTCCTACGTTGTCATGTTGAACCGCTCCCCGAGTGTCCTCTGACGTACGAAGGCTGCCAACTCGTGCATCTTCCACTGTAGATCCACCTGTACACGTAGTCAACAAGTTGGAAAGCTAAATCTTGCAAATTAAATATTAAGTATGGACCGTTCAATACGTACCACGCGGTGGAATGCGTAGTTTGGCTGGGTAGGGTACGTGTCGGATGTCACAACCTTGTGTCGTGGTGGGTTGTCCACGACCTAGATGCAGCAAACCCTCGTCCGGCTGGCGTACCACTCTATGTACTCCTCGTACGTCCCGAGGTCGTAGGGAGCATGCTACTTGACGATGTCGCCGTAGGTGCTGAGCCAGCCCTCAACCCAATAGAACATCTTATCCGCCCAGGATGTAACAGCAGGTACTCCCTTCCTAGTGTACCTGTAGAAGGCAAAACAACTGTTTCGTCAGTACGTAACTCAGGTTGTACGAAAGAAGTAAAGCGTGAACTTACACATGCACGTTCGGTGGCACCCGTTGCCCCCTAGGGCTGGGACCTGCTGTCGCAGACCGAACTGGTGCATTGTAAGATCGAGGTGGCCGACTAGAGGGGGGTGAATAGGCGGTTTTAAAAACTTTATCGGGCTAAACCAATATATAAATGCGGAAGCTAATGGCGAATGGGTTTTGCACAATTAAAACCTAAATCAACTAGGCTCAACTAAGTGCACCGACAATATGAACATAATACAATAAGAGCAATCATACAAGATATATAAGCAATTAAAGCAAGAATGTAAATTGCTCAAAGTAAAGCACAAGTAAACACAAGATGACACGATTATGTTTTACCGTGGTGTTCGGAGACTTGCCGGTCTCCCCTAATCCACGTTGAGGTAAGCCCAACCCGCGTTGGACCGGCTCCTCAAATGAGCACACACCTCCGAGGTAAGTCCAACACTTGGACCGGTTCCAAACCAACCAACACCTCGCTCAACTATGGTTGCTCTTCCTCCACTCCGGAGATGGCGAGCACCAAACCACTCACAACCGTCGGGCCTTCTCACAAGCTTCTTGAGAAGGTCACCGAGCACGACGCCTCCACGCCGTCTAGGTGTCGGCAAACACCAAGAGTAACAAATCCAAACTTTCACTTGAACTAATCAAGTGTCAACGCTCACGTGGATACACAATCCACTACCTAAGGCAACACATGCACTTAGGGTTTACTCTCTAATCTCACCAAGTGCAACACATGCACAAAAGAGAATAGAGGTTTGCTCTTAGCTCAAGAGGCTCACAAAGAGTTCACAATAGTTCTTAGCAACTACTGACCTCCCCAACCGGCCAAGGTGGCTATATATAGCCCACACACAAAAACTAGCCGTTGGGAGACAAACCCCGAAAAATCAGGACAATCGAAGTTCCGCCGTACAAAGGCGGAACTACCGAGAGAGAGAAAAGGCACCGCAGCGGCTATGTCGACGAGAAACTAGCCGTTTGATTTTTAGTGCGGAACTACCGCCAACTAAATATCGGAAGTTCCGATTCTTCGGAAGTTCCGCTCAACACATAGCGGAACTACCGCACATTGAATTTTGGCTAAGTCCCCAAAATGGTGCTTCTCTGGAAAAACCAACCGCGGATTTGAGCATCCGATTAATCGGAAATTCCGCTATTAACACGCGGAACTTCCGCACTTGGAAAATCGGCTAAGTCCCTAAACCGCCGCTCTCGGAAAAATCAAGCGCGGAAAATCGGACCGTCCGGTGCGGAACTTCCGCCGAAGAGCCCGGAACTTCCGATTTTCTGATGTAAATCGAAATGGCTTTTCAACAACTTCAATTGCAAAACACATTTGCTAATTGACAAGCCATGCCAACAAGGGTCACAAGCAAGATTCCCAACAAGTTGCAAAACACATTTGCCAACTTTTGGAATCATACCACAAGGAAAAAGGTACATGGACTTACACCATTTGCAAAACGCATTTGCAAACTTAAGTCACATGCTACAAGGGTTGAATGCATGAGCATCGGCTATTTGCAAAACACATTCGCAAATAATAGCTCCATGCATAGATGAGCTAGAGCAAATATAATGAGCTATCAACACATGACTAACTCAAACTACTAGTCAAGATCCCTCTTAATAGTACGGCAAACCTATACTAGCAATCCGGTCTATCAACCAAACACCGAGACCGGTAAAAGACTAGGAACACATCCTTAGCCCTAGCTAGTCATACCTTTGCCTTGCATCTTCTTGAAGATTGATGACGACATCAACACTTTAAGTCCGGTCCTTGACTTTGACAATCATCAACTCATGATGATTTCTTCACTTCGGATATTGTCTTGATCATCATCAACACATGATGATTTCTTCACTCCGGATATTGTCTTGATCATCATCAACACATGATGATTTCTTCATCCGATTCTTCACATGCATCAACGCATGATGCATTCCTTCACTTGACCTCCATCAACACATGATGATTGGTCTTCTCTTGTCTTGATGATCAACTCATGATCATTTCTTCTTGATAAGCATCAACTCATGATGCATCATATACACCAAGCTCTTGACTTGATGATCAACTCATGATCATCCCAAGTCTTCATCACCCCGAACATAACCTATATATCCAACTCATGGAAAAGTTAGTTCCACAATGTGATCATCATTAATTACCACATCATACCATTAACTCATAATGGTGGGACAAGATACCTCAATCTTTCCCTATTTGGTAATTGATGATAACCACTTAAATTCTCATAAATTTAATGATGATAAATGAGAGAACAATTGAGTATATAAACTACACAAGTTATATATACTCTAACATGAGTATACAAGAACTACACAAGTTCTATATACTCATAACATGAGTATATACTGAACTACACAAGTTTTGTATACTCAAAGGTTTTGTTTCAACGTAAAGATCCTTAGTATATATGGAAAATGGAATATGGATCAATACTAATGAAACCACAAAGTATAGGATAAAACTCCCCCTAAATGTGTGCATACACAAATGTGTAATGAGGTCATATGCACATATTCAAGTTTAACTTAAGGTTGAGTTCAATCCTATATTTTGGATCAGAAATGCAACATTATATAAATTGAGATGTCGATTGCATACCTCGTTGTGTTTCACCTTTATATCCAAATGAGACTACACAAAGATAATACTTGATAAAAGAGTTAGTCTCATATTTGGATTTGTCATTAATCACCAAAACAATCCATTAACTCATAATGGCGGGTCTAGATCTTTCAATCTCCCCCTTTTTGGTGATTGATGACAAATCCATTATCAATAACAACATTTGGATATTCATAGACATAAGAAAAGAATTTTAAACTAATGAACTATGTCTATGCATCATATGAGGTGAAACATAAAGCATTGAACAAAATGCATATGAACACATTCTCCCCCTTACACATCTAATGCATACATTTTCCCTCTTTTGGCATGTCTAAACGAATCAAACATCCAAATGAACAATATTGATAAAAAACATTCTCCCCCTTTTGGCATAAATCACCCAAAAACACAAGACAAATCTTAGCCAAAAGGAGTATTTGCAAATCAATACCACTTGCAAAAACAATGAGGTAGGTCACAAAAAGTATGAATTGAACTTATATGACCAAGGGGGAATTTTGTTCTCAAGATATGAGAGGAGAAACAAGGATAGGTTACATACCTATTGATCATCACATTCTCCCGTTGTAAATCAAAATATTTGAGAACCACTTGAAATGATAGTTGAAACATATTCAACTAACCTCCCCTTTGAAAAGAAATATAGATAACCTCTCTTTTTAACAATTTTTACAAGCTATGTTGAGAGAACATAAAGAACAATGCTTGTGAGAGATTTCCATGAAAATTTTGACAGAATTTCTCTTGTAAAGAGGGACATCCACGACAGGAGATGAAAAGATATAATCAGCCACAAAAAAATATTCATTTATAATCACATCTCATCCATATCTCATGCAAACATAGATCATGACATAAAAAACATGTTCTCACACAGAGTACCAAAAGATAGCATAGCCACAATAAGAGTCAAACAGCCAGGTAGTCATAAGATATTACAATTTTTGCATACAAGGTCTAATGACCTAAATAGAACAAATGGCTACTACTCAGCAGGAGGGTCTTGAGGATGATCGACTGGAGGAGCAGCAGGAGGACCGCCAGGAGGAGAGCGAAAGCGACGCCGTCCAAAGTGAACTGGTGGAGGAAACTGTTCGCGAACTGGGCCGAAAGCGCGTCAAGGTTGGCCGAGTGGGCGTCGAGCCGAAGTGGTCGCCTCCTGGAAAGCATCCAATCTGGCAAAGGTGGCTGCCTCAAACGCATCCAGTCTAGAAGTGGTCGCCTCCTGGAAGGTATCCTGGGATGCCCTCATCTCCAACAAGGTGGCATAAATCTGATCCATAGTGGCTATACCTTGTGGAGGAGCAGCAGCAGCAGCAGGAGGTGCAACCAGTACTTCACGAGCACGCCTAAGATTGGCAGGGATTGGAGGACCTTCTCTTGGTTTATAGGCTTTATGTGCTGAAGGTAAAGCTCCATTATATCCAGTTTGTTTAACGATCAAAGCCATAATGTAAGGTGCAAAGTTTATCCGTTTGACTCGATCATTCTTTGTTCCTGCTATCTCCCTTATAATAACATCCACAACATCAAACTTTCTTCCATGCATGATGCATTCCAATATATTCCAAACATGTCCTCTAATAGCATCATAATTCCCACTCTTTGGTAACATGGTATGGTTAATGATCCTATTTACCAAGCTGGGAATAGGAAGAAGTCCTGTGATCTTACCAGGGACAAATCTTTGAGTGGTGTCATAAAATTCAGTCCAGGCAGAAAGAGGGAGAACTGTTCCATCATAGATTTTCTCATATTCGCTTGACTGGATATTCAATGCATGTTCAAAAGCTCGCTTTGTGCAAGAATACCTCACAGTTCCTGTCATCCAGGTGAGCTGAGAAAAATCTGGAGGAATGCATACTGTGGCATAGAACTGACGGATGATCTCATCACTATAATTGCATTTTATTGCCACAAAGTTATGAATCCCGGCTCGCTGAAAGAGCCTGTATGTACCCTCATATCTGTCAAGTCCATTGAGGTAGGACCAATTGATGTACTTGTGATCAGCGAATGGTTTGTTTGGTCCATAAAAGAGATCATAAACTTGCCTTTGAAATTTGGTATGAAAACGAGGGTCATCATCTTTTTTCGGAAGTGAGTATTGATCTTTATCCCTAAGAATAGTGTAGTCGTCTGCTGTAAGTCCTTTAAGATCAATTTCAATCTCTTAGGTTCTCCTAGTTCCTCATCGATTCATACTCGATTCTTCTCTGATCCACTTTCTTTCGATCTGAATTATCGATTCTTCCTCATTTCTTGAAGAAGATGCTCCAAAGATCCGAATAGTGCTTGGGGTGACATCTTCATCCTAGGCATCTTCAAGAACAACAATGAATGGAATGTCAAAGTTTGAATCAAATGAACATGTGATTTTCTGTTTCTGTCAGGACAATCGGAAGCTCCGCAAGTTTAACGCCGGAACTACCGCAAGCGGAAGTTCCGCGCTCTTAACAGCGGAAGTTCCGATTTTCCTGGGCCGACTCTAGGGCAATGATAAATTTTGATTTTTCAGTATTTTGATGGATTGAGTCCATGGAAACGATGCATAAACATCATACAATACTGAATAAACTAGTTTGCCCAAGAATCTATCACAGATTTCATCCACATTTTATTTTCCCCCAAAAACTCAAACCTAGGGTTCATGAGAGGCATAGATCCAAAGGGGATTGGAAATACCTTGAGGAATGGAGTGATTGAACCCTGGAGAAGCAATTGGTCGGTTGAGATTTGAAGAAAAACCGAAGAGGGATCAAAGAGTTTCGGTGGAGACTTGGAGAGAAGAGAGGGGGCTCGGGAGAGAAGAGACTGCGGCTGGAGGGAGAGAGATAAAACGGAGGAACCGCAGTGCATTAAAGTCTCTCAGCTACCGGGAAGCGGAAGTTCCGCATTTCAAAGGCGGAAGTTCGGACAATGAAGTTCGCGCTGGAGTGCGGAAGCTCCGATTTTCCTGATGCTTCGGAAGAGAGCTGAAAACGGAAGCTCCGCAATACAACGGCGGAAGTTCCGGAAAAACGGAAGTTCCGCACCTAGAAGGCCGGAAGTTCCGATTATCCTGACACTTCAGGAAAGATCTTGGAATTTGATTTTTATGCAAATGATCCCTAGTTTTGCACTCAAATAAATATCATTCAGGATCATTGTACATTAAAAAGACTAATGTCTATCCAAGAAAATAATTTTTATGAATTTAGCTTTGATTTTGCAAATGAAGCCTCATTTTCATGAAATTAATCAAAACAACTCAAAGAAAACATTTTGTTGATTTTAAAGCATCCAATTTTGTGTATGAGTCATAAATACCATTTTGAACCTTTTCATATGAATAATTTTGGTTCATATGGAAAAACTCACTTAAGTGCTAGAAAGTGACCACTTAGGTCAAAGTAGGATTTTGAACGAATTTCAAAATCAAATAACTTTTTCTAGGTTGGTCTTTTGGAAATCTTTTGAATACCAAAAATGTTTAGAATAACCAACTCTAGGATTTTTCTTTTGTCAAGATTTTCAAATTCCTTTTAGAATAGATTTTACACAAAAATCTAGTTTATGTCAAAAACAAGATACCATAATGTAAGATAAACTCATTTTCACTTAAAATAGGTTTTTCTAAAGCCAAAACCTTTGTTAAATCTTTGAAAAGCATTTGTACACATTTTTGCAACTAGTTTTTCAAAGAAATACTAATAATTATGAAATTTTTGACTTTTTGGCTAAAAAGGCTTATTTTTGAAAAACAATACTAGCACTTAATTTATTTGGGCACACTTAGGGATGTGAAATACATGACTATGATTTAGCACTCCCCCTTAATGTGCCACACCAACTTGCTCAAGATATTAAAAATGAACATAGAGCAAGAACACCCCTTTTAAAAGGATTTTCATGAAATGCAACCTACACATGGCATAAGGGGCTAGATACTTCAATGTAAATACTTGTTACCGAGATGGCATTGGTTCTTGATGTGAAATGATTATCCTCAAACTTGGCTCCACTTTGATATATAATGACATCCATCTTTATATGAATAAGCCAAGTCTCCAATGCCTCTCCAAGTACCTATTAAGCATTTAAGCGCATTTTGGTACCCAAAACTAGGTTGGGTCCACGAATGTTAGTCACAATAGATTTGGGCACCCAAATGGCCCTAGCATTAGTTTTATGTGTACTAACTATTCTAGCAAACACATTGCCATTAATATCCTTCCTAAGCAAATATTGATCATTATAAATAATGGGCTTAGGAGTGATACCTTTGGGACAATCCTTACTCATATGTCCCTTTTCCCGGCAATTGTAGCAAGTTCGAAGTTTGTATTCGTCTTTTACCTTCTTTACTTGCTCCTTGCCGGTTTGCCTCTTCTTTGATGACAATTTCTTGTCATTCACTTTGTTTGGGCACACGGAGGCGAAGTGGCCCTTTCCATTGCATCCATGGCACTTGACATTCTTCGTGTGTCTTGCATTGTGCCTTGTCTTGCTATTCTCCTTTTTCTTAGGAGTGAAGCCAATTCCACTCTTATCTTGCAAGCGTCTTTGCTTGCTCAATATATCGTCAAGAGTGGCCTTCCCTTTTAGACCTCTTTCCAAGTCATTCTTTAATTTGTTGACTTGGGCCTTGAGCTCCTTGTTTTCCTCTACAATGTTAGTCTTGCAAGATATCGAGGAAATAGGAGTATCCATTTTAGAGCAACAAGGCATATCAATTAAATCCTCACATGAGGTGGATACACTAATCTTAGATGAAATGCATGAGGTAGGAACTATGCATGGCATATCATCTAATAATTTGCATGTAATGCCTATATCCACCTTGGACTTATTAAGATCCTTGAGAAGGAGAGTCTCATGAGCTTCTTTTAGCTCTTCATAAGAATCCTTGAGAGAAAGAAATTCTTTCTTCAAGACTTTGAATTTTGACTTCTCCTTGCCAAGATATTCATTTAAGTCTTCTAACATTTCCATCAACTCATCATAGGTGGGTTCTTCATTTTCGTTTACCTCATCATTACCTTTAGCCATGAAGCATTGAGTTGATGTGGAGGGAGTTGTGGACTCATCATTATCGGAGCTAGAAGTTGAACATTCTTCTTCCGATGTCCACTCCTGTGTGCAATCATCACTAGTAGGTGTGGACATTTCATATTTATCTTGAAAAAGTGTCCACATAGCATGAGCGCTCTCAAGATTGCACACTTCATCAAACATCTCTACACTCAAAGCACTAAATAAACCGTTAATTGCTTGAGCGTCGAGATGTAAGCTTTTCTCTTCCTCAATTGTTGGAGCAAGATGATCCAATGGAGGAGAAAAGCCAACATCTACAATCCGCCATATTTTTGGACTCATGGCTCTAAAATAACAAGACATGCGGATTTTCCAATTAGCATAATTTGTGCCATCAAATAGAGGTGCTTCACCTAGGTGCACTAAATCTCTAGTTGCCATCCTTTACTCTCTAGACGGTTAAGTCTAATAAATGAGAGACCAAGCTCTGATACCACTTGTAAGATCGAGGTGGCCGACTAGAGGGGGGTGAATAGGCGGTTTTAAAAACTTTATCGGGCTAAACCAATATATAAATGCGGAAGCTAATGGCGAATGGGTTTTGCACAATTAAAACCTAAATCAACTAGGCTCAACTAAGTGCACCGACAATATGAACATAATACAATAAGAGCAATCATACAAGATATATAAGCAATTAAAGCAAGAATGTAAATTGCTCAAAGTAAAGCACAAGTAAACACAAGATGACACGATTATGTTTTACCGTGGTGTTCGGAGACTTGCCGGTCTCCCCTAATCCACGTTGAGGTAAGCCCAACCCGCGTTGGACCGGCTCCTCAAATGAGCACACACCTCCGAGGTAAGTCCAACACTTGGACCGGTTCCAAACCGAACCAACACCTCGCTCAACTATGGTTGCTCTTCCTCCACTCCGGAGATGGCGAGCACCAAACCACTCACAACCGTCGGGCCTTCTCACAAGCTTCTTGAGAAGGTCACCGAGCACGACGCCTCCACGCCGTCTAGGTGTCGGCAAACACCAAGAGTAACAAATCCAAACTTTCACTTGAACTAATCAAGTGTCAACGCCACGTGGATACACAATCCACTACCTAAGGCAACACATGCACTTAGGGTTTACTCTCTAATCTCACCAAGTGCAACACATGCACAAAAGAGAATAGAGGTTTGCTCTTAGCTCAAGAGGCTCACAAAGAGTTCACAATAGTTCTTAGCAACTACAAGCAACCTCCCCAACGGCCAAGGTGGCTATATATAGCCCACACACAAAAACTAGCCGTTGGGAGACAAACCCTGAAAAATCAGACAATCGGAAGTTCCGCCGCACAAAGGCGGAACTACCGCGAGAGAGAGAAAAGGCACCGCAACGGCTATGTCGACGAGAAACTAGCCGCTTGATTTTTAGTGCGGAACTACCGCCAACTAAATATCGGAAGTTCGATTCTTGGAAGTTCCGCTCAACACATAGCGGAACTACCGCACATTGAATTTTGGCTAAGTCCCCAAAATGGTGCTTCTCTCGAAAAACCAACCGCGGATTTTGAGCATCCGATTAATCGGAAGTTCCGCTATTAACACGCCGAACTTCCGCACTTGGAAAATCGGCTAAGTCCCTAAACCGCCGCTCTCGGAAAAATCAAGCCGCGGAAAATCGGACCGTCCGGTGCGGAACTTCACGCAGAAGAGCCCGAACTTCCGATTTTCCGATGTAAATCGAAATGGCTTTTTCAACAACTTCAATTGCAAAACACATTTGCTAATTGACAAGCCATGCCAACAAGGGTCACAAGCAAGATTCCCAACAAGTTGCAAAACACATTTGCCAACTTTTGGAATCATACCACAAGGAAAAGGTACATGGACTTACACCATTTGCAAAACGCATTTGCAAACTTAAGTCACATGCTACAAGGGTTGAATGCATGAGCATCGGCTATTTGCAAAACACATTCGCAAATAATAGCTCCATGCATAGATGAGCTAGAGCAAATATAATGAGCTATCAACACATGACTAACTCAAACTACTAGTCAAGATCCCTCTTAATAGTACGGCAAACCTATACTAGCAATCCGGTTTATCAACCAAACACCGAGACCGGTAAAAGACTAGGAACACATCCTTAGCCCTAGCTAGTCATACCTTTGCCTTGCATCTTCTTGAAGATTGATGACGCACATCAACACTTTAAGTCCAGGTCCTTGACTTTGACAATCATCAACTCATGATGATTTCTTCACTTCGGGATATTGTCTTGATCATCATCAACACATGATGATTTCTTCACTCCGGGATATTGTCTTGATCATCATCAACACATGATGATTTCTTCATCCCGATTCTTCACATGCATCAACGCATGATGCATTCCTTCACTTGACCTCCATCAACACATGATGATTGGTCTTCTCTTGTCTTGATGATCAACTCATGATCATTTCTTCTTGATAAGCATCAACTCATGATGCATCATATACACTAAGCTCTTGACTTGATGATCAACTCATGATCATCCCAAGTCTTCATCACCTGGAACATAACCTATATATCCAACTCATGGAAAAGTTAGTTCCACAATGTGATCATCATTAATTACCACATCATACCATTAACTCATAATGGTGGGACAAGATACCTCAATCTTTCCCTATTTGGTAATTGATGATAACCACTTAAATTCTCATAAATTTAATGATGATAAATGAGAGAACAATTGAGTATATAAACTACACAAGTTATATATACTCTAACATGAGTATACAAGAACTACACAAGTTCTATATACTCATAACATGAGTATATACGAACTACACAAGTTTTGTATACTCAAAGGTTTTGTTTCAACGTAAAGATCCTTAGTATATATGGAAAATGGAATATGGATCAATACTAATGAAACCACAAAGTATAGGATAAAACTCCCCCTAAATGTGTGCATACACAAATGTGTAATGAGGTCATATGCACATATTCAAGTTTAACTTAAGGTTGAGTTCAATCCTATATTCTGGATCCGAGAAATGCAACATTATATAAATTGAGATGTCGATTGCATACCTCGTTGTGTTTCACCTTTATATCCAAATGAGACTACACAAAGATAATACTTGATAAAAGAGTTAGTCTCATATTTGGATTTGTCATTAATCACCAAAACAATCCATTAACTCATAATGGCGGGTCTAGATCTTTCATGCATGACCCGCTACACCTGGCACTCCACAAAAACTTCATGCACCAAGGCCCTCTGTGTGTACCAGTAAATGTAGTCTCGCGCGCACATGCTCTACAGTCCTTCAGGCGCACACGTACACCCTCTCCTGAGTGTACGGTGTCTAGATGACATAGTCATTCATCAGCTGATCGAACATTGCAACGTATTCTGGGTAGGACGCGTGCGTAGTGATCGGCTTGTAGGTGACCTGTGGAATAGAACAACGAAAACTTAGCACACGAAATTGTGATTACATTACAAAAAAATAATAAATGTTCATGAAACTAACCCATTGACGGCACCACATCATGCCCATGGTCAGCTGGTCCACGTCGTCGTCCTCGGCCTATAAGCTTACAGTGTACGCTCCCAAGTCCAGCTGTGGTTGTCCGATCTGGAAGCGCTTAAAGGACCACAGCTGCAGAAGTAGCGGGCATCCAAAGAGGATGGAGCTGTCATAAACCTGGTGGCACGCGTCACACAGTGCGTGGTATGTCACACACAGCACGGCCGGACCCCGGGCATAGGGCTGGATCTCCACCACCGGCCAGTCCGCCAGCTCACGTGCATACTGGATGTAGTGCTTGTCGACGCTATCGCCGTGGAACCCCAAGAACATAATCCACCCAAACAACCACAGAAGGTAGGCCTCGAAGTGCCTCATAACAATGTTGTCGCCTGCATCCTCCACCATATGCTCGAGCTGCAAGAAGACATGTACGTCAGCAAAGTTCACAAATGAATTGATGCGAGAGGACAATAGTTACGAAGACTTGCTTAGAACTGGTAGATCCACCTCACCATCGATCCGTGGGTGCTGCTGAACTCCCGGTAACCGCTGCCCGGCGACAGCACATCCTGGAACCTTGCTAGTAACTCTGTGTGCCATGTGGTCGGGATGTCGTACACCGCAAGAGGGAAGCCAACGCAGGGCAACCTAGTCAGGAAGGTGACGTCCTGAAGGGTCGGCGCCATCTGCCCGTACGGAAGATGAAATGTATGCATCTCAAGTCTCCAACAGTCAACCAGTGCCGTCAATAGGCACCGGTCGTATGAAAAGCGATCGACGTACGCCAAGGACCGCCTGTGTGATCCTGGTCGTCCTCCCACGTCACCTCAACCATCCTCGCCTGTGGAAGGAGGCATGCCGCTCTCAATCTACATCGGGCAAGGTTAAGAACAAATGTTAGTCTACCCAAAGTAGTAAGGCTGCAAATGAGCACACGAAAATCACAAAAGCACGTACCTTGGAACCCAGCGTGGGTCTACCCTCCACGCCCTTATCGGCGCACGCAGCCGCAACACACCAAGCTCAATTGCTGCCTCCCCTCCTGGGGGAGGATGGTACTGAGGCGGTTATGGTGATGCGCGCCAATCACCAGGTCAAGCAACTTGTATGGCCACTGCGCAGCGTGTCCTAGATCTGCTATTCTTGAAAATTCAGTGCGTACATTGTAATGACTACGAAGCATGTACATAAGGTAATAAGAAGCAGCATTAACAAAATAAATACAGCCATAAATAGAAACCAAATTTAAGTTAGGATTATTTTAGTTAAGCTACACAAACCCCACTAACCTACTATGTAGTTTTTACATATTTTTTATAGGAATGTTACTATTTTCCTACTTTAAAAATAATTTTTGGCATTAACATAATACCGCACACAAATGTAAACCAAATTTAAGCTGGGACCATTTCGATTCAGGTTTACCTACCGTACAAAGCTACTCATCAATTTTTACATAATTGTAATAGGGTCTTCTAATTTCAACATAATTTTAAAATACTAACAGTGTGCAAATAAAAACAATAAACAAAGTTCATAATTTTATCGTTCATCTATACATAGCTTACGTGGCAACTCCGGATTTTCTTTACTACTTTCCTATGTGTCATGCTATTTTCCTAATTTAAAATTAATTTTTGGCATTAACAATAGAATTATCGCATACTAATGGGAAGCTAAATAAAGCTGAGATTATTTTTATTACGCTCTACCTACCCTACTTAGTTACTCTATAATTTTTACAGATTTGCAATAGGCGTCTTCCTATTTCTGCATATTTATCCAAAATCGTTCGAGTGCTGGAACATTCATAATATGTGCACAATGAACTAGACTATACACAGCTCAAATGATATACTACATAATTTGACTAAAATTATCTAATCTATTGAATTCTATGTCGCTATTTTTTCCCTAACCAACAAGGTTTTAACATAATGTACAAAGTTGTAAAAACTTGTACCTACAAGATGGCCGATCGGATCAGATGCTCAGTCTCTCTCTCTCCTCCGATACGAACTGGCAGAGCTTCACTACCTTTCTTCTCTCTCTCTCCTCTCTTCTATTTTTTTCTAAAATTAAAATGCAATTTGGATTGATTTTTTGAGATTTTTATAGATGGATCACTGTCACTAGTTCATCTGACGACAGGATCATACGGTTTTCTATCGTCAGTTCAACTGTCGACAGAAACAATGTTTACTTGTCGTTAGTTCAACTGACGACATAGACCTAGATTTGTAATTTTTTGAGGCAACTATTTAGTTTTGTAATTTTTTGAAAAAAAAATAATATCATTTAAGATAATCGATTCAGAAGTGTCTTCCCAGGATTCAGTGACACGTGTGAGCACGCAGGCATGCCTGCTGCCCAGCTAGTCTGCCCAGATGTTTCGAGAGCTGTAACCTTGTCTGCATAAGAAACGTTTGCGCGTTTTCTAATCAGCTTCTGCACGTAGAATGCCCATGGCAAGCCGCAAGCTAAGTCTGTCTCAGTTATGATGTACATTCTTTAAAAAAACAATGGTAGAATATAATATACAGGCACGGCAAGATTTCCAAGAATATAAACCACAGTTCCAGGTAAAGAATACTGGTGAAATCAATCTCCATCACTTTCTAGTAGCAGTTAGGAGCAATAATTACTTGCATCAGGATGGAACTCTTCCTTCTCTATACGCAACCTTACCTAGCCAATAGGAATATCAGTCTTACCAGACAATGGAGAGTTTTGGGACGAGCAACCCAAAAAGGCAAAAACTAGAATGGAAAACCTAATGACTAAATACTTCTACGTGTTATTGTGCGATTGAATTACAATGGTTGACGATAACGAATTAGAGCTGCAACCCAGAAAACTACGAGGCGAGAAAATGTCCCCTTAACCTACACTCGAATTGTTCCCAGAAGGCGGTCTCATCATTGCATGATGATTAGGAGTGGCCGAATTGGGCATGCCAGGGTTGAACATGACATTGGGTGCCGACGAGGTTGAGCCAGGGTGGATTGCTGAGAGCGGCAAGCGAGGCCCGAACGAGAGCATCTGCTGCCGCTGCTGCTGCTGCAAGAAAGCCATCTGGGCCGGATGCCCCTGCATGTTATTGGCGTATAACGCTGGCATGCTGGCCTGAGGCATCGAGCCTGGCATTCCTGGCGGTCGAGGGTTGCCTTGATTCATTGAATTTGATGCCATGGTGCTGCTGCCTCCAGGTAGAGTGCCTCCGGTGGAAGCTAACCGAGCTGACATGATCCTTACACGCTGAGCTGACAGCCCCTGCCTGATCCTCTCAACCTGCTCGCTTTCCTTCAAAAGCAAGGTCTCCACCTCTGCAAATTGCTTCAACTTCAACTCCAATCTCTTTAACTGCAAATGAGTGTTATGGCAGACAATAAGAGTGAGAATAATAAAAATCAACATTGAATATCACCTAGTATGTCACTGGTAGGGATCCAAAAACCATTCCCGGGGGAAATCCCGGTCACCGGCCGGGAAAAAAAGGTGCACTCAAAGTTCAATTGTCATTATTTTTCAGCCCTGGATTACATGTATAAATTTCAAGAAGGTAAATATGAAAGGGGGCCAAACGACTCTTTGCAACTCATTTAGGAACCAGTTCCTGGAGGACCATAGGTTCCAATTTCCAGGTGGTTAACAGAAGAAGTTCCAGGCTGGTTAAGGTTTCAAAACCAAGACCCACATCGAACTTGGCTGGATCCTCCTGGTTTACTAAAAGCTGGGCTTAACCCTGAGTAATGCCAAGTTCTTTAAACTATTATGACCGAACAATTTGTTTTCTTCAACCTCCTTCAAAACTACTCAGAAAGTCAGAATCAGCATGACTTATTGGAAACTTGGCTCCATTAGGCAAAAACCCAAACCTTCCAAATGGAAACCGGTGTTTTTGCCTCCAATGGCTCTCTTTCATGCTCAAAACCTCTTTTGCTTTTCTCTGTGTTTATTTAACTTATCTGAAATGCCAGTATAAATTTTGAAGTACCATCATCAGAAGGCAAGACCAGGAAACTAGGTCAAGGACGCTTGTGATTTAAAGTTTTATCAAAGAATAGCAAAAGGTTCTTACTACAGTTCAGAATCAGGTTTCAAGAGTCTTCCATCTTTAAGTCATAAAGTAATCATGCAAGAACTGGCACAACAGCAGCGCACAGTAAATGCAAAACCATGCCACAAAAATATGAAACTTGTTAGAATAGGAATTCCTTTCTATTTCCTTATATATGTATCAAGGTTCTAAAAGGCGCTACTAGGCACCGACTAGGCGTCGGACACTGACACGCCTAGGAGCGACAGTCGGACACGATCGGACACGCGTTTGTCGCTCTCGAACACGTGGCGATTTCCATTCATTCGCCTATCTCCCATCCTCGAGGCGGCGAGCTAGGCGGAACGACCACCCAAGGTGGTCCTCGGCGGCGCGTGGCAGCTCTAGGCGAGGCGGGCTCCGAGGCGGGAGATAAGAAGAATAGCGCCCGATGCCCCGACAATTATATATATATATATATATATATATACGTTGTTGATTCGTGTCCCGTGTCGTTATTTTTTAGAAAATGGCGCTAGGGTTTGGCCTCCCGCCGACCAGCGCCGAGATCGAGCTCGCCCGCCATCTCCGCCACCGAATAGAGCTCACCGCCTCCGGAGATAAAAGAATAGCGCCGATGCCCGTCTGTTGATTCGCCCGCCATCGAATCGAGCTCGCCCGCCTCTTCCGAATCTACTCCAAAACGCCCCGCCCGACCGCCCTTCCTCTACTCTCGCTCCTCTCTGGTCCCCCCCTCCCGTGCCGCCGCCCTCCCCTATGACGCTCCATTCTCTGCTCCCCCTCCCGCGCCGCTGCCTTCCCCTCTCCCCTATCTTCTCCCGCGCCGCCGCCCTCCCCTCCGATGCCCCTTCTATGCTCCACCCTCACGCTGCCGCCCTCCCCTCTTCCCACTCCCCCTAGCGCCGCAGCTCCCCATCAATCTCTGCTGCTCTGCCCCCTTCCCTTCTCTACTCCCCCGTAGCGTCGCAACTCGCAACTCCTCCTCAATCTCTGCTGCTGCCTGCTCTGCCCCCTTCCCTTCTCTGCTCCCCCTCGTGCCGCAGCTCCCCCTCAGCTGCTACTCTACTATTGATTGAATTCTACTGAATCTAAATGTCTGAATGTGTGACTCAGGCCAGGTGCTCAGGTGTGTGACAAGTGACAACTCTTGGGAGCATATGCTTTGAATGGTTGTACAGATTGCTGAATTCAGAAGTGCTGTCTGCTACTCTGCTTACATGGATGTCTTGCATATTCTGGCTCCCAGTTTACATATGCTGGGAGCATATGCTTACATATTCTGATTGCTTACAACAATGTCTGAATACACAACTCTTGGGAGCATATGATTGGGAGCATCAGTTTTCGCTCTCAAATTTCGTTGTTAAGAGATAAATCAAGCTAGCTTAGTGTGTTATGAGAACTCTTCATTAGACATGTACTTTCTTATGAGTTATGACTGCTTTGCAGTTTTCTATTTATATAAAGATGTGAGGTATCTTTTTACATTGTTGTGTATTTTTCATCGTCTTATTGTCTTGTGATATCTAGTTATTCATGATCAAATCTGGTGCTCGTTTTAATTGTGTGGTCTGTTATTACTTATTAGTGGAAACTTGCTTGGTGAACCATGGGCTGTTGACATGTATGATCATAGTTCAAAAAACCGGCAGGTAACCGCCGGTTACCGGCCGGTTACCGGTTTACCGGTCCCGAGCGGGATCGGAAAAACCGGCCGAATTTTTTTTGGCTCCTTTTGATTCTCATGCTTTCTCCCATGTGGGCAGCAGCCCCCTCATCCCTTTTGCTGCTGCATGTACCCCACCCACTACCATTTGTTTATTTGCTCACTTATTGCCTCCCTCTTGGCCTCTTCCCTCCCTCTCATTCTCCATTTCCAGTAGCTTCCCTTCCTCTCATTCTCCATTAGCTTAAGCAAGCACCAAGGCAGCACATCACAAGCAAGCACAAGCGCAAGCACAAGGAAGCAGGAGCAGCAGCACAAGCAGCAGGTCTGAAAGTTTTTCTACTTGTCGAGTTTTTGAGTTCATTGTTTGTAGGGAGTAAGGACTAAGTAGAGATTGTAGTGTAGGAAACCATCTTGAATGCATTTGTGGAGGGTTGCACATTTGGATTACTAGTGGTTAGCATTTGTGGAGGGTTGCACATTTGGATTACTAGTGGTCATGTGAAAGGCTATAGCATGCTGTGTGTATCAGTGTATGCAAGACCACAGAATGCTATCCTTGCATGCTGTGTGAAATTGTGAATCAATGTGTAAGTCCATGCATGTTGTGTATCAGTGTATGCAAGACTACAGAATGCTATCCATTCACAAAACAACATATATGCCTTCAAGAACTCGCATAGCATATATCCATATACTAAGATGAAATCACTTGTCAATATGATCCATGACTAACAATTTTCATCATGTGCGGATTATTGTAGGTGATGACTTCTAAATCCATCAATGTTTGGGACCATGGAGAGAGACTAGGAGGTCTTTGGTTGGAAGTGCAGATATTGCAATCTAACAAAATCAGGCGGAGGTGTCACCCGCCTAAAACAACATCTTCCTTGGGAGACACGGAGATGTTGTTGCTTGCAATGGGGTTCCGCGGAAGTCCAAGGCTCATGCCTGGCAAGTCTTGAAGAAGCGAAGGCAAGAAAGAAATCTCTTAAAGATGAACGACTGCGAATGGAGGAAGCCGCAAGAGAGCTCAGAGCTCGTGGTCCATCATATGAAGATGCATTTGATGATAACGAGGAAATGCAAATGGAATGGGCTCGTTGGGAGTCGGTAGAGTTACATCAGATGCAACAAAGAGCTAGAGCCAGGGGTGCGACGTTTGAACATGGTGGTGGTAGTGGAAGTGGTACGGGAAGTGGGAGTGGAAAGGGAAGTGGAAGTGGCAGAGGTAGTGGTACAGGAAGCAATGCTTTTTCAAGGATGTTTGGCAGGTCACAGTCCATGAGAGTTGATCATGATATTTTGCGTGATCGGGCACCCGCCCAACCCCGCATTGATACAACACTTGCGGAGAAGCAAAGTCAAAACTTGGGAAAATTTGGTCAAAGTGGTTCCATAGTAATGACATTGGAGTTAAGGCCGAGTGTCCTTATTTTCGTACCGCCATCAAAGAGACACAAGAACTTGGCCAAGGGGTTCCGTCACCAAGAGGGCATAAAATCGATGGAACATATCTTGATGCCAACGAACAAGAGGTCAAGGAGTACGTATCACAGTTCAAAGAAGACGGGATATATATGGAGTCTCTATTATGTGTGATTCTTGGTGGGCCTACACAAATGAGTATCATTAACTTCATGTTGTCCGCAATGGAAGAATGTTTTTCCATAAGTCATTGAATGCAACTGGTGACATACAAAATGCTGACTTTTTGTATTGTGAGATTCGTAGAGTTGTGGAAGAAGTTGGAGTTAAACATGTCATGCAGATTGTGACTGACAATGGTGTGAACTATAAGAAAGCATGCCAACGGTAATTGAAGAGTACCCAACTTTAGTATGGCGACCATGTGCAGCAGACACCGTCAACCTCATGTTGAAGGATATTGGTCGATTCGAGGAGGTTGATGCGATTGTCAAGGCGGCTAAAAGGATTTGTTTGCCCTATACAACCACGATCGCCTCCATAATGAAATGCGCCAACAAATTGGAGGGAGATAGTTCGTCCAAACGCCACAAGGTTTGGAACCACATTCATTTTCTTGAAAAGTTTTAGAGATAGAAAAGCAAAGTTCACGAAGTGGATGGTGTTAGATGTATGGGGCTCCAACCATTTGAGCACGACCAGGAAGGAGAATACATGTATTCTGTTTCACAAGTAGACAATGGTGGTCGAGTATGGATTGGGTCATAAAATTGGTAGAACCAATTTACCGACTACTCGATATGTCGACCAACAAAACCCGCAATAGCGATGGCGGTGAATGGTTAGAAAGTCGTACGAACTCAATTTCAACTTCAAGACGTCATCGAAGAAGATGATGCCACTTATGGTCGTGTCATAAAGATTGTTAATAGGAGAATTGCAATGATGAAAGACCGCACGCACATAGTTCGAGCAAGTTCATAGTTTCCTAAATCCAAATAAATATCACATATTTGTTGTATTTTTTCTAACTTTCTAAGTGTGTTTGTTTGCACAAAGATCGTTCTTGAACCCGCAGAGCCGCTTCTATAATGTGGGAAGAATCCACCCTCGTCGCTTCTCGACAATGGCGATTCAAAGAATAGCCGATACACCGAGGATCGAGCAGAGTGCTCTAGGCGAGCTAGAACAATACCGTAATCGGCGAGGTTTATTTGCTTCCAATGAGGCTCACATGAGTGCTAATCGCCATTCTGCGGTAGGTTGTTACGAACTTACATATACATGAAAATGACCCATCACTATTAGTTTAACACAAATTTTATATTACTTGTAGCTACATGGTGGATGACGTTTGGAGCGCAGACACCGACATTAACAAAATATGCCTTATGGATTGTCTCGCAATGTGTTTAAATCCAATGGATGTGAACGAAATTGGAGCACATTTGCATTGGTACATACACAATTGAGGAACCGTCTTGGATACAAGAAACTACATAAACTCGTGTATGTCCACTACAACTGAGGCTACGATTGCAAGAGCATGAGACTAGAAATGAAGATAGGGATGTAGATCATTTTGGCGATCTAATCAATGCCACTGCATCGACAGAGAGAACCCAATCCACGAGTGGCTTGATAGCTCCATGATACAATCAGAGCCCCTACTAGACGAGGAAGGTGAGCCCCCATGCCATCTGATTGTAGTTGATGCTATCCTCGAAAGGAATTGAATAAAGCACTAGATGATGAACCATTGAAGCAGTGGACAAGAAAAATATTGACAAGAGTCATCTTGGGAAAAGGAAATATTGTAGCCAACCAACTGAAAAATTGGCTGAAGACTTTGCCTCACTTACACAAACAGGGAAACAAGTGCCCGACGGGAAGAAGAAAAAGGCCATTGAGGAGGATATTGTGGCAAGTTTACGAAGAAGCAGAAAATCCGCCATCCGATGAAGTCCAGCACCAAGAGTCCGTGATAGTAGCTCTCCGTCGTCCGATGATGGTGCTGATGGTGGGATCGCTCATGATGCAGGGCAAGACCAACCATTGGAATTCACCTGCGAGCAAAACTTCACGCATGCTACTCAGGATGAAGACCATGGTTGTCATGCTTCAAAACAATTTCATAAGACCTATACGATGGGTAAGGGTCGCCAAAAAGATCAATCTCAGCCACATGACTCTTCTTCCTATGAATCGCATGCTAGCTCAAGATCCACTTGACTTATGGACGCCGAGATGTCAATCTATTGCCTTCGGAGATGATTCTCATTTGTCTGACGTCTCTTCCGATCCTAGTTTCCATTACGGCCTTGTGTCCTTCAATACCAATGCGTAAACGTTTACCAGTGGATCGAACCCACATATTACCAACAACTTTACAATCATTGGTTACAATATGCACACGAAACACACACTTGGGATCAATACAAGGCTCACGTAGCACAATTTGAAGGACTTATACTCTATGATAACAACGACTACATTGCACAACCTTCGTTTTTCGACAATGTATTGGTATGAATTACTTCTCATTATTGTTTTTTGTATGCTAGTCAAGCTATCGTTCATTATCATTAACTTATGTTTTTTATTATGTTACATGGTTTAGAACACTTGGACGAGAGGACTGCTCTGGAGAGTGAAGCAACCAAGGATGACTTTTTATGTACATCTTGAAACATTTTCTCATTAATATTTGCATTATTCCAAATTTAAATTTCATAATTACCATTTTCACCAATTTTCGGTTTTTCCGGTTTTTTCCCGGTTCGACCGGTTACCGGCCGGTAAAATTTCGAATTCAAAAATTCAAAATTTGAATTCACCCCGATTTTTTTTGAAATTTCCGAAGAATCTACGGTTATGAATTCGCCCGATCGATTTCGTCCTGCATCGAGATTTCGATCCATGTGTATGATTGATGATTTACAAATATAGATGTATAAAATATGTGATATGTATGTTATGACTTATTATTGATTTGTCATTTTGTCAAGATGTCATCCGTTGCTTCTGGAGATGATAGATTGATTCATCTTAGCAATTCATTATAAACTCTATTAGTATTTTGCTTGCTTCTAAGAGTCTTAAGACTATGTCTATGTCTATGTGTGGTTCTATATCTTATTGTGTGAGAGTGAGACTGTGAAGTTGGCAACCTCATGTCATGAACTTATGATACTTTCTATGTTAAGTCTTTGAGATGTGTGGCTGCATATGTTTCATACTTTCATTCATTCATCAATCATTCATACATTCTTTCACACTACCAAAATAACTCATCATTGATTAAATATGCAGGTTTATATCATTATTTGATTACATGTTTACATCAAGCTCTTGAATGGGAGATAATATACATGACTACATCAAATTGTCCATGTCTTGCTTCTTTAGGTAATTTTCTTTCTATCTTGATTTTGATGTCGGATGCTTGCTTAATTCATCATATTATTCCTGTTGTGGGCTTAACTGCACCATAGCCAAGCCGGCCGCCTAGTCCCCGCCTAGGCGGCGGGCCACCGCCCGCCTAGCGCCTAACGCTTTCTTGAACCTTGATATGCATGGCATATTTCTTTGTAATATTATCTTGTACTCCCTATATATATTACCCATTGGACCCCATGAATATACACACAATATTCATAACATGGTATCAGTGCTAGGGTACTAACCTAGCTCCTTTCACTGCCATCCCGATGCTCCGCCGTCCTCTATGACGCGCAAGCCACTCTCGCCGACTGCGTTGTCGCGTCGCGACACCCCTGGCAGGACTTACCCTTCGTGTGCCTCTTCTTCCTCGTCGGTGCCCTGTAGTCGCCAGCGTCGTCAACATCTGCCTCCCCATCGCGCTCACCAGGGCCTTCCGCGACCACGAGGGCTACGCGCGAGGCCTGCTCCTCGTCAAGTGCTACGTCGCATGGATCATCCTCTCCACCTCCGACGTCGCCGCTCGCCCAACTGCCACCGCTCGACGCTACCATCCGCGTGATTGGATCGAACAGGCGGTACCTCTATTCTTTTTAGAGACCGAATTTGGTTTCTATAAAAACAAAGTTTGCAAAAAAGGGTATTGTTCACATTGATTTAATCGCCACGTCGTCCGGCGCCGCCAGTTAGACTTTGTTGCTTTGGTCGCCGCGCCGTCCAACTCCGCTTGCCGATGGCTTCCTTTCCATCAGCTGCATCCCATTCTCGGGAACAAAACTCCTTGGGACAAACTACAGGTTGTGATCCTCACTCGTGGAGATCACACTCAATGGTCTCTGCCTCTAGGGACATCACTGGTGCACGACCTTCTCTGCCGCCGCCGGTTCAGCCTCCTCCTAGGTAGCCTACTTCTGCACCTACTGTAGAAGATGAGGCCGCCAGGGAGGCAAAGGCTGCTGACACTGCTGACGATGTTTTTCAGTATGTCATTGACGATTTCGAGCACTTGTGTGCTGATGAGACTCTATTCGAGCCATCCTGGTGGTCTACGGTCTACTCGTCAGATCTAGGAGTACTTGCGCGAGCGATACCAGCAAAGCAGTGATGCTCAATTCTTTTCGCTTTTGTGTGAGTTGGAGACACTTTGCTAGGAGGACTCTTCTATCGGCGACTTCTACCGAGCCCTGGCTGGTCTCTGGCGCCAGCTGGACGAACTGGATTCTCAACTCTGCCAGGACAGAGTGTCATAAGGCGCAGAAGGCGGATCGTGACCGTCTTCGCCTTTATGACTTCGTCTGCCATCTTCGCCTTTATGATTCGTCTGCCGTCTTCGCCCAAAGTTTGAGCCTGTCAGGGCTCAACTGCTGAGCCGCTCACCAAGACCAACAATCACCGAGGCTCTTTCGACGCTTCGTGCTGAGGAGCTTTACCACGGGTTAGCAGCGCAGTTTGTTCCGGCTGTCCTTTCTACCCCTTCTTCGATTGCACCGATAGTTTCTGCTTCGACTACAGTTTCTCCTAGGTGTCTGTTTCTGCTCCTGTTTTTGCACTAACTAGGGTTCAATGTAATTATTGCAAAACTTTGGGCACGACTATCAGAGTTGTGCGATGCAGAAAAATCAGAACAAGGCGCGTGGGAATGGACGATCCAAGGAGGGGTAGGGAGGCCTTTCTCAGCGAGGTGACCCTGTTCCGCAGCTCTGTCAGGCTCTACTTCAGCAACTCTCTCATAGCTCAGCAGGTTCTGCCAATCTAACTCAGATATCTCCTTCAAGTACTTCTTGGGTTCTGGATTCTGGTCTCTTTCCATATAACATCGAACTCCACACCTCACTTCAATAGGACCTCCTGTTTTTCTATCTCCGTTTAGCCAGTTAACGATACTGCTCTGTCTGTCAGTTGTCAAGGTACTTATTTGTCTACTGACTTTTCTATTCCAGCTGTTTCCCAAGTTCCCCAGCTTATCATGCAGCTTCTCTCGGTAGGTCAACTTACCAATCTCGGCTGTAGGGTTCGTTTTGACTCACCTGTTTTGTCTAGGACCGACAGACAAGGACAGTACTTGGGACTGGCCGGCGTCGTAGCGATTGTCAGGGTCTCTACATCCTTGACCTCCACCTTCCGTACACTTCAGTTACTCCTATCACCTCTACGTCTACCTCCACCGCCACTGCTGCCACGACTTCTGGAATTTTTGCGCAGTGACATCATCGTCTAGGTCGCTTGTGTGGGTCTCGTTTTTCTTCATTAGTTCGTCAAGATGTTCTTGGACATGTTATTGTTGATACGGTCATGTTTTGTAAAAGTTGTAAGCTGGACAAGCAGCTACAACTTCCTTATCATTCTAGTGAGTCCTTGTCTTCTCATCCTTTTAACTTAGTTCACTCAAATGTATGGGGACCTACGCCTATTATCTCTAAAGGCGGGCATAAATTTTATGTGATCTTCATTGATGATTATTCCCGTTTTACATGGGTTTTCCCTATGTCTAATCGTGGTCAGTTTCTTGCGATCTATCGTAGCTTTGCAACGATGGTTCGTACTCAGTTTGATTCTTCCATCCGTACTTTTCGCTGTGATTCTACTGGCGAGTACTGTTCTAACACTTTTAGACAGTTTCTTTCTGAGCAGAGCACTCTTTACCAGTCTTCTTATCCTAGAGCCCATGCTCAGAATGGGGCTGCTGAGTGCAAACATCATCTGATTGAGACTGCCCGCACTCTTCTCCTTGCCTCTCACATTCCACCACAATCCTGGGCTGAGACTGTTTCTATGGCTACATATCTCACCGATATGCAGCCTTCCACTGCTCTTAAGGGTGTCAAGTCTCATAGAGCGGCTCTACTCTCGAGCCCCCAGTACACTCACCTTCGTTTTTTTGGCTGCACCTGCTTTGTTTTGTTGCAACCTCATAAGCGCACCAAAGTATCAGCTCAGTCAATTGAGTGTATTTCTTGATTATAGTTCTGAGCATAAAGGTTATCACTGCTATGATCCTACTGCTCGACGGAACAGGATATCACAAGACGTTATCTTTGATGAACCTCGACCTTTCTTCTATCGAGATTCGGCTCCTTGTCCTGTTTCCACCGTTGAGACGATTTCATGGTTCTCTTTGACTCTTCACCCATTTGTCCATTATCACAGCCTTCCCCTGGTCTATCTCCAGCTGTTCCTTCTGTACCTCCACCTCTAGTGTTGCCTCCTACAGCACCTCCTCTTCCTGCAACACCACCATCTCGTTTCTCTGATATTCACTACTCTGGGCGTCATCATCCTTCACCAATCTCCTTTCCTGGTATCTTGTCGATGCCTACATTTGATTCTCCTGTTGATGTCCCCCGTTACATCATTCACAACTGAACATCCATTCGACCTCCTGATCGTCTTGGATTTACTCTGATAGCTCATGCTCTCTTTCACTAAGCCTAGTTCTTATCATGAGACTGCTCCTCATTCTGAGTGGCAGCTTGTGGCAGAAGAGCTTGATGCTCTTCGACGTACAAAGACTTGGGATATTGTACCGACACCTGTGCATACTCGCCCTATCACGTGCAAGTAGGTTTACAAGATTAAGACCTGATTTGATGGTATTATCGAGCGCTACAAGGCTCGTCTTGTGGCTCGCGGCTTTCAATAGGAGTACGCTCATGACTACAATAAGACTTTTGCCCCTGTTGCCCATATGGCCACTGTTCGCACTCTTGTTGCGATTGCTTCTGTTTGCCGGTGGTATATCTTTCAGCTGGATGTTAAGAATATTTTTCTTAATTGTGTTTTGCATGAGGATGTCTACATGCAGCTACCACCTAGGTATTCTGTTCCCAAAGGGTACATCTGTCGTCTTCGCCGTACTCTTTATGGCCCCAAACAGACTCCTCATGCCTGATTTACGCGTTTTACCTCAGTGAATACTGATGTCGGTTTCACTGTCAGTTCCCACAATCCTACTCTTATTGTCCATGTCTCATCTCGGGGTAGAACACTGCTTTTTCTGTATATTGATGATATGCTCATCACTGGTGATGATTCCTCATTCATCACGTATGTAAAAAAACATCTCAGTAAGCAGTTTCTGATGACTGATCTTGGTTCTCTTACATACTTCCTTGGTATTGAGGTCTCTTCTACGCCTGAGGGCTACTACCTCTTCCAGCAGAAGTATATCCAGGATTTTGATCGGTCTGGTATGACTGGCACTCGCACTGTCAAGACTCCCATGGAGATATCCCTTCAGCTTCGTGCCACTGATGGTGATCTTTTTGAAGATCCTACTCGATATCGTCATCTTGTTGGAAGTTTGGTGTATCTTGTAAGCACTCATCCTGATATTACTCATGTTGTTCATATCTTGAGTCAGTTCATGGCCCGTCCTACCCATCTTTACCTTCTTCGTGTCGTGTTCTTCGCTACTTGCGTGGAACTATCTATCGTCGTTCAGGCATACTCCGATGTGACCTGGGCTAGTGATCCTTCTGATGGCCGTTCTTTTTCTGCTTACTGTGTTTTTCTTAGCTCTTCCCTAATTGCCTAGAAGACAAAGAAGCAGACCGTAGTTTCCCGTTCGAGTGCAGAGACTGAGTTGAGAGCTATGTCAGCAGTGATAGTAGAGGTTACTTGGTTGAGGTGGCTACTTGCATATTTTGGAGTGTCTGTGATGGGACCTACGACTCTTTTGTCTAACAGTACAGGTATTATAGTATTGCCCGTGACCCAGTGAAGCATGAGCTCACCAAACACATTGGCGTGGATGCTTCATACACTCACTCACAGGTGCAGGAGTGAGTACTTGATTTACAATTTGTGGCCTTAGAGTTACAGATTGCTGACTTTTTCACGAAGCCACGGACTAAGGTACAACTCTTATACTCTCCAAACTCAATGTGTGTGATCCACCATGAGTTTGAGGGGGGTGTTAGAATGGGAATTTCTTTGTATTTCCTTATATGTCTTTTGTATTTTCTTATATATGTATAACATATTCCTTTGTAATATCTCCTTTTACTCCCTATATATATTGTCTATTGGGTCCATGAATATACGCATAATATTCATAACAAAACTAACTATATTATCATCACCACAACAAAATTGCAGCACGCTAAACTTTTGAATTCCGACGAACCTGATGATTTATGATGGTGGCAGTTAATCTCTGAATTTCACGCTCCTCCTGGTCCGCAAAAAGTTTACACTTTGTTGCCGCTGCTGACAAGCCACACATTGCAGCATGTCTGACACTTTCCGGAGAGACGGATGATGAGGCATCTGTTTTAGAATAAGAATGTATTTTACAGTAATTTCTTGAACAAATAAGATTATACAACAAACGAAATTACTAATTTGGAGAATAAAGATGTTACCGTAGCTTGGACGAGCAGCATGACCAATAACATCATTGCCTTCTGAACACATCCTTAATACAATAAAAAAAGAGCATGTCAAAAGATAACTCCAGCAAGGTGAGATAATAAAAAAACTAAAACAAAACAAGTATAAACATCCAAAATGGAACAATTGCATTTCCAGTTACAAAACCAATATGGCACGTTGGAATTGACAAATCGTTAATCACGTCACTGGACATCCCTTGTGCAGCATATAGGCGGCTCACCTGGAATCATCTCTCGTCAAAACAGATAATGCTGCATTTGCACAGGATGCTGCAACTCTTGGTCCTACTGCAGAGGCCAAAAATGCAACCTGCGAAACATTTCTGAACAGTAAGACCAGATATATAATAGAGATCTACAGCAGCCTGAAAAGATGCATAACAGACACATAAAACTGTATTTGCTAACTAGCAAAAAAATAGCACTATGCTCCTCAATTTGTGATATGCACAAAACAGTCCACCTATCTGCTCCTCAGTTCCAATGTGATGCTTCCAAATCTCACCCAACAGCTCATGTTGGGCGTTATCAAGTTAGAACTAAAATATGGTTATGCACTAGATATTTCCACATCTAATGTACATGGATTTCCACCTAACACTGGGATGGCCTATACAATGTACCTCCAGTGCCCTCAATCAGGTGTTTTTTAGTTCGAGAATTCAATCAATGCCAATAAGCTTTTTATGCTGATAAAATCTGACGTGTTCTACGGACCCAAAATTCTATATTGTTCAATAGCTTTTGATGTTTGATCAGTCAAGTAAACTGCAAATGAGCTATCTGCTCATGCATTGAGTGAAATTCTACAGATCTACAGCATATGTCTAGATTAGCAGTGCCAACACGGCAGCGCATGGTCGGCAACTACTAATAGTCGCAACTCAATTTTCAAAATTCACAAATGATTTGTCTTAAAGATAGCATGGGCTTTGATTCACAAATATTTCAGTAGAAAAATTTCAAATTTGCAGTCTAGATGTATGTACATCGCTAAAAGTAAAAATAGGCCATTCAAAAAGAGCAGTGAAGATAACTATAATTGCAACTAAGCAAAAGCATTCAGACATTTTGGCACCTAAAATTGAATCGAGCAGTGCAATGATTTCACAAACACCACATAGTGTGCAATCACTCACCAGTGACATGACCGGATTAGCTGAATTAATGAATGGAAGCTGGTGTCCAGGTTGGCTACTTTGAGGAAAGCTTCCTAAGGCAAAATAGTCGTCACAGTTAAAAAAATGGAGGCAGAAACATTTTGCAACCATAGAAACTGAAATTGTAACAAAAATGAGAAGTTTGTCAATAGAGCAAATAGTGAAGACACCTGAAGTATTGCCGTTGGAAGTTGAATGTAAAAATCCATTGTTTTGCACTCTAGATGAAACGGAAGCTTCTGGTACTTCAATGCTCTCTAACAAACCATCTTCCACTGGAAGACGAATAAAATGGTGAATACATTGCGCCTTTGACTTTGTTCCAACATGCTCTGCAATATCATTCCAGTTATCATTGTACTTCTCTATGCCCTCCAGCAACAGTAAAGTTTCCTGATCTGTCCAGCTGTCACCGTCATTGTCTGATCCATCTTTCTTCCCATCCACTCTCTGAAAATCTAAGCTTGAGTGCCCAGTGACAAATCTTGCATCGTGGAAGCAATCTGAGCAAAGAGCAATGTCTGCCTGCTCAATCAGTCAGCTTGTTAGCACCTTTATAAGCTTATTTCAAAAAGAGGGGGAGTTTACAATAGCAAGCAGAATAAAATTGCTCTGATGCTAGAGAAATATAGATATTCATGAACATCTACCTGAACAGAAAAAGGAAACCATAA
The DNA here is from genome assembly GCA_036346395.1 of Hsuehochloa calcarea. NCBI lineage: Eukaryota > Viridiplantae > Streptophyta > Magnoliopsida > Poales > Poaceae > Hsuehochloa > Hsuehochloa calcarea. The sequence continues at coordinate 5,966,273 of CM070615.1, read as the reverse complement.
TGCAATAAAATATATATGATATATCATTCTTAAAACACGGCGTACTGAAACTAAACATATCTACAGGGTAAATGATTGTTAAAGAGATAGTGCATTGAAATTAAAATACCGAAACAATTCAGATCAGTTGTTAACAACAATCAAATGGTACATCTTAGAATATGGTGCACAGAAGGTTACACGGTACAAATAGATATTCTGCCATATGTGTGTTCTAAACTGATAAACCAGAATGGCCGACTAGTCGCCGACTAGTCAATAAGTACTGTTCATATCATGGCTATTAAAGAGGTAAGGTAAGGCGAGGCGACAGTGCAGAGCAGCCGCAGAAGATCCCGACAGTAGTAGCAGCAGCAACTTTAATTGTGGTGGCCGCAGAAAATCCCGGGCTGCCCTGCCCCAGGCAGCCCTTACCGGGCAACTGCCCCGCCAGCCACAGCCCCCTCCCCTCCCCCTTTCTCTCCGCCCCCTGCCGAGCGCCACGTCACAGCGCGCCACCTCCCCTCCCCCTCTCTCCGCCCCCTACCGAGCGCTCGCCTCCCCTCCCCCTTTCTCTCCGCCTCCCTTCGCTCGCGCCGCCTGCGCCACGCCACAGCCGCCTCCCCTCACCCTTTCTCTCCGCCCCCTGCCGAGCGCGCCGCCTCCCCTCCCCCTTTCTCTCCTCCTCCCTTCCCTCGCGCCGCCTTCTCTCCGCCTCTCTCAGCCTCCCTTCGCTCGCGCCGCCTCCCTGGATCCCAGATCCATCGCCCCTTCGATTCCTCCTCGCCCAGATCCATCCATCCCTCCTCCCCAGTCCCCTCCCTTCGATCCCCAGTCCCCAAAGCCAACTTGATCGAGAAGCAGAGAGGAAGAGAAATAGAGAGCCTGGGAGAGGAGCATACCTGGGCTGGGCGACAGGAGCGACGACCGACAAAGGGCGCGAGGGAGCTGCCGGCTGCGACGAAGGGCGAGGGCGACGAAGGCCGGCCGGCGCAAGTCGAGTCGCTAGCTCCAGTCGTATCTGCGCCTCCGACCAGTCTAGTCGACGACTTAATAAGCCTGATTGGGTCCTCTTGAATATACACACAATATTCATAACATGGTATCAGAGTTAGGGCACTAACCCTAGTTTTTCCACAGCCGCCTCGTTTCGCCGCCGTCAGCCCACGGCCGAGCCGCCGCCGTCGCACTCCATGGGTCGCCACCGCTCTGCCACGAGGCAGCCCGAGCTTCCGCTCCCGAAACCGACACCGCCGCTACCCGAACCTCCATTCCTAAAGCCAACGCAGGCGCTCCTGAAGCTGCACCGCTACACCCGATGCATGTGGCCGCTAGTCCTTGACGACCTCGACGTCGCTAACGCAAGACGGAGATAGAGGCGCTCATTGACAAGCTCCTTCCCGACGTCGCATCGCGAGCTGCCACTCGGATTCCCTACCGACGAGCTCCTCCCCGCCACAGCGTCGTCGCCACCGCCGCTCGGCCTCGATGGCTCGGCTGCCAAGCTGAAGCCGCCGGTCCCTCATTGCCGCCGCCAAAGAAGGGCACTAGGGTTCCTCTCGCGCTGCCGCTTCTTGATGGCCTTAGCAGTAGGCTTTTGTTTACGTGAACCGGCCCGACCCAAAAAAAGGCAAAAAAACCGTACGTTGATCTAACTGCGCGCCGTCCAGCGCCGCCTGTTAGACTTCGTTGCCTTGGTCGCCACGCCGTCCAGCGCCGCCTACCGATGGCTTCCGTTCCATCAGTTGCGATCCCATTCTCGGAAACCAAGCTTAATGAGACAAACTACAGGTTGTGTTCTTCACTCATGGAGATCACCCTCGGTGGTCTCCGCCCCTGAGGACATGTCACTGGTGCTCAACCTCGTTCGTCGTCGCCGGTTCAGCCTTCTCCCAGACAGTCTGCTTCTGCACTTCCTGCAGAAGATGAGGCCACCAAGGAGGCAGAGGCCGCTATTGCTATTGCTGATGCTGCTGATGAGGCCTTTCAGTATGCCATAGACGCTTTTGAGCGCTAGTGTGCTGATGAAGCCCGTGTTCGAGCCATCCTGGTGGTCAGCGTCGACGACTCCATCCAGCCAGACATTGTTGGTCTACATACCACTCGTCAGATCTGAGAGTACTTGCGCGAGCGATACCAACAGAGCAGCGATGCTCAGTTCTTTTCACTTCAACGTGAATTGGTGACGCTTCGCCAGGAGTCCTCCGTCAACGACTTCTTCCGAACCCTGGCCAATCTCTAGCGCCAGCTGAACGAGCTGGCTTCTCCGCTCTGCCAGGAGTGTCATAAAGTGCAGAAGGCGGATCGTGATCGCCTTCGCCTTTATAACTTTGTCTACCGTCTTCGCCCAAAGTTGAGCCTGTTAGGGCTTCATGCTAAGGAGCTTTGTCGCGGGTTAACAGCACAGTTTGTTCTAGCTATGCTTGCTACCCCTTCTTCTTCGACTACACCGACGGTTTCTGCTTCGACTACAATCCCTCCTCAGGTGTCTATTTCTGCTCCTGTTTTTGCACCAATTGGGGTTCAATGCAATTATTGCAAGAACTTCGGGCACAACTATCAACGTTGTGTGGTGCAAAAAAAGCAGAACAAGATGCGTGGGGCTAGACGATCCAAGGAGGGACAGGGAGGCCCTTCCTCGACAAGAGGACAGACTAGCACGTCAGGACTTTCTCAGCAAGGTGACTCTGTTCAACAGTTCTGCCAGACTCTACTTCAGCAGCTCTCTCACAGCTCAGCAGGTTTTGCCAATCTAGCTCGGACGTCTCCTCCAGGTACTTCTTGGGTTCTGAATTCTGGTACCTCTTTCCACATGACACCAGACTCCACATCTCTCACTTCAGTAGGACCTCCTATTTTTCCCATCTCTGTTCTGACAGCTGACGGTACTCCTCTATCTGTCAGCTGTCAAGGCACTCTTTTGTCCACAGACTTTTATGTTCCAGTTGTTTCCCATGTTCCCCAGCTTATCATGCAGCTTCTCTCGGTGGGTCAGCTCACGGATCTTGGCTGTAAGGTTAGTTGACTCTCACACCTGTTTCATCCAGGATGGACAGACAGGGACAGTACTTGGGACTGACCGGTGTCGTAGGGATCGTCAGGGTCTCTACATCATTGATCATCTCCACCTTCCGTCCACTTCAATTGCTCCTGCCACCTCTACATCTACTTCCATCGGCACTGCTGCCACCACCTCTGGCGCTTTTGCGCAGTGGTATCATCGTTTAGGTCACTTATGTGGGTCTCGTCTTTCTTCATTAGTTCGTCAGAGTGTTCTTGATGTATTACTGTTGACACGACCATGTTTTGTCAGGGTTGTAAGCTGGGCAAGCAGCTACAACTTCATTATCATTCTAATGCGTCCTTGTTTTCTCGTCCTTTTGACTTAGGCTCTGTTTGGTACAGCTCCAGATTCTCATTTTTCAGATTCTGCTCCTGATTCTCTGAGAATCCACTTCTCTGAGAATCTGTAGCTATCTGTTGAAACCGTTTAGCTGATAGGTTGGCTCCAAAAACCATATGAGGGATGATTAGAGGCAAATAGACCATATCACCCCTAGGTGTAATACTTCAATTATATTTGTGTAACTCAGTGGCATTTGCGGGTAAAAACCTTCAACTTCAAAGGGTATTTTCGTTTCTGAAGGTTAGATTCTCACGAGAATCTGCTGGCAGGCTGCTTCTCGTTGCTAGTACATTTTCGAGACAACTCCTTGCGAGAAGCAGAATCTAGTGGTTTTGAGAATCAAGGTGTTTGGTACGGCTCCACGAGAATCGATTGAGACGTTGGGAGTGGAAGCTGTACCAAACAGGGCCTTAGTTCATTCAGATGTATGGAGACCTACTCCTATTATCTCTAAAGGCAGGCATAAGCTTTATGTGATCTTCATTGATGATTATTCTTGTTTTACATGGATTTTTCCTATATCTAATCGTGGTCAGTTTCTTGCGATCTATCGTAGCTTTGCAACGATAGTTTGTACTCAGTTTGATTCTCTCATCCGTACTTTTGCTGTGATTCTGCTAGCGAGTATTGTTCTTGCGATTTTAAACAGTTTGTTTCTGCTAACATTGTCATCTGATTGAGACTACCCGCACTCTTCTCCTTGCCTCTCACGTTCCACCACAGTTCTGGATTGAGACTGTTTCTACGGCTGCATATCTCATCAATATGCAGCATTCCACCGCTCTTAAGGGTGTCAGTCCTACAGAGCGTCTCTACTCTCAAGCCCCCTAGTACACTCACCTTCGTGTTTTTTGCTACACCTGTTTTGTTCTGCTGCAACCTCATGAGCGCACCAAACTGCCAGCTCAATCAGTTGAGTGTGTGTTTCTTGGTTATAGTTCTGAGCACAAGGGTTATCGCTGCTATGATCCTTCTGCTCGACGGATCAGGATCTCACGAGACGTTGTCTTTGACGAATCTCGACCTTTCTTCTATCGAGATTCAGCTCATTCTCCTGCTTCCACCGTTGAGTCGATTTTATGGTTGTCTCTTTCTAACTCTTCACCTATTTCTCCATTATCACAATCTTCTCCTGGTCTGTCTCCAGTGGTTCCTTCTGTACCTCTGCCTCTGATGGTGCCTCTTGCAGCACCGCCTCTTGCAGCAAAAGCCAGGGGTGCGGCGTTTGAACATGGTGATGGCAGTGGAAGTGGTACGTCAAGTGGAAATGGTAGGGGAAGTGGAAGTGGTACAGGAAGCAATATCATTTCTAGGATGTTTGGCAGGTCAGTCCAACAGAGTTGATTCTGATATTTTGCGTAGTCGGGCACTCATCCAACCCCGCATTGATACAGCACTTCGTGAAGAAGCAAAGTTAAAACTTGGAAAATTTTGGTCTAAATGATTCCATAGTAATGACATTGCTGGAGTTAAGGCAGAGTGTCCTTATTTTCGTGCCGCCATTATAGAGACACAAGAACTTGGTTGAGGCATTCCATCACCAAGAGAGCATGAAATGGTGATGAGCATGAAATCAATAGAACATATATTGATGCTAACGAACAAGAGGTAAAAGAGCATGTAGCATAGTTCAAAGATTACTGTAATTTATATGGAGTCTCCATCATATGTGATTTATGGACAGGACCTACACAAATGAGTATCATTAACTTCATATTATACTGCAATGGAAGAATGTTTTTCCATAAGTGAGATTCGTAAAGTTGTGGAAGAAGTTGGAGTTAAACATGTTATGCAAATTGTGACTTGACAATGGTGTGAACTACAAAAAAGCATGTCAACTGGTAATTGAAGAGTATCCAACTTTAGTTTGGCAGACATGTGCAGTGCATACCGTCAAACTCATGTTGAAGGATATTGGCCAATTCGAGGAGGTTGATGGGGTTGCCAAGGCGGCTAAGAGGATTTGTCGGTTCCTATACAACCCCAGCCGCCTCCATAATGAAATGTGCCAACAAATTGGAGGAGAGATAGTGTTAGAGTTAATCTCGTTTCTTGATGTTTTATTAGTTTCCGTTTTTGATTTCTATTCCGAGTCCGAGTAACAGACGTATAACTCAGCCTTTAAAAGGCCATGAAGTCATGTAAAAGAAGTGCAACGAGAATAAATAAAAAGAGAGCACCGGCTCCGAAAGATATCTCTCGGGATTGTTCGGGCCGTCTCGCATGGCGCCGCGAGAAGCGGTGTTCTTTGTCTGAAAGGTGGGGAATCTCGAGAAGCAAAGACCGGAAGGGGGCTAGGTAAGGCGTTGCTTATGCCGAGACATACATCACGAGAAGATAGGGACGGGAGGACCAACCGAGAAAAGGTCAATGCTCCATGAGTTTTGCTAGCTTCACGTGAATTCCAACGAGAAAACCGAGGAAGAAAAACATGACAGTTGTAAGACCGATTTTTTTGGAACAAAGACAGAGCGAAGTGCGGAAAATTCCAACAATTGGTATCGAGCCAATGTCGATCGTTCCTCGAGCGGTAGCGCGGAGAAAGCGCTGCTGGTCGTTCCATAGACCGCGGTGACGGCGACAAACTTCATGTCTCGGGTGATTCGGGCGCAGCGATGATGGAGGATCAAGGCGTTGGGAAGCAATCGAGCCGTGATCGGGCGGCCGTCGACGAAAAAAAGGACAAAAGGCGAGGTCGCATCTTTTCCAAGCGCCCCGAGGACCTCGATGCGGTAGCAAGGAAGAAAACGGCGAAGGAGGTTTGGGACCGTCTCAAGACAAGGTTCATTAGCGCGGATCGCGCCAAGAATGCTGTGATTTGCAGACGTTGAAGAATGACTTCGACATCATGCGCATGAAGGAGGAGAACCCCGACCAACGATCGCGGAAGACTCAATGGCATGTCCATTAGGTACGCCAACCTAGTGGCGACGCCGACGATGCCGCATTGGTGAAGAAGTTATTCGACACCGCGTTGGATCGATTTGAGTGTGATCACGGATCGGCGGTTCTACGATTTCGACACCATGCCATTTGAGGAAGCGGTGGGACGATCAAGACTTATGAAGAGCGTACATGTCCGCGCATCGCGTCGGCAAGAACAACAATAAAGAATGGCGACGACCAACTCTCGCTACTCGGCCGAGTGGCGAGTACGGCGAAGAAGGATGATGGCGATTCCTCGTCAAGCAACAAGGGAAAATCCCACTCTTGAAGATAGCGAAGAACCGCAATGGGGTGGACGTGACGCGGTATGAGGAAGGCGACAGAGGAGAACGTGAAGATTGGGCTAGGCAAGGCGATGGTGACAGATCCCGTGACAAGTCACATATCAAGTGTTTTAAATGTGATAAATACGGTCACTATGCGTCGGAGTGCCGCAGCCACATAAAGTGCTTCAATCTGCGATAAATATGGGCACTATGCTTGGATTGCCAAAACAAGAAGAAGAACGAGGAGACAAACCTCACTCGAGCTATTGAAGACTACGAGCCACCCTACTACTTCTCCTTATGTGTCAACCGGGCGCCATCATGGCGATGTTGAACGAGAGAACGTAGTTCCTAAACTACGACATGAGAGGAGGAAACCATGATCATCTTGATGAGTGGTACTTAGACAATGGAGCAAGCAATCACATGACGGAGATCGCTCCATGTTCCATGAGCTTGATGAGAAGATTTGGGCAAAGTCAAATTTGGCGACGGCGGCCCGGTGCAAATAAGAGGCAAAGGATCAATGCTATTGCAATGCAAGAACGGTGATCGAGGATCTTGGTGAAATCTATTATATACCAAGTCGTGTAATAACATACTCGGCCTCGGGCAATTGGCGAAGCGGGTGCGGGGTGGTCTTTGCGCAGATGAGTTCTTGCGTGTCTATAACAAGAACAAAGATCATTGATGAAGGTGAAGAGATCCCGAACCGGTTATATAAAATTTCCCAAAGCTTGTAAACCGGTTTCGCGAAGGGCGACACCAAGGAGCAGTGGGCGGGAGTAAAGCCAAGACAGAGGTCTCGTGCATTGTTGATCTCACCGCCAAGGACATGGCGGAACCTGGGGACGGCAGACAGATTGGCGCGAGGCGCAAAGAAAGTGAGTCTCGGGTGCAGATGGCACGCAGAAGGCGCGCGAGGCACTCAAGGGGATGGCGAGTCCCACGCAAGATGCGATTCTTCTTTGGAGGAACCAGCGGCTCGGTCAAGCCCATAGACCCCATCGGCATGTAGGCACTGCAGAAGGGGAGGCGGTGTAGCCTCGGTGAGATGTCTGGGAAAGCGGACGTGTTTGGTCCAAGAGAGAGGCGAGAGGCTCGTGTAATGGCAAAGCCCAGGTGGTCGTGGGAGTAGGTGCTCCAACCCAGGCGGGCGTGCAAGGAAGGACGAGTTCAGTCCAGGTTCGAGATACGGCAAGCGTTGGTTAGTGTATAGCTCAGGATAAAGCAAGCGCAGGGGGCTGATGATCGGCCCAAACAGCATTGTGAGTGCGAGTAAAAGAGGAAGGATTGGAAGTTCGGATGAGAGAAGATCAAGATGATCAAGGTGAAGAAACAAGATTAAGGGGGTGATTGTTAGAGTTAATCTCGTTTCTTGATGTTTTATTAGTTTCCGTTTTTGATTTCTATTCCGAGTCCGAGTAACAGACGTATAACTCAGCCTTTAAAAGGCCATGAAGTCATGTAAAAGAAGTGCAACGAGAATAAATAAAAAGAGGAGCAACCAGGCTCAGAAAGATATCTCTGGATTGTTCGGTTTGTCTCATGGCGTGCGAGAAGCGGTGTTGGCTGCATCTGAGGCGGGGAATCTCGAGAAGCAAAGACCGAAGGGGGCTAGGTAAGGCGTTGCTTATGCCGAGACATACATCACGAGAAGATAGGGACGGGAGGACCAACCGAGAAAAGGTCGGGTTTGCTCCATGAGTTTTGCTAGCTTCACGTGAATTCCAACGGAGAAAACCGAGGAAGAAAAACATGACAGTGTAAGACTGATTTTTTTTCTGGAACAAAGACAGAGCGAAGTCTGGGAAAATTCCAACAGATAGTTCGTCCAAACACTACAAGGTTTGGAACAACATTTATTTTCTTGAAAAAATTTTGAGATAGAAAAGCAAAGTTCATGAAGTGGATGGTATCAAATGTGTGGAGTTCCAACCATTTGAGCACGACCGAGGAAGGAGAATACATGTATTCATATATCACAAGTAGACAATGGTGGTCCGATATGGATTGGGTCATTAAATTGGTACAACCGATTTATCAACTACTAAGATATGTAGACCTACAGAAAACCGCAACAGTGGCAGGAACAGTTGGAAAAACATATGATCTCAATTTCGAACTTCAAGACGTATTGAAAGAAGATAAAGCTACCTATGATCGTGTTATAAAGCTTATTAATAGAAGAATTGCAATGATGAAGGACCGCACATATATAGTTCCAGGCAAATAGATAGTTTCCTAAATTCAAACACATTACATATATTTGTTGTATTTTTTTCTAACATTCTAAGTGTGTTTGATTGGACAACAGAGTTGCTAAACCCACAGAGCCACAACTTATATAGTTTGGGGAAGAATCCAGCCCTCGTCGTTTCCCTGACAATAGCAATTCAAAGAATAGATGATACACCCGATGAGGCAGTGCAGGCTCTAGGAGAGCTAGAATTATATCGTAATCGACGAGGTTTATTTGCTTCAAATGAGGCTTACATTAGTGCTAATCGTCATACTGCCCGATGAGGCAGTGCAGGCTCTAGGCGAGCTAGAATTATATCGTAATCGACGAGGTTTATTTGCTTCAAATGAGGCTTACATTAGTGCTAATCGTCATACTGCAAGTATGTTGTTATGAACTTATATATACATAGAAAATGAACCATCACTATGAGTTTAATATAATTTTCATGTTACTTGTAGCTACATGGTGAATGACGTTTAGAGCGTAGACACCAACACTAACAAAATATGTCTTGCGGATTGTCTCACAATGTGTTTTCTCCCGTGGATGTAAACATAAATTGGAGCACATTTGCATTGGTGCATACACAATTTAGGAACCGTCTTGGGTACAAGAAACTGCATAAACTCGTATATGTTCACTACAATCTAAGACTACGATTGCAAGAGCATGAGACTAGGAATGAAGATAGGGATGTAGATCCTTTTGGCGATCTAATTAATGTCATTATGTACGACAGAGAGAACCCAATCCATGAGTGGCTTGATAGCTCCATGATACAATCGGAGCCCCTACTAGACGAGGAAGGTGAGCCCCCCATACCATCCACAATTGTAGTTGATGACATCCCTCAGAAGGAATTAGTTAAAGCACTAGATTATGAACTGTTGTAGCAATGGACAAAGAAATATATTGGCAAAAGTCATCTTGGAAAAAGGAAATATTGTAGCCAACCAACTGAAAAATTGGCTGCGGACTTTGCCTCACTTACACAAACAATGAATCAAGTGCCTGATAAGAAGAAGAAAAAGGACATTGAGTAGGATATTGTGGGAAGCAATGAAGAAACGGAAAGTCTGCCATCTGATGAAGTCCAGTACCAAGAGTATAGTGATAGTAGCTCTCAATCGTCCAATGATGGGGTTGATGGTGGGACAGCTTATGATGTAGGACAAGACCAACCATTGGAATTCACCTACGAGAAAAACTTTACGCATGCTACCCTGGATGAAGACCATGATTGTCATGCTTCAAAAATAATTCATAAGACCTACACGAGGGCTAAAGGTCGCCAAAAAGATCAATCTCGGCCACAGAACTCTTCTTCTTATGAATCTCATGCTAGCTCATGGTCTACTCGGACTTATGAACATCGAGATGTCAATCTATTACCTTCTGGTGATGATTCTCATTTGTCAAACATTTCTTCTGATCCTGCTAGCCATTACAGTCTTGTATCCTTCAACAACAATACCAGAATGGTTTACCAGTGGGTGGAACTCGAATATTACCAACAAATTTATAATAATTGGCTACAATATGCCCATGAAACACACACTTGGGATCGATACAAAGCTCATCTAGCTCAATTTGAAGGACTTGTACTCTATGATAACAATGACTACATTACATAACCTTCGTGTTTCTCGACAATGTATTGGTATGAATTACTACTCCATTATTGTTTTTGATATGCTAGTCAAGTTATCATTCATTACCATTAACTTATGTTTTTATTATTTTAAATACTTTAGAACACTTGGAGAAGAGGACTACCCTAGAGAGTGAAGCTAGCAAGGAAGACTTTTTTTGTACAACTTTAAACACTTTCTAATTAATATTTGCATTATTCCAAATTTCAAATTGCTAATTACCAATTTTCTCTATTTTCTGGTTTTTCAATCGGTTTTTTCGATTACCCGTTTTGGGAAAATCGCAGTTCAAAATTTGGTTGTCGAAATTTGGCCAAGTTTTTTCCGGGTTTTCCGGAACCAGGCCGGTTACCGGTACCGGCCGCCGGCCAATATTTCTGCTGGATCCAGTTTTTTGATCCCTGGTAGCACCACAACATGTAATAGCATAAAAATGTTATAGTGAACAACATATTGTGGCATTTTCCAACAGCTACTGAACTACTACAACTTTATTGTAAAACATTTACACGTCTCTTTTTGATTATTTGAAGATACTCTTTTCATTTTTCTTAACTAATGACTGATGACAATAGCAAAAAATTGACAGCAAAGGAGGTGTGTATTTTGTAGTAGCAAAAATTCATTGGCAGATCCCAAACGACCAAAAATAGGGACAAATAAAAGTATAGAACTTTTCATGTATGTTCAACAATTGAAATGTTAGCTACTCAATTTTCATCCTACGGCAATTCATATTTAGAGATCAAAATGCAATTTATACTGGACTAGAATGAACTTAATAATTGCCACATTACAAACCATTTTCATTGTAATTTGCATGAGCAATAGGTCACAATGTGGTATGACAACAACACATTTTTAACCAAATCATCACGTCAAATGACCTTAAAGTTGAAATATCATTGCTATGCACAAAAACGCATTACAAGTTCACAGCACACTATGAAGCATAAGATCCAATCCTTTTCCCCCTGAAAATTCCTCAGCCAAATGCCACATCAGGATAACTATCTCACCATAGGAATTAGACTATAATTTATGTTTGATTACAACATTATAGAGATTGCGTGATAATTGGCATTTGAATTTAACCTTTCAGCAATAGGTCACAATCGAGCCATAGCAAAAATTGAACATCTTCTCAACCATAGCATATCATTGTCTTAGTCAGTTCCTTCTCACATGGTCAGTCGTGTGGTAAACCAATGCTAAATTTTGAACGCGGCATAATCGATAATATAGTATCATTCTAAAAATGGAAATGACGAAGTGTAAATGTGAAGAACATTGCATAATCAACAATCCTAAAGATGTGGTTAAAGGATCTCCCAAATATGAAGAATAGAAAATATCTGCATAGCAGTTATAATGATACACACCTCCTTTTGTGACTCGTAGCGCAAGCTGGGCAAAGGTTGCGAGCAGTAACTACAAAAATTCTCTGACAACCGCTCCCAAATCTTTTCATCCAAACCCGCAAAACTAGCATCGCCATTTGCTAACTCTGGAGCAGATGAAGTTGATGCCATAGAAGCAATATCCTCTGCCCGGACACTGCATTTTGGTCGATCAAACAAAATCAAACCATCAATTGATTTCAATGGCGCAGACAGCAGCTGCAGCTCCCCTGTTGGCTCCTCCCTGATTAGCGATGCTGCCATCCTCGGACCCCGGTGCATAGACCCAGCCGCAAGGTAATTAATGATCCCCCAAGTGTCCAAGAACCTAACTATCCTACTCAGGTCATACAATTCAGCCGTGCTCGTGACAAGCCCCTGGCAGTCAGCAAACGCAAGTCTCTTCGCAGGGCGCTCCAAATACTTTGCAATCACCTTATTCCTCAACATTACGTACTTCTCTGGTGTGTGCCCTGGGGACTTCCCTGAGAAGAAATGCGGCACCACCTGCCTCTCCAACCTGTGCACCGTCGTCGGCGAGAACCAATCTACAAATTACAGATCAACCCACATCCCCAACCAATTTAAATTAACATTTTGCTCTACCAGTATATCTCATTAGAAAGCATTTTTGGTGCAAAGAACAAACCTGTATGCCTGGGCACGGCAAGTAATTTGCCATGGAACTGTTTGGGGACGCCACAGCCCTCCATAAGTGGAGGCGTGGTGCAAACATAAGAGGACGGCTTGTCAGGGTCATTGGACAGGGACGGGTGGTCGGGGAGCATGGCCGACAGCACCTGTAGCTGCCCGTGCGAAATGTTCTCGAGCGCGGGGGCGGGGGCAGCCGCGGCGCAGCTGGCACCAGCCGCGGAGCGCTCGGCCGCGACAACGGCGAGTACCGAGGGATGGAGCCGGCTGACGGCGCGGCGGGTGGCGGCGGGGAAGGCGGAGATGGGCTCGGCCGAGGAGAGCACCTCCGCCTCGCGGAGGTCGAGTACGGGGTCTTCATCGCCGACGCCGGCAGCTAGGGTTTCACCCCCGTTGGCGGAGGCGTGGAGCACGTCGTCGCCGTCGTTCGCGGCGTCGCCGTCGCCGTCGCCGTCGTCGGAGCGGTCGGCCACAGCGGGCTGCTTCGAGGGGGAGGGGTTCAGGGTGCGCTTCCGCTTCCGCCACTTGAGCCGCGCATCTGGGTGGGAGTTAGGGTTTTTGGGGGATGGGGATGGGGAGTCAGTACGGGAAAGGGGGTTCTCTTGGGGAACTGCGAGGCGCAGAGGGGTCGGGACACGTACCTGAGGAGGAGGAGGCCTTGCGAGGCATCGTCGCCGGCGCCGGCGGAGGCGGCGGTGGTATTGGGAGCTTGGAGTGCGCCCGCGAATGAGGGGACCACGGCGGGAGGGGAGGCACGTGCGAGGGGAGGCTTTGAGCTTTCGGTTTCGAATTTCTGTACGTCATCATCCTGAGATCCGAATTCCTCGTGAGAATTTACGATGGCCGGTTCGGCTAGCAGTGAGGGATAGGGATGGTAACAGTGTTCGATTACTCGTATATTTATGGGTAAATACTTTAATAGAGGTAGGTATATGCAGTTTTTTTTGTCCACAGGTATGTGGGTAAATACTTTAATAGAGGTAGGTATATGCAGTTTTTTTTGTCCACATGTATATCTATAGGTAAATACTTTAATAGAGGTAGGTATGGACGGTTTTCTTTATCCACAGGTATATCTGCGGGTAAATACTTTAATAGAGGTAGGTATGGCGGTTTTCTTTGTCCACAGGTATATCTGCGGGTAAATACTTTAATAGAGGTAGGTATGGGCGGTTTTCTTTGTCCACATGTATAAAAACGGGTACAATTTCTTATCTATCGGGTAAACGAGCGTGGGTATGGGTAAACTCCATCAGTACTCGCTTCGCCCGATTACCCGTAACCTACCCGCATATGTAAGGAACTATATCAGTTTGTATTTTTATTTTTTTTGTTGAACTTGATTAGTTATCTTGTCGAACATGATATGTGAATTGTGCTAAAATTTATTAGTTGTTGAATGCGTGATCACCATTGATGTGTGAATTATGATAAACTTGATGTATGCATTATTCACGGGTAAACGGGCATGCCCGCAGGCGATGGATACTCACAGGCGGTGATGCATTATTCACGGGTAAACGGGCATGCCCGCGGGCGATAGTACCCACGAGCAACGGGTATGGACGAGGTTTTTCGCCCGTCGTCCTTGGCGAGTATGCTCGTGGGGGGATTTGGGGTCATGAGTATGAGTATGGACGAGTATTATCTTTACCCGCTGTGTCGATTGCCATCCCTAGGGAGGGAGGGTGAAAGTGATTCTGATTTTGGTTCCGTGAATTTCTTAGAAATACTAGTAAGTACACACATTAACTCGTTGATTTGTTGCTTACAGCGTATCCAGTGATTTGCTGTCTGCCAAAGGGTGAAAATTAGTGCATTTCTACGTGGGACCCGACCCACCGCGTCGTTAATTCCCGAATAGAATAAAATTTACCGTTGATTCTTCCTCTGTCAACAGAAATCGAAAAAACTTGCACAGAAATCGATCATCCATGTGTGACTTAAACTAGTTCGAACCCGCGCCATAGGCGTTTGGAGCGGCGCGCAGAAGATTCATAGAGGCAGGCACGCCTTCGATCCGGCTCAACCAGACAGCCAAGTGCATGAGACCGAACACGGCAAGAAAAACACGAGGGAGACAGCATTTTCTCGCACAATAGAGCTGAATAAGATACTGACTCATAAGTGTAGTACACAAACTTAGCATGTATTGATTTGGTTAACAAGGGAAATGACTAGCTATAGAAAACCGTGTTGTTTACATTGAAACTTTGGAAATTTTGGTACCAAAGAAATGACATCAATTATGTGCAATTTGGGAATGCGTGAATTATGTTTGCTGTGTGGTCTGCTCACCGTAGGAATTATTTTTATGGAAGCCTTTTTCACTTTTCTTCTAGTTGGAAATGCATTTTACCATTCGAAACTGCTATTCCGTTTAAACATGCATTCACTGTTTACCGAAAACACAAAAGGTTGCAGCTCATGATCTTCTGGGATTCTGCTGGGTACAGATCATAGGATTCTGCTGGGATACAAACCGTCATGGTAATAACGCGCCGCTATTGCTCCTATTTAACACACCACCTGCATGCCTGTTACGCATCATACTACATGTAATTTTGTTACAACCTGTGCCATTGCAAAGTTGATTTCCCCGCAAAACCATACTAGATATTACAAACCGCGACGACAATGCCCAGCACAAAAGAGCGCATCAAACTGAGTGCTATGGAGAGCTCGAATAGTCACGCTGGCATCAACAGAGGAGAGCAAGGGGAAGAGGAAGGGAGTATGATGTACAGGATGATAAGTTGAAACCGTTCTTGGCATCATGGACACACTCAGGCACAATTCAGTTGGTAAATAGCGCAAGTTCATCGCATTTAACCCATCACAAAGCCGACGAAAAACGGCACAGCAGTATGTCGAGAGCGGGGTTAGCCTTCTCCAGCATCTTAACTTGGGAAGGAGACAAGATATCTTTGCCAGAGCTCGTAGGCAATGGTCATGAGCACCATTATTCCTCTCCATGATCTTCTCTTAGAAGACCAGGCCTTCAGGCATGTTAAAAAGTGCACGAATAGTCTCGCTGGCCACATCCAAAAGCTGTAAGTACTCGTCTGCCCCATCGACCAAGCACTGCAAATTCCAAAAATAAAAGGTATTTGAGAAAATCGGAATGGAAAGACTGATACTTTGGAGCTATCATTATATTAAGTGTACGATTATAAAGTCCCACCACATAAAAATGTTGGAACTGTTCAACCTTGTATATAAATGGCAAAGTCTTATTTTAACTTCAAAACTATTGCAGAAATACTCGTGTGGAACATCTCAACAACAGAGAAACAGAAAGGTTATTGATCCTCCATCATAATCCTCTATTGTAGAATTTTTCCAATGCTCTACGTTTCTCTTCAGAAACATGTAACCCATGACAACAAAGCGGAAAAAACCAGGAATTGTTGTTACACTATGATTCAAGTTGGCCATCCAGTGGAAGAACTAGGATCTAAGAAAACAAAAAACAACAGAAAGACAAACCTTATCTGCTTCCCCAAGCTTTTTGCATATTCTTGCCTTCTGCTCATCTGGAATATAGTCCGCATTAACAATCACATCTAGAAACTGGATAAAGTACTTCAGTTAGCGGTACTCATTAAGATGAAAGCAACAGGTAACTACAAGTATGACAGGTAACTAAATAGAGATGACCTGTAAGATCAGCTGTGAAACTGGATATCCATCAGCAATAATATTGTCGACTTCTTTGTTTACAACATCAAATTCACCAGATTTGCAAGCTGCAAGCAATGACTTGACAACATCTTCAGGGATAGCCTGACACGGGAAGGGCCAACTTGATGAATGAAATAGTTTGACCTCCCAAGAAAAATTAATAGTTTTCTAAACTATTTGTTCAAATCACCAACTCCTTGCATACTAAAATAGTAAAATTTAACACGACATGAGATGATTTTCCAGGCCAAAGCACATCAGTGAATTTCCTTTGCAACTAAACATTTTGGTCACTCACTAATGACTGATGCAAGATCCACTTTATTAAGTTCAAGAGAACAACATCCTCAAGAAAGCAGGCTTTTGTATAACCTCAATTACCAAGTAGAGAAATATGTTGCAAGAAGTAGCAAAATTTGTAATATGAGGTGTATGTTAGCCATTTGCAAAGAAGAGAAGAAAAGTGAGTGATGACGTACCCCTGAAACGCTAATCAAGTCAGTGGAAGATATCGAAGATCCATATAAGCGAGACGCACTCTGAAATGAAAAAAGGTATATTAAATTAAGATAAATTGATTAAAGCATAATGCAAAGGGTGAACTTAGGAAACCATCAGACCTGAAGATAGGTTATAGCACGACGAAGATCACCTTGAGAGATGGCACTTAGTGTGGACAATGCCTAATATGGAAAATGCAAAAGCCACTCAATATAAGTCAACAATGAACTAAAAGAATTTGTAGCAAGAAATGACCTGGGAACATACTTGATGTAGATATACATTTTGACGTGAAAAAAATTAAGGTTACCTGAGCATCAAGACTGAGCCCTTCTTTATTGCATATATGCAAAATGCGGTTGCCCATCACATCTTCTGAAAGAGGCTTGAACCTAAACTTTGCACATCTTGATGCAAGTGGCTCTATTATCCTGTATTGCACAGTAGGATCACGAATTATATAAATTCAATAAATAATGTGCCACAGGAAAAAACTATAAGAACAAATGATAACATACCTGCTGATATAATTGCATATAAAAAAGAATCTTGTCACTTTGGAGTAAGTCTCCGTAGTACGCCTCAAAGCATTCTGCAGATAGGTACAACATAGCATCAACTCATACTTACTGGATAAGTTCTGCAGCAACAAGGATAGAAGAGTGCTGCATGCGGCAATGTACCTGGGCATCTTCTGTCATCGAATCTGCTTCATCTAGTATAATAATCTTGTACGGTGGGCAGGGATAACCACTGAAGGTCATTGCAAAAACAAACTAGTCAAGAATGTAACTATAGATGAATAATGAAAATGTTCCTCGTTTTGATGAACTTACCCTTTCTGTGTAGAACCAACAGCAACAGCAGCAAAGTCCTTGATTTTTGTCCTCACCACATTAATTCCACGATCGTCACTAGCGTTAAGTTCTAGAACTCTTGACTTGTACAGCTCTGGACTGCATCATCCAAAGAGGACAACAAAACTAAAGTGAGTCCCTAAAGGCCTAAACTTACTGAGACTAGTCTTGTTCTCTTGCATAATTTGTAAGAAAAAAAAATCTTCTAATGTTATTATATTCCTTATTTAGTGGTCATGATTACTAGCTTTCACGAACAAATTTAGGAAAGTAGCCACCATATGCATAAAACTGATAAAAGGGGTAAAGCTAACTTGGCAGACAGCCATTCTCAATCAGAGTTGCTCTTTGTGAGTTGAAAAGAAATGTGTGGATATCGTGAGGATATGTGCACGATCTTAGAATGATGAGTCAATTGGCAATGGCTTTGTTAGTTTGCAAAATCTCGCGTTTTCGGGTTTGCTCCAGTGCTGTCGGGACACTGGCGGTCAGACCGGCCAGGTCGCCGGTCCGACCGGCCAGTGGAAAGGTCTGACCGGCAATGCTTGCCGGTCCGACCGCCAAATTGGTTTGATGGAATTTGGGGCTAGGCCAAAAATAGGTTGTGTAGGCAAGTAAGGGGAGTCTCCTGGATGTGGTCGCACAATTTTTGGAGCTCCCAGTCAAAAGTTCTATTCATTTGAAAATTCCAGAAGGTTTCGGATTTTCGAGTTGGAATTTTGGCTAAGTCTTTTCGGGCGGTCCGACCGCCGTTGTGGAGTCGGTCCGACCGGCCTGAAATCGGTCGGACCGGTGTGTGGGCTGATCGGATCACGATCACTGAAGGTGAGCCTTCTTGGCATTGATGTGTTTTGATAGTGGTTATTGTGTGAACTTCAATGCTTTATTGTTGCATATTGCATTGTGGAACTAACGTGGGTCAAGTTGTGAAGAACTTGTTCCCGGAAACGATTTGTTTGTCTATTGCTGTGCAGGTAGCTTGCAGGTCAACGACGTCAACGGTAAGGTGGATCGGGACTACGCTTGGAGAGCTGAGGTCCAGAACGATCATGGATGCCGAGTGAGGTCGTGTGACTCAAGCATGGTGCAGGATGGGCAAGATGGATCGAACAGGTAGTTCGGTGCAGCTGGTTGGATCAGGCGGTGCGGAAGTCAGTGCAAGTCTCTAGGAGGTTCCGATGGGATTCGGACAGGAGAGACTTGGCGACGTGATGAGAGCCGCTGATCAACCTACACGTGGTGAAGCAGGCGATTGCTTCAACAGTTTGTTGTGTGTGTGGGTCCCATGTGTGAGTGGGTCCCAAAAGTGAAACCCTAGGCCTCTCCTATAAATAGAAAGGGGGAAGAGGAAAAACCCCCAAGCATTCATTTGAGCCCCTCTTCCTTTTTCTAGGGTTTGGAGAGGAGAGGAGAGGAGAAGCTAGGGTTTGGAGAGATTGTGTGTGTTCCTTGTGTGAGCTCTTGTCCTCCTTGTTGGAGTGGCTTTGTAAACATCTTGTGAGATCAATCAATCTTGTGATGCTTGCTTGAGAGATCATTTGTCTCTTTTGTGTTCTTCTCTCTTTTGGATGAATTTGGTGCTTCCTTGATTCAAGAGTATTTACTTGGTCTCTTAACCTATTTTATCTTGCTTTGATGTGTGGGAATACTCCTAGAATCATCTAGATCATCAACCCCCACAAGCAAGTCTTGAATCAAAGATTTTCGTATTTCTAGGGTTTGTGCACTTCTTTGGTAAAATCTTGAGGGATCGATTCTACGAAGTGGATCTGGAGGATCGTCGCTAGAAATAGGTCTCTAATATCCTTAGGGAGGTGTGCTCCAAATTTGGTCAAGTTTCATTGGTTGAATCAAAAGTTGGACCAAATTTCGTTTTGGATTTGGGCTTGGCATTTTGGTTCTGGACTAAATCGGTCGGACCGATTTGTATACGGCGATCGACACCGCCTTCGCATCGCCCGGTAGTGGCGAGTCGAACCGATTTCAACGGTCCGATCGCCTTGATTAGCCGGCCCGATCAAGCCGCGATCAACCGTCGGTCCGACCTTGATCTCGGTGGTCTCGACCGCCGGTGCCTGCACTGCACGGTGAAATCAATTTTCCACATTTGTGTCGTGTGGTTGTGGGAGTTATCGAATTCAGCACAAGGCTTCCTCTGTGCGCTTACTGATCTTCTTAGCTTTCATAGCTAAAGGAGTAAAGTTCGTGTTGAATTTGATTAAGGCGAGAAATTTGAGAAAGCGTCTATTCACCACCCCCCCTAGTCGCCTTTACGGTCCTACAAAATGCAATTTTGCTACTATTTGCGCCACTCAAATTTCCTCTTAAATGGTTGTTTTCAACATATACTTTTCAATTTTTCAAGATATATCACATAAGAACAATGCTGCTCTAGAGTCTAGACAGTGTCTGGGTGTAGATATTAGCTATTGCATATAGTACATTGAAATATATTCTAATCAAACAAGTGAGGAAGCTCCAAGTCATCGAATATTAATTATCCAAAGGCCTGTGGAAGAGACTAGAACCAATTACTTATCCCAGTCAAAGAAGAAAACCTTTAGGATACTACTCCCTCAGTTTCAAAACAGCTGTCCATTGAAGGGATCAAGAGTGTAGTTATTGCAGTTCTTCCATCCTCTACTCCCTATTATTAACAATGTGAAAGATATTGGTTTAAATATGTAACTTAATAGGGATAAGTATGGTCCAGTTCCATCAATTTTTGTTTATATTTCGTGCCTCCTTGGTTTGTTCTCATAGGGTACTTGGACAGCTATTTCGAAATGGAGGGTATCTGTAAAACCTTAACCTTTGAACAATCCAAATTTGAACTTGAATTACAATTTCATCATGCTATCCTTCAAATCATTAGTCCAACAGCAAAGCACTAACATATGTGCTGATGTGTGTTGGCATATCTAGGACTAGGAATCAATCATGCCCTTGAATTAATTGTTTCAACTTCCAAAACATCCATCGAATTCTTGAAATCTACAAAACAGGCATGCCAATCTTTGACAAATAAATCAAATACCCCAACATTTTGATGGTCCATCCTTACGAAAATTCCCAACTTCCGACAAAAACTCCACATCGTTGCCACTCTCTTGGCATTGCACGCCATAACGTTATGAAAATAAAGTTGATAATATCAGTGGCTCAACGGTTACGAAATGTACCATGCCTATCTAAAACTCCCATTACATCGACAATTACCACACCTTCCCAAGATTATATTATTGAGTATCACAGACACTAGCCGAACCAAAAAAAAAAACAAGGGGGACAATGGTCAGCAGGAGAGTACCCGAAGAGCTGGTAGGCAATGGCGAGCGCGGTGGTGGTCTTCCCCGTGCCGGGTGGGCCGTAGAACAGCATGTGCGGCAGCTGCGAGGGACCAAACAGCAAATAAGAAACCTCCTATGGTGTCCCATGAACAAAAAAAACAACATGTAGAGGAAGCGGGATTAGGGTTAGAGCTCACGTCAGCAGTCTGGAGGGTGGTGGTGAGCACCCGGACCACCTCCTCCTGGTGCGCCACGTCCTTCACCTGCCTCGGCCGGCTGCGACGCCATGAAGAGGAACGGGCGCAATTAGAGCAAACCACGAGGGCTTCTTTGCAAATCGCAAAAAAAAATGGGGGAGAGGCCGCCGCTTACTATTTCTCCACCCATGGCTGCGACGCCGGCACGAGCGGCGCCATCTGCTTCTCCTCCTCCTCCTCCTCCGCCGCCGCCGCTACCGAGGGAGATGGTCGCGCGCGGGGTCGGTGACGGGTGGCGGGCTGCTCCTTGGTTTCGCGCCCTCTGCTTTTTTTGGGAGGTTTTGGGAGCGGTTCCCTCTCGATCGAGGGCTTTGGCCTTTCTGGGATTCGAGACGGCGAGAGCCCATGTTGGTAGGTAACCACTGCCTTTCCAGCCTAACGGCAATGCTTGCCGTTCGTTCAATAGGCCACGTTCATCCTAAAATGAATGTCCTGGATCGTCTGGCCGTGCACAGGCGCACCAACAGTACAATCAAACTGATCGAGGTACACAGTGTCATGAACTCGTAATAGAGATACGGAGGTCCACTTCGATATATCAAGTTTGGTTGATCTAATGCACTACGGACATATGGATTTTCTAAAAGTGGCACGGGTATCACACTATGTATGAGTGAGATTTCTACGAAATTCTGCATTCCAAACAAGATGTTAATACAGTTGTACGTTGTGAAGAGATCATGGTTAGATGGTACAAATCTTATAATGATAATACAATTGGCAATGGTGTTTAGGTGTTGATGAAACTCTTGTTTTCAGTCATTTCAAATTCCTGTCAGATCTCAAGAGGTCAAACTGGGCAAAAGGTGAAGTGGAATGTTGACAATCGGTCGAAAATCACGTATGGCAGCAAGTGAGTGGATGTATTTGCACTTATTCTCATAATTTTTAGAGCTTCGATCCAAAGGTAGATAGAGATTTAAAATTATAGAGATGCTGCAACTTTTCAGAGCAGAAATTTGGTTAAGTCCCTGGGTGGTCTAACCGACCACTAGTTGGTGATCTGACCAGCTAGCTGACGGTCAGGCCGGCTATGGCACAACGGTCTAACTGAATGGGGCAATGTGCTCATGCGCCGAGGGCGGTGAACTTCGCAGGTTAGGTAAAAAATCATGTGTGCTTCAATGCATATGTGTTGCATGATGCATGTTTTGACTAACGTGGGTCACGTTGCGAAGAATTTATGCACAGAATTGATTTTTTTGGACTATTATTGTGCAAGTGGCTTGGAGTCAACGACAGTCAACATCGAGGATGATCGAGACTAGGCTAGAAAAGCTAGGGTACAGAACGATAAAAAATATCGGGTGAAGTCATTGGACTCAAGCATGGCGCAAGATGAGCAAGGATGACTGAACGAGAAATTCGGTGTGACGGATTGCATCAAACGGTACAGGGTCGATGTAAGTGTCATGGTGGTTTTAGTGTGAGCCGAATGGAGGAAACTTACCAATATGAAGAGATCCGTTCATCAACCTACACGTGGCGAAGCTTGATATTATTTTACGATGATTAGACTCGGTCTCTGGAGAAGGATCGAGAAGGGGTATTTTAGTATCTTCACCAAAATACTATATTGATGACCTTTGGATAAACCGCGACACAAGACGATGAAAGAGGATGCGGTTTTGGTCAAGTGAAGATGAAGATGATGCTTTAAAATACGTGCATGAGTGAAAGCCGCTTGTGTGGGCTTAACATGTTCGATAAGGTTTTCTCTCTTGACCTAGCTTCACTATAAAAGGGAGAGGTGCAGATTTTGTACCTCTTGAGCCTTCCCAAATAGAAACACTAATTTGTGATTTGGAAAAAGTGGAGTAGAGGAGGCTAGGGTTTAAGGGACATAGATTGATTGAGTGCTCAAGTGTTGAGCTTTTGTCCTCCATGGTGGAATGAATGTAAACCAACAACCTCTTGAATCAATTCAAGCAAGATTTTCTTCAAGATGAGTTATCTGTTCTTCTTGATCGTTCTTTGATGGCTTTTAGGATCGTTTCTGTCCCCTTGGTTCTCTTGGTGTTCTTGCTATGATCTAGCTTGCTAGGATATGTGGGAATCCATCTAGGGCCATCTTAACTATCATCCACCCATGAGCAAGTTTTTGGATCGCAGTTTGAATTTCTTCGGTTTTCATATCTTCTTGATCTCATCTAATAGATTTTTGGAACATTGGTTTCGATCGTCCCGATCGTTAAATGGGATATGTTTCTGGCCTTCTTGATGATCTATCATTGAAGTTTCAAAGGATTTGGATCGCCAGAGTAGAAGTTAGGTTAATTTGTGGTCTTCTCGGGCTGCTCCCAGGTTGCAAACGGTCAGACTTGTTGATAATATGCCCTAGAGGCAATTATAGAGATGATTGTATCACGTCTATGTTTATGTGTTATTGAATAAGTATTATTTTGTTTCTTGAATGAATCATCAGTTATAAAGATTAACAAGTATGTGACTTGTTGGTGCAGCACTTTTAACTTATGATGATGTCATTCTAAATATATCACTGGTCGAATGTCACTAGTTGGAACACTAGTGACTCTATAATGTTAGAAAATATGGTGTTGGATTGACCCACCTTGAGACACTGCTGAGATTGTTATGATTTCATATATCATCAGTTGGTCTCAAGCAATGATGATGTATAATCCTTAGACCTTAGATCAGCATGGTTTTCTATACGTATAAGAGTACACTTTGGGGTTGTGAAACGCTACTCCGTAACTAAGTAGTTATAAAGGTAGCTTTTCATATATGCTATGAAACATGTGGAGAAATGTGACTGGTCGGATATGAGATTTGCCCTTCTAACATAACATGAGAGATATCTCTAGGCTCCTCGATGTGGTTGGATAAAGAAAGTGCATGGTCATGCCACTGGTGGTTGAAGAGTTCGACCACATGAAGTTTTCTGACACTCGATCGAGAAAGTATTGAACAGTCCATGATAACACAACATGTCGCCTGGAGTTCAACCAGATATAGTGAGGCAAACGAAGAATATACGAGCTAGTCTTTCAATTCGATCAGATACGAACTAGTCGTATGGAGATACAGCTGGTCGTAGGCTGGTCGAACATGATCACTAAGTGGTCAAAACCGTCGTCGTAAGGAGTTACGAACTGTTTGAGACCAAGTATGAGCTGGTCGTATAGAGATACGAGATGGTCGTTAGTGATAAGGACCTGGTTGTAGATCATATTGCATTAAGGTTCGTCCGATATAATTCGTGTGTATTCGAGAATCATTATGTCCTGCTAGTTGCCGCTAACGACTCGTGATCGGAAAGGAGTTTCCGAATCACAACCGATTACGCATGAACTTAACAAGTTAGAGCAAACCAGTACGGATACGATTCGTCAAAGGTGTTCAGATAGGATCCGTCATGGGCACTATATAAGGAGATACTTGAGGATATTGAGGAGAGAGGAGACACATGATACGAGTTGACGTGAGTTACTCCAAACCCTAGCCGTCATCTTCTTGAGAGAGACTTCCTGTGCGAGTTGGTGCTAGCATACCAGCGTACGGTGTTCCTTTCCCGGACATGTGGATACCGTAGATACGCTACTGCGGTTATTGTTGCGCTTAAGGACAATCCACAACCTTGGCGAGGAACTCGATTGGTTGCTAGAGGAGATGATCGACTACGTGGGTGATCGACTACGAGGACGATCGACTTGCGAGGACGCTGGACGATCAACTACGGCCACTGCATTAACGTATTCGACGTAGGACGATCGACTACGACCACTTCATTGACATGCTCTTCGTTGAACCAGGCTACTCCAACTATTCTTCCGCTGCACTACGCGTTTGGTGGTAACAATCTATGATCTCTTGCTTGCTTGGTATCCTGGTTTGCGTGGTAGAATTTTGAATTGTCAGCTAGAGTAGTCTACCCATATCCCTTCAGTGGTATCAAAGCCATCCTGTATTATTTTTTTGATCTAGATCAGTCGCATATACTGGATATGTGGCAGTAGTAGATTGGATCTATTACTGATTTGGTCTGGTAACCTAGATCGATTCATATGGATGGAATGATCAAGGCACTGGTCGATAAGATCGATCGGGTTTTGACGGTAGTAGATGGGTTTGTGAAGAGGTACAAGTTGAGAGCACAAGATGATTTACTTGACTTGTTTACGACTGCTTTGCATGATACTCTTATCGGTTGGAATTCCGCCATCGGAGTATGCCGCAATGCGTGGTTGTATCAAGGTAATGATTAGATTGGTTCAGAATATAGTTAATATGATTAATCCGATGATTTTCGAGGCTCAGTTATGTGAATAAGATTCATGGCCGAGAGTGCTGCCCTCGTCCAGCGAGGGGTGCTGCCTCTTCGAACCCCGCCCGCTAACCGACTAGTGGGACTGCTGTAGTCGTAACCGTGTTATATGGTATTATGTGTTCATGTCACCCGATAGAATTGGATTATATGCATAACTAATTTTTGTTGTTTTTACATGTGATACATGTATGGATTTTTCATGGTCTGCGTGTCATGTTGTGAGATAGTCATCGAGCTACATATTATTGTATAATGGTATGTGTACCATCATGTGATGCTTGATGTTATCATCTATAATTCATTACTAGCTCTTAGGAGTAATTGCTTAGTAGATGAATGCGGTCGGAGACTTCAAGCATGATGGTCGAAGGACAGGAAGCATGGTGATGGAGATCGTCGTATTAAGGGCTATACTATTTCATAGTTTATATATGATTATTTGTGAATGTTTATTCCTGTCATACTATTTGATCGTGTTTTTCATTAGATATTTTAACATGGTAGAATAATATCCATCAAGAAAAATTAAGTAAATTTGATGCATTTTCAATTGTTGCGACCATCACGATTTTGATCATTAATTGGTAGGTCTACCAAAGTAGGGTACCATTAACTATCTGTGGATATCATGGGGATATGCTCCAGATCTTAGGATGATGTGACAATTGGCAATGACGTTTACGGTTTGTCGTTTCACGTATTTTCGGCAAAGTTGGCATGTTGTCAGGCTATAACCGGTATGACCGGCCAGGGTGGTCGGTCTAGGAGATTCTGACCGATCGACCACCACAGGGCGATCGACCGGTCGATTACTAAAGTGTTGAATTGAGCTGTGCCAAAAATAGAGGGTGTAGGCAAGAGAGGGGATTCTATTGAACTTGGTCCCATAATTTTTGGAGTCTCCAGTCAAAAGTTCTATTGGTTTGAAATTTCCAGTAGGTTTCGGTTTTCAGAGGTTAAAAATCGGCTAAGGTGGCGGTCAGACTGGCCAGGGTGGGCGGTCTGACCGGTCCTAGGGGCAATCTGATTGGTTTCCACTTGGTTTGTCGCCCGTCGTGGCGGCGTTGTTCGGTTGTTATGTCAAAGTCATGAGTTTCAGGGCATATATGTTGCATGATGCATGTTTTGACTAACATGGGTCAAGTTGTGAAGAACTTATTCCCAAATTCGGTTTACTTGTCTATTGTTGTGCAGGTTGCTTGGTGGTCAAGGACGGTCAACGGCGAGGATGATCGGGACTAGGCTTGGAGAGCTGAGGTCCAGAACGATCGACGATGCCGGTTGAGGTCAATGTACTCAAGCGTGGTGCAAGATGGACAAGGGTGACCTATTAGCTAACCTAAGGCGCAAGATGGTGCAAGGTGTAGCTAATTAGGTCAAGGGATGTTAAAGACGGTGCATTAAAATACGTGCGTAAGTGTCCCGTTTGTTTTGAGCCTTAACGGGAGCCCAATAGAGTCAAACTTCTTGAAGGTCTAAGCCTCCACTATAAATAGGAGAGGGTGGTGGCTGCACCTCCTCATGGTCTCTTTTGCAATTTTTGTAAACCCTAATTTTCTTAGGGAGAGATTTTGTGGAGATTATGGTTCTTGATAGTTTGATGTGATTTTCATGCTCTTGGATTGAGCATTGTCCTCCATTGATGGAGAGGCTGTAAGCCCATATCATATCAATCAATCAAAGGAAAGTTTGATCAATGTTTTGTCTCATTGCGTTCTTTCTTTCTATTTGATAATTTTAGGTCTTTCTTTGATCTGTGAGTTTTTGCTTGGTTTCTTCATGTGATCTAGCTTGCTGTGACGTGTGGGAATCTATCTAGGATCATCTTGATCATCAATCACCCATGAGAAAGAGTTTTGACCTAATTTTCATTTTGACCCGGTTTTGAACCTTTCTTCAATCAAATCAAAAAGGATCGTTATTCTTCTAAGAATTATTATAATCTTCGATTGGAATAGGTCTCTGATATCATAGAGAAGGTGTGTTCTAAGTTTCATCAAGTTTGGATTAGTAGATCAAAAGTTTCATCTATTTTCATCTTCGTCATCGGGGCTGATCTGTTCTGTTCTGGAGGTCGGCGGTCAGACCGCCATAACGACCGGTCAGACCGGTAGCAAATCGGTCCAACCGCCCTTGAACCAACGGTCTGACCGGCAATGCACTGTGATTCATTATCTTGTGCTTGATCTTTTGCAGTATTGCTTAGGGGTGTTTATTGGATTCAATATTAGTCTTTCGCTGTACTGATATACTGATCTTCTTAGCTTCCATAGCTACTGGAGTGAAATTGTGTTGAATCCAGTATTTGTGAAAAAGTGAGCGTGCTCCTATTCACCTCCTCTAGTCGCCTTTTCGGTCCAACAATTTCTTAATAAAGTTTTAACATATTCAAGCATTGGAATATCATTTCTAACCAATAGTATGCCATCCATATACAAGATCAGAAACAAGCTTAAACCCACTAACCTTCTTGTAAACACAAGGTTCTTCTTCATTCTTGATGAAGTCAAACCCTTTGACCACTTCATCAAAACGAATGCTCCAACTCCGAGATGTTTGCTTCAATCCATAGATAGATTTCTTAACCTTGCATACCTTTTTAGCTTCCTTTGGATCGACAAAACCCTTAGGCTGTGTTTTGTACATATCGTCACTTAGGATTTCATTTAGAAAAGCCATTTTGACATCCATTTGTCATATCTCATAATCGAAATATGCAGCAATAGCTAGAACGATTTAGATAGACTTAAGCATCGTGACAAGCGAGATGGTTTCATCATAATCAACACCTTGAATTTGTTTGAAACCCTTCACAACCAGTCGTGTCTTATGAATGTGAACATTTCCTTCTATATCTATATTTTTCTTTAAAATCCATTTTCACTAAATGGTCGTAACACCATCAGGTGCATCAACCAAATTTCAAACTTGATTATCATGCATGGACATTATTTCGGATCTCATGGCCTCATGCCATGACTCAGAGTTTGGGTCCACTATCGCTTCTTCATAAGTTTTAGGATGATCGTAGAGAACATGGTGTTGGATTGACCCACCTTGAGACACTGCTGAGATTGTTATGATTTCATGTGTCATCAGTTGGTCTCAAGTAATGATGATGTATAATCCTTAGACCTGAGATCAACATGGTTTCCTACACGTGTAATAGTACACTTTGGGGTTGCCAAACGGTACTCCGTAACTGGGTAGTTATAAAGGTAGCTTTCATGTATGCTATAAAATATGCGGAGGAATGTGACTAGTCAGATATGGGATTACCCCTCCTAACATAACAGGAGAGATATCTCTGGGCCCCTCGATGTGGTCAGATAAAGAAAGTGCATGGCTATGCCACTGGTGGTCGAAGAGTTTGACCAAATGAAGTCATCCGACACTCGATTGAGAAAGTATTGAACAGTCAATGGATGATACAACATCTCACCTAGAGTTCAACTAGATATCGTGAGTCAAAGGGAGAATACACGAGTTGGTCTTTCAGTTCGATCAGATACGGACTAGTTGTATGAAGATACTAATTGATCTTAGCCTGGTTGAACATGTTGGACCGAAAAGGTGACTAGAGGGGGGGGGGGGAATAGGAGCACGCTCACTTTTTCCCAAATAATGAATTCAACACAATTTCACTCCAATAGCTATTAGGAAGCTATGAAGATCAATATACCGACAAATGGAAGACTAGTATTGAATCCAATTAAATCCCTAAACAAAATAACAAAATCAACTAAGATTGCAAAGCTCAAAGCAGGCGGTCGACCTCTGGACCCAACCGGTTGGACCGATTGCGGGCGGTCGACCATTATTGTCTTGGCGGTCGGACCGCTCTAAAATCGATCGGCCGGTGATGATGGCGATCGGACCGGCCGACTCCAGAACAGATCCAAACAGTAAAATTAGCCCGATGACGAAGTTGCAATTAGGTGAAACTTTTGATTCTCAACTCCAATCTTTATGAAACTTTGCACACACCTTCTATATGCTATTGATGACCTATTCCAATCGAATATTATGATAATTCTTGGATAGATCCTGAGCAATTACCAATTGAATAACAGAGGGTCTAAAACCGGGCAAGAAAGAAAACTTGATCCTAATGCTTGTTCGTGAGAGATTGATGATCAAGAAGATGCTAGATAGATTCACACTTATCACAGCAAGCTAATTCACGTGAAAGAATCAATCACAAACTCGCGGATCAAAGAAAGCCATAAAATCACGAAATTGAAAGCAAGAACGAAAAGAGACTTATCTCAAGCAAACCTTGCATAGATTAAAAACGTGATCGTTGCTGGAATACACCCACACCATCATGGATCAGTGGTCAATCCAAGATCACGAAATTCTCCTCAAACCATGAAAAGCCCTAGCCTCCACCTCAACTCCCCCTAAGCCAATTAGGGTTTGAAAGCGACAAAAGAGGTGAAAAACAGCGAGAGAGAGGGAGCAGCCCCCACCTCCTCCTATTTATAGTGGAGGCCTAGAACTCTCTAGGGTTTGACACAATTGGGCTCCCGTTAAGGCCCACTAACAAACGGGTCACACACGCACGCTTCGCAAAGCGCCGTCTTTAACCTTTTGACCTATACCGCTTCACCATGCGTCATGGATTTGCCAATAGGTCACCCTTGTCCATCTTGTGTCACGCTTGAGTCGTTGACCTCACCCGGCATCGTTAATCGTTCTGGACCTCAACTCTCCAAGTCTAGTCCCGATCCTCCTCGCCGTTGACCGTCGTTGACCACCAAGCAACTTGCACAACCACAGACAAGCAAGCACGTATTCGGGAACAAGTTCTTCACAACTTGACCCATGTTAGTCAAAACACGCATCATGCAAACCATATGCCACGATACCAATGACTTTGACCTAACAAAATAACATCGCCACGAAGTTGGTCGACGTTCAAGTCAAAACCGGTCTGACCGCTCCATGTGAGCCGGTTAGACCGCCCCTTGGCCGGTCGGACCACTCCCTGTGAGCCGGTCGGATCGCCCCTAGGGACTTAGCCGAAATTCAAGCCCTGAAATTCCGAAACCTTCTAGAAATTAAAAATGGATAGAACTTCTTACTGGAGACTCCAAAAAATATGAGACCAAGTGCATTGGGATCCCCTCACTTGCCTACAACACCTATTTTTGGCCCAGCTCGTTTTGACCACTTTTAGGTCACCGCCGGTCCGACCGCCCCACATGGCCGGTCCGACCGATTTGGGACCGGTCGGACCGCCGTGTAAGAACCGGTCGGACCGTCCCTGACCAGAATACCTGTAGCTTTGTCGAAAACTCGTGAAACAACAAACCGTAAACACCATTGCCAATTGTCATATCATCCTAAGATCTGGAGCATATTCCCATGATATCCACAGAACATGATCACTAAGTGGTCGAAACCGTGGTCGTAAGGAGTTACGAATTGGTCGAGACCAAGTATGAGCTGGTCGTATAGAGATATGAGCTGGTTGTTAGAGATAAGGACCTGGTCATAGATCATATTGCATTAAGGTTCATCCGATATAATTCATGTGTATTCGTGAATCGTTATGTCCTGCTAGGGGCCGCTAACTACTCGTGATCGAAAAAGAGTTTTCGAGTCACTACCGATTACGTATGAATCTAACGGATCACACACTTAACGGGTTGAAACAAACTAGTACGGATACAATTCGTCAAACATATTTGGATAGGATCCGTCATAAGTAGATGCTTGAGGCTATTGAGGAGAGAGGAGACACAAGATACAAGTCGACACGAGTTGCTCCAAACCCTAGCCGCAATCCTCTTGAGAGAGCCTTCCCGTACGAGTTGGTGCTAGCACACCGGCGTACGGTGTTCCTTCTCCAGACATGTGGATTCCATAGAGGTGCTACTGCGGTTGCTGTTGCGCTTGAGAAAGATCCACGACCTTGACGAGGAACTCGATTGGTTGCTGGAGGAGACGATTGACTACATGGACGATTGACTTGCGAGGACGCTAGACGATCGACTACGACCACTGTATTAACGTATTCCACATAGGACGTTCGATTACGACCACTTCATCAATGCACTCCTCGTTATGTCAGGCTACTCCAACTCTTCCGCTGCACTGTGCGTCTGTTGGTAATGATCTATGATCTCTTACTTGCTTAGCATCCTGGTTTACATGGTAGCTAGAATTTTAAATTATCAGCTAGCGTAACCTACCCGTATACCTTCAATACCAGCTATTGGAGCGGTTAGACTGACCGAAACTCGGTCAAACCAGCCACTCCAGGGGGTTAGACCGGCTCTGTGTTGTGTTGAGTTGTTTTCTCTGAGGGTTCGGCGATTTCAACGCAAGACTCTCGCTGTGCTTGTGTTCTCTAATCTTCGTAGCTTTCTGTAGGTATCAAAGAGAAGAAAAGGTTGAAATCAGTTAGGGTCAAAAAAGAGTAGTGCTCCTATTCATCCCCTGGTCACCGTTCCGGTCCAACATATGTTCAAGGGAATTTGACAATCACCATCATCCATTCCCGTGGGATCTCAAAATCGAATCCGTTTCAAGTCAAGTGATTGCACAGAAGGCACAACCCTAAGCATGAAACGAAACCGATTTCAAGATTCTCGGATATGCGTCTCATGTTAGCTCCTAAGGATCAGTGACTAGCACACACATATCCAAATAACATTGATCACAACAATTGTCAAATATGCAAAAAAATTATTAGAATCAATGTTACACTTTCGATAAATAGGACCTTATATCCTGATTTTTCATAAGGCGGCCGAACGACCAAATATAATCAGAATTAAATAAATCGCAGTGGAAGATATACTTAGAAATAAAAGGAGAATACTAAGTTGGCATACCCATACCCACAAGGAACCAACTGGGGTTAAAGCTGTTGCACCTACCGTAATCATCCTCACCTGAACAAGCAGATATCCGGATTGAGTACAAAAGTTACTCACAAGTCTTACACAAACTAATAAAAAATTGTATGATAGACACTATCCAAAGGAGAAGAAATTCTACATGCTAAAGGTTGACCAAAGGAGATGCTTTAATGGCCTAAGTTTTGCATAAAACGCGCAAGTTTTCATCCTACTAATTTGTAAATGTCAATTATGAAACACAATTTTGACAAAAGAATTTTAAATGACAATGATATAAACATAGATCAATAATACCCAAGTGGTAGCCCACTTTGATAAACTAAACTGCATGACATACCTATCATGTCGATACCAAGTTGTTCCCATGTCCAGTTTTAGTTTAGAGTCTAACAATGATGCCAGTCAAGACCTAAGTGTTGTCTGTAACCGTGGACACGACTATTCAAATAGTTTATAACCTTGCAGGGGAGTGCATCTTTACCCACATGACTTGATTATCCCGTAAGCCTCTGGATAATGACACACTTCCTTTGGTATGCCAGCCGGGGAAATCAAGACTCGGTATTTTTCAGCAAGAAAACCATATTGAATTGAATCACCCATGCATGATAAAATTCCTCTTAGTGCTAGCTATACCGTCTGCTAACCAACCAAGCATGCAAGTTGTGTTGGAGTGGCCAATGTAAGAAGTTAGCATGTGGGTCAATCCCCCAACATCAAAATAAAACAACGCTCACTTGCACATTATATTCTTACATTGGGTTCCTACGGAATATAGGATTTCACGGTCCCATACCCGCACACCACCAGTGTTTCAAATCAATACGATCTTCCCCTTACTTAATCAAGCAGTGCCCATACACCGCGTATGGTAGTACGAGTGATACTTGGAGTGACAGCCCAAAGTCCGGTCCTTAATTGTCCGGATAAGTCTTTCCACTGAACCCGATTCTCATGCACGAAGGCACCAACACGGCTAGCCACTTGTCCAGACCAAAATCAATTTTAATTAAGCCAACTTTAGACTAAAAAACCAGATTTGAAGATCTGGACCAAAAGCATAAAAATAAAACTTGTTCAGTGTTTCTCACGATTGACGAGATAACCCCGTCAATCAAACTACTGTATCAACTAGACTTGCATGGCTAAGCATTTATATATAGAGGGAATACCATCACATGATATCTAACTTAATCATAGTTGTATGGAAAGATCAAGGATAGCCTGCAAGAGTTAGGACATAGATAGCCTGCAAGAGTTAGGACATAGCTAACTAGACTCACAAATTATCTATATAACAAAATAGCATGCAAGCAGTATAATTGCAATTCAAAATACTAGATTATCAAAATCTAGGATCAACATGATGCAAGAGGATTCTTGCCTTGTGGAAGTTCACTTGTGCACTCTCGGAGACGTAATTGTTCACTTCGTGCAATTTGGAATCTAGAGAGAAAACACGATAACGAATAAACACCGATAAAACTAAGAAAATACAGAATGCTTAAAAATGCATGAGAACATCACAGTATAGAGATGATGATTTAATATGAGTTTAGGTGAAAATTTTAATTCATTTGAAGTTCATTTCGATTTTCTATAAATTTTTCAAGGTTAAAGTCATTAGTGTTCAAGTATTTTAACTATCAAAATTTTCTATAACATTAACATGTTCAAAACCTACTCCAATTTAAATTACAACAAAAATTAAAACTAACTAAATTTATTTTACTCAATTTGGAGTTAAAATGAATTACTTATGAATTTTTGAAGTTTAACTCATTTTCCATGTAAAGGTAATTCATTTCGGATTTTCTAAATGCGTTAAATACTTTTTACACTCATGTTTATCTAGCTACTATGAATGACAGGTGGGACCGGGTCATTGCTGTGCCGGTCAACATGGGCATGGTCAACAGGCCACGCGGGACCCACACGTTAGTGGCTCGGTCCATGCACAGAGTGCATGGATCGAAGGTTCATGGACTCGGTCCATGGTCTACGGTCTACGATTACTATGCACTTAAGCACATAGCCCCACATGTAATAGGCTCAGAATCTTAATCAAATTCCTAATCAAAGTCATTATTTGCGGGACCTACATGTCTACATTCATTTAGAAACGCAATTAAACATTAATGACGGTCATTACCCTATTTCCGTTGATGGTTCGCCGGAGCTTCCGCGCGGGAGCAACCGCGGCGAGGTAGGTGATTCGGCAAAGGAGTGGCACTCCGGAATCGGGATCGGCTCCCTCGGTTGCGGAAAGTCCTCGCGAACATGTTGGCGCTGGCACGGAGTCCGATGGTTGCTGGTGGTGAGCTCCCGCCGGTCGGAGGCGGAGACGAAGGGGCGGCGCATGAGGTGATGACACTACGGTGATTGACGAGCTTCGGGAAGGAGCGCGTCAGCATTGCCTTGTCTTCCGGAATGTGACATACCTGATGATGACGTCGATGGGGGTCGGAGTCGACCGGAATGGCGACAATGATGTTTCACTGGGGTCAGGGAAGATGTCATCGTACGCCCTCGGGAATACACCAAAAGCCAATTAACTTCACCAGAAGACTTAGTGAGGCATGACGATCTTTATGGACAAAGCGGCGTTCATATAGACTTTCTGGAACGCCGATGAGCTTAAACGGCAGTGATTGTCGAAGTTGAGGACAAAGATAGTGTTCTCGATGACTCTATGGGCAACAAGGTCCTAGACTGGCAAAAATGACCGCGGGGTTGTGAGAGGAACTCGGCGATGAGGCCGCGGGCTCGTGGGAGGTAGCACAGCGGCGATGCTCTGCTTGCCTTCTTCCCCGGGCGAAATGAAGGAAGAAGTGAATAGAACGAGAGAGAGTGAGAGGAACATAAAGGATCGGCTTGAGAGGTTCAAGAAGCCCAGGTGATGCTTCAAGGGCGGTCGGAGAACCATGAGGTGGCGAGGGCGAGTGTCGTGGCACGCATGCACTGTGCCAGCGCGTCTGGCCAAGCAGCGCGCCGAGGAAGACAACAGGACTGACGAGCGGGCCCGTCTCGTTAGTGGCAACAATGAAACGACGCGGTCGGGGCCTTGTGTGAGCGGTGCGGTCAGGTGCGAGTGAAACAACGCAGTCCAGTCAAGTCAAGTGGCTCAGGTCGCAACAGTGCAATAGGGTTGGGTTAGGTCAGAACAGTTGACCAAATTGAAATTCAATGCTTCACTTTGACCGATGTTCTAAAAATAGTAAAATAATTTATAAAAAAATAAAATTTTGCGGAGTTGTTCCTAGGATAAAATAGAACTCATATTAATTTTCTAAAACTACCGTTCATGATTAATTACTTGTTTTTAAATCATTTACTACATGGCTTTTAGAAATGGTAATTGAATTTTCTCAAGGTTGATTTGAGGTCTAAAAATATGAGAAAATCATATTCATTCATGATAAATATTTAAGGTTTAAATAAATTATTTCCCAGAGAATTTCATAAGTATTTATTGTTGTTTTTATTTGGAATTTCGATTGGAGTTATATGTTTAACTTTGATTTGAAAATTTACAAATGCAATAATTTGTGCAAATACTAGAGAAATCAAATGCATACCCATGATATGCATAATAATTTAGTTTAATAAAAATAGGGCTGTGACAATTCCACACCAAATCCATACACACATCAATTATTTAGACTTTCAAGTTACACAAATACTGAAATGTGCATCGTAGTAGATGATTCCTAGTATATCCAGGAAATGGGTCACCTGTTATTCTTGCTTGCAAAAGTGTCGTACATACAAATTAACTTCCTTTTCAGGTAATTCATATTTGAATGTGCATATCCATAGCATAAGGGTGATTACTAGTACAGAAGAAAGAACCCTCCATCAACCTCAATCATGTCGAACAATTTGGTCTACTGTTCACCAGTTCTTCGCTTAAAGCCCAGAGTTTCTTCGCTAGTTCCACATCTTCTGACAATGGCGAAGGGGTGGCTTCGTTGCAATCTTCAAAGTATTTCCCAGACACATCTTTAACATTAGGATGCAAGGCCAGGTAACAAGTAGTAGCTGCTCCCTGCAAATCATCTCATCATTTATATATTGTATTCTCGAGACATATATTGATATATAGTAAGGTAAATAATTGTAAGATCACATAGAACTTAACACTCATGGAATAGAACACCCAAGAGCTTGTATGTGTTTCATTCTCTATTTCCTTCCCAAAAGAAAAGTTTATGTTGTCTATGTCTGTCAAAGAGGATAGACTGACAAACAAGAAAAGAGCAGCTCGCCAGGAGAAACATACGAGGTTTAATGTCTGTCAAAGAGGATAGACTGACAAACAAGAAAAGAGCAGCTCGCCAGGAGAAACATACGAGGTTTAATTACCTGGGGTATGTTCTTGAGGAAAAGTTTCAGTAGAGAAAGAACCAAACCCAACATAACTGCGCACATTTAGTTACAGTTTGAAACTGCATTATAATTGGAGAAAAGAATAACTACGAGTGTATCAAAGCATATGCATGTCTATGTTTGTAAGGGCATTACTGCTGTCTCGACCGACATTAGTGGAGATTACTCCAGGATGAAGGGAATTTGCAGTCAGGTTGCACCCTTCCACCTGAAACGCCATCAAATTTGGTTTATGATTTTGAGATTTTCGAAATGCTTTTAGAAGAAAAAAAAATGCGTTAGTTATCCTTGTGCTTAATTTGCCCAATAAATTTTTTTTGTTTCCCAAGGTCTTAAATGAGTAAATGTACCCTGACTACTTTTAAAAGACGGAAATGTACTCTGACTACTTTTAAAAGACGTCCAAACTTGAATGATTTTTTGTCCCTCAACTTGCGTTTTGATTAACAAACTAGCCTTTGAGCAAATAATGGAAGACTAGTAAGGATACTAGTCTGCATTTTTTCCATTACATACTTTTGTCAAACGTATTTACAATTTTTCATTAGTTGATTTACAAATTATAGCTTCCAACGGAACTATATATATATATATATATATATATGAAGCCTTTTTTCTACTCCCGGGAGTAGTTACTCTCTATTCCGTATCTCACAACGTAGAGAGTATCTTGCGCAACCGAGAGTATGTATGTGTAGTATACGAGTATATAAGACCACCTATGTAGTATTCACACCTTTTCAGGAGTAGTATGTATAATTTTTTAGACATACTCCTTTTTATACAAATATGAAGGTATTTACAAAATATGCTAAAAACTAAGGACTTTCTTACAAAATTTTCATTTGGTTCGCATTGGAATATCTTATAATTAGTATATGAGTATACCCAAAGTGATAAAGGAGTATGTCAAGTTCTTTTAAGTGGTATATCAGATGTGGGAGTAACTACACCCGGGAGTAGAAAGTATTAATCCTATATATATATATATACATAACCATTTTTTGTATTTTTGAAGCCCTAAATTTGAAACAAATGATAAAGTTCAAATTCCAACAAAATTTAAAACCGAAGTGAACTAAGAGATTGCAAACCTGAAAACGCCTGGATAGCTCTATGGCATGAAGTACATTGGCTAATTTTGAATGAGCATATGCAAAAGGCCGACTGAACCTACAAATTTAAGCTTATGGTGAGAACGCAATTTCTTTTAGGAAAAGTGGAGAACACAAAATTTGAGCTTCATATATAAATTGATTTCAGATCATTAAGGAGATTCTTTATTTTGCAAGAATACTGACCTTGATTCATCGCCAATCCTCTCCAGATCGAAGCACGAGCCATCACTAAATTTATGACCCACAGAAGACACATTAACAATCCTCCCTTGCACGCCTGTTTCTTTGGCGCTTGTTTTCATCTTGTCCAGTAGGAGATTTGTCAGCAAGAAATGCCCTGTTGTGAAGTGGAAATTCAGGAGAAGTTAGTCTTACTGCACATTATTAAACAACTAGGACAGTTGTGTTTCCACTGCTGTTTAGTATTCCTATTAGTACTGTTGTTCTCACTAGAGGTAGTGTTTAGTATTCACATGTGAGAGTGTTCCCACTCATGTACTTGTATAGTGTTTACACTCATGTATTTGTGTAGTGTTCATACTTATGTACTTGTATATAAATAGATGATCAATAGAAGGCATGAGATGTGTCAGTTGCAAACCATTCTCTTGATATCTTTTAACATGGTATCAGAGCATACTTTTCCCATCCAATGACAACCTCTACAAATACATCTACTAGCCTAGGTTTGTCAATCTCAGGATCACTCGGCACTCAAGCCATCGGTCTGATGTCCACTGGTCACCCATCCTTTGGTAATCCTATCAATGTCAATCTTACGACACCTACCTACTGTGGAAGGCGCAGGTTCTTCCTGAGTTCCTATCCTTCGTGGCGCACAATGGCTTGGTCTCATGGAAGGAGCCGATCCAGTGCCGCCCCAGTTGATTGCGGCATCAACAGAGGATGGAGCCACCCAGGTTCTTAATCCTGCATATACCGTCTGGCTCCAACGAGATCAGACGTGCCTAAGCCTGTTACTATCCACCTTCTCGCCAGAGGTGTTGGGACAGGTGTTGTTTCTATCATCATCGACTGCAGTCTGGAATGCCCTCAAGCGCAAGTTCGCGACTCAATCTATGGCGCGTATTATGCAAATCCGACGGCAGTTGGCTACGTTCCAGAAGCGAGACATGACGATGATCGACTACTTCAACAAAGTCAAGAGCCTTATTGATGGGCTTGCCGCCACCGACAAACCACTTGAGGAGGAGGAGGTCATCATTTATCTTCTCACCGGCCTTGACAACTCCTATGATGCGCTAGTAACATCCGTCACCACCCGAACAGAACCGATCGTCCTCACTGATCTTTACTCACACATGTTGGACCATGAGATGCGTCACAAGGAAAACAATGTCATGTTCCAACCCTCTCTGAACATGGTGTTCGAAGCAATCAAGGAGGGCGTGGGCGAGGCGGTGGTAGTGGACGTGGACGCGATCGAGGTGGTGCCCGTGGACAATATCAGTACCAGGGCACCAATTACAGCAACAATCATGGCAGCGACAATCATCATGGCGTCAACAAGGGGTCCGACAATCGGCCCGTTTTCCAATTGTGTGGAAAGATCCGCCATGTAGCTTTTAAATGCTACAAGCGTTTCGATCACGCGTTCCAGCAGGAGGAGCACATGGTGGCAAATGTCACCACAAGATCAGGGTTTGACGCGCCTCGGTACACATATATTGGGGTGACTGATCATATCACCAAAGAATTGAACAAGCTAACGATACACGAGCAGTACTCCGGCAAAGATTAGGTTCACACAACAAATGGTTCAGATATGCCAATTGCTCATATTGGTTCTTCTAAAATTCATACATCACACAAACCTTTGTTCCTAAACAATGTTCTTCATGTTCCACACACAAATAAAAATCTATTATCTGTTCATAATCTCATGGCGGACAATAACGTCTGTCTTGAATTTCATCATGATTATTTTCTCATTAAGGATCATACTTCGAAGAAGGTGCTCCTTCGCGGTCCTAGTGAGGGTGGCTATACCCCATTCCTAGTAGCTCGGCTACATCTAGGAAGTTTCTCTCTGTCATCAAACACAGTCACGAGCGGTGGCATTGTCGTTTAGGCTATCCCTCATCCCTTGTGGTGGATCAGATTCTTCAGCGTTATAGTTTACCTTTTTTCATGAGTCCAACAAATCCTCTGTTTGTGATGCTTGTCAACAGATCAAAAGTCATCAGCTTCCTTTTTGTTGGTCAAAAAGTGTGTCATCATCACCTCTTGAACTTATTTTCTTTGATGTTTGGGCATGCATGCACCTCCTTTGGTGGTTTTAAATACTATGTGAGTTTCATTGATGATTTTAGTAAATTCATCTGGTTGTATTGTCTCAAGAGTTAAAATAATGTCTATCACATATTCATCCAATTTCAAACTCATGTTGAGCGCCTTCTAGATAAAAAAATCATACACATGCAACCGACTGGGGAGGCGAATACCAGAAGTTGAATTCCTTTTTTCAACAAATTGGAGTTGGTCATCATGTTTTCTGTCCACACACTTATCAACAAAATGGCTCGGCTAAGAGAAAACATCACCATATCGTAGAAGTTGGCTTGTCCTTACTTGCCCATGCCTCCATGCCCGTTTGTCTTTGGGACGAGGCATTCCAAATAGTATGTTTCTTGATAAATCGCCTCCCTATCAAGACGATACAGAATTCAACTTTACTAGACCATCTTTTTTGAACATCTCCATACTATTCCTTTCCTAGAACTTTTGGGTGTGCATGCTAGCCCTGTCTCCGTCCATACAATGATCGGAAGCTCTAATTTCGGTCTAAACAGTGTATTTTCCTTAGTTATAGCTCTCTTCATAAAGGCTACAAATGTTTGCATGTCACTTTAGGTAGGATTTATTTTTCCTGTGATATAGTCTTTGATGAGCAATAATTTTTTTTTGCTGATGAAAATCACCACCATCGGATCAACCATTACTTGACCAAATTTTGATCTTTCCTCCCTTGGCCTCCGCAAATTTCCCTTCGGTTGTGGGACGTATGGATGGTAGGGAGACTAATACGGGTACTGACATACTTGATTCAAATGTTGTTGTGCAATGTGGCGTGGCTATTTAGCTGGATTGGTCGTCCCTCTCTGTGTAGGCTACAGGTGACTCGCCCACAACAAATCCAAGTGATGACTCCATCCAGGAGAATACGAGGACAAACCCAAGGGGAGATTCGGTGGGCGCTGCAGGCACAGATCCCGGGGGTGTTGATCTCTCTGATCATACGCAAGATGTCCTGTCGTCCGTCCAGCATGAGTCCCTCGGAGGATCTACTGGCCCCACACACGTATCCACACCACTGCCTCATCCCATGCAAATAAGGTTGCGGAACAACATTTGCCAACCAAGGATTCGCACCGATGGCATGGTGCAATATGATGCCCAATGGCGCGCATTTCTTGTTGTGACTGAGCCGACAACTCTTGAGGATGCTCTTTGTGACAAAAATTGAAAGGAGGCAATGGATGCTGAACATCAAGCACTCTTAAAGAACAAGACATGGCGCTTGGTATCATCTCAGCCTGGTCGTAATATCATTGACTACAAGTGGGTATTTAAATTGAAGAAGAAAGCTGAAGGTTCTATTGAACGCTATAAGGCCAGATTGATTGCAAAATGGTTCGAACAACGTTACATAATTGATTATGAAGATACGTTCAACCCGGTTGTGAAACCTGCTACAATTCGTCTTGTCCTATCATTAGCAGTGTCAAGCGGATGGTTGCTTCGTCAATTGGATATACATAATGCATTTTTTCATGGCGTTCTAGAAGAGAATATATTCATGTGACAGCCACCGAGTTATGAGGATCCACGGTTTCCGCATCATTTGTGCAAATTGGATAAAGCTCTTTATGGGTTGAAGCAATCACCTCGTGCCTGGTATTCTCGGCCCAGTTCTTATTTACAAGAACTTGGTTTTATTCCTTCCCGAGCTGACACGTCCCGGTTCATCTATAATCATGGTGATGTGATAACATATATTCTGGTTTATGTAGATGACATTATTATCACTAGCTCATCTCCTCAGGCTATTCATATCTTAGTTCAGAGATTGCAGTCGGAGTTTGCTCTCAATGATCTCGATGATCTTCATTACTTCTTGGGCATCGAAGTTTGTCGATCAGGGGAGGATCTCGTCCTTACCCAGCCCAAATATTCCACCCACCTTCTGCAACGGGCCGGTACGACAGCATGCAAACCAGTAACTTCTCCAATATCGACAACTAAAAAATTGTCAAAGTCTGACGTGAGAGAGTTATCAGCTGCAGAAGCAACACGGTACATGAGTATAGTAGGAGCTTTACAGTACCTAACATTAACACGACCAGATATATCATATGCGGTCAACAAGGTGTGTCAATTTCTGCATATGCCAACCGAACATCATTGGACAGTGGTGAAAAGAATTTTACGGTATGTGACACACAGTGAGTGTCGGACTCTGTATTCGCAAGTCTACTTCTAGTTTGGTTAGTGCATTTTCTGAGGCGGATTGGGCAGGATCAGCATATGACAGAAGGTCAACCAGTGGATTTGCAGTTTTCTTTGGCTCCAATCTCATATCATGGAGTTCAAGGAAGCAAGTCACAGTGGCGAGATCTGGTACTGAGACAAAGTACAAATCTCTTGCAAATACCACAGCATAAATCATCATCTGGATACAGTCGCTATTGGGGAACTTGGAATTTATCAATCACAAGCGCTTGTCCTATGGTGTGGCAATCTTAGAGTCACATATCTTTCTGCTAATCCTATGTTCCATGTTAGAACTAAACTTATTGAAGTGGAATTTCATTTTTTCAGAGAACGAGTGGCAAGAAAGATGTTGGAGGTTCGGTTCATATCATCACGAGATCAATTGGCCGATGGTCTCACCAAACCAATTGGAATACAATAACTGAAGATCCTACGACACAATCTCAACCCCACCGGTTGTGATTGAGGGGGAGTGTTAAGCAACTAGGATAGTTGTGTTTCCACTGTTGTTTAGTATTTCCATTAGTGCTGATGTTCCCACTAGAGGTAATGCTTAGTATTCACATGTGAGAGTATTCTCACTCATGTACTTGTGTAGTGTTTACATGTAATAGTGTTCACACTTATGTATTTGTATATAAATAGATGATAAATAGAAGGTATGAGATGTGCCAGTT
The DNA here is from genome assembly GCA_036346395.1 of Hsuehochloa calcarea. Taxonomy (NCBI): domain Eukaryota; kingdom Viridiplantae; phylum Streptophyta; class Magnoliopsida; order Poales; family Poaceae; genus Hsuehochloa; species Hsuehochloa calcarea. Next base: position 5,923,274 of record CM070615.1, on the reverse strand, counting down.
ACAAACCATTATATTAATATCTTTTAACATACATATTTTCTTTTTGTCCAAACAAAGCTTTTGGTACACTGAGTTGGGCTTGAAGTAGAAGTTTAATTTGGCCTAGTTTTAGGTAGATCAACTAAATTAAAGCATGCAGGGAAGTGGAAGCCACCAAAAAATGCAATCACCATCAAATATCTCGTACCAAGATGATTTGTGGCGAATTGCAGTTCGAATCCATCTTTTGACAGCCGGGCAGAGGGTAAATATACCCCTGCATTATTTCTGCACAAAAGCAGGCAAATTAAAATCAAAGTTACTTAGGACCTTAATTACATCACCAATCCCTCCATTGATCATTTGAGGCGTTTACATGAGAATGTTGAGGTGCTCATGAGACGACACGAAGGATCGCGCGAAGCTGCGAACGGAGTCGAGGGAGCTCAGATCCATCTCCATGACATGCAGCTTTGAGCTTGGGATTTGATCTGCGAGCATGAGGCTCTCTTTCACCCTCACGCCACTCTCCAGTGTTCTTGCCGCTACGATCACCTTTGCGCCCCTCAATGCCAGGATCCTAGCCGTCTCTTTTCCAATGCCACTAGTTGCTCCTAAATGTTTTGGAAAGGAAGAAAAGGTAAGAGCAAAATGTAGAGTACTAGGTTTATCGGAAGGCAAATGCCTCGTGTACTAAAACTTTGTATTAAAGTACGTACAAACAAGTGAGAACTTTTAGCATTTCCAGCCTCGTACTGTTTTTTTTTGTTACAAAATTAGCTCCCTTCTGCCATAATTTGCAAAACTAGCTCTAACACAGTGTACCTACCCCCGGCCACGGGCGCGGCAGGGACCTGGCCCCGGTTCCGGGCGCGGCAGGCCTCCTGCCCCCGACAGTAGGCGCGGCAAGTCACCTGCCCTTGGCCCCTGGCGTGGCAGGATGTGCATCCTGTGGCCGAAAGTTAAATTGGCTTCTTCCTTTTTTTGTTTTTTCTCTCGTTTACGTCACGCCGTCGTTGCGTTGTGTCTTGTCGAATCACTCGCTGTCTGCATTTCCTACATATTTAAGCAAACGTGCGGCCGATGATTTCAGAAGCCAAAGCTCTCATTTCGATTAGCTAAACAAATTCCGATTGTTCGCTCGCTCGGCTGCGGTATTTAATACTTTTGTTATTGCAATTTTTAGCGTTAAGTACTTACTTAATAATGCATATACATTATACCAGTTGCACAAATATTCGGTCTATACATTAGTTTGCGCAGCGGCAACTGTTAGATGCGTAATTACTGTCAATCTGTCATGTAATCTATTTGCACCAATGGCATGTAATCTACCACCTAAATGAATTCGCTATTTATGAGTTATTCTCTATTTGCAGCAATGGCATGTAATCTACCACCCCTACTTGAGGTGGCATGGGACGCCCAGCATCGCTGTCATGCTTGGATCGGTGGCGATGGGCCACCAACCCTGGTGACACAGGGACCAAGGGAGACCTGGCCGCTGGATGACCGGTATGTTGGGAGTAGGGATGGCAATCGGGTGCGGCGGGTACGGGTAGTGCTCGCCCATACCCATATCCGCGACCTCGAATTCCCCCCACGGGCACACCCATGAAGGACGACGGGCGAAAAACCTCGCCCATACCCGTCGCCCGCGGCCATGCCCGTTTACTCGCGAATAATGCATCGCCGCCTGTGGGTACCCATCGCCCGCGGACATGCTTGTTACCCACAAGCAATGCATACATCAAGTTCATCATAATTCACACATCAATGGTGCATCACACATTCAACAACTAATAAAGTTCATCACAATTCACATATCATGTTCGACAAGACAACTAATCAAGTTCAACAAATAAAATACAAATATAAATTGACATAGTTCCTTACACATATGGGTAGATTACGGGTAATCGGGCGAAGCGGGTACGGGTGGAGCTTACTCATGCCCATGCCCATGCCCATTTACCCGATGGGTAAGGAATTGTGCCCGTTTTCATACCCGTGGGCAAAGAAAAACGCCTATACCCGCCTCCATTAGGGTATTCGCCCGGGCATGTGGGTAATCGAGCACAATTGCCATCCCTAGTAGGGAGGCTTCGTCGGTCTGGGCTGATTGCGTTCGCCTGCATGCTGAACAAGGGGCAGAACCTCCTGATTGACGCCTCCCTTCTTTCTGCCCTGGTTGATCGTTGGCGGCCGGAGACCCACACGTTCCACTTCCGGTGGGGGGAGATGACCGTGGTACTACAGGATGCCAGCTTCATGACCGCTTGCCGTTTCGAGGTCGCCGGATGGGAAGGCGCGTCTCAACCATCGCTTTAGGCAGCTTATCCCCGAGAGGTGTAAGGGCGTTCCATACGTCTGGCTGCGACGTTTCATGCATTGCCCAAATGACACAACAGAGGAGGTGGTTCGACGCCACCTAATTGCATATTTGTTGTTTATATTCGGGTGGATCATGTTCCCTAGCACACAGGGGGACATAGTGTACCCTAGTTACATTCACCTTGCAGAATCCATCGTGGACTCCAATGATGAGGACGTGCCGCAATACAGTTGGGGTTCAGCTGTACTGTTCGCTCTGTACCGCGGCCTGTGTGATGTTTCGTAGCGTAGCACGGGAACTGAGCCCATGCTCCTGGGTTGCCACATGATGTTATAGCTATGGTTGTGGTAGCACTTCGCATTTGGACAGCCGTACTTTCGCTCCACAGTCCACCCTTACCCGCGCACAAAGCATTTCTACGGTGGAGCGGACAACAAGGATTCTGTGGAAGGCCTGCCCATAGGATCCCAATGGGCTATAGTAGTACTGGGGTGGGCTAGGGAGAGAGCGCGTCGCATATACCCCGAGTTCTACAACAAATTCGAGGCCCTACATGAGGACAACATAATATGGGCTCCTTGGACGGATGCCTTCGTGCAGGACAAGATGCCCAACGGCTTGAGCTCGCTATGCCACCAGGATGCGTCGTAGTAGAGGACAACCTGTCATTTGGTGTTCTCCCACATGGTTGAGCCCTACAACCCGCTACGAGTGATGAGGCAGTTCCAGCTACACTAGGAGATCCCCCCAGCTCTTTGGTGACCGCTCGCGAGCCGTACCCACCTGTAAGCACGTTACATTTCTTCATATTGTAGGTCAGTTATTCATTTGTTATGTAGTACCGTAATTTATTTATTTTGTTGCACCATCAGTCAGACGAAGAAGGGCCGCAAGAACGATGACTGGCTTCTAACGCAATAGCCGTGGATAGATGCATGACAATCTACCACTGATTGCAGTTTCCACGAGGCACGGTCTTACGACGCAAGGACTTACGGCATGTACCTGGAGTGGTATGTACGGCACACGTGGGCGAGATTGACAGGTATGCCCTGGCCTGACAAGCCGATCCTAGCCACGCTGAACACGTGGGCTTGCTGGACCCGCACCATGCCGCGTGCCGTGACGAGTCGGTACATTGAGAACGTAGTAGACAAAACACCCTCCGAAATAGGCTGGACTAACAAAAATTTGTTTGTTGGTAAGCTGGACCGTTTGCAGAGTGTTGTGCAGCGCGACAGCCTGGAACTCGAACGGGGTATGAACAACATAGTTGAACAACTTCATGCGGTCATGAAGTCTATTGTTGACGATGTTAAGCACGTTGTTCGCAGCATGAAATGTGGATGGTCCACCGATGTCTACTTGAGGCATCGGACGGAGTATCGTCACATACCCTCACCCCCTCGATCTTCCCGTCCAAGTGAGTCGACCCAGCGGTGCAGCGTCGGCGACCAATCGTCCGCGCAGTTGCGATGTAGGGACTCTACATTGATGCCATCGTCGTCACGGAGGCAGGAAGAGGCCGTACCAGAGAGCACGAAGGCTCAACCCGGAACCGCTGAGGTTATCCCAGATTCTCCCCCCGAGTACCATACTCTCGAACAATATCAAATGAGCGATACAGCCCCATGGTATCAGTCCGGCTACACGCCATACCCCGAGCAGTTCACCTCGCAAGCTCAGCCGAGTTGGTGCCCCTCCGAGGCAATGGCTTTGTTGGTTTGCAAAATCTCGCATTTTCGGTTTTGCTTCAGGTCTGTCAGACCACAGGCGGTCTGACCGGTGGCATGGGCGGGCAGACCGCCCGTGGAGAGGTCCGACCGGCCGTGGTTACCGGTCCGACCGGGTTTGGTTCAAAGTGGATTTTGAAGCTAAGCCAAAAATAGGTTGTGTAGGCAAGTGAGGGGAGTCTCCTGGATGTGGTCACATTATTTTTAGAGCTCCCAGTCGAAAGTTGTATTCATTTGAAAATTCCAGAAGGTTTCGGATTTTCAAGATGAAAATTTGGCTAAGTTATTTCGGGCGGTCCGACCGCCGTTATGGAATCGGTCGGACCGGCCTGAAATCGATCGGACCGGCTGTGTGGGGCGGTCAGACCGCCGATCACTTGGAAGTTAGCCTTTTTGGCATTGATGTGATTTGAATGTGTTTAATGTATGGATGTCAATGATTTATTGTTGCATATTGCATTGTGGAACTGACGTGGGTCAAGTTGTGAAGAACTTGTTCCCGGAGACGATTTGTTTGTCTATTGCTGTGCAGGTGGCTTGCAGGTCAACGACGTCAACGGTGAGGTGGATCGGGACTACGCTTGGAGAGCTGAGGTCCAGAACGATCATGGATGCCGGGTGAGGTCGTGTGACTCAAGCATGGTGCAGAATGGGCAAGATGGATCGAACGGGTAGTTCGGTGCAGCTGGTTGGATCAGGCGGTGCGGAAGTCGGTGCAAGTCTCTAGGAGTTTCCGATGGGATTCGGACGGGAGAGTCTTGCCGACAGGAAGAGAGCCGCTGATCAACCTACACGTGGTGAAGCAGGCGATTGCTTCAACAGATTGATGTGTGTGTGGGTCCCATAAGTGAAACCCTAGGCCTCTCCTATAAATAGAAAGGGGGGAGATGTAAAACCCCCAAGCACTTTGAGCCCTCATTTGGAAAGCCCCTTGTTAGGGTTAGGGTTGGAGAGGAGAGGAGAAGCTAGGGTTTGGAGAGATTGTGTGTGCTCTTTGTTGAGCTCTTGTCCTCCTTGAGGGAGTGGCTTTGTAAGCATCTTGTTGGATCAATCAATCTTGTGATGCTTGCTTAAGAGATCGATTGTCTCCTTTGTGTTCTTCTCTCTTTTGTTGATTTTGGTGCTTCCTTGATTCAAGTGTTTATGCTTGGTCTCTTGACCTATTTTATCTTACTTTGATGTGTGGGAATACTCCTAGAATCATCTAGATCATCAACCCCCACAAGCAAGTCTTGAATCAAGATTTTTATATTTCTAGGGTTTGTGCACTTCTTTGATAAAGTCTTCAGAGATCGATTCTGTGAAGTGGATCTGGAGGATCGTCGCTAGAAATAGGTCTCTAATATCCTTAGGGAGGTGTTCTCCAAATTTGGTCAAGTTTCATTGGTTGAATCAAAAGTTGGACCAAATTTCGTTTTGGTTTTGGGCTTGGTATTTCGGTTCTGGACTAAATCGGTCGGACCGATTTTATATATCGGCGGTGAACCGCTTGTTGCTTGGCGGTCGAACCGATTTCAAATCGGTCAGACCGCCCTTTGGCTGCCGGTCAGACCGCTCGTGTCCAGAACAGCCTAGTGAGATCAACTCTCCATATTTATGTTGTGGTTAAAGGGGGTAATTGAATTCAGCACAAGGCTTCCTCTGTGCGTGTACTGATCTTAGCTTTCATAGCTAACGGAGAAAAGTTCGTGTTGAATTTGATTAAGGCAAAGAATTCGAGAAAGCGCCTATTCACCCCCCTAGTCGCCTTTGCGGTCCTACAGGATCATACTGCGCATCCGTGGATGGATCACGAGATATTACGAATGCCACTCCCTGTGACCCGGTGAGGGCGACACGGCGGGTGAGGCTGGAGGTTCAGGCGGGCGACCGCAGCGAGTTTGCTGAGTGGATGAGCGTGCATGCCCCGAATCATGAGAAATAGACCCTTCTTCACGACACCTATGGTGCTCACTACAGCATCATGACAACCAACACGTTCGAGGTTTACAACAGTGTGTTGAAAGGGGTCTGTGCCCTGCCCATCACCACCGTTGTCGACGAGACATGGAACTGCACAGTGGGTTACTTCGTCAATCAGGCAATGATGGCCAAGTAGCATTTGGATGAAGGGAAGCACTACTCGGAGGTTACCCTTGCCTACATGGAGAAGAAGATTACCAAGGCACGATCCCATGTAGCTCGCACAATGGATAGCGTGAGGAGGAAGTTCGAGATCCGCCTGCGGGACAAGTACGTTCGCGGCCACATGAGAGGTGACAGGAAGCATGTTTGCGCCATAGACGATGTGGCAGTTTGCACCTGCAACAAGCCTCAACTCCTGCACAAGCCTTGCTCCCATGCATATGCTATATTTCACCAATCTTGTAGCATGTACATGTCGGAGTACTACGACATACGTCACTTGTATTATACTTGGAACAGGGAGTTCAACTCCTGTAGCATGGAAGGCCACTACAGGGACCTATGGTCGGGAGCAGTGAAGTGGTCGCCGAATGAAGTACTATGGCATCCAGGCCGTGGGAGGCGTTAGTCATGGCGCATCTACAACGACATGGATACGAGCCAACATGAAGATCGGCCAAAACCAACAAGGTGTAGGCTATGCAAGACTCCTGGGCACTCATTCAGGAACTGCCCGAATAGACCTTCTTCCTTCGGTGCCACTTAGTATCTATAAGCTATCTGGTGTATGGCGTTATGTTGTACTCCGGTGTGTTCGATTTTAAAAATTTGTACCATTGAGTCATGTTGATCGTTATCTGAAAGGTGTAGTGATGTGAGTGTTGTTGTGATTTACGTTGTTACATGCACTGCTTTGTATGATGTTATAAGTTGTTATTATCTCTTCAATGTCTTTGCATCGCAGTAACTTTTATAGATATCTGCCTCATTGGGTCACATCTTGCTTTGCAAAATTTTAGAAAATGAAAAATATTTTAAATGAATAAAATAAACTTCAATTAAATTTAAAAAATTTACATATTTTTCTTGAAATATTGGATTTTTTAAATAGTTTTATGGAATTTTTCTCTTTTTTTTTTTTTTCTTTCGTCTCTCCTCTTCTTGCCGCGTCGGGGCAGGGGAGTCCCTCGCCAAGGCCGGGGCAGTGACTGCCGCGCGCCGCCGGGGCAGGAGGCCTGCTGCTCCCGGGGCCAGGTGCAGGTCTCCTACCACGTCCGAGGCCGGGTACACTATGTTGGGGTTAGTTCTGCAGATTATGACGAAAGTGGGTTAGTGACCCTAGCCTTGACTATTTGATTCCATACCCACCTACCGAATATTCACCGTGCAACCAAAATTTATAGAATTTAGTGTGCTAAAAGTTTAAGTTTATGCGCTGGTGGAAATTTTACAAAACTAATAAACAATTTTATTAGCGAAATAAGTACATATAATGTCTAAAAAGAAATTAGTACGTATAATACTTGAGGGATTGAGAACAGTTGCCGCTGTAATTAGGAGCCAGAAAAATGTTTCCTTTAATTTTTGGCTAAAAATGAATTACCATTTTGCGCCTCATACTATTTTAAAGATACACACGACATCGATCGTAGTCTAACGTACCTGTCTGTACCTTTGAGAATACAACCAGCTCTGAGAATCATCAAACAAGCACGCGTAAGTTCATTTACAAACAGGAACCTGTGACGATGGCCGTGAGATGGCCGGCGTCGACGCCGGCGGTGACCTCCTCGGCGGTGGACGCCGGGCCAAAGCCCGACGGCCTCTGCCTTCTCCACAGCAAGCCCCAGAGATTCATTCCTTCGTTCCTACTGTATAGTCTACCGGCTAGCAGTTTGAAATGTATCAGTGTGTGTATCAGATGGCTAGTTTCTTCTGTTTTGTTTTTGTTTTTTTTTGCAACTCTATCTCTTACCCCTTCACATATTTATATTGATGAGAAAACTTAGTCAATCGGATATTATTAGTTATACAAATGGGTATCCACACGATATATTCAGCAAATACAATATTTGACACTCGATACTAGATTACCAAATAAGACTTTTGATGAGGGCATATCTACAACACCTTCTTCTCCTCCACCTAATGCTCATGATACACGTCTCGAGTTGCCGACATGACCAATAACAAGAGCACATGCTAAGAAACTACAATCTCACGTGAACTTGCTCCTTAATGAATATGTCATTGATTTTAATGAGAATTTTACACTACCTGAAAACAATGTTTTACTTGTGCTCAGGTTTGAAGAGTCAGCGATGGATGGAGATCAAGGATATGCGGTCGTCATCTAAGGAAGCACAAGTCCACTGCATGAACAGCGATCGGCCCATGAATAGTGCCATGTCTGAACAGTACCAGGCCGTGCTATAGTGTCGGGCCGCGTGACCAGTACCTGCTATAGTGTCGGTCCGCATGAGCAAGGCTCGCTACATGCTGCCCCCGAGCAAGACTCGCTACCCCCGTGAGCAAATTGCCTACTACATCGCGTGTGAATAGTACTATATGGAAAATTTAGTGCTGAATAGTTCTTAGCCAAGACTATATATTGAGGAGTAGACCCCCATTATAAAGCAGACCACGTTTATGCATAAGAATAGAACACAAGTTATTGCTTGTTCTTTCATAACAGAGTTCATGCGAGGACTTCTGAGAGAGAATTAGGTGATCAATTGTTCGTTCTGCTTTTCCGCTGGGAATTGAGGGCTTGGCGATTTTCGCTCGTGGTCTAGCGGCGATCAACCAGGTGCGTGTTGGCGAATATCTATAGAGCTGCAAGTCCGTGCACTGGCGCGTGGTGTATAGTTGAGTGTTATTCGTCATCAAGCGCTATTTATCCACGGTTCTACTCGAGAAGATCGGACTACCCCGTATCATCGCGGTATCAGATTCCAGGCCACTCGGTAGAATCTCTTTTTCCCTATATTTCAGTAGATTATTTTTCTGTCCTATACACCGAATAAGCCACAAAAAAATATATCATCTTTCGCCATAATTTAATTCAGCATTTTTTAGTGTGTTTTGTTAGGTCTTAATCCACTCGTTCATAGTGTTTAGTTGCTGGTCGTGTTCCGTTCGTGTCACTTTTTGTTTTCCCTTCCACAAATTTTTGTGTTCGTACTTGATTCCTGCTTTGTGTAACTAAACATTACTTATATCTAGTGGATTGCACGTTGTTTTATTCATGAACCGTTCGATCCGTTCGCGAATCGGCGTACCTATTGAGACTAGTTTGTTGTTGTGCTCGAGGGACTGCTCTTAGGATTTTGAGACGCCAAGTTGTCGCGTTTGGTACTGTTTGCATAACTTGCTATTAGTAGTTGGCCGTTAAAGAAACGAACAAAAAGGGGTTGATTGATTAGCTCTGGCCGTGAGTGAAAAAAAAAGAAGAGAGCAAAAGAAAAGTAAAAAAAAGAGAAACAGAGAACAAAAAAAAACAGAAAGGCAAACTTTTGGGCTATAGTTTTCAATCCTTTTATTGGAGCCAGTTTATATACTTGTATCCGCTGCTGTTCGTGTACCATAATTTTGAGCAATCTTGTGCCCTCATATACAACTTTTGAGCACTAGCTAGCGTCTCTCCTTGAACTGTTGCAATACGAGCGTTCGCCTCCATACAGAATTGTTCTTTGTATCGCTCATTCCTTTGATTGCAATAGTCCCATTTTTATTGTGCGTGTGTTGCTGTCTACTCTTCACTTATATTTATCGATCGGCAATTAGGCATTGTGAGTCTCGTTTGGATTGCTACCTAGCTCGACAATCTTTAAATTCTGAATTTGTTAGGTTGTTTCCTCACCTAGCTCCACCAAAAACATCCGTGTCATGTATTGACTATCGTTCTTGATATTCGCTTGCACAATCTTGGTTGGTCGTTTGCTGCTATGAGCGTAAGTTTTGCTGCTCCTAATTTACTTTGAAACGGTACAACTTGCTTTGTTTCAGAACAGTAGTTGAGAGATTCCCACTTATTTTCCACATATATTATCACTTGGTATTTTTGCTTCTGTAAACATGTCAGGAAGCGAGCAGGACAAGGATCCGACGGCAACCCATCGATCCGGTCACCAAGATGCACTACCATACACTTCGTGCCACGCTCCGGGACGAGTTCCGGGCTGAGGTTGACCAGGTGCGCGGTGACCTTGGGCGTGTCCAAACCAACTTGGACGGCTTGGGGACAGATTTCCAGAAGCTATCCTTGACTATCGACGACAAACATAAGGTACTACTCGACGCTATTGCTAAGCTCACCGCTTCGATGCAGCTGGGTACACGTGGCGAGGTGGGGGAGTTTACACCTCCCGTACGAGCCGCGCGACGAGACGGATGCGGAGGCTGCCGCTAGACGACAACACGAGGATGATCCAGGATAACTCGACGAACAGGTGCGTGTTCGTGAGGCATCACAACAACATCATGCTATTGCCGAGGTCATGACGCGGCCGTGACAACGGTACAGGAGGAGGCGGCGCCCACCCGGGCGCCAATGATGGCGCCTATGGAGGCACGCATGTCGGCGCCTATGGGGGTGCCTACTATGGCGCCCATGGAGAAGGCCGTGGCAACCGCCACGCTGACGATGATGGCGATGAGTCCGTGTTCGATGACTATTTGCCGCGCCGTCCACATAATCAGTATGCACGCAATCGTCGGTGCGATGAGAACACCGATGATCTGGTTGCAAAACCCAAGTTCACGATACCATCCTTGGAGGGTACAACAGAGGTAGATGTTTATCTTGCATGGGAGCTGAAAGTTGATAAGTTGTTCCGCTTGAAGCCCTATTCTGATCAGCGCAAGTTGGATCTTACCGTTGCTGCTTTGGACGAATATGCTGATACATGGTGGGAGCGCTGTGTGCAACAGCGTATGGAGCGACACGAGCCCCGTGTTGTTACATGGGACGAGCTGAAGTAACAGATGCGTGCGCGCTTTGTACCTACATATTACAAGCGCTTGCTGCATGAGAAGCTGATTGGGTTGCGACAGGGGTTGAAATCAGTTGATGAGTATTATAAAGAGATGGAGCAGATTATCATATATGCTGATGTGCGTGAGAATGAGGAACACGCGATGGCTCGTTTTCTTACCGGGATGAATTATGCTATTCGGCGGATCGTTAATCATCATCAATAGAACAACATGGTTGAGTTGATGCATCAAGCATGTGAGGCTGAGAAGTAGGTCATTGAAGATGCTAAGTATGCGGCACATCAACGTTATTCAGCGAGTACAGCACCTCCGTACAACATAGGACAGCCAGGCAAGCCTGCTCCATCAGGGAGCAATTCCGCGATGCGCAGTTCGGCACAGAGGAAGACAGATAGCACGCCACCACCGGCGCCAGCTGCTAGTGCGGCATCCTCGATGGGTTCTACAGGCCGTTCACGTGATCTGACATGCTACAAGTGCAAGGGAGTTGGTCATTTTCAGAAAGATTGCCCAAATAATAAAGTTATGATATTTACTAATGATGGGTATATTTCAGCTAGTGATGATGAGGATACTACTCCATTTGCTGATTTTGCAGATGATCCTACAGAGGATGAGAGATTGGACTGTAGACCGGGGTCGCCAGATGGACAACATATGCTAGTGTGCACACCTTGTGTACTTAGCATGTGACAAAGCCAGTTTTCCACACAGCGGTGTAATTTATTTCAGTCATGGGCGACAGTTGGTGGTAAAGTGTGCAAAGTTATAGTTGATAGAGGAAGTTGTCATAATCTGGCCAGCAAGGAGATGCGCACAAAATTGGGCTTAAAATATTTACCGCATCCTCATCCTTATCATGTGCAGTGGGTGAGGTGAAAGTTAGTCATATGGTGCAGGTGCACTTCAAGATTGGCAAATATGAGGATAGCATTTGTGTGCGATGTGGTGCCCATGTAGTTTGTCACTTGCTGTTGGGGCGCCCATGGCAATTTGATCGCCATGTTTATCATGATGGGCATACAAACTGCTACAAGTTTAAGTGGAGCGGCAAAGATGTGATTTTGTATCCACTTACACCGACATAGATAGTCAATGCTGATAAGAAGAAAGTTGAGGTGAAAATTGAGAGTACACCAAATAGCAAGATTCCACCTTCGGTGAGTGAGAGCCACAAGCCAAAATTGAGCGGTAAAAAGAAAAGTGAGGGAGAGAACGGTTTAGTAATGTTAGCCACCAAATCAGAGATGAGAGCTTTTTGTGAGAATCCCAATTTGGTGCACTTTGTACTCATGTACAAAGATGTTTTGCTTTCTACTAACAACTTAACGTCTCTTTCTAGTGGTGTCTCTCATGTTTTGTAGGAATTCAGCGACGTTTTTTCGGAGGAGGTGCCCGCTGATTTACCACCAATCCGCAGAATAGAGCATCAATTTGATTTGATTTCGGGAGCGACGCTACCGAACCGACCACCATACCGCACCAACCCTGAGGAAACAAAGGAAATTCACAACCAAGTACAAGACCTTCTCGACAAAGGGTATGTACACGAAAGCTTAAGCCATTGTGCTGTTCCTGTTATTTTAGTTCCTAAGAAAGATGGTACTTGGCGCATGTGCATAGATTGTAGAGCGATTAATAATATCACTATTCGATATCGTTATCCTATACCTCGCTTAGATGATATGTTAGACGAATTGAGTGGTGCTATTTTCTCTAAAATTGATCTGCGTAGTGGGTATCATCAAATTAGGATGAAAGAAGGGGATGAGTGGAAAACTACTTTTAAAATAAAATTTGGTTTGTATGAGTGGTTAGTCATGCCTTTTGGGTTAACTAATGCACCTAGTACATTCATGAGATTGATGAATCATGTTTTGAGGTATTTCATTGGGAAATTTGTGGTCGTGTATTTTGATGATATCTTGATTTACAACCATAATGAATCTGGTCATATTGCCCACATTAGACAAGTGTTACAAGTTTTACGCGATGCTAGGTTCTTTGGGAACTTAGTGAAGTGCACTTTTTGCAAAGATCATGTAATATTTTTGGGCTATGTGGTTTCGGCACAGGGAGTAGAGGTAGATGAGTCTAAAATTGAAGCAATTAAAAATTGGCCCACACCTATGAATGTTAGTCAAATTAGGAGCTTTCATGGACTCGCTGGTGTTTATCGGCGTTTCATTAAGGATTTTAGCACCATCGCTTCCCCACTGAATGAATTAACAAAAAAAGGTGTTGAGTTTACATGGGGGGTGGCACAACAAGCTGCATTTGATGAATTGAAAAAGCGTTTAATTGAGGCACCGTTACTTGTTTTACCCGATTTCACTAAGAATTTTGAAATTGAATGTGATGCTAATGGAATTGGTATTGGCGGTGTTTTGATGCAAGAGGGTAGACCGATTGCTTATTTTAGGCAGAAACTCAAAGGTGCACAATTGAATTATCCGGTCTATGATAAGGAGCGGTATGCTTTAGTGCGAGTTTTAGAAGTTTGGCAACATTATTTATGGCCTAAGGAATTCATTATACATTCTGATCATGAGGTATTAAAATATTTGCAAGGCCAAGATAAGCTGAACCGTCGACATGCTAAGTGGGTAGAATTTATCGAGTCGTTTCCTTACATCGTGAAATATAAGAAGGGAAAGGAAAACGTGGTTGCTGATACTCTTTCTAGAAAAAATGTGCTTTTAAATCACTTAGATGTGCAAGTTCCTGGTTTAGAGAGTTTGCGTGATTTATATGCTAATGACCATGATTTCGCTTCACCTTATGCGCTTTGTAAAGCTAGGAAAGGTGGGACAAATTTCACATTCATGGTGGAATTTTATTTCGTGCTAATAAACTATGCGTTCGGAATCGTCCGTGCGTTTGTTATTATTGCAAGAATCTCATGCCGGTGGATTGATGGGACATTTTGGACGTGAAAAGACACTGTCTATGCTGAGCGATCACTTTTATTGGCTTAAGATGAGGCGTGATGTGGACAGGTATGTACAACGGTGCATAACTTGTCATCGAATGCCGACGAAATTGAAGTTGCATCCACATGGTTTGTATACTCCTCTTCCAGTTCCTAATGCACCATCGGAAGATATTAATATGGATTTTGTTTTAGGATTGCTTAGGACTAAGAGGGGGGGGGGAGAGATTCTGTTTTTGTCGTTGTGGATCAATTTTCGAAGATGACACACTTTATTCCATGCCACAAGAGCAACGATGCGTCGCACGTTGTTGATTTATTTTTCAGGGAGATAGTGCGGCTGCATGGCGTACCCAGGACCATTGTCTCGGATCGTGACGTCAAATTCATGAGTTATTTCTAGAAGACACTTTGGGGGAAGCTAGGGACAAGGTTGTTATTCAGCACAACTTGTCATCCCCAAACTGATGGTCAAACAGAGGTGGTGAACCGCACACTTTCGATGCTGCTAAGGACCATGATCAAGAAAAATATCAAGGAGTGGAAGGACTGTTTGCCACATGTGGAGTTCACCTACAACAGAGCCGTCCACTCTACTACACAGATGTGCCCATTTGAGGTGGTGTATGGTTTGAAGCCTACTACGCCACTTGATTTGCTACCGCTTCCAAGTCAATCACGAACACATATGGAGGCGTCAAAGAGGGCTGAATATGCGAAGAAATTGCACATCAAGGTGAAAGAAGAAATTGAGCGTAAGGCGAAGTACTATGCTGACAAGGTGAACAAGAAAAGAAACAAGATGATTTTTCAGCCAGACGATTTAGTTTGGTTACACTACCACAAGGATCGCTTTCCAGATCGACGCAAATCGAAGTTGCTACCATGAGGAGATGGACCTTTCAAAGTGCTTGAGCGGATTAACGATAATGCGTACAAAATCGAGCTTCTGGGAAATGACTAGGGCATGAACTCGACATTCAACGTTGCTGATTTATCGCTGTTCTTCGGTGTTGATGATCAAGCGTCGAGGACAACGCCTTTTCAAGAGGGGGAGGATGATGAGGGCATCCCTACAACACCTTCTTCTCCTCCACCTAATGCTCATGATATACGCCTCGATTTGCCGACAGGACCAATAACAAGAGCACGTGCCACGAAACTACAATCTCAGGTGAACTTGCTCTTTAATGAATATGTCATTGATTTTAATGAGAATTTTATATTACCTAAAAACAATGTTTTACTAGTGCTCAGGTTTGAAGAGTCAGCGATGGATAGAGATCAAGGATATGCAGCCGTCATCTATGGAAGCACAAGTCCACGTGCATGAATAGCGATCGGCCCATGAATAGTGCCGCGTGTGAACGGTACCCGCGCTACTGTACCAAGCCATGCTATAGTGTCGGGCCGCGTGAACAGTACCTGCTACAGTGTCGGGCCACATGAACGGTACCTGCTGCAGGCCCGTGAACAATATCTGCTACATCGTGCGTGAAATAGTACCACATGGAAAATTTAGTGCTGAATGGTTCTTAGCCAAGACTATATATTGAGGAGTAGACCCCTATTGTAAAGCAGACCACATTTATGCATAAGAATAGAACACAAGTTATTGCTTGTTCTTTCATAACAGAGTTCAAGCGAGGACTTCTGAGAGAGAATTAGGCGATCAATTGTTCGTTCTGCTTTTTAAGGTCAAATTTGCTTTTCCGCTGGGAATTGAGGGCTTGGCGATCTCCGCTCGTGGTCTAGCGGCGATCAACCAGATGCGTGTTGGCGAATATCCATAGAGTTGCAAGTCCGTGCACTGGCGCGTGGTGTACAGCTGAGCGTTATTCGTCATCAAACGCTATTTATCCACGGTTCTACTCGAGAAGATCGGGCTACCCCGTATCAACTTTGGTTCAATATCGATAAACACCGAATTATTTTGGTTCAGTGTTGGCAAATGCCATATTTACCAAATTAATATGAAACAACAAAACAGCTTTTGATTTCCGATTTCGCATACCACTTACTAACTTAGCACCAATACGATATACAGGTAAAAATTAGTACCAGAGTGACCTACAAGTAAAATTTACTCAAGAACGTCACATAATTTTAATTGGGAAGGGCATTTAAGTTAAAAATATGATGACACCTCGTGGCAATGAAACAATAGTTAGGTTTTTTTTGTTTCAGTACCGGTAAATACCATATTTGTTTCGGTTTTTGAGAATGAAAACCAAATATCAAGCCAAATACCAAATTTACCGCATATTTTGGTAAATTCGGTTTTGTGTCATTACGAACATCCCACTGGAGGGTTTATCCGTTGCATGTGGCTGAAATACATGTCTTGAACCTTCTCTCTCTGTTTTTATCCTCCCAAACGAACTCCTCTCTTGATTGTAAAATTCAGAAGGTCCATTGGACATAACATGTCTCACATGTTGTCATTTTCTTAAAAACCTTTGGAACATTTCTCACGACCCAACTGCTATAATGGGAGCCGCCACCCCTAATAGCGTGGAATCCATGTCCATTCATTTGTGGCAAAAAAAAAAAAAAAAAGCGAGAGCGAACGCATGTTTGGAATGGAAAGTAAAACAATAGCACTCTTAAAAAAACAAAGTACACCAATAGGATTTCTGATAAGAAAAATGAAGTACTCTAACGGTAGCAAGGGTGGACCCAACGGTCGGATCACGGGTGAGGTCTAGAAGTAGAAGAAAACTAGGGCCGTGTTAGCAGCCCTTCACTTTAATCATGGGTCCGCCCACTGAATAGTAGGAATCCATAAAATACCTTAAACTAGCAACCAGGTGAATGAATGCAATGGCACTTTCCTTTCGTAGCAGAACAATTTTTTTAGGTGAATAGTAGAGGAGGTCCCTAGGGTATAAATATATAAGAAAAAAGATTTCTGTACAAAATATGTTACAAGCCCCGAGGGGAGAAAACCAATTAACATAATGAGTCTAGCCAATCAAAGATTAAATTTCTATGTTGTTCTCTGACTCGATGCACATTCAGAGTTAGCTTGTTCTTGAAAAGGATCTTCCAATTTGAAACACTTGGCACGATGCTCTCAAAGATCTGGTCACTTCGTTGCTTCCAAATATGCCATGCCGCAATTACGAAAATTTCCATATAGAACATTTGAGTTGAAATATTAAATTTCTATGTTGTTCTGTAACTCGATCCACATCAGAACCTTTTGTTATCAAACAAAACAAAACAGAAAACTGAACAATATAATTCTACACTGTCTGCTGGTTTTTCCACATTGTTCAAGCAGTCAGGAGCACTAATCCTCTATATAACCCCCCTCTGTCATGACACATAACTAAGCAGAACACTAGTGACGATCGCGACAACGGAGAAAAATACAGGCACCGAAGTGCAGTCGTGATGAATATAATATGTATCATTCATATGCTGTCCAGTGTACCATCCTAGGTGCATCAGTATTAGGTTGATTCTGCTCTAATTCATTCACTTCACGGCTGCTTAACAATTTAAGGGAGTCAATGGAAGTAGATGGCTGCTTAACAATTTAAGGGAGTCAATGGAAGTAGATGGCATTTAGATCAGCATGAATCAGGTGGTTAACTGCATCATGTCGAATCAGACAACTTATTGATGTTGGAATTCTTAGGTGTGGAAAATTTTCATTTTTAGGAAGCAATATTGGAATATGTGCAAAGTACTACTCCATTTACTAGTATGGAAAACAAGAACCCTCAATCATGCTGAACAATTTTGTCTCCTCTTCACTGGTATCCCACAGCTTCTTCGCTAATTCGACATCTTTTACATTAGGATGCAATGCTAAGTAAAAGGTAGTAGTAGCTGCTCCCTGAAAATAATTCAGTAGCTTTCAGGTTGAGAGTTTTCCCACACATTTCGCATACAGTGGGAATGTATACTTTACCTGGGGTACGGTCTTCAGGAAATGTCTCAACCGAGACAGAGCTGAGCCCAGTAGAACCGCGGACATTGAATTAAATGGTAAAACTACGTTGTAACTGAGGAGAGAAGAACAATTAAAAGCGCATAGAATCCTCTGTGTTCACAGCATTAGTTTCTATATCAGTAGCTATTATTTACAGTTACATCATTGGATATCAATATATATCCTGAAAATACGAAGCTATTACATAATAATAAACAAAACGTAAATATACCTTATAGCATTTGTCTTTCAGAATGACCGACCAGGCAAATACCTTTAAAGAATCAGCAGTGGAATCATAATAACACTATAATACGTCGAAGCCTCACGATATACCCACAGACGATCGACTGGGGCTCGTGACCTAGTTCTTGACCTTCTTGATCTTCAGTCTTGATCAATACTTGTAATTGTCCATGTAGCCTTATTTTATACTAACTGACTAAAAGAATATGAATAGCGAGCATGAGTACACAACAGTATTTGTGAGCTAACACACAATGCAATTATTATATATGCAAGGCTAATTCAGAGAGGTTTATGGTCTTTTTATTTGCACAAAGCTAAGTTTGAATTAGATTAGATGAGGGCTTTGCTGTGGAATGCCCGGGGCACATGGTGGTTCCGGTGGAAGCCGAATGGGAAATACTTGTCGACATGAAGAGAACCGTTGATCAACCAACATATGGCGAAACACGAGATTACTTCACGATGATTTGACCCTATCTTCGGAGAAGGATAGAGAATGTGTATTTTGGTATCTTCACCAAAAAACCAGGTTGGTGACCTTTGGATAAACCGCGACGCAAGACAATGAAAGAAAATACGGTTTAGGTCAAGTGAAGACGTGTTAGACCAGGATTTTGCAAATCCAAATCTTCTGTGAAAATACTGTGCTACTCCCTGGATCAGTAGATAGCACTCACTGATACATCACTGAATTATTTCATACACGATGTAAACTGAACAAAATATTATATTACAGGCATCAAAGTCATATAGACCGTGTTGGGTCGAGTTTTACAATAAGGGCCAAACATGCCAAATGAATACATTACAAAAGAAGTGGAAGCGACTGCGGAAGCAAAAGGGGTAGAGCGCATCTCTCCACAGGCAAGCGACTGGGGAAACCCGTGTGCGTCTGATATTAACCAAAGACTTGGATAATGTTGGATGCACGCAAGCACCAACGGAGTTAGCTAGACTGAGGTGAGACCTAGACTAAACAAACTAGACTACTCTTCATCATTTCCTGGGTCTTTAGCTTCTGGGTCCTCGTAGTCCATATAATCTCCTTGATTTCCTGCTTTTGAGGTTTTAGGGGAAAGAGCAAGGATAAACACAACTTTCGTGCTCGCGAACCAACACACAGGATGCAGTAATTATACATGCAAGACTTAACAAGAATGACCCGGTTTCTTTTATTTGCTAAAACTAATATTTTCAATTACATTATTTAGAAATTCCTATAACTTAGCAATTTGACTAAATTTCATTTTATTAAAGAGATATTGTGAAATATTTATAACGGCGAATGTTACCTCCACCCATACTTAAATTTTGATTGGAGTCACCTCCACATAATAACATCACTGGGTACAACGACCCAGGTAAATGTTGGTGATATACCCTAGACACAATCATAGAGATGATTGTATCACGTCTATGTTTATGAGTTATTAAATAAGTGTTATTCTGTTCCTTGAATGAATCATCAGTTATATGGATCAACAAGTATGTGACCTATTGGTGAAACTCTTTAACTTATATGATGTCATTCTAAAAGTAACCTTGGTCAAATGTCACTGGTCGGAACACCAGTGACTCTACGACCAGCACATGTATTTGATTGATGGCCATGTTTCACCGGTCATGGATATAAGGATATCGAATCAATAATTTGAACACATGTCAGAGAACATGGGGTCGGATCGACGCACCTTGAGATACTGTTGAGATTGTTATGATTCTATGTGTCATCAGTTGGTCTCAAGCAATGATAATGTATAATCCTTAGACCCGAGATCAACATGGTTTTCTACATGTGTAATAGCACTCTTAGGGGTTGCCAAACGCTACTCGTAACTGGGTAGTTATAAAGGAAGCTTTTGGGTATGCTATGAAACATGCAGAGGAATGTGACTGGTCAGATATGGGATTTACCCCTCCTAACATAACAAGAGAGATATCTTTAGGTCCCTCGAAGTGGTTGGATAAAGAAAGTGCATGCCACTAGTAGTCGAAGAGTTCGACCACATAAGATTATCCGACACTCGATCGAGAAAGTATTGAACAGTCTATGGATGACATATTATCTCACCTGGAGTTCAACCAGATATCGTGAGGCAAAGGGAGAATATACACGAGTAGGTCGCTAAGTTCGATCAGTTACGGACTGGTCGTATGGAGATACGAGCTGGTCGTAGACTGGTCAAACGTAATCACAGAGTGGTCATAACCTAGTCATAAGGAGTTATAAACTGGAAATACAAACTGGTCGTATAGAGATAGGGCTTGGTCGTAAGTGATGAGGACTTGGTCGTAGATCATATTGCATTAAGGTTCGTCCGATATAATTTGTGTGTATTCAGGAATCGTTATGTCCTACTAGGAATCTCTACGACTTGTGGTCGGAAAGGGTTTTCGAGTCACAAGCGATTACGCATAACCTAACGGGTCACACACTTAACGGGTTAGAACATAACATATTTAGATATGATCCATCATGGCAACTATATAAGGAGATGCTTGAGGCTATTGGGAGGAGGATGAGTAGACGTGAGTTGCTCCACCGAAACCCTAGCCGCCATCTTTCTAAGAGTTTTGTCGTGTGACTTGGTGCTAGCATACCAACGTACGGTTGTTCCTTCCCTGGACGTGTGGATACCGTAGAGGCGCTACTGCGGTTATTGTGGCGCTTGAGGACGATCCATGATCTTCATGAGGAACTGTAGAGGTTACTGGAGGAGACAATCGACTCACGAGAACGCTAGACGATCGACTAAGACCACTGCATCAAGGTGCTCGACATTGGATGATCGACTATGACCACTACATCCACACGCTCTACGTTGGAACAAACTTCTCTAACTCTTTTTCGCTGCTCTGCGCGTCTGATGGTAACGATATGTGATCATCTTCTTACTTGGCTTCCTGGTTTACATGGTAGAATTTTTGAATTATTGCTAACGTAGCCTACTCGTATCCCTTCAGTAAAAAATCCAAACCGCGGGCAACATGAGCCTGACACAACAATCATCCCACCCACAAGGCTTTATAAATAGAACTAACTCTTATAAATTCCCATGCCCGCCCTTGACCGTGGGCACGACTGTTCGAACAGTTTATACTCTGTAGAGGTTGTACATCTTTACCCACAAGAGATAATCGTATTGATATATACACACGTTTCTGTAGACATGTGAATCAAGGGGAGATTACCACAAGGCCGCTAAGGTTTCATCTGAGAAGGGTTACACTGCCACAACTGCGTCAACCCTTACCCAAACCTCCTCTTGCTCCTATCTTAACGACTTTCGTCGTGCGCCCCGACCCATCGCTGCGAAGGTTTACGGTGTCGCGAGCCATCTACCTAGTGCAACTCGTACTAACAGATAGAAATTATTTAGCCTGGTCGGCACCATTATAGACTTATGGTTGTACTGTTTTATATTGGGAGGTCAGCACAGGATTAAGTCCTTAGAATTTTCTGGGCGGTTCATACCACATACCAACATTCCTTAGGCTACATCAGCACCCACCATCATACCATCCATCATACCAACCCGCCTGAAGGGGTAATAGTAGTTATTATGGTTTTTAAGGAGCAACATACACTAACTCAACCATCTCAGTCATTTGCCCATAATTATTGCTCAAATCTAATTTCATGATTTTAAGAGATGATGATTAGGGCATTTAATGCCCCCGGTACTTCAGAAAGACTAGCATATCGCTCAAGTATAACCTATAACTAGTAATTACCACATAGTTACTAGGGTGACATGGAATAATGGATTCAATTATAAAAGGATGGTATAATAATTAATTAATCATCAAATGGGTATTTAACTACTTTAGGGTTTAACATACATTTGCTTAAAAAAATTAAAGCATGTAATTTTGGTAATTTAAAGGAACATAATTTGCGTAAAATGTAGGCTCAAAATGATCAAAGTATTGACTCACTTGGAGTGAAGGGGAGAGAGTCTTGAAAGTCTTGTGCTTGATCGAACTGGAGATCTCCTGCTTCTTTGAACTCTGTTCGGACGAACATACCGGAAAAAGAATCCACAAGTAAAGAGAACAAATAAATACACAAGGTATAGAAAATGAACTCCAAATTAAATAAGACTAGTGTCATTAGCAAGGTCTTGAATTTAAACAAATTTAGAAATAAAAATCACTAGAATTAGAGTTATAATAGAGGAGAATAGAGCTTCTGATGTTTTGACATCGAGTACTGCCGCTCCCTAGTACTATTCGTTTCAAATCTTGTTGGCGAGTAATCGCTTATTTTGAGTATCGATCATTTAGTCCGCTTCGCATCGCTCGTGTCGAGCATCGTGGCGTCGAGTACTGTTCGTTCGTGTCGAGTATTGCTCACTTCGAGTTGACGTTGTCGGAGGGAGGTTGGACTACAGGACGTAGTCGGAAGGGGTTCGACTATGTGGTCGAAGGAGTTTCGACAACGTGGTTGAAAGGGTTTCGACGGCGTGGTCAAAAGGGTTTTGACTGCGTGGTCGAAAGAGTTTCGACTTCGTGATCGAAGGAGTTTCGAATACGTGGTCGAAAAGTTTCGACTATGTGATCAAAAAGGGTTTTGACTACGCGACTACCTGGTCGTGGACGTAGCCGTAGACGTGGTCATAGACGTAGTCGTAGACATAGTCGTAGACGTAATCGTAGACATGGTCGTAAACGTAGTCGTAGACCTGGTCGAGAAGGAGTTGTGACCGCTCGGCGTGGTCGGAGAGAGGTTCGACAACACAGTGTGGTCGGAACGACAAGAGGAACAATCAGCACGGGGAAATGGGGCTTACCAAGAGGAACAATCCTTTTGGGTACTCCATGTAGACACACAATACGAGCCATATATAACTCAACCAATTTGTCTCCATCGTATGTTGTCTTTACTGGAATGAAATGGGCGGCCTTTGTTAATCTGTCAACTATGACCCATATCGAATCACACCCGGACGTGGTTCTTGGCAGACCTGTAATGAAATTCATTCCAATTTCTTCCTATTTCCATTGAGGGATTTGTAGTGGTGGAAGCAATACTGCAGGTCTCTGATGTTCAGCCTTGATTCGTTAGCACACATCGCAACAAACTACATACTCAGTGATGTCTCTTTCATACGCGGTCACCAGTATAGAATCTTCATGTCTTGATACATCTTGGTGCTGCCTGGGTGCAGTGTGTAAGCCGAGCTATGGGCTTCCTTCAGTATCAAATCCTTGACTTCCTTCTGGTGAGGAACAAAGAGACGTTTCCCATACCATAGGATTCCTTACGGATCTTCAATCATCTTGGGGGCTTTTCCATTGGCCATTAGGTGCTTAAATCTCTGGACTCCAGGGTGTCCTTCTTGAGTGATCTTGTTTTGCTCTTCTAAAGTTGGATGTTCTTCCACAGCGGCTATGGTGCCTTGCTCTATTATCCCAAGGTTGAGTGCCTCAAATTTCTTGTAGAGCTAGCTCATGTTGGTGTTCTTGAATCATGACATGACTGTAGTAGGATTTACGGCTCAATGCATCGGCTACTACATTGGCCTTTCCAGAATGGTAGTGAACATCCAAATTGTAGTCTTTAATCAGCTCTAGCCATTATCTTTATCGGAGGTTGAGATCTGTTTGGGTGAAAATGTACTTGAGACTCTTGTGGTGTGCATAGATATTACAATAATTTCCAATCAGGTAATGCCGCTAAATCTTTAGGGCATGCACTACTGTGGCTAACTCCAAATCATGGGTTGGATAATTGTCTTCATGGGGACGGAGTTGTCTTGATGCATAAGCTACAACTTTTCCCCCTTACATAAGTACACAGCCAAGACCTTGACGCGAAGCATCCCAATAAACTTCAAAGTCCTGATGTATGTCTGGCAAGATTAACACTGGTGCAGAGGTTAATTTCTTCTTCAATTCTTGGAAAATATTTTCACAAGTTTTTGTCCATTTATACTTCTTTTCCTTTTTAGCAGATGCATCATTGGTCTTGACAGCTTGGAGAATCCTTCTATTAAGCGTCGGTAGTATCCGGCCAAGCCAAGGAAACTACGCACTTCAGTCACTAAGGTAGGTTGCTTCCAATCCAATACAACTTCTACTTTGGATGGATCCACTGCGACTCCTCCAGCGGATACAATGTGTCCGAGGAAACTGATTTCATGAAGCCAAAATTCATATTTGCTGTACTTGGCATAAAGTGATACTCTTTAAACTTTTCTAGAACCAAACACAGATGTTCATAAATGTCATTTATGAACACGACAACAACCTTGTCCAAGTATTCCATGAATACCTTGTTCATGAGGTTCATGAAGTAGGTTGGCGTATTGGTCAAACCAAACGACATAACTATGAACTCATACAGACCATACCGGATGGTACAAGCTATCTTGGGGATATATTCATTCCTGATCTTAAGCTGATGGTATCCTGACCTCAGGTCTATCTTAGAGAAAACTACTGCTCTTGACAATTGATCAAACAGATCATCGATGCGGGGCAAGAGATACTTGTTCTTTATGGTCACCTCATTGAGGGCTCTGTAATCAACACATAATCTGGTTGTGCCATCCTTCTTCCTCATAAAGAGTACTGGCAAACCCCAGGGGGATGAGCTAGGTATAATAAATTATTTTTCTAGCAGGTCCTCAAGTTGGGTCTTAAGTTCTTCAAACTCATCAACAACCATCCTATAAGGTCTCTTGATAATTGGGGTTGTCCCTGGTTTTAAGTTGACCACGAAATCTACAATTCTTATCTAGTGGCATACCAGACAATTCTTCCGGGAAGATCTCGGGATAAGCTTGGACAACAGGTGTTGTCTCTAGGGACAACTCTTGAAAGTGGTGGATTGCCCGATCTAGAGGAGAGGAACGATCCACACCAACCCTGATTATGGTTCCTGGGCTCTTGGTGAGCACCACTTTTCTGTTGGCACAATCTATTAGTCCTTGGTATCTGGTCAACCAATCTATCCCTAGGATGATGTCCATAGTTTGGGATTCTAGCACTAGGAGGTTTGCTAGAAATCCAAAATCTTCCAAAGCAATCTCTACTCTGGGACTTACTGAGGTAGCGAATAAGGATCCCCGGGCAAACTTAGTACCACGAGTTTCTTTTAACTTACAAGTTGGCAACTTAAGCATTTCAATAAACTTTCTTAAAACAAAAGAATGTGAAGCTCCAGAATCAAACAAAACTTGTGCGGGTACTGAATTAACAGAGAACGTACCCATTAGCACTCTTGTGGCTTCTTGAGCTTCCTCGGTTGTGACATGGTTCACACGGTCGTGGTTTGGTGTCGAGGTAGACCTTGATGCCTGCGAAGTCTGATGACTCTTGCTTTGATTTGGCGCCTAGCCTTGAGTTGGTGGAGCTCCTGGGTTGAACTTCGCGGTAGAGTTCTGGCATTGAGGGCACTGCTTGGTGAAGTGTCCCGTCTCTCTGTAGTGAAAACAGTGAAAATGAGCTATTGGGTTCACAACTATAGGCTGTCCAGCGGGGTGAAGTGTGCAGAATCCATTCATACCGGGACACGGGGCTAGAGCTGGAGTCTTTTGTGGTAAGGCAACAGACGGTCCGAACGATGAGTTGCCATGGAAGGTTGACTTTTGGGAGAAGTTACCTTGTGGCTTCTAGAATGCCACCTTTCTCTTGCGGCTGGCTTCGGCCGTCCGCTTCCCATTCTCCAAGATAAGGGCTTTGTTGACCAGCTAGTGAAAGTTGGGGAAATCCCGAATGATCAGTTGACCTCTCATTTCCTCACTCATCCCTTCTAGGAAGTGGTCCATCTTTTCCTCTTCATCGGCTACATCACTAGGAGCGTAGCGGGGCGAGCTAGTTGAACTTAGTGAGGTACTCATTAACTGACATGTGACCCTGCTTCAAAGATATGAATTCATTCTTTTTCAACCTCATGGTACCAGCGAGCACGAAGTTGGTTCTGAATGCGGCATTGAATTCAGCCCAAGGAATTGACTGCCTCGTGGGTTCAATCTCGTCTAACAACACTTCTGCAATCTCTTCTGCAGCGGCGGGGTCTTGCTGATTCTCAGTCTGAGGTGCTACTACTCCTTCTACTTCTTCTGCTGATTCTTCATTGGCTACTGGGCTTTCACCACCTCAGGCAACGAGGTAATTTTCCCACAAAGCAGCGGCAACTCCTTTTAGCTGATGGGTGGCAAAGTCCACCTTATCCTCATCTGAGCATCGGGTGAGATGAAGCTTCTTCTCAGTATCTCCAAGCCAATCCTCACCTTCTCGGGGTTAATTTGCTGCAGCAAAGGTGAGGGGTCTTGTCTTGAGGAAGTCTGCCAGCTTTGAGTGGTGGCCAGCTGGTCCTGACTGCTGACTGGCAAGCAAGGCTTGGAGAATCTACGTTTGCTGAAACATGACTTGCGCCATGGTCGGGTTGGCTGGCAGTGGGGGAGGTAGATCTTGACCACGACCACGACCATGGCCTCTGCCTCAGCCTGCTGCAAAGGCGCCACGTCTAGGGGCGACTGCTCTCTTTGGTGCCATCTGAAGAGACAACTCAGCTTTAGAACTAGATGAGATATATGAGGATTTACTGACCCTCTATAGCACACACACATAAGAACTTAAACAAACGAGGAAAAGAATCAAGTACCATACAAAGCCTAGAGTGGTTGCATTACATTAAGGGAGTTAGATGTTACATGACTCCTGAAACATAGCATACAAGCTATGCTAAGCCACAACACAGAATACACACCACAATGCCTACAAAAGAAGGAAAAATGGGTAGTGCTTGCAACCCAAAGGACTGCCTAGCAAGCGCTGCTAACTAACCTAATCTAGCCTGACTACTCCAACACGACGATAAAGATCTCAGGGTAGGACTCTCCTTCCTGGAGGGGTGGGATGTAGCAGAAAGACGATTCCAGCAGAGGATCCTCGTGCATCCGGCTCAGGCGGGTGCAAGTGAAGCGTGTTGCATTTTGGACTGCTTCATCATAGCTGCTCTTGGGATGCTCGGCTCTGAAGGTGTGAGCGGCGAACTCACCCTCCCTGGCATAGAGGTAAGCCTCCATGGTCCAGGACTCTTCGTCCAGAATCTGGGTCTTCCGGCCTCGAAGATAGGCTTGTGGTGCTAGCTCAGGTGCTGCATGAGTTGGCGGAGGATGTCCACAAACTCATCGACGTTTTCTCTGTGAGAGAGAAAGTCCCACGGTCCATCGAACGACGGGGTAGTCATCTATAATTTTGAAGCAAGAGAAGGTCAGTAAGCTTGATGAAAGAAAATGTAAGTTTAGAACTAAGAGTGATGAGTAAAAGCAAATAAGTACGCTATATTTTGGGCAAAGCTTTTCTTAGTTTTTGCAAATAAGACTTAAGTCCTTAGGCACGCCCAGTCTAACTAAGGCTCCTACAGTCGTATGCTCTTATACCAATTCTCTTAGACTCGGATTTTGCAAATCCAAATCCTCTGTGAAAATAATGTGCTATTTGCTGGATTAGTAGATAGCACTCACATATACATCACTGAATCATTTTCTACACGATGTAAACCGAACCAAACTTTATATTGCAGACATCAGAGTCACATAGACCACGTTAGGTTAAGTTTTACAATAAGGGCCAAACAGGCCAAATGAATACATTACAAAAGTAGCAGAAGCAAAAGGGGTAGAGCACATATCTCCACATGCAAGCGACTGGAAAACCCATGTACGTCCGATATTAACCAAAGACATGGATAATATTCGATGCATGCAAACACCAACGGAGTTAGTTAGACTGAGGCGAGACTTAGACTAAACAAACTAGACTACTCTTCATCATTTCCTGGGCCTCCAGCTTCTGGGTCCTCATAGTACGCATAATCTCCCTGATTTCCTGCTTCTGAGGGTTTGGGGGAAATAACGAGGATGAGAACAACTTTCGTGCTCGCAAGCCAACACACAGGATGCAGTAATAATACATGCAAGGCTTAACAAGGATGGCTCGGGTTCTTTTATTTGCTAAAAGCAATATTTTCAATTACATCATTTAGAAATTCCTACGACTTAGCAATTTGACAAAATTCATTTTATTAAAGAGATATTGTGCAATATTTATAACGACGAAGGTTACCTCCACCTATGCTTAAATTTTGATTGCAGTTATCTCCACATAATAACATCACTAGGTACAATGACTCAAGTAAAAAGTCCAAAACACGGGCTAGGTGAGCCCGACACAACAATCATCCCGCCCACAAGGTTTTATAAATAAAACTAACTCTTATAAGTTCCCATGCCTGCCCTTGACCGTGAGCATGGCTGTTCGAACAGTTTATACTCTGCAGTGGTTGTACATCTTTATCCATAAGAGATAATCGTCTTGATATGTACACACGTTTTCGTAGACATGTGAATCAAGGGGAGATTACCACAAGACCTTTACAATGCCCCCTCGGCATTTGTTACACCCGCTAAGGTTTCACCTGAGAAGGGTTATACCCCCACACCTGCGTCAACCCTTACCCAGACCTCCTCTTGCGCCTATCTTAACGACTTTTGTCATGTGCCCTGACCCATCGCCACGAAGGCTTATGGTGTCGTGAGCTATCTACCTAGTGCAACTCATACTGACAGATACAAATTATTTAGCCTGGTCGACACTATTATAGACTTGTGGTTGTATTGTTTTACATTGGGAGGTCATCACATGATTAAATCCTTAGGATTATCTGGGCGGTTCATACCACATACGACATTTCACATACCAACATTCCTTGGGCTACATCAGTACCCACCATCATACCATCCACCATACCAGCCGCCCAGAAGGGGTAATAGCAGTTATTAGGGTTTTTGAGGAGCAACATACATTAACTCAACCATCTTTGTCATTTGCCCACAATTACTGCCCAAATCTAATTTTATGATTTTAAAAGATGATGATTAGAGCATTTAATGCCCTAGTACTTAAGCAAGACTAGCATGTCGCTTAAGTACAACCTATAACTAGTAATCACCATATTGTTACTAGGGTGGCATAAAATAATGGATTCAATTACCAAAGGATGGTATATTAATTAATTAATCATCAAATGAGTATTTAACTACCTTAGGGTTTAACATACATTTGCTTAAAGAATTAAAGCATGTAATTTTGGTAATTTAAAGGAACATAATTTGCGTAAAATGTAGGCTCAAAATGATCAAAGTATTGACTCGCCTGGAGTGAAGGGGAGAGTCTTGAAAGTATTGTGCTTGATCGAATTGGAGATCTCCTACTTCTTCGAACTCTATTACGATGAACGTACCGGAAAAAGAATCCACAAATAAAGAGAACAAATAAATACACAAGATATAGAAAATGAACTCCAAATTAAATAAGACTATTGCCATTAGCAAGGTCTTGAATTTATACAAATTTAGAAACAAAAATCACTAGAATTGGAGTTATAACGGAGGAGAACGAAGGTTTTGAAGTTCTGGCATTAAGTACTGCCGGTTCCGAGAACTGTTCGTTTTGAGTAATGTTTGTTTCATGTACTAATAGTTTCGATTACCGCTGTCTTTGGGTATTGTTCGTGTTGAATACTACTCATTTCGAGTACTGTTCGTGTCGATTACTGCTCACTTCTAGTTGACGTGGTCTGAGAGAGGTTGGACTACAGGGCATAGTCAGAAGGGGTTCAACTACATTTCGATGGAGTTTCAATTTCATGGTCAAAAGGGTTTTGACGACGTGGTCGAAAGGGTTTCAACTGCGTTGTTGAAAGGGTTTAGACTACGTGATCGAAGGAGTTTCGACTACGTGGTCAAAAACGGTTTCAACTATGTGATTACGTGGTCATGGACGTAGTCATAGACATGGTCGTAGATGTAGTCATAGACCTGGTCGAGAAGGAGTTGCGACCGCTCAGCGTGGTCAGAACGACAAGAGGAATAACCGGGCACGGGGAAATGGGGCTTACCAAGACCGAGAGGGAGGTCGGAGGAGGTCGGTGGACAGCAAATGGCAGCGGGGGAGCTTGCAGTCAGCGACAAAGGAGGACAGCGGCGAAGGGGTTGGCCGGGATTGAAGGAAAAGAGGAAAGGCAACGGTTCCTGTGCCACAAAAATGAAATCGAGTGAGGGGGCTACTCCAAGGAGCTCTGGGGCATGAACTGACTCAGGTAGGAGAGGGGCTGCACTGGTGCGGTGAGAACCGGAAGGAGGCACGCGGCGGCTTGAACTCGGAGCTTCGAGGTTTTGGGCAACCACAGCGACACGAGCGAGAGTCGGGAAGCTCGGAGGCGCAAGGGTTCCTGAGGCAATCGTGGCATGGGTGCTCTAGTCAGAGAGGACGGGGCAGGAGCACGCAGCGGGGAAGTGACGGGAGTGACAACTTGGGCGGTCGAAGCAGGTAGCGGGGGCGACACGAGCATGCGCTGGCGACGAGACTGATCGACAGAGATGGAGGGGAGGAGGTGGAGAAAGAGGGCCAGAAGGTGCAGGCATGCGGCTATGGCACTGACGCGGCAGCGAGATGGGTGATGGGCAGGGCGTTGGAGGTGGCGACTTCGGGGGTCAAGCTGGTGGCGGAGGCGAGGGGAGCAGGTGCGTGCGCAAGCGTCGGGCGATGAGGAGGGGGCACTGGAGTCAATGGGCAGGTGGAGTAGGTGGCGGAGGTGACAGGCGAGAGGGGTGGCTCTGGGCCGAAATGGGATAAAAGAAGGTGGGGAGGGAAGTGGCCGGTGGCCGATGGGAAAAGGAGGCTAGGCCGGGGGAAAGGCCAACAGGGGGCTAGACCAGGGGGGACGACCGACCTAAGGGGGAGGAAAATGGGCTGGGCCCAAAGAGAGAGGTTTTGAATTGGACGTAGAAGCTTGATATTTTTGTGGATATCATGGGGATATGCTCCAGATCTTAGGATGATGTGACAATTGGCAATGGCGTTAATGGTTTATCGTTTCACGTGTTTTTCGCAAAGTTGCAGTGTTGTCAGGCCATAACCGGTCTGACCGGCCAGGGCGGCGGTCAGACCGGTCCATGCAGCGGTCCGACCGGCCATAGCGGTAGTCGGATCGGCCAACTTCAGAATGTGGTGTTTTGAGCTGGGCCAAAAATAGAGGTAGCAGGCAACAGAGGGGATTCTATTGCACTTGGTCTCATAATTTTTGGAGTCTCCAGTCAAAAGTTCTATTCGATTGAAAATTCCAGTATATTTCAGTTTTCCAGAGAGGAAATTCGGCTAAGTCCCAACTGGCGGTCTGACCGGTTTTCACTTGGTTCGTCGGCCTTCGTGGCGGCGATGTTCGGTTGTTAGGTCAAAGTCATGAGTTTCAGTGTATATGTATTGCATGATGCATGTTTTGACTAACATGGGTCAAGTTGTGAAGAACTTGTTCCCGGATTTGGTTTACTTGTCTATTATTGTGCAGGTTGCTTGGTGGTCAACGACGATCAACGGCGAGGATGATCGGGACTAGGCTTGGAGAGCTGATGCCCAGAACGATCGACGATGCCGGGTGAGGTCAATGAACTCAAGCGTGTGCAAGATGGACAAGGGTAACCTATTGGCTAATCCGAGGCGCAAGATGGCGCAAGGTGTAGCTAATTAGGTCAAGAGGAGATAAAGTCGGCACATTAAAATACGTGCGTATGTGTCCCATTTGTTTTGGGCCTTAACGGGAGCCCAATTGAGTTAAACTTCTAGAAGGTCCAAGCCTCCACTATAAATAGGGGAGGGAGGTGGCTGCACCTCTGCTTTATCTCTTTTTAGTTGGAAACCCTAATTTTGCTTAGGGAGAGCTTTTGTAGAGGATAGGGTTCTAGAGATTTTGATGTGATTTTTGTGCTTTTGGATTGAGCATTGTCCTCCATTGATGGAGTGGTTGTAAGCCCATATCATATCAAATCAATCAAAGGAAAGTTTGATCATGTCTTGTCTCTTTGCGTTCTTTCTCTATATTTGATGATTTTGAGTCTTTCTTTGATCCGCGAGTTTTTGCTTGAATTCTCCACGTGATCTAACTTGCTGTGACATGTGGAAACATATCTAGGATTATCTTGATCATCAATCACCCACGAGCAAGATTTTGGATCTAGTTTTCGTTTTGACCCAGTTTTAAACCCTTCTTCAATCAAACGGAAAAGGATCGTAATTCTTCCAAGAATTATCACAATCCTCGATTGGAATAGGTTGTTGACATCATAGAGAAGATGTGTTCTAAGTTTTATCAAGTTTGGAGTTGTAGATAAAAAATTTCATCTATTTGCAACTTCGTCATCGGGACTGTTTTGATCTGTTCTTCAGGCCGGCGGTCAGACCGCCAGGTCATCGATCAGACCGCCATTGACCCAGTGGTCCGACCACCAGTGCATTGAATTACTTTAGTCTTTGTTGATTTTGTCGTATTACTTAGGGGTTTAAATTGAATTCAATAGTAGTCTTCCGCTGTGCTGATATATTAATCTTCATAGCTTCCATAGCTACTGGAGTAGAATCTTATTGAATCAATTATTTGTGAAAAAGAAGCGTGCTCCTATTCACCCCCCTCTAGTCGCCTTTTCGGTCCAACAATTTTTAAAATATAACTTAAGTTGAAATAAAATTTTGAAACCTATTGACAAAAGCAAATACTATTCACAATCCAAAAGTGGACTGTTACAAGATGGTGCTCAAAAATGCATGCATGAGTGAAAGCCTGTTGTGTGTGGGCTTAACGTGTGCCCGATAAAGTTTTATCTCTTGACCCAGCCTTCACTATAAAAGGGAGAGGTGCAAGTTTTGTACCCGTTGAGCCTTCCCAAGCAGAAACTCTAATTTGTGATTTGGAGAAAGTAGAGTAGAGGAGGCTAGGGTTTGAGGGAGATGGAATGATTGAGTGCTCAAGTGTTGAGCTTTTGCTCTCCATAGTGGAGTGACTGTAAACTAACAATCTCTCGAATCAAACCAAGCAAGATTTTTTTTCCAAGATGAGTTCTCTCTTGTTCTTGCTCGTTCTTTGATGGCTTTTAGGATTCTGTGTGTTCCCTTAGTTCTCTTGGTGTTATTGTTGTGATTAGCTTGCTAGGACATGTGAGAATCTATCGAGGGTCATCTTGACCATTATCCACTCATGAGCAAGTTTTTGGACCGAAGTTTGAATTTCCTAGATTTCCATGTCTTCTTGATCTCATCTAAGAAAATTTTGGAACATTGGCTTCGATCATCTTGATCGTTAAATAGAATATATTCCTGACCTTCTTGATGAGCTATCGTTAAAGTTTTAGAGGATTTGGATCATCGGAGTAGAAGTTAGGTCAATTTGTGATCTTCTCGGGCTGCTCCCAGGCCACAGAAGGTCAAACCAGGCATTGGAGTGGTCAGACCGACCACCCTTGGGGGTCAGACCGGCTCTGTGCTGGTTCAGTGGTTTCAACGCAAGACTTCCGATGTACTTGTGTTCTTTGATATTCATAGCTTCTATAGGTACCGAGGAGAGAAAATGTTGAAATCGGTTAGGGTCCAAAAAGAGTACCCGTTCTGGTCCAACATATGTTGGAGGGAATTTGACAATCACCATCATCCATTCCACACCAAATCCATACACATCAATTATTTAGACTTTCAAGTTACACAAATACTGAAAATGTGCATCGTAGTAGATAATTCCTACTATATCCAGGAAATGGGTCACCTGTTATTCTTGCGTGCAAAATGTCGTACATACAAATTAACTTCCTTTTCAGGTAATTCATATTTGAATGTGCATATCCATAGCATAAGGGTGATTACTAGTACAGAAGAAAGAACCCTCCATCAACCTCAATCATGTCGAACAATTTGGTCTCCTGTTCACCAGTTCTTCGCTTAAAGCCCAGAGTTTCTTCGCTAGTTCCACATCTTCTGCCAATGGCAAAGGGGTGGCTTCGTTGCAATCTTCAAAGTATTTCCCAGACACATCTTTAACATTAGGATGCAAGGCCAGGTAACAAGTAGTAGCTGCTCCCTGCAAATCATCTCATCATTTATATATTGTATTCTCGAGACATATATTGATATATAGTAGCGGAGCTGGTGGGCCGAGCGGGGAAGGAGGCCGGGCGGAGAAAATGGAGGCTGGGCGCAGCTGGGAAGGGGAGATCGGGAGAAGAACAAGTCGGCGGAGACGGCGCATCCAGTGGGAGAAGAAAGGGGAATGAGCGATGCGCTCGGGAGAAGAAATGGGTGAGGGGGAGGAAGAGGCGAGTCGGCCGAGGGGAAAAGATCGGCCGGGCCGGGCGATAGAAAAGGAGAGGGGAGAGAGAGCTGCGGGGCCGGGCCGGGCCGAGCGAAGAAATAGGATGGAGAATGGGCCGACCAGAAGAAAATAGGGAATGGGAGAAAATGGAAAGAGGCCGGCTGAAGAAAATGGGTTGGGAAAATTAGGCTGGCCCAAAGGAATCGGGCTGGGCCTAAGCGAACAGATGAGAGGCAGATTTTGGGAGGCGGTCCAAAATCCGAAAAAGGTTGAATTTGATTTGAATTTTGAATTTGAAATTTGAATGTAGGTTTGAAACACAAACCCAAGCTTAGAGGAAGCTTGGAGTTTTTGGAATTCAAGCGACGAATTGAAAAACAACAAAAACCGAAAACCAACGGTGGGCGCTATTTGCCGTCCGAAAATGGGACGTCACAACTGGTCACCCATCCTTTAGTAATCCTATCAATGTCAATCTTACGACACCTACCTACTATGGAAGGCGCAGGTTCTTCGTGAGTTCCTGTCCTGCGCAGCGCACAGTGGCTTGGTCTCATAGAAGGAACCGATCCGGCGCCGCCTCAGTTGATCGCGGCATCGACAGAGGATGGAGCCACCCAGGTTCTTAATCCTTCATATACCGTCTGGCTCCAAGGAGATCAGATGTGCCTAAGCCTGTTACTATCCACCCTCTCGCCAGAGATGTGTTATATATATATATATATATAACCATTTTTTTTTTGTATTTTTGAAGTCCTAAACTTGAAAAAAATGATAAAGCTCAAATCCCAACAAAAAAATATTAAAAATGAAGTGAACTAAGAGATTGCAAACCTGAAAACGCCTGGATAGTTCTCTGGTATGAAGTACATTGGCTAATTTTGAATGAGGATATGCAAAAGACCCACTGAACCTACAAATTTAAGCTTATGGTGAGAACGCAATTTCTTTTAGGAAAAGAGGAGAACACAAAATTTGAACTTCATATATAAATTGATTTCAGATCATTAAGGAGATTCTTTATTTTGCAAGAATACTGACCTTGATTCATCGCCAATCCTCTCCAGATCGAAGCACGAGCCATCACTAAATTTATGACCCACAGAAGACACATTAACAATCCTCCCTTGCACGCCTGTTTCTTTGGCGCTTGTTTTCATCTTGTCTAGTAGGAGATTTGTCAGCAAGAAATGCCCTGTTATGAAGTGGAAATTCAGGAGAAGTTAGCCTTACTGTACATGTTTTCTTTTTGTCCAAACAAAGCTTTTGGTACACCGAGTTGGGTTTGAAGTAGAAGTTTAATTTGGCCTAGTTTTAGGTAGATCAACTAAATTAAAGCCTGCAGAGAAGTGGAAGCCACCAAAAATGCAATCACCATCAAATATCTCATACCAAGATGATTTGTGGCGAATTGCAGCTCGAATCCGTCTTCTGACAGCCGGAAAGAGGGTAAATATACCCCTGCAATTTTTCTGCACAAAAGCAGGCGAATTAAAATCAAAGTTACTTAGGACCTTAATTACATCACCAATCCCTCCATTGATCATTTGAGGCGTTTACATGAGAATGTTGAGGTGCTCATGACTCATGAGACGACACGAAGGATAGCGCGAGGCTGTGAATTGAGGGAGCTCAGATCCATCTCCATGACATGAAGCTTTGAGCTTGGGATTTGATCTGCGAGCACGAGCCACTCTCTATTGTTGCCGCTATGATCATGTTTGCACCCCTCAATGCAAGAACCCTAGCCGTCTCTTTTCCAATGCCACTCATAAACAATATAAATGTAAGTTGCAGCGAGAAAACTACACAAGGCCCCATCTATGGTGTTCAAGTAGACAAGTATCCACTTTTGAAAAAACAAAAGTTTTAAAAGCTAGTGAAAATTGAAGGTTTAGAGGGGCCAAAACTAGTATATTTTTAGCCTAATACGAACTATGCACAATAAATCTTTTGCTTCTTAAATACATTTGCCAAAGCGTAACGATGTGTAGAGAGCGCCTGGTTAATTAGAAACACTTTGCATATATAGATACGGATAAAACAGCTAGCCAATGAAATGAAATTAATTATACAATCAGTTTGCTTCATCAGATAAGCCTTGAAAGGAATGAATTCTCAGCTTATAGAAACCTGTGACAATGGCCGTGAGATGGCTCGCGTCGACGCCGGCGGTGATCTCCTCGGCGGTGGACGCCGGGCCGATGCCCGACGGCGTCTGCCTTCTCCTCGGCAAGCATCACCAGAGCCTCGTACGTCCGGCCATTACTACCAACATACGAAACTAGCTAGCTTCGAATTAATATCTCTAGATGTGATCGAGATATCGGATCAGATATTACGTATAAATTATTCCATATGGTCCATATCTGCATCATATCGTTTCCAATATATAATTAACTACAAGAAGTTAGCGAGTTCATATAAGAAAACTACAAGAGGTTAGCATTGGAAGCAATAACATATATTCCCTCTAAAAAAGCATTATAAAAAACATATATTCATTGTATTAAAGAAAATAACATAATTTTGAAGGGAGTGCATCACGTTGCAATACTTTTTAGCTCATCATGCTAACAATGTGCTAACCAACTCACTAATTGACTCCAATATATAACGCAAGTTTGAAAGAACTGAAGCAACGCATTGCAACTCAGATAAGAGCATATATCATGCAGGTGCTTAGAGAGGTGTTTAGCAAAGATAAACTGATTTTCCTTGTCATGTAGGACAGATAAGGTGCTTATTTTATAGCATTGATGCTTGATTAGGCACCGGTGCTTATGTATATGACTATATATAATTAATAGATAATACAATCATCTAACCACCTACAAAATAGATACTTGCATAGGAGAAAACAACTTTTACATATGTGCTTGATGACCTGACTATATTATCTTTATTTAAACACTCGTATATAAACTTCTCATTGTACAAACAAGCTCTACCGTACCTGCTACTATGCAACTGCAAATATAAATCGTGGTTTTAAAAGTGGGGGTATATATGATAATAAGGCCCAGTTGGTGGACAGACCCACATGCCAGGCTCAACTGTTAGCGAGAATTATAGAGAGGAGGAACCCTAAAAAAGCACCAATGATTGCGGAGTTCGGACTTTGCATTGTTTGACTTATGAAAATCCTATGCATCAGCATCTCCTTGCCATTAATTGCATGCAACACGCATGTATTCAGTACTCTTTTTCTATCAGAATTTGTGTTGACGCTGAATCACTAGCCGATTAGATCGGTTATATCCAAGTAAATTAAAGAATTTGCCATTAGAGTTATTGAATTGGGATACTCATCTTATTTCAAATATAAATCGTTTTGGACATTGACGCGGTCTTCAAAGTGACACTTTGACCATCAATTTCTATAAAATATGTTGTTTCAAATAAAAATAACCATACACCACAAAAGTATATCTCATAATGGATATAGTAATATCAATTTCATGATGTCACTCTTGGTAATTCTTTATATAAATGTCGACCGACATAAATTCTAAAACAACTTAAATTTGAAATCGAATCTAGTATATAGCAGTCTCGTGCTCTCATGCTTTATATCAAGTGTAATGCTATGGACCAAACGTCCCAACGCATAGCCTTCTCCACTAGCTCCACTACTACTATCCTACTACTGCTCTCCTCATTTTCCTCGCCTCCCACCCATCTCTCTTCTCTACTGGCCTAGACCCAATTGCCTACCCCATCCTCCACTCCCTTTGATTTCTCGTCGGTTACTGGATCTCGCCGTCGGAGCAGATTGCCTCTGTCACGCCTTTTCAACGAGCACCCCATCCTCTCCTGTCTGCTCCATCTCATCACCAAGCAAGCAAGCCTCCTCTTTCACATCCCATGAAGGCGGATACAGATAGCAGCCACAACCACACCTCCAGCATGCCGTCGTTGTGCGATCTTTGCACTCGAAATTCTCAAATTGACATTATCTATTATCTATACCATAACCTAATGGCTACAGCAGTAAGGATATCAATATTTCAAGGAGGCTCATAAATCGAATAGGATTACGACTACCGTTAACCCCGAATATAGCAGTTTTAATCACACATACACACATGCATAATAGATTTTGCAAAAAGAAGTACAATAATTAAAATATTAGGATCAATATGGTCAAAGAATGTGCTTTCCTTGCTCTGGTTACTCTGAATATGAGAGTGAAGGATTGTTGTGAAAATCGTTCAAATGATCGACGTCTAAAAAGAGCCGGAAGCAAATTAAATATGGAACAATAATACCAACAACAACAACTAAATCCAAATATTTTTGCATATTCAGGTATATCTTGATTTTATATGAATTAATAAAAAAATATT
The DNA here is from genome assembly GCA_036346395.1 of Hsuehochloa calcarea. NCBI lineage: Eukaryota > Viridiplantae > Streptophyta > Magnoliopsida > Poales > Poaceae > Hsuehochloa > Hsuehochloa calcarea. The sequence continues at coordinate 5,884,704 of CM070615.1, read as the reverse complement.
AATCTCATTTGGAGTCTCATTTGAAGTTTGTATGCAAAAGTTATTAAGGTTTCAATTTGCTTCAGTTTCAAAATTCTAGAAATTAGAAAAGGGTGACGTCGAAGGAGTATTTTGCGAAGTTTGCGCTTTCCAATAGAGAAAGTGTATTCTTCTATGAGTTTTACTGAGGTTTATGCCTTCCAATAGAGAAAGTGTATTCTCCTCAAAACTAAAGATGGCTTTCTCATTTTTTGGAATTTCTATTTACTTACATGTGGGGCCTACTTGTCAGTGATTTATACTTTTATTTTATCGATTTTATTTGAAAACCAGGGGCGGTCCCACATGTCATAGACTCATTATTTATTAACTAATGATTAAACCTATGTCTGATTTTAATTAACTGATAGCTAGGGCCTACACGTCAGTCTCTCGGGTTTTAAAACGTTTTTTAAAACCAAGAATAGTGTGTGGTCCTACATGTCAGTGACACGTTTACTAAAAATGTTTGAAATTAGATTATTTTATTTTATTTTTGGCTGGTTCCACGTGTCATACTCTTGTTATAGTTAACATCTGTTACTTAGTGCTAATCAACCTTTTAATCACGCGATCCTACTAGCGGAGAGAGAGAGAGAGGCGGAGCTGCGCTCATGGTCGAGCGCCATGGCGAGCTCGCCTACGGTGAGACAGTGTCGGGACCCAAAAATGTAATTCTGGATCCTCTTTGTATTCTGCACTAGTCCAGGATCACGCTAGTGCACACAGTGTCAACATAGATGGATATCGATCCACACAAGACGATTAATAGAATAAATGACTAATTTAAATAGCAAATAATGGTTTTGACCTTATGGTCGAGTTTACATTGATCAAGCCACGCAGAGCTGATAATAGATAAATAGCAGCGGAAAGAAAATAAACTCTAGCGGAATCCCATCAATTCAACACAGGCAACTGACTGGGATCAAGACCCCAACGATCGATACCTTCGTAGAACTCCTCTTCAAAAGCAGACGATGACTCCTCCACTTCTGTTGGTTGTTTGAAGCAAGTATGAGTACACAACTGTACTCGCAAGTCATACCACAGAATTAAATTTATAGATGATGGCTTATTCCAAAGGAATAACTTCTGTGATTATTTTGCAGAAATACAACATTTACAATTGAATATGAAAAATAGATTGAAAACATAATTCAAAAAAAAATAAACAGATTAAGTTATCATTTGATTTCACAAAGACATAGAGTCTAAACAAGTTATTAACATAACCATATGACTTAGATCACACAGCTCCCTTCCCAAAGTTTTATGAAAATCTACCCCTCATGTGAAATCCCCGAGCATGTCCATGACCGAGGACGCGACTATTCAAATAGATTGATTAACTTTCTGCAGAGGTTGTACACTTTACCACAAGATACAATCAGTGTAGCTAGCACTGACCATAACAAAACCTTTCAGAAACTTCATCTCAACATTGACACTACCGATGTGCTTTACTGCCGTCCAACCGATATACACAACGTTTGGGTACGACACACACCGTTGGACAGGGATGCGGCTAACCGTCATGCGATGTGATAAACACACCTCCAGCCCATCACCCAGCTTAACCTACAACCTGAGTTGTCAATGGTAAGATTCCATAGCCTACTAAGTTAGGCCCGTCCCATACCAGGCATGTGGTTGTACAGTAAGGCTCAGTTCAATGGTGCACAAAGTTAAGTCCTTAATTGACCAAGGCAAGACTTCCGATTTCTAACTAAGTGTCACACAGGCAATCATTCTCCAGCACACAGCTCCACCATATCACACAGAATCCACCACTTGCCTCAGTCTAAATCTTTTCCCACCCTATTCCATAATCACTTGGTCAAGTTTATAATTGCAACTCACATTAAATGATGACTCGTGGCATAGCTAAGCAATCTACTCGAATCTAACCAACCCACGTTGGTGCTACGATAATACCAACTAATAATGAACCAACCTAGGGTGACAAAAGATCATGATAAAATAATAGACAAGGTGGACAATACAATTTGGATTAATAACTAAACCCAAAAGCATTTAAATAAATACTTGAAATAGAATGCAATACATTGAAACAAAGTATTTTGAAAACTGGGTTCAATATGATCAAAGGTATAACTTGCCTTGGAATGGGTCCAGGTACTGATCTTGATCTTGAGGCACTCCATCTTCTTCAAAAGTTCCCGAGGAATTAACGTCTACGCGTAAATGAAATAAATAAACAAAAAAATAAATAACAGAGGCAAAATAAACTCCAAAAATTAAATAAAAGTCATAAATAAATAGATCTCAAATTTATATACATTTAAAATTTTGAATGGGCTTAATCGTAGTACGGATGCAAGAGATATGGGCTTTGGAAGATTGAAATTTCATAAAATACCCTAAATTGGATTTTCTAGAATTTTCAAATTATTTTTCTAAAGGAAAATCAGATTATTGCGCAATCGCTGACGTCAGTGAAGAATTTCCGAAAAAAGAAATAAATAAAAGAAACTCTGACATGTGGGCGACGTCAGCGAAGAATTTCCCAAAAAAGAAATAAATAAAAGAAACTCTGACATGTGGGACCCACATGTTGGTGAGATGGCTCACGGTGGACTAAGTCTACCGAGCGACTAGCTCTGGTGTGCGGTGAACCGGCCACGCAGGCACAAACGCGAGCGCTGACTAGATGCCACGCGGATGACACACAAGCACGGGGCTGACGCTGGCACTGAGGTGGCTGCGGAGATGGACGACGGCGAGGAGCAGCGCTCTGGTCCCGATGGTCACCAGCGAACGGCGGTGTTTCACCGACGGTGGATGATACCAGCGCGTAGCTGAGGTTATTGCAGTCTCAGGGGTGTACTCATGGGCAGCTGGGGACAACAGTGGCGATCGGCGGTGAGCTCGGGGTGGAGGAGACCTTCGGCTTTTATCGGACGGAGGCTCCGTCGATGCTCCAGCAGCGGGGAGGGGTGCACGAGGTAGCCTGAGCAATACTGATCATGATGGTGCAGTCGGCGAGGCAAGAGAGACAATGACGGTGGTGCAATTCACCGGAGAAGAAGCTCGGCCGAAAACCCTAAAACTCGAATTGTGGTGGCGCCATAGCGATTGGGGCGACGAGGGTGGCGGCTCTGGGTTGCGGAGGACCGGACGAACCCTAGGGTGGATTTTATAGGCGTCGGGGGGCTCGGGACAAGGAATCCCCAAATCGGGTTGATTCGAACTTCCATTTGAATATGGAGATAGAATCCGTTTTGATCCTGATTGACAGCAGATAAGGGTGCAGGAGAATCGGGGATATGATTTGGTGTGGAAAACTCGGAAGATTTAGTTGGAAAATCATCGTTGCTGTTTTGAGCTTGAGCTCCAGCAATGGCGGCGAGAGCGGGCGCGCGCGAGGTTGACGACGACGCGGGACCCACTTGGTAGCGAGGCGAAGCGGTGCGGCGCGGAGCGCGTTGATCGGCCTTCGAGCCACGTGTCGCCAGACATCTGAGCGGGGCGGCGAGAGAGAGAGAAACCGACAGGTGGGGACCACGTGTCAGCGAGGGGCGGGGCGCGCGCGTGAGCTGCTGGGCCGCGTGGGAATAGTGTTTGGTTTCGCCCGACATTGTTCCGGAGGATTTTAAATATATTTTCTATTTTAGAAAATACAGAAAAATCAAGATAGTAATTAGAAAATAGCAAATGAACTTGGAAAAATCCCAATTTTTTTATAAAATATATCTAAGCACATAGAATCCAAATAAAATAGTTTTGGCTATTGTTGACATTGGGATTAATCACATTAAATCATTTTTACATGAAGGTCTATATTAAGCTTTAAATAAAAATACTAAAAATTAATAGAAATTCAAATAATGCATTTTCCAACAAGTAATTTATTCAAAAGATTTTTAGAGCTCAGAAAATTGAGATGTTACAGATAGGCATGGAGAGGCCCAGGGAATGGGAAAAATGGGTTCCCCTCTCGACAGCGATGCCCCTGGGTGATGGTGGAGGCCGAAGAGTTGGCCAGAGGCGGTGCTACGCCGACGAGAAGGGGCAAAGTGCTTCGGGTATGACATGGTTTTCACGCCTGGAGGAAATCGGTAGTGAATGGTGGTGTGCAATATCATTAGGAGATGACTACGGTGATATAGGAAGCGGCTCGGGGACCAATGGTCACCGGAGCTGCGGCGACAGCCTTTCCCGTGGTGGGGCCATGGGGCGGCCACGGTGAAGTTCATGCTGCGCTAGCTAATCTTCTGATCTAACATGCATAGAAGCACTAGGGGACTACTAGGAGCTCACCCAGGGTGTTGATGACATCGGTGGAAGGCCAGAGAAGTGTGTCGACATTGAACAGCGATGCCGCAGAGGTAGCTCATGATGCTAGCGCATTACAGTGTTGAAGATACTTCAAGAAGCAACGTATTAGATCCCTGATCCTAAATATGGTGTAGGAGCGAGGAGCGGGGACTCATCGGAGTGACGGCAAACATAAAAGGAATCAGCGGCGGCTGGATTTGGGGAAGAGCTAGTTTTCGGTGATTCCCTACGCTTGGGTCTAGTTTGAGAAAGAAGGAGCATCAATGGAGTATAGAACGCCATATGACACGGTTATATGAGGTTCAACCTCACAGAGCATCGGAAACACGAAGGCCCAAATCGAGGTGTGCGCCGGAGGTGAGGAAGATGACGGGTTGTCCTCGCTACGGGGTTCCCGAGGTTGCATTAAGCAATGGAGGAGTATCAGTGAGGTAAGAGACGCATGGCGACGCAGGTGGCGAAGGCATGGAAGCTCACCCGAGCTAGAAGCGTTGCCGGGCTTGCTCACTGGCGTCAAGAACGACGCACTCATTCGCGATGATTTTGAGAGCTAGAAGCTTGGAGAAAGCACGAGATGAAATGAGGGGTGAACTGGAGAGATAATGACGTGCTCAGGGGCTTAAGTAGTAGTGAGTAGAGCGCGAGATGATCGGCGAGAAAAAGCGGCCACGGCAAGAACTCGTGCTCTAGACTTCGGTGTCTCCGCCAAAGTGGGGGATGGGCACCATTAAGGGGGTAGATGGCATGGGTGAGGCCTCATGGAGGTGATGGAGGTAGGTGAGGTGCGAAACGGTGGGTGAAACCGCAGGCGAGCAGGCAGAGCGGGCGAGGGAGAGATGGTGCACATGCGAGCGAGGTGGAAGACAAGCGCTGACACGTGGGGTCCACATGCTAGTGAGGGAGAGCGAGCGTTCTGGCACAGGCTGGAGCTGGGCGAGGGAATTTTGGGCTAGCTCAATTTCAGCCCAAAGGGTTGGTGGGAATTCAAAAATGGTTTCTGAATTTCCAAAATCGGGCTGAGTGTTTGCTGAAGTTTTGTACTGAACAAACGGAGTCCAAAATTTACAAAATTTTTGTGAGGGCTCCTGACCCAATATAATTTCTTATGTAAATTTTCAGGATTTTATATGCTCTGTGATTTCCCCAAAAATTCTTACAAGTTTCTATTTTCATGTAAATGCATTGTTACTTTTGATGAGAATTCACAAAATATGCTCAAGAAATTGTTCCCTCATGTAAAGATGCCCAAATTTATTTTCCTACATATTTCCACTCTATTTTCCCAAAATTGGGATTTTTGGGATGTTACAATTTGGGTGATCCTCCCAAACTAAAATATGTTTGTATTTGTAAGGACTAGCTCCATAATTTATCTATGCTTTTTCGAAGTTTGCTTCCACACATTTCCCAATGCATAAAACAGACATTTGGTGATGTCTTTTCGACCTCAACATGATTTGGAATGCACATATCTTTTTATGAGTTGATACTTTGAGCATGGTGTCTTCATAAAAAAATACTTCTAGCTAATTGCTCTCTTCTTTGAAAGTTCATGAAGTTTGGAGCTCTTTTGGTTGTGTTCCTTATTTAAACTCTTGTGGGCACTTAAATACTCCTTGTATGTGCTCTTTTGCAAGTTGGAAAAGTATCTTGAGATGATTTCAAGAGTGGGATTCTTTCAATGTGTTTCAAATTGCATTTCCTTTAGTTCACTCAAAATATGGCATCATTTGATATTGTTTTACTCTTTTAGGCCATAAAGGGGAGGTTGTAGATTTCTCGGTATTTACAGAAAATTTTTAAAATCAAACTCTCAAATATGTCATATGTATTTATTTTATACTCTTTTATGGTAAAATTGGATTGAAATCATTGCCAAGATCTTTGTTTTAAAAACTCCATTTTGACTTACCTTTCTTTTGCATTTTTTTTGTGATTAATGCCAAAAGGGGAAGAATTTTGTGAGATACAATAAAATTCTACATTTGAGTGTTTCCACAATTTGTTTGTCAAATTGATATATTATACCGTGGTTACCTCATTTGGTGCATATGTTAAGGGGGAGCTTCTCATTCACACACATAGCTGCGCATTTGCACCATATGTCTTGCATGTTGTACTCATATGCATTGTGCTTGAAATGCTTAGTGACATGCATGGATATAGTTGGATAGTTTAAATTCCTATCATACGTTGATTTATATCCACGATTTAATTCTTTATACAAATGGGGTTATTGATAAATGATTTGTCATCAATCACCAAAAAGGGGGAGATTGCAAGTTCAACATCCATTCATTTGGTTTTGGTGATTAATGACAAATCTAAATATGATACTAACATGCTTATTGAGTATGATATAGTTTAGTCCCATTTGGATGGAAAGATGGAAATCTCGGAGGTTTAGTCCCGGTTGATGGAAAGCCTTGGATGACATCGTGTGTTAATGGCCGTCAAGTCAAGATACCGGTTTATTGGATGGCATCATGTGTTGATGGACATCAAGTCAAGAACCCAGACATGGAGAAGACATGTTCGTCATCAAGTCATCACCCCTCGCTGGATTAGCTCAAGGCAAAGGTAGATAATCAAGACTAAGGATATGTTTCTTAGTCATTTTATCGGTCTTGATGTTTGGAGTTAGACCGGATTGCTACATTAGTTTTGTCATACTATTAAGAGGGGTTGATGGCTATTAGCTTGATTCGCATTGTGTGCCGATTGCTCAATCTCAAATGCATAATTCATATTGCTCTAGACATGTGCAATTAGTTTGTGGTTAGTTGGTCTAAGAAAATTGGATTTGTGTTCTCAAGTAGTGTTTTCTGGAAAGAAAAGGATTGTTAGTTTTAGTGCAAAAGGGCAATTTGTGTTTTATTTGGTGCTGCATGGCTCCTTTGGTTGAAAATGGGAAAATAGACTGTCTGTTTTTATATAGGATTGTTTGTTTTTATATATATATAAAAGGTCCGTCTGTTTGCAAAACAAACATACTTCCAGAAGGACATGTTTTCAGAAAAAGGATGGCCTATTTTATAAAAGGACCACCTATTTTTTTAGTAACGGTTAGATTTTCTGCGTTTTCAGCCCTTTGATGCTTGTAACGACTAGTTTTGTGTGGTGGCTGTAAATACTTGGTCTTGGCTGGCATTCAGTCACTCTTGGCACTCCATTACAACATTCTTGAGCTAGTGCAAGTCCTCTCTACTCTCTTGTGCATGTGTTGCACCTAGTGAGGTTTAGAGGAAAGATTATAGTGCATGTGTTGCATCTTGTGAGAGTTTGAGGCAAGATTCAAGTGCGTGTGTTGCATCTTGTGAGGTTTGGAGACAAGTTCCAAGTGCATTACATGCATAATTGAGCTTTGGGAACTTGGAGTCAAGCGATTGACTTGGCTTGTTACTCATGTTTGCCAACACCTAGACACCGTGGAGGCGTCATGGCCCCGAATGGCATCAGTGTGTACTGTCCCGAATCTTCCATTTCCCTCTCCAACGATGCATATTTGAAACTTCACTATCACTAGTTAGCACGAATCTTACAGGTGGTTTGGATGCTAGAGACAAGGGTCACCGCAGCCCATATGGGCCGCTAGTAATTTCCAATGTAATATTCGCTAGATACTATTGCTACGTTGGAGAGGTAGTGGCGAAGTCAGAATGAAAATAGAGGTGGTGCTCATGTGTCAAAGCTAACATGAGACAAGTATACCAAGGATATATCCAGTGATACACTTACAAATTATTATTGACAAAAAAAATCTTAAATCACCTTACCTGGATGTCTGCCGAGTGTGGAGTGGCAATTGTCGTGCCACCGCTCTATCGCGGCCTCGCTGAGCCGCAACAACACCAAGAATGCTTCTGTGCCCAGGGTTCGCACTATGTAGCGGTGAGCAGTTTTGTAACATCCCAACTTTTGATCTTTGAAAATCTTCTAACTAGTTGGTGGTTGAAAGTCTCACCATTTGCACTTTATTTGAATTTAAATTTAAAAGCTTATTATAGACTTTTATGCCAAAATAGTTTATTGGGGTTAATCCTAACATCAACAATTGCCAAAATTATTTTATTTAGATTCTATGTGTGTGGATATATTTTATAGAATTTTCTGGAATTTTTCCAAGATCATTTGCTATTTGCATTTTCTGGATTTTCTAAAAAGAGAAATCAAAAGAAAATCCTTAGAACAGTGTTGCGCCACACACTGTGCAGCCCAACACCACGCCTCAGCCCAGCCCGCGCTCGGCCGCATAACCCTGTTGGATGCGCGACGCGTGCCCCTCGTTTCAATCGGACGTCCGCGTTCAACCCCGCCTTCCTCCGTGGATAGTCGCTGCGTGGCCTCGCCCGCTGATCTCGCTCGCTCGCCCGCGCCTCGCTGCCACTGCCAGGTGGGGCCGTCACTGAGTCGTCATCTCCGCGGACCCTTCTTCCTCCTCGCGCATGCGCCTTCGCCCGCCATTGCCGTCCGTGGAAGCTTCGTCCGACAATTTTGCAACGGTTGCTGATTCTTCGTGCCGACCCCACCAAATTGTAGCCGTATCTATCCCGTACTTATCCCTAACCAAATCGGCTACCGAATCCCTCCCAATCTCCCCGAATCTGAGAAATTCCGATAGCGGCCGTTTTGGACTCGAATTGGGAGTTTCCAATTCCGTCGTCCCCCGGTCCTATATATACCCCCCTAGGATCGCCCAGTCCTCCGCAACCCAGAGCCGCCACCCTCATCTCTCCGATCGTTCTAGCGCCGCCGCAATCCAAGCTTTAGGGTTTTCGGCCGAGCTTCTTCTCCGGCGAATTGAGCCGCTGTCGTTGTCGCCCTTGCCCCACCGACTGCACCATCATGATCTGCAAAGGTCCGAGCTACCTTGTACGCCCCTCCTTGTCGCCGGAGCACCCGTCCGACAAAACCCGAAACTCCACCGCCGCTTCTTCCTCGCCGCCGGTCACCATCGTCGTTGCCAGCCACCGGTAAGGGCACCAACATGTGCGCAATAGCACCAGCAATCCACTGGTATCCTCCACTGCCGACGAGTCGCCGCCAATCGCCGGTGACCATCGGGCTCAGCGCGCCGCTCACTTCAGCCGTGCCGCGTCAACACCACCGCAACCGCCGTGTCAGCATCTGTGCTTGTGTGGCATCCGCGTGGAGCCCAATTAGCGCCAAAGACACGCAAGACGCGTGTGATCCACCGCACGGATCTTCCTTGGCTCGGTGAACTCAGTTCACCGTGAGCCCAGTCGCTGACATGTGGGGCCCACATGTCAGATTTCTTTTAAGTCTATTTCTTTTCGAAAATTCTCGGCTGACGCCAGCATTGCGCAATAATCCAATTTTCCTTTATAAAAATAATTCAGGAAATTCATTAAAAATCCAAATTAGAGTTTTATTTGATTTCCAATCTTCCAAAGCCCATAACTTTTGCATCCGACCTCCGATTGAGCCCATTCAAATGTGTAAATTCATATAAAATCAAGATCTATTTAATGGTGAATTTTATTTGAATTTTGGAGTTTGTTTTTTCTCTATTATTTATTTATTTTTGTTTCTTTTGTTTCATTTACGAGTAGACGTTGATACTTCGGGAAATTTTGCAGAAGAAGGAGCACCCCAAGACCAAGACTAGTACTTTGAGCTATTTCAAGGCAAGTTATACCTTTGACCAAGTTGAACCCAGTTTTCAAAATACTTTGCTTCAATGTATTGCATTCTATTTCAAGTATTTATTTAAATGCTTTTGGGTTAGTTCTTAATCCAATTTGTTATATCCGCTTTGTCTATTGTATGCCATGATCTTTTGTCACCCTAGATTGGTTCAATACTAGTTGATATTATTGTAGAACCAACGGGGGTTGGTTAGATACGAGTAGATTTCTTAGCCATGCCACGAGTCATCATTTCATGTGTGTTGCAATTATAAACTTGACTAAGTGATTATGGAATTGTGTGATGAAACTGTATGTGTTGTGTGCTATTACTCGTTGATGGCATGTGTTGCACTTAATCAACAGTGTGGAAAAAGATTTAGACTAAGGCAAGTGATGGATCTGTGTGAATGGTGGAGCTGTGTGCTTTATAAACTTTGTGATTTGGGTTAAAACTGGAAGTCTTGCCTTGGTCAATTAAGGACTTAACTTTGTGCGCCATTGAACTGGGCCTTACTATACGACCACATGCCTAGTATGAGCTGGGTCTAACTTAGTAAGTTATGGAGTTTTGACATTGACAACTCAGGTTGTATTTTAAGCTGTGTGATGGGCTGGAGGTGTGATATGTCACATCGCGGGACGGTTCGCTGCATCCCTGTCCAACGATGTGTGTCGTAACCAAATGTTGTGTGTATCGGTTGGCCGGTTGGAAAGCACATCGGGAGTGTCATTACTTGAGATGAAGTCTCTAAAAGATTTTGTTATGGTCAGTGCTAGCTACACTGATTGTATCATGTGGGTAAAGTGTACAACATCTGCAGAGTGTTAAACCAATCTTTTCGAATAGCCGCGTCAGCGGTCATGGACATGCTCAGGGATTTCACACGAGGGGTAGATTTTCATAAAGACAATTGGGAAGGGTCAGCTGTGTGAGATAACTTGTGCAACTGTGTGAATAACTTGATTAGACTGTGTGTCCTTTGTGAAATCAAATGTTACATTAATATTCTTTATTTGTTTTCAATTACGTTTCAATCTATTATTTGTATTCAATTGCAAATGTTGTATTTCTGCAAAATAACCACAGAAGCCATTCCTTTGGAATAAACCATCATGTATAATTGCATTCTGCGGTATAACTTGCGAGTACGGTTGTGTACTCACTCTTGCTAAACAAATCAACAGAAGTGGAGGAGTCGTCACCAGCTTTTGAAGAGGAATTCTACGAAGGTTGATCGTTAGGGTCTTGATCCGAGTTAGTTGCCTATGGTAAATTGATGGGAGTCCGCTGGAGTTTACTTTGTTTATGCTGCAGTTTATTTCATTATTGTCAGCCTTGCATGGCTTAATAATGGTAAAACTCGACCTTAAGGTCACAACTGTTATTTGTTATTCAAATTACTCGTTTATTTAATATTTTGTTGTATGGAGTTGATATTTCATCAATGTTGACACTGTGTGCACTAGCGTGATCTGGACTTGTGCAGAATACACAGAGGGTTCAGATTTGCATATTTGGGTCCCGACAAGTTTGCAGAGTAGGAGATATTTTCCACTGATTGGGCCTCCGAGAAGCAACAAAGTAGTGGCCCACCAAGATATTACACGGCCAATAAAGAGCCCACTACCCACACTTCTCCTTCCTCCTCCAAGGGGGTAAGATGCTCAATTTCTACCGGTCTTGTGCTTCCTACATGTTAGGTAATCTTTGTTTGCTATTCTTTTTGGATGCTTGCCGGGTCCAATTTTTTTTTGTACGAAGTCATGTCCGAGTAGCATATGCAGTAGAAAACCGAATTTGGTGATGAGTCCGTATACCAGTATGTATTTAGCCTTTATAAGGGGCAGATGAATCCGAGTTTTGTAATTCAACAGAGTGAAGCAATAGAAGCAGAAAAATATGTCCTAAAGTTCCAGCGTACGTGTGCGTGTGTATCTGCTGAGCGCTTGCTTCATCTTTCGATTGGCTGAGCGTTCTGCCGATCTCTCTGTCGAGCGTGTTTTTGTTCTCGATTTTGGCCATCAATTGGTATTGGAGCCTGCACTCGATCCAGCAATGCGTCGATCATCTTCCCACTCACCTACCCAGCAAAGGATGCCTAGCGACGTCGGCACATGTCTAGAGGTGGGATCCTGCAACGGCAGTGGTGGCCGTGGAGGAAGTTGTGATTCATCGCTTAGTGAGGGAGTCAGGAGGCTCGGTCGTATACCCGATGCTGACGCGAACCAACTATGGAGATTGGGCTCTCGTGATGAGGGTGTATCTACCTGCGCAAGGCCTGTGGGAGGTGATCGACCCCGGCAATGGTGACTAACGCGATGATAGGATGGCGCTGTCTACCATACTCCGAGCTGTTCCGCTAGAGATGCTGTCAACGCTTGCCATCAAGAACACCGCCAAGGACGCATGGGACACCATCAAGACATTACGCATGGGCATCCAGCGCGTACGCAAGGCGAAGGCGTAGACATTGTGCAAAGAATTTGACACAATCACATTCAAGAACGGCGAGTCGGTGGATGACTTCGCAATGCGGCTCACCGGCCTAGTCAACAATTTGGAAATACTCGGGGAAAAGATTGAGGAAGACCGTGTTGCTAAAAAATTCCTCCGCGTCGTCCTGCCAAGGTATTCTCAGGTAGCAATCTCAATTGAGACGCTCATTGACTTGCAGACACTCTCGGTGGAAGAACTCACCGGATGACTGAAGGTTGTAGAAGAGTGCTATGAACAAGACAACACCGACGGCGCCAGCGGACACCTGCTCGTCACAGAAGAGGAGTGGCTTGCGCACATGAAGCAGCACGAGCAAGGCCAGGGCTCATCTGGCGGACAGAAGCCTGGCGGTGGCTATGGCGGCAATCGGCGCCGCGGCAAGTCGAAAGGTCACGGCGGTGGCAATGATGGTGTTGTGTCTAATGGCGGCCGCGATGTGTCGAAGGACACCGCAAGCCACGATGCAATGAGTAGGTAAACCTGCAAAGGTCGACGATGACCAACCCACGCTGCTTATGGCATAGGTGTGCGCACCGTCTAAGACCGCCGAGAGCATGATCAAGGACATCATGCTCAACGAGGTGCATGCTGGTGTGCACCTAGGACGTGAAGAGGACCGCCGTGATGGTGCATGGTATCTTGACACCGGGGCCAGCAACCACATGTCGGGCTGCAAGAACATCTTCGCCGAACTGGACACTGATATAACTGGTTCTGCCAAGTTTGGTGATGGTTCGATAGTCGACATCTATGGGCGTGTTACGGTATTGTTCATGTGCCATAACGGAGAGCACCGCGCGCTGACGGGAGTGTACTGCATCCCTCGGCTATGAACCAACATCGTCAGCCTTGGGTAGCTCGACCAGAATGGTTGCCAAATGCTGATCGAGGGAGGCGTACTGCGAATCCATGATCGGCAACGACAACTTCTCATCGAGGTGAACCGTGCGCACAACCGGTTATATGTTCTCTCTTTGGACATAGCACAACCGGTGTGTCTAGCGGCACGACTCGACGATGATGCATGACGCTGGCATGCCCGCAACGGTCACCTCAACTTTGAGGCGCTCCGAAAGCTGGCACAGCGCAACATGGTGTGGGGACTTCTGAAGATCGACCACGTCAACCAAATTTGTGATGGCTGGCTAATAGGTAAGCAACGTCGTACTCCGTTTCCACAGGAGGCCAAGTACCGCGTGGAGAATCTCCTAGGGCTGGTGCATGGGGACCTGTGTGGATCGATCACGCCAGCAACACCGGGAGGAAAGCACTAATTCCTACTCCTATTTGACCACCTCAGCCGCTACATGTGGTTGATACTGCTAGCAACGAAAGACGAAGCGACAGCAGCAATCAAGCACTTCCAAACCGGCGTCGAAGTGGAATCTGGGCGGAAGCTACAAGCGCTTTGCACTGACCGAATCGACGAGTTCACATCTACGAAGTTTGGTGAATACTATACGAATCGCGGCGTCAAGCGACTCCTCACGGCGCCATATTCACCACAACAAAACGGTGTTGTCGAACGCCGAAATCAGACGACGTCGTAATGGCACGTAGTCTGTTGAAGGTGAAGGACATACAATGGGAGTTTTGGGGTGAGGCAGTCACAACATCTGTCACATCCTTAACCACGCGCCAACCCGGAGCGTCGATGGAAAGACGCCCTATGAGGCATGGTATGGAACACGTCCAAGTGTGCAATACTTCCGCACGTTTGGCTGCATCATGCACGTGAAGGAGGTGTGGCCGAACCTCAAGAAGCTCAACGACCGGAGCAAACCCATGGTGTTCATCGGTTACGTACCTGGATCCAAAGCATACCAGGTGTACAACCCCGTCGGCAAGTGTGTGCATGTAACACACGACATCGTCTTCGATGAGGCAGCGAAGTGGGACTGGGAAGACGGAGACCATGCACGGACAGCTCCGGTGATACGTTCACTCTGGAGTACATCTCTCACCCTATCATAGGTGGTGAACAAGTTGATACACAAGGAGAGGACACGCAGGTCGTACTACAAACACAGGACCGACACCATCCACTGTAACAGCGATGCCAGTCAGAACAACGCTAGTCGGGGTGGAGTTCATGTCACCTCCTCCTGACGCTACACCCCTGTCCGACAGCGTACCAAGGCGGACTCGCACACTACATAATTTGTACGATACCACATCAGTGGATGGACTTGACGTCGATGAGTTGCATCCCACAACAGCAGAAGAACCCGCTAGTTTCGCCGACGCTGAACAACATCAATGTTGGCGCTGGGCAATGCTTGAGGAGATGAGTTCCATCGAAGAGATTGGTACGTGGCAACTTGTCGATCTTCGTACTGGTCACCGTCCAATTGGCCTGAAGTGGGTGTACAAGGTCAAGAAGGACTCACACGGTGCTGTTGTAAGCACAAAGCACGGCTCGTGGCAAAAGGGTACGTGCAACGACAAGGCATTAACTTTGACGAGGTGTTCGTGCTAGTCGCTCGCCTCGAGTCTGTGCGTCTTTTGATTGCACTCACCACACATGAGGGGTGGCCGGTTCATCACATGGATGTAAAATCAGCGTTCCTTAATAGCGAACTCGAGGAGGAAATCTACGTCACGCAACCCCGCCTTTGTGGTTGATGGCCACGAGGAGAAGGTCCTGAAGCTTCGCAAGACATTGAACGGTTTGCGACAAGCGTCAAGAGCATGGAACGCTAAGCTCGACAGTTGTCTACTGTCAATTGGGTTTCACCGGAGCGAGTCGGAATATGCTATGTACATGCGTGGCGACGGTATGTCACGTCTTCTTGTGGGAGTGTATGTCGACGACTTGATCATCACGGCGGCGGATCTGCAGGAGCTTACAAGTTTCAAGGAGGAAATGAAAAGCTTGTTCAAAATGAGTGATCCGGCTTGCTCAGTTTCTACCTCGCCATAGGAGTACACCAGACTGGTGGTTATATCACGCTAAACCAAGCGGTGTACACCTCGAAGATTCTCAAGAAGAGCGGTATGGCGGACTACAATCCATGCCATGTTCCAATGGAGGCTAGGTTCAAGCTGAGCAAGATGAGTTCAGCTCCTCCTACTGGTGCCACATCATACAAGAGCATCGTTGGGAGTCTACGGTACTTGGTGCATACACGGCCTGACATCGCGTACTCAGTTGGGTATGTGAGTCGCTTCATGGAAACACCAACCACCGAGCACTCGGCAGCAGTCAACACTGAAAGGCTATGGGTAGGCTACACTAGCGCAAATTAATAAAAATTCTACCCGTAAACCAAGATCACTGCAGTTATAGATCACGGTCTTACCACTAGACGCGCAGGTGCGGAAACTAATGCAGCACGTCAGGGCATAGTAGTCGTACTAAGTTGATGCAGCACGTCGGGGCAGAGTAGTCGTACTACTTCCTTGTCCTCATCGCGGCGTCCCACGTACAGCTCCGCTCTTGCGGTTCGTCCAAACGCTACAGATGCAGCGCCTCCAAAGGTATCCACACGTACGGGAGGAAGCGACGCACGCCGGACTGCTAGATCCGCGCGAGCGACTAGGGCGTGGGAGAGGTGGCGGCCAGGGTTTGAGGATGTCACGAAAAACTTCCCTATCCATCCTGTGCGCCCTTGCCCTCCTTTTATAGACGTCCTTACAATGGGCTTCTACTAATAGAGGCCCATTAGGACTCAATGCCCAGTCTAATTCGGATCTAATCCGAATTAAGCTTCAGCCCCTTAAGTGTGTGACCCTATAGGTTCACGTATGTTTAGACATGACACGAGTATACATACTTGGTCAATAGTTGGTAGCGGCCTCTAGCAAGACGTCCCAACTCCTAAACGTACACAAAGATCATATCGGACGAACCAACACAACGTTATGTACATGCCAATCCCTTTGCCTCACGATATTCGGTCGAGCTCCAAGCTGACCACTCTTTCTCGATCTTGTGATCCGGAATCCCTTACTAGGTTAACTCTTAACCTTAAGTAGCATGGCCATGCATTTCTGGATCCGATCACTTGAGGGGCCCAGAGATATCTCTCTCGGTAGAGAGGGCAAATCCCATCTTGATCGACCATACCTCGCAAAGATGCTTCATGACAAACCCGAAAACTACCTTTATAACTACCCGATTTGAGTAGCGTTTGATAGCCCCTAAGTAGGTCGATTCACATCTCAAGTACATGCGACAATCTTAGGTCTAAGGACAAGGCGTACACATTGTGTAGAGAGAACCATAAGTATAATTGTTATGTCTCATGTTGGGTCGGTCCAACCCCATGTTCTAAACATGTGTCCACATTATTGGTTTGACATCTCCATGTCTATGACCTGTGAAACATAGTCATCAACCGATACATGTGCTAATCCACCATTCACGTGTGTCCTCACATGAACTCCGACTAGGGACAACTTTAGAATAACCATACAAGTAAAGAGTTTCACAAACAAGTCACATACTTGTTAATCAACACAAAGGCAATATTCAAGGAACATTTATTAAATCATGGATACAACGAAATATCATCATTTCTATGATTGCCTCTAGGGCATATCTCCAACAGTCTCCCACTTGCACTAGAGTCAATCTAGAAGATATCTAATACCCATAGCTCTTGTGTGTGCCTCATGCTTAGGTTGTGGGAGAGGCTTCGTCAAAGGATCTGAAATATTCAAATCTGTGTGTATTTTGCATATCTTTAAATCTCCTCGATTGAGGATCCTCGAATGAGATGAAACCGCCAAAGATGTGTTTGTTCTTTTGGTGATTCCTCGGCTCCTTGGCTTGCGAATGGCCCCACTTGTTATCACAAGAAAGATCCGCAGGATCGCACGCACTAGGAACCACACTTAGTTCGATTATGAACTTCCTTATCCAAATACCTTCCTTTCTTCGCTTGAAGCCGCAATGTACTCGACCTCCGTTGTAGAGTCAGCAACAGTCTCGCTTGGAACTCTTCCAACTGACCGCACCACCGTTCAAAATGAACACAAAACCCGATTGCGATTTGTAATCGTCTTTGTCGGTTTGGAAGCTTGCATCGGTGTAACCATTTACAACGAGCTCTTCCTCACCTCCGTAGACTAGGAACACATCCTTAGTTCTTCTCAAATACTTGAGGATGTTTTTAACCGCTGTCCATGACTCTCACCGGGATCAGCTTGGTATCTGCTCGTAACACTTAGAGTATAGGAAATATCTGGGCGAGTACATATCATAGCATACATGATAGATCCAATGGCCGAAGCATATGGAATCTTACTCATGCGATCTCGCTCATCAGTTGTCGAAGGACACTGAGTCTTGCCAAGATTTATGCCATGAGACATGGGCAAGAACCCTTTCTTTGCCTCCTCCATGTTGAACCGTTTCAACACTTTGTCAATGTAAGTACTCTGGCTTAATCCTATTAGCCTTTTTGATCTATCTCTATAGATCTTTATACCCAAAATATATGCTGCTTCCCCTAAGTCCTTTATTGAAAAACTATTTTTCAGTGAGGTCTTAACGGACTCGAGCATAGGAATATCATTTCCAATCAGTAATATGTCATCTACATATAAGATTAGAAATACGAGCGAGCTCCCACTTGCCTTCTTGTAAACGCAGGATTCTTCTTCGTTTTTATGAAGCCAAACCCTTTGACCACTTCATCAAAACGAATGTTCCAACTCCGAGATGCTTGCTTCAATCCATAAATGGATTTTTGAAGTTTGCATACTTTTCTAGCATTGATTGGATCGACAAAACCCTCGGTCTGTATCATATACACATCCTCGGTTAAATTTCCATTAAGGAAAGCCGTTTTGACATCCATCTGCCATATCTCATAGTCGAAATATGCAAGAATAGCTAGAAAGATCCGTATAGATTTAAGCATCGCTACAAAGTAGAAGGTCTCATCGTAGTCAACTCCTTGAACTTGCCGAAAACCTTTGCGACAAGTCGAGCTTTATGGATATGAACATTTCCATCCATATCAATCTTCCTTTTATAGATCCATTTGCACTCTATGGTTTTAACACCATCAGGCGGGTCAACCAAGTTCCAAACTTGATTGTCTCCCATGGATGCTATCTCGGATCTCATGGCACTATACCATTTCTCAGAGTCTGGGTCCATCATTGCTTCCGCATAGGTCGTAGGCTCATCATTGTCTAACAATAATATATCTCGCGTATTGCGGAGCCTTTCCGACCTTCGTGGTGGTGGTGCTTCCTTTGCCATGGGTTCCTCAACTTGTTTTGCCACGTGGGCATCATTTGTCGAGTCTTCCCCGATTGGTTCATCTTGAACCTCTTCAAGCTGCACCGTTCTTCCACTTGTCTCCTTGTTGAGAAACTCTTTCTCTAGGAAAACACCACTTCGAGCGACAAACACTTTGCCCTCTAGTCGGTTGTAGAAGTAATATCCAAAGGTTTCCTTCGGATATCCCACGAAAATGCATTTATCCAACTTGGGTGTGAGCTTGTCCGACTGTAGTCGCTTGACAAACGCCTCACATCCCCAAATCTTTAGAAAAGAAAAACTGTGACTCTTCCCAGTCCATATCTCATATGGTGTCTTAACTACGGATTTAGATGGTACCCTATTAAGTGTGAAAGCTGCCGTTTCTAGAGTGTAACCCCAAAATGATAATGGTAGATCTGACTGGCTCATCATCGATCGAACCATGTCCAACAAGGTTCGATTACGCCGCTCGGATACCCCGTTTCTTTGAGGCGTTCCGGGCGGTGTTAGCTGTGGAACAATTCCGCAACTCTTCAGATGATTGCTAAATTCATGACTCAAAAACTCGCCACCACGATCAGATCGCAGAGCCTTAATTTTCTTGGCACGTTGATTTTCAACTTCATTCTGGAACTCTTTGAACTTTTTAAAAGTTTCAGACTTATGCTTCATTAAGTAGACATAGCCATATCTACTAAAATCATCAGTGAAAGTTATGAAGTAATGAAATCCACCTCTAGCAGTCGTGCTCATTGGTCCACATACATCAGTATGTATGATTTCCAACAAGTCTGACGCTCTCTCAAAAGAACCTTTGAAAGGTGACTTGGTCATCTTACCAAGCAAACAAGCTTCACATGTCTCGTATGATTCAAAATCAAATGAAGTTAGAAGACCATCATCATGGAGCTTCTTCATGCGCTTTTCACTTATGTGACCCAAACGACAATGCCAAACATAGGTGGGATTCAAATCATTAGGTCGAAGTCTTTTAGCATTTATGTTAAAGATGGGTGCATCATCAAGATTTAAAATAAATAACCCATTCACAATGGGCGCAAAAGCCATAAACATTTCATTTTTAGAGATCAAACAACCATTGTCTTTACTTGCAAATGAATAACCATCTCTCATCAAACATGAGGGGGATAAAATGTTTTGACTCATACTAGGAACATAATAACAATTATTCAATTCCATAATAAATCTTGAAGGAAGCTGAAGTTGCATGGTGCCGACGGTCAGCGCAGATGAGTCCGAGTTTTGTAATTCAACAGAGTGAAGCAATAGAAGCAGAAAAATATGTTCTAACGTTCCAGCGTACATATGCGTGTGCATCTGCCGAGCGCCTGCTTCATCTTTCGATTGGCCGAGCGTTCTGCTGATCTCTCTGCCGAGCGTGTTTTTCGTTCTCGATTTTGGCCATTACTGCACGTCCAGAATTAAAGTGCCCATACCTCGGGGTGCCTGGGCTCGAGCGGCCGGAGGTGGGGCTAGAGCCCCAACAGCCCCCAACACTAGCTCCCCACCCCTGTGGAGAGGCGATCTTGGCCTCGCAACCAGCAGCTGGTGCATGTCCTCGTGGGGGCCCCAAGGAAATGGTAGTGCTGAACCCTTACTGTGCGGGTGAAGGTCAAGGTCGTTGATGAGGGACATGAGCATCTGTAGTGGGACGAAGACGGCATCAGCAAGATGCTGCATGTATGTGGCGGAGGCACCAGAACAAATAGGGTGTCTAGACAGCCCATGCCCATGCCGCCTCGTCGCCACTACACACTACCTCGAACTCTTTGTCTGACTCGTCGTAGACAGCGTCCATTAGCTGCTTCTGCCCAGGGCCTTGGCGACAAGGCTGAGAATGCTGGCGACCTGATCCCTCAAGAGACGAAGGACCTGGAGCTTGCGGGCGGGCGGGGATGCTGACGATGAGCAAGTCGCCTACATGTTTGTAACGGAAGAACCGCGGCCATGTCTCCTAGGCGCACTGCTCGATCGAGCTTTGACTCGAAGGTGTAGAGTGACGTGAAGATGTTGGTATGAACTGAGAGTAGAACATAATTTAGATAATCTAATCCTAACTCAAAGATGAACACCCAAGCAAAAGCATTAGGACGGAAGCGTGAAACATACCCGAAACCGAAGATACCATCGTGACTGAGGGTTGGTTGGGTTCGGCGTGGGTGAGGTCACCTGAGCGTCGGTCCTGAGGCTGTGTGACGTTGGGATGGCGACGGTGGTTCGGAATTCGCTCAACTCAACACCCTTAGCAGATCGGGTCATGTGTTGGACCTTTTTTGGTAGCCAAGAACCGATTATCTAGCTTGCCGAGTCCAAGTTCCTTTTTATTTTGCGCCGGGTGAACGGGACCTTAACCAATCTGTTGGTTGCGCCTCCGATCAGGGCGCGAGTGGGGTTGCCCCCCTGATTTCTCGCTTGACAGTTAGTCGAGATCAACCCAACATTCTCCCCTTTGATCGTAAGGCTAACATCATAAGTCCACCCTCAATGAAAATATCATACCAAGGTAATGTGTGGCATAGCCAATGAAGTGCCATACAACCTCAGTACCTATAGTGTACTATTACATTTTGAAATGTGTATTCATTATACTTAATGATAGTTGGTTTGTTTTAAGGTCCTTTTATCCAGAATCAGAGGCTTTCCAATAAACCCATGCCGACAACATGATCACGAAAGATATTGGGTGGTAAGCTTTTAGTAAGCGGATCCGCAAGCATTGACTTAGTACTAATATGCTTGATATTAATGGTTGGATCCTGGATTCTGTCTTTCACAACATGATACTTAATGTCAATGTGTTTGGCAGCACCACTTGACTTGTTGTTACTCGCATAAAAGATTGCGGGTTCATTATCACAATATAAGGTGAGTGGTTTAGAGATGTTGTCTACCACTCTAAGACCCGGAATAAAGTTCTTAAGCCATACAGCCTGCCGGTAGCCTCATAACATGCCACAAACTCAGCTTGCATCGTTGAAGATACCGTAAGGGTTTGTTTGGAGCTTTTCCACGAGATAGCTCCTCCAGCGAGTGTGAAGATATAACCTGATGTGGATTTCTTAGTATCAACACATCCCCCAAAATCTGAATCTGAGTAACCAATAAATTAAGGTTATCCGAATTCTTATATGTGAGCATGAGGTGCTTAGTAGCTTGCATATAACGCAAGACTTTCTTAACGGCTTTCTAGTGGTCCGGTCCTGGATTTGACTGATATCTGCCGAGCATTCTAGTTACAAAAGCTAAATAAGGCGTGTGCTTACTTGAGCATACATAATGCTTCCGACAGCTGAAGCATAAGGAACCGACTTCATCTGATCAGTTTTATATTGATTCCTTGGACATTGAAATGTCTCAAACTTATCGCCCTTAACAATAGGAGCAGGCGAACCAGAGCACTTATGCATATTGTATCTTTTCAGTACTCTGTCAACGTATGCTTTTTGAGATAAACCTAATACTCCTTTGGACCTATCTCGGTGAATCTCAATGCCAAGAACGTAAGAGGCATCACCAAGATCCTTCATATCAAAATTAGATGAAAGAAATCTATTGGTGTCAAACAACATATCTTTATCACTGCTGGCCAATAAGATGTCATCGACATAAAGTACTAAGATGGCGAATTTACTCCCTTTGAACTTAACATATATGCAGTTATCAACTTCATTTTCCTTAAATCCAAAATTTCTTATGACTTTACCAAATTTGAGGTACCACTGTCTTGATGCTTGTTTTAAGCCATAAATAGATTTCTTAAGTCGACATCTCATATGCTCCTTGCCCTCCACGACAAAACCTTCCGGTTGAGTTATGAAAACATTTTCTTAAATGTCGCCATTAAGGAATACCGTCTTAACATCCATCTGATGTAGCTCTAAATCATAATGAACTATAAATGCCATAACGATTCTGAATGAATCCTTAGTTGAGACAGGAGAAAAAATGTTATTATAGTCAATCCCCTCTCTTTGTGAGATGTCTTTTGCTACGAGTCTTGCTTTGAACCTTTTGATATTTCCCTTAGAGTCATGCTTGGTTTTGTAGACCCATTTACAACCTACTGTTTTGACTCCGTCAGAAATTTCTACTAAGTCCCACACATCATTAGTGCTCATAGACTTTAATTCATCCTTCATGGCATCAAGCCACTTAGGAGAATGTTCACTCATCATGGCCTCCTTATAAGAGGTGGGATCATCTACCTTCCCTATATCATTAATATCCTCATTCATGTAAACAACATAATCATTTTTGATAGGTTCATTAGTTATTGCAGGAGTTTACTGAGGCGCAGGAGACTGCTGAGGCTCATCATTAGGTGCGACATTAGGAATTTCAGAAACCTCAATAGTGGGTGTAACAATAGTATTCGGTACTGGAGGTACAACCTCCTGAAGCACAGGAATAAAGGTCTTTGGGATAAGCGATGAAGGAACACAAACCTGTTTTTCTTCAAGATCTATTTTCCTAGACTCCAAGTCCTCGTCATTCTCTAATAACACAATGTGTCTTGTTTCTACAAACTTTGTTATCCTATCAGGACAGTAAAACCGATACCCTTTGAATCTTTCAGGGTACCCAATAAAATGGCAACTTACTGTCTTAGGATCTAATTTCCCAATATGTGGATTAAATATCTTAGCTTCAGCACGACAACCCCACACTCTTAAATATTTCAAATTTGGTTTCCTCCTAGTTCATAATTCATAAGGTGTTTTAATCACTGATTTACTAGGAACCCGATTAAGAATATGTGCGGCTGTCTTTAGTGATTCCATCGACAAACCAGTTGGTAAACTAGAATAGCTAAGCATGCTCCATACCATATCCATAAGTGTATAGTTGCGTCTCTCAGCTACCCCATTCTGTTGAGGTTCACTTGGTGTAGAATATTGGGCAACAATGCTATTTTCCGAAAGGAACTTAGCGAAAGGGCTAGGAATTTGCCCATAAGGGGCATGTGTCCCGTAATATTCTCCCCCACGGTCCGATCTTACCACTTAAATTCTTAGGTTGTGCTGATTTTCAACTTCAGCCTTAAATATCTTGAATTTATCAAGTGACTCAGATCGGTCCTTAATGGGAAAAACATAACCATAACGGGAGAAATCATAAGTGAATGTGATGAAAGAATCAAAACCATCCACTGATGTCACAGGGAAAGGACCACAAATATCAGTATGAATTAATTCTAATAGTCCTGTGCTGCGAGTGGCTCCCTTCTTTATTTGCTTTACATATTTTCCTTTAATGCAATCAATGTAGTGGTCTGAGTCAGAGGCATCTAATGGTTGGAGAATCTCTTCCTTAATGAAACGCTCCATTCGCCCCTTCAAAATGTGGCCTAAACGACAGTGCCACAGTTTCGATGAAGTCTCATTATTCTTTTTAGCTTAGCATCACATATATTCAAAGATACGGGAGATTTAGTAAGGGAAAGCATATAGAGCTTGTTTTGTCTAAAAGTAAAACCAACATCATTTGAATTAAATGTAATAATGCATTTATTGTTGCCAAAATTACATTTAAAACCATCATCGTTCAATAAAGAAACCAAAATTAAGTTCCTCCTGATGGAAGGAACATAGACTGCATTATTGAGACGAAGTATAACGCCGCTATCTAAGACTAATGAAACAGATCCAACTGACTCTACTTTGGCTTCTTTTCCATTCGCGACTCTAAGACTTTGCTCCCCCTTTCTTAGTCTTCTCGCGGTAAAGAATCCCTGTAAAGAGTTGGTAACGTGCATAGTTGCAATTGAGTCAATCCACCAAGAATTAAGGGAGAAATCAACATAACGAGTTTCATCAATGAACGTTATAGTATCATTACCCTTCTTGGTGAGCCACTGCAGAAAACCAACACAATCTTGCTGAAAATGTCCTGGCTCCTTGCAGAAGTGACATGTATTCCCATTAAGTGCTCCAGCGGGAGCAACATGGGGCTTAGGTGCATTGTGCGCCTTAGGCCCTTACTTATCTGAATTTGGGGAGAATTGTAGCTTTTTATTGGATTTGAAGTTCCCTTGAAACTTTCGTTTCTTGGACCCGCTAACTTGATGGACAAAGTATTTTTTTTCGGTCCTTATTCTCTCTTTCTCCTGGACACACATGGCGATTAAATCGTTCATGCTCTATTTTTCTTTCTGAATATTGTAATTTATCTTAAAGGCAGTGCAATCAGAAGGAAGAGAAGTCATAATAAAATGGACAAGGAAACCATCAGATATCTCCATGTCCATGCCCTTTAGCTTTTCAGCCATATCGGTTATCATCATGATATGCTCTCTGATGTTGCTAGACCCATCATACTTAGTGGTCAAGAGCCTCTGGATTAAAGTACTAGCATAAACTTTAGTGGAGCTTTTGAATTTCTCCTCAACTGAAGCCAAGTAATCCTTAGCATTTTCGGAATTCGGGATTGCTCCCCTGATCCCAACTGAGATAGAGGTCTTCATAATCATTAGTGACAGACAGTTGGACCGCTCCTATTTTTCAGCATTAGCATAGTAAATTTTCTTTTTCTCATCATAATTGTCCTCACCGACGGTGGGGGGAACGGGAGCAGGCACCCTTAATGCATAGTCAAGGTCCAAAACTACAAGGACAACTTGAATTCTTTCCTTCCAAGTGGGAAAATTACTTCCGTAAGCTGCTCAATGTTGTCAATTGTGGAGGCAACATTCGAAGCGTTTACTGCTGAACATTAAAAAAAAATCAAGGCAAAATTAGAAATAACATAAAGATGTATTGCATACAATTAATTCTACGTTGGTCTGATTAATAACATACAAAATTACAATTCTAATTCATATCACCGTTGGGCAGAAAATGAAAAAAGAACTTCAACAATTAATATGGCGACACATGACTACAAACAATGTTGGTCAGTATGTAATCATGCGCATACATAATGCCAAAAAAAAAAAAAAATCTATAATTAAAATATCTCGTTGGTTCAATTTTTAATTATAGACAATGATACACTGTTACTTGAGCAATTAACATAAATTAAAATAGTGCATAAAACTTAAAACAAAATCAGTTGGAAAAAGAGAAAAGCAACTGTTCAGGCTGCAGCACAGTCTTCTTCTCTCGGCCTGCTTCGACCTACGCTCGGCCTGCTGCGCACGGGGCACCGGCCCAATGAAGATTGCCCCAAAAATCCGAAGCAGACGAGAGTCGTCGGATCTAAATGGACGACCGAGATCAATCGCTGAGATAACTTTGCCGGCCGAACGAACAACGTGAGCCATTCGATTCCATCGGACGGCTGAGAGCAAAAGTCACACCATATAAAATGGGCTGGCAAATGGTGAAACCTAACCCTAAAATCATTTCCCCGTTCCCCTCCGAAAAATCTGCGCGTAGCGGCGACGAGAGACGCGCAAGCGAAGGCAAAGGCGCAGCAGCGAGCGGCGCCGTCGCCGACGGAGCGAAGAGAGAAGCTCGGAGCAACGGCTTGAGGCGGCGCGCAGCAAGAGACGGTGTGCATCAAGAGGCGGTGCCCCCGCAGCCCTCCTCGCTGGCGCGCGCGTGGTACCGAGGTCACACGCGCAGCCGTCGAGTGGAGCTACGACGGCGCCCGAGACTGGAGAAAACTCAGTGGTCTGCAAAATC
Organism: Hsuehochloa calcarea; assembly: GCA_036346395.1. NCBI lineage: Eukaryota > Viridiplantae > Streptophyta > Magnoliopsida > Poales > Poaceae > Hsuehochloa > Hsuehochloa calcarea. The sequence goes on along the minus strand of CM070615.1, from coordinate 5,858,370 downwards.
GTTAGTATTCGCCGCTCATTTTGTATTCTGATCTAAGTTTGAGGATTGGGGTTTGAGTTCGTTAGGGTTTGGGTTTAAAGGCTCGGGATCTCGATAGGTTTTCACAAAAATGCTTAAGTCCCCTCCTTCTAAAGTGCTAAAGCCGAGCCTTCAATCTTAGATCCGGGCGAGTCTAACTTCGTGGGAGCCACTGATGGTTAGATCCGGGCCAGGGGAAGATCTAGCCGGGACTAATAGGGTTCAATATGAGCTAGGATAAGCTCTGATACCAAATATTGGTATGAACTAAGAGTAGAACATAATCTAGATAATCTATTCCTAACTCAAAGATGAACACCCAAACAAAAGCATTAGGGCGGAAGCGTGAAACATACCCGAAATCGGAGATGCCATCGTGACTGAGGGTTGGTCGGGGTCGGCGTGGGTGAGGTCACCGGAGCATCGGTCCTAAGGTGGTGTGACGTTGGGATGGCGACGGTGGTTCGGTCTTCGCTCACCTCAACACCCTTAGCAGATCGGGTTATGTGTTGGACCTTTTTTTGGTGCCAAGAATCGATTATCTAGCTTGCCGAGTCCAAGTTCCTTTTTATTTTGCGCTGGGTGAACGGGACCGTAACCAATCTGTTGGTTGCACCCGCGATCAGGGCGCAAGTGGGGTTGCCCCCTGATTTCTTGCTCGATAGTTAGCCGAGACCAACCCAACAGAAGACAATCATGGCATCGAACGGGAGTGCAAGAGCTCGTTCACCAGATTCAGTTGTTGGTCTAGCGAGGCTTGGACGTCGTCGTGGTCGACATGATGCATGGCCGCATCTGCTGCATGGCGGGCCACCGCCGCCACCGCCACCAAGGTCTTGATCTCCCACTCATGCTCGTCCCCGCGCCGCTACCAGCTCACCACCACACAGCCACCACGTCCTAACCAAACCATAAATTGACTTATAGATTTAAGTGAATAATGAAGATTAATTCTTAGGACCTTAGGACTCTCTTGATCCTTTTATGGATGAATATTTAGTTCATCATCTAGTAGAGAAAAATATTTGTCATCATATAAAGCATCATCATCCGATTCTTCCTCTATTATCAGTTGATAGGTTTCATTCTACTCTTGCTCTCTTTCTGTTGGTGCTTCAAGAAAGTGAGCTGGTTTATTATGGCTTTTTTCTTTGAAACTCTTGATATAGCTCCACCAGATGTTTATGTGTTTTGCAACCTTTTTCCTAGTGACCCTTGAGCCCACACTTATATCAAACCTATTGTCACATGGTGATTTCATGTGATATTTTCTCTTTCCTTCTGTCTTACCTTTTGCCTTGAAGACAAATGGTTTAAACTTTTTTCCCTAGCTCACTTTCCTTTTCCATTGACATTCATCCTTTTCTGAATGTTATGCGCCTCAGGTGCACCCTGAGTTCCTGTAGGATGAGTATTATGATTCCTCGTGAGGAGCACATTATGTTTTTCCACCACTAGAAGTGCAGTTATCAGTTCAGAGTGGTTTTGATGCTCCTTTTCTCTGTACTGTTGTGCTAGCACTAGATTTGTAGCATAGAAACTAGAAAATGTTTTCTCGATCAGCTATCCCTCTATAAAATATCTTCCACAGAGCCTAAAATGAGAAATTATCCAAGATCACTACATATTTAAAATCCTAGAAGCGCAAACTCGTCCAATCATGCTCCGCCTGTGGGAGCATTAATTATTGTTACTAATTATATCTCTTTTAAAGGAAAACTCATAGCGCTAAAGGATCTCTCTCTATCAAATACTCATTCTTGATAAACTTATTCAAATGATGAAGTAGAAACAATATGGCCTTAGCCTTGTCTTCCTCCGGGGCATATTAGTATTGATGTGAGAAACAATAGTTGCACTTAGCACTTTGGAGGCTAAGTAGAACTCCACGTCTAGGGCTCAGGTTAGGTAGGTGCTCTCATTAGCTGCCAATTCATCGAATTCCCCTATTGCGGCGTCAGTCATGTCTCCTATAGCACTGTATAACAACATATATAATTACCATAGGTAATGAAGAGGTACATCATGCACTACTTGAGTCAAAACATGTGTTACAACAATAACGACTTGTATAAGTAGTAAATATCAAATTTATGAATTTCTAGTAAATTTTTTTATCAATTTGCTACTAATTTTCTAGGCATAAAACAATTACTATACTCGCAAATTAATAGAAAAGAAATTTCTGGTATTTAAATAAATTACAAAAGACTTAAATAAAAGAACTAGAAAATTTCTGAGGTTTAATTTGCACAGTTCCACCAAGTGGAAGCCCTCATACTTTATTTTGAAACATCCAAGGTCCTCTTTGCAAAATTTTGGTTAAGAAGGACACAATTTTAATAAACAAAAGACTTATACTTAATTCGAAAAAATAGAAGGGCTTTTCAGCAAAAACACCAAGGTCGATTGGATCTCATCCCTACCAGGCCTTATGGGCCAGAACCAACGGCCCAAATAGGGCCTTTGTGCGGCCCGCTTAGCCGACCTGCTAGGGTTTCCCCTAGCCCTAGAGTGGCTCGGCCCGAGCACACGCACGCACACGCGAAGGCGTGTGGCGGTGGCCTCGGTGCGCACGATGACGGCGACGCAAGCGCCTTGCGTGAGCGATGCAGCGACGATGTACACCCGGTGCCCCACCTCGTCCTCGCCATAGACGATGGTAGCAGCGGCAGTGTCCACTCCGTCCTCGCTGGGGACAAAGCCGAAGCCCCTAGCCTCATCCTCAAGGACACGCGGAGGAGGTGCAACACGGAGGCTGCCTCGAACCGGTGTTGCTATGGAGGCGGTGGTACGGGTGCGGGGGTGGACGACGACAACCATGGCGTGGAGGCGTCAAGGTTGTCCAGTCTCATTTCATCTCCGGCAGGTTGGCGTGTAGGAGATGGCAACGACAGAGTATGGGCGGTGGTGGCCATGACACAAAGGCATCGATTTGACATGCGACGTGCAATGCGGTGCATGACACACCTCGCCCGACAGCGAGGTCCTTGCCCCATGGATCCTGACAGCGCACGCTAAGGCAAGCGACGACGAGCTCGGCCCCTTTCGGTGATGCGGACGCCCTATCCGGTCGGGATGACGAGATCGATCCAGCGACGGCATGGTGTAGAGGTGGCACCTGGTGCTCGGTTCACAATGGTGGCGTGCGTGGAGGTGGCGCCCGATCAGTGGTGACAATGGTGCGCCGGCGTGTACGCGAAGCGTACAACCACTGTGGCTAGGGGAAGGTGCGATCGGTGTGCACGCGGAGGCGTGCTCCCAGCTGACCCATGGGATCAACGTCAATGAACAGTAGAATAAAAAACAATCTACTAAAAGAACATTACTGTTAGAATTGAAAACTTAGATAAAAGCAACGTACCAAGAAGCCTTAGTTTAGAGTGTTATCGTGCTTATAATGTGTTGTATAATCGAGGTCGCGTTGCGTACGAATGAAGCTCTTAACTCACAAATAATAAACAATAGACAAAAAACACAAGCACGTAGTCCTAGCTTTCTCTCTTTATTGATCTATTTGTCCGTAGACTTGTGTGTAAAATGAGAGCCATATGCCCCCTTTATATAGAAGGAGGATGTCTCTCTTTATACATGAATAATCAATATGCGATTAAACTAACTAATAAGCCTTGTGGACCAACAGCTTCCTAATGGTTGACGTAAAATGTCTACACATAATCGGATCTTAGAAACAGAACGATATACAACAAAATCTACTATTTCTTACAATTAATGGATGAATACAATCTGTGCAAACACCTTATCATGAAGCCGGTGCTTAGAAGAGATAAGACTACACACCACCTTATCACGTTAATTTGTGCAAACACTAGCTTCAGTTTATTCAGTGGTATTCTGCAACTAATCCTTGAAAACATTAATGCTACCTCAGCAGATCGCAAGGACAGAAGTGAAACGACATTACTGAATTAGTCCTAGTTTTTATGTTATTTTTTTTTAGAGAGAGGAGTGTGTCACTCTAGCTAGGAACACCTTGTTCATGCAGGAATGTACAGAGCAAAAAGGAAAATGATAACAACGAGCGAAAATTGAAGCTAAAAACAGCGGAAAATTGAAAACTTGTCACGCCTGGTGGGACTCGAACCCACAATCGTCTGATTAGAAGTCAGACGCCTTATCCATTAGGCCACAGGCGCCTTACCACTCTATTCCATACTTTTCGGTAGTGATTATAAATCGGTAACCAAACTAGAAATAGGCACCACGCGTCCACGCCGCTAACATCGCCACCCTCGCCGTCCGACGAGAGAGGCATCACATCAAGATTTCCTTCCATCTCCCCTCGCATCACATCGACGGAGGAGGAGAGAGAGAGGGATGGAGGCGGCCAAGAAGCGCAACACCGGAGCGGGCGCGGCGGCGGCGGGTTCGGAGAAGAGAAGCAAGAGGGGCCACGGATCCACCGCGCTGTTCGTGGCGGTGGACTACGCCTTCCTGCTCGCCTTCGCCGGGTTCCTCTCCTACCTCGTCGCCTCCCAGCTCCTCCCGTCCGTCGCCTCCCCCTCCGCCGCCTAGATTAACATCTCCCGTTCATGGGTTCTTGAGTTGCCCCCCCTCTTGTTTGGATCCGATCCAGTTGTGAGACTGCGAGATCTTCCACCGGATGGTTGTTCTCGTCTCGTTTTTTTATTTCCGCTATGTAATTCCATGTTATGAGATGAGAACTAGCGATGTTGTTCCTTGGCAATTCGGCATGGTGATGTGAGAATTTAATGCTTGCTTGTTCCTTTGTTCATGTCCTTCCTGTCTGGTTGGGGTTTCGATCCGGTTCGTGCGACTGATGCCATTACATCAGATTTTTTTTATACCTTAGATTCACCTAATGTGACCTTAGATCCACCTAACGAGAGTGTCAAAGATGATTCTCACGGCAGAAAGATATCGCACTTGGATGGATTTGTATCCTCTACCATTCTTTATCTGCATTTTCAGTCACTGCAGTTGTTAGCTGTGGTAATTGGTGAGAACTTTAAGACTTTTGATTCTGAAATGACACGAAAAAACGAAGGAATGATATGATATTATTCACATCTACAGAAATTGCGCAGTTTCTCTTTTCTTTTCAAAATTGCACAATTGAGAGATGAACAGAAAGCTTGCTTAAATTTCAGATAAGTGTGCGCCGCTGTTTATGAGAACTTTCCCCTGAAAATTCCATCGAATACATACATCTTCTCTTTTCTTTGCAAGAGGAAGGGACCAAAACCTGTTACATAAATAGGATGAACACCCGTACATACAACATTTCGTATCAATATGTCTGACTGCCGACATACAAATGTTTAGTTCACAGTTCACGACATTTCGTATCAATATGAAGCTGCAGATACAGAGGCGATCAATTCACACACATCCTTTCCATGGCCAATTGCTTGTCAGGAGCTGGCATACAAATGTTTAGTTCACAGTTCACGACAATTGCTGGACGGCTGCAATGCATGGGATCTTCTCTCGGAGCTTCTGAGTTAGAGCTACTCGAACAGTCATCACACCCGCGGCGGGGCCTCTGAGCCGGACTTTCACAATCTGGTCCTCGATCGCGATGAACTCCAGATCACCATCTCCTGCGCCGGCAAGGTATGGCCTGATCTCATCGAGTACCTGATATTTGGTGAAAATGGAGCCGTCAATGCTTTTATTTACCCCACTTACAATTTTACCCATAATATCGAAAGGGCAACTCCAAAGGTAAATCATCTGAAGGAGTAATGAGTGTAGAAAGATATGCCACAGGGAGACAAGTTATAATGTTCAAACATTTCCTGGCACTATGGTAGAGAAAACTTCACTTAGTAAATCATAAAGGAAAAGAAGTGATTTCATGATTTATGACATACTATTTGACGTTCTCTATCGAAATCTACTTGGAATGTCGCTTTAAGAAAACTGTCCAAGGGCATGAACGGCAACCAACGACATGGAAGATGAAACAGTCAGCAATTTCTAGAACTAACAAATCGCATATCCTCTTATCAACAAAAGCTAGACCTGGAATACTGTCAAAGTGTCAATGGCAGGAAGGTTGTTGCCCCAGGTATACAGCCCCCAAACCAACATAATGGTATGCACAATACTCAATAGTTAATATCCATTTTTCTTTGAAGATAAGGAAAGAACTATATCAGTACCAATACCGGAAGGATGATTTAACAATTTTCCTAAACTATTCCTAACTAGCACAAACTGATGCTGCAAGTACTTCTGACAACCAGAGAAAGGTACACTGAACCCTAATTGCAGCATTTTTTTTTCTACATGTGCAAGAAAGGCTAATGCTGAAAAATTAACGCATCATAGACAAAAACTATACAATGTATCTTAGATGTTTATATTACTTCTGATGCCTTCTTGAGATAGGCAGTCAAACTATAGTATCTAGCAGTCCAGATTCCAGAATCTATGAACCACATATCAATACAAGACCTGTGGATCTAATTGATCTCCTTAATCACCTTAATTTGCAAATGATCTAATTAATAATCAGTTTACATCAACAAAAAGAAATAAACCTAATCTGTTTACACCATGGCACTTCAATTATTCCACATCCGACCTTATTAAGTAACAAATACCTTTTCAACGTTCTCTTCATTCAGCTCAAGCCCAGTCTCCCTATCCGTAATAGGTTCAACCGCAATAATCGCTGGTATTTTCTCCATCAAACGCCGCTCAATGCCCATCTTCATTGTCGTTACAGAGCTTGGGCACGATCCACATGCTCCCTGCAGCTTCAGCCTCACCACATTCCCGTCAATGTCATGCAAGGCAACATCGCCTCCATCTGCCATAAGGTACGGGCGCACTTCATTTAGAACATACTCGACATTTTCAGCGGTTAACGGCAACTGGACCACTGGATTTAGGCCGGCAATAGCTCGAACAACTGCTACAACAGAACATGATAGAAAAAGCTTCAATTAACCTCTAAAAGGCCAGTGTAATTGTTCAGAATATTTCATACCAACGCAATCATTTGAATGCATTATACTTGCTCAATAAGATCCCACACAGCAAATTACTTGCTACATACATGCAACCACATTCTCTTTCAAAGAAAAAAGAAAAGGATGCATACAACTACAAATCTACAATGCATCATATAATTCATATGTGAGCAATCAGAAACCATATGTTGATCGAAACTCGCCATAAACTGCTCGCTCATTGAATGCAATTACAATTCGTCATCTCCTATAGAGCATGTCCTAGTTGGATCAACAAGAAAGACTTGCAACTGCAGCGCCGAGGAGGCCTCACCTTGCAGCTGCCGGCGACTGGAGGCAGCAGCCGATCTTGGCGCAGGAGAGGGGTTGCTCCCACGTGACCACGACGCAACCCCCACCTTCACATTGCAACCAAGAACCGAACAGCCCGGTTAATGCCACGTCACCAAAGAAATTACCAAAAGAAGAGGGGAATCAAAAGGCAAGAGGGGGCCTAACCTTGAAGGAGGAGGAGGAAGTGGACGGCGTCCAAGCCGCCGACGCCGACGTCGTCTGCATCTCCTATCGTCCGACTAGAACCGCCCCCCAGGGTGAAGTATTCCAATCGGGCGCGGAGTGGAGACGCTCCCGCCCCGCTCTACTTGGCGGTGGTCAGGTGGTGTGGTTGGCGGGTGATTTGAGCCGCTATTCCTGTGCCCGCCCGCCGGCTTCTCGGGGAGCGGTTTGCTCGCTCTAACGCTCGTTTTGTTCGCTTCTTGCCAATTTTGCTGTTTCACGGCATCTCGCCGTGTTTCAGAGAATTTTTTTAATAACATTATTTTAAAAGAGAATTATAAAAATAAATACTTGAAATTTTTTTACAAAAGTAGGTTCGGAATGGCGACATGACCATGTTGCCAAAGGGAATAGTGAAGAGGTTCTTGTCGCCATTTAAAATGGCGACAAGTCCTGTCGCCAATTTAACTGGCGACAAGGTGATCTGTATTTATTTATGTGTAGCGAAATTTTTAAATTTTTGTAATTTTGTTTTGAAAATTTTGTAATACGTTGAAGTGTTCGCGTAGTTCGAAATACAAAATCGGAGAAGACAATGTAATTTGAAGTAGAGAATGGACAAAATATTTGGGTTTATGGTTGTCATGCGCGATGTTGTCCTGATATTTGGAAAAAAGAGATGTAATTTATTGCATAAGATATATGGACCATTTGACACGAAAGATGAAATTTTAATGCACAAATTTATTGTCATTTGGATCTTTATTTTTATTGCTTATTTCCACAACACATCTTTTGGAATTTTATTTTTATGTTGTTTCTTGCCTTGCTATGCCAAGAATTGAATGTCAAAAGAGAATGAGATTTAAAGTCGGCTTTACAACACAATTGCGAATTGAAATAGACTTTATAACAAAGTTGTAAATTACACGGTACGTAGGGTTTGGTTACGTGCACAAGCACCGACCACATGAACGATGCAACAAACCGAAATGCACATACGATACATATGCGCATTTTTTGAATGAAAATAAAGTCGGTTGAAACAAAGTTCATTAGTTTCGGTGGCCCATCGCTCCTTTCCCCTTGTCTCCTTGCTACCCGCGGCGGCGGCGGCGGCCGCCTCGAAGTCATCTATGTCCCGTGAGATGGGCCGGACGGTTGAATGATGTTAGGATATCACAACGTCGGACCAAATTAATAATTATGATGCATACTGAACATAACTTATCTCTTGGATCTAGAGTGCATCCGGGTGACATGGAGCGGTTGTACGGCCCATGGTCTCACTTGCAGGAGCCTTCTCCTTGTCCGCTTGTTGCCCGCGGTGGCGGTAGCCAGTCTCGAAGTCATTCATATCCTGCGAGATGAGCTGGACGGTTGAATGATGTTAGGAAAATGCAATGTCGTGACAAATCAATAATTATGATGCATACTGAATATAACTTACCTCTTGGATCCGGAGTGCGCTCGGGCGACTGGGAGCGATAGTACGGCCCACCTCTCACTTGTAGGAGCCTTCACCTTGTCCGCCGTACGCTTATCCTTGTTGTACTCATACGCTTTCTTGGGCTCGTTCGATGCCTTTTCAGCGCTCGCCATGAAAAGTTCAACATATACTCCTGCTGAATGAATGCCCTATCGCACATCTGTACATCTTCAGGCCGTTGATCCTTTGCAAGAAGTTGCATTGCATCTTCGGCTGTCATTATGTGCGTGTGTAGTGAGGGATTTGTGGAATAGAACGTATGATGTGAAAAATATTTGTGTGTGCAAGATACGCTTACGAGGTGGTGGCCGCACATGTAGTACACCCGAGCGGACGTCGCCAGGTGTGTGGGCTGGATGATCTTTGCCGGTTCTTCACACACACATTGCAGGCATGAGAACTCCGGTGGTACCGGCGCATCGTTCATAGACTTATCCAGGTGGGGTTTAGCCCTCTCGGCAATCCACTTGTAGAAGCTCGCCGAATCCTCCATCTCCTTCCTCTTAGTTGTGTGAACCAAGCTTTGGTGTAGCTTTGGGTGTGGTAGTGTTATCCCACATCTATTTTCTCCTCCACTTCTCTTCTCCCTCCTTTTATAGAGGGATTTTTCGGCATGAAAAGGGGGGTGGCAGTGTGTTGTCATCTTGGTCTGTAAAAGTGGCAGTGTATGGCGTGACAGGGTGCGGTCTTTTAGGTCTGAAAAGGTGTCTTGGCGGAGTGTGGTCTTTTCGTTCTGAAAAGTTAGCGTCGCAGTGTGTTGTCATATCGACCTGCAAAAGTGGCAGCGTGTGGCGTGACAGGGGCCGGTCTTTTCGATTTGTAAAGGTGGCGTGGCGGAGCAAACGATAGAAACTGGCTGGTGTGGGGTGTCCCGATGCTGACTCCCTCACATGGTCGCTGTGTGCACGCAACAAAGATATATCGAAACACGAGACACACATAAGTAGTACAAAAATCAATATTTACATGGCATGAATGATATTTACAAAAAAGAAATATCTACTCGCGACCCCTCTTGGGGCGTATCCCGCGTGTCACCTTGGCCTTGGGCACTGTTGCGAGTACGTCAAAGGCTTAGGCGGCCGAGGTACCCGATCGGCGCGAGTAGCCATGGGGGAGCCGCGAGGGGGTCCTGCGTCGGCTGACTTGATCTAGGCACACCGAGCAGTTGTGAAGCCCCCACGAAGACCTGGCTACCACACTGGGCGAGCTCGTATTCCTCGGAGCGTGACTCCTCGTGCAACTCCTGGTGCTACACCACCAGCTTGTCCCAAAGCGGTGCAAGACCTATGAAACATTACGTTATGCATATTACCTTGGCGAGAACCCTAAAGTAGTATGCTATGCATGCAAGCAAGATAGTCAAAGCTCATTGCACGACGCTAGAGGATGACTTCGCTTACACCTAGCCATGTACGGGTGGAACTCTAGACCTGTCAGAGAAAATTACCGTTAGTAACTACTGGAGTTAGAAATAAGAACCCGGTGTGAGTATTTCATGCCGACCTGCAAACTGTGCCGGGGTACTCCCAGCACGGTGCCACGAGGACCTGCTTAGCATGTCCAGGTGAGAAGTCCTAGACGTGATGCACCGTGACTCACCCCTCGTCCACGCACAGGTGGGTCCACCTGGTACCTCGGCGTACGACAAGTCGCGATCTCGATCCCCTCTCTCGACTTCTCGAGGAACTGCTCCATGACTGCTCTGATGTACTAGGCCGTCATGCTGAAGCACTCCCCGAGTGTCAACTGATGCACAAAGGCTGCCCACTCGTGGACCTCCCGGTGCAGATCAACTTGTGCACATAATTAACAAGTTAGAATCTGATATCTTGCGAAGCAAATAAGAAGTAAGGACCGTTCAATACGTACCACATGATAGAATGTAGAGACGGGCTGGGTGGGGTACGTGTCGGATGTCGTAGCCTCGTGTCGTGGTGGTCGTCCACGACCCTCACGCAGTGAACCCTCGTCCAATTGGAGTACCACTCGATGTACTCCGTGTACGTCCCGAGGTCGTAGGGAGCATCCTCCTGGACGACGTCACCATAGGCATTGATCCAGCCCTGGATCCAAGGGAATATCCTCTCCGCCAAGGAAGTCATAGCAGGTACTCCCTTCTTAGTGTACCTATGGAAGCCAAAACAATAGTTTCGTAGGTACGTGACACAAATGGTAAGACAGAAGTAAAACGTGAACTTACCCATAGACGTTTGGCGGCACCCATCCCCCTGAAGGGATACGGGTAGGCTACGCTAGCTGATAATTCAAAAATTCTACCACGTAAACCAGGATACTAGTCAAGCGAGAGATCACATATCATTACCAACAGATGTGCAATGCAGCGGAAGAAGAGTTGGAGCAGCCTGGTCCAACGAAGAGCGCGCCGATGTAGAGGTCGTAGTCGATCGTTCGACGTAATTGATCGTTCAACCTAGTCGATCGTCCACCGTAGTCATCGCCGATCGTCTCCTTCAGTAACCGATTGCTTTCCTTACAATGTCGTGGATCGTCCTCGAGCGCAACAGCAACCGCAGTAGTGCCTCTACGGTATCCACACGTCCAGGGAAGAAACACCGTACGCTGGTGTGCTAGAACTAGGTCGCACAGGAAGGCTCTCTCAAGAAGATGGTGGCTAGGGTTTGGAGCAACTCACGTCAACTCTTATTGTGTGTCAACCCAATTATAAAAATAATGTCCTTTAGTTTCGTTAGGATACCCCACAAAGAAGTACTTATCGAACTTGGGTGTGGGTTCATCATACATCAAACGTTTGACATATACCTCACAACCCCATACCCTGAGAAAAGACAATCCAGGACTTTTCTCGGTCCATATCTCATATGGTGTCTTCTCTACAATTTTTGATGGATCCCTATTTAAAGTGAAAGCCGTTGTTTCTAGAGCGTATCCCTATAATTGCAATGGAAGATCAGATTGAGTCATCTTGACCGAACCATATCCAACAATGTTCAGTTCCGTCGTTCAGACACCCCATTCCATTGAGGCGTCCACATCGGAGTAAGTTGTGGAATAATTCTACATTTCTTTAGATGATCACCAAACTCATGGCTTAAATATTCACCTCCACGTTCAGATCATAGACATTTGACTATCTTGCCAAGTTGATTATGCACTTCATTATGAAATTCTTTGAACTTTTCAAAGGATTCCGACTTATGTCTCATCAAGTAGACATAGCCATATCTACTGAGATCATCAGTAAATATTGTGAAGTACTGAAAACCATATCTGGCCGAAGTGCTCATCGGGCCACATACAACTGTATGTACAAGGGCCAATAGGTCACTTGCCCTCTCACCTCTAGTAGTGAAAGGCGTCTTCGTCATCTTGCCAAGTAAACAAGATTCACATGTTTCAAATGATTCAAAACCAAATGAGTTTAGAAGACCATATTTATGGAGTTTCATCATGCGCTTCTCATTTATATGACTTAGACGACAATGCCAAATAAAAGTGAGATTCAAATTATTAGGTCGAAGTCTCTTGGCATTTATATTATAGATGGGCTCATCCTCAAGATTCAAAACATACAAACCGTTCACTAATGTAGCATGACCATAAAGCTTATCTTTAAAATAAATTGAATAATAATTGTTCTTTATTCTGAACTCATAACCTTCTGCTCCTAAACATGAAGTAGAAATAATTTTTTGCTTAAGGTAGGGACATAATAACAATTATTTAGTTCCATAACTAATTCTGAGGGTAAAGCTAATGGTAAAATGCCAATAGCTAATGCAGCAACTCTTACTCCATTGCCCACGTGAAGATTAACATCTCCTCATGCCAAGCTTCTACTCCTTATCAGTCCCTGCATCGAATTGCATATATGAGCAACCGATCCGGTATCAAATACCCAAGAACTGGTCGGAGAAGAGGCAAAATTAATTTCTATAACATTTTTACCTGAACTGGAAGTCTTACTTCCCTTATTCTTTTTCATCTCTGCTAAGTACTTCTTGCAGTTTCTCTTCCAATGCCTAGTCTCATGACAATGGTAACATTCTGATTCATGCTTAGGACTTAGCTTGAGCTTCTTAAGCTTAGCCTTGTGACTCTCGGTCTTATTTTGAGTCTTTCCTTTCCCTTTTCCCTTTTCTTTTGACATACCATTCTTCTTGTAGCTAGTAGTCTTTTCAAACATCATCACATGATTAGAACTTTTCTTGATGCTCTCCTTAGCACCCTTAAGCATGCCATGCAACTCGGTCATTGATTTCTCCATACCATTTATATGAAAATTCAATATGACAGGTTCAAAGCTCGTAGGGAGCGATTGGAGAATCACATCAGTAGCCAACTCTTGGCTATTGGGAAAAGCAAGCTTTTCCAAGCTCTCAATGTGATGAATCATTTTGATCACATGAGGACTGACTGGGTTACCTTATGAGTGTCTACAAGAAAACAATACCTTAGAGGTGTTAAACATCTATGCCCTTGCTTGATTCAGAAACATACCCTTCACACCTACAGTCATATTGTAAGTGTCTGTGGTCTCATATTGCTTCTGAAGCTCAAAGTTCATGGTCGTAAGGATTAGGCAGTGCACATCGACTGCGTCATTGCAATGCTTCTCTTAAGCTTTCTTATCAGCACGAGGAGCATCGGCACTCGGTTCCTCGGGATAGGGACCATCTATAATATATTTATTCTTTTCTTGTTTGAGAACAATTCTCAAATTACGAAACCAGTCAATGAAGTTTGTACCATTCAATTTTTCTTTCTCAAGAATAGATCGCAAGTTAAAGGTAGGTGCAGAAGAAGTAGTAGGTCCTATGATCTACAACAGAAATATATGCAAAGATTTAGCGCTATGTTTATGTAAGATCTTCTATTAGACACTCATATTGGTGGTCGTGTTCGACCAGTCTACAACAAGCTCGTGTCTCCATACGACCAATCTGGATCCAGTCGTATCATTATACGAACTAGTTTGGACTCAGTCGTATCACTATACGACTAGTCTAGACTAGACTGGATCTGGTCATACCACTGTACGACTAGTCTGGATCTGGTCATATCACTATAAGACCAGTCTATACCTGGTTGAAATTAATCATCAACAGTCAAATAAAAGATACTCCCACTATATGTTCTAAACCATGTTTCCCTCAAACATCATATAGTGACTTCAAGATCCAAAAACATTAAGTCCTAGTGAGCTTTGGTATTGCTACTAGAAACCTAGTGATTTTAGATAGACAACCTCTTGCCAATCATATCACATATGACTCTTGTCTGTTGGGTGGCATCTCTAGACCCCAGCAACCAACAGTACTATGCTCTAAGGCTCAAAACTGTTTTGATAGCCTTGTCAAGTTAAACCAACACTATACATGTGGGTGTCCCACACCCACCCCATCTTATTAAGATAGTCAATGGCACTCTACTTTGCCAGACCTACCAATTAACGATCAAAATCGTGACATGCGTAGCAATTAGAAAGACATCAAATTAACTTAAATTTTCTTGAGGGATACTGTTCTACCATGTTAAAACATCTAATGAAAAACATGATCAAATAGCATGACAGGAATAAGCATTCACAGATAATCAAATTAAACTGTGAAATAGTATAACCGTTATCATGACGATCTCCATCACCATGCTTCCTGTCCTTCGACCATCATGTTTAAAGTCTCCGACCACATTCATCTATTAAGCAATTACTCCTAAAAGCTAGTAATGAATTACATACGAGAATATCGAGCATCATATGTCAGTACGCAGACCGTTATATAATAATATGTAGCTCGATAGCTATCTCACAGCATGACACGCAGGCCATGAGAAATCCATCCATGTATCACATACAAAATGGTCCATACTATTCACATCAATCCCTACAAAAACGAGTTATGCATATAATCCAATTCTATCATGTGACATGAACACATAATACCATATAACGCAGCTACGACTATGGCGGTCCCGCTAGCCGGTTAGCTGGTGGGGTCCGAAGGGGCAGCGCCCTCAAAAACCTTTTCTGGGACATGAATCTTATTCACATAACCGAACCTTGAAAATAATCTGATTAATCATATTAACCTCTTCCAAACCAATCGATCACTGCCTTGATACGACCACGCACTGTGGCATAATCCTATGGCGGAATTTCGACTGGTAGGAGTATCATGCAAGGCAGTTGAAAACAAGTCGAGTAAATCATCTGGTCATTTTAGCTCATACCTCCTCATAAACCCATCTACTATCGCCGAACACTGATCAATCTCATCGACTAGTGTCTAGACTGTTCTATCCACATGAAGCGATCTAAGTTACTAGACCTGACCAATAATAGATCCAATCAACTACTGCCGCATATCCAGTATATGCGACCGATCTAGATCAAAAACTATGCAGGATAGCTCTGATACCACTGAAGGGATACGGGTAGGCTAGCTGACAATTACAAAATTATACCAAGTAAACCAGGATGCTAGTCAAGCAAGAGATCACATATAGTTACCACCAGATACACAATGTAATGGAAGAAGAGTTGGAGCAGCCTGGTCCAACGAAGTGTACGTCAATGTAGTGGTCGTAGTCGATTGTCCGACTTAGTTGATCATTCAACGTAGTCGGTCATCCAGCGTAGTCATCGCCGATCGTCTCCTCCAGTAACCGATCTCTTTCCTTGCAATGTCATGGATCATCCTCGGAGGCAACAACAACCGCAGTAGAGCCTCTACGGGGTATTCACACGTCCAGGGCAGGAACACCATACGCCGGTGTGCTAGTACCAAGTCGCACGGAAGGCTCTCTCAAGAAGATGGCGGCTAGGGTTTGGAGCAACTAACGTCAACTCTTGTCGTGTGTCTCAAGCATCTCTTTAAATAGTTCCATTGACGGATCCGATCCAAACACGTTTGACGAATCGTATTCATTCTGGTTTTTTCCAACCCGTTAAATGTGTGACCCTGTAGGTTCATGTGTAATCAGTTGTGACTCGAAAACTCCTTTCTGATCACGAGTCGTCAGCGGCACCTAGCAGGACATAACGATTCTCGAATACACACGAATTATATCGGACGAACCTTAATGCAATATGATCTACGACCAGGTCCTATTTTGTCTCGAGCAGTTTGTAACTCGTTACGACCAGGTTTCGACCAGCTCGTATCTCTATACGACCAGGTCATATTTGGTCTCAATAAGTTCGTAACTCCTTACAACCAGGTTTCGACCACTTAGTGATCATGTTTGACCTGCCTACGACCAGCTCAAATCTCCATACGACTAGTTTGTATCTGATCGAACTGAAAGATCTGCTTATGTATTCTCCCTTTGCCTCACGATATCTGGTTGAACTCCAGGTGAGATGTTGTGTCATCCATGGACTATTCAATACTTTCTCGATCAAGTGTCAGATATCTTCATGTGATCGAACTCTTCGACTACCAGTGGCATGGCCATGCACTTTCCATATCCGACCATATCGAGGGGCCCAAAGATATCTCTCCTGTTATGTTAGGAGGGGAAAATCTTATATTCGACCAGTCATATTCCCCTGCATGTTTCATAGCATACTCGAAAGCTACCTTTATGACTACCCGGTTATAGAGTAGCCTTTGGTAACCCCAAAGTGTACTCTTACACATATAGGAAACCATGCTGATATCAGTAGTGTCTCGAGGTGGGTCAATTCAACACCATGTTCTCTAACATGTGTTCACATTATTGATTCGATATCCATATATTCATGACCAGTGAAATATGGTCATCAATCAATACATGTGTTGTTCGATAGAGTCACTAGTGTTCTGACCAGTAACTTTCGACTAAGGATACATTTAGAACGACATCATCATAAGTTAAAAGATCTTCACCAACAAGTCATATACTTGTTAATCTTTATAACTGATGATTCCTTCATTGAACATAATAATATTTATTCAATAACTCATAAACATAGACATGATACAATCATCTCTATGATTGCATCTAGGGCATATCACCAACACCCCCAGACTTAGCACACGAGAGTGAAATACATTACGAAAAATAAAGAATGTTCAGGAAACTTACTCGTTGGCGGCACTGCACCATACCCGTGGTCGGTCGGTCCACATTGTCATCCTCGACGCATGCTGACTGTGTACGCTCGTAGGTCCAGCTGTGGTCGTCCGATCTCGAAACCCTCGAAGGACCACAAGTGAAGGAGCAACATGCATCCTCCAAGGATGGAGCTCTCTCGAACCCGGTGGGACACGTCGCACAGGTCACGGTACGTTGCGCACAACACCGCCAAGCCCCAAGCATACGGCTGGATCTTGTCCACCTGCCAATCCGCCAACTCTTGTGCATACCGGGTCATGTGCTTATCGATGCTGTCGCCGGGGATTCCATGAACATCACCCACCTGAACAGCCACAACAAGTAGGCCTCGAAGTGCCTCGTCATTGTGTGGTCGGGTGCGTCCTTCGCCATACGCTCGGGTTGTAATAAGTTAGATACACATAAGCAAGGTGCACAAATCAGTTGATGTGAGAGGACAAGACTTTTGAAGACTTAGATAGAACTGGTAGATCCACTTTAGCGTCAGCCTGTGGGTGCCGCTGAACTCCCAATAGCCACTATCCGACGGCAGCGCGCCCTGGAACCTTGCCAGGAACTCCGTGCGCCATGTGGTCGGGAGGTCGTATGCCGCCATCGGGAAGCCGTCGCAGGGCAACCCAGTCAGTAAGCTCACGTCCTGCAGCGTCGGTGTCATCTCCCCACACGAAAGGTGAAATGTGTGCATCTCCGTCCTCCACCGGTCAGCTCTCGCCGTCAGGAGGAACTGGTCATACAAAAAGTACCTGGACGTACGCCCACCACCCACGCTGTCCTAGTCGTCCTCCCACGTTTCATCAACCATCATCGCCAGTGGAAAGAGGTCTACCTGCCTCAAACCGCGTTAGAAAAGATTAAGAACAAACGTTACTCCACACAAAGTAGTCATGCTGCAAATGAGTATACGAAGGTCGCAACTGCACGTACCTCGAAGCCCAACGTGTGTCCACCGTCCACGCCCACATGGGCATGCACAGCCGTAGCGCACCAAGCTCAATCGCCGCCTCGCCCTCCTGGGGGGAGGATTGTACTGAGGCGGCTACGATGATGCGCATCAATGACTGGGTCAATCAACTCATACGGCCACTATGTAGCGTGTCCTGGGTCCACCATACCAAAAAATTCAGTGCATACATTGTAAAATAATTACTATGCACAAATACAAACCAAATTTAAGTTGGAATTATTTTTATTAAGCTATACAAACCCTACTAACATACTATGTAATTTGTATAGGTATTTTATTAAGCTATACAAACCCTACAAACCATACTAAGCTAATTTAGGTTTCCTTTTTGCATAGCTTCAATCGAATTTTTTAAAATTTAAGATGGGTCATGCTATTTTCCTAGTTTAAAAAGAATTTTTGGTATTAACACACTAATTACCGCGCACAAATGGAAACCAAAATTAAGCAATAATTATTTTCATCAAGCTCTACCTACCCTACTTAGCAACTCTGTATTTTTTATAGATTTTTAATAGGTATTTAGTACCTTGCTATTGAAAGTATCTAGGCCCCTAAAGATAATTTTGGTAATTAATGAAACCAATGTTTACAGGACTAATATGTGTGCTAAGATGTTTTAAAGGCTTAGTCTAGGAGTTCAAAAGATGACATGGTAATGGCAATGCAAAGATGATATAAGATCGACATAGCTCAAGACAAAAGATATATTGTAGCCTAAGGACTCTTTATATTTTTTACCGGTCTCGGTGTTTTGATGAAAAGACCAAATTGTAGGCTAGATTCCATTCTATAAAGAGGTATCATGGCTAGTAGCTAGAGGATCTAATTTTGTGCCATCTTGATCAAATAAGAGTCATCCATTGCATTTAGAACTGCTTCTGGAAAATTGTAACATCCTAATTTCCAAGGTTTTTGCAAATTTTCAAAAACAAAAATAACCATTTGATTTTTTTGCCAAAGCTTAACTGGGAATTTTTAGAAAACAAAAATAATTTCATATGAATTAATTAAACTTCAATTAATTCAAATTTGGTTTTATTGTGTTTTCTAATATTTAAAGTCAAAAATATTATTTTAAGTATTTTCTTGATTTTATGGAATTTTAAAAAGGGTTTTTTTTCTAATTTCCAAAAAGATAAAAAAAAAATTATTTGCAAAATTAAACGATAAATTAAAGTTGAAAATATTTTTGTTAAGTTCCAAATAATTCAAGGAATTTATGTGTATTTTGTTTAGAATTTTTGGACTTTATTTACTATTTTCTAAAAAGTTTTTTTGATTTGTTGTATTTTCTAAAAATAAAAAATCATTTAAAATCTCATCTCCTGTTCACAGGCCGAATCTTTCTTGTCCATTCCTATTCCAATGATCCAGCCCATTCTCTCTAGCCTTTTCTGCCAGCGCCGTCCCGCTCCGCGTGCTGTCCCGTTCCTCTCTCTTTGGCGACCGGGCCCCATCGGTCAGCCGCTCTCCCCGTGCGGCGCCCTTTTCTTCTTCCCCGCCCTGTTTCTCCACGCACGCACCTGCATCCGTCAGCCATCGCGTCTTTTCCGCTGACGTCGCCCTGCATCTCCGCCTCGAGCCCCAACGCCTGTGTCGGCGTCCCGTCCCGTCCCATCGCCGCCCGGTTCTCCGCCTCGGCCTCGTGCCCCGTCCTCGTTTTCCACCGGCGTCACTAGAGCTCGTGCGCCGAGCCATGTGGATTTCCACCGTCGATTTCCTTGCCCGTTCGCCCTCCGCCGCTATAAAAGGAAGCACCGAGCGCCCCTCGACCCTCTCTCTCTTTCCCGCTGCTCCCCTCTCTCTCTCGCTCTCCTCTGGCCGCTTTTGAGCTTTCTCCCCATCGGCCGAGCTCCTCGCCGCCGCCTCTAGTGCTGCCGCCGAGTCTCCTTCATCGACGTCGTCTTCACCAACGTCATCGCAAGACCGACGGCCACCCCGTGCGCGCCTCCCCGTCATCAAAAGACCACCGGAACCTCACCGCCACCTTCAACCCCCCGCCGCCATTTCTTCCTGCTCCCCGTCGATGAAATCGTGAGCCTTAGACTCACCGCATCTCCTTCTTCGCGTTGGTGTCCTCGCCGCCGTCCGCCGGTCGGGCGCCAGCAAGGCCACCAAGCTGGTGCCCTGTCAGCGCCACCTCATCCCTTCGCTGATGTGGCTGCCCCGTCAAAGGCCACGTGGTATTTCCAATCTTTTCCTGTTGAAATTTAATTCGCCTGAAATCTTATTCCCAGGGCTGACGCAATAAACCATTTTTCCTTTAGGAAAATAATTCCAAAAATCCAAAAATTCTTATTTTTCTTTATTTTATGTATTTCAAACTTCCAAAGCCCATATCTTCATTTGAACTCCGATTTGAGTTATTCAAATTTATGTATTCATATAAAATCATTACCTTTCATTTGGTTCTAGTTTTGTAATTTTTGGATTTTATTTGGTATTGTTTTATTTATTTTGTTCTTTTCGCACGTATAGATTCTGACATTTCGGAAGGATTCTTCGACGCGACGACCGAAGCGTCTCAACTCTTCAACGAAGGCAAGTCATAGACCTTTGATCATGTTATACCTATTTTGTAAAATTATATTATTTTTATATCAACATGCATAGCTAGTTTTATAATAACTACTTTTAGGAATAGTTAAATAGCCAATTTTCATTATGCCACCTTGGATAATTGCTATCGACATGTCCCCTTGAATGACATAAACCCTTGGACACCATAGGATGGTTAATTATCGGTTGGATATTATTGTAATGCAACATGGGTACGTATTATGCTTAGTCATGCTTTAGCTATTCATTGGGATTCATGATCACATGCTTAAATGTTTAATCTTGACTTAATGAAAGATGGGATTGTGGTGCGACCACTATTGTTAAAAGATGTTGTACCAAGGCAAGGGTTTCCATTTAGTCGGGTTGAACTAAAAATAATTTATACTAGGGCGAGTCATCGTGCAGTAAAGAGGATGCAGGAAGCACCTTGGGATGTGGTTACCTCGCCTGAGTAGTCTTTAAGGACTTAACCTTGTAAACCATTGAACTGGGCCATATCGTGCATTCACAAGCCCATTATGGGGTGGACCTATCTGAATAATTAGTAATATTTTGAGTCGGTTCTGTTTTGGTTGATGAGCGACGCAAGAGGGGGACAGGAAGGCGAATCCTTAGCGAGCATAACCGAGTCAAAACAGAGCTTTATAAAGGTTTTGTCACGTGCTCTAGACTGCTTACTTAAGGTAGTGGGCGGTGGTATCAATGGATGCCAAACAAACTAGAGAAGTCGTGTCTTGTGGATCAAGCTGTACAACCTTTGCAGATTGTAAAACTATTCGAATAGTCATGTCCCCAGTTATGGACAATGCCTAGTGATTTCACACGAGGGGTAGATTTTCATAAAAATGTTGGAATGGTTTGGATGGAATAGTTTGGCTGGAATGGTTGGGAAGTGAACGGGTGTTCACTCGTTGCTTCAAAGAACTTGATTACTTATGTGTTAATCTTTTAAACATCGCTTTGCAATCTACTTATTGTATTTAATGTCAATACAACTTTCTGTAAATTAAACACAAAGCTTTCCTTGTTCAAGCCTTGTATGAATACTATTTGGATACATTTCTCTACGATTTGCTGAGTACTTTATGTACTCACGGCTATACGCCACTTGTTGATCAATCCCTGTAGCAGAACCAGAGAACACCAAGTTCTACGATGAAGACTTCTTTGAAGACTATGCGAACTAGGATGTGTCCTCCACTCGATTGCCTGTGGGCATGTCGGTTGGCCTCCACGAGTTCTGTAGGTCTCCACTGCAAGTTATCTTTTGTTGCTAAGCCCTGCGTGGCAACCTTTGTAAGACTTGACCATAAGGTCATTTTGCTGCTATTAATATTACTTTGTCTGCTTCATTAGTCACTTCGTTGTGTGGATATGATAACATTTTTGTTACAACTGTGTGTGCTAGCTACTGATCTGTGACTAGCTTGGAATGCACAGAGGATCTTGGGTTGCATACGTGGGGTCCCAACAAAAATCTTCAGTGGAAATCGGTATGATCGCTTTTTATGAGTGGTACTACTGTTGTGCGGTAGTACTGGGTTTTACATGGGGGTATGTTTATTCCAGAGAGCATATTTTTGAGAGTTTTCACCTCCCATGCAGATCAGTAGTACCGCATCTGAGAAATGGTACTCCCGGTGAGCAGTAGTACCAGATTCTAGTTGGCAGTATGCTTTTTCCAGATAGTGTGTTTTTGGGATACCTTTATCCTCTAGAAATTGGTTGTACTGATTGAGCAGAGCGGTGCTACCGCAGTGCGGTAGTATCGAATTCTAGTTGGTTGCGACTGTCCAGAAGGGCTGACGAGGATTAGCAGTTATTTTGTATAGCCAATATGATTTAGTTAGAGGCCAAATCAAAGAGTTCATCCAACACGAAAGTTGTAGGCAATCCTTTAAGCATTCCAGATTGGTAGAGAACTTGATTTTTAGTTAAGCCAATCAAAAGATATGAATTTTCTTCTACCACAATAGTTCTGATTGACAGATTGTAGATGTAGAAACTTTATCTGATCCTTAGATATATTAGATGACCGAATCAGAAAACCTTGCCAACTAGGTTATCGTAGATGATTTCTTCATGTGTTCAGAGAGTCCAAAATTACTCCTTTCCGAGCTTCGTAGTAAAAGATATGAAGATTTTAGTACTGCTGTCCAGTGTGACCTTCCGCTAGACTGTCGGGTAAATTGAGTAGAACCAATATTCGAATCTTGCGTTTTGGGAAGACGGGTTAGGTGGTGTGAGTAGAGTATACTTTTCAGAGCGTTCTTATGTTAGTAATTCTCTTGTATAGGAGAAGGGGTTCCGGAGTTAGGGGCATCGTTCTTGCCTCCCCGCACGTCGTAGCGAAAAAGGCAAGTATATTTGTATGGTTGTGTTGATATGAGCATTTCCTTGTACGATAAATGAATGGTGAACAATGTTTGATGCGTACTTATTCCTGTTCATAACTGGTTACATGGTTCTGTTATTATATGTCTTTGTTTCATCGAGTTCATTCATGCATGCAAGTATTGTTCTTGTTACACCCACGGGAGTGGGTAGTGAAGTCTCATCATTCCAACATGGGCAAGTAAGATCTACTATTCTAATGTGTACAATTTGGATCTCTATTTTGAAATGTTCTTCAAACGAGGCTTCGATCCCCGCATTTTGGATAATGTGGGAATAAGTGAACATCGACGGGTGTTCACTAGCTATACCGCTATAAGCAGAAGAGGAGATAATGCATTTCATTCATTCATATAATTTCTGCCATTCCATGTTCTTATTCTATATATTGTAACTGCCATGTTCTTATTCATTGTTGTTCATACTATTCGGTTGTACTTGTTGAGTCATGGACTCAATCTTGCTCTATTATTATTATTTTAGATGACTATTGATGACGTTTCATTCGGTAAGGGGTAGCACACTTGGAATCACAATCTACACTCATTTATTTGATTCATTGGATATGAGACATGAGAAACTTTTATTTTAGCATGATGACTTATATTCAAGACATGATGGTATTGAATAACCTTAGATGTTTGGTTTACATTAATCTTGGTTTATTCTCTTGCTATATTCATAGGACTAATTTATCTTCGATTGTCATAGTATCATGCTTGTGTTGTTGTGACCCGTGGATGGTTTCTATCATTGATATGCTTGTTGTAATTTTATAGTAAGTTGTTGTAAATTATATGGTTAGAGTAGCTTAGTGGCATTCCAGGCTCAATGTTGGGCTGGGGTGTTACAGAATGAAACTCTCACCTCAATGCTCAAGCGATGAATGCTCTATTCGGAGCTTTAAATGTGGATAGGTTCAATCGAGTGAGCAATCTTGAAACTGCTCATGAGATATTGATTACGCTCTCGAAAATTCATGAGGGCACATCCACGGTTAAAGAAGCCAAATTGCATAGCCTTCGGATCAAATATGAGATATTTACAATGTTGCCTCATGAAAATATCACCGGGATGTATTATAGACTCAGCAACATTGTAAATGAACGCAAAGGTATTGACACTAACTTACTTGATGTTGATATTGTGCGTAAAATGCTTAGGGCACTACCGGATAAATAAAAGACGTTGGTGACTCTATTTCTCAACTCTCCCGAGTTACCAAGATTGATACTAACCGCACTCTTGGGCAACCTCATAACCAATGAGTTGTACAAGAAAGACAAGGAAGAGCTTTTGGAGTCATCTTCCTAAAACAAGAATATTACTGCTTTCAAGGCAAAAGCGAAATCAAGTGATGAAGAGGATGAAGAAGAAGACTCCTAAGAAGAATTCGCTCTCCTTGTGAGGAGAATGAAGAAATTCATGAGAAGACGCCCATATCGAAGCTTTAATTTTGACAAGAGCAAGAAAGGGCAATCCTCCAACGACAACAAGCGCTATAGCAGTATCCGTTGCTATGAGTGTGATGAGAAGACCATCAAGGAAGCTTTGTTGCTATTCTCCACTCCTACTTAACTCAATGCAAAAGGAGATAAGGTAAATGCCATTAATGATAATGAACCTTCATATGATGAATTAATGGATATGCGTGAAGATTTGAATGCATATCTTGGAAAAGAAAAGTCAAAATTTAAAGTATTGAGAAAAGAGTATATCTCTCTAAAAGAGTCTTACGAGGAGCTAAAGGAGGCTCGTGACTCTCATTCGAATGTTGGAGTTACGTGCAATCTAATGAATGAGATGCCTAGAGTAGAACATACTCCAAATGTTATATCAATGTCTAGCACTTCTACATCATGTGATGATATGTCATCCATGCTATGTTACTCTAAAATTGATTCAATTGCTAATATGGCTAATACATGTGACCCATTGCTCATTGTTAAAAATCATAAGCTAAAAGAGCAAGTCACAAAATTGGGCAAACGTTGGGAAAAAATGCTTCAATGGACAAGCAATACTTGACAAGCTATTATATGATCAAAGATGCTCATTCAACAAGGAATGACTTGATTTATTGCCAAGAAAGGTAAGAAACCAATTTACAAGCCCGCAAGGTTTGTAAAACAAAATAGGAAATATTGCAAAAATGTCTTAATATTGGTCATTTACAAAATGCATGTTCTATTGGTAATGTTTAGTCTAATGGCACTTACGATTCATGCTACTATCTTAGAAAATCGAAAGATGGCAAAGTAGGAGCAAAGTTTATTGGCACTTCAATTTTAAGCACGAAAAATAATATCATTTGGGTGCCTAAAACCTTGCCCACTAACCTCCAAGGATGTGAACTACAAGACCAGTGGAAAACATTGGGTGCTTGATAGTGGATGCACACAACACATGACCGATGATAGAAAGATGTTCACCACATTCGAGAATAGAGAACAAAATGACAAGATCACTTTTGGTGACAATAGCAAAGGAAAGGTTATAGGATTGGGTAAAATCGCTATCTCAAATGACATTTCCATTTCTAATGTATCTTTACTTGAATCACTAAATTTCAATTTGTTATCTGTTGCTCAAATATGTTACCTTGGTTTAACTTGTTCATTCTCTCAAGATGGTGTTTCCATTTTTAATGAAAAAAATAACTCTTTAGCCTTCAAAAGATTTAGATTTTGAAATCTTTATCTAGTTTATTTTTCTTGAAAAGATTCATGCTTGACAACATGTTTGATTGTAAAAACTTCTTTGGGTTGGCTTTGGAATAGAAGGCTAGCTCATGTTGGTATGATTCAACTTAAAAAGTTTTTCAAATATGATATAGTTGTTGGCTTGAAAAATATGAAGTTTGAGAAGAATAGATATTGTAGTGCTTGTCAAGCTAAGAAACAAGTTGCAAATTCTCATCCTTCCAAAAGTATCATATCAACTTCTAAACCATTGGAACTCTTACATATGGATTTGTTTGGGGCGACAACCTATAAGAGTATCGGGGATAATTGCTATTGTTTATTCATTGTGGATGATTAAATACACATGGTATTCTTCCAAGATGACAAAGCCGAAACCTCTGGTATTTTCAAAAGTTTTGCAAAAGAGGGTCAAAATGAATTTGATTTCAAAATTAAGAAAATCCGTAGTGATAACGGTTCTGAGTTCAAGAACACTAAAATTGAAGATTTTTGTGATAAACTTGGAATAAAGCACGAATTTTGCACAACCTACACTCCGGAGAAAAATGGAGTTGTAGAAAGGAAAATATTTGAACATTAATTGTAATAGCTAGGACAATGCTTGATGAATATAATATTTTCGATAGCTTTTGGGCAGAAGCAATCAATACCGCTTGTCATGCCATAAATCGTCTTTATTTGCATCATCTCTTGAAAAAGACTTTTATGAGCTTCTTGTTGGAAGAAAACCAAATATTTTATATTTTTGTGTATTTGGTTGCAAATATTATATTTTGATAAAAGGTAACCTTTGCTTTTAAGAATATTCACTCTCATTGAATTCCCTTGAGCTCTTATACACTCACTACTCAATAGCTTTGAATTCCCAATTTGAGGTAGCTGAGAGCATTCAAGCTCATTGCATCATTTGTTGATCTTGTTGGCACTTGATTTTCCTCAAGCAAAATATTTGGTTTGTTACTCTTGGTGCTTGCCGGCACCTAGACGGCTTTGGAGGAAGTTTGCGCGGTGAGCTCTTCAAAGAAGATTGTGAATAGTCCCGGTAATAGATTGTGAAGTGGTTGCTTGCTGAATCTCCAGAATGGAGGAAGAGTAGCGATAGTGATCAAGAGTCAAGGCTTAATTCGTGGGGCTGACTTGATTTGTTCAAGTTTCCTCAACGTGGGCTCGTGAAGACCGGCAAGTCTTCGATACCATTGGAAAAACTCCATTGTCTTCATTGTGGTTTATTTTTTGTCTTTACTAATTCCGCATTTATATTTCTAGCTATTTACTTGTGTAGAATTAATTGGCTAGAATTGTATCTAGTATTGACTTTGTCTCATATTTGTCTTAAAAGGCTTAATAGTTCTTTTATTGTATTTGTTCTAAGAAGTCTTGTTAAAGCAATCTAGTTTAAAATTGCCAATTAGTTAAAAAGTTTTAAAAACCTCCTATTCACCCCACTTCTAGTCGGTTATCCTTGATCCTACACCCATCCGCCGGTGATGGGACTGGGCCGCCGACTGGCCGGTGAGGGATCCTCAAGGCGGAGGAAGACGCAGATGGGGTTGCCGTTGTAGGCGGAGGCTGTTACATCTGCAAAGGAATGTGGACACACACGCACTCAATGCTATCGCTTGGGAAGAGTTCTTAGTCTAACTGAAACTTTGAACAAAATGAAAAAAAACTCTGAAGAACAATGTAGCTCATTTTGACACGAACGACAACTGCATCGTTTTCCTTCTCTGTTATCTCTTATAAATTAAATCGAAAGAGAATACAATGAAAGTGGATCTTACATCTTCGGTGAGCACTAAGCTCGATCCGAGGCTCATGCAATCACCCAGGGGACCGGCTCCCACTAGCATAAAAACTGCAACTGACTGAAAACAGCTAACGGAACTAAATGTTGAATGCAGTCAGAAGCAAAACTACATGTAGCTACATTTGCGCCACTACTGCACTCACCCACGACGCCCACATTTGCACTAAAACTAACTAATGCAATCTTAATGAGTCAAGATTATTTCCAACATTTCCCCCTAATCTTGACTTGACTTACCCCGCATCTGAAAAGCCGATATTCTGACGCATCTTCAAGAAGTCCTGCCCTCCTCTTCTTGGCACGAGGTTGACTACACGTACATGGACTTGAACGGAGCCCACACATCTTTGTCGATCATCTTCTTAGAGAGACACGGAGATAGCCGCCAATGCCATCTTGTCCTGTTGGTTGTTGATGATGTGGTACCGCAACACCATCGCCTTGTTGCGGCCTCCCACGCCACCGTTGTCAAAACGGTCTCGCACCTACAGCCGTCATTGTCGGTATCACACCAACGTTTTCTCGCAATGGCACCACACCGCCACGTCCAAGAATACAGACTCACACCGTGGTTCATGGCCTTCACCACGAGCGTGCCGTCCTAGCATCCTCTTTCTACCACAAATTCGTCGCCAGTGGCACAACTCACCGGGCGAGTCCGACCTTTGACTCTTCTTGCGACGACGACCTCCATGCCATCGCCATTAGTCGGCCTCATGTCGACTCTCCTAACAGTGGCTCCGCACCGCCGTACGTTGCCCTTGGCCGCGACAATCATGTTGACGTTGTCGCTACACTCGGAGCGGCACCGCTCCACACCCACCACGCGCATGCTAGTAGATGTCGTCGCCACTTAGCACAAGATGTGGCTACCGAAACTCACGCCACTAACAAACTCTAACATGCAAACTAACACAAATGCATGTACACAGTTCACACAACGTGTACAATGCCGACTAAAAAAGATTAACTAATAGCTGCTGCATCGCGCGTGCTGTGCCACCGTCGCTACCTTGCCGCATGTACAGCTTGTTGTCTTCCATGGTGGTGCTGGTAAGCTACTGTCGCCCCTGTCGCATCCTTCCTGCCTAGCGCAGCATGTCCATGCTGCTGTCGCCACCGCCACGGGAGCCCGATGCTCCGTCATCGCCACGCCTTGCCCTTGAAGAATCTAGACCTACCATTATGAGTTAATGGAGTATTTTGGTGATTAATGACAACTATATTTGTGAGACTAACACTTTGATTGCTATACCTATTGTTTAGTCTCAATTGGATGAAAATGTGAAAATCGAAGAGGTATGCATTTGACATTATATTCTTATATCTTGTTGCATTTCTCAGATCCAAAATATAGGTTGAACTCCACCAAAAGTCTAACTTGAATATCTGTATATGTTTTTATTACACATTCGTGTGTGCACACATTTAGGGGGGTTCACTCTATGTTTTGTAGTTTTATAAGTACTGATCCATATTTCTTTATCCACATATGCTTGAGATCTCTACTTAGAAACATACCCCTGAGTATATAAAATTTGTGTAGTTCATATATACTCACATTGCTCAATATTCAATTATTTATAATTGTGATGGTTGTCATTAATTACCTAAGAGGGAAATATTGAAGTATCTTGACCCACTATTATGAGTTAATAGTGTGTTGTGGTAATTAATGTCTATCACATTGTGGAACTAATATTTTTCCACGAGTTGGTGAAATAGATTGAGTTCCATAATGATAATGACTTGGGATGACATCATGATTTGATTGTCTTAGGATGACATCATGATTTGATTTTCATCAAGTCAAGTGAAGGATGCATCATGTGTTGATGCATATCAAGATCTCGAAGAGAAGATGATCATGAGTTGATCATCAGATCAATAGAAGACCCATCATGTGTTGATGGAGGGCATGTGAAGAAGATCGTCATGTGTTCATGATATTCAAGTCAAGATTCGGGGGTGAAGGATATCATCATGTGTTGATAAGCATCAAGATTAGATCCCGAAGTGGAGCCGGTCCAAGTGGTTGGACTTACCTCGGAGGTGTTTGGCTTAATTCCTAGAGCCGGTCCAATTAATTTGGGCTTACCTCAACGTGAATTATGGGAGACCGGCAAGTCTCCAAACACCACAGAAAAAATCATTGTATCATTGTGGTTTGTTCTCTAGCATACCGAAGGCTCAGTATGCAAGCATATATCGAGGCTCAAGGGCACGCTTATTTGGCTAAAGGTGAAAAATCCTTATGTCGTGCGGTACCGATGACGATACGATCACTCCGGATGTGGAGGCCAACAAAGAAAGCTCGAATTATTTGATCCAAGGCCTTAGTCGATCCGAGTTTGAGCGTGTTGCTCACTTATGTCCGCTCACGAGATCTGCGGACTCTTTGTGACTATCATGAAGGGTCCATGCGATCAAGGAAGTGAGACAGAACCCACTCAAGAAAGTATACTCAAAGATCGAACAAAGGCCCGATGAGTCTTTGGATGAGCTGTGGGGAAGATTCTCTAAGATTCTTCATGATCTCCGGCCGTTGACTGGTATTTCTCGAGTGCGAGAATGCACGCCACTTCGGGTGCTCTTGATGTGAAGGTGCTGGGAATGAAGATCACTTCCATCAATGACAACATCTTGTCATGAGTGAGCTTACCATGGATAAGCTTTACTCAAGGTTGAAGACGCATGAGATTGACTTTATCTCGCGTCTCCCCAAGACAGAGTCGATGGCATTAAGGGTTGTTCTTCTGATTCTATTGATTGTAGCTCATCTGGTTTTTCATTATCTGCTTTACATTCTTTAAGCGATGAGCAACTTGAGAAATTGCCCGAGGATGACTTAGCCCTCCTTTCCACCAAATTCACAAGTGCGTACAACAAAGTGAGGAATAGGAGGAGCGGACCTATCACGTGCTTCGAATGTGGTGAGCCAAACCACATTCGCTCCAGGTGCCCCAAGCTAAAGGGCAAGGAGGAGAAGGAGACACGAAGACATCCCCAGGAAAGGGATGCTAAACCCAAGAAGACAAACTATCGAAAGTTTGTCAGCCGGGTCCTTGCCGCTCTTGAGAATGTAAATATGAGCGATGTGGACTCGGAAGAGGACGACGAGAGTGACTCGTGGCAAGAAGAAGGCGCATGACTTCACCGCATGTGTTTCATGGCCAAGAACACCACGACAAATGACTCCTCCAATAATGAGGATCCTTTAGTGATCCCGATGAGGTATGCCCTTCTATTGCCGACATGAAAAGGCGTTGGTGCTTCTTGAATGTAAATTGCATAAGCAAGTAAAAATGATTAAGAAGGTGACATTATGATTGATAATTTGAACCTAGAAGTGGTTAGGCTAAAATCTATTAATCTCGATGATTTTGTGAATCTGCACTAGCTTGCTTAATGACTTGACAAGCTTGAAATCTGCTCATTCCTCTCATCACGAATCAACTTAAAGATGCTCTCGATGAACTAGAATCTCTCAAGTCTAGTTACGCTTGCTTAGATGCCATTTCTCTTGATGTGACCGCCATGGAAGCTATCCCTTTAACTTGCTCAAATTGTGCTTTGCTTGAATTAAAACCGGATAGCTCCTTAAAAGAATTGCAAAATTTGATGCTAGTCACACATGCTCTCATTGTAAGAATAATAAGATTAAGATGCAAGAGATGAAAGAAATGCTAGTTTACTCTAGAGTTGCATCTTGTGAAAATTGTCCCAAGCTTACAATTGAGATTGAGGCCTTAAACAAGACCCTTGAAGAAAAGGCTAAAATTGAAAGATCCATGTCTTTCTTGCTTCTAAGAAAGTTATTGATTCTAACTCTTGTGCTTTAAATGTGAAGTTGAAACCATGATTAATCGATTCAAGAGGCATTTAGAGTCAAATTTAGGAAGCGATTGAATAGGATTAGAGAATCCTATTGTGTGTCTTGTGAGGCCTTCAAGGTGGAAGTGGCCCTTCTTAAGAGTAAGAACAATGAGGTAATCAAGTCTAGCAAGTGCACTAGATGTGAGGGTTTAATGAAAGAAAATGATTACCTCAAGGTGACTCTTGAAAAGTTTTCAAGTGGGAAAAAGAAACTCAACATGATTCTTGATCAATCCAAGGTGAGCGTGAAAAATAGTGGTCTAGGTTTCAATCCCCTAGAGCATTCCAAGAAAACCCACCTAGGATTGCTAGAGTTGTGAAGAATGGTTTGTTTGAGCTAGAACCTCCTAAGCCATCGGGGTTGTTTTCAAATACCGGTTTTGCTCAAACTCTTTCTCGCAAGAAAGGTGCTTTCACTCATCTTTGTACATGCCTCTCAAAAGGTTCAGTACCATTGCACCTTCTGCAAGAAAGAAGGCCATACTATTGAGTTCTGCTTCAGGAGAGCAAACCTTGAGAGAAAAGAGAGGATGAGCGTCCTAAGATCCATTAGAGGAGTCCCTTCTCCGGTGTAGTCTCTAGAGCTAGGCGACTGCTTATCGCACCACACATAGGCCTAGATTTGTAGAGAACTTTGTAGACTCTTTTGGTGGGTCTAGGCAAGATGTTGGATTAGGACATCGTGAGGAGAGACCACGGGTAGCACCTAGACAGGGGAGTATCGATCTTTTGGTAGATCGTTTTTAGAGGTCTAGGTGGTCCTCATGTGCATTCTTGTGATTTTATTCTGATCATGTTTACGCTACTTCTCTCGCCGCTTCCTAGACATCGTGCTTCTCAGTACTGGATCCCTCGATCATTTATCACTAACCCCAGTACTGAGGCACGGATGTTTTCTGATTGTGCTTTTTAGGTCTGTCGTGCGAGGAAGGAGTTAGGTCCGTCGTGCGAGGAAGGAGGACATATGGCTTGTTGACTCCGGGTGTTCTCGACATATGACTGGAGATTCTAGATGGTTCTCCTCCTCACGTGCATCCGCAATGAATTGATTACATTTGGGGATGCTTTACCGGACCGTGATCGCAAAGGGCACCGTCTTGCGCCAACGACAAGTTCATGCTAAAAGACGCCGCTTTGGTAAGTAAGTCGAGGTATAATCTTCTATCTGCTTCTCACCGCTTGATGAGGGTCTAGAAGTGAGGTTTAAGAGAGGTGAGTGCAGAGTTCTAGATTCCTCAGGTGAGCTTGTTTTTGAGATCTCCAGATTTGAGAAGATCTTCTGTGCAAATTTCAGCATTTCTTCTGGTTCCAGTCCTAGGTGTCTTGTAGCCTCTGATTCTCATGACCTTGTTTTGTGGCATCGTAGACTTGGGCATATAGGTTTTGATCATTTGTCTAGAGTCGCTTGCAAGGACTTGATTAGAAGTTTGCATAGGTCAAGGTCATTAGAGATCTTGTGTGCTCACCTGTAGACATGGTAAGATGGTGTGCTTCCACCCACCACTTACTTTAGTAATGATCGATGGACTGGATGACTTCTTCACTTAGATACTGATTGGTCCTTCTAGAGTTCATCACCGGTGGGAAATGGTATGTCTTTGGTGGTTGTGGATGATTACTCCGGTATTCATGGGTTTATTTTCTTGCTTCTAAGGACGAAGCATTTGGATTCTTTAGAGATTTGATCCTTAGAATTCTTTGTTGATATACCCGAGCTTTGAGAGCCATTAGGAGTGACAATGGGTCGAGTTCAAGAATTCTTCTTTTCTACCTTCCGCACCGATAGGGGAATTGAGCATCGATTTTCTTCTCCTAGAGTTCCTCAAACAGAATGGTGTTGTAGAAAGGAAGAACAGAACCCTTGTAGAGATGGCTCGGACCATGCTAGATGAGCATTCTACTCCTAGGAGATTTTAATGAGGCGATCTCTCGCTTGTTATATTTCCAACAGGGTTTTCTTGAGATCTGTGGTTGGAAAGACTTCTTATGAGCTTAGATTTGGTCATTCTCCCAAAGTCTCTCATTTCAAGATTTTTGGTTGCAAGTGTTTCATTCTTAAACATGGCAATCTTGATAAATTTGAGTCTAGATGTTTTGATGGCATATTTCTTGGTTATCCTGCTCATTCTCGTGGCTATCGTGTTTTTAATGTTGACACTAACAAAATTGTTGAGACTTGCGAAGTCACCTTTGATGAGGCTAGTCCTGGTACTAGACCCGATGCTTCAGGTACACAGGTTCCTCAAATTCAAGGAAGCATTTTAAATCGATGATGATTCGAGGATGAAGAACCAAATCCTCCTCCACCGCTTCGAGAGGGTGGAGAGCCCGCTACTACTACGCCGGGCCACCGAGCGACCTCCTCCTATCCCCACCGACGATCTGAGTGGCTCTGTTCCTACCTCCACAACTCATGAGGTAGAGGCCACGTCTGCACTAGGAGCACCTCTTCGCATACATCGACAACATCCATCTGAGCAGATGATTGGGGATCTTCAAGAGCGAGTCACTCGCTCCAGGTTTATGTCTCCTGATTCTCATGCACATTCTGCTTTTGTCGCCTCTTTCGAACCCCAAGATATCACCCATGCTTTATCTGATGCCTCTTGGGTCAATGCCATGCATGAAGAGCTTGAAAATTTCAAAAGAAACAAAGTCTGGGTTTTAGTTGAACGACCTTCTGATTCTCATGTTATTGGAACAAAATGGGTTTTTAAAAATAAGCAAAGTGAGGATGGTTTGGTTGTTCGCAATAAGGCTAGACTTGTAGGTCAAGGTTATTCCCAGGTAGAGGGCTTAGACTTTGAGGAGACCTTTGCTCCAGTAGCTAGATTGGAGGCCATTCGCATTCTTTTAGCATTTGCAACATCCAAAGGTTTCAAGCTTTTTCAAATGGATGTTAAAAGTGCTTTCTTGAATGGCTTCATAGAAGAAGAGGTCTTTGTTAAGCAACCTCCTGGTTTTGAAAATCAAAAATTTTCGAATCATGTTTTTAAACTCTCTAAAGCCCTGTATGGATTGAAACAAGCTCCTAGAGCTTGGTATGACAGGCTTAAGAGTTTCTTGCTTGAAAATGATTTCAAAATGGGAATGGTTGATAAAACCTTGTTTACTCTCGTGCATGGCGTTGATTTCTTGTTTGGTTCAGATTTATGTGGATGATATTATTTTGGTGGTTCCTCTCATGCTTTGGTGTCTAGATTTTCAGATTCAATGAGCAAGTGAGTTTGAGATGAGCATGATGGGAGAGCGACATTCTTCCTTGGCCTACAAATCAAGCAAGCGAAAGAAGGCACCTTCGCTCACGAGTAAGTATACAAAGGACCTTCTTCGGCGCTTCAATATGGGAAGCGAGAGGCCAATGTCTACTCCTATTGCTACGACCACCGTCTTTGGACCACGATGAGGATGGAGAGTCCGTGGACCGTAAGAGTACCGCTTGAGATGATTGGATCTCTCCTCTATCTTACAGTACGAGGCGGACATACAATTCGCCGTATGTCCGTGCGCTCGATTTGAGCTTCCTCGTGCTTCTCATCGTCAAGTCAGACGCGATCTTCGTGTATCTTCAAGATACGCTTGATTTTGGACTCGTATTCTTCTTCTTGGCTCTTTCAATTCGAGCATTTTACGATCTTGATTTCACGGTGTAGAGTTGATAGGAAGAGTACTTCGGCACTTGTCATTTCTTGGGCACATCTCTTGTTTCTTGGTCTTCTAGAAAATCTTACATTGCCTGATCTCATACCGAGGCCGAGTATGTAGCCGCTTGATGGTCGCTTCTCGAGTTCTCTGGATTTTGTCCACGCCGCGAGACTATGGGTTATCTTTGGGAAGTGTTCCTCTTTTTACTGTGACAACACTTCGCAATTAATATTGCCAAAACCCAAAGGCAACATTCCAGACTAAACACATTGACATTCGATTTCATTTTTCGAGAGACCATGTTGAGAAAGGTGATGTTGTGCTTCACTTTGTAGAGTCCGAGCAACGACTTGCGATATTTTCACTAAAACTCTTGATTCTTCTCGCTTTGTCGCTTATGGGAGAGTTAGGGTTATTAGTCCTATTGGGTGCTTTGAGGGGAAGTTGCTCTTTTGCATTCATTGTATTATAATGCATGTTTCAATTCATTTGTCTTGCATTGTATAATAAAATTAGTGGAGCTTTGATTATTATCCTTGTATGACTAAATTTCATCTTCTATAACTTGTCATATCAAGTGATAGCCGCTAGACTTCTTTTATGGCTCTTCGTGTTTGGCTTAGCCTTTGCCTTGCTAGCTTTGTATCTCGTGAGAGATTTGAATCAAATCATGTCTTGTTGGATCTTGTGACTAGTCTTGCTCTAGTGATCCTCTTATGATTCTCGCCATGTCTTACAAAGTTGAATTGAGTCTTGAACTTATTCGAGTTGAAAATGAGCTTTTATCTTATTAAGTCAAGCAAATGAAAATGAGATTTTCTCGTATGAAAAATCGATCTCACCAATCCTTTCTCATGAGACGGCTTGCCATTGCACTCGGCATGAACTCGGGGAGTTTTGGATGACCTAGATCATTCTTTTAAGCTTATCGCTTGAGATGGTCGCAAGCAAGGCTTGAGATCTAGCACAAGAAAAAAAGGAGAAAGAAAAGAAAAATTGCCCAAAAGGGCTAAGTGCTTGAGCTTTGCTTCAAAAGAATTTTCTTAATGCTCAAAATACCTCAATTCTTGTTTTGAGTCTCTTTTTACTTATAGACATGGCTTG
Organism: Hsuehochloa calcarea; assembly: GCA_036346395.1. Classification (NCBI taxonomy): domain Eukaryota; kingdom Viridiplantae; phylum Streptophyta; class Magnoliopsida; order Poales; family Poaceae; genus Hsuehochloa; species Hsuehochloa calcarea. The sequence continues at coordinate 5,822,261 of CM070615.1, read as the reverse complement.
ACTCATTTTGGTTGCTTTGAGTGAATCTATGATTTTGAGCAACCTTTCATGATTTCAATTACGTTAATCTCGATTGTCGCTATCTTGGTTTTAGCTTTGCAAAGACACGCTTTGCCATGATTGAATATAGCGTCTTCTCCTTATATGGCTTGGTATAATACTTGTACTGTCTACATGTATAATGGTCATGGCTCCTTTTCACTAAAGCTCAAAAATAAAGTCATTCCTTCATGCTCTTTCTTTTTCATGCATCTTGATGAATTCATTGTCAAAGGGGGAGAAAGATTGTGAAGAAAATGTTTGGAGTTTGGAGCTTTTGGTAATATACAAGGTTTCATATAAAAGAACATACAAAAAAAACCCCCTTTTGAAAATTTGTGATCATAGTGAGTTGAGTCTCTGGGTCTTATTGTCTTTTTCTGATCTGATTTGCAATTCAAGAAGACTCACAATGATCAAAGGTCAAATAGAACATTTTGTCTTTCATATGGACCTTTGTGAGATTTTTGGCTACTTTCTGGAAATTGAATCGTTTTGTGCTTTCATTGCCTTATCTCATTTGCCTATACTATTCGAAGCCACTTGGTCGGTTCTAAGTTTTTCTTGCTTATGGACCAAGTTGTGCCTTTATGCTAAAACAGAATTTTACTTTTCATTTTGAAAAACTACATTTTCTTGAAAATTGCCAATGTGTTCACATCATGATTTGAGTGAAGGATGCATCATGTGTTGATGCATATCAAGATCTCGAAGAGAAGATGATCATGAGTTGATCATCAGATTAATAGAAGACCCATCATGTGTTGATGGAGGGCACGTGAAGAAGATCGTCATGTGTTCATGATATTCAAGTCAAGATTCGGGGGTGAAGGATATCATCATGTGTTGATAAGCATCAAGATTAGATCCCGAAGTGGAGCCGGTCCAAGTGGTTGGACTTACCTCTTGGTGGAGAGGCTTTGAGGTGTTTGGCTTAATTCCTAGAGCCGGTCCAATTAATTTGGGCTTACCTCAACGTGAATTATGGGAGACCGGCAAGTCTCCAAACACCACAGGAAAAAATCATTGTATCATTGTGGTTTGTTCTCTAGTGATTTACTTTGTGCAATTTACATTACTAGAATAAAATTACTTACATATCTTTGTATATTTGCTATCATTGATATAGTCTTATATTGTTGGTGCACTTAGTAAGACTAGTTGTTTTAGACCTTAATTGTGCAAAACTGATTTGACTTACTCTTTCGCATTAGAAATCGGTTGTAGTCCAAATATTTTTAAAACCGCCTATTCACCCCCACCTCTAGTCGGCCTACTTGATCTTACAAGTTGTATCAGAGCTTGTTCTCTCATTTCATTAGACTTAATCATCTAGAGAGTAAAGGATGGCCACTAGTGATATAGTGTACCTAGGTGAAGCACCTCTATTTGATAGCACAAATTATGCTTATTGAAAATGTGCATGTCATGAAACTTTAAGATCATGAGCCCTAAAATATAGCGGATTGTAGATGTGAGTTTTTCTCCTCCAAAGGATCCTCTTACCCCAACTATTGAGGAAGAGAAATGCTCAGATCTCGACGCTCAAGCAATTAACGTCTTATTTAGTGCTTTGAATACAGAGGTGCTCGATGAAGTATGTAATCTAAAGAACACTCATGAAATGTGGACCCATCTTCAAGACAATTATGAAAGGTCCACCTCAATCAAATATGATTGTATAGAAGAATGGATGTCGGGTGTAGAGTGCTCAACTTCTAGCTCCGACAATGATGAGTCCTCAACCCCATCCACGTCTCCTCATTACTCTATGGCCAAAGGTAATAAGAAGGTAAATAATGATGATGAGGCTTTATATGATGAGTTGATGGATATGCTTGAGGAACTTAACGAGTATTTAGGAAAGGAGAAATCAAAATTCAATGTTTTGAAGAAAGAGTATGTCCCACTTCAAAATAATTATGATGTTCTAAAAGATGAACATGAAACTCTTGCCATGTGTAGCTACTAACTCTTGAATTTTATCTAAGGTTAGCATATCCACCTCTTGTGATTATTTGCTTGATATGCCTTGTTGCTAAAAAATAGACGCTTGTATTTCCTTTATGTCTTGTGATACTAACATTATAGAGGAAAACAAAGAGCTCAAGGCTCAAGTCACAAAATTGGATAATGACTTGAAAAGAAGCTACAAGGGGAAGGCCACTCTCGATGAGATATTGAGAAAGCAAAGATGCTTGCAAGATAAGGGTGGAATTGGCTTCACTCCCAAGAAAGAAAGAAAATAGCAATACAAGGCACAATGCAAAACATACAAAGAAATATATCAAGTGCCTTAGATGCAATGGAAAGGGCCACTATGCCTCGGTGTGTCCTAATCGAATGAATGTCAAGTCAAGACATTCAAAAATGAGGCAAACCGGTAATGAGCAAGATAAGAAGATAAGAAGGGGAAGCAAAAGGCCAACTTGCTACAATTGCTGAGAAAATGGATATTTTAGTAAGGATTGTCCCAAAAAGTATCTCTCCTAAGCCTATTATCTATAATAATCATTATTTACTTAGGAAGGATAAAATGACAATGTGTTTGCTAAATTGTTTTTGAAATTCATCCAAAATACTATCTTGACCTAAGTGGTCACTTTCTAGCACTTAAATGAGTTTTACCATTTGAGTCAAATTTATTCACATGAATAGGTCCATAATGGTATTAATGACTCATACATACAATTTGAATGCTTTAAATTTTATCATATGCTCAATTTGGCATATTTCAAGAAGTCTCATGAAAAATTGCTTTTACTCGGTTCTCAAAATCTCTTTTTGAATAAAAAAATATATTCATTTAAGTTTCTATTATTTATATCTCATGCATAATGACCCTAAAAATTATTTATTGAGTGATTATTATAAAGGATCATTTGCATTCAAGTTCTACTTCTATTTTCAGGCAAAATGATAATACCACGTTTTAACGCCGGTACTACCACTGCCGATTATACCGCACTTCAATAGCGGTACTACCATTCATCTGTGTGGGTTGGCGAAGCAGTTGCCAGAGACCTAGTCAAAAACGTACTCGAAAGCGTACTCGAAGACGTGGTCAAAAGCGTACTCAAAGACGTCGTTGAAATTGTACTTGAAGACGTACTCGAAAATGTGGTTTGATACTATTTGATAATCGGAATGGCCGCATTTGAACGATAGTACTACTGCAGGTCGGTAGTACCAAAAAATATATGGCGGTACGTAGAATACAGAGAATCGGTATAACCGTATGATCTGAGCGGTACTACCGGTGTGCGGTAGTACCGATATTTATTTGGTGGTATGATTTTTCTTGTGTTTTCAATCCTCTGAAAATCGGTAATACCGATATAGCCGAGCGGTGTTACCGTAGTACGGTAACACCAATTTGTAGTTGGCGGTAGTATCGTAACTTTTTGTAGCGGCTATATTAGTCACATTAAATGCACAGCAGTTGGCCGTTGTTCTCAACTGCGATAGTACCTGTCCTGAACGACGGTATTACAGAAAATCCTGATTTTTTCAGGATGTTTGTTCCAACAGCTAGTTTTTGTGTGTGGACCCTCTGTGTATTCTGCACTAGTCCAGGATCACGCTAGTGCACACAGTATCAATATATATGAATATCGATCCACACAAGACGATTAATAGAATAAACGACTAATTTGAATTGAAAATAATGGTTTTGACCTTATGGTTGAGTTTACATTTATTAAGCCACGCGGGGCTGACAATAAATAAAATAGCAGCAGCGGACAAGTAATAAACTTCAGCGAAATCCCATCAATTCACCACAGGCAACTAACTGGGATCAAGACCCTAATGATCGACACCTTCGTAGAACTCCTCTTCAATAGCAGGCGATGACTCCTCCACTTCTGTTGATTGTTTGAAGCAAGTATGAGTACACAACCGTACTCGCAAGTCATACCATATAATGCAATTTATAGATGATGGCTTATTCCAAAGGAATGATTTCTGTGGTTATTTTGCAGAAATGCAACATTTGCAATTGAATACAAATAATAGATTGAAAACATAATTCAAAACAAATAAACAATATTAAGTTATCATTTGATTTCACAAAGACATACGGTCTAAACAAGTTATTCACATAGCCATATGACTTAGATCACACAGCTCCCTTCCCAAAGGTTTTATGAAAATCTACCCCTCGTGTGAATCCCTCAGCATGTCTATGACCGAGGACGCGGCTATTCGAATAGATTGATTAAACACTCTGCAGAGATTGTACACTTTACCCACAAGATATAATCAGTGTGACCAACACTGACAATAACAAAACCATTCAGAAACTTCATCACAACGTTGACACTCCCGATGTGCTTTACTGCCGTCCAACCGATACACACAACGTTTGGGTACGACACACACCGTTGGACAGAGATGCGGCGAACCGTCCCGCGATGTGATAAACACACCTCCAGCCCATCACACAGCTTAACCTACAACCTGAGTTGTCAATGGTAAGATTCCATAACTTACTAAGTTAGGCTCGTCCCATATCAGGCATGTGGTTGTACAGTAAGGCTTAGTTCAATGGCGCACAAAGTTAAGTCTTTAATTGACCAAGGCAAGACTTCTAATTTCTAAGTAAGTCATACAGTTTATCATTTCCTGCACACAGCTCCACCAATCACACAGAATCTACCACTTGCCTCAGTCTAAATCTCTTTCCACCCTGTTGATTAAGTGCAACAGATAACATCAATGAGTAATAGCACACAGCACACACAGTTTCATCACACAGTTCCATAATCACTTAGTCAAGTTTATAATTGCACTCACATAAAATGATGATTCGTGGCATGGCTAAGCAATCTACTCGTATCTAACCAACCCACGTTGGTGCTACGATAATACCAACTAATAATGAACCAACCTAGGGTGACAAAAGATCATGGCATAACAATAGACAAGGTGGACATAACAATTTGGATTAATAACTAAACCCAAAAGCATTTAAATAAATACTTAAAATAGAATGCAATACATTGAAACAAAGTATTTTGAAAACTGGGTTCAATATGATCAAAGGTATAACTTACCTTGGAATAGGTCTAGGTACTGGTCTTGATCTCGAGGCACTTCTCCTTCTTCAAAAGTCCACGAAGAATTAACGTCTACACATAAACGAAACAAATAAGCAAAATAAATAAATAACAGAGGCAAAACCAACTCTAAAAATTAAATAAAAATCATAAATAAATAGATCTCAAATTTATATAAATTTAGAAATTTGAACGGTGGCCTGAGCAATGCTGATCACGATTGTGTAGTCGGTGAGGCAAGGGCGACACGACGGCGGCGCAATTCACCGGAGAAGAAGCTCGGCCGAAAACCCTAAAACTCGAATTGTGGCGGCGCTAGAGTGATCGGGGCGACGAGGGTGGCGGCTCTGGGTTGCGGAGGACCGGGCGAACCCTAGGGCGGCTTTTATAGGCGTCGGGGGGCTCGGGATAAGGAATCCCCAAATCGGGTTGATTCGGACTCCCATTTGAAAATAGAGATATAATCCGTTTAGATCCCGATTGTCAGTAGATAAGGGTGCTGGAGAATCGGGAATACGATTTGGTGCGGAAAACTCGGAAGATTTAGTTGGAAAATCACCGTTGTCGTTTGGAGCTTGAGCTCCAGCAATGGCGGACGCGAGCAACGGCGCGAGGTTGACGACGATACGGTGGAGACGAAGACGGTGGGACCCGCGTAGCAGCGAGGCGAAGCGGTGTGGGCGTGGGAGCGCGTTCGGCCGTTGATTGGGCCACGCGTCGACAGATGCGGCGGAGCGCGCGGTCGAGAGAGAGAGGGACTGACAGGTGGGGACAAGTTTTCTAAAATATGTGCTAACATATTGTTAGCTAGAGGCGGGGCGCGCATGAGTGACGGGTCGACAAGATTAGGTCAGCGCAGAATAGTGTTGGGTTTCGCCCGACATCGCTTCGAGGATTTTAAATAGATTTTCTATTTTAGAAAATACAGAAAATCCAAATAGCAACTAGAAAATAGCAAATAAACTTGAAAAAATTTCAGAAAATTCTAAAAAATATATATTAGCACATAGAATCCAAATAAAATAGTTTTGACAATTGTTGATGTTGGGATTAATCATATTAAATTATTTTGATATGAAGGTCTATATTAAGCTTTAAATAAAAATACTAAAAATTAATAGAAATTCAAATATGAGATTTTTCAAGAAATAATTATTCAATTTTTTTTTAGAGTAATGCACTCGCCCAGACACCGGATTCAATATACGTCGTCGACTCGAGTCATGCATGTACTAGGCCGCGTCTGTGGGCTGAGCCCATCAAATGATCACTTCACTTGGTCGTACACACATTCGGTCCAAAATTCGAATTTAAAAAAATTGGTTCAAACTTTGTACTAAAACTTGTGTTCGTTTTAACTCCTTTCTTGTCGTAATAAATTCGATAGGCAAATCTTTTGCCTACACGTTTCAAAATACGATGTTTAATCACCACAGCATTCACACACCATGCGTAGTTTTCAAATATCACGTTTCGAACAACAGTACATTTTTTACATACCATAGTTTTTGCTTCTATGCTCTGCCAAAGATCAAAACCACTTGTATAAGTCATTTTGGTTCCTAACCTCTCTGGTCAACGTAGTTAGATATATATAGGAGTACAAGCATTACTTAGCTTAGTTCGGTTAGTGCGCTTTACCGACCCAAATTTATGCTTGTTAGGCACTCCTCCGTTCCCAAAATACATGCCATTCTATGACTTGATATAACTTTTTGCCATTTTTGCCCATGTATACCTCTCACAGTTCTATTTCCAATGTCAATTTTTACGGTGAGCAATAAGTAACCTAATAAAGAAGGTTAATATGGTCATTTCTATACATATATTGCCAAATTCCAGAATTATATATATATATATATATATATATATATAGGGAACATATCTAGTGCAAATGGGTAATTGAGTGTTAAGATGCAAATATCAATCTTAACCGTTGGATCATGAAGGGTGTTTAATGTAGGATATTAGATGTGGGAGCATGCAGGCGCATTAATGAAGGCGCGTTGAAGGTGGGAGCATGCAAGGTGATTAAATGGTTTGGGGGTGGGAGCCCGCATTAATCTTGGTTGTTCAATCCAGATCCAACGATCAAGATATCATTTGCACCTTAGCACTCAATTACCCATTTGCACATTGATATGTGTGTGTGTGTGCGCGCGCGTGTGTTTTGTACTTTTAGGAGTATGTACTTTCAATATACTACTTAAACGAATGTATTATACTTCTTTATCACTTCCAGTATACTTAAATATCAATTTAAGACACTCCAGCGTGACTTGATTGAAAAATTTCCATTTGAACCCTTTTTTTTTTTGCTATATACCCTTTTTCATATATAAAATAAGTATACACACAAATTTTGCTTTAAAAAAGTGGGATTTAATAATAAAAATTTATGGAACTCACTTTGGAGTATCTTATAATCACTATTGGAGTATGCTCAAATAGATAAAGAGCTATCATCATACGATTAAGTGACATATCAGAAGTGAGAGTAGGTACTCCCAAGAATACTATACCATTTTCACACACACACACACACACACATTATATATATATATATATATATATATATATATATATATATATAACACTCGTTTCGTACTCTTGGGACTATATACTCCTACTTCCAATATATCACTTAAACGAACATATTATACTTCTTTATCACTTTCAGTACACTTAAATATCAATTATAAGATACTCCAACGTGACTTGATTAAAAAATTTCATTGGAACCCTTTATTTTTTTTTATATACCCTTTTTCATATATAAAAGAACTATACACACAAATTTTGCTTTAAAAAGTGGGATTTAATAATAAAAAAATATGGAACTCACTTTGGAGTATCTTATAATCATTATTGGAGTATGCTCAAATAGATAAAGAGGTATCATCATACGATTAAGTGGCATATTAGAAGTGAGTAGTAGGTAGTGCCAGGAGTACTCTATATATATATATATATATATATATATATATATATATATATATATGGGAACGTATCTAGTACTAATGGGTAATTCAGTGCTAAAGTGCTAATACCAATCTTTACCGTTGGATCTAGATCTTAACCGTTGGAGGTGGGAGCATGCATGGTGTTTAATGAAGACGCATTAATGAAAGTGCATTGAAGGTGGGAGCATGAAAAATGATTAAATAGTTTAGAGGTGGGAGCTCGCATTAATCTTGGTTGTTCAATTCAGATCCAACGGTCAAGATTGGTATTAGACCTTAAGATCAATTACCCATTAAGACTAGACATCGTTCTCTCTCTCTCTCTCTCTATATATATATATATATATATATATATATATATATATATATATATATATATATATATATATTCCCTCTCCCTATCATGTTAACGTCACAAAACACTATAGTCGTTGCTATTGCTTCAAGGCAGATAGAACAGCCAGAAATGCAACAAACATGCATGTTTTATCCCCCTATCTCTTTGACTAATTGGCTATAAATGAAACCTAACGGGTCAATGGCGCTATATATGATTTTATCGCCAATGAAAATGGTCCAGTCGTAATGCCTTTTCCAAGGTACTGTCCCTGTGAAAATTCTGTCGATTGTGATGCAATGACAAAGACATAATAGAACCTTCCCATTAGTGTGTGCGTATATATACACACACTATCTGTGTGCTTAATTGTGTGCTTAATTAAGCATATATAGTGATGGGGCTTGGTGGTTAACTGGAGATTAAAATTAATATCCTTTCCGGGAGATTAAAATTAATATCCTTTCCGGTTAGGTGCCGTTGTGATGCAACTAATTAATGACAAAGATCTGCTTGAGCTTTTCTTTTACGTACCTGATCGACCAATTCACCTTCTAGAAGAGTTAGTGCATGTGCACGATCTAAAGCTGATGTAACAGTTTTTTTTTTCCAGTTGCTCAAGTGAAGTGTTAGGTGAATGTGCTGCTGATGATCACAACTAGTCTCAAGAAAAAGAAAAAGTTAGGTGTACCGCATGCCTACTTTGCATTATCCACTTAGAGATTCACAAATTTTTCGATGGCTATTTGTGAATGTGCGATGGTTGTCGCACTAATTTAGTACCTTTCTTGTTGGATAGTCCTACATCTCTTATAGAAAGAAACAACACGGTTTATAATTAAGAGCGATGGTGAACTCACCTCTCAGGCTATTCTTTTTGGAGGAGATAGCCTAAGAGTTGTTGTTATTGGGCTTACGGGTTAGTGGCCCAGTGACCTAGGACCGGGACGCTGGTTTAGCGGGCCTAGAATCAGACGCTGGTTTAGTGGTTCGATTGCACTGCACAACAATTGGTATCAGATGTTAGGTATCTTGAATACATATTAGGCATCACGGTTGGCGGGGAGCACACCCGATATGTGAGGGGGGGTTTGTTGGGATAGTCCCACATCGATTGTGGGAGGAAACAGAGCTTGGTTTATAAGGATGATGGTGTACCCACCTATCAGGCTAGTTTTTGGGGAAGATGGCTTAAGATCCCTTGGTTGTTACTGTTGGAATTGGGAACATATGTGTAAAAGCTTATTCATTCCTAAAATTTCAAACATACAAATTCTTAGACCAGTCTAGTCAAAGTGTTAGACCAGGGTAGTCAGATTCTTAGACCAAACTTCTTATACCAGTGTAGTCGAAGTCGTAGACCAGGGTGATCGAAGTCAAAGACTAGGGGTCTTAGACCGAGTTGGTCGAAGCCTTAGACCAATGTGGTTGAAGGTATAGACTAATATGGTCAAAATAATCAGGTCGAAACATTAGACGAGTGTGGTCGAAGCCATAGACTAGCATAGTCGAAATAATCTGGTCGAAGACATATATCAGTGTGGTCGAAGGCCTAACCCATTATGGTCGATATAATCTTATCAAAACCATAGACCAGTGTGGTCGAAGGTCTAGACCAGTATGGTCGTAATAATCTGGTCGAAGCCATAAACCATTGTGGTCCAAGATATAGACCATTGTGATTGAAATAATCTGGTCGAAGCCATAGACCATTGTGATCGAAGGTATAGACCAGTGTGATCGAAATAATCTGATTGGATCCTTATACCAGTGTGGTCGTAATACGCTAATCGAAGCTGTAGACCAGTGGTCGAAGTTTTAGACTAGTGTACAATCAAGATTAATAAACACTACTTAATGACCATTAATTGGTTTTGAATTAGCAGTTACCAGTGGTTTATTATGACAGTTACTAGAGAGTAATTGTCTCGACCATAAATAAGATCTAGAAAAATCCAAACGAAAGAAGACAATTCATTCTATTTTTTCATCTTCCTCTCTGATCAACTGTGCTGAAGAATTGAGTTATCGAACCAAGCCGTTTCTTCTCCTCAGTGTGCACCGGGAAGGACAGTGAGCGGATATCTCTCAACCATTGTCGTAGAGTTCACCTACACAAGGCAGCAATAAGGTTTCTGGGCAGCGCATCTACGTGACCGCTCGCTATGTTGCATCATCTACGATCCCGTCCGTGGCGGCATTGCTCTGCACGGCGTTCACGTTGAACATGCTGCCCAAGGACTCGTACGCACTTCTGTTGAGTAGGCGAACTGGTCGGCGAACAGGAGCACATCGAACAACGCGTCGCCGAGTCTGCGCTGCATCATCTACGATCTGCACTGCTTCGACCACTACATCGAGTCTATGATGCTATTGTTCTTCATCAAGCACGACTGTAAGTTAGTCATGCGACCAGTTTTCTGCTATAATCATTTTGTTGAGTATGTTTAGAAGTGCAATAAGTTGTCTGCTGTTAGTATCGATTTATGTATCTCTAGTTATTTGTGATCTTTGCCTCATAATCAAATCTAGAATTAAAATATTGTCCATATTTCCAACAATCCAGAAACTTTATTGCCGATATTTTTGTGATATAGCAATGGCTGGTGCTTCTGATGGTATGAAACCTGAGTGGTATTCTGGTCAGAACTTTCATAGATGGCAGACAAGGGTCAAGTTTTGGCTCATGTCTTTGTGGCTATGCTGGGTGATTCATCCACAGTATCCATGTACAATTGAACAGACCATGAAATTCAACATACATAACAACACAACCCTTGGATGCATAATGACCATACTGGTTGACCAGCTCTATGATGTGTACATAGACTTCAAGTCCGTCAGAGTTGTGGGATGCACTCGAAGACAAATATACCGAAACTGAGACAGGTCGTTGGCTCTATATGTGCAAGTAGTTTTCGACTACAACATGGAAGATGCTAAGTCGAAGAATTGCACAGGCTCATGAGCTTCAGCTACTAGTCGGAGAGATTGCGCATCTGGGAGGTTGTTTAGTTCGATCCGATACAGACTAGTCGTATGGAGATACGAGTTGATCGAACATAATCACTAAGTGGTCGAAACCTAGTCGTAAGGAGTTACGAACTGGTTAGGACTATATATGAACTGGTCATATAGATGTATGAGCTGGTCGTTACTGACAAGAACTTGGTCGTAGATCATATTGTTGCCAAACTTCCTGCTTCATGGCGGGATTTGTCACTGACTTAAAACACAAGAGGGAAAAGATATCTATTGAGGATCTCATCGCTACCCTTGATGTGGAAGAAAAGTCAAGAGAAAAGGATGCACCTAGCACGACCAGTTAAAATAATTAAATCAATGCAAATGTCATATAGTAATGTATATGAGAGTGGAGGCTTGTTCCGCATAAATACTTTAGAGTATAATCTAAATGTTGCAACTAGTTTGAATAAATGTGAGGCCAATATATGGCATTTTTAGTTTTATCATATTGGTTTTGATAGTATTGCTCAAATGTATAGGATTAGATTTAATTCCAAAATATGAAATTATCGAAGGATCAAAGTGTCAAACTTGTGTGCAAACAAAACAACCTCGAAAACTCTTTAAAGGGTTACAACAGGAAAATAACTTAGCACCTCTAGATCTAGTCTTTTGTGACTTGTGTGGGATGAATGGATTGTTGACCAATGGAGGCAAAATATATTTTTAACTCTTTATTGATGATGCATCTCGATATTGTTGTGTATCTATTGAAAACAAAAGATGAACCTTCAAATTACTTTAAAATTTATAAAACCGAGGTTGAGAACCAACTAGAAAAGAAAATTAAAAGACTAAGGTCTGATCGTGGAGGAGAGTATATCTCTCATGAATTCTCTCAATTCTGTTCTGTACATGGAATAATCCATGAAGTTACACTACCATACTCACCCCAATCAAACAGGATGGCTGAGAGGAAAAATCGAACACTGACAAACTTGGTGAATACCAAGTTGGAGAGTGCTGGTATGCCTAAGATGTGGTGGGGGAAGCTATATTAACAACAACTTTGGTCCTAAACAGAGTAATCTCTAAAAGGTGTGAGATTACTCCGTATGATGGATCAAGGGGAGAAAACTCAATGTTAACTTTCTGCGAACTTGAGGGTGCTTGGTAAAAGTCAATATATCAATGCAGAAAAAGAGAAAGCTTGTACCTAAAAAGTCGATTATGTCTTACTGGGATATGCTCATAACAGCACGGCCTATAGATTTTTAGTAGTAAAAACATAAACTCTTGAGGTTATTGTTAACACAACAATGGAGTCTAGAGATGCATCATTTTTTAAGGATATTTATCCTATGAGAACTGCAGTCAGTACTTCTCGAACTGAGGATAATCAAACTATGAATAATAGTAATTTTGAACCAACCATCATCTCTAAACAAACGAGTGATATACCACTAGTTTGTGATAATCCCGAGGAAGATAACAATTTAGTCAAAGAGGCTCCTCCCAGGAGCAAACGACAAACGGGGGTTGAGAAAACATTTGACGAAGACTTTTATTGTATATCTCATGGATGACGTGCTAAACACTCTTTCAGAGGCTTATGCATTACCTGATGTTAAGTATTAGAAAGTGGCAGTCCATAGCAAGATGGATTCCATCATGGCTAACGGGACTTGGGAGATCACTGATCGTCCTATAGGGTGTAAACTTGTTGGATGCAAGTGGATCTTTAAAAAGAAAATGAGGCCTAGCGGTACTATTGATAAGTTCAAGGCAAGACTTGTGACCAAGGGTTATACTAAAAAAAAGGTGATGATTATTTTGATACTTACTCTCCTGTTGCCAGATTGGCCACCATTCGAGTGGTCATTGCATTAGTTTCTTCTCATAGTCTACACATTCATCAAATGGATGTGAAGATAGTTTTCCTTAATGGAGAGTTAGAGGAAGAAATCTATATGGAGCAACTGGATGGCTTTATGATTTCTGGACAGGAAAATAAGGTATGCAAATTAATCAAATACTTGTATGGTCTAAAACAAGCACCTAAACAATGGCACGAGAAGTTTGATAAAACTTTAGCATCTACTGGTTTTTCTCTAAATGAGGCAGATAAGTGTGTGTATACCATTATGGTAGGGTCAAGGAGTGATTTTGTTTTTGTATGTCGATGACATACTTATATTTGAGACAAACACTGCTGTTATTGACAATGTCAAATCTTTCTTATCTAGATATTTTGATATGAAAGACCTAGGAGAGGCAGATGTTATTATGAATATTAAATTGATCAAAAAATAAGGATGAGATCATTTTGAACCAATCCCATTATGTTGAGAAAATATTGAGCCGGTTCGGTTTTGAAAACTGCAAGATTTCCCCAACTCCTTATGATGCTAGTGTTAAGCTTCGTAAGAATAAAGGATTAGGAAAAGATCAATTAAGATATTCATAAATTATTGGGTCCCTTATGTATCTATTGTTGGATTAATTGGGCTTGGAACATTTTAATTTAGCAATTAATCAAATGAAATTCCTAGGCCCACATGAAAAAAATTGATTAGTCCCATATGGAGAATTGAATGGGAGTTACACCACTTTAAAAGGTGGAATGTGGTAACCCCCTTGTGCAATTGAGAGAGCTCAGACACGCGCAAGGCCGCCGCCGCCTCGCCTCGCCTCGCCACGCCACGCCGCCGCGCCGCGGCGCGGCGGTGCGGTGCGTAAAGCGTGCGCGTGTGTATGTGTACGCTGCGGCGCACGCAGCGTGGCGTGTCGAGGGCGCTTTTTCTTTATCTATTCGAAAATCAAACGCACCGACTCGCAAAGAAATATCATCAACGAATAGCCGGCAAGAACGGTGCGATTACTAGTGAATTATGGTTGCGTTACTTTCGAGTAATGGAGGCGCTTGCTAGTGACTAATGGCTGCAGATTACTAGTCCGCCGTAGACGGCGATCAAGTTTTTGGGAGCGATTAGCGCGATCGCTCATTCTGTGACTTCGCCTTCATCTCGGTGGTGGATCGCCGCGACATCGCACGGCGAACATCTTCCCGCATCACGCCGATCGACTACATCGAATAGGCCATCATGTCGATCGATGGTAACGGCGCATCCGGTGTCACCGACATCGCCCCCCCGAGGGTATACCCGAGAACTTATCTGATGTATTTGTTTCTGTGCGCTATGAATATGTTAATAGGATCTGATGTTATCCTATTCATTAGCGAATATGAATACATCATTGTTGAATCACTCATGCGTTTGTTTGTCATGTTTTATATGCTTAATTTCGGATTAAAATATGCCAAAATTGACTAGATTTTCAACATTCCAAAAACTTGATAGGTCTTTTTCGGTAGTTGGCTTTGCTGCGTCGCTTAAGCCGCACCCTCAGTTTGATGGTTCCAATTTTAAGAGATGGCGTGCACGTGCTATCCTGTGGTTTACTGCCATGGAATGTTTTCATGTTGCACAAGGCAAGCCCGCCGAGCCTCTATCTCACGAGGACGAACGCAAGTTCAATTTAGCGGATAACTTGTTTCGAGGTGCACTTGTCAACATACTGGAAGATAACATTGTGGATGTGTACATGCATTTGCCTACGGGCAAAGAGATGTGGGATGTACTTGAGGCCAAGTTCGGAGTTTCCGATGTCGGGCAAAGTGAGTCAGATGTCATGGAGCGTTCTATGACTACAAGATGGTCGATGACCGCTCAGTAGTAGAACAAGCTCATGAGATTCAAAGCGCCGCAAAGGAGCTTGAGCATAATAAGTGTGAGTTACGGACAAGTTTGTGGTGGCGGTATTATCGCCAAGTTACCACCTTCTTTGTCGGATTTTGCTACCTCTCTAAAACACAAGAGGCGGAGTTCGCAGTTACCGATCTCATTGGCACTCTTGGTGTTGAAGAGAAGGCGAGGGCAAAAGATACTCGTGGCAAGAAAGTTGTCACGAGGGAGGTTCTCACGCCAATTTGGTGCGTAAGAAGAACCTCGTGCTATCCACAATAAGAAAAAATAAGCCTTTGTCAAGCTTAAGGCTAATACTTGAGTTTAAGAAGAAAGGCAAAGGAAAGGGCTACCGCTTTGTGTGCGGTGATTTCGCCATTGGGCTAAGGATTGTCCGCACCGCAAGGATAAAGAAGAAGTCACCAACATGATTATTAGTGATGCCGAAGAACATCGGGCACGGTAATTATTTACCTACAGCTTCTCTCGCTTGTCAATCACCCGAGTGGTGGGTTGACACCGGTGCTAATATTCATGTGTGTGCCGATATTTTCTTGTTTTCATCTTATCGTCCGCCGAGGTTGCTCCTTGTTGATGGAGAACGGATCGCATGCAACTGCTCATGGTGTTGGTATGGTCGATCCAAGTTTACTTGGGAAAGACCGTACCAAGAACGTGCAAGATGTCCCTCCATAAAGAAGAATTGTCGCCGGATCTCTACTGTAGAGATGGTTTTAGGCTTACATTTGAGTCCAATAAATGTGTCGTGTCCAAGTATGGAACATTTGTTGGTAAAGGTTATGAGAGCGGAGGCTTGTTTCGCTTCTCTTTGATGGATTCCTATAATAAAGTTGTGAACCATGTGTGTAACGATGATGATGAATCTAATATTTGGCATTCACGACTTTGTCATGTTAACTTTGGGTGTATGACGCGCTTAGCCAATATGAGTTTAATCCTAGTCAAATTCACTTTGGTCAAAGGTTCTAAGTGCCATACACGGTGTGTTCAATCGAACAACCTCGCAAGCCTCACAAGGCAATTGAAGAAAAGAGGCGAGGAATTTGGCACCATTAGAACTCATTCATTCCGATTTGTGCGAGATGAATGGCGTGTTGACTAAAGGTGGAAAGAAATATTTCATGACGCTTATAGATGATTGCACTAGATTTTGCTATGTGTATTTATTGAAAACAAAAGATGGAGCGTTTGATTTCTTTAAGATCTATAAAGCTGAGGTAGAAAACCAACTTGAGAGGAAAATCAAGCGGGTAAGGTCTGATCATGGGGGAGAGTATTTTTCAAATGAGTTTACTTTATTTTGCGAGGAACATGGAATTATTCATGAGAGGACGCCTCCCTATTCTCTCGAATCAAACGGGGTTGCCAAAAGAAAGAATCGCACTCTAACTGATTTGGTTAATGCCATGTTAGACACTGCGGGACTTTCTAAGGAATGGTGGGGTGAGGCTATATTGACCGCGTGTCATGTCCTGAATAGAGTTCCTACAAAGAATAAAGAAGTAACACCATTCGAGGAATGGGAAAAGAAGAAGTTGACTCTCTCATACTTGGGACATGGGGATGTTTGGCCAAAGTTAACGTACAATTGTCAAGAAGCGCAAACTTGGACAAAAACCGTAGATTGTGTATTTCTTGGTTATGCTATGCACAAATGGGTTATAGGTTCTTAATTATAAAACTCGAGTACCTGACGTGCGTGTTGGTACAATCATAGAGTCCAGAGATGCTACATTTTTTGAGAATAAATTTCCTATGAAATGTGATGTACCTAGCTCATCTAGTCAAGAACCTATAATTTCCCTTGATTCTTTTGTGCCGATAGAACATGTTGAACAAACGCCTATGGAAAATCCTGAGGAGGATAACAATGAAGTTACTCGAAAGAGTAAGAGACAGAGGATTGCAAAATCTTTTGGTGATGATTTCATTGTATACCTCATGGATGACACTCCAAGAACCATTGAAGACGCATATTCTTCTCCTGACGCTGACTACTGGAAGGAAGCAGTACGGAGTGAGATGAATTCTATTATGTCTAATGGAACTTGGGAGATCGTTGACCGTCCTTATGGGTGTAAACCTGTAGGATGTAAATGGGTTTTCAAGAAAAAGCTTAGGCCTGATGGTACAATTGAAAAGTACAAGGCAAGACTTGTGGCCAAGGGTTATACTCAGAAAGAATGCGATGATTTCTTTGATACTTATTCACCTATTGCCCGATTGACCACAATTCGAGTACTACTTGCCCTGGCTGCTTCTCATGGTCTTCTCGTTCATCCAATGGATGTTAAGACAGCTTTCCTAAATGGAGAGTTGGAGGAGGAGATTTATATGGATCAGCCAGACGGGTTTGTGGTAGAAGGTCAAGAAGGAAAGGTGTGCAAGTTGTTAAAATCTTTGTATGGCCTAAAGCAAGCACCTAAGCAATGGCATGAGAAGTTCGACAGAACTTTGACATCTGCTGGCTTTGTTGTGAATGAAGCCGACAGATGTGTGTACTATCGCTATGGTGGGGGAGAAGGAGTGATCTTGTGCTTGTATGTTGATGACATACTGATTTTTGGGACCAACCTCAATGTGATTGAGGAGGTCAAGGACTTTCTGTCTAAGAGTTTTGAAATGAAAGATTTGGGAGTGGCTGATGTAATTCTTAACATTAAGCTACTGTGAGGAGGTGATGGTGGGGTTACACTTGTGCAATCCCATTATGTGGAGAAAATCTTGAGTCGCTTTGGTTATAGTGACTGCAAGCCTGTTTCTACTCCTTATGATCCTAGTGTGTTATTGAGGAAAAACCGAAGAATAACAAGGGATCAATTGAGATACTCCCAGATTATTGGCTCATTGATGTATTTAGCTAGTGCTACGAGGCCTGACATCTCGTTTGCTGTGAGCAAGCTAAGCCGGTTTGTTTCGAATCCGGGAGATGATCATTGGCGTGCTCTTGAGAGAGTGATGTGCTATCTAAAGGCAACCACGAGCTATGGCATTCACTATGCTGGGTACCCAAAGGTACTAGAGGGCTACAGTGATTCAAACTGGATCTCTGATGCTGATGAGATAAAAGCCACGAGTGGATATGTGTTCACACTTGGAGGTGGTGCTGTTTCCTGGAAGTCTTGCAAGCAGACCATCTTAACGAGGTCAACAATGGAAGCAGAGCTCACAGCGTTAGATACCACCACTGTTGAAGCTGAGTGGTTTCGTGAAATCCTTATGGATTTGCCGGTGGTTGAAAACCGACACGGCTATCCTAATGAATCGTGATAATCGATCAGAATTATCAAGATGAAGCAGTTCTAAGGACAACATGAAGTCATCTAGGCATGTTAAGAGGCGGTTGAAGTCCGCCGTAAAGTGAAAAACTCCGAGTGCTAGCATCGACTATGTCCGCATAACTAAGAATCTGGCCGACCAATTTACAAAGGGTTTATCACGTAATGTGATAGATAGTGCATCGAGTGAGATGGGCCTGAGACCCACGTGAGTCATACCACAGTGGTAACCTGTTCTACGTGATCGGAGATCCCGTGAAGTAGGATGATGAAACAAGTTGTTGGTTGACTGGGAGGAGAGACCTTTACAGGGCTCATTTCTTCAATGATGCGCTTCTTTCCTATTCTGTATGGCAGGTTGGTTTTACCTTAATGTGATCCGAGTGGCTTATTTAAACCAGAGATGTCGGCCTACATGACATCTTAGAAGGAACACACCTATATGAGTTCGACTGCTGGTCACAGTCTATGAGATTTGGGTGATCTCTAGATACTCATGAATAGGCCTGGATTATGACTTATACGCTCCAACCAGAGGGGATGCTTTAGGCAGCCTAGTACTAGTAAAGGAATTAGGTAAAACTTGTTCACACAAAACTGTCAATTCAAGGCATAGTCCATTGTTCAGTTGTGGATGAGTGTAACTTCTTTCCTAGGTGGATGTTCAACTTAACAGTCTCCATCGAAACACTGGTATATCAAAACAACAGCAGAATTGAGGGCATTCCTTGTGTGCCTTAAATTTGGGAGGGGATTGTTGGATTAATTGGGCTTGGACCATTTTAATTTAGCAATTAATCAAATGAAATTCCTAGGCCCACATGAAAAAATTGATTAGTCCCATATGGAGAATTGAATGGGAGTTACACCACTTTAAAAGGTGGAATGTGGTAACCCCTTGTGCAATTGAGAGAGCTCAGACACGCGCGCTGGCGCCGCCATTTCTCGCCGCCGCTCGCCACGCCACGCCACGCCGCGCCGCGCCGCGCGCGGCGCGCGCGTGTGTGTGTGTGCGCTGCGGCGCACGCAGCGCAGTCAGTGCGCGCGTTTTCTTTATCTATTCAAAATCAAACGCACCGACTCGCAAAGAAATATCATTAACGAATAGCCGCGCAAGAAGTGCGCTTAGTAGTGAATTATGGCCGCGTTACTTTCGAGTAATGGAGGCGGTTGCTAGTGACTAATGGCCGCAGCTACTAGTCTCTTCGCTTTTGTCGCATCGAGGAGGAGAATAAAAGAAAGGCTCTCTACTCCATAAAAAGGGATACGTAATGCTCGGTTCTTAGTTGTTGCCGCCTCGCAATCTCCGGTTCGTAACCTTGCGCGAAGGCTCGGGCGAGTAGGCCTCAAACTCCGTCCGTCCGAGTACCGCTGGGTAGACGGCGATCAAGTTTTTGGGAGCGATTAGCGATCGCCATTCTCGTGACTTCGCCTTCATCCGGTGGTGAATCGCCACGACATCGCACGGCGAACATCTTTCCGCATCACGCCGCCCCGCATCACGCCGATCGACTACATCGAATAGGCCATCATGTCGACTGATGGTAACGGCGTATCCGGTGTCACCGACACTGGCCCCGCCCGAGGGTATACCCTGAGAACTTATCTGATGTATTTGTTTCTGTGCGCTATGAATATGTTAATAGGATCTGCTGTTATCCTGTTCATTAGCGAATATGAATACATCATTGTTGAATCACTCATGCTTTTGTTTGTCATGTTTTATATGCTTAATTTCTGGATTAAAATATGCCAAAAATTGACTAGATTTTCAACATCTATCTGGTGCCACAAGATCAAACATATCATTTGCTGTGAGCAAATTAAGTCGGTTTACTTCTAACCCAGAAGATGATCATTGGGAAGCACTTGAGAGAGTGTTGCGCTACTTGAGACGCACAGCCTCATATGGAATTCACTATACTAGGTATCCATCTGTATTAGAAGAATATAATGATTCAAATTGGATATCTAGTGCAGATGAAATCAAAGCTACAAGTAGGTATGTGTTTACCCTTGTAGGTGTTGTAGTTTCACAGAGGTTATGTAAACAAACCATATTGACGAGGTCAACCATAGAAGCAGAACTTGTAGCACTAGACACAACTACTGTTGAGGCTGAATGGCTTAGAGAGTTTCTGTTGAACTTACCACTGGTTGAGAAACCAATACCGTCAATCCTATAACATACTGTGATAATCAAATAGTGTTGATTAAGGTAACAAGTACTAAGGATAACATGAAGTCCTCCAGACATGTGAAGTGTAGGCTTAAATCAGTCAGAAAACCGAGGAACTCTGGAGTGATTACTGTGAATTATATTCACAATGAGAAAAATATAGCAGACCCTTTCACAAAGGGGCTAGCACGGAAGGCGATTTCCGTTGCGTCTATAGACATGGGAATAAGGCACATTGGAGTTACCACTCAACAGTAGCCCATACATTTTTTATTGGAGATCCCGTGACTTAGGCAATGGGAAAAACAAGTCGATGTTTGAACAAAAAAGTACATTATAGTAATATATGTACCCATGTCCTAATAGACAAAGTGTTCTCAACTATATAGAAGGATGGCTAAAAGCCTTAATGTATTCTAGTGTTCAACGAGAGAAAAAGGCATTAGCCTACAGGATACCTAAAATGAATGTACAACTACTTGAGCTTAACTGTGAGGTTGCAGTTCACAAGAATAGGACATTCTCTAGAAAGCTCATGAGCAGATAAGGGAGTAAGACCAAATAATACTCCGTTTAGTCTTGGTTCTTTGACAGCCTAGTATTAGTTGAGATTTCAATTGAAATCTAATCATGAAAGACTATGAATTCAAGGCATAGTCCATTCATCAGTTGTGAGAAGATGAATCTTGTGAGGACCCCGGTTTATTAAGCTTGTAATGTTTAGTCACCAATTGACCCTAGCATCACAAACGAAATAACCCGTGTCTTCGGGATATGTATACTTCCCAGGAATGCAATATACACACCCCTTTACAAACAAGTATGTATCAATTCCATTCAAACACATAGAACAAGCAAAAATACAAACCAGAAGTTAATCTAACTAAAGGATAGTTATTACAAAAGAGAGGCCGACCGGCCAAAATCATACAAATATCTAATTAGACAGCGGAAGCGAAGTGCCATAAGATGGCGATAAACAAAAGAGCCAATCAGTGTGCCTTTACCCACAAGGCAACCGACTGGACCGCCAAGCTAGTCGTCAAACCCGCAGCACATCTCACAAAAGTGAGGCCCTTGGGGCTCACCTTCCTCCTCTGCAACAAATAGTTAAGCAAAGCAAATGAGTACAAAAATTGTACTCCGCAAGACTTACGTGTAGAGTAACAGACCTATACATATGCTACATGCAAGCTTATTTAAGTGGAGGCTGTATGTTTCAATTTTCGGCATAAAGCAAGTTTTCATTTGCAATATTGTAGTACATTTGAAAGCAAGTTTACAATCTGTTTTTATTATTCAAATAACATTCCGACAACAATAATAACAATAGATATATGACAACAACAATCCTGGAAGTGACTAAACCAACAGTCACCACAACAATAGTATGAATTACCCATTCATACCAACCCTGTCAAACTTTAAGTAAAAAGGTTGTAGTCTAATTCTCACGGGGCGTATCCAAGTGTGTCCATAACCTAGGACGAGGCTATTCGAATACTTTGAACCCTGCAGGGGTGTACCAATGTACCCACACGCCAGACCGCCTTTTTGCCAAGCTATGAAGCACACTTCCTTAGGTATGCCAGCACGACTAAGTCCTACGAGATATTTCCAATATTATGTATTAACTACAAGTCGCTCGTATGGATAGAAACCCATACGTTGTGTCGGGATCATCGTAAAGCCTCGGTCAACTACCCATCGCGGGTAAAGTCTTGGACAACTACGATGCCCCTCGAGGTGGAGAACTTACCCGGAACTCCACCACCGCACACCCAACACAATAACACAGATTCTTTTTCACCCAACACAAACAAACCCTCTCATGCGACTCGGAGCTAACACACGCCAAAGTACTCAGTCAAGAGAGGTCCCATATCCCTCTCGTGTGGTTAGCACGCAAATTGCTCAGTACGGTGGCACAAGTAATTCGGTCCTTGTTGATTTAGGCATACCACCACAATCCAAACAACCACACCATCCAACCAATATGCCCAAGTCTAAATTAATTTTTTATTTTCAGATTTTGACTTTATAAAATAACAAAGCATAAGTGTTGGACATAAAGGAATAATAATAAGATGTGTGATTAAGATCATCGTCTAAATCGATGATCGTCCATTACTACCGAAACTAAGCATTTCTAAGCAATTTCAAATCGCAATCTACTAAGTGACAAGAGCTCATCCAATGACCTCTAATCACAGCAAATAACCTAGGCTCAGGTAGTAGAGGGTAATCATTTACCTATAGAATATGCAACTATAGGATCAATTAACCATAATTTAACAACAAAATAGCAATGCATAGATACAAGTTGAAATCAATATATTAGACTTGAAAAATATTAGGATTAACATGATCAAACTGCTTTCTGGTTGCTGCTGCTCAATATGTTGCTGAGGGTCACTCTCGTGGTTAACACAATCGTTGGAGCCTAACGAAAGAGCGAAAAAGAATCGATAAGAACGACGAATACGAAAAAGACTCAACAACAAACTTTCTCCGAATGCTTTGAAAATTTTACAGCAGCAAGAGCATGATTTATAAGGAATTTAACAATAAGAACCAATTGATTTGGATTCTTAATGCAAAACATATGAGCGAAACAATTCTGCTCAGCCTTATAAATCACAAATGCTACTATTCATTGCAATTAAATTGTTTGGCAACATTTTATAGAAAGGTGGTGTAGGTGGTGTAGCTGAAAAGTTTACAGTAAATCAATCACCTCATGAGATGAACAACCCAATTGGATTTATCTCATTTGGAGCTATGATGCACTTTCTACAATTTTCCAAAAGCCATGAAATGAGCAAAACCAAAATGCACAAGTAAACTTTTGGGAAAAGTAACATGTTCAAAACTAATTTTCACAGTAAGCTCATTAATAGAGGAATCCAACAAAATTGGATTCACTCAAAAATAGTTTACAGAGAAATAGTTATGCATTTTACCAGTTAATTGTATTTTTCAGTTAACAAATAATCCCTTCGGGAAAATCCGAAATTAAAACAACGTGGACGAACTTGGACTGTTGATCTTGGATCCAACGGACCAAGTCCACCGGAACAGGCGCGCGCACGCGACTGACGCAGCTCACAAACCCCACCGTTGGATTTGGATCCAACGGTTCATGTGGATCGAGGCGTTCGGGAGGTCCGAACGTTCACGCGAACCGGAACCATTGATCTTGGATCCAACGGTCCACACGGATCGAACCGTTCGGGCGGTCCGAACATTTATTCGAACCTGAACCGTTGATCTAAAGATCGACGGCGGCACCGCGAGCGCGCAGCCGGTCCGATCTTTCGAACGAACATGGTCCGTTGATCTCGGATCCAACGGTCCATGCGGATCGAAGCGTTCGGACGGTTCGAACTTTCACTTGAATCCGGACCATTGATCTCGGATCCAACGGTCCACGTGGATCACAACGTTCGGGCGGTCCGAACATTCATCCGAACCCGAACCGTTGATCTAAAGATCGACGGCCCACAGTGAACGACGCTACATGCTCGCGTACCGGTCGTCCGACAAAACCCGATGGCGAAGGGAGGCTCACCGCCGATGACTCAAGCCACGGCAGCGCAAACCGAGGCCATCTACAGGTGCGCAATAGCGATGCGCACCTGCTGGTACCACCCACCCCTCCGGTCGTGGACCAGAACGGCGGCGCATCGGCAAGGAGCGGCGGTGCTACGCATGGCAAAAAGATGACATCGAAATAGAGCTCCGCAGCAAGCCATTCAAGCGGTGCCAGAGCATCTAGGGACTACAACGATGCTACCTGAGGGTCGAGCAGGAATAGAGGGGGTCGGAGCAACACTGGTGACGAAGTCCCGCGGCGGCAGCAATAGCGGCAACGGGGGGGAGACGCCCTGGACAACCAGAGAGGGTTTTCATCAGCAAATTAGGTCCCACAAGGCACAGAGGAGCTCCCCGAGCGAGGAATTTTGAAGGGGAACACTCACCGGCGCTGGAGACGAAGAGGGGGCTTTTCTCCCGAAAAGGGGAGACTCCAAAATTCAGCTGCTACCTGAGGGTACAAGCCAATTGGAGCAAGGGTTAACCATCACAGAGGTGCTAGGAAACAGTGGGTGCAAGAATCGTGGAGGGAAAGACTTGGGAGCACCACCTTCACCATGGAGCTCGAAGCTCTACAATGGCGGCCGAGATGGTTTCGACGAATTGAGCTCAAGCAAGCCACCAGGGAAGGTGCTAGAGCTGCGGGGTGTTCAAAGGAAACCAAGGGGGGCCAGAGAGGATTATATAGCTGAGGGAGCGAAGGACTAAGCTTGGGCAGCCTCACGGTCAAGCCTGCTGCCATGGGCAAGCTGAGCGCGATGGGAGCAGGTGAGGAGCAGAGGAAGACGACTTCGGGGGTGGCAGCACGTTGTGCATTCAATGCTTAGAGCCGTTGGCAAGGGTGTGGAGTGGACAGGGCACTGCCCCATCCCGCGCACGCCATAGCTCTGACTCGGCCGACGCCAACGCGAGAGCGAGGAAGGAGACGATGAGACTGCCGTTGGATTCTGATCAAATGGCTTCCGTTCGGATGGTCCGAACGTTCACTCCAGCAGGGGCCGTTGATCTAAGATCCAACGACTCTCGTTGATCGAAACGTTCGGATGGTCCGAACGTTCACTCCAGCATGAGTCGTCGATCTAAGATCCAACGATCCACA
The DNA here is from genome assembly GCA_036346395.1 of Hsuehochloa calcarea. Classification (NCBI taxonomy): domain Eukaryota; kingdom Viridiplantae; phylum Streptophyta; class Magnoliopsida; order Poales; family Poaceae; genus Hsuehochloa; species Hsuehochloa calcarea. The sequence continues at coordinate 5,796,978 of CM070615.1, read as the reverse complement.
ATGCTCGCGCCCGAGCGACCGCGCCAGGTGCAGTTAGTTGATTGAGTCAAGTCACTTGGCTTGAGCCTGAGTCTGACTCGCGCCCAAGGAACAGTGAAAACCAGCTAGAGTTTGAATTAAATAGCTGATTTTTGGAGGATTTGCTTGAGGTAGCAAAGTAGCTCCAAAACTAATGAAATTTTAACTGGATGTTGCCGACTTAAGGATTAACCTTACATAAAATTCCCAGAGATTTTTATGCACTGCATTTTTCTCCAGAAATTCTAGAAGGTTTGAGTTAGGGTTTGTACAAGGTTTGACTTGCCTCCAAAATTATCAAATAATTTCTAAAAATTATGAAATAATTCAGAGGTGTCACACACCAGTCCTGAATCCAGGAAAAATTATTTCAGGGGTTGGACACAAGATTTTTACTTAGGAGGTTTAGGACCTGAGGGAATTGGGGATTTTGAGTTTGATTTTTCCACAATCCCTGTACAAGAATTATAGAACTGATCAAGAAAAAATAAGATGTGAGAAAAGTTTTAATTTCTTCTCATTTTTATACATTTGAAACAAGGACTTAGAATTGGGATGTTACAATAAACACTGCTTAATAACCATTAATTAGCTTTGAATTAGCAGTTACTAGTGGTTTATTATGACAGTTACTAGAGAGTAATTATCTCGACCATAAATAGAATCTGGAGACATCCAAACAAAAGAAGAAGATTCATTCTATTTTTTCACCTTCCTCTCTGATTAACTGTGCTAAAGAATTGAGTTGTCGATCCAAGCCATCTCTTCTCCTCGGTGTGCACCGGGAAGTTGCTCTACACAGCGTTCGCACTGAATAGGCTATCCAAGGACTCATATGTGCTTCTGCTGAGTAGGCAAACTGGTTGGCAAACAGGAGTGCGTCGAACAGCGTGTCACCGGAGTCTGCACTACATCATCTACGATCTGCACTGCTTCGAGTCTGCGCTGCTACTGTTCTTCATGAAGCACGACTATAAGTTAGTCATACGACTAGTTTTCTGCTATAATCATTTTGTTGAGTATGTTTAGAAGTATAATGAGTTGCCTGCTGTTAGTATCGATTTATCTATCTCTAGTTATTTGATATTTTTGCCTTATAATCAAATCTGGAATTAAAATGTTGTCCATATTTTCAACAGTTACTCTGTAGTTGGGCTTGTGTGTTAGCAGCCCAACAACCTGGGGATGGGACGCTAGTTTAGTTGCCCCGAGATTTGATGTTGGTTTAGTCGTCCAGTGGCGTTGCACAATCTTTCTCATCTACATGGTTGATGGTGTTTCTAGTGTAACAAAGTTACTGCCAAAGGGATAGCCAACAAGATGATCAGTACTTCAACTGTGGATATCATGGGGATATGCTCATGATCTTAGGATGATGTTACAATTGGAAATGGCGTTGAAGGTTTGTCGAATCAAACATTTTCGGCAAAGTTATTGTGCTGTCAGGTTATTGGCGGTCGGACCGGCCTGTGTTGCAGTCTAACTGGCCACCTCTGGCGGTCAAACCGACCAGGCCTTGACTTAGAAGATGGCGAGCAGACCGGCCATGGGAGGCGGTCTGACCGGCGATTATAAAAGTTGGATTTTAGAGCTAGGCCAAAAATAGATGGTGTAGGCAAGAGAGGGATTCTCCTACACTTGGTCTCATAATTTTTGGAGCTTCCAGTCAAAAGATCCATTCGTTTGAAATTTCCAGTGAGGTTTCGGATTTCAAGGGTTGAAAATTGGCTAAGTCCCTTTCTGGGCGGTCTGACCGGCCAGGGGGCAGTCTGACCAGCCAGGGGGTGGTCAGACCGGCCCTTAAGTGGCGGTCGGATTGGTTTTCACTTGATCACTGTCATCTTGGCGCGATGCTTGTTGGTTAGGTCAAGTTCACGAGTTTCAGTGCATATCTATTGCATGATGCATGTTTTGACTAATGTGGGTCAAGTTGCGAAGAACTTATTCCCGGAATCAATTTCTTGGTCTATTGTTGTGCAGGACGCTTGGAGATCAACGACGAGGATGATCAGGACTAGGCTTGGAGAGCTGAGGTTCAGAACGATCGAGGATGCCGGGTGAAGTCAGTGGACTCAAGCATGGCACAAAATGAACCAGGATGACCGAACAGGAAGTTCGGTGCGACGGGTTGTATGAAGCGGCACGGGCGTCGGTGCAAGTGCCATGGTGGTTTCGGTGGCAGCCGGAGCATGAAGATTGCCGACATGAAGAGTGTCGCTGATCAACCTACACGTAGCGAAGCATGGGATTACTTCATGAAGATTGGACTCGGTCTTTGGAGAAGTATCGAGAAGGGGTATTTTGGTAATTTCACCAAGATACCACCTCGATTGCTTTTGGTTAAACAGCGGCGTAAGACGGCGCAAGGAGAAGTGGTTTAGGTCAAGAGAAGATGAAGACATCGCTTTGAAATGCGTGTGTGAGTGAAACTCGTTTGTGTGTGGGCTTAACGGGTGCCAATTAGAGAATACCTTCTAGAAGCTAGCCTCCATTATAAATAGGGGAGGGTGCTGGTTGCTCCTCCCTTGAATCTCTTATTTTTTGTTTGGTGCTTAGGGAGAATAGGGGAGAGCTTAGGTGTCTAGAGGTTGGATTGATTGCGTGCTCAAGTGTTGAGTATTCGTCCTCTATGATGAAGTGATTGTAAACCAACATCTATCTCGAATCAATCCATGCAAGATTACTCAAAGTTGAGTCTCTTTATGTTCTTGCTCTCTGTTGTGTGATTTTGAGGTTTTCTTTGATCCACGTCTTTTCTTTTTGGTTTCTGGTCTGGATCTTGCTTGATGTGACATGTGGGAACTCATCTAAGATCATCTTGATCATCCATAATCCACGAGCAAGTTTTTGGATCATGTTTTCGTTTTGAATCGGTTTTGAAGCAACCTTCACTCAAACGGAAAAAGGTCAAAACTTTGGCAAAGATCTTCACGATCTTTGATTGGAATAGTTTACTGACATCCTAGAGAAAGTGTGTTTCAAATTTCGTAGAGTTTGGAGTTATAGATCAAAAGTTAGACCAATTTGTGATTTTGAGTTTGGGCTGATTTTACTGTTCATTGGGCTGGAGGTCAGACCGCCCATCTGAGAGGTCAGACCGCCCCATGTAAAAGTCAACCCGCCAATCTGAGATGTTAGACTATCCAACTTATGGCAGATTGAGTTTTTATGGTTTTGATTATTTTGCTTCGGGGTTTTGATTGGATTCGATACATGTCTTTTGCTATGCTTGTTTATTGATCTTCATAGCTCTCATAGCTATTGGAGTAAAAATCGTGTTGAATTCAATCTTGGTTAAAAAGAGATTGTGCTCCTATTCACCCCCCCATCTAGTAACCGTTTCGGTCCAACAAGTGGTATCAGAGCCCTGTTAGTTCAATCTTGATCTTAACCGTCACTGAACTTGGCGATGGAGAAGTACTCCACGAAGCTGCATGTCTTTGATGGGCTCGATTATGACTATTAGAAGAATCGCATGCGTGTCTACCTTCAGAGCGAAGGACAAGCTATATGGGTGGTTGTTCGTGCTCCACTCGTTTTGCCCGAGGTTGCTACGCCGGCTTCAGCAGCCCTCTTGTCTAACAACCATAAGGCAAAGAACCTTCTATATGCCGGACTTGGTAGACAGGAGTACGATAGGATCGGTCACCTTGAGACCGCGCACGAGATTTGAAAAACCCTCGAAACCTACCATGAGAGTTCGTCCCAAATCAAGCAAGTGCGTCAAACGGTCTTTAAGCAAGAGTACAACAAGTTCGAGATGTGTCTTAGCGAGAGCATCGATGACGTCTTTACTCGCTTCAACAAGGTGCTCAACCAATTGAGAGTGGTTGATATTGAGTATTCTCAATCTGAGAATGCCACCCACCTCTTGGCTGCAATCAACACCAAGGAGTGGGAGATGAAGGCTACTGCCATTGAGGAGAATGTCAACCTCTCTAATCTCACTTTGGAGTTGCTATATAGCAAGCTCAAGACTCATGAGATCAAGAGAGGTGATCATCCTAAGAAGGAGAACATAGCTTTGGTAGCAGACCATCTTAAAAAATCTTCTGGTGATTTTTCTGAGTCTTCTTCTGGATTTTCTCTTGCTTGTTTATCTACTATCTATGAAGAGGAACTTGAGAGTATCCCTAAGGCTGAATTAGCCCTTCTAGCCAAAAAATTCACACGGACCTATAACAATGTGAGATACAAAAAGAGCGACGGCCCTGTGACTTACTATGAGTGTGGAGAGCTCAACCATATTCGCAACTGCCCCAAGCTTAAAGGGAAGGGCAACCACAAGGAGATGAAGGCACCTTGGAGGAAGCCTCATGGGAACAAGCCCAAGTTTGATGCTGCCAAGCTCATGAAGGCAGCTCACCGGTTCCTTGCTGCTTTTGGAGAGCAATCCATGAGCGATGTGGACTCCGGGAGTGAAGAGGACAAGTAGGAGGAGCTCCCTCAAGATAAGAAGAAAGGGAAGGCAAAGTACTTCACCGGCATGTACTTCATGGCCGACTCCATCGACATCGACGACATTGATGAGATACCTCCATCCTATGACGTTCTCTCTGCTAGATGTGATACCATCTTTGAGCAACTGCTTAGCCAGGATAAGGCGTTAGAGTTCATCATGGCTAGGAATAAGGATCTAGAGTTACAAGTTGATAGTCTCACACTTCAACTTGAAAATGCTAAGAATCTTGATGTTGATGAATGTTCATCCTGCCATACTTTACATTCTAAACTTGCCAAATTACAAACTGCTCATGATATTGCCTTGCACCAACTAGAAAATGTTAGGACTGAGTTGATTGAAGTTAAATCTGCTCCATGTGAAAAATTCTTAGAGTCTAGCAACTTGGTTGTTTCTGATAAGGCTGAGTCTAGCACTTGTTCTTTCTACTTAGAACGTGAACATGAAGTAAATGACATTTTAGAAGTAGTTAGAGCAAAGTATGCCAAGCTTAAGGATAGAATTAATTCTGCCTCCTATATTTCATATGAAGCCCTTAAGTTTGAGGTTGCTATTCATAAGGAGAGGCATGCTAGAGCCATTAAGGTTAAAACTTATGAATCATGTCTTAATCTTGAAAAAGAAAATGCTTATCTCAAGGATACCGTAGAAAAATTCTCTAAATGTAAGAAACAATTAAACATGATTCTTGACAAGTCCAAAACTCCTTATAAGAAACAAAGGTTAAGATACAACTGTGCCCAAGACAAATCCAATACAAATGTCACTCAAGTCTTGGAAAATGGTTTAGTTGAATTCAAAACCCAACCTGCAAAAACCCTTTTTAAATCTGCAGGTTTTGCCCAACCATCTGTTGAGTCAAAGGGTGCTTCTCCTAGTGATACTAAGTATCATTGCACCTACTGCATGAAGGATGGGCATTTGATTAAGTTCTGTTGGCGTAGGTTGAAAAATAATAAGAAAAATCTTGCTAGAATTTCATCTCATCAACCTAGAGTCATCATGAGATATGGTCATATAGTAAAGAATAAACCTGGACTAGGATTTGTTTCACATGCTCATCATCATCATGTTCTTAGATAGGATGCATATTATGTTCGTGTAACCATTTCTCATTATAGAACCTCAACTAGAATCAAGGATAGTAATTTTGCTTTTTATACTACTCACAGACGTGTCTCTCAGTACTGGGTTCCCAAGTCATGTTTAACTAACCCCAGTATTGAGACACGTTGATCTTTTGTATCTTGATTTTCAGGATTGCCGCGGAAGGGGGAAGAACACGTGGTTCGTCGACTCCGGATGTTCACGCCACATAACCGAAGACTCAAGATGGTTCACCTCCTTCATGCGATCGAAAGGTGATGACTTCATCACCTTTGGAGATGACACACAAGGGCGGATTGAAGCAACGGGATCAATCAGGGTGAACGACAAATTCATCCTGAAGGATGTCCTCTTGTGGACAAGCTAAGGTACAACTTACTTTCTGTCTCACAGCTTCTTGATGATAGCTATGAGACTAGATTTAAGATAAAATGCTTATCGTGTGCTTTGATTCAGCTAGTGATTTTGTTTTTTTTCGTATTTCTAGAGTTGGTAGAATCTTTGGAGCTGACTTTTTTGAATCTCTTGTGGTTCTCTCAAATATTTGATTGCATCTTCTTCTGAGTTCTGGCTTTGGCACCGTCTTTTGGAACACATTGGCTTTGATTATCTAACGTGAGTTAGCAGCCTTGATATCGTGAGAGGTTTGCCTAAACTCAAAGCTGTCGAGGATGCTGTATGTGCGCCATGTAGGCATGGCGAACAAGTTGCCACCACTACTACAGAAAAGCTCATCACAGACGGTTCGCAACAATCATCATAGACGGTTTTTGAGCCGTCTGAAATTTTATGTCTGTGATAACAGGCAGTTATCACAGACGGTTCCAACCACGAACCGCTCAGGATTCTAGAATCACGCAGACGGTTCGTGGTTGGAACCGCTCGTGATATTCGAATCACGCACGGTTCTAACCACGAACCGCTCAGGATATTACAGTAATCGCTGCACGGTTCGTGGTTAGAACCGCTCGGATTCGAATATCACGACGGTTCCACGAACCGCCCGTGATAAGTCTTCGCACCTAATTAATTTTTATCGTATTTTCAGCTAGCCTCGTGAATTGCTAGCCATACCCTCTCAAAACTAGCAAGCGTAAACATATCACGTATAATTGTTGACAACTCAAAGTGATCATTTAACTCAAAATCAATTACAAAAGAATGTTTCAAGTATATATTGTCGCTAGAATTACAAATTGAATTACAACCTACCAAAGTGAATTACAATATTGAATCAATTGTTTCGAGGTCGCTCATCGGTGTCGACGGCGTGAAACTCTCCGGTGGTGTTAACTATGTCCGCTTTGATGAAGACGCAAAGCTCCCTCGAACGCATGACCTAGTCCATCTCGAGTGCATTTAACTCTATGTTCAAGCCCGCCGCTAGCGTGAGTAAAGTAGTAAGCATATATATTTAAATTTATAATTAGGAAATAATTATTACGAGATTGAGAAACTCGGGATCGTGTTCTAGAAGCAATCAATAGTCGCATATGATGGCATACGAGAATGCGATAGGTGATCTCGCTTTTTCTTCGCAAAAATAGAATTACATATATATATGTATCGAATCGAGACGCAATATTACTTGAGTATGATATAGTACCGAAATCGATCCCGTGAGTCGGTGTGGCGCTGCTCCTTGTATAAACCTCCCTCGGCAACATAGCCGATGAACGCCCTACGTGATTAAAAAAAGTTACCCTTATCCATTTCAAACGAAGGAAGACTACAATAGAGTTATGTGCAGAGGAAATGAACATACATGTCGAGTATTCCTTTAAGAAGGGTGAAGTCGTGATTTTTGTTGAGTAGAGAATCAAGGTACAATACCATGTTCCTCTTTAGCACAAGAATCAGAAGAATCCAGTGGAATCTACTCGTGTATGTCGCTATAGTCATAAACCTATGTTCAAACGTAATTTGTATAGTAAATATAGAAGCACTTACTTCTGGTTGTAGGACACCATTATGTAGTCCTTGTCGTCCAGAGCAAGCAATCCCATTTTTATGTAATTCTCGACGTAGGGTGCGTCTTGGTTGATTGTTTGCTCAGAGACCACGCGTGGGTCGAGGAAACCCACCGGTTCTTTGATTCGACGGGCACATTTCATAATGTATCTGTACATAAGCAATGAGTTATGATATTTATCGGTATCACGTGAGTGTAGAAATTGATTGTACACACTACAGTGTCCAACATCGTAGAAGTAAGGCGTCGAGGGCAGTTAGGTTGTATAGGTCAAATAAGTCTTTGAAGCCCACGACGAAGTGGCCAGGCTCGTGGAGAAAATACTCCCTCCCGTATCTGACGCTGATTCCAGTATGGCCCCCCTCCTCTCACGTCTTGCGCAAGTACCAATCATGCAAAGCTTGACAAGCTAGTCCTGAGCTTTTTATTTCTGCGCCGGAGACCAACGGACTTCCGAGGGAGTATTTCACGGGTTTGGGAGGTGCCTTAATGTTCGTTGATTTTGATTCCTCCTTAACGAGGTGGCTGAGGGACGTCTTCCCGTGAGACGCCTCAGGGACCGATATGGTGACACGCTTTTCTTGTCCCTTCGTTGTCTTCTCGACAGGATGCGATGTGGCGGCCTTCTGAAGCTTTGGTTGAGGTGGACTCATCGAGGGCCCTATTGGAGAGGCAGGGTCCTGTCGATATCGCTTCACTGAAGGGTTTAGGGCGATGTCCTTCTTGGGCCACTGGATAAAAGTGTGCGTGGCATCCCCTAGTGTTCTGATTTCTTCGTTCGGGGGAATCTCCAGCGGGAAGGCCATGAAATTGTCATGTATCATGTCCACCTGCACCCTGGCGTAACCCTGCGCCAGCTGGGCACCGTGCTACACTGCCCCTTCCTGGTATGGATACACCATACCCCGCCCAGCCTCAATAGGAATCGACCCAACCATCCTCACTTGGAGCGTGCAGGGCGTCGGCTCCTACAAAATGGTACACAATTAGCTAAGGCGTCCTATAGGTCTATCTTTGGAGCATTCCAGAGATGTACATTACCTCGATGTCGTCGATCAGTAATTGCACGTCGTCATGTCCAGAATTATGTGTGGACGCGACGCTACTCCGATGGCGAGGAGGACTTGCTCCCAAATTAACAGGGGCGGTTTGCTCCTGCATGAGTTGATTTACTTGGTTCTGCAAGTTTGTTATTTGTTCTTGAAATTTTCCAATAATCACATGTTCCAACCGAGCCTCGTGCTGGTCCTTGGATCTCTTCCTACTCCTATATGTGTCGAGTTGTGTGGGAATCCATCCTCCAAGGTCACGAAACCCCAACGCTCGCGGTGACACCGGTGCTCCTTGTTTCCCAGGGCCGTAGATAGTACATCCTTCTCCTTGTCTACTTCGAAGGAACCTTAGGAAGATGCGGAAGTCAATGCTTCCTGCCAGAGGACATCATGTTATTGTATACACCATGAAGTTATGGACTTATTAACAATTAAGTGGTTCGAGAAATTTACCTGGCGTTGAGAAACTGCCTCGTCTGTTGGGTTTGTGAAAGAGTTGCTACCCGAAGACGTGGCTGATGCCCACGCCTAACTGTGCTCGAGTGCGCTCGTCGAGATCTCAAGAACGGTCGTGCGGCAAAGACTCTCAGACTCACGCCCATCGCGTGGCTTTTCCCGCTGCACTCTGGGCCGGTGCCGAGTCCGTGGGGTGAGTGTTTTGTGCTCGATAGCTCGCGGCGCCGCACTTTGCTCCTGAAATTCGCCGCCGCCTTCATCCGCACGGCGCCCTATGTATCCCGCGACAAAAATTGATACATCGTGAAGGGCGTCCGACCCGTGTTCACGTACTACGTGACAAGCAGGCTCTTGAAGGTCCTCCACGAGTGGGACATCGCCAACAGCGCGTGCCATCACACACGTGCCTGGTCTGCTTCAGGGAAAGTGAACGAGGTAGAAAGTTCAGTCCACAACTGGTCTATCTCTACATCCATCAGAGACTTCCAGGTTGGGGTGGTGATGGGGACCCGCTCCTTGCAAGTACCCCACAGACGGTCCGAATCTCGCACGCTCTTGGGACTCGGCGGGATCCCGACGCCATCGACCTCCGTGATCGCCATGCGCCCGAGGGCAATTTGGTGATTCCTCTACCTTCTCGCCGCGCACCACCTTGATCAAGATCCAGACGATTTGGCGACGTCACGACGGCGGCGAAGATGGTGCCTCCGCCATCTCGCTACTCGCTATCTATATAAGTTACGTATGCAATGATTACATAAACAAATAGAAGTTATCCATTGAACCTAAATATATGATACGTAGTAAATAAAATATATGAAATTGCACAAAAAAAACTACAATTTATTTCTTGCTTGATAGAAACTGTGTAGCTTTCCTAATTCTCCTCTCCGAAACCCTCCCGACTCCTCGTCTGTCAAGCTTCTCCCGACGTAAACACACTGGCCGCTGCGTGAAAACCTACTCCCTAACAAAACCAGACTCGCTAACTTCCTCTGGATGCTAACGTGCTACTGCTGCTATGCCACAACATGGGAACACTTACATCCCTCATCCATAACTGGTGTGGAACGGAGATGCCAGAGGAGGGCGGCTAACCGTATTTGGATAGTTGCTTGTTTTCAAGGAACTGTTTGGCACCAAACTAGAATTAGAATTGGTCATACCAGATTTGCTAAGTGGAGAATGGAATGGAACATCAATAAAAAATATTGTTTCATTAGCACTACCATGTACAGCATTATTTTTACCATGTAGAGTCTATACAAAATCAAAAAAGTGAGCCTACTATCGCTACCTAAACAGTCAATTCCAATTCCAAAGCTAAAACAGTCAATGAGATGTCTTTCTAGTATTTTTCAAGTAGGAAAAAGATAGATTTGCCAACACAAAAAACACCATCAGAATACATTAATGCAAATATACATGCATGTCTAATTATGCAAATACACAGGCATCTTATTGTGTAAACAAACTAAATATAGATCTCTGTACAAATCTATTTGTGCAAATATAACTTACATGTACATCTAGTAGTGAAATTTAACCCTACCTCCTATTTCAAACAAAAGCACAGCAGAGTAAAACATGTAAAGGGGTAAAAATGCCACATAAACCCTCGAGTGGTCGGCAGGGGCGGGGGCAGCACCGAGGGAAATCCTCGGCTCTCACGGCAAAGAAGGGGGAAGCGCGGAAACTCACCGGGTGGTCGATAGGGTCGGGGACGACACCGAGGGAAACCCTCGGCTCTCATGGTAGAGAAGGGGGGCGGCGCGGGGAAACTCACCGGGTGGTCGGCAGGGCGGGGCGACCGACGGAGGCGGTGTACGGGAGGCGGCCGGTCGAGGCGTGGACGAAGGAGGCGGCGCTGGTCGGAGGTGGTGTCAGTGGAGGAGACTGAGGGCAGCGCCGGGCTGGTGGAAAAAGACTAAGGCAGAAGAGTGCACAACCGTTCGAGTCGGGCACTTATATAGATGGATATCACAAATAGAACCGTCTGTGATAATACATCACAGACGGTTCCATAAACAAACCATCTATGATGTTAACTATCACAGACGGTTCTATTATGAAACCGTCTGTGATGACTTAACAGATAAACCCTAATTTTAATATCACAACGGTTATGTAACTGAACCGTCTGTGATATGTTGATATCACAGCGGTTCATTACTAGAACCGTCTATGAGGTTAGTCATCACAGATGGTGTATTAATAGAACCGTCTGTGATGTGAACAAACACACATATGTAGAGCCGTCGATCTTTAGATCTACGGCCCAGATTCGCGTGAACGTTCGGACCGTCCGAAAGCACTCTCGTTGTGAGCCGTCCATCTCTAGATCAACGGCCCAGAGTCGTGTGAACGTTCGGACCGTCCGAAAGCACTCTCATTGTGAGCCGTCCATCTCTAGATCAACGGCCCAGATTCGTGTGAACGTTCGGACCACGTGGACCGTTGGATCTAAATCCAACGGTGGGGTTTGTGAGCCGCATGCGCGCGCACGTTGTCCCGTGGACTTGGGCCGTTGGATCTAAGATCAACGATCCAAGTTCATCCACGTCGATTTAATTTTGGATTTTCCCGAGAAGGATTATTTGTTAACTAAAAAATGCAATTAACTTCTTATGTTCATATCAACCAAGTCACGCCGTACGTTAACACCGTCTTTTGTTTTGCCACTAATTTTGGATTTTCCCGAGAAGGATTATTTGGACAAAGTGTAGCAAGTGGGGGAAGGTATGTTCGTCCTTTATCGGTCTCTTTCGGTGCTAACTCGGTTCTTATGTTCATATCAACCAAGTCACGCCGTGCATTAACACCGTCTTTTGTTTTGCCACTAATGTTCAGTAAGAGACAATCAAGCTATCACATACATTCTTCTCCACGTGCATGACGTCGATGCAGTGGTGAACTTCTAAGTGATCCCAATAAGGCAAGTCCCAAAAAATTAACCGCTTCTTCCAGATGTTTTTCGGAGGGTCCTTAATTTATGTCCCTTTCCAAACACAACATCGATATCCTTAACCATATCATAGACCTCTTTCCCTCTAAAAGCCCTTGGAGCTGAACCGTCCTCCTTATTTCCATCGAATTGTTTCTTCATCTTGCGGTATGGGTGAATCCTGGGAAGGAACCTACGGTGACGTATATACACAGTTTTGCGTGAGTTGTTCCGCCATACACTCTCATTACCATCTAAGCAGTGCGGACAGGCTTTGGCTCCTTTTGTACTGAACCCCAGTAGGTTACCAAGGGCAGGAAAATCATTGATGGTGCAGAATAACATGGCGCGTAAAGTGAAGTTCTCTCGTTTGTACGCATCCCATACTTGTACCCCTTCGTTCCAAAGTGTCACAGGATCTTCCAGCAATGGTGCTAGGTACACATCAATATCGTTCCCAAGTTGCTTCGGCCCATGGATAAGTAGTGACATCAAAATGTATTTCCGCTTCATACACAGCCAAGGAGGAAGGTTGTACATACATAGATTCACGGGCCAGGTGCTATGTCGGCTGCTCATGTTACCGAAAGAATTCATTCCTCTGTACTCAACCCTAACCTTATGTTCCTCGGTTCCGCACCGAACTTTTCAAAGCTCCGATCGAAGTTTCTCCACTGGGTAGAATTAGCAGGGTGTCTGAGCTTCCCATCTTTCTTACGCTCCTCCGAGTGCCAACGCATCAATCTTGCCTCCTTTCGGTTCGCAAATAAACGCTTCAAACGTGGTATCACAGGCAGATACCACAACATCTTAGCAGGAGGTCCTTACTTCGCCTTAGCAGTATTCTTACGCTTGTATCGGGATGCTTTGCACACGGGACATACATGCATGTCTGCATACTCTTTACGGTAGAGGATACAATCGTTCGGACATGCATGTATTCTTTCTACTTCCATTCCCAATGGACAAAGAACCTTCTTAGCTTGGTAGGTCGTGGCGGGCAACACGCTTCTCCTAAGGATGTCACTAAGAGACCTAACAACGCCAGAAACTCTTGTCGGACCAACCATTGCTTGCCTTCAATTTCAGCAGTTCAAGTACGGTTGACAACCTTGTGTATTCCGGCTTGCAGCCAGGGAACAAAGATTTCCCCGAGTCCTCCATTAAGCCCTTGAATTTACAAAACTCTCTCTCGCCGTAGTTCCCTTCTACATCGCGTAGCATCTAATCCAGATTGTCATCATGTGACCTATCCTCATCAAAAGCACATTCTATACCCTGCATATCGTTGACTTCCTTGGTGATATCATTATTACTGACTTTCGGTATAATCTGCTATTCACCGTGACTGCTCCAACATGTATATCCTTTTTGAAACCCTTCAGATTTAGTGAGCTTCGATCTCATACTGGGTTGTTAAACATTTTCATATTACCGCAATCAATGCATGGACAAGACATAAATTTTATCCCTTCTTCAACATATCCCGCTTCGTGGCTCTTCTAAAAGCAAACACGCCATTAATATACTCTTCACTCACACGGTTCTCAATGTACATCCAGTTTCGGTCTATCTACACGTATACGCACGTAACAAATTAATTAGTGTTAAATTATATTAATAAACCGCAAGGACCCTTCATAATGACCAAACACATTAGTGGTTAGTCTAGAGCAAATATAAAGGGTTACAGATCGTTACACATTAGTGATTAGTCTAGAGTAAAAATAAGGGGTTACAGATCGTTACCCTTCTCTCCAAGGTGGCGCAATGTGGGAGGACGCAGCAGAGGTGCCGCAATGGAGGAGGAGGAGGCAGGGGTAACAGCTCAAAACGGGGGAGGAGGCAGCAGCAGCAGCAGGGTGGCCAATGGGGAGGAGGCAGCAGCAGCAGCAGGGTGGCGGCGCCTCAAATGGAATGGAAAAGGGGCCTGTCGGGAGCATATCTACTTATAATGCTTGTATATCACAGACGATTCTTGTAAGTATATCACACACGGAAAGAATCGTCTATGATAGGCTGTATCACAGACGGTTCAAGAACCGTTTGTGATAAATAAGTATCACAGACGGTTCTTTATACGAACCTTCTGTGATACTTCACAGACGGTTGATACTTATTTATCACAGACGGTTAACGAAGAACCGTCTGTGATAAAATACGGTTCCAAAGGAACCGTCTGTGATGGGGTGTCTAGTATAGCATGTTTTGTAGTAGTGCGCCTCACACCCTTCATTGACTATGGTCATGACTGACGGACCAGGACAATTTCTTCACATGGATACTGTTGGTCCTGCTAGGGTTCGGTCAGTTGGTGGTAATTAGCATATTCTTATCATAGTCGATGATTTTTGAGATACACTTGGGTGTTCTTTCTTACTTCAAAGAATGAAGTTTTTGATCATTTTTATGATCTTGTTCTCTGCTTGGCTTCTGAACTTCCTGTTGCCTTGAGAGCAATCCGCAGTGATAATGGCACAGAGTTGAAGAATACCTCTTTCTGTGCTGAGCGTGGCATTGAGCATCAGTTCTCTTCTCCACACGTCCCTTAACAAAATGGCGTGGTGGAAAGGAAGAACAAAACCTTAGTCGAGATGGCTAGGATGATGCTAAATGAGTATAGCACTCCGAGGAGGTTTTGGGCCGAAGCTATTGCTATAGCTTGCCATATTGCTAATCGTGTCTTCTTGAGACCGTCTTTGGGCAAGACATCATATGAGCTTCCGTTTGGTAGAAAACCCTTTGTTTCTCATTTTTGAGTTTTTGGAGCTAAGTGTTTCATTCTCAAGATAGGAAATCTAGATAAATTAAAGTCAAGAACTTTTGATGGTTTATTTCTAGGTTATCCTGCACATTCGAGGGGTTTTCGGGTTTTTAATGATGAGACTAACGTTGTCCAGGAGACATGCAATGTCACTTTTGATAAGACTAGCCCTGGAGCTAGATCAGATGTTTCAGGTGACATACAGGTGACGAAGAGCATCTTTGTAGAGGAAGGTGGTGATGAGGTTGATGATGATCTTCCACTTGCTGCTGAAGCTCCTACTCCAACTTAAGAACCTGCTTCGACTACTTCACCTCCTGTTGAGGCTGCTGATGTATCTTCATCATCAACAGTACCTGCATGCGGAGGTCGAAGAAATGCTATCTCCCCCAGGCGCTCCACTTCACATTAAGATGCGTCACCCTTCGGATCAGATAATTGGTCATCTTCATGACCGAGTCACTCGCTCCAGATATCACAATCCGAGTCTCTACTCCCATTTTACATTTGTTGCTTCTTTCGAACCCCGCGATATATCACATGCTTTATCTGATGATAGCTGGGTCAATGCCATGCATGAGGAGTTAGAGAACTTTGAGAGGAATAAGGTTTGAAACCTAGTAGAGCCCCTAGTGGTCATAATGTGATAGGAACCCGTTGGGTGTTCAAAAACAAACAAAGTGAGGATGGTTCTGTGGTTAGAAACAAGGCTAGATTGGTAGCTCAGGGTTTGAGCCAGGTTGAGGGGTTAGATTTTGATAAAACCTTTGCTCCTGTTGCTAGATTATAAGCCATTTGCATTCTGCTTGTATTTGCTGCATCTAAGGGCTTTAGCCTACACCAGATGGATATCAAGAGTGCATTTCTGAATGGTTATATAGAGGAGGAAGTGTATGTTAGGCAACCCCTAGGCTTTGAGAATCCCAAGCACCCACATCATGTTTTCAAGCTATCCAAAGCCTTGTATGGTCTTAAGCAAGCCCCCGGAACCTGGTAAGATAGACTTAAGACCTTCTTGCTTAAGAATAATTTTGAGATGGGTAAGGTAGACAAGACTCTATTCATTCTTAGGCATGGCAATGACTTCCCGTTTGTTCAGATTTACGTTGATGATATTATCTTCGGTGGTTCTTCTCATGCTCTTGTTTCCAGTTTTTATAAGACTATGTCCAGGGAATTTGAGGTGAGTATGATGGGACAGCTCAACTACTTTCTAGGGCTTCAAATCAAGCAATACAAGGAAGGGATCTTCATTCATCAAACAAAGTACACTAAGGATCTGCTCAAGCGCTTCGAGATGGGTGACTGCAAGCCGATCACCACTCCCATGGCGACTTCGCCTGCTTTGGATCCAGATGAGGAAGGAGAAGCCGTGGATCAATGCAAGTACCGCAGCATGATCGGATCCCTCCTGTATCTAACGACCTCAAGACCGGACATTCACTTTGCGGTCTGCCTCTGTGCGAGGTTTCAGGCATCTCCGATGACTTCACATCGCCAAGCCGTCAAGTGCATTTTCAGGTACCTTCACTCTGTCCTCCAATATGGCATTTGGTATTCCTGCTCTTCTTCCTTATCCATTCGGGGGTTTTCTGATTCTGATTTTACGGGCTGTCGGCTAGATAGGAAGAGTATCTCAGGCACTTGTCACTTCTTAGGCACTTCTCTTGTCTCTTGGTCATCTAGGAAGCAGTCCTCTGTTGCACAATCCACTGCAGAAGCTGAGTATGTAGCTGCTGCTAGTTGCTATAGTTAGATTTTGTGGATGGTGTCCACTCTTAAGGACTGTGGGTTATCTTTTGCTAGTGTTCCTCTTCTCTGTGATAATACTTCTGCCATTAATATTGCTAAAAACCCTGTGCAACACTCTAGTACCAAGTACATAGACATTCGTTATCACTTCCTTAGAGACCATGTAGAGAAGGGTGATATTGTGCTACATTTTGTGGAGTCCGAGGCTCAGTTAGCTGATATCCTCACTAAGCCTTTAGACTCAACTAGGTTTGCCACCTTGAGGAGTGAGTTAGGAGTAATTTATCCATATGGATTGGTTTGAGGGGGAGTTGGTTCTTTTCTAAGATTTTCTAGTTCATCTGATCTTTCCTTGTTCTTTTGTGAACTTGTTGATCTTTTTGATCTTTTTAGTCTTTTAAGTTTTTCGTGCATCTCATTGTATCATATTGCATTCATATGAAAACCACAAAAAGATGCATTGTAATATAAGCTTTACTATTTGTCTTTTAAACTGATGAAGCTTTACTTATTACCCTCTTGAGCTTTAGTATTTCAATTCTTGCTTAATACCATGTTTAGTTCCTGGACTTGCTAGAATTATCATACTTTCACATATGTAGCTAAGTCTTTGCTAAATGAGCTAGAACCTTATGACAACTTGAACTAAATATTGCAATTTGTGGATCTTTTGGCTAATTGCATAATTAGTGATTCTTTTGTGACATTGACCGTGTCAAAATTGTTTTGTTAGCTCTTGAATATAGAATTGAGCATCTCTTGAGCTTTGTTAGCTCTTTTAGAAGATGGTTTATTGATGACCTATAAAACTTTGGTATGTCTTTTCAAATGAGGAGGATATGTTGATTTGGATGTGTCAGGGATATGGTACTTAGAAGAGTGTAATCTTTGTTTAGATTGTACTGTAAATGGGTTCAATTCGTGGTCCTTTGTAGACATTATCATGTTTCTGCCTTTCCTAGTTCTGTTTTAAACTTTTGTGGAACCTAGCAAGTTGTATTTGCATATGTTCTCAGTTTCAAAAGATAAGGCGGGAGATGCCTAGCAGTACGTATACATATATAGTACGCGTCAAAAGGTGAGTCTGTGTGTTGTTGGTGTCTCTGGTGCAAGGGAGGAGGCAACTCTGATGGCCATTGGTTGTTGATTTTTGCATGACTTTATTCTTGATTTCTTGATTTGTAGCTCCTGTCTGTTGAATTTCATTGTACTCCGAGACTAATTGGCTGCAGCTTTGGTGGTGTCAGATTGTCGTCACATTTGTGCTTGCTGAATCCTTATTTGCTAAAGCATATAGCAATCTTGGATCTTATATGAATGGTGCAAATTTCGTTAATATTTTTTCTTGAATTTTTCTGATTTTTTTTCTGATCTTATATGAGTACGTGTGTATGCTTCAGTTATGTTTTGTTCGATAGGTAAGTTACAAACTGCTACTCGTAGTCTGGAGCACTGTTATACTTATATCTATGTGGATTTGGAGTCGTGTGGGTTACCAACCTCACGGGATCTCTTACAGTTTTACACACACATATATTTGTAGTTATATATAGTTAAGCTCTTTAGAGGTTGTTTGGAAAGGGTTTTCTTTGGAACTCTCAAGGCTAAAATTCAGAATTCCCTTAGTTGTTGAAAATCATAGGCAAGTCCAAATCCCTTTCATGACACACGAAGAAGTGGCTCCACTAAAAAATTTGCAATGAAAGAGGCCCCACTCCACAAACTTAATTTGTGGCCTGGTAGGCCCCTTTTCATTATTTAAAACTCCTGTTTGGTCACAAAAGTGTTCTAAATTAACGGCCAATTACCTAACAACAGTCATGAATATTCGTAATAAGGATCAAAACACGCATGGTCGATCCATACAGCCTCGATCACAGGTACATAAAATCTTCGCCATACCTAACGGGTTATAATCTGCCTTTTCTTCTGTCTTTTGCTAGCTTCCTTCCAAATGCTACAATACTTCTTCTGGAGAAAAGGTCACTTAATTAGCACTACTTCGTGTACACTCATGAGTCACAGCATATCGATTGGACGATACAGATGGATGGATGCAATCGAATAAATCGCATGATGGACAAAGGAAAATTTGGCACAGATCAGCAAGATCGATCGTGGTTTTGAGGTGCTAAGGATTTCGTGTTAGGCATCCCATGCATGTTTAAAAGTTTCTATCCATCTTTCGTTTAAAACATGCATCAAATTTCTGATGGAACAGATCACACCCATGCTCTATTTGCGCATGCAAAGCCAAAAACTAGCATAGATCGAGCACAGAATTTCAGTCGTACCATGATACAATGGGCTATATATATACCCACCCCTGTACGTATTTTGGGTTCTACGTTCTAACAGAAATGATTAAAGTATACTAGTGTGTATATATATATATAGAATCATGAGAACAAATACTCCTGTCATTTTGTGTGAGTGCGTGACACTGTTGTTATTTTTCTTCTGGATTCTTTATTATCTCGAAGCTAGCATACTTGGGGATTGACTTCATATATGTTCAGCAGCTGTATTCCTGTATTATGTCGGAAGTTGAGAAAAGGCTATGCACATTGTCAGCTTGTCACTAATGTACGGGGTCATCCTCGAATGAAGATAGCGAAGATTTCAAAGGATGAAATCAGTGGTACCGTCAGTCACTACTAGAAAACCCATATTTCCCACGGTTGAAAATCGTCAAAATAGCAAAAACCGCCGGGAATAATTTTGCTGACCTGAATTAACCGTCAGGCAGTGAGTGAAGAGAGCTGACTTCTGAACGTCATATCACCGGTGAAATTATCCTCAAATAGTTAGTAAAGACTGAAGAATACAAAAGGTATACCACCTATGTACACTGTACGTGTGGATGTATCTAGATTATATTATCTAACCACGCGTGATGGGCATGGCTGCAAAAATGTACACAAGAACATCTATATACAAAAAAAAAGTTAGTTGCGTACCCATGTATGAGATAAGGATTAGGAAATTGTTTGTACTCGTAATGGCACTACTACACAAAACGTCATCACGCACGGTTTTTTCAGTATTTACGTGATAACAGACGATCATCACGCACGGTTTTCAAACCGCTCGTGATTTATCTATTTTGCGTGATAACAAGAACCACGTGATAGTTATTATCACAAACGGTTTTCAAACCGTCTGTGATAGTCTATTTTCACAGACGGTTCTGAACAAGAACCATCTGTGATAGTTATTATCACAGACGGTTTTTGTTCGTAACTGCTCGTGATAGTTTTTTCTATCGCAAAAAAAAACAGATTTTGAATGTTCGCAACAGTGATAGTCTTGATATGCAACATTGCTTGCAGTAAAAAAATGAAATGGCGGGACAGAGAGGAAGATACATACATACCTGCTTCCCAGCATGGCGTGGAGTGTGACGATGAGATGAGCTCCTCCTCCTGCGTGAAGTTCACGTGCTTGAGGTTCAACCTTAGGTAGTTGGTGTACCTCAGCCTGTAGCTCTTGCCGCACCTCTTCAACCCTGCGAGCAACGCATCCATGCACGCAAAAACACCATCGGTTCCTCTTATCTCATCAGCCAAAACCCACGCAGATGATACAAAGATGTAATGTACATGAAAACGCATGACCGGCTCTTTGAGGAACGGAGGTCCAGTTGCCGATGCCGTGGGTGGAGGTCCAGTTGAGGCCTGTGGCGGTGAACTTGGACCGAAGCACGTCGACGAAAACGAAGTCCAGCAGCACCTCGGCGTCCCACAGGTTCGACACCCTCTCCAGCACATTCAGCCTCGACTCGGCTATTATTTATAAGGACAGCGGTAACATATTTTGCTTCCCGCGCACGCGTTCAAAATTTTCGAACTCCCGCGCTGCGAATCACAGACGGTTTTATACAAAAACCATCTGTGATGACATATCACAAATGGTTCTTCTTAAGAACCGTCTGTGATTTTAGGGTTTACCATGGCTTTCAATTTTCCTTACTCTTCGATTTTACCATGGTAGTCAATCCTCTGCCGCGGTAGGATTTCGGCAGCCAATCCTCTGCCGCGGTAGGATTTCGGCAGCCAATCCTCTGCCACGGTAGGATTTCGGCAGCCAATCCTCTGCCACGGTAGGATATGGATAGACAATCCTCTGCCGTGGTAGGATCTCGGCAGCTAATCCTCTACCGCGGTAGGATATGGGTAGTCAATCATCTGCCGCGGTAGGATATGGGTAGTCAATCCTCTGCCGTGGTAGGATCTCGGCAGCCAATCCTCTGCCGCGGTAGGATTTCGGCAGCCAATCCTCTGCCACGGTAGGATATAGGTAGACAATCCTCTGCCGTGGTAGGATCTCGGCAGCTAATCCTCTACCGCGGTAGGATTTCAGCAGAGGTCCTACCACGGCAGAGGATTGTCTACCCATATCCTACCGTGGCAGGATTGGTCGCTGAAATCCTACCGCAGCAGAGGATTGGTGCAAATCCTACCGCTGCAGAGGATTGACTACCATGGTAAAATCAAGAGTAAGGAAAATTGAAAGCCATGGTAAACCCTAAAATCACAGCGGTTCTTAAGAAGAACTGTCTGTGATAATTCACAGACGGTTCTATTTACAAACCGTCTGTGATGACTTAGATTATCACAGACGGTTCTTGTTAAGAACCGTCTGTGAAGTATCATAGCACTTTCAACTTTTTGCCTTAAGCACAGGAGATACTTACAAAATTAGGAAATTCAGGCCACTACACTTTCTGTATGACTGTGTCCATTAGCAACTGATAGAAAAGTTAGATAGGGTCAGTTCTTAACCAAGCACTGCATGCACCATTTTATCATTGGTAGTGAAGTCACTGGGGTGGGGCCACCTGGGCTTCTAGAAGGTGAGGGCCCCAACAGATAGCACTTTGCAAGTCCCATCAAGTTTTTGCCCAAACCTACTGAAAATGACACTTGAGATTTTTAGAAAGAGGATTGTAGGGCAATTGGGCACAGAGAAAATTAGCAGGCAGGCAACTCATGCAGAGGAGTATGGAGCGTTCAAAACTTGAGTGGTCAGTCTTCAAAAAAACAAAATCTGAGTGGTGTCATTGTGCTACCAACCACCAACTACTGCCGCCCAGTGTAAGCCAAACCATTGCCATCGCCATCGCCATCCAAATGCTGTTTACTGAAGCACTGAGCGGGGGGGGATTAAACATTTCCAAATGGGAAAAAAAAAAGTATACATTCATATTATAGAGCACCGAAATGCGACACCGTATCGCCTGGTTCTGATGGTTTCGAATGTTTGGTTTGAACTTAAATTCGTAAACGTATGTTTTCTGGAACTTTCAGTTCACCGGTACATATCGAATAAGAAGTGGATTTCATGAGGAGCACGTGCCTGATGAAGCATGTTTAATTTGGACAAGCAATTTTGGAGCGGAACTTACCTAATTAAGGAGCTAGATAAGAACATTCTCTATATTTTCCTACAACTTTTTCTAAACCAAAAGCCTTGTAAAACAATTTACCTTATTGTTAGTTGTTCACAAGTCATTGTACAATAATTGTCATTCATTCCTCTGAATGGACGGTAGCTTTGGGTGGAAGGTTCATGTCATTTACACGTTTGCTATTACCTGCAAGAAAACCTTTCGTTGATTCTTATCAGCCTAGCCTGTCTGATTCTGATCAGACAATTTGGTCGACCCAAGAAGAGCAATATGCCTTACATTGTAGAAAATTTGCAGCTGCGCTGTCCATAAATTAACAGACTGAAAAAAACCCCACATACCTAGTAGTGATGTGTAACCCTAGCTAGTGCGCGACTATAACCATGGCTTGGTCTGGTCTATCTCATGACCTCTAGTCCTCTGCTCTATAATACCATATATATTGAGCTTATGCGTGTATTCGTTTACCATGCGAGTTAAAAAGCTTGAGTTATTCGTGAAAATAGGGCAATTTACTCATATTTCGATAGTTTCCACAGACATATAGCGGATAGTTTTTTTTTCAGGGAAATTTTTGCTGTGCTCCGTCTAATTAAGATATTCTTGGATTAACTGATCTCGATCGGTAGATTGGATTTGTGCATGCATCTAAGCAAAGTTAGTGCATGCATCTGACAATAGATGACAAAACATTGCTTTCTACAAACGTGCTTCGGCGGGTAAATAGATGCTTTTTCACATCAACCGATGGACTTTGATTCTTTCATAGCGACTAGCACCTCAACAAGTGTCCATATTTTATATTAATTTCGATGGGATTTTCAGTACGGAGATATGCAAATATTTGCAAGAACACATGGAAAAGTACTTGAGATTTCATTGTCCTCAAGCAGCTATTAGCCTATAAATAGTAATTGCTTTTCCTAAGGCGGTGACAATCGAGAGAGATTAGTGATATCCCAGTGTGCATTAGGTGTCGCAAAATGTGACATGCATATTTATGCATACTCGACAAAGATTCGATTAGGTGTGAGGGCTATTTGGTATAGACTAGTAATCTTTTGTAGTTCTGCATGAAGTACTTTCTTCAGCTTAGTTCTTAATCTATTCTCAGAGGCTAACACGTGGGGAGAAATCAGCTATATATTCATCTGACAATTCCACATTACTTAAACATGCTATGATTGACTTCTGGTAGATCTACACTGATCTAAACAAGATGTACACAACATATAATTGGGTTACATATGTATCTACTCTTCAGCTAGCGAACACTACTCTGATGTTATCACGACTTAAATACATGCACACCTTTTCCTAATTGATCGATGATAGGCTAACACAGTATCGTATAAGAAAAACTTAGTTGCTATCTTAAGATGTCATCTTCCCTGGGATTGCATTGCAGTAGGTGAATCATAGATATAATCAGCTAGACCTGTTGCCTAAAAAATGCTGGACCAATGTTGACACTTGACATATGGCAGCAATTGAAAAAAATTGACCTACCTTGTGCATGCCTGAAGGGATATAGCCAATGTACTACGAATCATTTTGGGACATAATTTTCATGTAAAAGTGAAGTAGTCAAGGATCCATGCTTATGCATGCACTAGTGATGCTAATATATAGTTAGAACGAGCATGCGTGCTTGTAAGGCTTATCATACATGCAAGTGCTGCATTATGGAAGCAACACTTCATTTTTCATGTAAATATATGATGACGTGTTTGAGTTAGCCAGGAGTTAGGGCACCCGTGGCCAGCAATCCATGCTAGCAGAAGTTCATCTCGTGTTAATTTTAATTAACAACTTAATTGGTACTTAGGGTTTGGGGCTTGTCACCATCTTGGATATATATAGGTCGAGTCCTAGCTTGCACACGTGGCCTGTTGGGTTTGTACGTATGACCTTAAGATGAAATACTTAGGGTTTGGGGCTTGTCACCATCTTGGATATATATAGGTCGAGTCCTAGCTTGTACACGTGGCCTGTTGGGTTTGTATGACCTAAGATGAAAATTTAATTGGAAACGCCTCTTCTCTTTCTTTTTCTTCTTCTTCTTCTTCAAGACAACGCAGGCCTGTACGGGAGGCAGGGGGTAACATGGGCTACTGCACAGGGCCCAAAAAATGAAGGGCCGCCATTTTCTACCTATTTTTAAACTTATACTTGCTGCTCTTTGTATTAGTAAGGGTAAAAACTAGTACGCCAGCAGCTCTTATATTATTCTCTTCCTCTTTTTTTTTTTGCTAATTTTTTACTATAAACATTTATTCCTAAGAAAAATATGGGACTTCTTCATATTTTAAATTATTTCATAATGCAATGTTTGCATATAGAATTTTGTTGACTATTACATATGCAAAAAAAAAAATATGTCATGTTGAAACGAATACATTATATCATGAAAAGTGCTTCCATGATAAGTGCGTAGTCAAACTTTTAAATTTTTTTCAACTAACATACACAAAAATTGTTGGACCGTAAAGGCGACTAGAGGGGGGGGGGGTGAATAGGAGCACACTCACTTTTTCACAAATTATGAACTCAATACAATTTCACTCCAGTAGCTATTAGAAAGCTATGAAGATCAATATACCAAGACAATGAAGACTAGTATTGAATCCAATTAAACCCTAAGCAATGCTACAAAAATCAACTAAGATTGCAAAGACTCACAAAGACGGGCGGTCGATCACTGGACCCAATCGGTCGGACCGATTGCCGGACGGTCTGACCGGCGTTGTGCTGGCGGTCGGACCGCTCCAAAATCGGTTTGACCGGTGATGACGGCGGTCCGACCGCCGACTCAACCGATCCGCAACAGAGAAAATCACCGATGACGGTTGCAATTAGGTGAAACTTTGATTCTCAACTCTAATCTTTATGAAACTTTGCACACACCTTCTATATGCTATTGAGGACCTATTCCAATTGAATATTATGATAATTTTTACGATCTTGAGCAATTGCCAATTGATTAATGAAGGTCTAAAACCGCAAGAACGAAAACTTGATCCTAAAGCTTGTTCGTGAGGATTGATGATCAAGATGATGCTAGATAGATTCACACATATCACAGCAAGCTAATTCACGTGAAAGAATCAATCACAAACTCGCGGATCAAAGAAAGCCCTAAAACACGAAATTGAAAGCAAGAACGAAAAGAGACTTATCTCAAGCAAACCTTGCATAGATTGATTTCGTGATTGTTGCCGGATTACATCCACACCATCATGGATCGATGGACAATCAAAGATCACGAAATCCACCACAAACCATCAAGAGCCCTTGCCTCCACCTCAACTCCCTAAAGACAATTAGGGTTTTGAAACATAAAAGGCGAGAGAGAGAGGTGCACCACCATCTCCTCCTATTTATAGTGGAGGCCTATACTCCTAGGGTTTGACTCTCTTGGGCTCCGTTAAGGCCCACTAACAAACGGGTCACACACGCACGCTTCGCGAAGCGCCGTCTTTAACCTTTTGACCTAAACCGCTTCACCATGTGCCATGGATTCGCCAATAGGTCACCCTTGTCCATCTTGTGTCACGCTTGAGTCGTTGACTCACCCGCATCGCCGATCGCTCGACCTCAACTCTCCTAGTCTAGTCCCGATCCTCCTCGCCGCTGACCGTCGTTGACCACCAAGCAACTCGCACAACCACGCCTAAGAACAATATGGGACAAGTTCTTCACAACACCCATGTTAGTAAAAACATGCATCATGCATCATATGCCACAATACCATGACTTTGACCTAACAAAACAACATCGCCACGGTTGGCATATACCGGTCTCGAATTTTGTTGACTAGTCGGTCGGACCGCCATGGGACTTAGCCAAATTCAAGCTCCCAAAAAAAAATAAAAACGAATAGAACTTCATCGAGTTGAAACCAAGTGCATACATTACAACACCTATTTTTCACTGCGTTTTGAACAAGTGCTTCCATGATAAGTGCGATTTGGGTAGTCAAACTTTTAGCTTTTTGAAACTACAAACTAATTGCCAATTATCACATCATCCTAAGATCTGTAACATATTCCCATGAAATCCACAAAAATATATACAAGTTTTTCACATGCATGAACATGATATTAGTAGACATATCATGAAAAGTACTTCCATGATAAGTGCGTAGTCAAACTTTTAAATTTTTTTCAACTAACATACACAAAAGTATATACAAGTGTACACAAAAGTATATACAAGTTTTTCACATGCATGAACATGATATTAGTAGACATATCATGAAAAGTACTTCCATGATAAGAGTAAACACACAATGTTTCCAAATAGCAGTAATTCGCCTTTGAAATGCTAAGCTATAGACTATTACAACCACTATAGTGGCAATAGCACATTAGCACCGCGGTATAGCTAGCGGATAGTGGGTTGTGAAAATAGTGGTAGCTATTTGTCATATACCCTCCCTCCGTTCTTCTTAATTTTATGCCCAAGATTCCATGCCGGCAAATTTTTTAAAGTTTAACCACCAATAAAAACTATCTATATTAGTTATATGAAAATTATATTATTAGATTTATCGTTAAAAATATTTTTATAATATTATACTTTTGTTAGTATATATTAATATCACGTTATAAAAAGTAATGGTCAAAGTCATATATCGAAGACCGTGAAAAATCAAAAATGTCAAATAAAAAATAACAGAGGAGTAATACTTTTTTGGGCTTGCTATCAATTAATCAATATTTTTTTGGAGGAATAATCATGATATGCTTGGGTGATTAACGGTGAAAGTTGTATATTTTAGATTAATTGCGCGCGTCCATGTCTGAAGTCACATCTATTTAACAGAGAGAGTAAAAAGAACTAGACTACAACGAAATAAAATGATTTTAAAGAAGATAGAGATCACCACTGACCTCTGATGGATGGATACTCTTCTTCAACCAAGATCAGTCCCCCACTTCAAGGCCCCTCCAGCTTTGCCTCAAAACCTAGGTGCTTTATCTCACCTCCCCTTTCTCCTCCATCCATGCAAGAAGCTTGGCTTAGGTAAGTGAAGTACTCATCCATGATTCATTAAACTGACAAAACTAGCACACCAACAACTTCTCCATCCACCCCCACAAACAACACAGGGCAATTAAACCATGGCCATTGAACTAACCAGAAGCTACTCCCTCCTTCTACCTGCATACCTACCTATCTAGAGAACATCTCACACTGTCCCTACTCCCTGGCAAAAGGCCCAAAAAGGCACCCCCTTCTCTCTCATAGTTATATATGCTAGTACAGGAGCAAGAGCTTCCTCTAGACCTAGATATTCATTGAAGAACCAAGCAACATCTCTCAAACAGAAGCGGAAGCTCTCCTCTTCTGATCTTGCAGCCTCGCAGGAGTAGCTGTATATATTTGTCCATGCTCAATTGCTCATAATTCCACCCACGCAGAAGCAGATCAGCACTTCCATGATGTGTAGAGAGAGAGAGAGAGATAGTATTTCCGAACAGTTTATCTTTGCATTGTATTTCTGATACTGTTTTTCTGCTATTGTTTCCTCCATAACCACCGGGCCACTATATATAACACCTAGCTCTCCTGTTAGTTAGATAGTGCTAATAGTACTACAATTTAGTTGTATCATTAGCATCTTAGCTTCCCTTAACTAGCTGGCGAGCCTATCTCAATTAGAACACTAACAACCGCTCGCAAATCCCTTGGAAAAAAAACAAGCACTCTCATAAAAAGGCTAGAAAGCACCAGGCAAGAACATGCAGGCGGTAAGGCCGGCAGGGAAGAAAAGAAGGGAGAGAGAGGGGGGAAAAAAACATTTCAAATGTGTACTTGTGAAATAATTTTGTGGTTACATGAGAGTATGAGACATGACAAGGGCTTTTGCCTTTTCCCCAACACCGAGAAGATTGGTGCTGCAGAAGGAGAGTGTCCGGAAATGAAGTAATGGACAAAAAGAAGGTGACATGCAACACATACACCGAAAAGAAGAAAAAGGAAGGCCATCAACTACTAACGATGAGTACTAGACTACTACAGCATGAATCAAAAGGAAAGAAAGTAGCATAGATTTCAATGAACTACATATGAACGCAAAGATGAGAAAACAACATTGATGCTTAGTTAAGTTACCAAAAATTAAGAGAACAGGGAGCATACTTCATTCATCAAACCACAAAGCTCTGAACAACTATGGATTTAATTTCAGAGTACTCTCTCTCGCTCGCTCGCTCGCTAGAATATGAAGTCTGAATATGTCTATCTCTATACCATTGACGACGACGATCCCTCAAGCGAAGAAGCATTAACGAATCTAAACACTCCTGAGCTTGCCAGCTGCAACTGCAACGAAGAAGAAGAGCCGCCGCAGCTGCACCCCTCGCCGCCATGCAACCCCAGGCTGTTTAAGCACAAGCATATCCCCTCCCTCTCCGAGTACCTTGTATTACCACTGGTACTGCTTGTAGCAAATGCATCAACTACGGTTGCACCGCTTCTCGCTTCTGCTTCTTGCCTCGGCGCCGGTGAAGACGGGTGGCACGGCGGGCTTATGGACAGGTTGAGGTCGATGTCTACGTGGTGGCTTGCCGGTGGCTGCGCGGACGCGCTGTCGTCGTCGCTGCTGTGGCCGCTGGCCTCCGGCGAGCAACTGGAGCCCGCGAGGTGGCCGCCGCCGCTCGCTGCGGCGGGGAACGGCTGCTGCTGCTGCTGCACGGCGACGCCGGCATTGAGCGGAAGGTGCGTCTGCGGGTCGAAGCCGCGGGCGAGGAGCTTGCGCTTGATATGCGTGTTCCAGTAGTTCTTGATCTCGTTGTCCGTCCGCCCCGGCAGCCTCCCGGCGATCAGCGACCACCTGCATAATTTAGAATCAAGAACACAGCATGTATATGAGACAACAATTCATCTCTAATATTATATCTTTTCAATCGAAATCTGATCAATTAGTTAATTACTTGTTTCCGAGCAGCTTGTGGAGCTTGATGATGACCTCGTCCTCCTCCTCGGTGAAGTTGCCTCGTTTGAGGTCCGGCCTCAGGTAGTTGATCCACCGCAGCCGGCAGCTCTTCCCGCACCGCAGCAGCCCTACGTAAGTACAAGCACAGCACATCTATTAATCACTCATCGTCTCCGTCGTCCTCCTCGCCGCCATAGCCGCAAGTGTTAAAGTAGAGCTCCTTAATTACCTGCGGCTTTGGGGAGCGATCTCCAGCATCCATCTCCATGGACCTTGATGTAGGCGATGAGGCGCTGGTCCTCCTCCTTGGTCCAGGCGCCCTTGTTGGTGTGCGCCTTCTCGCAGCACGGGGACCTCCCCATCTATGCCGAATTGCTGATACACAGAGCTAGCTAGAGAGAGAGGTATAGGAGGAGGCTGAGGCAGTGGTGTTACTGGTGTGTTTGTGTGCTTCAGCTTTGATTTCTTTGAGGTTTTGTGAGCTGAGAAAGAAGTATATGAGATGGGGAGGAGGGAGGAGAGTACTGGGGGCTTATATGGGGGGTCAAGGAGAGAGAGTTTAGAGAGAGAGGTCGATGGAGAGAGGGTCCCATTGACCCGGATCACTCTGAGACATTTGACCGAGTTGGTGTGAGGAGAGAGGGGTGAGTGGTTGCGAAGCCCTAGGGATGGATTTGGTAGGTAAGTGGGCTTCTGCTCCGGAGCCTCTCTTTATCCTATATGCTAATATCCCACTCCTAATTGATTTTCTGCTTCTTTATTTCTCTGTTCATAGCTTTGATTTTGGGTGGTGCTTGCTGGGTCTACATCGGGGTGTACCCAAGCTTGGGTTGGTGAAGTGGAATCTCATGGTTCAATTCGTATTGTTTACATGCTTCAATTTTTTTCGAGGATAGTGGTTTAGTTTAGAGGCTCAATATCGACGGTTTGTGCTTAATTAGTTGTTTGTTCTAGAATAAAGCTCATTATTTGTCTTTATTATCTATGATTTTTTTTGTTAGAAGTCGAGGTAGAAACATGTCAAATCAGCCCCTTTCTTCTTCAAACTAAGTATAGATACAAAAAAATAAAGACGGGAAAATAAAATAAGAACTAAACCATTCATAGTGATTGCACTACAACTTTTAATAAAGGAAGGACATGTAGTACCAACATTTCACAATGCTTACAAAGTGTTTGGTATCCATTGCCTCTCTAAAGTGTTTGTTGCTTAACTAGTTTTGGCTTTTGTCCCTCACCTAACCTGTATTTTTCTATTAGTTACTTCCTAGCTAGCAAACTCCTTTTTAAGATTCAAGAAGCACAAGCAAGCAGAGAAAAAAAGATATAAAACAAGAAAGCTATGAATAACAAAAATTCAAAATGCACCCCCTTTCAAAAACAAAATCCATTGAGTGAACTACCTAACCTTTTGTGTGTGATTGTGGAAGGCTTCTTCTTGTTTAATCGGACGACCTTTTTCAGCACTTGACGTACCTATTGCAGGACAACTTGATGTACCAATAATTGCAGGACAAGGGGAAGATTCCTTGTCATGCATGCATGCTGCTAATACTGCACATATTTTTTGTTGCCGGGCTCTAATATTGCATTGGAATTCGCGGCCCCAAGAATTAGCAGACTAGTTTATCAGGGCATTTGGTAGCCCTTACCTGCCCTTCTTTATTTATATATATGTGTGTGTGTGCGCAATACAACAGAGAGCAAACATGACGGATTGGAGCAGCCTTGCGGGACGAAAAGCCGCGAAACAATGCAAGAAACAATGTGCGCTGCCGGAGTTGGAATAATGTCGCTGACACACGACCTTTCAATCCTGAAATATGTCCAACGATCCATGAAGAAATGGTCACTTTGCTTTCGTGGGGCACTAATCTGCTAGGTACTCGTATATATTATTATTTCCTTACTACATGTAATAGTCCACTAAGTTCCAAGGGCTGTCCAATCGCAATTAAGATCGAATCCGCTTGCAACAACCACTGCAAATAGTGCAAGTGGCCATGCATGTTTAAATTCTTCTTCAAGGTGCAGGTTGACTTAGCATATATGCACGTTTCTGATGGAAGAAGATCGATGTTTGTTGAGGAGGGAAGCTAGGGAAGAAAGAGGATCTTGGCCACTGTAAATCATACATGAAACTTGGCCTGTGGTGGACCGTGTTAGCGACTATATGGGTGAATATGAGCCCAATTGTTTCTTCTGGAATTCTACTCCCTTTTCACTCCAATAGCTACGGGAAGATGTGGAGATTCAGGTCTCAAAATCACAGTGCAAGAATAGAGCTGAAACCAAGAAAATCAAACTTCAACTCCCCTCGGTCGGTCTAACCGCCGGCTAAGGGTCTGTGTGACCGCTCCCGGATAGAGAGCAAAAACAATACGAATTGGGCCCACAAAATGACCTAACTTTTCATCTATAAATCCAAATACTTGAGATTTCAGACATAGCTCAACAAGAAGTTAAGTAACCTATTCCAATGGAAGATCAAGACAATCCTAAGGTTCCATAAATTTCTTTATTGACAGCAAGAGAGCTCAAAACCGAGTTAAAACCTAAACATGATCCAAAAACTTACTCTTTGACAAAAAATGGTCAAGATGCCATTAGATCAACTTCCACATGTCCTAGCAAACTAGATCACAACAAAATACCAAGGTAAAACTCCTAGAACACAAGAACCCAAAATCACAAGAAAAAGAGCAAGAATAGGAGAGGACTCTTCTTTGAACGAATTGATTGGATTGATATTGAGGAATTGAAGGTTTACAACCACTCCACCATGGAGGACAAATGATCACTCATAAACACCCAATTCCACAATTTTTCTCTCAATACATTTCTCAACCCCTAGCCTCCTTTATTCTCTACACTTTCCCAAATATCAAATTAGGGTTTCTAGGCTTGGTTGTGTTGGTGTGCAAATCCTGCACCACCTGCCTTATATAGTGGAGGTTAGGTCTATAGAGAAACCTTATCGAGCACCCGTTAATCCCACACACAAACGGATCTCACACTCACGCATGCTTCTCAAAACGGATAACGATCCAACACTCTCAAATCCATCTCTTCTTGATATTGTCCTCATGACCTAAACCACTTCCCTTTTGCACCGTCATGCGCTGTTGTTTCTCCAAGGTCACCAACCTGGTATTTTGATAAAGATACCATGATACCCATTCTCGATACTTCCATCCTTGACCGAGTCCAGTCTCATGAAGCAATCCCATGTGTCGCCACAAGTAGGTTTATCATGACTTTTCTCATGCCGACAAGTCTCTCTCATCCAGCTCCGACCGGACCGCCTCAACACTTACACCGACTTAAGCCACTTGATGCAACCCATTGCACCAAACTTACCGTTCTTGACGTTCTTGTCAATCTTGTGCCTTGCTTGAGACCAACCAATTCACCCGACATACTTGATCATTCTGGACCTTGAATTCACCAAACCAAGTCCCAATCATCGTTGTCATTGATCGTAGTTGACTCGAAGCATCCATGCATAATAATAGACCATGAAATCAATTTCGGACATAAGTTCTTTACAACTTGACCCACGTTAGCCAAAATATAAATCATACAACACATATGCACCAAAGCCATGACCCTAGATCAAAACCCCAAAATTAGCACACCTCACTGTGTTGAACTCACAATGGTCGGTTAGACCATAGCCACCGGCTAGTCTTATCACCTGCCACTACTACAAACAGGTTATAGAAGACACTCATCACAGATGATTCTCTTGGAACTGTATGTGATATAGATCTATCGCAGACGGTTTCTAAATACAACCGTCTATGAAGTATCACATACGGTTTCTTAACAGGAACCGTCTATGATAATCCAAGTCATCACAGACAGATCCTGTTAAGAACCGTTTGTGAAGCACCGTCCGTGATGACTTGGATTATCATAGACGGATCCTGTTAATAACTGCCTATGATACTTCACAGACGGTTGTATTTAGAAACCGTCTATGACAGGTCCATATCACGGACGATTCTTATTACGAACCGTCTGTGATATGCCATTATAAATACCTGCCACCCCTGCTGCCTCCTCCCCCATTGCGCCACCTTAGAGAGGAGAAGGAAGGGAAGGAAGGAGGCATGGGGAAAAGGAAAGGAGGAAGCTAAAGAGAGGAGGAAGAAAGGGAGGAGGATCTCGCGGAATATTAATTTGGGATATTCGTCGTGAGTTCTGAGGGTAGCGATCTGTAACCATATATATTTGCTCTAGGTTAATCACTAATAAATTTTAGTATGTTTGGTTATTAGGAAAAATATTTGCGGTTTATTAATATAATTTAATACTAATTTGTTACGTGCGTAGTGTAGATGGATCGAAACTAGATGTATGTTGAAAACCGTGTGGGTGAAGAGTAAATTAATGGCGTGTTTGCTTTTAGAAGAGCCACCGAGCAGGATATGTTGAAAAAGGGAATACAATTTATGTACTGTCCATGCATTGATTGCGGTAATATGAAAATGTTTAACAACCCGGCGCAGATCGAAGCTCACTTGATTCGAAGGGGTTTCAAAAAAGGGTATACATATTGGACCAGTCACGGTGAAGAGCAGATTATACAGAAGTTAATAATAATGACATCGCCGAGGAAGTCAACGATATACCGGATGTGGACTATGCTTTGATGAGGATAGGTCGCATGATGACAATCTGGATCAGATGCTACGCGATGCAGAAGGGAACTACAGTGAGAGAGAGTTTTGTGAATTCAAGGGCTTAATGGAGGACTCGGGAAACATTTGTTCCCTAGCTGCAAGCCAGAATACACAAGGTTGTCAACCGTGCTTGAACTGCTAAAATTGAAGGCAAGCAATGGTTGGTCCAACATGATTTTCACGGCATTGTTAGGTCTCCTAGCGGACATCCTTCCGGAGGGAAACGTGTTGCCCAGCACCACCTACCAAGCCAAGAAGGTTCTTTGTTCATTGGGAATGGAAGTAGAAAGAATACATGCATGTCCGAACTATTGTATACTCTACCGTAAAGAGTATGCAGACATGCATTATTATCTCTTGTGCAAAGCATCCCGATACAAGCATAAGAATACTGCTAAGGTGAAGCAAGGACTTCTGCTAAGATGTGGTATCTGTCTGTGATCCCACGTTTGAAGTGTTTATTTGCGAATCGAAAGGAGACAAGATTGATACGTTGGCACTCAGAGGAGCGTAAGAAGGATGGAAAGCGAAGACACCCTGCCGATTCTGCCTAGTGGAGAAACTTCGATCAGAGCTTCGAAGAGTTAGGTGCAGAACCGAGGAACATAAGGTTAGAGTTGAGTACAGATGGAATGAATTCTTTCGGTAACATGAGCAGCCGACATAGCACCGGCATGTGAATCTATGTATTTATAACATTCCTCCTTGGTTGTGTATGAAGCAGAAATATATTTTGATGTCACTACTTATTCAAGGGTCGAAGCAACCTAGAAATGATATTGATGTGTACCGAGCACCATTCCTGGAAGATCTTTGTGACACTGTGGAACGAAGGGGTACAAGTATGGGATGCGTACAAACGAGAGAACTTCACTTTACACGCCATGTTGTTCTGCACCATCAATGATTTTTCCGCCATTGGTAACATGTTGGGGTTCAGTACAAAAGGAGCCAAAGCCTGTCTGCACTTCTTAGATGGTACCGAGAGTGTATGGCTGAAGAACTCGTGCAAAACTGTGTATATGCATCATCGTAGGTTCCTTCCCAGGATTCATCCATACCGCAAGATGAAGAAATAATTCGACGAAAATAAGGAGGGCGGATCAGCTCTAAGGGCTTTTAGAGGGAAAGAGGTCTATGATATGGTTAATGACATCGATGTTGTGCTTGAAAAGGGACGTAAATTACGGACCCGTCAGAAAAATATCTGAAAGAAGCGGTCAATTTTTTGGGACTTACCTTATTGGGAGCACTTAGAAGTTCGCCACTGCATCGACGTCATGCACGTGGAGAAGAATGTATGTGATAACTTAATTGGTCTCTTACTGAACATTAGTGGCAAAACAAAGGATGGTGTTAACGCATGGCGTGACTTAGTTGATATGAACATAAGGACCAAGTTAGCACCAAAAGAGACCAATAAAGGATGAACATATCTTCCCCCAGCTTTCTACACTTTGCCCAAGGCCGAGAGAAATGAATTGTACCAAAGCTTGCATGGTGTGAAAGTTCAGTCCGGTTACTCCGCCAATATTAAGAAACTTGTTTCCATGGAAGATTTGAAATTAATTGGTTTGAAGTCTCATGATTGTCATGTGCGGATGACACAAATACTTCCTGTTGCAATTAGGAGTATCTTGCCAAACAAGGTCCGAGTGGTAATCTTTAGACTGTGTTGTTTCTTTAACTCAATTGCTCAGAAGGTCATCGATCATGAAGGACTAGCTGCTCTGCAGGCCGAGGTAGTGACGACTCTATATCATTTTGAGATGTATTTTCCTCCGTCATTTTTCGATATCATGGTCCATCTCATTGTTCACCTTGTGAAAGAGATAAAGATATGCGGCCATGTATTCCTACGTCATATGTACCCGTTCAAGAGATACATGGGAATTCTCAAGTCCTACGTACAGAATCGATCTCGACCGAGGGCAGCATCGTCGAAGGTAATACAACCGAAGAGGTCATTGAGTTCTGCATCAACTACATGGTTTGGGTGGAAGCGATAGGTGTGCTTCTATCTCGTCATGAGGGGAGACTGGAGAGTATCGGGACCATCGGAAGGAAAGCAATCACTCCCGATCTAGATACATACGCGCAAGCCCATTTGATGGTCTTGCAACACATGACCCAAGTGTCCCCGTACATCGACGAGCACAAAGACATGGTACGCCAACAGAATCTAGACCGGTCAGAGGTTTGGATCACAAGAAAGCACAATTGTCGGTTCAACGAATGGTTAAAATTGCAATTCACAGGGAGGTCATCAAGTGATAATACGCTGCTATGGTTGGTAAAAGGGCCAAAATTTACAATTGTGACATGGCAAGGACACGAAATAAATGGGTACACATTTTATATGGTAGCTCAGAATAGGAAGAGCACAGTCCAGAACAGCGGTGTTCGCATAGATGCGTTTCATGAGCAGTTCAATATTGCCGGGCCATGTGAGTTGAACTCCTACTATGGGTTCATAGAGGAGATCTGGGAGCTCGACTACGTACTTTTCAAGATCCCCCGTTTCGATGCCATTGGGTTAAACTTCCGCAGGGTGTGAAGGTCGATAAGTACGACATCACTAATATGGACCTCAAACGTGTTGGATATAAGGACGAACCATTCGTACTCTCTAAGCAAATTGTTCAGGTTTTTTATGTAACGGACCCAGCAAATAAGAACCGCCACGTAGTTCTTCATGGAAAAAGAATGATTGTCGGAGTTGAGAATGTCGTGGATGAGGAAGAGTATTGACGAGGATCTAATAATCCTCATTTTATCTTTTATCTGTAATTCTTATTATGGGTAAATATGATGTCACATAGTCCCCAGAAGTACCCCTTATTTCTATAAGGGAGAGGCCTAACCTTTGATTGTAAGTTCTTCTACAATCACCCCCATAGTCGTAAGTTCTTCTACGACTACATCATGGTCGTAAGTCCTTCTCGACCACTACATAGTCGTAAGTTCTTCACGATCGCTACCGATCGTAAGTCCTTCTACGACCGGAAAACTACGACCACCTTATAATCAAACCTACGACGGGTAGGTCCAATTGATTAAGGAATCGAACGGTCTACACGCACTATTATTCCGCGTATTAATGGTGTGTAAATACCCCATTATCTCGGAAGATAATTGCCGACGGCGTAAGAAGTCAAGGCGCCGTAATTACTACCATCATCGCCCGCATTACATTAATTAGGCGCATCTTCCGTAGGACGAAACGGCTACTTCTTCACGACTATATAAGGGCATCAATCAGAGAGATATGGGGAGGAGAATGACGAAAAACAAGGGCTAGTCAAGTAGAAACACAAGCACTATTCTCTGTAATAGTTTTAGTCCTTTACTGGATCATCAAGAATACCATACACACAGGATTAGGGTTATTATTCTCTCCGGAGAAGGCCTGAACCTGTCTAAACATCCCGTGTCAATCCACTCTGCGTGATCTCATCCTTAGGAGACCCCCCGAATCAAATAATCTTTACGTAAGATCGGTTCTAATACACCGACAGTTGGCGCCGTCCGTGGGGATCTTCCGGTAATCTCTTGTCAACATACTCTTTTTTTTTCCAATCTCATGCAAGCATGGCAGGAGGATGGAACGAGGAGAACTGGTTCGACTTGGCGACACGCAGACGTCGACATGGATGCGGTTTCGACTACGAGCCGAGTGATGCATCCGCCGATGGTGATGTTCCTCCGAGATTATTCTCCAGAAACCATCCCATCAATGGAGTTGAGGAGGATCCTTATCCCCACAACGATACGCCCAACAGAGGAGCCAATTCCTCCAAGGACAAGGGTCAATCCGACGTAACCGCACCTGGGAGGACTCACGACACAATGAGAGTTTTTCCTCTAAGTGTCCAAGTTCCCTTAAGGCGGTCCGACACAGTGAGACAAGTCCCGAAGCCACCATTCCAGGACTCCACCAGCATCTTGTGATCCTATCTCTCAGGGTAACTCCAGAGATAGTGGGATCAAGCATGCTTTTCCTACAAATACGACCGTCTCTCCGCAGATCTCATTTGCGGACGGAGACAGTTATAACCCGAGTTCCCACGAGGAGGATTACTCCAAGTCGCCAGATGGTGTCTCTCGAGCACTCCTCAAGCGGGAGGCCTCAAGCGCAAGTGAGAATCATCAACGGAGGTCTTCGCCCTTCCTCAAATCGAGTCAACCTCATGGAGGTCGAAATGAGAACCCTTCCCGAAGATCACGCACTGCGCCTCCTCGTAGTAATGGCAAGGGAACCACCGGCGACAGAGAGAACCAACACTCTGATGAACGCGAGAGAAATCCTCGACATTCTCGCACTCCACTGAGAAGGCCTCAAAGATCTGACGGGGAGGATTTTGAGGTCATCCGAAGAAAGAAAATTGCAGCCCAGAAGAACCTGCCTGGGCGCATTCAATATCAGTCACAGGAGGTACAAGAACTCAGACATCAACGACTTGCTTGAGAATCCCAATCAAGAGCTTGCTCGAACACCGTGATACGATCTCTTTCTTCGAGGAGATTGCGCAAAGGCTTGACTCGTGATGACAAGACCGAAGTACCTCGTCAACAACATTCAGGTAGTCGTAGCAATGCGACTTCTTCAGCTACCAGTCAATCGAATATTTCTCTGCGTAGGAATCGACACGGTCATAAGTCACATCGATCTCCTATTCGGAGAAATACTTTTCGATCGGCCGATGATCAAGTAGCCTCCGAGGAGGTGATCAATCACTACTTCGCAAAGAAATTCACAACGGTGGATTACGAGGAGTATTCCCTCAAGGCGAGACCTACAATGTAGCAAAGTCACTGTTGTCGGTATCGTCAGATACGATCACTGGCGACATTAACCCTTCTTTCCTACAAAGAAGGCGTCAAGAAGTAATTACTGGATGGGCATTTTCGCCGACCTTGAAAGCGATCACGCCACCTCATTTTCGACCCGGTGAACATGGAGAAATTTGATGGATCTCAAAATCCCATCGAAGTTTCTTCAGATCTATACAACATTGTCCGAAAGCGGCAGGAGGAGGAGAGCACGTAATGGCGAATTACCTTCCAAGCGTGCTCGAAGGATCCGCTCGATCGTGGTTATTAAACCAACCACTCGAGTCGATCTACTCTTGGCAACACCTCGTGATCTTCTACAGCAAATTTCCAAGGCACATACAACCGCCTCGAAAGGAAGACGACTTGCACCGGATCAAAGCGAACAACAACGAGACTTTGCGTCAATTCATCAAACGCTTTAGTCGGGTTCAGTAACTCAATTCCGAAATTTCGACTCCTCTGTGATCGGGGCTTTTAAGCAAGGAGTCCGTAGTAGAAGAATAACAGAGGATATTGCTTTAAATCCTCCCAACACCGCTTCTTAGAGCTCTTTGAGATGGCCGATCGATATGCAATCGCTTCGAGGCATCGAGTGGAATAACACTATTGATCGAGAAACACACGCTCTTAGAGAGCGGGTGAGGTTGGTAAGGACAAAAAGCAAAAAGTCCAAGAAGAAAATAAAAGTCAAAACCACAAACTAGTGGTTTCAAGGAGGTCTTGGCCGTGAAAGATAGAGAGCCCCAAACCACCAAGTCGAACCCCGATCAAGGCAAAGGTAAGCGCTACGATCGTAGGAACGACAAACCAAGGTGGTGTCCTTTTCATAAAAGGAAGGACATGACCTCCATAGAATCGCCGAAGTTTTCCAAAGAAAGCTCGAGGATTACTACAACGGCAAAGCACCGCTCCCTACTCTCGAAGGGTAGGACATACGAGTGGCCAAAAGTCGCCGATGATGAGGAGATGCCATTCCAAGATCCGCACCATACCGTTGAGCATATCTATGGAGGATCATCGAGATACGACTCCAAACGACAACTTAAAGTCACGGACGAGAGGTAAATTCCATACATACTCCTCTTGTCAATAAATTACCAAGTGGTCGGAAGTTACCATCTCTTTTGAGAAGGACGATCGCCCGATCACTATGAGTCGATCAGTCGATTTCGATTGTGGTGAACCCACCATCAACAACCGTCGGGTCAATCGAGTGTTAGTTGATGGTGGTAGTTCTTTAAACATATTATTTACTAAAGCCCCGGACGAGATGCAAGTACCGGGACAAAGGTAAGGCGATGACGATATTCCTTTCATGGAATCGCATCGGGTCTTCACCAAACCCATTGGCCAAGTTTCTCTTCCTTTAACATTTGGGTCACCAAGTAATTTCGTGACGGAGAAAGTCTCCTTTGATGTGGTCGATTTCGATCGGCATATAACGCCATACTCGGACGACCAACTTTGGCAAAATTCTTAATGGCTACTCATTATGGGTATCAATGTCTTAAGATGCCAGTCCCAAAGGAGTGATCACAATTCAATGTGACAAAAGATGGCGATAGTCTGCGACCGTCGATCCTCGAGATGGTTGGTCAAATACCAACTCGAGATGAAAGTCACCTTCGACTAGCAAGTCGAAGCCTCAAAGTCGCACCAAAGCCGAACGACCAAGTCAAAGAGGTTCCTCCGACGCAGAGAAACCCTCAAGACTGCTCGCATTGGGAGACTTCCGATCCCAAATAGGAAGACGCCTCATTACCTTCCTCCGAGCTAACGCAGATGTCTTCGCGTGGCAAGCATCCGACATGCCCGAGTCCCTGTGGAGGTGATCGAGCACGTGCTAGCTTTACTACCGATAAAGTACCGTAAAACAAAAATTACGAGATTTGCCCTGATCGACGAGATGCTATTAAATCGAATTGGATAAGCTACTTAAGGCGGGCTTTATAAGAGAAGTCAATCACCCAGTGGTTGGCTAACCTGTAATGGTCAAAAAGTCAAACGGCAAATGGCGATAATGCGTGACTTTCTCGATCTTAATAAAGCTTGTCCAAAAGATGATTTCCCTTTACCTCGTATTGATCACCGTTGATTCTCTGCGGGTTGTGAAATATTAAGTTTTTAGATGCATATTCGGTTATCACGGATCAATATGTGTCTAAACGATGAAGAAAAGACCGCATTCATTACTCCATTTGGTACCTTTTGTTATATCAAAATGCCATTTGGTCTAAAGAATGCCGGTGCTTCTTTTCAACGCTTAATGCAATCGACTTTTTCATCTCAATTAGGCCGAATTTGGAAGCCTATGTTGATGACCTAGTCGTAAAAAGCATTAAGAGACTTAATCATATCATCGACCTACAAGAAACATTCGACAACCTCGTAAAGCACCATTTAAAACTTAATCCAGAGAAGTGTGTGTTTGGAATTTCTTCAGAAAATTGCTTGGATTCCTAGTA
Organism: Hsuehochloa calcarea; assembly: GCA_036346395.1. Lineage (NCBI taxonomy): Eukaryota > Viridiplantae > Streptophyta > Magnoliopsida > Poales > Poaceae > Hsuehochloa > Hsuehochloa calcarea. The sequence goes on along the minus strand of CM070615.1, from coordinate 5,756,109 downwards.
TCCGAACGAGGAATCAAGCAAATCTGAAAAATAAAGGCCATCCTCCGATCGACCTCCAAACACAAAAAGGAAGTCCGAAACTCACTTTGGGTGCATGGCGGCTTTAAGTCGTTTCATCGCACGACTAGGAGAAAAGGACTACCTTTCTTTAAACTTCTCGGGAGACATGAAGGTTTTGAGTGGTCGAACGAGGCAAACATTGCTTTGAGGATGTCAAGAGGTATCTTCGAGTGCTCCTGCTCGGTTTCTCCAAAGCCGGAAGAGACGCTCTTAATTTACCTAGCCGCCACGCCACAGCAAAGAAGCGCAGATCTTGGTCGTAGAACGTGAAAACGCATAACGACCGGTTTATTACGTTAGCGAAGTTTTACGGGCCTAAGGAGCGTTACCTCGGGTCCAAAACTTTATATGCCCTCCTCATGTCTTCGAGGAAATCGGCATTATTTTCAGCGCACAAAATAGCCGTCTTGCCCGAGTTTCCTTTGGGAGCAATCCTCCATAATAAGGAAACAATGGACGCATGGCAAAATGGTCGGTCGAACTTGGGAGTTCGACCTCCATTTCGTGTCCCGAACGGCCATAAAATCCCGTGATCTTGGCGGACTTTGTCGCCGAATGGACAAATCTGAACTGCTCAGATCCCCAAGACGATTCCCACGACCGATGGATGATGTACTTTGACGGGTCACTTACTTTAAGTGGCTCTGGGTCAGGGTGGTCTGGTATCTCCTACCGGAGAAACCTTAAAGTATGCCATACAATTAAACTTTCGTGCCACTAACAATGTGGCGTATCACGAAGGTTTGCTAGCTGGCATACGAGCTGCGAAAGCACTCTCAATTCGTCGACTACTCGTGAGAGGAGACTCTCAACTAGTCGTGAATCAAATCGGGAAAGAGTACCAGTGCTCTAACTCAACAATGGCTCGGTACTTATCAGAAGTACGTAAGCTAGAAAAACATTTTTAGGTTTCGAGGTACAATTTGTCCTCGAAGGATAATTTCTCATGAGACCAACTTGCTCGGATGGCTTCTTCCCGATCCATAATACCAAAAGGAGTTTTCTTGGAGCAACTCCAAAAACCGCCTCTCGGTCGAAGAACCGGAGACACCTCCTCTTGAGATGGCCTCATTAGATTACGAGGATACCTGGATGACTCCCATCTACGAGTATCTTTGCAAGGGTTCCATACCCGAAGATGATCTTGAGGCAGATCGATTATCCCGAAAAGCCAAAATGTATACTTTGGTTGAAGGAGTCCTCTATAAACGAGGAACCCAAGGGATACTCATGCGATGCATTCCGCAAAACGAAGGAATAACACTCCTTCACGATATACGATGGCATCGTGGGACGCATGCTTCCTCTGTAACATTAGTTGGTAAAGCCTTTCGACAAGGTTTTCTTCGCCTCTGACTACATGCGATGCTAAAGAGGTGGTTAAAAAGTGTGTCCATGCCAATTCCATGGTAGAGCAGATACACCAACCGGCTCAAGCATTACAAACAATACCTCTTTCTTGGCCTTTTATGACACTGGGGCTTGATATCCTAGGACCGCTTCCCAAAGCTCCGGGAGGTTTCAATTCCTTTTGTGGCTATTGACACGCTCACAAAATGGATCAAGTGAACTCAGAATCGATAACAACTAAGCGAAGAAAAGGTTCATGATGAGAAGCGTAATTAGTCGATTTGGAGTACCAAGTCGGATAATTACAGATAATGGTAAACATTCGCAAGTGCAAAATTTCGTGAATTTTGCGACGAGTTGGGTACCAAGTTATGCTATGCTTCATTGCACATCCCCAAAGTAATGGGGCGGTTGAACGTGCAAACGCCAAATAATGCGAGAATTAAAACTCGAGTCTTCGACCGACTTGTTAAGCGCTCGGGGCTTGGGTACAAGAATTACCTTCCATATTATGGGCGATTCAGACAACCACCATCGAGCAACAGGAGAAACACCATTTTTCTAGTGTTGAGTCGAAGCCATGCTTCCTCCGGAGCTAAAATGCGGTCGACACGAGTTGAAACCTTCAACAACTCGGATCAGAACAACTTCGAGCAGATGACATTAACCTACTCAAGAGAGGAGAAACCTAGCCTTAATTCGTTCGCGGTCTACCAACAAGCCCCCGCGAATACTATGATCGTAAGGTCCAACCTCGCTGACCTTCTTGAGGTGACTTGGTATTGAGGCTCGCCAATCCAAGTCTAATCGAATAAACTTTCCCCAAATGGGAAGGTCCTTACGATGGTCGAAGTAACTCGCCGTGGTCGAGACGACTAGCGATGGAAGATGGACGAGTTCTCTCAAACTCTTGGAACATCGACCGCCACATAAATTCTATGTGTGATCGATTTCTCGAGCAATAAAAGTCCAGTTCCTTCTACCTCTCTTGCCTTATTTTTGAGTAAAGCTTTTTAATATTTCGACTATGATACAAAAATAAAACTCGCTTTTCTTTACACCGGTCGGCGAGTAACATCATCTAGTTGAAACTTCTCCTCTCGCATGTGGTTCGCCCACTAGAAGGAATTTCCTAGCATCGACTCGTTACTCATTTTTCTTCGCCAATACAAAGAGCTCAGTTCTATCCAATCGAAATGTTCTCAAAGCCAACTCTTTCAAATCTTAGTTTATTTTTTCATCAATTCAAAAATATTCTAAGTAGAGTGCACTTTCTTACATTTGTTCGACCACCTTTGGTGTACTCGATTTGTTTTAAGCTGGTCAAGGAAGAGACACACCTAGTCGAAGTCTTTCCTCTCTGCATGTGGTCACCGCCCACTAGAAGGAAACTTCCTAGTATCGCTCGCCTCCTACTTTTGCTACTAGAAAAGACTTATCGAAATCCACCAAAAGGACGAACGAATTACTAAAGTCCTCTAAGACGCCTGCTTAACTCAAGTTGTCGTTCTTGGTTCGATTAAACTAGTCGGAAATGAAAACATCACCTAGTCGAAGCCTTTCCTTTCTCGTGACGTGGTCCCGCCCACTAGAAGGAACTTCCTAGTGTCGAGTCGTTTTACTCTTTCGACCGATTGCTTGACAACCGTAACAAAAGCTATAAGTTAAATAAACTCTCTTTGTTTTCGAAAACCCTTTTAAACACTATTTATTTAGATTGTCTAAACAATCTAAACAAATAGTCTGGGGCTAGGATAAAGTTATTAATTTGACTTCAATTCTTAGTCCTTCATTCGCCTTTCATTCGCTTATTATCTTTTGAGTTACTAACTACTCGACAAGATGATTTTCGTGAAATAAGGCGGATCATATATTACTCATCAACAAAATTGTCCGCCTTTACAAAGTAGTTACAAGATTACTCAAGGGGAGAGCCTAGTTGCATTTCCTCCGCCACCTTTTGCCAATCGATCGCATTTCCACAATCAGACGACTTGCCTCGATTCGTGACGAATAAGTCGGCTTCGATTGGTTTAACATTAAGGCGGGGATCTTGAGCTTTAAGTTTCGCTAAAGCGTAACTTACGCAGCCTTCGATCGCCTCCCTTATTGATTCACATTTTGATTAGCCTTGAGTGGTCACCATTTCTTGCAATCTTCCGACTTGTTCTCCAATAGTACTTGTGTGAGCAACTATAGTATCTTCTCGAGGAGTTTTTCCTCGTAATGTAGCTCACTAAGCACATTGTTCAGAGAGTGATGTTGCCTTGAAGACTAGTCTTCATCGACTCCATCTCTGTTGGGTACAAGTCGAAGCCTCGCAAGCTTTTGTTCTCGACCACTTGTTCGAAAAGAATAATACCGGTCAAACAAAAATACTTCTAGAGGAACATAACACAAAGATATTTGTAGGTAAAAGCATTTCTTACCTACTAATTGAGAATCCAATTTCTTGACCTCTTCGCGATGGAAAGCAACGGTAAGCCAAAGATGCTTTTGCTCCCACGCTCGATGTCCTCTCAGATTCATCTTAGCAATGCGACGGACTCATTGCGAATCAAGGTCTTTGCTTGGATTTCACCTCAAGGATTCTCAATTGGGCAGCAATTTACGAACAAGGAATTGACATTAAAAAGGAAAACACTCAAAAAGGACAACAGTAAAAGTTACTTACATTACTTGAGTTCTCGTAACCTCAAGTTCTTGATCCTTATTCTTGCTAATGCGGAAAACTCTGAATGACCAAAGATTTGTCTCCAACTTCATCAGGAGTTTCCTCATCTCATTTTCTTTATCTCAAGAAGAAATGAGAGTTAGGTAAAGGTTAAAACTCAAAAGCAGTCTTAAGTTCAAGACTTATCGCTTATTTTTTCCCGCAATTTCTTAGATGCGAGACAACCTCTCAAGTCTATCCGAGAGGTTAATACTTCATTCCTTAGCCTCCTCGACTCCTCTTTTTCATAGTCGGTTTAATCGGCTAAGGTCTTTGAATCACCGCTTAACCTACAAAGGATGAGACGGAGATAAAAATCAGCCGAATGGTTGTGAGTACTTCTACAACCACTGACCTAGTCGTAAGTTTTTCTGCGACTACGAATGGTTGTAAGTCTTTCTATGACCACTATCTGGTCGTAAGTAGTCGTAAGTTTTTTCTTACGACTAATCCTTTGTCATGAGTTTCTTCCATGACTATTCTCGTAAGACATTATACGAGTATTTAAGTTGAAAACAACTATGGATGATAAGTGACTTACCACCTCTCTGCCTCTGTGCAGAGTAGCTCTTTCTCCTGTCTTAGCTCTAAAAGTTGTCGATGATACTCACCGACAACAGCAATTTGCTCCAGAGCTTTCTGCAAAAAGAGAACAGTGAGAAGTGAAGGAAAGCCACATGTATAAGTATTTTGAAGATACTTACATTCATAGTCGTCCTAGCAAACATTGAATATACAAGGTCCGGGTTCTGCAGCTTATCTATCCTCGCGACCTTGTCCCACCACACCTTCTCGAGGCGCTCGTTATCAAAGGTATTCTCCGTATTGGGAATATCTTTGGGATGAGGGACTTGGTCACGAGATCTGTAAGCAGAAGACCCTGCGACGGAGGCAGTCCCAAAGAAGTCACCACAGAAGTTGAAATTTTCTCCTTCTGGTTCTGTGATTTCTCTTGGGGTAGGGGAAGGAACGCCTCCTACGATTTCCTTCCCAGAGCGGTGCGCAGGCTGGTCACCACCTTGACCAGAGGCTTCCACAGCTGCCTCTGTTGTTTCTACGACCTCAGCGGTCGTAGCGGCCACCTCAACAGTAACAGCCGCTACTTCAAGGGTCGTAGTTACGACTTCAGCAGATATGGGAGTCACTCTGGGAGTCTCGACTTCATCGGCCACCTGGGCCAAAGGTGATGCTTCGACCACCTCCATTGCTACCTCCCCAGTAGCTGAAGGGATGGCAATGGACTTCTCAGCGGAAGCATTCCCGGGGGCTGAAGGAGTCGGACTGAAATAAAGAAAAGCAAATCAGGTTGTGAAAAAGAAAAAGGTAAATGTCGTTCTTACACTTTAGTACATTTCACACACCTCTGCACCCTGGTCTTAACCAGGAATTTTGGAGCAATCCTCCCAACGGAGGACCTCTTCTTCTCCACGACCACGTCTGGTCGAGGTTCAACAATTGGCTCAGTTACGACCACGTCTGGTCGTAGAGTTGAAACAGGGACCAGGGCTCTGTTTCCCTGATCCTCTGGATGGACGAGATCAGTCTCGACCATTCGTATAAAGATCGCCTCTCAGTGCAGTTGTGCTGATGCCGCATCCTCCTTCATAAAAGACATAAAATCTTTCCAGTTCTCCCTTTCCAGTTGCTTAATAAAACTAGGAGTGGCACCGACTGCGAAAGATTCCGTGTCATAATAGAAGGGTACCTTAGCCTTGCGAGGTTTGCGCTTAAGAGGTTCAGCTGCTTCAACCTCCTCGGCTTCGACGGCTGCGACCTCGGCTTCAGATACCATTACAGCTGCTGCAGGCCTTGTAGAGGGTCTGGTCGAAAGACCAGAGCTCGAGCTTGCTCCCCCCTTGTCGGCAGATTTTACAAGTCGACGTCTCTTCGAGGGAGGAGCCGAGCCTTTGTCTTTCGACAACCCAGCGCCAATAGTCATCAGAACGACTTCTTCGTCGTCCTGACGATTTTCCATGCCTACTTTCTGTAAAGCAAAACAGAAAAAGAAGAATCACTAATTAGTCGTAAGTTTTTTCTACGACTAGAACTAAGTCGTAAGTTTTTCTACGACTTTTTATTGATCGTAAGATATTCTACGATCACCATTAGTCGTAAGTATCTTCTACGACTATAAAGTCCTAAAGAAAGAATCAGATTTTTGATTACCTTTAGGCGCTCTATCCTTTCATCTGCGGACAAAGCCGCAATGACTTGAGGAACCGCCCCTCGAAGTGGCGGGGACTTCTCACAGATGAGTCGACGACTGAGTCAACCTCGGCTGTGAAAGATCCGTAAACAGATAAAAATATTAGACAAGGTTGGGAAAAACCAAACGGAGAACTAAGTCGACAATTGCTTACCCTCCTCGTAGTCTCTGGTGGGGTCTCCTCTCCCCGAGTACCTCCACATAGGAGATGCTCGTTTCTTCAGAGGACTGATTCGGCGTGTGATGAAATCCTTCACCACATGCCATCCGGTCAGCCCTTCTTCCTTCAAGTCCTTAATGGCTTGAATATAAGGGCTAATCCTATTTGATATCTTCAGGGGTTGAATCCCATGAAGATTTCTTTTCAGCAGCCTTCCCCACGAAAGAAAGGCTGTCTTCAGAGGTGACCTTCCAGTAGAACCACCTCTTCCTCCAGCCCGGCCACGAAGACCGGGTAAAGCTCTGAATGTACTCTTCGACTTCGAGTCGTGGAGCTTGGATCACGACTTCCGGCGATTCGGTTTGTCGAGCCATCCCATAATAATATTGGAACAGCTCGAGATCCGCGGAATCCCTGTGTACGCCGCACGATATATACGAACACACTCAACATGGTAATGGAATTGGGACCTAAGTTCACGGTTCCACCCCAAAGTGTTCGAGTACTCATTGTAAGAAAGGGGTGGGCGGTAATCGAAGGCCGCACTCACAATACGCTTGGAAGACGGATTTGCCCATTTTCCCCGATGGCGATCTTTGCCCGACAGCGGAATCCACTTCACCGAGCCTTTTCGAATCTTCCAAGATCAACCAAGATCTTGATCTTAGCGCATCCATCTCCGATTCCTCCCATTCGTAAACTCTCTTGGCCATTTCGCCGAAGCAAGAAGTTTTTGATTGGGTTGATATGAGAAGATGAAACCAAGTCGAGGACGGAGAAAGCAAGAACTCAAGAACAATGAGTGATTTGGGGAAAAGTAAAACCCAAGTCTACCTCTGGTAAGTTTTATAATCAGACGATCTCCGCCGCTTCAAAACCGCCTCGCCTATAGGTGCAGAGGAGTTGGTTGTACCGCCGGAACCGCTTCATCGGACAAGTCTGAGAGAGCCGGTTGCAATTCCCCAGATGGTCCGTTCGAGAAAAATTAGGTGCGTATCGTCACCCCCAAGCAAAATTACATTCTTGACCAAGTATTTCTGGTCGAAGGAAGTATCAATCGGAAAGGCTTTTCTCCGATTCCCGCTACGACCACCGGACGGTCGTAGGGGTTTTACGACTTTTTAGTTGTAAGCAATCTTCACAGTTGCGATCACTTCGAACTGCCTCATCAACAGATCTCAGAGATCGCTTGCAATTCCCAGACGATGCATTCGAGAAAGTTATGTTTGTTTTATCACCTCCAAGTAAAATTACTTTCTGACCAAGTCTTTACGGTCAAAGGAAGTATCAATCGAAGGGTTTTTCTCCGATCGCCCTACTACGACTACTACGGTTGTAGGGGTTCTTATGACTTTTGATAGTTGTAAGCAACCTTCTTGACCAAACAAATTCCTGGTCAAAGTAGCATTCAAATATCGAAGAGTTCTTCCTTCGACTATTGTTCTACGACATTTTCATGGTCGTAAGACCATTTACGAAACCTTCACCAAGTAAGTTACTTTCACTTGAAGCTTGGGGGCTAGATGACGAGGATCTAATAATCCTCATTTTATCTTTTATCTGTAATTCTTATTATGGGTAAATATGATGTCACATAGTCCCGTAAGTACCCCTTATTTCTATAAGGAGAGGCCTAACCTTTGATTGTAAGTTCTTCTACAATCACCCCCATAGTCGTAAGTTCTTCTCGACTACATCATGGTCGTAAGTCCTTCTCGACCACTACATAGTCGTAAGTTCTTCTCGATCGCTACCGATCGTAAGTCCTTCTACGACCGGAAAACTACGACCACCTTATAATCAAACCTACTGCATCGGGTAGGTCCAATTGATTAAGGAATCGAACGGTCTACACGCACTATTATTCCGCGTATTAATGGTGTGTAAATACCCCATTATCTCGGAAGATAATTGCCGACGGCGTGAAGAAGTCAAGGCGCCGGTAATTACTACCATCATACGCCCGTTACTACATTAATTAGGCGCATCTTCCGTAGGACGAAACGGCTACTTCTTCACGACTATATAAGGGCATCAATCAGAGAGATATGGGGAGGAGAATGACGAAAAACAAGGGCTAGTCAAGTAGAAACACAAGCACTATTCTCTGTAATAGTTTTAGTCCTTTACTGGATCATCAAGAATACCATACACACAGGATTAGGGTTATTATTCTCTCCGGAGAAGGCCTGAACCTGTCTAAACATCCCGTGTCAATCCACTCTGCGTGATCTCATCCTTAGGAGACCCCCCGAATCAAATAATCTTTACGTAAGATCGGTTCTAATACACCGACAAGTATAATCAATTTGACGAGTTGCCTCCTTTCGGAGACGGCATCAGGCTCGAGGAAGAACCCAGTGAAGAAGCTAGCTATATGCGCGTCGATCATCACGAAGGGCTATATTTTAATTAAGAATTTATTCCATTGTAATTTGATGTCAACGCGGAATTGTCATGTGTTATGGACTTGTCATCTCTAATATTGATGTCAATGTGGACTTCATTGTAATGTGGAGTATCAAAAGTGGTTTCACTTGATTTGGAGTTGAGTTGAATTAAATATGAATTTTTAAGTCAAATGAATTTTCAGTCAAATGATTTGGAGTTGTGTTATGGATATGGACTTGTCACCAGATTCATGTGGGCATATCACATATGGTTCTGTTATGGAACCGTCTGTGATAAATCATCACAGATGGTTCCATAACAGAACCATTTGTGATATTTTCCTATCACAGACGATTCATTTATGGAACCGTCTGTGATATAGTCATACCACCAACGGTTCCATAACAAAATCGTCTGTGATGACTTAACACAGAAACCCTAAACCCTCATATCACAGATGGTTCTGTTATGGAACCGTTTGTGATGTATTCATATCACAGACGGTTTCAAAACGGAACCGTCTATGATGACTTATCACAGAAACCCTAACCCTCATATCACAGATGGTTCTGTTATGGAACCGTATGTGATGACTTATCATAGACGGTTCCATAATAGAACCGTCTGTGATATCCCGTTATTTAAGTGGAATCGATTGGCCGTTTGTGTACCCTTAATTAACTCGTCACTCTCCTTACTCTCACCCCTTCACCTCCCCAGCGGCCGAAGCATCCTCCCCGACGTCGACCTGCTACTCCCCACCTCCCCGACGCTGATGCCCCTGCTACTCCCGCCACCGCGCCCGCCAGACTCCCCGCCTCCCCGACACCCCTGCTCCGACGTTGACGCCCCCGGCACCCCTTCTCCCCGACCCTGACGCCCCTTCTCCCCGACCCCGACGCCCCTGCTGCTCCCCGCCTCCCCCAAGGTATGTCTCTGCAAGACTTAGGCTTATGTATGAACCAAGGTCAAATTGCTATAACTTGATATGTTCTGTCTAATGTGGTGATTGAAATTCCTGATTTATGCTTAGAAAATTCCCATGTGGTGATTGAACATTTGGAGGATTAGGTTTCTAATTTTATGCTTTCGATCTTAGGGTTTATCCTTCATGTAATATTTCAAAGGCAATACTTTAAGTAAATCTTACTTTTATATGATTCTTTTTCTTTTACTATTTATGTTTCCAGGGTTTCTGTTTTTAGGGTTTTTGCATTTAGGGTTTCTATTTTTCACCACTTGTGCCGGCAAAAAGACGTGTGCGGCCTCCTGTCGCAGCAAGGCTGGGGAGCGAGTGGCCTCCTACTTCGGAGCATAGCTCTCTCGAGGCTGTTTGATATTATTAGTGAAATTTTGGCGAAATTTCACCGAAAATTTCAAATTCGGTCATTTTTTGGGACATCCCAACCGGTAGAAATTCATAATATCAAAGTGTAATTCAAAAAATTTGTCCAAAAAAATTCAAAAAAACAGTAATCGACGGTTACCTGTCCTATCACTACCTCCAAAATTTCCTCCCTACTGGTAGCGTTCTCCCCCTAGTCAGTATATATCGTCATCTTGTGTCGCTTCACTTAAAGGTGATGCAGATGCAGAGATGGATATAGATGGATGGCTTGGACATGTCAGGCCCGTGACTTCAATTCTAAGCGTATACTGATAGCATCGCCCCATCTACGAAGGCACATGATATATTTTTATCAGCATTTTTTGGCACCAAACTTGATAGTATTTCTCATAACTTTCTTGCTGACTTATGGACCAAGGTCAAATTACTATAACTTGATCTGTACTATAACTTGATTTTCCATATTTTTTTTAAAAATGGTACATATATCTGATGTTGTTTGCTGAGTAAGACTTCTTTGTCAAGTGCAATTTACAGTTGTGTGTGCGCAGTTTTGTAAGTAGTCATAATTATTTTTTGGTATTATGTTTGTATCTTTCTTTAAATATTATGGATATCAACTTGCAATCCATGAAATTTTAGTTCATTGCGTATGTAACTTATATAGATAGCAAGTAAGCGAGATGGCAGAGGCACCGTCTTCACCGCCGTCATCGACGTCTCCGAATGCGTCTGGATCTCCGATCAAAGTGGTACCTAAGCGAGATGGCAGAGGAATATCGACATTGCCCGCGGGCTGAATGACTATCACGGAAGTCAGTACCATCTGCGGGGTACTTGGAAGGGAACGGGCCCCCATCACCACACCAAGCTGGAAGTCTCTAACAGATGTAGAGAGAGGCCAGCTATGGACTGAAATTTCATGCTCATTCATTATCCCAGAAGCAGACCCGACACGCGTGCAATGGCAGACGTTGCTCACAATAGGACACACGTGGAGAACCTTCAAGAGCTCGCTTGTCACGAAGTACGTGAACACGGGTCGGACGTCCTTCACGAAGTATCATTTCTTGTCGCGGGATATATGAGACGCCTTTGTGAGGATGAAGATGACGACCGAATTTCAGGAGCAAAGTGCGGTACACAAAGCTCTCCAGGCACGAAACACTCACCCCACAAACTCAGCACCGCTGGGTACGCGGGTAAAACCACGCAATGGGCGGTGGAGGACGAGAGCGCTACAAGACCATTTGCTGAGATCTCAGATGAGCACGCTCGAGCCTAGTTAAGAGCGAGGGCATCAGCCACCTCTTCGGGCGGCATCTCTTTCACAAACCCGGCAGACGAGGTAGTGTCCCAACGTTTGGTAAATATATCAAACTACGTATTTGTTAATAAATCTATAACTTTATAGTGTCTATATTAACATGATGACCTCTTACAGGAAGCATTGACTTCCGCATGCTCCGAAGGTTCCTTCGAAGCGGATAGGGAGAATGATCTACTATCTACGGCCCTGGGAAACAAGGAGCACCCAGGTCGCATGCGAGGCGTTGGGCTTTACGAACCTTGAAGGGATGGATTCCGACACGACTCTGACACATATAGGAGTAGGAGGAGATCCAAAGACGAGCATGACGCCCGGTTAGAACAAGTGCTTACTGAAAAATTTCAAGGACATATAACAAGATTACAGGATCAAATAAATCAACTCCTAAACCAGTCGCAAGCTGCCCCCATTATTTTGGGAGCCAGTTCTCCTCAATATCGGAGTAGCGTCGTGCCCACACATAATTCTAGACATGACGACGTCCAATTACCTATCGACGACATCAAGGTAATGTACATCTCTGGAATACTCCAAAGATAGACCTATAGGACGCCTTAACTAATTGCGTATCGTTTTGTAGGAGTCGACGCCCTACAAGCTCCAAGTGAGGATGGTTGGGTCCATTTCTATTGAGGTTGGGCGGGGGATTGTGTATCCATACTAGGAAGGGGCAGTGCAGCACAGTGCCCAGCTGGCGCAGGGTTACGCCAGGGTCCAGGTGAACATGGTACATGACAATTTCATGGTAATCCTGCTGGAGATTCGCCCGAACGAAGACATCAAAACACTAGGGGATGCCATGTACACTTTTATCCAATGGACCAAAAAGGACATCGGCCTGGACCCTGCAGTGCCACGATCTCAATACAATCATGCCTCTCCAACAGGACCCTCGATGACTCCACCTCATCCTTCGCTTCAGAAGGCCGCCTCATTTGTTCCCGTGGAGAAGACGCTGAAGGAACAAAAAGCGTGTCACCGTATCGGTTCCTCACTACTACAAAACAGGCCATAGAAGATGCCTCATCACAGACGGTTCTTTGAAACCGTCTGTGATAAAATAATCACTGACGGTTCGTGGTTAGAACCGTCTGTGATACTGTGATACCGAGAATATCACAGACGATTCTAACCATGAACCGTCTGTGATACTTCACAGACGGTTCTAATCACGAACCGTCTGTGATATTCTCGGTATCACAGACGGTTCGTGGTTAGAACCATCTGTGATTTTAGATTTACCATAACTTGGATTTTTCTCCTTACTCTTTGAATTTACCATGGCTTGGAATTTTACCATGGTTTAGGGTTTTCCTTACTCTCTGATTTTACCATGGCAACCAATACTCTGCTGTGGTAGGGTTTGGGCAGCCAATCCTCTACCGTGGTAGGGTTTGGGCAGCCAATGCTCTGCCGTGGTAGGGTTTGGACAGCCAATCCTCTGCCTAAACCCTAAACTTCTATTTGTTTATGTAATCATTGCATACGTAACTTATATAGATAGCAAGTAAGCGAGATGGAAGAGGCGTCGTCTTCGCCGCCATCAGCGACGTTGCCAAATGCGTCTGGATCTCCGATCAAGGTGGTACGTAGGCGAGAAGGCAGAGGAATCTCCAAATTGCCCTCGGGCCGCATGACGATCACGAAGGTTAGTGACGTCGGGATCCCGCTGAGTCCAAAGAAAGCAGCTGCGAGATTCCGGACCGTCTGTGGGGTACTTGCAAGGGAACGGGTCCCCATCACCACCCCAACCTGGAAGTCTCTGACGAATGTACAGAGAGACCAGTTGTGGATTGAACTTTTTGCCTTGTTCACTTTCCCTGAAGCAGACCAGGCATGTGTGCGATGGCACGCGCTGCTGTCGATGTCCCACGCGTGGAGGACCTTCAAGAGCCTGCTTGTCACGCAGTACGTGAACACGGGTCGGACGCCCTTCACGACGTATCAATTTTTGTCGCGGGATACATGGGATGCCGTCGTGCATATGAAGACGACGGCCGAATTTCAGGAGCAAAGTGCAGCGCACATAGCTATCCAGGCACAAAACACTCACCCCCACAGACTCGGCACTGCTGGGTACGAGGGTAAAGCCACGTAGATGGGGCGGAGGGCGAGACGCACGCACGACCATTTCTTCGAGATCTCAGACGAGCGCGCTCGAGCCTGGTTAAGAGCGAGGGCATCAGCCACGTCTTCGGGCAGCATCTCTTTCACAATCCCGGCAGACGAGGCAGTGTCTCAACGCCTGGTAAATTTCTCGAACAACTTAATTGTTAATAAGTCCATAACTTCATGGTGTCTACAATAACATTATGTCCTCTTGCAGGAAGCATTGACTTTCGCATCTTTCCAAGGTTCCTTCGAAGTAGACAGGGAGAAGGATGTACTATCTACGGCCCTGGGAAACAAGGAGCACCCGGGTCGCACGCGAGGCGTTGGGGTTTACGTACCTTGGAGGGATGGATTCCCACACAACTCCGACACATATAGGAGTAGGAAGAGATCCAAGGACCAGCACGACGCTCGGTTGGAACATGTGATTATTGAAAAAATTCAAGAACAAATAACAAACTTGCAGAACCAAGTAAATCAACTCATGCAGGTGCAAGCCGCCCCTGTTAATTTGGGAGCAAGTCCTGCTCGACATCGGAGTAGCGTCGCATCCACACATAATTCTGGACATGACGACGTGCAATTACCGATCGACGACATCGAGGTAATATACATCTCTGGAATGCTCCAAAGATAGACCTATAGGACGCCTTAGCTAATTGTGTACCGTTTTGTAGGGGCCGACGCCCTGCAAGCTCCAAGTGAGGATGGTTGGCTCGATTCCTATTGAGGCTGGGCGGGGTATGGTGTATCCATACCAGGAATGGGCAGTGCAGCACGGTGCCCAGCTGGTGCAGAGTTACACCAGGGTGCAGGTGGACATGGTAGATGACAATTTCATAGTCATCCCGCTGGAGATTCCCCCGAACGAAGAAATCAGAACACTATGGGATGCCACACACACTTTTTTCCAGTGGCCCAAGAAGGACATCACACTGGACCCTTCAGTGACGCGATATCAACAGGACCCTGCCTCTCCAATAGGACCATCGATGAGTCCGTCTCAACCAAAGCTTCAGAAGGCCGCCACATCGCTTCCCGTCGAGGAGACGGCGAAGGGACAGGAAAATCGTGCCACCATATCGGTCCCTGAGGCGTCTCACGGGAAGACGTCCCTCAGCCGCCTCGTTAAGGAGAAATCAAAATCAAAGAACATTAAGGCACCTCCCAAACCCGTGAAATACTCTCTCGGTAGTCCGTTGGTCTCCGGCGCAGAAATAAAGAGCTCATGACTAGCTTGTCAAGCTTTGAGAGATTGGTACTTGCACAAGACCTGAGAGGAGGGGGGCCATACTGGAATCACCGTCAGATATGGGAGGGAGCATTTTCTCCACGAGCCTGGCCACTTCGTCGTGGGCTTCGAAGACTTATTTGACCTATACAACCTAAGCGCCTCGACGCCTCACTTGTACGATGTCGACAATCGTAAGTGTGTACAATCAATTTCTACACTCACGTGATACCGATAAATATCATAACTCATTGCTTATGTACAGATACATTATGAAATGTGCCCGTCGAATCAAAGAACCGGTGGGTTTCCTCGACCCACACGTGGTCTCTGAGCAAACAATCAACCAAGACGCATCCTACGTCGAGAATTACATAAAAATGGGATTGCTTGCTCGGCGACAAGGACTACATAATGGTGCCCTACAACCGTAAGTAAGTGCTTCAATATTTGCTATACAAATTACGTTTCAACACGGGTTTATGACTATAGCGACATACATGAGTAGGTTCCATGGATTCTTCCGATTCTTGTGCCAAAGAGGAACATGGTATTGTACCTTGATTCTCTACTCAACAAAAATCATGACTTCACCCTTCTTAAAGGAATACTCGGCGTGTATGTTCATTTCCTCCGCACATAACTTTATTGTAGTCTTCCTTCGTTTGAAATGGACAAGGATAACTTTTTGAATCATGTAGAGGCGTTCATCGGCTATATTGCCGAGGAGGTTTATACAAGGAACGAGCGCCACATCGACTCACGAGGATGCGATTTCCGATGCTGCGCTACAACACAATAATCATATATCATACTCCGTAATATTGCGTCTCGAATCGATTGTACATATATATGTAATTCTATTTTTGCGATCTGGACAAAAAACGAGATCACCTATCGCATTCTACGTGTGCCATCATACGCAGCTATTGATTGCTTCTAGGACGCACGATCCCCAGGTTTGTCAATCTCGTACTAATTATCTCCTAATTATAAATTTAAATATATATACTTACTACTTTACTCCTGCTAGCGACAGGGCTTGAACATAGAGTTAAATGCACTCGAGATGGACCAGGTCATGCACATTCGAGGGGAGCTCTATGGCTTCATCAAGGCAGACATAGTTAACACCACCGGAGAGTTTCACGCCGTCGACACCGATGAACGACCTTGAAACAATTGATTCAATATTGTAATTCACTTTGACTGGTTGTAATTCAATTTGTAACTCTAGCGACAATATATACTTGAAACATTCTTTTGTAATTGATTTTGAGTTAAATGATCACTTTGAGTTGTCAACAATTATATATGTGATATGTTTCTGCTTGCTAGTTTTCAGAGGGCATGGCTAGCAATTCCTGAGGCTAGCTGAAAATACGATAAAAATTAATTAGGTCCAAAGACTTATCACGACGGTTTCCAACCACGAACCGCTCAATGCGTGATACTACAAAATCACGTGGCGGTTCGTGGTTGGAACGCAAATCTGTCTCGAGATATCACGAGATGGATAACGCTGATAACCGCCTGTTATCACAGACATAAAATTTTAGACGGTTCAAAAACCGTCTATGATGACTGTTACGAACCGTCTGTGATTAGCTTTTCTGTAGTAGTGCCACGACATCGTCACCCCCGGCCTCCTCTACTTCGTCGCCCCGTCCTCCCCTGAGTTCGTCGTCTGCAGCCTCCTCCACCTCGCCCCGGCCTCCCATGACCTCGTCACCCCAGCCTCTCACGACCTCACTCTCTCTACTCCCCCCTTTTTCTCTATGATGTGGATTACTACTGTGATGTGTTAGTGCTCTGTGAATGGATTGAGTTGATGCTACTGTGATGTGGGTGATGCATGCCGTGTTGTTTTTAGTGCTTTGTGAATGGATTGAGTTGATGCTACTGTGATGCTGTGGCTATTGTGGAAAAGCTAGCAAAAAGTTCAATCTGAAAATCCATATCAGATTCATTCGCGAGGCTCGGGAGGCTCCAGACGAAGTGAAAATCTGTTTTTGTTTTTTATTTGCCATAGAAAAAACTATCACATACGGTTCTAAACAAAACCGTCTGTGAAAATAGACTATCACAGACGGTTCTATTCACAAACCGTCTGTGAAAATAGACTATCACAGACGGTTCGTGAATAGAACCGTCTGTGATAGCCTTTTTCATAGACGGTTCAAAAACCATCTGTGATGACCTCATGTCATCACAGACACAAAAATTCAGACGGTTCAAAAACCGTCTGTGATGATGGTTTAGAACCGGTCTGTGATGAGCTTTTGTGTAGTAGTGCCTGAGTCATCTCATGGGAAGACGTGTTGCAGGCAACTTGTTAAGGCCAAATCGAAATCGAAGAACATTGAGACGCCTCCCAAGCCCGGGAAATACTCCCTCGAAGTCCATTAGCCCCGACACAGTGCTAGCACGCGCTGGAGTAGCTTGTCAATCTTTGCATGTTTGGTACATGTTGAAGACCCAACAAAGGGGTGCGATACTGGAATAACCGTTAGATACACGAAGGAGCATTTCTTCCATGAGCCAGGCCACTTCGTCGTGGGCTTCGATGACTTATTCGACCTATTCAACCTCGCTGCCCTCGACGCTTGACTTCTACGATGCTGGACACTGTAAGTGTGTACAATCAAGTTCTACACTCACGTAATACCGATAAATATCACAACTCATTGCTTATGTATAGATACATGATGAAAAATATCCGTTGACAGAACGAACCGGTGGGTTTCCTCGACCCACACATCATCTCTGAGCAAACCATCAACGAAGACGCATCCTACGTCGTGAAATACATAACGACGAGATTGCTTGCTCAAGATGACAAGGACTACATAATGGTGTCGTACAACCAGAAGTAAGTGCTTCACTATACTTGCTATATAAATTTCATTTATACTTTATACGTAGCACGAACTTTGGTTTATGACTATAGCGACATGCATGAGTAGGTTCCACTGAATCTTATTAGTCCTTATACCAAAGAGGAACAAGGTAATATACCTTGATTCCCTTCTCAACAAAAACTATGACTTTACCCTTCTGAAAAATACTCGACAGGTATGCTAATTTCCTCCATACATAACTCTATTGTAATCTTCCTTCTTTTAAAATGGCCGAGGATAACCTTTTGGAATCATGCAGGTCGTTCATCAACTATGTTGCAAAGGGAGGGTTATACAAAGGATCTAGAGCCACACTACAACACAGGACGCGATTTTCGGTACGAGCTACAACACAATAATCCTATATCATACTTCGTAATAATGCGTCTCGAACTGACTCTACCTACATATGTAATTCTATTTTTGCAGTGTCGTCAGCAAAAACAAGATCACCTACGTGCATTCTATGTTTGCCATCATATGCGGCAAATGGTGAGTGCTAAGATGAAGGATCCCGAGGTTTGTCAATCTCGCAATAATTATTTCCTATATATGTATGCTTACTACTTTACTCCTGCTAGCGACAGGGCTTGACCATAGATTTAGATGCACTCGTTCTGAAAGAGGTCTCGGAGGTTCAGGGATGCTCTGTGTCTTCATCAAGATGGAGATCGTTAACGCCGACGGAGAGTTTCACTCCGTCGACACCGCCGAACGACCTTAAAACTATTGATTCAATTGTAATTGATCATTTTGAGTAGTTGTAATTCAATTGTAAATCTAGTGACAATACCTGAACATAATCTTTGTAATTGATTTTGAGTTTTAAATGATCACTTTGAGTTGTGTCAACAATTGATTCATCTGTGATGTATCTAATTTTTGCTAGCTTGCTAGCTTTCAGAGGGCATGCCTTGCAATTCCTGAGCCTAGCCGAAAATAAAAAAAAATTAATTAGGTATAAATGAACTATCACAGACGGTTTTTTGTTGGAACCGTCTGGGAACGGTACTATCACAAATGATTTCAATAAAAGCTATCTGTGAAAGGACAGTATCACAAACGATTTTAACCAAGAACCGTCTGTGATAAGGCTCAACACAGACGATTTTTAGTTAAAACCGTTTGTGAAGGGCCACTATCACAGACGATTTCAACGACAAACGGTTCTTGGTTGAAACCGTTTGTGATAGTGACCCTTAACAGATTTTCAACTAAAAATCATCATTGTTGAGCCTTATCACAGACGGTTCAAAAATTGTATGTGATAACCAACTGTTATCACAGACATAAAAATTCAGACGGTTCAAAAACCGTCTGTGATGACTGTTCCGAACCGTCTGTGATGTACTTTTATATAGTAGTGTGCCTTTGGCCAGTCAGACCACCAACAACTTGCCAGTTTGACCGCCCTAGCTAATCTGACCGCGCTCCCCCGGTATCAGGGGACCTGTCTGACCACCATGTCTTGGTCGGCCAGACCGCTTCTCATTTCTAGAAGACACCATCTCTGGACTTTTCAATTAATATCTATCTAGTTTCATGTTCAGTCTCCAATTTCAATGACACCCAGTGCAAACACATCCCCAAACACTCCCACACAAGTGTTTGGCGTCTATTTGGCACAACCTGGCACTTGCGGTCTGACCACCCTCCGTGGCCAATCAGACCGCTTGCCCTGTCAAACCGTCTACACCCTGACAGCATGCTAACGATTTGCAAAACTTAGAGTTCACTCCTCAAACTCCTTGACAACGATGCCAATTGATCATCACCTAGACTAGACCAAACCACATGGTCTCTGCAAGAAATAACTATGTCACTGATATGTTCTTTCTTTTTGGGGCTTGAAGATCTGGTAGCTAGTAGTACTAGTACTACCATGCAGTGTTAGGCCACTCCCAACAAGTAAATTTGCGGTGAGGTGGAAGAGAGAGAAGAAGCTTGATACTCATGCGAGTATCAAACCTTTTTAGGAAACTAAAATTTTAGTATCAAGCATTTTATGCCATTGGGGATCTTGTTACCAAATTTGTGGGGCCGTGTAGTATCAATTTGCGAGAGATCCATGCAACAAGTGGGGGCTTATAGTATCAAGCTATAGTATCGAATCATTAGGATAGTTATTTCTAAAATCTAACCACTCTCTCTCCTCTAATATCAATGTTTAATTAGTATCAAACTATTGTGTGTGCTTTTATGTTTTTGCCACGTTTCATGGGTCTTGTAATTGAATTCACCTATGAACTAGCAGCAGTATGTTTGTGGTGCCACACAAATGTTGGTGACCAGCCAGCCAAAAAAAATAACTGTAAAACAAATTAGCAAAGAAACTTCAGTTATTGCACCTTGAATTTAATGGAGCCGTTCTGCATGCGCTATGTAGATGCTGGAGTCATGGTTCTTGCATCAGCACCAGTACTAGTTGCCGTTGGTACGAATAGTAAAAATGTACGTACGTTACTACAGAATACTATTGTGAACTGCGAAACTGCAGCAGTACAGTAGTACAACTGCAGAAATTCAGCAATAGACTGAACCTGAGAGAGCACGGTGAGGATAATTCAATTACAAGATCAATCGATTAATTTCACCGGTCGTTTTATATATAGAGAACATTCAACCACTGACTAGTATATGTACATATGTCAACGGCGGTAACCGAAAATTAATCTCAATGGCCCCGGTTATTTTGAGAACCGGGAAAAAAAAACAGCCAAAATTTTTAACTGGTTACCAATGATAACCGGAAATCTTGATGACCCGTTTACTTTGCGAATAGGCAACAAACAATCGGCCAAAATTTTAAGACGGTTACAAAATTTTCGCCGGTTATCAGATTCCAATTCATAATTTGGTTTGAAACTTTTGAGCGATTTTTTTTTAGATTTTTGGTTAGCTCCGACGACATTGTCGATTCGATAGCATTCAGAAAAGGAGAGAAGATGGTCGATAATTAAGTATGGACGGATCAAGTAATTTCCTTGATAATTAGCTTGTCGTACTCCATATATTCGTTACGCAGGCAGTACGCAGGCAGGAGTAGTAGGTAAGGTGGTCACTATGAGGTCGCCACCTACTACGTACGTTAAATCCAGGAAACGCGCGGTAGGTATTGCATGTACGCACGGCAGCGATGTTTCTGTACGTACTTGTAGCTCTTCTTGCTGCAACTCATTTATCTTTCCCCCCGAGATATATACTGCTACTAGAACAACCATGTAATCATCTGTAGTAAACTAGTAGCTGAAACAGATTAAATGGATCGTATGGAGATGGCATATATTTATACATATGCATTGTACGATTGATATGATGCTTTTCAGAGGAGAAGGTCGAGGCCAGCACAATCACTAACAGATAGATGTACGCTAGCTACAAGAATTATCCACGAGTTGACGTTTCCATCTTGGTGGCAGCTTAATTTTCAACAGTGTCACGCGTATTCAAGGAGCTCAAACAAACAAGTTGCAACATGCCTGCATCGTGTAGCAGATGTGACTAGAGATGACATCCGATTGATGCTTTTCAGACGTGAGTCGGTCAATGCATATGCAGCACAAACGCTTAAGAAACAGAGAGAGAGAGAGAGAGAGAGGATATTTCAGCATTGTTACTACGTACTACAGCATTCTGGTTGTGCTGGCTCTGAGATCAGAAGGGAATTTTTCCCAAGGAGGATCTTGAGTTTTTCAAACCATTATCTTGTCCTGATCAATGCGACGCTGGAGCCTGGAGGAGGAGTAGAATATACGTTTAGAAGCTTAGATTGATCTGTATGAAATATTTTCTGGGCAGTGCCATCATTTCCGTTCCATTGGAAGTCTGTCAAACCGAAGCTTTGAAGTTTGGAGAGGCCGCCGTTCCAAGAAACGACGCGTGCCTAGCTATTCTTCCGTGGAGCCAAGGTAGCTGCAGAACAGTAATAAAACGGATATTTAAATGGTCGACGTACGCATTGACTTGTAGAGGAAATTAGGAGGAGCTGCCGTTCGATCAGAAGGGCGTTGTTGGGAGCTTCGGTTTTTCTTTCCTTAATGCAGTGGTACTGTGTTTAATTTCTTTTCAGTCAAGCTATTGCCGGTCGGCTACGTACAAGCTGATCTCTGCATGCAACTGCAAGACCAGTCAAAAGACTGGAACTGTAGCAATTCTCAGGAGGTGCAAATTGTTACATCTAATCTCGACAGAAATGATAAAGCTTCAACTTTCAACATACCATGTGTGTGTGTGTGTGTGTGTGTGTCTTTCTTTCCCCCATCTATTTTTGTTCCTTCGTTTTGTTTATATATATATATATATATATATATATATATATTGGCAGCTAGCTATGTTCGTTTCTTTTGCTTTGCAAAAGAGATATATGTCAGTAGAGCACAGCTTTAGAAAAATAGTTAAAATATCCTCTAAAAAGGAGGGGAAATAATCATTGGTATCACTTCCTACTGTAAAGAGCTTAGGTTATATTTAAATGCAACACAGAAAAATTAGTGAAGCAAAATGTACCATTGGTGGGATTATTTGTTGATTTTCCGGGATTCGGTTCCATGCGTAACTAGCCGATTTGAAATGCCTGGCATTATCACTAATCCTACCAAGAACATTGTCACGGCGACATCTCCTTTTGGCGCCATGTTTTTCAAAGAGAATAGAAGGCTTGGAATTCCTGGCCTCGTAAAGAACTAGGGCAACACAAGTTTCCATCGACTGGAAACAAATGTCACCTACATGTCATGCTCCAGTCACCTGCGTTGGCTGACAAGAACACAAGATTCAAGAACTGGGCTGTCTGGAGAGAGAGAGAGAGAGAGAGAGAGAATTTGCGACATCATATTGGCTCATCTGCTGGCTGCTGCCGTTGACCGGGTCAAGACATAAAGGATGCTGTCGTGGTTACTGCATCACTGTGACCAATTACTTTAATTAACGATACTTTTTTTCTTCTACTTTTCATAACAAATCTATTCGTATGATTTCCATGTGACGAATATAAATACTTTCGTGCTTATTAATGGTTAAAGTTTAAAGATGTTGCCATTCTAAAACGAGATCTAATTGGGAATGAATGGAGTATATGTTTACTTGAATTTAGCTCTCCATCTCTCGACACAGTATTATGGTACGATATACTTTGTGCATTCTGATCGCTGTGTAGCTTTGTTCAGAGGAACGTGAATAGGATCAATGTACTCCTCTTTAATCGGTGGCGGTATCTTCAACTTAAAATAAGATACGAAAATATATAGTTTGTTTATTCACTACATGTATCTGAATGAACACTTCTAAATGTAACATATATACTACCGTACGTATGATCTGGGACGGAGTGAGAGGGAGTTGTTTTGACAAATTTGTACTATAACGCTTGCTAGTACTATTCGATCCTCTCGTAAAATAAAATTAATTATACTGTATAGTTTATTTAACCTCCTCGTCAAATTTGTACTATAAGGTCCACTGTGCTTTTGGACTTTTGTTACGCTTAGCACCAGTATGTGCCCGTCGACGTCCCTGGACGGACGCCACTCGCGTTGGATCGATATATGCACGCGAGCATGCGTCGCAGCAGAACACATGCATGCCCCGATGACTACAGCGTAGACTAGGCGTCATGCTGTCGCGAGTATGCCGCCATTAATTTCGATCGACGCACCGCCCCCGCGCGTAACTTAACGAGCGTGCGTGCGTGCAAGTCATTGGTAGAATCGAGCGAGCGAGCGAGCGTGCGTGCGTGCGTGACTAATTGGATTATTACGTACGTTAGCTACGCGTATTGTTGCTGCACGTACGCGTCGTTGTGATCGCAGGCGTGCATAGCCAACCTTATCAGGGTCACGTAGTACGTACGTCATCGTGGCACAGTTGCTACATCAGGGAACACTATTTTCGTTTCGCTTAATTTGGAGAAAAAAAAATTCGGATGGAGGCAAAATCAACGAAATTTCGGAGGGTTTTCAAATTGTGCAGAATTTGGACAAACTTTAACCGGATTTTGTCCAAATTCAAATTTAGGATGTAATTAATTTGTCCAAATTCAATTTTTTCTTAACGACGATAGGCTCTAGTGCTGTTCCGCGTCAGCCAAATAGCCAAACAGTTGATGTTAAGACGTGCGGTAGGTGCAAAATCGATGTTGCATCGCCAGGAAGAAGCCGGGTGGGAAGATCTTCTCCAACTTGCAGAGCAACACAGGTGCCACTTTCTCCAAGTCATCAATCACGTCCCGAGATAACTCCTTGGCACAAAGCTGGCGGAAGAAATAGCTCAACTCGCCAAAGACGCGCCACACATGCTCAGGACGATCCCCGGTCATCGCAGAAGGAGCCGCTCAATCCATATGTGGTAGTCATGACTCTTCATCCCTAAGACTCGCATAGTGGACAAGTTCACTCCCCTACTCAAATTCGCGCATGCCCATCAGGAACATTAACGTCTGGATCCGCCGCAGCTTCCTTCCTTTGGTCCCTTTTCAAGACGAAATCGACCGGAGTCCTTCTCCATTTCTTGCCGGGCGCGGGAGGCTTCATCACTTGCTTTGGCCTATCGCACATCGTTGCCAGGTCCAGTCTAGCCTTAACGTTGTCCTTTGACTTATCAGAATGTCCATGAGTGTTGCAAAAGCGCCTCGGCGATATTCTTTCTGTGTGCATTACATCAATGTTGTGTGGAAGAAGAAGGTCATTAAAATAGGGAGCCTAGTCAAGCCCGATTTATGAGTCCACCGTGTTCCTCACCATATCCAATAAAACCACCTTTCTCTTTATCATGTTTGAGAGCCTCTATCTCAAGACGGACCTCAGACCGGTCATCATCCGAGGTGCAGGTCGGTGACTTGAACCCTTTCCAAGTTCTTGACGCCTCGTGCGAATGGATGGTCAATAGGAGGAATTGACGATGTTGGTCAAACGAAGAAAACTTGCCACCCTCTTCACCAAGTGAACCTCACGGTGCCTTGCATATTGGGCATGGGAACTTCCCGTGAACACACCACGCAGAATATGCCATACGCCAGAAGTCATGCAGGAGTAGTGGTACCACACATGCATTGTGAAGTTCTTCTTTGTAGCTCGGTCGTATGTCGTACCCCCTTTTCCCAAGCAAGGATCAATTCATCAATGAGAGGCTCCATGAACAAACCCATCTTGTTCCCCGGTGTCCAGAATTATCGGTGACAAGAATACGCTCTTGGGTTGAAACATGACGGGGGGAGATTGAGGGGATCACGAACACGGCCAACAAGTGTACGGGCCGCCAAAGAATCCATAGGGTTGAACCCATCGTTGCCGCTTACACGCACATTCCGAGCATCCTCGCTTTACCATGATGTATGCCATCGAAATGGGTCCATGCATCGCCATCCGATGGGTGTACCATCTTGTCAAGATTGTATCTTTTGCCATGTTTGTGCCATGTCATCTGCTTCGGACTCCTCTGTCACCGTTGGATCCTCGGTATGATAGGAAGGTACCGTAGGACCTTCGGGGATACCAAGTGCTCCTTCTTGCCATCACTAGTGTCGACCTCCGGATACCTAGAGGATTTGCACTTTGGACAAAGGCGTTGCTTTCTCGTGATCTTTCCTAAATAGGACGCAACCATTCGGACAAGCATGGATGTGCTCATACGGCATCTTAAGGGCACGAAGAAGTTTCGTGACTCGCACAAGTTCTTGGCGAATGTGACCCTCCGGAGCGTGGATCCAACAACCGCCAACATACCATCGGTTGTCTCGACTCATGCTACATCGCGACTTGAACGCCATTAGGCGCCCAATGGCATCCAGCCATAAACCATTGTCTTTTCGTGAAGGGGCTTCGTGCGAAGACAAAGATATCGTAGTACGCCTTTGCCGATTCCTCCGCTCGCCCTCTAATCCTTCACCGAACCGCGCCTCCGAAAGTCATCCATCCATCGCTACCCGGCATCTCCATCAAAAGCCTCGGCGTGGTCTCACCACCTCCTCTCTAATACGATCGGCTTCACCATGGTGGATCCAACAGTATAGTTTGGCGTGAATCCATACTTGCAAAGATCTTCCCCACGCTCTTCCTATTCTTTCTTACGGTTGTCACATTTGTCGCAGGACACGCAGATCCGACTCGACCCTCTAGCGGCCGCCAAATGAATGCTCCAAGAAAGCATTAGTCTTAGTCAAGTCTTTATACCTAGACTGTTGTTAATTCCAACGAGAACGTAAAAAAAGAGAAAGTTGATATTATTTCGGCTGCGCCTACTAATACTCTATAGTCTATACCATGACGTTACAGATATAAGAACAACAGGAGTACTACAGTGTAGCATAAAAGAAAAATTAAAAGGAATGTCTGTATATGAGATGATGAGAGCCTCTATCTTAGCACTATATGAGATGAATTAGCATATAAATTAGTATGTTTCATAATTCATCTAGGCTCTATGCCTGTATGGTGTTGCTGTGGCTTGGATGTCTCTGACTATTTGTACATGTAACTGGTCCAATGCTACTTCTGTTTCTATGGTTTGTCATGTTTTCCAAACTTACTACAACCTGCATTGTGATTCATAGTTTTACATTTTATTTCAGCTTTCAATATGCGCAAGATGATCTAGCCTATTTCCAGTCTATCATTGTTGGTTGTTTGAGTTTGCATTAAAATGTTAAACGGGGAGGCAGGGAAGGAGGAGGAGCTCACCACCGGCGGCAGGTCGGGATCCCGCGAGCTCACGAGAGAGGGAACCGGCCGCCATGGGAACCCTAGGGAGCCGAGGAGGCGAACGCGCCGGGCGTGGGAGGCGACAACGGGCGGGGCGAGGGCGCGGGAGGCGGACGGGCGGGAGGCGGGAGGCGGACGGGCGGGGCGCGGGAGGGCGGGAGGCGAACGGGAGGGCGCGGGAGGGCGCGGGGCGCGGGAGGCGCGGAGGCGACGGCCGGGCGGGCGGGAGGCGACGGGCCGGGGGGGCGGGAGGGCGCGGGAGGCGAACGGGAGGGCGCGGGAGGGTGGGGAGGGCGGGAGGCGCGGGGCGAGGGGAGGCGCGGGTGGCGGGGCGGAGGCGCGGGAGGCGCAAGGCGGTGAGGAGAGAGAGGTGAGAGGAGAGAGAAATGAGAGAAAGAGCCGGGCGCGGTTTAAGGGATAAAGCGATTTGCTGAACATCTGGTCGATTTCCAAGTCTTTATACCTAGACTGTTGTTAATTCCAACGAGAACGTACGTGACACATTAAAAATCAACGAGACGTTGATTTTCGTAGTGCTTCTGTAATCTCTCCCGAAAATTAAACTTAATTACGCGAAATAAAAATCCTAAAGCTAGCACTGGAGTAGTACATAGTGTGGATGTTTGCAAATCAGGCCTTTTCATGTGCTTCAATTAATCTCTTTCTAGCGCGAGTTTTCTTCATATGAAATTGGCTTTAATTTATTAGTTTTCTCTGGAATATTCTGTTAGATAATTCACTTGCAGGAATCAGTTTTTTTTTTCCAGACGGATTTTGGCGTTCCAGACGGCTATGCAAGCCCGTCATGGAAAATTATTTTGCGCGGAGGTTACACTACCCGACATGAATGGTACATATGTTACTGAGGTATCACATTTCACTCTATGCCCAAAAAACGTTGTTGTCCACAGCAAATTATTTATGTCCAAAGTTTACAAGTGCAATTGGATGGTGCTACCACTCGGTGGCAATTTAAAACACAGTAGGAGCAATAAAATGTGACAGCTGATGGTAAAATAGTCTTTTCTCAGGGCTTAACGGAGGGACTTGGATAGAGAAGTAACGGTGATGGCATGTTTTCTATATATTAGTGGTCAAAGTGGTAAATATTTTACTCCACACATTATAAAACAACCTATATTCGAGAACGGAGGAAGTACATCTTATTAATCTACACCTTTATAATCCGTCCCTGCTAAAATAAGCTACATGGGTCCTTCTCTCTATTAATGTGATATTTTCTGGTTTTGTTTCTTTTTTATCAATTATCGTGGGAACTTTGTGTTACGAGACATGCACTTCACACTTGGCAAAAGAAAACGTCTATATTACCTTGTGAACTTTGATGGTGCGTCGTTTACTTTGCTCTAATCTTCAAAACACAAAAATTTATTTGCATATTGGGCATGCATGTCAGTGGCTCGCACGGATGTGCATCCATGCAGTGGATCGTGGCAGCAATCTCGTGGCACTGATCAGTTCATGATTACTGATCCAAAAAAACTTTATTAATTAGGAAGTTGCGTCTCTTGTAACTTTTACCTTGTTCTTGTCCGAGTCGGCTACTTTGCATCGCTGCAATCTCTTCCACGCGTATCATATTTCTAGCGCTTCTTTTATTTCTTTATTTTTTTTACTTCTATTAACACATTATAATCAGGAGGCTGTACTTTTTCTCCCATACGACTATTGAAGATAGGGAAAAGCACGCACCAATATTCTTGGTTAATTGGATAGGTATTGTAATAGCAAAGGACTCTAATTAGATTTAATTAGGGAGGCCAGATATTTTCCTTAATTAGGATCCACTGAATTAAAGGTCGGATGTATTTATTTTTTATTTTTAGAATTTCTAGAATAATTATGCTTTTTTCTTAGCAGCCTAAAACATCTCTCGTGGACTAAAACATACAATAGACATTCGAGCTATAGGGTCATCTAGTAGACAATGACACATGTTGGCGATCGCATCGAGATCACCTTCCCTCTTCAGGACTTCAAATGATGTGCGGTATTGACTCATCAGGGCATCAGGCGTACGAGAAATTTAACGGGAAAAATACGCTGGCACAAAATCTCTCTACGAGAAAATTAATTATATGTGACCGGATAACTCATTCTTTCGTGATATATCATTGAATAACTTATTCTTCATAATATGTCACTAAGTTCCAATTTTTTCACAATATGCTATCGCCGTCATTTATCCGTACAAGCTCATCCGTTATACCCTGAGAACAGACTATTTTGCTCCCAATGTCATATTTTGTCACATTTCACTCTATGCCAAAAAAAAAAATTGTTGTCCTCTGCAAATTATTTATGTTGAAAGTCTACGAGTGAATTTGGATGCAACTGTCACCGGTGACAATTTAAAATACATTAAGAACAATAAAATGTGATAACTGATGGGGGTAAAATGGTCTTTTCTCATGTCTTAGCGGAGCGACCTGAACGAAAAAAATGATAGTGATGACATACTACAAAGAAAATTAGTTATTTAATTACATCACGAAGAAAATAGTTAACCGACTTCATAATGAACTTTCTCAATTTGTATCGTGGCCCCATGGAATTAATTGAAGGATCTAGCTCGCATGCATGGAGACTTTTCGACAGAAGGTGGCACTTGACACGTACGTGTACTACGTGCTACCCAGCCTCACCTACTCACCTGCCACCGATGCAAGGGTGTGGTCAGCACTAAGCAGCCAAGTCGTCAGGGATACGAAATATGGCACGAGAGCGAGCAATACTGGAGGAGTGGAGGGGTTCGATCTTCTAGAAAGAGTTGTCGTTCAACTTTTTTTAGGAACACACAGCAGTATTGTCTATTGTATTAACAGAGAAGTTAACATAAACCTTAAAGCGGAAACAAGGTTTAAAATAGATACTTAATTGCACAATGTAAAATGCTCCAAGCACTTTGCCCCAGCTTAGGTTCAAGTTCTACCTTCATCCTTTATCTCTGCAGCTAGATCTGAACTAGTGGTCGATCTGTTGGGGAAAATCCGGTTGTTTCTTTCCTTTCAGAGTTCTCAGGTGGTTAGAATGACCATCGTGGTCGTCGCCCTTCTTGGAAGGTCTCCTAAACTATTTATCTTTATCCACCAATCCCCAATGCTGGAGCTATCGGGCCAGTGGGATAGCCTGAGTGGTGCACAGCTTAGACAATTTGCCATCGAGTTCTAAACGTGCCTGTAGTATCTGTACTCGGAGAAAAGGTGAAAGACCGTTTTCGGTGCTTGTCAGTAGAGGGGGAAGATGTGCTGATTCGGCTATCCTCACACTTGCAGTCTATCTGAGGTCCAAAGATGGTTTGTATAACAACCTAAGTGAAAAACTTACATTGGGGGCGAAGTTTTCCAGATAACTTTTTTTGTAGTATGTTGATGTTGAATCGAGGAATTGCATGTATATACTGATTTCACTGAGTAGGTGCCCTCGGGAGTTAGCTTTCAATTGATCTCATTCGGGACATTTGTTCAACTGACTTTGCTTTTTCAACTTTCACCCTGTCCCAAAATCTCTTGCAACAAAAACTGACTTTTTAAAGAAAGGCTAACTGAATTGGAGACTTACACAATAGTACATAAAATGTCTTCATAGACGGTTCAAAATCTTCATCACAGACGATTTCGTGAGCCGTCTGAGTTTATGGGTCAGTACTTATCACAGACGGTTCCTGTTTAGAACCGTCTGTGATAGTCTATTTTTATAGACGGTTCTGAATAAAAACCGTCCGTGATAAGTAATTATCACAGACAATTTTTGTTCAGAACCGTCTGTAATAGTTTTTTCTATTGAAAAAAATGGATTTTGAGCCAAATCAATCAATTGCTGGACAGTACTTTCCATATGCAACCTCTGGCAAGACAACTAAAATCTAATTAAAATTCTGATGGCAAACATGCACATTGTAGGAGAGACCTATCTAGCAAAAGGGAAACAAAAAGGTTTCACAATATACCCTCCGAAAGGGGAAATAAAGAATAAAACTACAAAGTTAAACTATCTAGAAACCATCTGTGCCTCCAAGCTCCTGAAGAAATCATTGACTTCATGGGTTGATCTTGTGAGAGTCAAACATAAACACAACATGGGTTGAAGAATTCATCGATTTCGTAATTTCGGTACGAAATTTTGTAATTTCAATTCAAAATTTCTGGGTTTCAAATTGTACAGAATTTGGACAAACTTTAACCGAATTTTGTCCAAATTCAAATCGTAGGGCCACCACCCTCGTGGGGCCCCGTTCCGCCTGCTCACTGGCCTCCCCGTGTCGCCGCTCGCCGACTCCGCCACTGCCCCCAATGTCGCCTAAACACCCTCCCCTGTTCTCCCTGTGATGCTCTCTCTTTGTCTCCCTCTCTCTCAATGAAACATGGGGCCCCACATGTCATACTCCCACGTCCTCTTATCTCTTTCCTTGTATCTCTTTCCTTGTCTCTCTTCCAAGTGGGCCCACCAAGTCATGCCCTCAATGGCATTGTGGTAAAATAGCATAATAATGTTAGAATAGTGCATTTTCTGAATTTCCATCATTTCTTGTAAAAATCAAAATTCAGAAGCTCCGTTCTCCTCCATTATAACTCCGATTCAAGTGAAATTTGTTTCTAAATTTATCTAAATTCAAGATCTTGCTAATGGAACTAGTATTGTTTTATTTAGAGTTCATTTATTATTTTTTTAGTATTTATTTTCTCTCTTTGCTTGTTTGTGCCCTTTTCCGGTACGTTCCTCCGAATAGGATTCGAAGAAGCGGGAGATCTCCAACTTGATCAAGCACAAGACTATAAAGACTCTCTTGCCTGCAACCATGGCGAGTCGACACTTTGATCATTTTGGGCCTACATTTTATGTAAATTATATTTATTTAAATGATAAAAATTGCATGCTTTAATTCTTTAATCAAATGTTTATTAAAGCTTAAGGTAGTTAAATACCCATTTGTTGATTAGTTAATTATTAAGCCATCCTTTGATAATTGAATCTATTATTCCATGTCACCCTAGTAGCTATGTGGTAGATACTAGTATAGGTTGTACTTAAGCGACATGCTAGTCTTGTTTAAGTACTGGGGCATTAAAATGCCATAATCATTATCTCTTCAACATGAAATGATTTTGGGTAGTCATTGGGGGTACATGACTGAAGTGATTGAGATGAATTGGTTTTACTCCTCAAAACCCTGACAACTTGCTATTACCACATCTAGGCGAATGGAATGATGGTGGGTGCTGTCGTTCACGAGAGTGGTTGGTAGGTGGTATGAACCTTCGGATGGATTAAGGACTTAATCTTGTTACGACTTCCCGTATAAAACAAGTACAACCACAAGTCTGTAAAATACAACTTGGCTTAGTGAAATTATTAAACTCTGAATGTTATCTCGCTGGAGGGGTAGCGGGATCGTGCAAGCACTGGACACGGTCCGGCTTGAATGAGACACCAATGTAGGGTGAAGTTGCCAGTCGCGCTAGACGTTGTGGATAATCCAGCTACGCTAGTTGCTGAGGTGAACACCTCGCACAACTTATAGGCGTGGCCCATATAGGTGAGATGACGGAAGGGGTGAAATGTTTCGAAAGGTTACTGTGATGGTTGCTCAAGAATATGACTAAGGAATCATGTGGGGGCAACGAATATGATTATCTCTTGTGGGTATAGTGTACAACCTCTGCAGAGTCTAAACTGTTTAAACAGTCGTGCCTACGGTCAAAGGCGAACATGGGAACTTACTAGAGTTAGTTCTATTTCAAAAACCTTTGTGGGTGGTATGAAAATCAGGTCGGGCTCACCTAGCTCTAAGATTGGATTTTTCCTAGGCCGTCGAGCTCAGTAGTGTTGTTAATGATTGGAGGTAGCTAGCTCCAATCAAAAGGAGCATATATAAGGTAGAGGTTCCGACGGAGGGGACTTCTGCTGTTATTTATTATTGCACAATTACTCTCTTTAATAAAATGCAATTTAGTTAAAATGCTCAGTGATAGGAATTTATAATTATGATAATTAAAAATATTGGTTTAGAAAATAAAAGAACTCAAGCCACCCTTGTTATGCCATGCATGTAAATTATTGCATCTTGTGTATTGGCTCTCGAGCATGGAAGTTGTGATCATTTTCGCTCTCCCCCGAACCTTTCAGATAATGTGGACCAAGAAGATTATGCGTATTATGAGGACCCATAAGCCGATGGTCAAGGAAACAATGGAGAGTAGTCTAGTTCTATAGTCTAGGTCTCGCCTCAGTCTAGTGGACTCGTTCGGTACTTGCGTACAACCGATATTATCCAAATCCTTGGTTAATATCCGTCGTACACAGGCTACCCTAGTCGCTTACCTGTGGAAAGATGAGCTCTACCCCTTTCGCTTCCGCTGTAGTTGTGTTACTTTCTTGTAATATAATCAATTTGGCATGTTTGCCCTTTTCTGTAAAACTCAACCCAACGTGGTCTATGTCATTCTGATGTTTGTAATATATTTGAATGGTTTAGTTCACACCATGTATGGAATGATTCAGCAATGTGCCTATGAGTGCTATCTGCTGATTCAGGGAATAACACAGTGTTTTTACAGATGATTTGGATTAAATAAAATCCAGGTCTGACAGTATCAGACGGTTCATATTAAAAACTGTCTGTGACAAGTATCTCTCGATTTTACCATACTGCGTGACTTGAAATGCCTAACTCTGTGATTTTACCATGATTTTACCATGTAGAATCCTCCTCCTCATGCTACTTGGGCACATTCGAGGCCTGCAGTTGTGTATAGAGGAATGCCAGCGAAGTAGCCTCTTTATGCACTCTTCTGGTAGCCATGCTTCTTGAACTTGCAGGCTCGATGAGGTTGCCCGTGGCTGCTGTCTCATCCTTCCATGCTGCGTGGACGACCGCTGAAAAAACGCTTATCAGATATGGTTTTTGTTCATAACCGTCCGTGATAATAAATATTACAGACAATTCTTGTTAATACCTGTCTGTGATAATTATATATCACAGACGATTTATCCCACTAAATCACCTGTGATAGTTCCTTTCATATCTAAAAAATGTTCTATTTTTCCCCTGTTAGCATCAGAAGTATCACTAAAAGACCGCTAATTTCACAAGTGTCTGGAACATGCTAGAGTTGAAGATGAAGCGTATTCTGGACCATATCAAGTGGCTCGAGAAGATTGTGTGTGTGTGTGTGTGTTTATCATTATTGTAATTTATGGTATATTTGTTAAGTAGCCGGGTAAGCATATCACACGGTTCTTAGAAGAACCGTCTATGACGTTTGCACTATCACATATGGTTATTTTTTAGAACTATCTGTGATAATTCACAGATGATTTTTAACAATAACCGTCTGTGATGTATGCGATTATCTCAGACGGTTCTTCTTAAGAAGAACCATCTGTGAATTATTATAGACGGTTCTATTTACAGACCGTTTGTGATAAGTACAACACAGATGGTTCTTTTGGAAACGTCTGTGATGAAGCGTCCAGAAAATATGATTTGTAGCTGTGAGAGCACCACTACTACAAAACATGCTATACTAGACACCCCATCACATACGGTTCAACAGGAACAGGAACCGTCTGTGATAAAATTATCACAGACGGTTATTCGTTAATCGTCTGTGATAAATAAGTATCACAGACGGTTCTTTATACGAACCGTCTGTGATACTTCACAGACGGTTCGTATAAAGAATTGTTTGTGATAATGGTACTCATCACAGACGGTTCTTTATACGAACCGTCTGTGAAGTATCACAGATGGTTCGTATAAAGAACCGTCTGTGATACTTATTTATCACAGATGGTTCTTTACAAGAACCGTCTGTGATACATTGCCTATCACAGACGGTTCTTTTAAAGAACCGTATGTGATATACAAGCATTATAAGTAGATGCTCCCGACAGGCCCTCTTTCCATTCCATTTGGGGCGCCGCCACCCTGCTACTGCTGCTGCCTCCTCCCCATTGGCCACCCTGCTGCTGCTGCTGCCTCCTCCCCCGTTTTTAGCTGTTACCCCTGCCTCCTCCTCCCCCATTGCGGCATCTCTGCTGCCTCCTCCCACATTGCGCCACCTTGGAGAGAAGGGTAACGATATGTAACTCTTTATTTTTACTCTAGACTAATCACTAATGTGTAACGATCTGTAACCCTTTATATTTGCTATAGACTAATCACTAATGTGTTTGGTCATTATGAAGGGTACTTGCGGTTTATTAATATATAATTTAACACTAATTAATTTGTTACATGCGTATACGTGTAGATGGACCGAAACTGGATGTACATTAAGAACCGTGTGAGTGAAGAGTATATTAATGGCGTGTTTGCTTTTAGAAGAGCCACCGAGCAGGATATGTTGAAGAAGGGGATAAAATTTATGTACTGTCCATGCATTGATTGCGGTAATATGAAAATGTTTAACAACCCAGCACGCAGATCGAAGCTCACTTAATACGAATGGGTTTCAAAAAAGGATATACATGTTGGAGCAGTCACGGTGAAGAGCAGATTATACCGGAAGTTAGTAATGACGACATCGCCGAGGAAGTCAACGATATGCAGGGTATGGAATATGCTTTTGATGAGGATAGGTCGCATGATGACAATCTGGATCAGATGCTACACGATGCAGAAGGGAACTACGGTGAGAGAGAGTTTTGTAAATCCGAGGGCTTAATGGAGGACTCGGGGAAACCTTTGTTCCCTGGCTACAAGCCGGAATACATAAGGTTGTCAACCGTGCTTGAACTGCTGAAATTGAAGGCAAGCAATGGTTGGTCCGACAAGAGTTTTACGGCGTTGTTAGGTCTCTTAGCTGACATCCTTCTGGAGGGAAACGTGTTGCCCAGCACGACTTACCAAGCTAAGAAGGTTATTTTTTCATTGGGAATGGAAGTAGAAAGAATACATGCATGTCTGAACGGTTGTATCCTCTACCGTAAAGAGTATGCAGACATGCATGCATGTCCCGTGTGCAAAGCATCCCGATACAAGCATATGCAAAGCATCCGATACAAGCGTAAGAATACTGCTAAGGCGAAGCAAGAACCTCCTGCTAAGATGTTGTGGTATCTGCATGTGATCCCACGTTTGAAGCATTTATTTGCGAACCGAAAGGAGGCAAGATTGATGCGTTGGCACTCGAAGGAGCGTAAGAAAGATGGGAAGCTCAAACACCCTGCTGATTCTGCCCAGTGGAGAAACTTCGATCGGAGCTTCGAATAGTTCGGTGCGGAACCGAGGAACATAAGGTTAGGGTTGAGTACGGACGGAATGAATCTTTTCGGTAACATAAGCAGCCGACATAGCACCTGGCCCGTGAATCTATGTATGTACAACCTTCCTCCTTGGCTGTGTATGAAGCGAAAATACATTTTGATGTCACTACTTATCCAAGGGCCGAAGCAACACAGGAGCGATTTTGATGTATACCGCACCATTCTTTGGAAGATCTTGTGACACTTTGGAATGAAGGGGTACAAGTATGGGATGCGTACAAACGAGAGAACTTCACTTTACGCGCCATGTTATTATGCACCATCAATGATTTTCCTGCCCTTAATAACCTGTCGGGGTTCAGTACAAAAGGAGCAAAAGCCTGTTCGCACTGCTTAGATGATACCGAGAGTGTATGGCTGAACAACTCACGCAAAACTGTATATATGCGTCACCGTAGGTTCCTTCCCAGGATTCACCCATACTGCAAGATGAAGAAACAATTCGACGGAAATAAGGAGGACGGTTCAGCTCCAAGGGCTTTTAGAGGGAAAGAGGTCTATGATATGGTTAAGGATATCGATGTTGTGCTTGGAAAGGGACGTAAATTAAGGACCCCTCAGAAAAATATCTGGAAGAAGCGGTCAATTTTTTAGTACTTACCTTATTGGGAGCACTTAGAAGTTCGCCACTGCATCGACGTCATGCACGTGGAGAAGAATGTATGTGATAGCTTGATTGTTCTCTTACTGAACATTAGTGGTAAAACAAAAGATGATGTTAACGCACGGTGTGACTTGGTTGATATGAACATAAGAACCGAGTTAGCACCGAAAGAGACTGATAAAGGACGAACGTACCTTCCCCCATCTTGCTACACTTTGTCCAAGGCCGAGAGAAATGAACTGTGTCAAAGTTTGCATGGTGTGAAAGTTTCGTCCGGTTACTCCGCCAATATTAAGAAACTTGTTTTCATGAAAGATTTGAAATTAATTGGTATGAAGTCTCATGATTATCATGTGCTGATGACACAGATGCTTCCTGTTGCAATTAGGAGTATCTTGCCAAACAAGGTCCGAGTGGCAATCTTTAGGCTGTGTTATTTCTTTAACTCAATTGCTCAGAAGGTCATCGATCCCCAAGGACTCGACGCTCTGCAGGCCGAGGTGGTGACGACTCTATGTCATCTTGAGATGTATTTATCTCTGTCATTTTTTGATATCATGGTCCATCTCATTGTTCAGCTTGAGAAAGAGATAAAGATATGCGGCCCTGTGTTCCTACGTCATATGTACCCTTTTGAGAGATACATGGGAATTCTGAAGTCCTACGTACGGAATTGATCTCGGCGGGGCGATATCATCGAAGGTTATGCAACCAAGAGGTCATTGAGTTCTGCGTGGACTACATGGCTCAGGTGGAACCGATAGGTGTGCCTCTATCTCGTCACGAGGGGAGACTGGAGGGTATCGGGACCATCGGGAGGAAAACAATCACTCCCGATCTAGATACATACGCGCAGGCCCATTTCACGGTCTTGCAACACATGACCCAAGTGTCCCCGTACATCAACGAGCACAAAGACATGGTACGCCCACAGAATCCAGACCGGTCGGAGGTTTGGATAACGAGAGAGCACAATCGTCGGTTCAACGAATGGTTAAAGATGCGATTCACTGGGAGGCCATCAAGTGATGAAACGCTACTATGGTTGGCCAAAGGACCAAAATTTACAATTGTGACATGGCAAGGATACGACATAAATGGGTACATGTTTTATACGGCAGCTCGGGATAGGAAGAGCACAGTCCAGAACAGCGGTGTCCGCATAGATGCATTTCACGAGGGGTTCAATACCGCGGGGCACGCGGGTTGAACTCGTACTATGGGTTCGTAGAGGAGATTTGAGAGCTTGACTATGTACTTTTCAAGATCCCCCTGTTTCGATGTCATTGGGTTAAACTTCCGCAGGGCGTGAAGGTCGACAAGTACGGCGTCACTACTGTGGACCTCAAATGTGTCGGATACAAGGACGAACCATTCGTACTCGCTAAGCAAGTTATTCAAGTTTTTTATGTAACGAACCCAGCAAATAAGAACCGCCACGTAGTTCTTCATGGGAAAAGAAGTATTGTCGGAGTTGAGAATGTCGTGGATGAGGAATAGTACAATCAATTTGATGAGTTGCCTCCTTTCGGAGACGGCATCAGACTGGAGGAAGAACCCAGTGAGGAAGCTAGCTATATGCGCGTCGATCATCGTGAAGGACTATATTTCAATTAAGTATGTATATATTCCATTGTAATTTGATGTTAACATGGAAATGCGTCACGTGTTATGGACTAGTGGTAAATCGGTCAGACTGCCATGTGTTGGGCGGTCCGACCGATTTCCCTTTGAAATGATTCTCTGTGCGGTAGTTCCGCCGTTGATAAACGGAACTACCGGTGTGTAGAAGTTCTAAAGTTCTAGAAACCCATACGTTGTGTCGGAGTTATCGTAGAGCTAGCGAAAAAGAATCGATAAGAACGACGAATAAAAAAAAGACTCAACAGCAAACTTTCTCCGAATGCTTTGAAAATTTTACAGCAGCAATGTTCAAAACTTTCGTCGTTGATAAACGGAACTACAGTAACGTGTTCAAAACTAATTTTCACAGTAAGCTCATTAATAGAGGAATCCAACAAAATTGGATTCACTCAAAAAAGTTTACAGCGAAAAAGTTATGCATTTTTGAGGTTAATTGCATTTTTCAGTTAACAAATAATCCTTCTCGGGAAAATCCGAAATTAAATCGACGTGGATGAACTTGGATCGTTGATCTTGAATCCAAGGGCCCAAGTCCACGGGACAACGCGCGGGCGTACGCGGCTCACAAACCCAACCGTTGGATTTAGATCCAACTGTCCACGTGGATGGAAACGTTCGGACGGTCCAAACGTTCACGCGAATCTGGGCCGTTGATCTAGAGATGGACGGCTACAAACGAGAGTGCTTTCGGACGGTCCGAACGTTCACGCGAATTTGGACCGTCCATCTAAAGATCGACGGCTCTACATATGTGTGTGTCTGTTCACATCACTGACGGTTCTATAACAGAACCATCTGTGATAGTTAACATCACAGACGGTTCTAGTAATGAACCGTCTGTGATATTAACATATCATAGACGGTTCAGTTATGCAACCGTCTGTGATATTAAAATTAGGGTTTCTCTGTTAAGTCATCACAGACGGTTCTATCATAGAACCGTTTGTGATATCCAGCTATATAAGTCTTCTGCCCGACTCGAACGGTTGTGCACTGATCTTCTGCCTTAGTCTTTTTCCACCCTTCTCTGTCGTGAGAGCCGAGGGTTTACCGTGCACGCCTCCCTTCATCCTCGCCTCCGTCCGCCGCCGCCTCCGCCCTCCTGCCTCCGTCCCTGCCGCCCGCCCGCCGAGCACCCGGTGAGTTTCCCGCCTCCCTTCGTCCTCGCCTCCCGAGCCGCCCCGCCGCCGACCACCCGGTGAGTTTTCCCGCGTTTTCCCCTTCTCTGCCGTGAGAGCCGAGGGTTTACCTCGGTGCCACCCCCGCCGCTGCCGAGCACCCGAGGGTTTATATGGCATTTTTACCCCTTTAGATGTTTTACTCTGCTGTGCTTTTGTTTGAAATGGGGTGAGGCTCTGTGTCAGTGGTGGAGCTTGAAATTAGAAGATGGGGGTGCACACTTCACTCACAATTCTATAGTTTGTATAATAGTTTCATAATATCATAAATCCAACACATAGGTTCTAAATTTGTCAAAAGGACAATGTAAATAGTTCAAATAAGATCTTACATGAATATAAATTACAAAATATGCAACTATACAAATAAAATTAGAATACTACTTTATGTGTTTTCATGCCTTAGAAAACATTTCATTACATCATCTTCACTAACATCAAGTATGACTGGCATTAAGTATGACTCAAAGTTTTCCATGAAAACAAAATCAAATGACTCAAAGGCTGCCACCAAAGCATTGATTTTTCCACATTCATTCTTTAGGGAGGGATATTTTCCAATCTTTATGAGTACTTTGTGGATTGTAGAATACAAACTGATAATGTGCAAAACAGTTTTGTAATGAGAACCCCACCGGTGATAAAGAAGATAAAATATTATTTGCCTTCACTTCTTAATCCCGAAAAAAAGAAAGGATGTCTCTATTCCTCTTAATGTCTCTGCAATCTACATTGGCATATCGTAACAATTAACAAAACTTTCGGATTTCTATTCACAATTAACATACAGAAAATAACAATTAACAACCACTAGTCCACTACCTTGTACTGACTACTCAGTACCCTGTACTGTGACTACTGTCTACAGTCTACTCCAACTCAACTCTACCTCTGCCCAACCAAGTAAACAAATAACTAACAACCCAACATATAAGAGTAGTCATTCAAGAGACTCTCACAGCTCAAAGCAGTAAGCAACTCAAGTACTCAACTCATTAATCACCTACTTGCTTCGGCAGTTCGGCTAGTACTAGTAGAGGCTTCGCGCCGATTTTGAGTGGGGAGATATTACGGTTCAATCAAGGGTTAGGGAGCCGAGCTGGGAGGATTGGATTTGCCAGTTTGCCGATTTGGAGTGGTCATTTGGAGTGGTAAGCAGACATCAAATGCTGGACTAGAGTCATGAGTCTTGGGGTATTGCAGACTCTGGGTGAGCTCTCACCTTCAGTGACCCACCGATTCACCGGGTCGATTGAAGAACTAATTATTGATGTTTGATGAACTGATCTCTTCTTGTTTTTCTAACTTTTGGGGGTGCCGGTGCATACCCGACACCCCTGCTGGCTCCGCCCCTGCTCTGTGTGCTTGCTCGGCCAGGGGGATGAACCGGCGAGAGAAGGCTCGAAATGGGTCAGTCTTTGCCGCCGGTGCTTTCTTGTCTCCCATTGTCTGGCCGAGCTCGCTCGCCTTTTTGGGCTATGCCGCGTGTTGGTGCTGTTAGTTGGATACACCTAATGATGTCTACCGAGGGTTTGGGATTTATTGGGATGTGCACTGTAGGATTTGACCGCAATTACGATAATTGCCGAAAGTGGGTGCTGAATTCTAATAATACCGAATGATGAAAACCTATGGAAATAAGACGGTGCGATTTACTAGGTTGGCCTAGGTATCATGGGTATCCCGGTGCCGACTAATCTGGGTTAGCCTAGGTGACTTGAAAAACCAAGATGCCGGTTAACATAGGTTGGTGTGGGTAGTCTCGATACTTAGGGTGCTGACTAATCTAGGTAAACCTGGAAACCGTGATGATTCTTATGGTACACTGAAGGCAATTTATTTTATGCTAACTCTAATTTCTCTCCATCCTACCCCTGTAATCTTTCCGTCAAGATGGCTCCCACACACAGGAAGAGGCCTTGCCCTCCTGTACCTCATTCTGTTTTGATCGGTTTTGGTGTAATGATTTATTCCAGAAATTGTTAGGGTGAGGTGATTATTGCTTCTCTTTGTTTCTTTATGGTATGGCACTACTACAAAACAGGGCTGAGATGGCAAACGTTGATTCTATTTGTTTATATTTTTTGTGCAATTTAATATATTTCATTTACTATGTAATCATTGCATACGTAACTTATATAGATAGCAAGTAAGCGAGATGGCAGAGGCATCATCTTCGCCGCCGTCAGCGACGTCGCCAAATGCGTATGGATCTCCGATCAAGGTGGTACGCAGGCGAGAAGGCAGAGTAATCTCCAAATTGCCCTCGGGCCGCATGACGATCACGGAGGTCAGTGACGTCGGGATCCCGTTGAGTCCCAAGAAAGCAGCTGCGAGATTTCGGACCGTCTGCGGGGTACTTGAAAGGCGGGTCCCCATCACCACCCCAACCTGGAAGTCTCTAACGGATGTACAGAGAGACCAGTTGTGGACTGAACTTTCTGCCTCGTTCACTTTACCTGAAGCAGACCAGGCACAGGTGCGATGGCACGCGCTGCTGGCGATGTCCCATGTGTGGAGGACCTTCAAGAGCCTGCTTGTCACGCAGTACGTGAATACGGGTCGGACGCCCTTCACGACGTATCAATTTTTGTCGCGGGATACATGGGACGCCTTCGTGCAGATGAAGACGACTGCCGAATTTCAGGAGCAAAGTGTGGTGCACAGAGCTATCCAGGCACAAAACACTCACCCCCAAACACTCGGCACCGCTGGGTACGCGGGTAAATCCACGCATTGGGCGGCGGAGGACGAGACCGTTGCACGACCGTTTGCTGAGATCTCAGACGAGCGCGCTAGAGCCTGGTTAAGAGCGAGGGCATCAGCCACATCTTCAGGCAGCATCTCTTTCACAAACCCGGCAGACGAGGCAGTATCTCAACGCCTGGTAAATTCCTCGAACCACTTAATTGTTAATAATCCATAACTTCATGGTGTCTACAATAACATGATGTCCTCTTGCAGGAAGAATTGACTTCCGCATCTTCTCAAGGTTCCTTCGAAATAGACAGGGAGAAGGATGTACTATCTACGGCCCTGAGAAACAAAGAGCACCCAGGTCGCACGCGAGGCGTTGGGGTTTACGTACCTTGAAGGGATGGATTCCCACACAACTCCGACACATATAGGAGTAAGAAGAGATCCAAGGACCAGCACGACGCTCGGTTGGAACATGTGATTATTGGAAAATTTCAAGAACAAATAACAAACTTGCAGAACCAAGTAAATCAACTCATGCAGGCGCAAGACGCCCCTGTTAATTTGGGAGCAAGTCCTCCTCAACATCGGAGTAGCGTCGCGTCCACACATAATTCTGGACATGGCGACGTGCAATTACCGATCGACGCCATCGAGGTAATGTACATCTATGAAATGCTCCAAAGATAGACCTATATGACGCCTTAGCTAATTGTGTACCATTTTGTAGGAGCCGACGCTCTGCAAGCTCCAAGTGAGGATGGTTGGGTCGATTACTATTGAGGCTAGGCGGGGTATGGTGTATCCATACCAGGAAGTGGCAGTACAGCACGGTGCCCAGCTGGCGCAGGGTTACGCCAGGGTGCAGGTGGACATGGTACATGACAATTTCATGGCCATCCCACTGGAAATTCCCCCGAACGAAGAAATCAGAACACTAGGGGATGCCACACACACTTTTATCCAGTGGCCCAAGAAGGACATCGCACTAGACCCTTCAGTGACGCGATATCGACAGGACCCTGCTTCTCCAATAGGACCCTCGATGAGTCCGCCTCAACCAAAGCTTCAGAAGGCCGCCACATCGCTTCCCGTCGAGAAGACGGCGAAGGGACAAGAAAATCGTGTTACCATATCGGTCCCTGAGGCATCTCATGGGAAGACGTCCCTCAGCCGCCTCGTTAAGGAGAAATCGAAATCAAAGAACATTAAGGCACCTCCCAAACCCGTGAAATACTCACTCGGAAGTCCGTTGGTCTCCGGCGCAGAACTAAAGAGCTCAGGAGTAGCTTGTCAAGCTTTGCATGATTGGTACTTGCGCAAGACCCGAGAGAAGGGGGGTCATACTGGAATCACCGTCAGATACGGGAGGGAGCATTTTCTCCACGAGCACAGCCACTTCGTGGGCTTCAAGACTTATTTGACCTATACAACCTAAGCGCCATCGGCGCCTCACTTCTACGATCTTTGGACATCGTAAGTGTGTACAATCAATTTCTACACTCACGGGATACTGATAAATATCATAACTCATTTCTTATGTACAGATACATTACGAAATGTGCCTGTCGAATCAAAGAACCGGTGGGTTTCCTCGACCCACACGTGGTCTCTGAGCAAACAATCAACCAAGACGCATCCTACGTCGAGAATTACATAAAAATGGGATTGCTTGCTCTGGACAACAAGGACTACATAATGGTGCCCTACAACCAGAAGTAAGTGCTTCAATATTTACTATATAAATTACGTTTCAACATAGGTTTATGACTATAGCGGCATACACGAGTAGGTTCCACTGGTTTCTTCTGATTCTTGTGCCAAAGAGGAACATGGTATTGTACCTTGATTCTCTACTCAACAAAAATCATGACTTCACCCTTCTTAAAGGAATACTCGACAGGTATGTTCATTTCCTCCGTACATAACTCTATTGTAGTCTTCCTTCGTTTGAAATGGACGAGGATAACTTTTTTGAATCATGTAGGCGTTAAATCGGCTATGTTGCCGAGGAGGTTTATACAAGGAGCAGCGCCACACTGACTCATAGGATGCGATTTCCGGTACGCGCTACAACACGATAATCATATATCATACTCCGTAATATTGCGTCTCGAACTGACTGTACATATATATGTAACTCTATTTTTGCAGTGCCGTCAGCAAAAACGAGATCACCTATGCGCATTCTACGTATGCCATCATATGCAGCTATTGATTGCTTCTAGGACGCATGATCCCCATGTTTGTCAATCTCGTAATAATTATCTCCTAATTATAAATTTAAATATATGCTTACTACTTTACTCCTGCTAGCGACAAGGCTTGAACATAGAGTTAAATGCACTCGAGATGGACCAGGTCATGCACATTCGAGGGGAGCTCTGTGGCTTCATTAAGGCAGAAATAGTTAACACCACCGAAGAGTTTCACGCTGTCGACACCGATGAACGACCTCGAAACAATTGATTCAATATTGTAATTCACTTTGACTGGTTGCAATTCAATTTGTAACTCTAGCGACAATGTATACTTGAAACATTCTTTTGTAATTGATTTTGAGTTAAATGATCACTTTGAGTTGTCAACAATTATCTGTGACGTGTTTCTGCTTGCTAGTTTTCAGAGGGCATGGCTAGAAATTCCTGAGGCTAGCTGCAAATACGATAAAAATTAATTAGGACTAAATACTTATCACAGACGGTTCTAATCATGAACCATCTGTGATTCTAGTAATCACTGCATTTGTTCCAACCACGAACCGCTCGTGATATTACGTAATCACGAGCGGTTCGTGGTTGGAACCGCTCGATAAGAATTA
Organism: Hsuehochloa calcarea; assembly: GCA_036346395.1. Classification (NCBI taxonomy): domain Eukaryota; kingdom Viridiplantae; phylum Streptophyta; class Magnoliopsida; order Poales; family Poaceae; genus Hsuehochloa; species Hsuehochloa calcarea. The sequence goes on along the minus strand of CM070615.1, from coordinate 5,711,380 downwards.
TCACAGACGGTTTTCAACCGTGCGTGATAACCGCTATTATCACAGACATAAAATTTGAGACGGTTCAAAACCGCTCGTGATGATCTATACGAACCGCTCGTGATGAGTTTTTCTGTAGTAGTGCACGTATGTCATGCATCCTTAAATGAAATCTCTGAACCTATTTAAGAACGAGGACTAGTTTTAGTTGCAAATTCAGAAACGCGAGAAGGGGAAAAACGAAATGGGAAGTTTGAAGAAAATCCCAACTGAAATCGAAAATGCAATATAATGAGTTATCATTCCATTCAAGGCCAAATGGGGGCCTAACATTGATAGATCACCTAATGCAAAGCTTACCAAAACCTAATACAATGCTTTTATTTAGGGACCAAATGATGGCCCTTGCACTCTTATAGGCTAGCTAGTAAGTGGTCATGTACATGATTTGTTGGGTGTTCTAGAAGGCCTCCCTACCAAACCAATTAATTAACTCGCCCATATGCTTGTAGTTTGGGTACGAGCGGACAGCATCCATTTGGCAGATGTAGACCGTACCATTTGAGTTCTTTTCTTAGCGGCCGATGCTCATAAGAGATATTTCCTAGATTTGCTTGTGACAAAACACATGTTTCCAATAGCTGATAATACGATCGAAGTGAAATACACACAATTAGGAAATCAAGTGATATTTATGTTAACTTAGAAGAGAAGTTAATGACCACCCAATTTGTTTTATTGAAATTAGCTATACATCCCTGTTCATGGAAATTTACACTATTATATTTACTCTAGATCAATTATCTATTTTGAATGGAAAATTAGCTAAATTAATTAACTATGACGTAATTCATCTACCGCACGAATTATATTTTGATTTAAGATTATTGAACAATTTGTCTTTGATACTCTGACCAAATTTTAGGCAGTGAAGCAATATGTTGCCACAAATAACGTAGAGCACGTACAAATAGCTAACTTTTTTTTGTGCTAAAATATGAGTTCTCTAGCTAGTTAACTAGGAGGGTTATTCTTGTTCGTTGTTCCTGAACTCTAAAATTAAATTTCAGTTGGAAAGAATCGATCTAATCTGACAAGCAGAAGAAAAGAAATTTGACAACCTCTGCCCCAGTTACTTTCAAAGATTTGTCAGCGTGTTACTTAATTATGCTACCTTTGGCAATCGAACTAGGAACAAAAACATCATGTCCTTACATATAGAAGATGTTTTCCCTGTCAGAATCTCCATGTTCACATTACACAGCACCGGCATTTGTCACAGAGCTAGCGGTTAATCATGTCAACAATGAATATTTTTTTTTACCACAATTAAGATGCCTCTGTAGCTATCACATATATCTAATGCACACGCACACGGTGAAGAGATGGACCGCGGTCAGTTTTATTTTTTACATCTTCATATGGTTGACCCGCAGGAGGGTACACGTACGCAGCTGCAGGTTAAATTAATCTACTGATGAGCGGATGCATTGACCTAGCTAGGTTTTCTTGACGATGCCACATTATATTGAGCTACGGTTGCACTTGCACTGATGTTGCCTGTACCCTCGGCACCTTTGTGTTCACATTCGCATATATGCATGGAAAAATTTATCACCGAAATTTTTTGGGTTTTGGTGTTATTTAGGCTAGACAAAAAAAATTTAGATCTATCTGATTTTTATCGATGTATAAAGGAAATTCAAATTTCAATCCAAAAATTAGATTTTTTTATGTCTGAAAAAATTAAATTTTAATTCAAAAATCTTGCCCGAGAATAACCTAAAAGATCGGAAAAATTTATCGCCGAAATTTTATGGGTTTTCGGTGTTATTTAGACCAGACAAAAAAAAAATTGGATCTATCTTATTTTTATCGATGTATAAAGGAAATTCAAATTTCAATCCAAAAATTAGATTTTTTTATGTCTGAAAAAATTAAATTTTAATTCGAAAATCTTGCCCGTGAATAACCTAAAAGATCCGGTAACCATAGGTTAACGGTTCTATCGATCGATAGGTTCGACATATTCGGGCCGGATTTTGGGCTGGACTGGCCCAGTTCCGTCCAGCCCGACAACATGAAGTGGGCTCTTCCTTAATTGTACCAGTTACTGCCACTGCCTTGCAATTTCCGCCGGCCCAATCCCAAAGTGAAACAGTATGGAATTAATTGCTTGGTTTGACCTTGCTAGTAGCTTAGCTTGAACGCACGCGGAGGTTTGATAATTGTTTTTTTTTTAAAAAAACAAACAATCTAAACGGGGCATCAGTTTTATATCGCACGTGGCAAGGTTACCGCGGTTTTAGCCACGTGAAGCTAAGAAAAAGTAAAATACTTGGTCGGCAGAGGAAGCAAACAAGTATATCGCGTCGTTGGGCGACCGAAAGGTTAGGAAGACAGATCATAGTGGGCTACCTCATGACTTAGCCAAACATGCCAGCAATGTCCAATCCTCGGCCGTGTGGTTAGCGGATTCGAGCACTTTGTGCTTCGAGATTGTAACGTTATCCTCGAGTAGTCAATGGAATCCCTCCTGGCCGCTCCTTTCTCCCCAGCGGCACCGTCGCCCTCCTCTTCTCCTTCCCTCCTGATCGGCACCGTCCCACCCTTCTTTCTCCTCCCTGAGCAACTGTCGCCACCAAATGTTTTATTTGTCCTTCTCTAATCTGTAATGATCGAGGAGGAATTGTCTCTTATTGTCGCAAAATAATAGATGAATCTAGAAACACTTCATGGTACATCATACTTGGATTTTGATCTGATGGGAAAAGATCGATGTGCTTCTCATACGCATGCGAGTGTGTGTTATGATCAGGGTTTTGATTACCGGATGTCACCATTGCGACCAAAATTTGAAAAAATTTGACCAAATTTGGCTGAAATTTTTAAATTAAAATCCGAATATTTCAAAGTTAAGATGAAAAGGATAAAAATTCAAGCAAAATTCAATCGACAACAATAATTTTGGCCAATTTTTGTACAATTTTCGGTTGATTATCGGCCGATAATCCAAACCCTAGTTAAGATTCCTATCCTATTATTCTCTAATTAGAGATTTAGAGTCTCTTAGACAAATTCTACAAGTCTAAATTCCAACTGTGCTACAAAACTCAATATATTCTGAAAACAAAGAAAAATAATTCAATATATGCTCCCAAGTCCCAACCCGTTCATCACCGCGACTATACCACACCTTCTGCCGTTTGTACCGTCCATGTTAAAAAAATTATCATATTTATGACATAATTGGATGAAGATAATTTCTTTATCTATCTGAGCTATCTTGTTTTGTTTTCTTTTTTTCTCCCCTCGTCTATATGTAACTGTCGACGATCTTATGAATATATAAATGAAAAGAGGAAAATAGCGCGTATCTTCTAGAAAGTAGTGAGACTGTTCTTTATTGCTTTGAACTGGCTATTACAAAGTGTGTATAAAACTTAGACTAAAGACTAATTCGGGAGTACAAGGCTCTTGAGGGTGTCTCCCAAACGATCTTCACTGTTCCGGCCTCCTTATCTTCAGTCCGCATTCCTCCTTATATAGTTGATGAAGAGTTGGCGATTGTCTCGGGAGGCGCGCTGCTCGAAGCAACGCGTCTGGTTGAAGAGAGGTGTCTGTTGATAATGTATCAACTGTCGTGCGGTTATATGTCCATGAGTCATGTAACCGTACTTCAGTATCGTAACGTCGCGTGGTATGGAATATATAGCACATGTTCCATTCGTCACACGGTAAATCATATGTCTGGTCGTAGATCCAGACATCAGTTCAAAGCCTTGTGAGCATTTGACTGGTCGGAGACTTGGTTTGGAACCATGTCCGACCAGATTGGGCACTATGTAACCTCTGGAATTCTTACGACTAGTGAGGTCGTTAGCTTTAGGGTTTACGACCATGAAGACGTATGGTCTCTATATACTAAATAATAAATAGAGGTTTTAATCCTCGTCAACTAGCCCCCGAACTTTTAAATGAATTGGTCGTATAGACGCTTACTCCCGATGCAATCGTATCAGGCAGACCCCTCATTAAATGTTGTGGTATTTGAGGTGGTCCGTATTCATTTTTAAAGTTCAGAAATTGCCTTGGAAGTTGAAGGAACTCTTGGTCCGCTGGTCAAAAAGGGATTTTTGTCCATTGGATTTTCCCCAGAAACGGTTACAGTATTGTTGCTATAAAAGGTCCTTTAGCACTGGGTGTTAGGGTTTCTACGCCTTTTGCTTTCCTCTTCATTTTCCAAGAAACCATATGCGATCACCTTTGAATTCTTCACCCGAAAGAAATCAGCATGTCGGATCTTATTACCAACTGGTCGATCTCCGATCTGAGCGAGAAGAAACTTGAAGGTCTGGAAAAGGTTGGGTTATTACCCGACAGAAATCTGATCGCGTGGAGATCAGCGTTTGGGGAACATTCTCCAAGTGGTGAGGATGGAGAAATTCCTGTTTTTCTCGCATATATCGAATGCGGCTTCAGACTTCCAGTTCACTCCTTTCTTTCTCAAGTTTTGGAGTATTATGGAGTTGAACTGATCAATCTGGCCCCAAACACCATAGCCAACCTCAGCATCTTCGTTTACCTCTGCGAAGCATACCTAGGAATTCCAACAACTCTGGACCTCTTTAGGTACTACTACAGATTGGTGAATGCGAAGAAGACGACCGGTACACCCAGAGAGTGTACCTTACGTCTCCATGATGGGAAGGCTGATGAGTATATTCCAATGTACTCCAAGTCTTCATGGTCGTCATGGAAGAAGAGTTGGTTTTATATGAAGATCACACAGGGAGATGGTCTTTATTACAGCGGTAAAAAGGCTATCGAGATCCCGCAATGACGTTCCTCCTCGAAGAAGGAGGGAAAAATTAGGAGATGGGTTGAAGCCATCAATCTCCTGAGTGTCAAGGGTTTGACATCCTGGTACGTGGTGAGGGACTTCTCCATGCGGAGAATCAGTCCCTTGAAGGCCAGAGCTCACTCGATGCTCTGGTATATTGGTCGTGACGATACGACCAAGGATTCTAGGGAAGGTAAGTTCCAGTAAGAATCCGGCCAGTATATCTTTCTGGTCAAATGCTCTTATAACCCTAAAACCTCTCTTTTTGTTACAGATTTGTCTTCTGATGAAATCAGAAGCCGGATCAGAATGATCTGTGCTGGAGAGCCTAATGAGAAGGCTGGTTTCCCTTTGATCTTAGCAGTGACTACTGCTGAAGAGAGGGCTGAGAGACTTTGGGTAAGCATGATAATTATTTTCCATCTTTACAATCTTTTCCGATCGATGTTTACCTAAAAATCCTTTTTGATATGTAGTTGGTTGGTCTAAGAATTGATGAGGCTACGGAGACCTGTGAGCCAATTGACGAACCGACCAACCTTACGATCACTAGTGATCGTGTAGGGGTAGGTAACCGAAGGAAATACTTTTTACTTATATGAAAAGATATGTTCATCACCCGACTAACTTTGTTTGTTGAATCAGACGGTAGTCATTGAGTCCCATACATTTGTTCAAGATTTGCCAAGGGTCGTTGAAACAACTGCTTTAGTGACCGATGAACCTACACCTTCCGATCCAACGATCAGAGATTCTAATCTCGACCAGCTGGTTGAAAGTATTACATCTGATCGTTGATTGAAGGATGTAGAGGGTACAGCCAACCCTTCCAGTTCGAGACTGGAAAAATTGGTTGAAAAGAAAAAAAAAGCTAGCACTACAGACTTTAAGCCAGCGCGCTTCAGAGTCAAGATAAAAAAGATAACCGGGTATGTTGTAAATGAAATTATCACATAAACACATACCTTTTTATTCTTGGTGAACTTGAACTCTGAACTTCCTTTTCTTTGCCCAGACCTGTTGGAGTTCCAGTCGTTCCCGATCAGGTTATTCCAACAGGTCAGGTGATCGAGGGCATCTCCGATCAGGGCTTTCCTCAGGCAAGCAATCCTGAGGAGGAAGTCGTTGGGGAAGCCCCCGAGCCTACTTCAGTGTTGGAATCTGATTTGAATCCTGTGGAGATTGTTACTCTGTCAGCGGAGGTAGGCATCTCTGCAGATCCACAAGAGATTCTAACTTCTGAAAGGAACTCCTCCCAGACTAACAAGTTCCCTTTCTCTCCTCAATTTATCGAGAATAAGGAGCTTGATGATGCTTGGAGGAGAGTGTCAGATCGTCTTGCAAAGGCGAATCCTGATAAGATTTTTACCGATTATAATGATGTGGCATTTTAAGTAAGTGTCATTAACCATCCTTATAGTTTTCTTGAAGTTCACAAGAAACTTTAAAGAAAAAATGCTATTCATGCAGCATATGGTTGAAAATTTTGCTGCGATCGGAGGACTAACTGATCGGATTAAGAATCTAGAGCAAAAACACTCTGAACTAGAAAGTAAGAACTTTCTTCTTAATTTGTTTTTTGCCAAGACTTTCCTTCTTCTTTTAACCATCCTCGCTTATCAAATTTGATAGATTTAGAGAAAATAAAAGAAGAAGCTTTGGCTGAAAAAGCCAGAAGAATAAAGCTTGAAGAGGAAATTCAAGCTAAAAACCGGTCGATCGAAAACTTGACGACCAGATACGAAAAATACGAGGAAAAATCCAGGAAGAAGGCCGAAGGTAACTTAGTCGTAGACTTGACTTATTATCTCTTCTGATCCTTTTTAGCCTAATATTTGTTTTGCTTATGCAGAACAAAATCAAGCTTTAACCAAAGCAAAGAAAGCTTTGGAATTTGAGCAAAACAAGGGGGCAGCAGTTATGTTTAACCTTGATGAACAAATTACTGCACTCAATAAAATGATCTTTGATATGGGATCAGGATCAACGTTGCCTTCCTTAAGTGACCAAATAGAAAAGGTAAATTACCTTGGTCACCTTTTGGAGGACCTTAAGGGCTTGCTCAAAGCTACAAGAGATAATTACGCCCAGTCCGTAAAGGAATCTATTGCTAGTGGAGTTAGTCTTGCTTTGGCAAAACTGAAGGCGTCTGGCCACTCTATCAATCTTCAAGCTATTGAAGAGGATTTTAACTGCTTGCCTGAGGAGGCGACCAAGTTTCTCAAGGAAGTTAAAACTCTTGGAGACAAGGTTGTAGAAGAAATGGAGGTCGGATCTCCATCCAGCAGTGACTAATGGAGGGCAATCTCTAGTAGTTTAAATCCTGTAAAAACTTACCTTTCTCTTATCAATGAAAAAAGAATTTTTGTTTATCCGGTTGACTTATCATATATTACCCAGCCCCCGACTGTTTTATAGTAGAAGAAATTTTCTATAAAAGCAGTAGGCCAAGAATATGAACTTAAGTCTCAACCATTGTTTGAAAGTATGTACTGATTGTTGAAAAAACTGATCGTGATAATAGTAGGAAACCTTTTTTGGTCGAAACCAGTGTTAGGTTTCGACTAGTTGTAAATCTGTTTTTCGTAATCAAAGTACTTACTAAGACAATATATGGTCGGAAGAAAAAATGATTTTTTCTGATAAGAGGAAGTTACGTGCAAAGACAGATATAATACACGAGAAGTGGTTTTATTTCTATGCAGTGTTCAACGCTGGTCGGAATGAACTTGCTGAGAAATGAAGATATATATTGTATTTCGCAATACGTGTTCGTGCTCTAGTCCGACTAGCAGTGAGGATCGTAAGAAAATGGCCGTCGCTAGGAAGCTCCTTCCAGTGGGCAGAACCACATGCGAAAAAGGAGAGACTTCGACTAGGAGGTTTCCGTGTCCCGACCAGTAGCCAAACAAGAGTAGAACAGAATTTTGAAAATAAAACATATAATCTCCATTGTCCTAAGCATATGAACCGCAGTCAACCAGAGCTAAGTTCTGTCATATAAATAACATCACTTTCTTTTTTAATTGATTCATTATTTATTAAACTGAATGGAAATGAAATGAAATTTAAACGAAAAACTTACGCAATTGGTCAATATTCCAAGAATTAGACAAAACCCTGCCGTCTGACATGACTAATCGTACCGAACCTGGTCGGGTGACTTCGACCACAGTGTAAGGACCTTCCCACTTGGGAGAAAGTTTGTTGCGATTTGCTTGGTTCTGAATTTTTCTAAGAACCAAATCACCTACAGCTAAGCTGCGAGGTTGCACCTTACGACTGTGGTACCTTCGCATGGCTTGTTGATAGATTGCCGAACACAACATGGCTTGGTTTCGTCGTTGCTCAAGGAAATTGACATCGTCGAGTCGTCTTTCTTCCTAATCATTTTCATTAAAACGATCAGTGCGAGCAGAACCAATTTTTAATTCTGGAGGAAGCATGGCTTCGGCCCCATAAACTAAAAAGAATGGTGTTTCACCGGTCGCACGACTGGTCGTCGTAGGAACAGCCCATAAAACAGAAGGAAGTTCTCGAACCCAAGCTACTGACCGTTTTATTAACTGGTCGAATACTCGGCGTTTGACCCCCTGCATTATGATACCATTGGCACGCTCAACTGCTACGTTACTCTGTGGATGAGCAACCGAAGCGAAATGGATTTTGATACCCAGGTCGTCGCAGAATTCCTGAAAATTACCGCTGGAAAATTGAGTACCATTGTCCGTGATTATACGACTGAGCACACCAAATTGTGTAATCACGTTTTTGTGAGGAACCTCTTAGCAGCCTCAGTTGTAGTTTTAACAACTGGTTCGGCTTCAATCCACTTTGTAAATGTGTCAATCACGACGAAGAGGAATTCGAAGCCCCCGGGTGCTCTTGGGAAAGGTCCCAGAATGTCTAGTCCCCAGGTTGCAAAATGCCAAGAAAGAGGAATTATTTGCAGAGCTTGCGACGGCTGTGTACTTGTCGGCTATGAAACTGACATTGTACGCACTTCGTCACGAGCTTTTTTGCATCATGAAGGGTAGTTGGCCAATAGTATCCTTGCCTAAAGGCTTTACCGACCAGCGTTCTGTAGGAATGATGTGCTCCACAGACTCCTTCATGAATTTCGGTTAGCAACTTAATGCCATCCGAGTGAGATATGCATCTCATCAACACTCCATGTGATCCTCGTTTGTACAAGGTACATTCGATTAGAGTATATGATTTGGCCTTTCGTGCTGTACGATCAGCCTCTACATTATCCTTTACAATTAGGTCATGTTGAAGATAATTGTAGATCGATGTCATCCAATCTCTACCATGATCGTCACCGATCTGTGGAGCATCCATGTGATCAGAATCAATTGGATTGACCTGATGTGAACCATCGATGTTCTCGGAAAGCTCGACCACCGAGGGTGAATCGAGTTGCTCAAGAAAAACTCCCGGCGGGACGGTGGACCTTGTGGAGGCCATCCGTGCCAACTGATCTGCTAGAAAGTTTTCCTTCCTAGGAATATGTTGGATCTGAAAACCGAAGAAGTGCTTTTCGAGTTTTCGTACTTCCGCCAGATAAGACGACATCTTGGTACTTGAGCATTGATACTCTTTCCCTACTTGATTCGCTACTAGTTGAGAATCGCCTTTCACTAGTAATTTGCGAATTCCGAGCGAATGAGCTGCTCGAAGTCCTGCCAATAAACCTTCATATTCTGCTACATTATTAGTAGCAGGAAAGTTAAAATGGATGGCGTACTTAATGTGATTGCCAGTAGGAGATATCAAGACGACTCCAGCCCCCGATCCATTAATGAACCGTCAAAGTACATTGTCCACTCGTCGTGGTGCTCGTACTCGAGTTCTTGCTTAGGTTCTGGGTTTGTCCATTCGGCAATAAATTCTGCTATTGCCTGAGAATTTATAGCTGTTCGTGAGATAAAATGGAGGTCGAACGTCCCTAGTTCAACTGCCCACTTTGCTATTCGTCCTGATGATTCCCTGTTTTCAAGGACTTGACCTAAGAGATATCCTGTAGGTACGACCACTTTGTAGTCTTGAAAGTACTATCTTAGTTTCCTTGAAGACATAAGGAGACCATAGAGCAACTTTTGTACCTGTGGATATCTTTCCTTTGGTCCATGCAAGACTTAACATGTACGTATATCGGTCGTTGAACGTTTTCACGCTCTACGACCAGTACACCGCTGACAGCCTGCGGCGTCGCAGCTATATAAATCGACAGTGTTTCTTTTGGTCCTGGAGAGACTAAGACCGGGGGGCTTCCAAGGTACTCTTTGAGTTTTTCAAAGGCTTCGTTGGCTTCTTTCGTCCATTCAAGAAAGGTAATCCCTTCTCGCCTAACCTGGCTATGAAACGACTTAGTGCTGCCATACAACCGGTTAGCTTTTGTATTTCTTTCTTTGTTGTCGGGGGACGCATCTGACTGATGGCTGTTATCTTAACCGAATTTGCTTCGATACCTCTAGCCGAAACTAGGAAACCAAGAAGCTTTCCAGCAGAAACCCCGAACACACATTTCTCCGGATTCAACTTGAGGTTATGTTTTCTCAAATTGTTGAAAGTTTCTTGTAGGTCAAGGATATGATCGCCTGAATTGATTCTTTTCACAACCAAGTCATCTACATAGGCTTCTAAATTCGACCTACCTGCGGGCTGAAAGTTTTTTTGCATTAACCTTTGAAAAGTTACACCAGCATTCTTGAGACCAAAAGGCATCTTAACATAACAGTAAGTGCCATATGGTGTGATGAAGGAAGTTTTTTCCTCGTCATTTTTACTCATGTTTATCTGGTGGTACCCTGAATATGCATCTAAAAAGCTTAGCAACTCGCACCCGGAGGTGGAGTCTACAAGCTGGTCAATGCGAGGAAGGGAAAAATCGTCCTTCGGACAAACTTTATTAAGATCTGTGAAGTCAATACACATTCGCCATTTTCCATTATTCTTATTAACCATTACAGGATTGGCGAGCCACTGAGGGTGATGTACTTCACGAATAAACCCAGCTTCAAGGAGCTTGTCAATCTCCGACTGGATTGCTTCCTTCGGTTAGGTGCAAAACGACTTAGCTTCTGCTTGACCGGCTTTTTATCAGGTTGGAGAGCTAACCTATGCTCGATCACTTCCCTGGGGACTCCGGGCATGTCGGACGCTTGCCAAGCGAAAGCATCCTGATTTGCTCGGAGGAAAGAGACGAGTGACTCTTCCTATTTAGGGTTGAGTCCTTCTCCGATCAGTAACTTCGGAACTGACATGTCGATGTCCCCCAACCTGGCGTCTCTCGAAGAAACGCCTTTGTCGAGGGGCACCTCTTTTGTCTGATCGAAGTGTTTGGGTGTCAACTTTGGTCTGGAGTGCTTGACCTACATCGCAGAAGAGTCAGTATTTCTAGTCGGAAGCTCATCGACCAATTCTAAAGATCTTCGATCGCAAACATAAGCCATTTTTTGATCTCCCCGAACCATGATGACACCTTTTGCACCTGACATCTTCAGACTCTGATAACCGTAATGCATGGCTATCAGAAACTTTGCTAGAGCTAGACGACCAAGGATCCCATTATAGGCGGTCTCTAAATCGACCACGTCAAACAAAATCTTTCCGTTCCGAAGTTATCAGGACTTCTGAACGTAACCAGTAAGGACACCTGTCCTATTGGTTTGGCGGTAGAGCCAGGGACTATACCATGGAAGGTGTATTTTACTGGCTTTACCTTTGACTTAGGAACCTGCATTTCTTCTAAAGCTCCCGAGAATAATATATTTAAAGAACTACCTCCATCTATCAAGACTCTATTGATGTTACAATTATTAATGGTAGGCTCAACTATAATAGGGAACCTACCCGGTCGAGTCGATGAAACGGAGCAGTCTTCTTTGCCGAAGGAGATTACGGTGTCCGACCACCTCGAAGGCTTGGTACTGATCGGAGATTCTGCTAGGTTGACCTCCCACCCCACGTCTTTCAGATGACGTCGCGAGTCGTACGATGAAGATCCTCCAAAGATCATGTTGACTGCGTGCTGAGGTTCTTGGTATTCCATCTCCTTGTCGCCATCTTTATCCTTTTTGGAGCTGGCCTCTCCCAACTCTTGTATTGAAGGAAGTGGGTCTTTACCTGCATAGTAATCTTCTAATTTCTTTTGCCAAACACGGCAGGTACGCAGATCGTGTCCAGCCTGTTGGTGAAGCGGGCACCACTTCTTACCATTTTTATATCCATCGGTCGGAATATTTGCTTTACCTCGACCGGTATAGTCCCTCTTACCTTTGGTAGGTTTTTCCGGGACCGCTAAGACCTCCTTACCATCCGTCTTGCGATGCTTCTTCTTCTTGAGAACTTTCTTATTCTTCTTCTCAGGCTCTTCTAAACTAGATTGAGGAGTTTTGTCTTTTCGATCTATAGCTTCGCTCCATTCGACTGCTTCACTAGCAGCTGCATATTTATCCGCCATATCGAATAGCCCGGCGGTTGTTCGTGGAGGATTCATAGCTATATCCTCCGTGAACCTCCGGTTCCTCAATCCTGCCTTGAATGCCTGAATTACAGAAGATTCTGCAATCTCGGGTATGGAATTACGAACCTGGCTGAATCTCTTGATGTACTACCGGAGAGTTTCTTTTGGGTTCTGCTGGATCCGATGTAGATCATCTTCCTTCCCTGGGCGGTCGTACGTACCCTGGAAATTCACGATTAAGAGATCGCAGAGCTGTTCCCAAGTGTAGATTGATCCGACCGGCTGGTTAAGTAATCATGACCGGGCAGATCCTTCTAACACCATAGGTAGGTAATTGGCCATTACGTTTTCATCACCACCAGCCGCTCTGATGGCGGTGGTATAGATCTGGAGAAATTCTAACGGGTTTTGAGACCCATTGAACTGGTCCATGTTGACCGGTCGAAACCGGTTAGGCCAACGCACAGCCTGGAGCCCTGCAGAGAAAGCTCGGCAGCCTGTGACTGATTCATGACGACTTCTTTGGAAAGGAGCCGGATTGTGGTCGGTTGGGGACCGGTTCCTTAGATTAGAGAACTGAGGATCCGGCGTCCCGACCTGATCGCGAGCATTATGATGCTCTCGATCACCTGCCTGGTTCAAACGATGTCGAAGATCGTTTGGACCAAGCGAATGACCCTCTCGACGAGAGAGAGGTGTATTTGTCCAGAACAATCTTCTTCTCTCGTGACTCATTGGTTGAAAACGTCGAGGAGGTTGCGGTATTGATTGATTCCCAACATACGCATGTCGCCCTCCGCCGAGGGAAGAACGCTGGGACGAAGTCTTGGTTTGACTTTGTGGTGTCCTCCGTTCTCGGTATTCTTCCGTACGCTGTACGGTTTGTTAAAGAATCTACGACACTTGTCCTACAATTGGACAAAACCTGGAGCTCCTGCTAAAGCAGGATTAGTATTATTTAAAATATCACGAATATGCTGCAGATTCTGTACCGTTATGGATGGTCTTGGAGGATTCATCGAGGTTGTTGGTGTTCGCAGATCCGAACCTTCTCTTAACCTCGTGCCTGGCCGCACTTGACCTGTCATTCTCGGTGGGGCTGAACCAGGCGAATTAACTGATTGCCCGCGCCATTTCCATCAACACATGGTGGTGAGGTAGCGGGTGCAGGACTGTACAGGGCATTGCGATCAGTATTTCCGATCGCATTGACTTCGTGTTTCCAGCATCGACCCCCGAAGAGTTTCTACTGTACTCAGTGGAGAGCTTCGTAGTAGTTCTACCAAACACTTCCACAACGGAGACCGGTCGGAGATGAGAACCTCTTGAGGCCTCCGTGGCGGACTCAGCCTGATACGGCGAACTGCCGATCGTACGCCGAGCTTTGTTATCCCCACTCGGCCCATGGCCGGTGAGGGTTTCATCGACACCGTTACCAGATGTCGGTTGGTTCCTGGAATTCCCAGAAGCCGTGGGTGAATACCTATCAACCATGATGGTGTCGAGAGTGTTTTGACTCTCGGATTGCAGGGCTGAAAATTCATCACCTTTTTTGCCGGTCGGAAAGACCAGGCTTGAAGAGGTTTTTGGACACTCCGAACTGATCGAAATGTCCTGTCCCTCGGGAAGCTCCACTTGTTGCAGTGGTGCGTCCTCATCCATCTGCTCGACTTCGGTGTTGTCAGCGACTTGCGAACCAGCGGAGGAGGAAGAGGACGACGTCCAATCACCCTGCATGGCCTGGATGGAGGCGTCCATGTCGAGGTTGGAGTAGTCGTCCAGATCGAACCAATTCTCCTCGTCCCAAGTTCCTGCCATGATCTCATGAACAGAAGGATGGGTGAGGATTTGATGAGCAAAGAATTCCTTTAGAAGATTTGCGCCTTCTACCCCACGGACGGCGCCAGCTGTCGACGATCAAATCGCCGATCTTATTAATATTTAAATGAAAAGAGGAAAATGACGCGTATCTTCTAGAAAGTAGTGAGACTGCTCTTTATTGCTACAAAACTCAATATATTCTAAAAACAAACAAAAACAATTCAATATATGCTCCCAAGTCCCAACCCGTTTATCACCGCGACTATACCACACCTTCTGCCGTTTGTACCGTCCAAGTTAAAAAAAATTATCATATTTATGACATAATTGGATGAAGATAATTTCTTTATCTATCTGAGCTATCTTGTTTTGTTTTCTTTTTTTATCCCCTCATCTATATGTAACTGTCGACGATTGAATCGCCGATCTTATGAATATATAAATGAAAAGAGAAAAATGGCGCGTATCTTCTAGAAAGTAGTGAGACTGTTCTTTATTGCTTTGAACTGGCTATTACAAAGGGTGTATAAAACTTAGACTAAAGACTAATTCGGGAGTACAAGGCTCTTGAGGGTGTCTCCCAAACGATCTTTACCTATGAAAAGTTTAAGCGGTAGAGTTTGGTTTTTTCGGTCCGAAAGTAGGGTGTGGCGGAGTGTTGTCATTTGCCTCTGAAAAGTTTGCACAGCAATGTTCGATCTTTTCGATCTAAAAAGCTTGGGAGGTAGAGTTGCCATGTCGATTTGAAAAGCTAGGAGGTAGAGTTTGTACTGATTATTTCTAATAGATCACAATTTGCACTAACTATTTCGGAGCACATTTTTTATTGATAAATCACATTGTCACAATGACATGATATAACATTCCGCACAATGTTAACTTATGGTACATCCGCCAGCCGCTTACCCCGATGGCGTAGCTAATCCCCACAAAAGGTGAGCATGTGATAAGGACATCCCTTCCACTGATACAACCATTCCTACTACTTATGATGTGCAAGGACCAATTGCTAGAGTACGTGATCGGCAACTAAATTATTAGGTGACTTTATTTCTCAGAGTGCATCCATATTCTATAAACTCTACAATGCTGCTTAAAGTACGTGATATTATTTTACTTAGGAATCAAGGATTGGGAGGCAAGGTAAATGGAGATGGTGGCAGCACCAAGCATGGAGATGATCATACGAGGAATGGATATTTTTATATTGAGGCTTAGAAGAATCTAGCATGAAGACTATATATTAAGTTGTTTATGCCAACACTTAGCAATATTTTAGTAAAGGAACTTGGTGCTACAGAACCTATGCTAATGGACCATGGGCCTTGTAATTCAGGCTGGACACCTAGGGTTTGGCATTGTTCATATGGTACTATTCATGTATGAACAGTACCCGCGGTCGTCGCCCCTCTCTTCCTCCTTTACAAAGTGGCCGCCACCCTTAGCGTTTGGCGGGTTTTGTTGATTGAAGTTTAGCTTTGATACTTTATACTTTGTCCTCTTGTTCGGCGAGATCAACAGCGACATTGTTCTTCGGAACCCTATTTATCAATACAATTTCAATTCCTATTCATAATTTCATATTACTTATTTATCTTGTTCTTACGTACTTCTTCGGTGTATGCAGGAATTGATCTTCGTGATCAGGTCATCTGAGTATTCGTGCACGTTTGATAACGACTTATCGAGTAGTTCAACAATTGTGTGGTTTTGAGCATTGCGAGTTCGTAGCCAGGATCGTGAGAGTTGAGCGACTACTACCGAACTTATCTTCTCATCGAAAGATCGGGCCAAAATAGTACTTTCGTGGTTCACCAAGTGGTATCAGAGCTACAGTTGATCGGTGAGAGTTTTCTTGTAGTAGATTCATTTTTTATACATAGAGTCTAGAAAATTGCGCCAAAAAATATTGCATCTATCATCCATATCGAGCGCTTTGAGCCATTGCAATTTGTTTCTGTTAGCTCGCGTTATTGAATTTTTGTTGCATCGTCTAGTCATTGTGCTGGTTTCTGTCTAGATTGGTCTAGTTTGGAGTCTCTTGCAAGTCGTCTAGTTCTGCCACATCAATTTTTTTAGCCACCTTAGTGCTGCCACGACAACTCCTGGCTGTCGCACTCCTGCCACCGTCCCCTGCCACTGTTACCTTCACCGCCACAACACTCATCACCCCCTGTAGTGCCACTGCCTTCGCTACCGCGGCACCCATCACCCGCTACCCCACCGCTACCTATCGATCTTTGCCGCAGCCACCAAAACGTCTGCCGCGGCAATCGATCGACCACCACAGCGCCTGCTGCCATTGCTAATCACTACCGTGGCAAATGTGTCGGGACCCAAATATGCAAATCTGGACCCTCTGTGTATTATGCACTAGTTCAGGATCACGCTAGTGCACACAGTGTCAACATTGATGAAATATCACATCCATTTAACGAATATAAGAATAAACGAGTACCTTTAAATAACAAATAACTGTTGGGACCTTACGGTCGAGTTTTATATTTATTAAGCCATGCAAGGCTGACAATAAAGAATAAACTGCAGCGGAAACGAAATAAACTCCAGTGGGCTCCCATCAATTTACCACAGCAACCGATCGATCAAGACCCTAACGATCAAGCTTCGTAGAACTCTTCTTCAAAAGCAGGCGACGACTCCTCCACTTCTGTTGATTGGTTTCGCAAGAGTGAGTACACACCGTACTCGCAAGTCATACCACAGAATGCATTTATATATGATGGCTTATTCCAAAGAAATGGCTTCTGTGGTTATTTTGCAGAAATGCAACATTTGCAATTGAATACAAATAATAGATTGAAAACATAATTGAAAACAATTAAATAATATTAATTTAACAATTGGTTTCACAAAGGACACACAGTCTAAACAAATTATTCACACAGCTGTACAAGTTATCTCACACAGCTGACCCTTCCCAATTATTTTATGAAAATCTACCCCTCGTGTGAAATTCCCGAGCATGTCCATAACCGAGGACGTGGCTATTCGAATAGATTGATTTAACACTCTGCAGAGGTTGTACACTTTACCCACACGATACAATCAGTGTAGCTAGCACTGACCATAACAAAACCTTTCAGAGACTTCATCTCAAACAAGGATACTCCCGATGTGCTTTCCTGCCGGCCAACCGATACACACATCGTTTGGTTACGACACACATCGTTGGACAGGGATGTAGTGAACCGTCCCGCGATGTGACATATCACACCTCCAGCGCATCACACAGTTTAAATACAACCTGAGTTGTCAATGTCAAGACTCCATAACTTACTAAGTTAGGCCCAGCCCATACTAGGCATGTGGTCGTACAGTAAGGCCCAGTTCAATGGCGCACAAAGTTAAGTCCTTAATTGACCAAGGCAAGACTTCTAATTTTAACCCAAATCACAAAGTTTATAGCACACAGCTCCACCATTCACACAGATCCACCACTTACCTCGAGTCTAAATCTTTTCCCACCCTGTTGATTAAGTGCAACACATGCCATCACGAGTAATAGCACACAGCACACACAGTTTCATCACACAGTTCCATAATCACTTAGTCATGTTTATAATTGCAACTCACATGAAATGATGACTCGTGGCATGGCTAAGCAGTCTAATCGTATCTAACCAACCCACGTTGATGCTACGATAATACCAACTAATAATGAACCAACCTAGGGTGACAAAAGATCATGACATACAATAGACAAGGTGGATATAACAAATTGGATTAATAACTATCCCAAAAACATTTAAATAAATACTTGAAATAGAATGCAATACATTGAAACAAAGTATTTTAAAAAATGGGTTCAATATGATCAAAGGTATAACTTGCCTTGGAATAAATCTAGGTACTGGTCTTGATCTTGAGGAGGTGCTCCTTCTTCAGCAAAATTTCCCGAAGTATCGGCGTCTACTCGCAAACGATACAAAAGAAACAAAAATAAATAAATAACAGAGGCAAAAAAAAACTCCAAAAATCAAATAAAATTCACCATTAAATAGATCTTGATTTTATATGAATTTACAAATTTGAATGGGCTCAATCGGAGTTCGGATGCAAAAGATATGGGCTTTGGAAGTTTGAAAATCTAATAAAACCCTAATTTGGATTTTATTGAATTTCCCGAATTATTTTTATAAAGGAAAATCGGATTATTGCGCAATGCTTGCGTCAGCGAAGAAATTTCCGGAGAAGATAAATAAAATGAAAATCCTGACATGTGGGGCCCACACGTCAGTGACACGGCTCACGGTGGACCAAGTCCACCGAGCCTCGGATCTGGGTCGGGGCTGAGGTGGCGTACTCGCGTGCGTGTGGCACTGATGCGGCCCCTACTTGGCTGACACGCACGCACACGGGCTTTTGTGGACGCTGACGCGGGCTGCCACGTCAAATCGACGGCGACGACGGCTCGGAAACCAACGGCAACGGCGAACGGCGGCTCCTCGCCGGCGGTGAGTGGTACCAGCGAGTAGCCCTCACTATTGCGAACTTGATGAGGTAGCTCTGGGTGGTTGAGGACGTCAGAGATGGCCGGCGGCATGGTTGAAGCGGCGGAGAGGTTCGGTTGTTGTCGGACGAGAGCTCCGGTGGGGTATTGGCGTCGGGGAAGGATCCGGGAGGTAGAGGAGGCGACGGTGGACTCGGGGGTGTACTCGACGATGACGCGGCGGTGACGACGGCGGCGCAATTCGATGGCGATGACACATGGCCGAGAACCTTAGACGGGAAATTACGGCGGCTCCACGGTTTGGGAGGGGCAATTGGGTAAGGGGTTTTGGAGAGGGGGCTGCGGCAATTCTCGGGGACCTACTTATAGGTGTGGGGCGGCCTCGAGGTGACGTGCCGGCGGCGGGGATCAAACTGCCCGAAACGAGCGCGCGTGGAAACGGGGATAGAAACGAATTCGAAGTTTGAATTTGAACGGAGTCGGTGCGGAAGAGATAAGATGAAGTATGGTGAGGAAATCCAGGGATTTTAGTTAGCAGAAATGGACGCGGGGCGGAGCTTCTAGAAGCGCTAATGGCGGACACAATCGCGGAGCCACGCGAAGAAGAAGACCGTGTCGGAGACGACGACACTGAAGCGGTCCCACCGGTCAGCGAGACGGCAGCGGGTAAGGGCGAGGAGTCTTGTGGCAAGGCCGATCCAAGCGCCCAAAGATTGATCCAACGGCGGGGAAGGATGGGCCGAGTGAACAGGAATGGGCTGAGTAGATTCGGCCCAACCACTATTTGGAGATTTTAAATAGCTTTTCTATTTTAGAAAATACCAGAAATTCTAAATGGCATTAGAAATTATCAAATGAACTCAGAAGAATTCTAGAAAAATCTAGAAAATATATCCAAGTGCATAGAATCCAAATAAAATAGTTTTGACTATTGTTCATGTTGACTTTAGCCATATTAATATGTTTTGTTACTCAAAGTCCAATATTAAGCTTTTAAATTAATATTCAAATAAATCCAAATGACGAGATTTTCAACTAGCAAATAAATAAAGGATTTTAAAAAGGCTCAAAAGTTGGGATGTTACAAAATGGTGATCCTCTCCTCGGCTCTCTGAAGGGTCTCATAGACGCACTCCAGCTCTGTGGTGGCTAACTCCAATTATTCCTCCTGGGCAGCGGCGAACTGGGCAAGTTGCACAACGACAGCGTTGCCTTCTCCCTCCGTAGACGGGTAGCGTGCCGCAAGATCCACGGCGGAAGAGCGATGATGGTAACAGAAGACGGTGTCTCGAAGCTCTCGAGCGTAGATGTTGCAGATCCTCAGGATAGCGAGGCGCGAAGACTCCTGGATTATTTCGGTCCAAACACTCCTTCGGGCTGAGATATTCAGGGGTTTGCTCGCATTGGTGTTCTTCCTAGCATAGATGGTCAAATGGCAAATCACTCCACGATCTCGGTCGTTCACGATCCAAGCACTGCCACGGTACATCAGACGGTCAAATCCTCCAAGTACTTGCAACAACTTCCAAAGTTCAGCGGCAAGTCCTCCCTTGCGCTCTCCATAGCTCTGAAAACGAGGCATCTGTCAAGACGGACAAGGAGGTGAAAACAACTTTAAAACAACGGGGTGAGAAAGAATTTCAGCAATAGTTGAGTTAAGGACTTCAATTAATCTTGCAAGTTAATTTTTTTAGCTTTAGAAAATAATTTTTGGACATACTAAGACGGCCGATCTAACTAAGGTCAAGACCTACAATCAATATGGCTCTGATACCACCTCCGTCGGGACCCAAATATGCAAATCTGGACCCTCTGTGTATTCTGCACTAGTCCAGGATCAAGCTAGTGCACACAGTGTCAACATTGATGAAATATCAACTCCATACAACGAAATATTAAATAAACAAGTAATTTGAATAACAAATAACTGTTGTGACCTTAAGGTCGAGTTTTACAATTATTAAGCCATGCAAGGCTGACAATAATGAAATAAACTACAGCGGAAACAAAGTAAACTCCAGCGGACTCCCATCAATATACCACAGGCAACTGATTGGGATCGAGACCTTAACGATCAACCTTCTTAAAACTCCTCTTCAAAAACTGGTGACGACTCCTCCACTTCTGTTGATTTGTTTAGCAAGAGTGAGTACACAACCATACTCACAAGTCATACCACATAATGCAATTATACGTGATGGCTTATTCCAAAGGAGTTGGCTTCTATGGATGTTTTGCAAAAATGCAACTTTGCAATTGAATACAAATAATAGATTGAAAACAAATAAAGAATATTAATTTAACATTTGATATCACAAATGGACACACAGTCTAATCAAGTTATTCACACAGCTGTACAAGTTATCTCACACAGCTGACCCTTCCCAATTGTCTTTATAAAAATCTACCCCTCGTGTGAAATCCCCGAGCATGTCCATGACCGAGGACGCGGCTATTCGAATAGATTGATTAAACACTCTGCAGAGGTTGTACACTTTACCCACACGATACAATCAGTGTAGCTAGCACTGGTCATAAGAAAACCTTTCAGAGACTTCATCTCAAGCAATGACACTCCCGATGTGCTTTCCTACCGGCCAACCGATACACACAGCGTTTTGTTATAACACACATTGTTGGACAGGGATGCAGCGAATCATCCCGCGATGTGACATATCACACCTCCAGCCCATCACATAGCTTAAAATACAACCTGAGTTGTCAATGTCAAGACTCTATAACTTACTAAGTTAGGCCCGGCCTATACTAGACATGTGGTCGTACAGTAAGGCTCAGTTCAATGGCGCACAAAGTTAAGTCCTTAATTGACGAAGACAAGACTTCCAGTTTTAACCCAAATCACACAGTTTAAGGCACACAGCTCCACCAATCACACAGAATCCACCACTTGCCTCGGTCTAAACCTTTTCCCACCCTGTTGATTAAGTGCAACACATGCCATCAACGAATAATAGCACACACCACACATAGTTTCATCACATAGTTCCATAATCACTTAGTCAAGTTTATATTTGCAACTCTCATAAAATGATGACTCGTGGCATGGCTAAGTAGTCTACTCATATCTAATCAACCCACGTTGTTGCTACGATAATACCAACTAATAATGAACCAACCTAGGGTGACAAAAGAATATGACATACAAATTGACAAGGTGGATATAACAATTTGTATTCATAATTACACCCAAAAGCATTTAAATACAAACTTAAATTAAGATGCAATAATTTGAATCAAGTTAATTTCAAAACTGGGTGCAATATGGTCAAAGGTATAACTTGCTTTGGAATAGGTCTAGGTACTGGTCTTGATCATGAGGTGCTTTTTATTCTCTAAAATTTTCTGAAGTATCGACGTCTACTCGCAAACGAGACAACAGAAACAAAAACAAATAAATAACAGAGGAAAAACAAACTCCAAAAATCAACTAAAATTCACTATTAAATAGATCTTGATTTTATATGAATTTACAAATTTGAATGGGCTCAATCGGAGGTCGGATGCAAAAGTTATGGGCTTTGCAAGTTTGAAAATCAATTAAAACCCTAATTTGGATTTTAATTAAATTTCCTGAATTATTTTTATAAAGGAAATTGGATTATTGTGCAATGCTTACGTTAGCCGAGAATTTCTGGAAAAATAAATGAATTGAAAAGAAATCTGACATGTGGGTCCCATATGTCAGTTTCTGGGCTCACGGTGGATTGAGTGCACTGAGCCGAGGGAGAGCTAGCACGGTGGACCGGGGCGACGTGGCACTGACGAAGCGGCCACGCAGGCGACACGTCAGGCGCAGGGGTGAGGTGGCTGCTAACGGAAACACGGCGGCGACGGCGGCGCTCAGGACCCGATGGTCACGGCGATTGGCGGCGACTCGCCGGCGATGGAGAGTACCAGGATGATCCCCATGCTAATGCGCACCCAGGGGAGGCCTTACCAGGGGTTGGCAACGACGGCGGTGACCGGCGGCGAGGAAGAAGCGGCGGCGAAGGCTCGGATTTTGTCGGACGGTTGCTTCGGCGGTGCTCCGGCGACGAGGAGGGGCGCACGTGGTAGCCTGAGCTATGCCGATCACAATGGTGTAGACGGTGGGGCAAGGGCGACGACAATGGCGGCGCAATTGGCCAGCGAAGGAGCTCGGCCGAAAAACCTAAAACTTGAGTTGCGGCGGCGCTAGAGCGATCGGGAGAAGAGGGTGGTGGCTCTGGGCTGCGGAGGACTGAGCGATCCTAGGGGGGTATTTATAGGGCTCCGGAGGCGGCGAGGACGGAAAGCCCAAAATGAGTCCGAAACGGCCACGATCGGGAATTCCCGAATTATAGTACATTTGGTAAGATTCGGAGGGGAATTCGGTTGGGGATAAGTGCAGAATAGACGGGGGTACGATTTGGTAGGGTCGGCACGAAGAATCCGCAACAGATACGCGTTTGTCGGACGAAGCCGAAGCTTCGGTAATGGCGGGCGAGGGCGCGGGCGCGAGGAGGAAGAAAGGCGCAGAAACGATGACTCGGTGGCGGCCCCACTTGGCATTGGCAGAGGAGAGGTGCAGGAGCGAGCGAGCGAGATCAGCGGGCGAGGCCACGCGGCGATCATCCAACGGGCGAAGGCGACTGAGCGCGGGCGTTCGATCGAAGGATGGGGCATGCGTCGCGCATCCAATGGGGGTAGGCGGCGAGCGCGCGGGCTGGCTGAGGCACAGTGTTCGGCTCCACAGTACGCAGCCCGACACTGTGCACAAGGATTTTAAATTGATTTCTCTTTTTAGAAAATCCTAAAAATGCAAATAGTAGATAGGAAATAGCAAATGAACTTGGAAAAATTCCAAAAATTTTAGAAAACATATCCAAGCACATAGAATCCAAATAAAATAATTTTGGCAATTGTTAATGTTGGGATTAACCCTAACAAATTATTTTATCATGAAAGTCTATATTAAGCTTTTAATTAAAACACAAATAAAATGCAAATGGTGAGGTTTTCAACTAGCAACTAATTAAAATATTTTCAAAGGCCAAAAAGTTGGGATGTTACAGTTGAGAAGTTTGCATTGACCACACAACAGCACCCTCGCCCATGTTACATTCAATGGTTTAATAATTGTGGCAAGTTGAAGGTAACTCGCATTGTGAGAGTACATTTTTCTATTGGTTCTTATCTTGATTATGTTGATTGCGATGTAGTACCTATGCAAGCATGTTCTTTGTTATTAGGTAGCGCTTGGCAATATGATAGAGATACAGTGCATCATGGTAGAACTAATAAGTATACTCTCATGTATAATGAAAAGAAAATTACTTTGCTGCTCATGTCTCTTGAGGCTATTTTAAAGAATGAATTAGAGAGAGCTAACAGGGAAAAGGAGAGTAGCAAAAGTGAAAATCATATGGTAGCTAAATACCTTATGCACCCCAAGAAGAAAAAACCTAGTACTAGGAAATGTAAAATTAAATTGAAAGGTTATGTTTTCCTTGCTATTAAATATGATATTTGTGAGATGGAAGATAGCAAATCTGATTGCTATGCTTTAGTATGCAAAGAAGCGTTGTTTTCCTTTCATGATATGCCTCCTTCTTTGCCTCATGTTGTTGCTGACATTTTGCAGAAGTTTGCTGATGTGTTTCCAAGCGACATATCCCAGGGCTGCCTTCAATTAAGGGGATTGAGCATCAAATTGATTTAATTTCAGGAGCCTCGCTTCCCAACTATAACACCCTGGCTATTCGAAAGCCAAGATGTTATCTAATATCTCTACCACAAATCAACAATCTGAACAATTTCTAACATCTTAACAGTAAAGAGCAAACTAGGTTCTATCCGAAAGGGATCTAGCATAATAAACAGCTGAATTTCTGCAATAAACAAATAACTTGAACATGATATTCCATTCGAAATAAAACTATTAAGACTATAATTGGAGAGCATGAATCCATTTCTCGCATAGCCTAAACATAATAATAACCAATAACGATCATCAAAAGGGTTATTTATTATAACAGTCCAAACTACAAAATGCGGATTAATAACAAATATTTATTTCAAAGGTGCGTGCAACCGTATGTCTACTCCCTCCCATAAATGTCGTCATCGTGGTTCACCTAAAAATAAAACAAGGAACACAACAAGGGTGGGTCCATGACTCAGCAAGTACAAAAGAATACTTTGAACAGGACATGTATAATTCGTCAAGCATACAGTGAAGCCAAAATGTGAAATAATGAAAAACACATGAATGAATGAATGTGCATGCTCTTCACTTCTGCTCATACCGGTATAGCTAGTGAACACCCGTCGGTGTTCACTTATGCCCGCATTGTCCAAAATGCGGGGATCCAAGGCTCGTTTGAACAACATTTCAAAACAGGGATCCAAATTGCCCACATTGGAATGGTGGGTCTTACTTGCCCATGTTGGAATGATGGGACTTCACTACCCACTCCCATGGGTGTAGCAAGAACAATACTTGCATGCATGAATGAATCCGATGAATAAAGTAACATCATTAACGGAACCATGATAATCAGATAGTACTACGAACAAGTACGCATCATACATTATTCATCATATAATCATCGAACAACGAAGAACACATATCAATCACAAACATACAGTTGTACTTACCTTTTTCGCTACGACGTGCAGGGAGGCTAGGACGATGCTCCTAACTCCGAAACCCCTTCTCCTACACAAGAATATCACTAACATAAGATCGCTGAGGAAAAATAGACTCCACTCACACCCCTTAACTCGATGCCCCGAAGCTTAGGATTCGAATAAGGGTTCTACTCAGAATGGAGATATCTTGGACTCTCTAGAAATACGATGAAATCGCCTATGTTGACCTAGTTGGCATGGTTTTCTGATTCAGCCTTCTATTATACCTAATGATCAGGTGAAGTTTCTGCTCCTTCAATCTGTCAGTCAGAACTACAGCGGTAGAAGAAAATTCGTATCTTTTGATTGGCTCAACCAAAAATCAAGTTCTCTACCATTATGGAAATCTTAAAGGTTTGCCTACAATTTTCATGTTGTGTGAACTTTCTGATTCGGATTCTAACTAGATCATATTCGCCACACAAAGTAACTGCTAATCCTCGTCAGCCCTTCTGGACAGTCGCAAAGAAACCATCATAACTTCTAGACCGTAACTCCAAATTCAGTGATATTTACATCTATAGAAAGAAAAGCACGAGCGCTACAACTCTCTAGGAGACGACCAGACCAGGAAACATACGTAACCTACTCAAAAACGACGACCAACGGCGATTGTTCTAAACCAATCTATTACAAACAACACCAAAATAATTCGATTGTTCTACCAAGCGAATGGGGATCGTGTTTACCCTTGTCGAACCACGAAAGATCGATGTTTCGCTGTGTTATCGTGCCCTTTCTCTCCTCTTCCTTCCTCCACTTTCTTCCCGCTTCTTCTCTTGGCCGACCAAAACCCCGGTTGCACTTCCTTCTTCCTCCTCTTGGTCGGCAGCCACCAAGGCCTTCTTCACCGGCAGCACGGGGCTTCACCAGCATAGGAGGTGCTGTTGTGGGGAGGAGGCACTGCTGGAGGGAGGACAGGGGTGGCGGCCAAGGGGATGTGGAGGTGGTGGCCAAGGGAATGTGTGAGTGGCGGCTAGGGTTTTGCCCCTCCCACATATGGCCGGCTGCCCCCCCTCTCTTCCACCTTGGGCCGAAACCAAGTGGGCCAAAACCCCTGGCCCGGTGGTCTACCTTTTGCAGAAATCCCCCTAATCCTCTGTTAAATCGCTTTGCTAATTGATCATTCTCTCTAATTTATTTATTCTCCATCGAATAACTTTGGGGTATTACATTCTACCCCCCTTAAACGGAATTCGACCCCGAATTCTAATCACGCTTAAAATCAAAGAATAACCATAGCTAAAAACTTACTAACATTTCCACGTACCTGCTGTGAATAATTTTGGATATTGCCCGCGCATACGAGACTCCAATTCCCAAGTAGCCCCTCTCTCGGTCTGATGCGACCACCACACCTTTATGTAACTTGGGTATTACACCTCAACACTCGTACTGACCTGACCAGAACCACTCAACGGACAAGACTCGAAGATGCGGTATTTATCGCTGGTCAACGGCCCTTATGAAACCTCACACTCCAAATACCTCAAGCATTCTCTCAACACTGGTTTATACAAAATGTTATATACCCCGCTCGAGGACTCGAAACGGTTCTAGCGAATTGCTATCTTCCAAGATCTCTGCAACTTCCAGAACAAACCAAATATACTTTGCTATTATTCCCTTTGGGACCAACATAGAACCCACACACAAACATATGGTTCTCTTTTTTAGTCTCTCAGTCGATCTCTTCATCCTAACCAGGAGAACCTCTGTTAAGCAGGGACGTGCAACACAACTCATTTTCTAAACAACCTCTAATAATCAGAACTCAGATGAAAACAGAGGATTCACAATGCAACCCACTCATAAAAACCTTCCCTCCAAAACACTCAAATCCAAAATCGAAGACTCAACATGAAAACCATTCCACATTCCAACTGGCAGTTTGCAAATAACTTCACGTAAGTGAAAAGAGAAATCACTCGAATGCCCAAGGAAAACACTTCATTTATTTTCCTGAACCGAAAAGATCCACATTGCCAACATAGATTCAACTCAGTTGTACAAGATCCCCGTCATAAAAACTCAACTCACACAAGAATCAAGAGTGCACTTCTCTACTCGAGAAAACATTCTTTCCTCAGATGTTCTTTTAAGAGGTAAACTTTTTTTTTCAAAACAGGGGTTTCCAAACCATCACACTTACTCCTTTCTCTTAACTGACAACCCCAAAATGATTCTCAAACCGAAAGAACCACCATACCTATTTAGAAGGACTCTTCTAATCCACAAAAGTATTCTCTAGTCCACTCTTATATCAAAGGATTTTTTTTGATAAATGGTTTCCAACACCTCAATAAAGATTATTCACCCACAACCACATCACCTCATACTGTTAAGGATAATCGACTCGAAATTCTCAACATATATACTCATTTACTATCCCCAAAGGATTCTATCAATGATCAACACTTTTCGGAACCCACTTTTGTTCTTCTACTTTTACACATAATCATGAAGCGGCCAGGGTTCTAGCATAAATCACAAACCCAATTTGAATCTACAAGACTCCTACAATTAACAGCTGTGGTAAATGATATAGAAATCCTCATTTTCGATGACTAATATTTCCACAATCAACACATTCTCGCTCATTAACATCAACATGTAAACATATTCCCGACCCAATTATCTTTTGAAATATTCTAACTCTCAGAGGGTTACTCGCTGATTCCAAGTCGTACCTGATAATAACTCAATAATTCTCCGCTATCCCATTAATTGTCGTAGCAATTAGATTACTTCGCTAATCCAACTCTCAGTAAACAATGTTGTCATAATACACCTACACCCTTTGCAAATTACCCAGTCGTGCTACTTTAATAAATTGATCAAGATCCCTATATTTTCGATAATTCTAATGTTTCCATCAAATGAACTAAAATCTTGGACCACAAAGTTACTATAGGTTCTACTAGTCGCAATATCGTAATCAATTAGCTCCAAGGACAACCATTCTATTAAATTAGATCCTCTTCAAGGATCATTCCAAAGAGTCAATTTATCACTCAATGCATCTCAACAAGTTGATATCTAACGTCTCACAAAAATCATCTACTTGACCACCACTCTCCAGTTGCCACTTTTCAGCCTACAAGACTCCTAAACACAAATCGGTTAATCCATGCTCATAAGAAAAGACAAATAGAGACAGTTTCAGTACACAGAAAAATGTTACCCCTCGCAGTAGACACAAGACCAAGGGAAGTAGTCAAATAACAAAGATCTCGGAAAATAAAAGATGAGTCCACAGTTGAGGGCACAAGTTCCGCTAAAAGAAAATATCAAACCTCAGCCAATAAGAAGAAAACATTGCTTTTGAAACTCAAGAAACCCGTATGCAGCCAATAACAAAGTTAAGTACGCTTCGTAAAACTGCAAGCTACAAAACTTGAGTCCGACCTCAAAGACCTCTAATGCCCTCTTTCTTGTATCAAAGGGAATAATTGCTCTCTGATTGTAACATTTTTTCTAACCCAAATAAAAGAGACTCTAAGTTCAAATTACATGAATCACTTAAGAATCAAGTAGAACTTTTCCAACACTTCGCCTTACTCATTAAATTTTAGCTACTACCCAAATCATGAGGTCCAGAAGATCACAAATACAAAACTCAAGGCATTTTCACCTCTTCTATATCACAAAAGGCGATCAAATTACTTTCTTTATAAAAGGGTCATCGCCACTCCAACAAGACACAATCCTTTGCAGACCATCTTTTACAAGAATCATTATCGTCATCTCCTTCATTACAAAGTCCCCAAGGACTCACCAAATGGTTCCATACTACTTATATCATTTCATCCTCAAATTAAGAATATACAAAAATCTTACAACCTCACTACAACCACCAATTTATTTTAGAGGGAATCTACTACACAATATAAAAGGTTATACCAGAACCCTTTCATCAAGGACATGCTATCATCCGACGATTTTCACAGTCAAATAGGCATAAACCACCTATAAAATCATGTCAGTTCAACTCGTAGTGATGCTCAACACCAAACCTTAACACACAACAATTGCATCCCAACTAGGGATGGCAATTGTGCCCGACACCACGTGCCCGCGGGCGAATACCCTAATACAGGTGAGTATGGGCATCTTTCTTTGCCCGCGGGCATGAAAACGGACACAATTCCTTGCTCATCGGGTAAACGGGCATGGGCATAGGTAAGCTCCACCCGTACCGCTTCTCCCGATTACCCGTAACCTACCCGCATGTGTAAGGAACTATGTCAATTTGTATTTTTATTTTATTTGTTGAACTTGATTAGTTGTCTTATTGAACATGATATATGAATTGTGATGAACTTTATTAGTTCTTGAATGTTTGATGCACCATTGATGTGTGAATTATGATGAACTTGATGCATGCATTGCTCGCGGGTAACAAGCTTATCCGCGGGCGGCGATGCATTATTCGCGGGTAAACAGGCATACCCGTGGGAGATGGGTACCCGCGGGCGACGGGTATGGGCGAGATTTTTCACCCATCGTCCTTCGCGGGTATGCCCGTAGGGGGAATTCGGGGTCGCGGGCCTGGGTATGGGCAAGACTACCCGTACCTGCCACGTCCGATTGCCATCCCTAATCCCAACTATCGTTGTTATCAACTGGCTTCATTATAAAGTTTAGTTGCTACCAACTTTTCTTTGCGAATCACATGAATACTTACAAACACATATTCCACTGTTCCTCTTCATGTTTAGATTTCGGCTAAATCACACAAGAATTTCAAGAATCAAAATCTTGCATCGATCAAAAGTCTCACCAACACTACAACCAAATTCATCACATCATTCTATATAGACGAACTATCTAGGTCTCCTTCCATAAATTCTAGATTCACCAATATTCAATTCCTTCAACCTCTTGTACACAATTCCAACAATTAATCATACCAAGAAATATGTAAATCTAGTAACCACATATGATCATCAAATAGCCAATTTACGATAATTTCTGGATTAATGTCCTCTAAGACAACGTTCAAACACATCCTTAACATAACTATCACCAATGGTTATATTAATCCATTGAGACCTATTATCCCAATTTATCTAAGAGATTTACCAAACTCCACAATCTTAATAATCAGACGAATTGATCAATATCTCACACTTCTTAACAAATCTCGGATTCCTAGTAGGTATAAACATACCTTTAATCACAATTCATCAAGAACTACTAGAAGACAACATCAACTTAATCGATTTCACTTCCAAGGATACTAGTTAATATTAATCATGTACCATGCCATTGACCCAACTTGGTACCCATACCATGTCAATTATCTTCCATGCTTACAACTTCTTACTTTAATACAACAAAACGTTACAAAAGAGTTTTGACACTTTCTTTCCTAAAGAAGAAGTACCAAACTTCTACACTCCAACTACTACAAAAGAAATGCGTAGAGTCAAAGCTTTCAAGGGCTAAAGAACTCACAAAAGATAGTTCACATTATCCAGAGTACCAAACAAATAAGCGAATCATGTTTTTCCCAACAAGAAAGGCAAA
This sequence comes from Hsuehochloa calcarea, assembly GCA_036346395.1. Lineage (NCBI taxonomy): Eukaryota > Viridiplantae > Streptophyta > Magnoliopsida > Poales > Poaceae > Hsuehochloa > Hsuehochloa calcarea. The sequence goes on along the minus strand of CM070615.1, from coordinate 5,680,591 downwards.
CCCTCACGATAAAATGTCAACCTTGCGAATCAACAACGTTAACAAGCAGCACATCCCTCATCAGTCCGATGAACAAATCATCGCTTTATGGAACAAATAAAACCAAGGGAAAACGTCCAACTGCATTGAAACCACTAACCCAAGAAAAATTAAACAACCCCCAGCGGTTGGTTAGAAAATCCTAGTACAACCTAATAAAGACAATAACCTCCTCAAAGAAATCCATCCTCGACACCTGGAACTAGTTTACCCAAGGAAAGTACTCCACTATTCTCATACCCCAACTGGCGGTACAACCTGGCCATGCCATGGCCACAACCAAACTCTACCTCTCGATATCGATTATCCCCACACATAACAATCATATACTCAATTAATAAGCAATCATACTCAATTAATGTCAGCATTCATCAATACGATATAACGAAAACGTAAATGCAATGCTTTGCTCATTCCCATCCTACTGTGCACCAGTGTGTCAAAAAATTTAAGTTGATTAACCACTAGCAAATTTTAATTAATCTATTCACCACGGACCTAAAGCCTGCTCTGATACCAACTGTAACACCCTGGCTATTCGAAAGCCAAGGTGTTACCTAATATCTCTACCACAAATCAACAATCTGAACAATTTCTAACATCCTAACAATAAAGAGCAAACTAGGTTCTATCCAAAAGGGATCTAGCATAATAAACAGCCAAATTTCTACAATAAACAAATAACTCGAACATGATATTCCATTCGAAATAAAACTATTAAGACTATAATTCAAGAGCATGAATTCATTTCTCGCATAGCCTAAACATAATAATAACCAATAATGATCATCAAAATGGTTATTTATTATTACAGTGCAAAGTCCAAAATGCGGATTAATAACAAATGTTTATTTCAAAAGTGCGTGCAACCGTGTGTCTGCTCCCTCTCATAAATGTCGTCATCGTGGTTCACCTAAAAATAAAAAAAGGAACACAACAAGGGTGAGTCCATGACTTAGCAAATACAAAAGCATACAGTGAAAGCCAAAATGTGAAATAATGGAAAACAAATGAACGAATGAATGTGCATGATCTTCACTTCTGCTCATACCGTTATAGCTAGTGAACACCCGTCGGTGTTCACTTATGCCCGCATTGTCCAAAATGAGGGGATCCAAGGCCCGTTTGAATAACATTTCAAAACGGGGATCCAAATTGCCCACATTGTAATGGTGGGTCTTACTTGCCTATGTTGGAATTATGGGACTTCACTACCCACTCTCGTGGGTGTACCAAGAACAACACTTGTATGCATGAATGAATTCGATGAATAAAGTAACATCATTAACAGAACCATGATAATCAGATACTACTATGAACAAGTACGCATCAAACATTATTCATCATGTAATCATCGAACAAGGAAGAACACATATCAATCACAAACATACAGTTGTACTTGCCTTTTTCGCTATGACGTGCGGGGAGGCAAAGACGATGCCCCTAACTCCGGAACCCCTTCTCATACACAATAATATAACTAACATAAGATCATTGAGGAAAAATAGACTCCACTCACATCCCTTAACCCAACTCCCCGAAGCCTAGGATTCGAATAAGGGTTCTACTCAACTTTCCCGATAGTCTAGCAGAAGATTCCAGGGGACAGAAGTACTAAAATCCTCATGTCTTTTACTACGAAGCTTGGAATGGAGTGGTCTTGGACTCTCTAGAAATACGATGAAATAATCTATGTCAACCTAGTTGGTAAAGTTTTCTGAGTCGGCCTTCTAATATACCTAATGATCAGGTGAAGTTTCTGCTCCTTCAATCTGTCAGTCAGAACTATAGCGGTAGAAGAAAATTCATATCTTTTGATTGTCGCAACAAAAAATCAAGTTCTCTACCATTCTGCAAATCTTAAAGGATTGCCTACAATTTTTATGTTGTGTGAACTTTCTTATTAGGCCTCTAACTAGATCATATTCGCCACACAAAGTAACTGTTAATCCTCGTCAGCACTTGTGGACAGTCGCAAAGAAACCATCATAACTTTTAGACCACAACTCCAAATTGAGTGATCTTTTCGCCTATAGAAAGAAAAGCACGAGCACTACAACTCTCTAGGAGACGACCAGACAAGGAAACATATGTAACCTACTCAAAAATGACGACCAACGTCGACTGTTCTAAACCAATCTATTACAGACAACACCAAAACAATTCGACTGTTCTACCAAGCGAATGGGGATCATGTTTACCCTTGTTGAACCACGGATGATCGACGTTTCGCCGTGTTATCGTGCCCTTTCTCTTTCTTCCTTCCTCCCCTTTCTTCCCGCTTCTTCTCTTGGCTGACCAAAACCCCGGTTGCACTTCCTTCTTCCTCCTCTTGGCCGGCAGCCACCAAGGCCTTCTTCACCGGCAGCAGGGGGCTTTACTAGCAGAGGAGGTGCTGCTGGGGGGAGGAGGCACTGCTGGAGGGAGGACAGGGATGGTGGCCAATGGGATGTGTAGGTGGCCGCCAAGGGAATGTGGGAGTGGCGGCTAGGGTTTTGCCCCTCCCACATATGGCCGGCTGCCCCCCCCCCTCTCTTCCACCTTGGGCCGAAACCAAGTGGGCCAAAAGCCCCGGCCCAGGTTGTCTACCTTTTGTAGAAATCCCCCCTATTCCTCTGTTAAATCGCTTTTCTAATTGATCCTTCTCCCTAATTTATTTATTCTCCATCGAATAACTTCGGGGTATTACACCAACCGTGCGCCATATAGAACCGAACCTGAAGAGACTAAGGAAATTCAATATCAAGTGCAAGACTTGCTTGACAAAGGGTACGTACGCGAAAGCCTTAGTCCTTGTGTTGTCCCTGTGATTTTGGTACCTAAGAAAGATGGATCATAGCGTATGTGTGTTGACTGTAGAGCTATAAATAATATTACTATCCGATATCGTCATCCTATTACTAGGCTAGATGATATGCTTGATGAATTAAGTGACTCTACTGTGTTTTCTAAAGTTGATTTGTGTAGTGGGTGTCACCAAATTCGCATGCAGTTAGGCGATGAATGGAAAGCATTATTCAAAACTAAGTTTGGATTATATTAGTTGTTGGTGATTCCTTTTTGGTTAACTAACGCACCTAGTACTTTCATGAGATTAATGAATCAAGTTTTGCATGCTTTCATGTGACAATTTGTGGTGGTATATTTTGATGATATATTGATCTATAGAAAAATATTAGAGAAACATCTTGAACACTTGCATGTTGTTTTTAATGCTCTACGTGATGCACATTTATTTGGTAACCTTAAGAAGTGCACCTTTTGCACCAATCGAGTATCGTTTCTGGGCTATGTTGTTACTCCATAGGGTATTGAGGTTGATCAAGCCAAGATCGAAGCTGTACAGAGTTGGCCGACTCCTAAAACGGTCACATAAGTGCGGAGTTTTCTCGGACTTGCTGGATTTTATCGATGCTTTGTTAAAGATTTCAGTACAATTGCTGCACCGATTAATGAGCTTATGAAGAAAGGTGTTCCTTTCATCTGGGGCCTTATAGAAGAACAATCGTTTCAGATTTTGAAAGACAAGCTTATACAAGCACCACTTTTCCAACTTTCGAATTTTGGTAAGACTTTTGAGCTTGAATATGATGCTAGTGGAATTAGACTTGGAGGTGTGCTTATTCAAGAAGGTAAACCTGCTGCGTATTTTAGTGTGAAATTAAGTGAAACTAGTCTGAATTATTCTACTTATTATACGAAATTATATGCTTTAGTTCGGACATTAGAGACATGGCAATATTATTTATGGTCCAAAGAATTTGTTATACATTCTGATCATGAATCATTAAAGCACATTCGTAGTCAATAAAATCTGAACCGTAGGCATGCTAAATGGTTGAGTTCATTGAATCGTTTCCATATGTCATTAAACACAAGATAGGAAAGGATAATGTTATTGCTGATGCTTTATCTCATTGATATAACATGTTATCTCAACTTGATTTCAGAATTTAATGTTATTACAACCGTTCGCATCATTCAACCACAAAGATGTGCCCTTTTCAGGTTGTTTATGGATTTATTTCTTGCGCTCCTATTGATTTATTACCACTACCATCTTCGAAAAAAGTAAATATTGATGCTACACAACGTACTGAATTTATTCTGAAGATGCATGAGACAACTAAAGATAATATAGAACGAATGAACACATAATATAAACTTGCGGGTAGTCAGGATAGAAAACAAATAACATTTGAACCTGGAGATCCTGTTTGGTTGCATTTGCGCAGAGATATATTTTCTGACTTGAGAAAGTCAAAATTGATACTTAGAGTTGATGGTCCTTTTAAAGTGTTAGAAAAGAATAATGATAATGCATATAAGCTTGATCTGCTGGCAGATTTTGGGGTCAGTCCCACATTTAACATTGCAGATATGAAGCCATACTTGGGAGCAGAAGATAACCTTGAGTCGAGGACGACTCCAATTCAAGTAGGCGAGCTTGATGAGGACATCCCTTCCACTGATACAACCATCCCGACAACTTCTGATGTGCAAGGATCAATTACTAGAGTATGTGCTCGCCAACTAAATTATCAGGTGACTTCTTTTCTTGGAGTGCATCCATATTCTATGAACTCTATGATGCTGCCTAAAGCACGTGATATTATTTCACTTGCGAATCAAAGATCAGGAGGCAAACTAAATGGAGATGATGGTGGCACCAAGCATGGAGATGATCATACGAGGAATGTATATTTCTATACTAAGGCTTAGCATAATCTAGTATGAACAGTATATATCAAGTTGTTTAGGCCAACACTTAGCAATATTTGAGTAAAGTAACTTTGTGCTACGCCACCTATGCTAATGGGCTATGGGCCTTGTAATTCGGGCTGGACACCTAGAGTTTGGCATTGTTCATATGGTACTGTTCACACATGGACAATACACACGACCGCCGCCCCTCTTTTCCTCCTTTACATAGTGGCCGCCAACCTTAGGGTTTGGCGGGTTTTGTTGATTGAAGTTTAGCTTTGATACTTTATACTTTGTCCTCTTGTTCGACGAGATCAACAACGATATTGTTCTTCGGAACCCCACTTATCAATACAATTTCAATTCCTATTCGTAATTTCAGATTGCTTATTTATCTTGTTCTTGCGTGCTTCTTAGGTGTATGCAGGAATTGATCTTCGTGATCAGGTCATTCGGGTATTTGTGCACGGTTGATAAAGACTTATCGAGTACTTCAGCGATTGTGTAGTTTCGATCCTTGCAATTTCGTAGCCAAGATCGTGAGAGCTGAGCGACTACTACCGAACTTATATTCTCATCGAAAGATCGGGCCAGAACAGGACCTTCGTGGTTCATCAAACTGTTAGGGAGTGACATACATCTCAGAAGCCGTAGTAGGGGTGCTGCATGGGAGGCGTCGCTGCAGTCATCTCAGTGAAGGTGTCCGGTTGAGGCCCAAGTATATCGTCGACCCAGTGGTGCACATCCTGCGGGACATGTACTAGGTGAGTTAGTTCGTAGTTTTGTGTAACAAGAAAATTGTTGTAACTACGTTAAGTATATCGGAGTACGTTGTTGTGTGGCCGAGGATCCTCCTGGCCAGTCTGCATTGTAATATTGCACTGTGTACCCCTGGAATGTCTGGTCGAACCACTGGTCGTGCTCACGCACGTGCGACTGAACGTCGTGTGTCAATGATCCCAATCCATCGTCTCGGCACTACAGCGAATCAGGGTCACTGTCGGGAGTGGAAGACCATCGCCCCGGTGAGGAAGTCCAGTCGTACGCCTCCCTCTGTGATGACGACGGCACAACCATAGTATTGTCCCCTCGCAAGTGCTGCAAGAACAAACAGTAATGTGAGATATGTTCGAAATGAGTGCACGAACAAATACTGATGACAACAACTCCCAGTTGACATATTGTTGGCCTGAGGCACATTGAGGCTGAGTGACCATAGCTCCAACGACTCCCGGAGTGCGACGGACGTGCGGAGGGCAGTGCCGAGGGAGGTGCGGAGGGAGGTGCCGAAGGCGGCGGGGGTGGAGGGTGCCCTCAGTGTCCGCGATGTTGTACGTCGTTGTGGCGACCACAACTTATGCTACTCATTACAGCCCTCGTGTAATCGTAAATGGTGCGCATCGTGGCTAGGAGGCGTTCAAAGGTGTTACTATTCTCACAGCGTAGAGCGTCAGCAGCCTCGCGCTGGATATGAGCAAGGCGGTAATACTGTAAGAATACCGAGACAAAGTTAGAAATGTATTGCTAGACAAAAAATGTACGAAGAATATTTTACCATCTCGTCGTGCGCGTGCCGCCCGGTGACGGTTAGGACCTGCTCATAGAACAACATCATGCATGACCTCCATTAGACGCTCTGGCGTCGGCCCAGTAAGCCTGCACCTGGTGCGCGGAGCGTACTACCGCAAGTATGCAGCATACGTCTCGACGTCGTAGGGTCGTGGCTCCTGCACCACTTCGTCGCCGCCCTCTCGACCCACAGCACTGTCCATGGCTGTTGTGTCTGCCTCCAATCGTCGCCCTTCCGGCCTTTCCTCGTTTGCCTGCAATTGAGTTTGGATGTCAGAAAATCAAAGTCAGACATGCGTCTAATAGATAAAGCGATGATACCGACTAACGATATACCCGTGAGCCCTCACTGCAAGAGTTCATCCTAGTGGTGGTGGCACCTGCTGGTAAATATAAAACCGTCTCATGACCCGCGACGGATTGTACGGCTCGACCATATGGGAGAAGACCAGGTGGCAGGTCGTCAACCAGTGTGTGTGGTCCTGAGTGCACAGTGAGGACAATCCGTAGGGGGGCATGCCTGTAAGGATGTAACAGCCCAAATTTCAAATTTCAGTTGAAAATAAAATTTTAATTATTTTGTGTATTTTTTAAAAATTTAAAAACTTTTCCTTAATTGTTTTAAAGCTAAAATAATTTATTTGTAAAATATGTAAACAATTGTAAGTTGGGAATATTTCATTTAAATCCAGAATGCCCTAGAGAATTTTTGTAAATTTTCTCATAAATTTTGGATTTTATTTGCTATTTTCTAAAACCTTTTTGAATTTTTGGAATTATTTAAACTATAAAAGGAATTAAATTTCGCCAGCACAGTACTAGGCCAAATCCTCCCACTCCAGCACTGTGCTTCGCACGTCGGCCCGCCTCCTCCCGCGCGTCATCGCTGCGGGCCATCCGATCTAAATCGGACGGCCATCGCTCCACCCGACCAGTTCCTTCCGACAAGTGGGCCCATCTGCAGTGTCATCATCTCCGACCCCTTCTTCCTCCAGTTCCCGCGCCCGATCGCCAAACATGCGCATTGGAGCTTCAACAATTCTTCGTTTCTTTCCTGGATTCTTATCGCAATCATGCGCATACAATTCAGCAGTAACCTCCACACTCATTCCTTGTCGTTTCATCCTTTAATCGTGTACATTGACGCCGAACGTTCGCCGCCGCCGCCGCCGTGACCTACGCGCACGATCTCCACCTTCCGGCCTCCCCTCGCCCTATAAAAGGGAGCACCAGGAGCGCCTCTCTCCACTCACACCAGTGCCCCAGCTCTCCTCACCCCAATCGCTCTCGTGCTCCCGCAATTTGAGTTTTCTCCTCGCCGGTCAAAGCCTCGTTGTTGGACCGTAAAGGCGACTAGAGGGGGGGGTGAATAGGAGCACGCTCACTTTTTCACAAATTATGAACTCAATACAATTTCACTCCAGTAGCTATTAGAAAGCTATGAAGATCAATATACCGATCAAATGGAAGACTAGTATTGAATCCAATTAAACCCCTAAGCAATGCTACCAAAATCAACTAAGATTGCAAAGACTCACAGCACGGGCGGTCTGACCGCTGGACCCAATCGGTCGGACCGATTGCCGGGCGGTCTGACCGGCGTTATCTTGGCGGTCGGACCGCTCAAAATCGATTCGACCGGTGATGACGGCGGTCCGACCGGGCCGACTCGTAACCGATCCGCAACAAGAAAATCACGATGATGACGGTTGCAATTAGGTGAAACTTTGATTCTCAACTCTAATCTTTATGAAACTTTGCACACACCTTCTATATGCTATTGAGGACCTATTCCAATCGAATATTATGATAATTCTTGGAACGATCTTGAGCAATTGCCAATTGATTAACAGAAGGTCTAAAACCGGGCAAGAACGAAAACTTGATCCTAAAGCTTGTTCGTGAGAGATTGATGATCAAGATGATGCTAGATAGATTCACACATATCACAGCAAGCTAATTCACGTGAAAGAATCAATCACAAACTCGCGGATCAAAGAAAGCCCTAAAAACACGAAATTGAAAGCAAGAACGAAAAGAGACTTATCTCAAGCAAACCTTGCATATATTGATTTCGTGATTGTTCTTTGGATTACATCCACACCATCATGGATCAGTGGACAATCAAAGATCACGAAATTCACCACAAACCATCAAGAGCCCTAGCCTCCACCTCAACTCCCCTAAAGACAATTAGGGTTTGAAACACAAAAAGGCGAGAGAGAAAAGAGCTAGATGGTGCAGCCACCACCTCCCCCTATTTATAGTGGAGGCCTAGACTCCTAGGGTTTGACTCCATTGGGCTCCCGTTAAGGCCCACTAACAAACGGGTCACACACGCACGCCGCAGCGCCGTCTTTAACCTTTTGACCTAAACCGCTTCACCATGCGTCATGGATTTGCCAATAGGTCACCATTGTCCATCTTGTGTCACACTTGAGTCGTTGACCTCACCCGGCATCGTCAATCGTTCTGGACCTCAACTCTCCGAGTCTAGTCCCGATCCTCCTCGCCGTTGACCGTCGTTGACCACCAAGCAACCTGCACAACCACAGACAAGCAAACACGAATTCGGGAACAAGTTCTTCACAACTTGACCCATGTTAGTCAAAACATGCATCATGCAAATCATATGCCATGAAACCAATGACTTTGACCTAACAAAACAACATCGCCACGAAGTTGGCCGACGTTCAAGTAGAAACCGGTCTGACCGCTCCAGGTGAGCCGGTCGGACCGCCCCATGGCCGGTCGGACCGCTCCCTGTGAGCCGGTCGGACCGCCCCTTGGGACTTAGCCGAAATTCAAACTCCCAAATTCCGAAACCTTCTGGAAATTAAAAACGAATAGAACTTCTTACTGGAGACTCCAAAAATTATGAGACCAAGTGCATAGGGATCCCCTCACTTGCCTACAACACCTATTTTTGGCCCAGCTCGTTTTGAACACTTTTAGGTCACCGCCGGTCCGACCGCCCCACATGGCCGGTCCGACCGATTTGGGACCGGTCGGACCGCCGTGCAAGGACCGGTCGGACCCCCATCGTCTGAATACATGTAGCTTTGTCGAAAACACGAGAAACTACAAACCGTAAACGCCATTGCCAATTGTCACATCATCCTAAGATCTGGGACATATCCCCATGAAATCCACAATCTCCCCCTTGATGAACACATTGGCAATTATCCAGAAAATGTAAGTAAGAGGTTTGAAAACGAGTTTACTCGCAGTTTTCGCACAAAGGCACAACTTGGTCCATAAGCAAGAAAAAGCAATGTAAATGACCAAGCTGGCATCAGAATAATATAGGCATGTGAGACAAGGCAAAAGTAAGCATAAAACTTTGATTTTAGAAAGGGTCAAAATTCTCACATAAGGTCCATATGAAAGAACAATTGTTCAATTGACCTATGATCATTGTGAGGATAAAAGAATGCAATTCAAGTTCATAATATACAATAAGACAATAAGAATGCAACTCAAGAACTCCCCCACACTATGATCCTCAATTTTCCAAATTTTCAGTTTCTCCCCTTTGTACAAACTTCTCCCCCAACAAAGAAATATATTCTCATTAACACATCTTCTCTTCTTATTTAACACATCTTCTCCCCCTTTGACAATGGATTCATCAAAGAATCACGCCTTCCTCTCATCCAGAGATAACAAATAGAAAATAAAGGAAGAAGCAGAAACAAGAGAAGCATAAAGAGGAATATGCATGAAGTGCAATGGAGTGGCTTCAATTTTTGTATTTTTCAATTTTTGATTACAAGAAGCTTTGGAGATTACCCAAAAGAACAAGCTAGTATCTCTAATATTGCACAAACAAACATATCAAGCCCGTGACCCTAGCAAGATCATGGTAAGACATATATATCAAAGCTAAGCACAAAGGCTCAAAAGTAAAGCAGTAGATTTGATCAATTTAAGCAACGCTTCACATTCAGTAAGTTCATCAACAGGGATCCTAAAGTGAAATTGGCCATGTCAAAATGTCAAAGTGAGATCAAAAATCTAACAAAGACCACATTAAGAGTTAATCAAGTCCTGTATTGAATCATTTTGCTCAATATTTTGTAAACGCCCATTTGTCAACATTTTTCTCATTTGCATTGAATATTGAAGTTGACTAATGATCTAACTTAGTGACAAGATCTGGACTAGGAGCCATCCACAAACTCATCCTAAGCTTCACCAAAAGTTGATTAAGGGTATATCTTAGTAAAGAAGATCCTGGACTAGAGCCATCCACAAACTCTTTCTAAGCTTCTACCGGGCGACAAATCTTGAGGTTCATGTCATTTCGACAAGCGATCCCCATGAGATCGTCGGTTCATCAAACTATCTCCAAGTTCATGTCATTTGACAAGCGGTCTCGTAAGAATAGTTTGGCACAATTTAAGCATAAGACAATCTTGATTTTCATTTTTCACAAGAGCGCTTTTAGAATCTCAAGAACACAAAAGCTCAAGTAATGGTCAATTTTAGATCAAAGAGCTAACAAAGCAATTACCGACAGGCCAATGTCACAAGAGGAGCACTAATTACGCAACTCGCTAAAACATCCACAAATTGCAATTTCTTAGTTTGAGTTGTTTTAAAAAAGTTCTAGCTCATATAGCAAAGACTTAGCTACACATGTAAAAGCATGATAATTCTAGCAAGTCAAAGAACTAGACATGACATTGAGCAAGAATTGAAATACAAAAGCTCTAAAGGGTAATAGGCAAAGCTTCATCAATTTTTAAAATAAGCGAGAAAATCTTATATTACAATGCATCTTTTTGGATTTTTATACCATTTGTTGTAACCACTTGTTGGAGTTTTCATATGAATGCAATATGACACAATGAGATGTAATTAAAAAACCTAAAAACCTAAAAAGTTCGAAAAGATCACTAAGTTCAGAAAAAGAACAATAAAAGAACAAAAGAACAAGGAAAGATAAGAAAAAGATCAAACTCCCCTCAAACCAACCCATAAGGATAAATTACCCTAACTCGCTTCTTAATGAGGAAAATCGGTTTGATCTAAAGGCTTGGTAAGAATATCCGCCAATTGAGCTTGAGACTCTCTGAAGTGCATCACAATATCACCTTTTTCAACATGATCTTTAAGGAAGTGAAAGCGAATGTCTATGTGCTTAGTCCTAGAATGTTGCTTTGGGTTTTAGCAATATTAATAGCGAAGTGTTATCACGTAAAAGAGGAACACTAGCAAAGTTTAACCCATAATCTTTCAAAGTGGACGTCATCCACAAAATCAGCTACTGACAACTAGCGGCTGACTACATACTCCGCTTCGGTGGATTGTCAATGTAAGACCTTCCTAGAAGACCAAGATACAAGAGAAGTGCCTAGGAAGTTGTGAGACCCCGGTTTATCCGGCTTGTAATGCTTAACCATCCACTTGGTCCTAGCATCACAAATCGGATAATCCGAGACTCGAGACTGTATACTTCCCCAGTGCAGATATACACACCTCTTTACAAAGTTCATGCATCAATTCCATTCATCCACATAGAACCGAAACATAAACAACAATCCAGAAGATAACATAAATAAAGGATAGTCATTACAAAAGAGGGGCCGACCGGCCAAATGACGAATACATAAAGAAATTTAACAGCGGAAGCAAAAGCGCCATAAGATGGCTATGAAACAAAAGAGCCAATCAGTGTGCCTTTAACCCACAAGGCAACCGACCAGGGACAATGGGCTAGTCGTCGAATCCACAAAGACAACTCACAAAAGTGAGGCCCTTGGGGCTCACCTTCTTCCTCTGCAAACAAAAGCACTTCAAGAAAAAGCGGGTGAGTACTTTGAATGTACTCGCAAGATATATAGGAATGATAACAGATCTATGCAATAACTACATGCAAGCTTATTTAAGTGGAGCAGGTTAGGACTTAAATTTTTAAGCATAAAGCAAGTTTTATTTGCAATAATGTAATAAATTTAAAGCAATTTTGCAATCTGATTTTATTTGATAAAAACAGTAGTAATCAAGTATCAACAACGATAAAAGCGCCTCGAAGTGGCTAACCCAAAAGCCACCACAATAGCACGAATTACCCATTCATGCCAACCATGTCAAGTTTTAATTTTTAAAACAAAAACAGTTGTTGAAGTCTAGATCTTGATGCGGGAAATCCCCAAGCGTGTCCATAACCTAGGACGAGGCTATTCGAATAGTTTTATCCTGCAGGTGTACCAACTTACCCACATGTCGGATCGCCTTTTGCCACATGATTAAGCACACTTCCTTTGGTATCTTACACGACTAAGTCCTACGAGACATTTCCAATATTGTGTATTAACTACGAGCCGCCTGTATGGATAGAAACCCATACGTTGTGTCGAGTCATTGTAAAGCCTCGGTCAACTACCCGTCGCAGGTAAAGCCTTGGACAACTACAATGCTCCTCGAGGTGGAGAGCCTACCCGGAATCTCCACCACCGCACACCCAACACAAGAACACAGAGAACACATATCATGTTTCACACAACACAAACAACCCCCTCCTGCGACTCGGAGATAACACACGCCAAAGTACTACGTCAAGAGGGTCCCATATAACCCTCATGTGGTTAGTACGCAAAAGTACTTGGATCAATGGCAAGCAACATTTTCGGTCCTTAGGGACACAGGCACCTTTCCTTGTCACACCCAACAATCACACCAACATGCCATTGTGCCCAAGTCAAATCATTTTGTTTCATTTTCGGTTTTTACAAAACTAAAGCATAAGGTGCTGAACCAAAAATAAACAAAATGATTTGTGTGATCAAGGTCATCGACTAAGTCGATAACCGCCCAATTCTACCGGTAGCTAAGCATTTCTAAGCATGACATCGCAAAGACAGTAAAAGAGCATAATTAAATCACGGGCTCTAATTCACAATGATGATAATAACTTATGGTTGTGGCGAGGGATAACATTTTCATGGCAACAATGCATTAGGAATAGCTACCTCTAAGCAGGCAAGAATAATTGGACACAAAAGCAATGCATACATATAGTTTGTAAACAAGATATTAGACTTTGAAAGTAATGGGACATTTATGATCAAACATCTTGCCTGCTTGCTGTGGGTCAAGGTGCTGCTGTGGATCAACAAGATTATGAATGTGCTCTTCGGATCCTAACGAGAAAGCAAAAGCAACCGATAAGAACGAATAAAAATACAAAGACCCAATAGTAAACTCCCTCCAAAAATTCTGAAATTTTTACAGTAGCAAGGTCTTGATTTATAATGAATTTAGCAACAAGAACCAATTGATTTGGATTCTTAATGCCAAAGATATGACCAAAACAATTTTGCTCGACTTTTATAAATCAAAATGCTACTATTCATTAGCAAAATTTTCTGAGCTATACTGAGGTTGGAAACATTTTTAACTTAAAGATGAGTTAAAAACATAACCAACAAAATTTGAATCAACCGAAAAGGATTTGAAATGAATTAGTTATACATTTTACAAGTTATCACATTTTTCAGTTGATAAATAAATCCTTTCGGGAATTTCAGAAATGAGAATCGACGTGGCCGAACGAGGAGCGTCGATCTAGGATCAAACGGTCCGCGTCCCAGCGCTGACGCGCACGCGCGCGAAGCCTTAAGCGTCAACCGTTGGATCTGGATCCAACGGTTCGCGTGGCCCGAACGTTCGGTGGTCCGAACGTTCCGCGCGCGACAGAGCCGTGGATCAGGATCCGACGGTTCACACGACCCAGCGCCGGTGGTCCGAACGCGCGCACGCCGCACGCGAGCCGTTGATCTGGGATCCAACGGTTCGCGGACTAAGGCGTGCGTTCCGTTCAAATTTCAGCGCAACCTTGGGCCGTAGATCTTAGGATCGACGGTCCGCAACGACTCAAGTTCAAACCAACGTCTGTTTTACGTCGGCAAAAATGCCGGAGGAGAGCGGCTCGCCGCCGGCGGCTCGCCGCGCGGCGGTGCGAGCAAACGCCTAAAACGAGTCCCTAATACTCTTGCGCACCCAATGATACCGGCGGCGTTAATGAGGTGGTCGAACGCCACAAGCCGGAGAGAACATGATGCAAAAGACGAAAACGCAACGACAAATGGCTCAATTGCGGTCCACGGGGCTGGTGCCGGATCACTAGGGGCTAAAGAGGGTTACACAGGCGCAAAGGATGCACCGAGAAAAGTCGAGGCAGCTCGGGCGAAGAAGAATGGCGATTTCGGCCGAAAAGGGGGAAGTCCGAAATTGAGCTGCTCCTCTCTGTCAAAAGCCAAATTAACAGAGGGTTAATACTCCACGAGATGCCAAGCAACTGAGGAAGCAAAGGCTCTGAGAGAGAATGCCCGGAACACCACTTTCACCGAAGAGGTCGGAGCTCCAACAATGGCGGCCGAGAAAATTCACGAAGGAGTTCACTCGGTGCACTAATGATGGTCTTGAAGCTCGGGGTGTTCAAAGGATGCTAAGGAAGCCTCGGGTAGAGTCTTATAGGCGGAGGAGCAAGAGGGGAGCAACGGCAAGAAAAATGGCCTTGCGCGGTTTTGAGGTCGGCCGAGGGCGACGGGAGCAGGTAACCGCAGGGGAGACGGCGACTGTGGGGGCGGCCGGACGGGAGCAATTAATGCGGCAGAGCCGTTGGCCAAAAGGGAGACGCGGCCCGGGCTCTGCGAAGCGTCAGGCACGCCAAAGATTGTTGACTTGGCCGAGTCGGCGCGAGCGGAGGAAGACGACGAACGACGGCCGTTGGATTTAATCGGACGGTGAAATGGATCGGTTCGATTCAAGCGCTCGCTCAATCTGGGCCGTGCGATCTTGATCCAACGGTTCACAACTCCGCGCCGATCGCGTCGCGCGGTTCGGTTAGTTGGTTCGACCGAGTCAATTGGCTCGAGCCCGAGTCCGGTCGAACAGAGGAACAAGGCAAACCAGATAGAAATTGAATTTTAAACATCTGAGTTTTGAGGAATTATTTGAGGTAGCAAACAAACTCCAAAATTTATGAAATTTTAACTGGAGCTTGCTGACAGCAGGAGGAGCTTTCCATAAAATTTTCAGAGATTTTCATGCACTGAATTATTCTACAGAAATTCCAGAAGAGAGGAAAATGGGGTTTGACCAGTTTGACTTGCCTCCAAAAATTATCAAATAATTTCTAAAAATCATGAGATAATTCAGAGGTGTTAAACATCAACCCTAGACCCAATGAAAATTATTTCCAGAGATTGGGCACAAGATTTTCATGAAGGGGGTTTATGACTTGAGTTTAATTGGGGGTATTTAGAGTTTGAATTCCACCAATTAAAGAAAGAGGCTTCAAACACTGTAACAATACATGAGGTAGCAAAAGTTTTTAATTTATCCTCATTTTTATTACATTTGAAACACAAACCAATTTTGGGATGTTACAGAAGTGACAGGTGCCTGAGGTACTCTTCCTATCTAGCAAACGACCTTAAAATCGAATCGAAAAACCTCTAATGGACAAAGTGAAGAGCAGGAATACCAAATGCCATATAAGAGGGTAGAGTGTAAATACCTGAATATGCGCTTAACGGCTTGGCGATGGGAAGTTCTCGGAGACGCCTGAAATCTTGCACAAAGGCATACCGTGAAGTGAATGTCCGGTCTCGAGGCCGTCAAATACAAAAGGGAGCCGATCATGCTGCGGTACTCGCGTTGATCCACGACTTCTCCTTCCTCATACGGATCCAAAGCGATCGAAGTTGCCATGGGAGTGGAAATTGGCTTGCAGTCACCCATGTTGAAGCGTTTGAGTAGATCTTTAGTGTACTTCGTCTGATGGATGAAAGTTCCTTCCTTGCATTGCTTGATTTGAAGTCCCAAAAAGTAATTAAGCTCTCCCATCATACTCATCTCAAATTCCCTGGACATATTGTCAGAAAAGCTGGAAACAAGAGCATTAGAGGAACCACCAAAGATAATATCATCCACATAAATTTGAGCAAGCAGGAAGTCATTGTCACGTCTAAGAATGAATAAAGTTTTATCCACTTTACCCATTTCAAAGTTATTTTTAAGCAAGAAGGTCTTAAGTCTATCATACCAGGCTCTAGGGGCTTGTTTAAGACCATACAATGCTTTAGATAGCTTGAAAACACGATTTGGATATTTAGGATCCTCAAAACCAGGGGTTGCTTAAAATACACTTCCTCATCTATGAAACCATTTAAAAAGGCACTTTTAACATCCATCTGATATAATTTAAAACCTTTTGATGTAGCAAATGCAAGCAGAATGCGAATGGCTTCTAGTCTAGCAACAGGAGCAAATGTCTCATCAAAATCTAACCCCTCAACTTGGTGAAACCACGAGCTACCAATCGGCCTTGTTTCTAACCACGAACCATCCTCACCTTGTTTATTCTTAAACACCCAACGGTTCCTATAACATTATGACCACTAGGAGGTTCTACTAGGTTCCAAACTTTGTTTCTTTCAAAATTCTCTAACTCCTCATGCATGGCATTTACCCACTAGAATCGGATAAAGCATGTGATATATCGCGGGGTTCAAAAGAAGCAACAAAAGCCGAATGAGAGTAGAGATTTGGATCATTATACAGGCGAGTGACTCGCTCATGTAGATTACCTATTATACATTAGGAGGATCTTTGTCTTTGAATCTGAAGTGGGCGCCGGGTGAGATCCGTTTCTTCGACCTCCGCAGATGCTGCGATGATGAAGATGCGCAGAGCCTCAAGCGAAGGTGAAGTAGGCGTGCGGGTTCTTGTATCAATATGGGCGCTTGATGGCGACATATGAAGGAATGATATTAACCGTCCTCATCTTCCTCCACAAAAATGCTCTCTGTCACTGTAAATCATCTGCGACAATTGATCTAGCTCCAGGGCTAGTCTCATCAAAAGTGACATTACAAGTCTCCTGAATAATGTTAGTCTCAGTATTAAAAACTCGAAAACCTCTCGAGTGAGCAGGATAACCCAGAAATAACCCATCAAAAGTTCTTGATTCAAATTTATCTAAGTTGCCTGTCTTAAGAATAAAACATTTTGATCCAAAAACTCGAAAATGCGAAACAGAGGGTTTTCTTCCAAAACGAAGCTCATAAGGAGTCTTGCCTAAAGAAGGTCTCAAAAAGACACGATTTGCAATATGGCAAGCAGTAGCAATAGCCTCGGCCTAAAATATCCTCGGTGTGCTATACTCATCTAGCATCGTCCTAGCCATTTCGACCAAGGTCCTATTCTTCCTTTCCACCACGCCATTTTGTTGAGGAACATGTGGAGAGGAGAACTGATGCTCAATACCACGCTCGGCACAAAAAGAAGCAAAAGAAGCATTTTTGAACTCCGTGCCATTATCACTGCGAATCGCTCTCAAAGCACCAGGAAGCTCAGAAGCCAAACGAAGAACAAGGTCATGAAAATAACCAAAAGCTTCATCTTTTGAAGTAAGAAAGAACACCCAAGTATATCTAGAAAGATCATCGACTATGACAAGAATATACCATTTTCCACCGACTGACCGGACTCTAGCAGGACCAACGGTATCCATATGAAGCAATTGTCACAGTCCGTCGGTCATAACCATAGTCTGAGAAGGGTGTGGCGGCAACTTGTTTGCCATGCCTACTGTGGTGCACATCTGACATCCTTGGCGACTTTGAGTTTGGGCAAACCTCTCATGAGATCAAGGTTGCTAACACGTGTCGGATGATCAAAACCAATGTGCCCCAAGCGTCGATGCCAAAGTCGAAATCGAGAAGAAGATGTAAGCAAACATTTAAGAGATCCAAAGCAAGAGATTACGAAAAATCGGCTCCAAAAATTCTACCAACTCTAGAGATTCCAAACACAAGCTCACGGTAGAATCAAGCACCACGACAAGCATTTTCTTAAAAGCAGTCTCATAACCATCATCAAGAAGTCGAAAGCAGAAAGAAGATTATACCTAAGCTTGTCCACAAGAGCGACATCCTTTAGAATGAATTTGTTGTTTACCCTAATTGATCATGTTCCTTCAATTCGCCCTTGTGTATCATCTCCAAAGGTGATGAAGTCATCACCTGTTGCCCGCGTGAAAGAGGTGAACCATTTTGAGTTTCGGTCATGTGGCGTGAACATCCGAGTCAACGAACCACGTGTTCTTCCCCTTTCCGCGGTAATCCTGAAAATCAAGGAACAAAAGAACGATGTGTCTCAATACTGGGGTTAGATAAACAAGATTTAGGAATCCAGTACTGAGACACACGTCTGCAAGGAGTATACAAACCAGAAGTACTATCCTTGATTTCATCTAACATTCGGTTATGAGCAATGTTTAAATTAACATGAGACTTAAAGCTGTCCATGGGCGGTCGGCCGGCGTTGTCTTTGGTGGTCGATCGGCGACCAAAACGGTCGGACCGGTGACCACGGTGATCGAGACCTTGATCTGATAAACATAAGAATTAGGATATTTAGAAACATAATGATTTGCATGAGAGAAAAATCCTAATCCAGGTTTATTCTTTTCAATGTTACCATGTCTCATAGAAGCTCTAGGTTGCATGAATGAAATTCTATCAAAATTTTTCCTATCATTTTTCAACCTCATGTGAATTCAATCAAATGTCCACCTTTTTGCAATAAGTGCAATGGTACTTGGTACCACTAGAAGAAGCACCATTTGAATTAACACAAGGTTGAGCAAAGCCTGCAGATTTAAAAGATGTTTTTGCAGGTTGGGTTTTGAATTCAATTAAACCTTTTTCCAAGACTTGAATGAATTTTGGGTTTGAATTGTCTTGAAAAGAATTGAATCCTAAACCTTGCTTCTTATAAGGAGTTTTAGACTTGTCAAGAATCATGTTTAATTGTTTCTTACCTTTAGAAAATTTCTCTAATGTATCATGAAGGTAAGCATTTTCTTTTCTCAAGTTAACACAAGCATCACAAGTTTTATTCATAGATTTTTCCTTATACAAAGCAATTTCAAGCTTAAGAGTGGAACAAGAAGCACAAGTAGTATTTTCAATATTGTCCTTAAGCTTAGCATATTTGACTCTAGCGACTTCTAAGATATCTTTGATTTCACGTTCTTTTCTAAACATGAAGTGCAAGGGCTAGAATCAAATACATCAAAAGCAACCAATTTACTAGATTCTAAACATTTTTCACAAGGAGCACTTTTAATTTCATTTAGTTCAGATCTAGCATTCTCAAGTAGTTGTCTGAAATGTTATGAGCGATTGTAACTTGGTAATTTCGAATGCATAGCATGACAAGATAAACATTCATCGAGTTCAAGAGTCTTAGCATTTTTAAGCTCTACTTTCAGTTTGCTAATCTTTGACTCTAATTTCTTATTTTTGTCATAACAAATTCTAGCGCTTCATCTTGACTAAGCAATTGCTCAACTATAGAATCATATTTAGCGTAAAGCTCATCATAAGAAAAGATACCTCATCATCATCAATGTCGTCGGTGTCGACCATGAAGCACATGCCGTGAAGTCTTTGGCCTTCCTTTCTTTTTGCCTTGAGGATCTCCTCCTCCTTGTCCTCCTCACTCCCAGTATCCACATCGCTCAAGGATTGATCCTCAAAAGCGGCAAGGACCCGGTGGCGGCCTTCACAAGCTTATTAGCCTCATACCTTGATTTGTTGAAAGGAGGCTTCTTCCAAACCGGCTTTCCTTCCTTATGATTGCTCTTACCTTTGACTTGGGGCAATTTGCGGATATGATTGAGCTCACCACATTCATAGCATGTCACCGGACCACCTCTCTTTTGTTGATCACATTATTGTAGGCCCGTGTGAATTTTTTAGCTAGAAGAGCTAACTCTGTTTGAGAATACTTTCAAGCTCCTCTTCATGAATAGCGGATAAACAAGCAAATAAAAATCCGAAGAAGATTCAAAAGAGTCATCAAAAGCCTTTTGAGAGGATGCGCTACCAAAGCTAAATTATCTTTCTTGGGATGATCAACTCTTTTAATTTCATGAGTCTTGAGTTTACTATAAAGCAATTCTAAAGTAAGACTTGAAAGATCAACATTTTCTTCTATAGCGATAGCCTTCATCTCCCACTCCTTGGTGTTGATTGCGGCCAAGAGATGGGTGGCATTTTCAGATTGAGAATATTCAATATCAACGACTTTCATTTGATTAATTACTTTATTAAGCGTGAAAATGTCATCGATGCTCTCTCGGGGCGCATCTCGAATTTATTGTATTCACGCTTGTAAGCAGTTTGGCGCACCTTTTTGATTTGGGACGAACCCTCATGATATGTTTCGAGAGTGTTCCAAATTTCATGCTGTGATTGAAAGATTACAAATTCGATCATATTCTTGTCTACCAAGTGCACCATATAAAAGATTCTTAGCCTTATTGTTGTTAGCCAAAAGAATTGCGAAGCGGTGTAGCAATTTCGGGAATAACCGGTGAGCTCTAACAACATCCCAAATAGCTTGTCCTCGCTCTCAAGAAAACGCGCATACGATTCTTCCAATAGGCATAGTCGTGCCCATCGAAGATATGCGGTTTAGTAGAAAACTTATCCATCGCCAAAGTTCGGTGGACCGGTTAAGATCAAGATTGAACTAACGAGGCTCGATACCACTTGTTGGACCGTAAAAGGCGACTAGAGGGGGTGAATAGGAGCACGCTCACTTTTCACAAATTATGAACTCAATACAATTTCACTCCGGTAGCTATTAGAAAGCTATGAAGATCAATATACCGATCAAATGAAAGACTAGTATTGAATCCAATTAAACCCCTAAGCAATGCTACCAAAATCAACTAAGATTGCAAAGACTCACGGACGGGCGGTCGATCATTGGACCCAATCGGTCGAACCGATTGCGGGCGGTCGACCGGCGTTATCTTTGGCGGTCGGACCGCTCAAAATCGGTCGGCCGGTGATGACGGAAGTCGACCGGCCGACTCGAACCGATCTGTGCATAAAATCAACCCGATGACGAAGTTGCAATTAGGTGAAACTTTTGATTCTCAACTCTAATCTTTATGAAACTTTGCACACACCTTCTATATGCTATTGAGGACCTATTCCAATCGAATATTATGATAATTCTTGGAGCGATCTTGAGCAATTGCCAATTGATTAATGAAGGTCTAAAAGCAGGGCAGAACGAAAACTTGATCCTAAAGCTTGTTCGTGAGAGATTGATGATCAAGATGATGCTAGATAGATTCACACATATCACAGCAAGCTAATTCACGTGAAAGAATCAATCACAAACTCGCGGATCAAAGAAAGCCCTAAAAACACGAAATTGAAAGCAAGAACGAAAAGAGACTTATCTCAAGCAAACCTTGCATAGATTGATTTCGTGATTGTTGCTGGATTACATCCACACCATCATGGATCGATGGACAATCAAAGATCACGAAATTCACCACAAACCATCAAGAGCCCTAGCCTCCACCTCAACTCCCTAAAGACAATTAGGGTTTGAAACACAAAAAGGCGAGAGAAAAAGAGCTAGATGGTGCACCACCACCTCCCCTATTTATAATGGAGGCCTAGACTCCTAGGGTTTGACTCCATTGGGCTCCGTTAAGGCCCACTAACAAGCGGGTCACACACGCACGCGCCATAAGCGCCGTCTTTAACCTTTGACCTAAACCGCTTCACCATGCGTCATGGATTTGCCAATAGGTCACCATTGTCCATCTTGTGTCACACTTGAGTCGTTGACCACCCGGCATCGTCAATCGTTACGGACCTCAACTCTCGAGTCTAGTCCCGATCCTCCTCGCCGTTGACCGTCGTTGACCACCAAGCAACTGCACAACCACAGACAAGCAAACACGAATTCGGGAACAAGTTCTTCACAACTTGACCCATGTTAGTCAAAACATGCATCATGCAAATCATATGCCATGAAACCAATAACTTTGACCTAACAAAACAACATCGCCACGAAGTTGGCGGCGTTCAAGTAGAAACCGGTCGACCGCTCCGGTGAGCGGTCGGACCGCCCATGGCGGTCGGACCGCTCCTCGTGAGCCGTCGGACCACCCTGGGACTTAGCGAAATTCAAACTCCCAAATTCGAAACCTTACGAAATTAAAAATGAATAGAACTTCTTACTGGAGACTCCAAAAATTATGAGACCAAGTGCATAGGGATCCCCTCACTTGCCTACAACACCTATTTTTGGCCCAGCTCGTTTTGAACACTTTTAGGTCACCGCCGGTCCGACCGCCCCACATGGCCGGTCCGACCGATTTGGGACCGGTCGGACCGCCGTGCAAGGACCGGTCGGACCGCCCCTGTCCAGAATACCTGTAGCTTTGTCGAAAATACGAGAAACTACAAACCGTAAACGCCATTGCCAATTGTCACATCATCCTAAGATCTGGGACATATCCCCATGAAATCCACACTCGTTCTTCTCCGATTCCGGTGACGTCAATCCTCCTCCGACCACCTCGACCACACCATCAGCATCGCCTCGTCGCTGCGATCCTCGTGCGCCCCTTCGCTTTGCCAAGAGGCTGCCAGAGCTGCGTCGCCACTATCGACCGAACCTCGCCGCCGCTCCTCACCGTCGCCGACGACCATTCCGCCGTGTCCCTCCGCCGTAAGGTTGCGCACTGGCTTCAGCATCTTGCCCTCTCTCTTTTGCGCATCTCCGCATATCTCGCCGAGCAGCGTAGCGCTGGCGACGCCGTCACCAGAGCACCGCCGGCCGCGGGCTGATGTAGCTCGACCGCGTCAGCGCCATCTCGGTGCCACCTCAGCACATCTGCGTGCGTGGTAGCCGAGTCAGCCGCGTGGCGCTAGCATGGCAGGCTGCGCCAGCGCCCCCCTGGTACTGTGCTTTGAGCCGAGTCCATGACTGTGGGGCCCACATGTCAGTAACACAATTACATACGCCGACGCAATAAATCAAATTTTCCTTTAGAAAAAATAATTCGGAAAATTCGGAATTTCTGATTTTTAGGATTTAATTTAGGTTTAAAACTTCGAGGAGCTCATATTTCTTCATACGAACTCTGATTTAGGTGAATCAAATTTCTAAATTTGTATAAAATCACGATCTAGCTAACTAAACAAAAAATATTTCATTTGAAGTTAATTTGAATGTTCATTTGAATTTATTTGTGTTTCTTTGAATTCATTTTGAAATTGGATTATTTTCGCGTATAGATTTTTACGACTCCGGAGAGCTTGACCCTGTTGAAGAGGTAGAATATCAAGAATTTGAGCAAGGAAAGTAACACCATTGATCATTTTGACCCCAGTATTTCAAATTATTTAATTCTTTTTAAAATTACTATTGCATGCATAATTTTATACAATTATTTTAAATTCATGTTTTAAATGTCTAGTTAATCCAATTCCCTTGCATAGCCAAATTTGAATAGTGAATCATCATTCCCTTATCACCTTAGTCAAATATGATTTGAAAATACAAATGTGATTAGACATTATTTAGATCATAAATATTTAATTTTTGAGAATTTTAGCCAAAACAGCAAATATTGTTAAAAGCATATGACATTGTTTTGTCATGGTGGATTTTTGCAAATGTCTTTGAAAAATAAAAGTGAAAAATGGGTTTGGACTTGGGCATAATGGATGCTTGGTGGGTGCAGATTTATGCACGGGCTCAATCCGGGTAGGGTTGAGGCCTAGGGTTATTTTTGGAAGTTGCCCA
This sequence comes from Hsuehochloa calcarea, assembly GCA_036346395.1. Classification (NCBI taxonomy): domain Eukaryota; kingdom Viridiplantae; phylum Streptophyta; class Magnoliopsida; order Poales; family Poaceae; genus Hsuehochloa; species Hsuehochloa calcarea. Next base: position 5,656,633 of record CM070615.1, on the reverse strand, counting down.
AGTCAGTTAAGGACCGGTCTTCAAGCCGCATCTTGCAAAGCTCCACCGTACTACCACAAACCTGGAATGAGACTGGCTAGGCTGAATAATTTACAACACTCCATTGTTAGTTGTGCCAATTTTGGTGTGTGGGTGTCGGTTAGACAATATTCCCACTTGGCGTAAGAGGGGGTTTTCGGCGGGTGGTTAACCCAATGGAAGTGAAACCTTAGCGAGCATGACTAATTTGGAATGACACACTATAAAGGCCTCGTGATAATCACTTAGTCGCACACCTACGGAAGTGTGTTAGACGGATATTAAAAGTTGATTACTCTTGTGGGTAAAGCTGTACAACCTCTGCGGAGTGTAAATCTATTCGAATAGCCATGTCCACAGTCATGGACATGTTGAGCGAAGCCACTCTAAGTTAGACTTTGTTTTTTGTTTTAAAATAATTTTGTACATAATTTTAGGATGGTTAATGCTTGTGGTAAAATTGAGCGGTCAGCCATGTGATAGGAGGATATCCATCACCATGTTTTATATGGAGGTTATCCACTATAGAATTATCAATTTAAAATATGATTTTAAGCTATGGATTAAAAATATGCCTTGAAACTTAGTATGATTATTTAAAATTAAAAATGATGATTTATGCAAATAAACCCTCACAACCTTCCTTGGTTTACTTATGCATGCATTCTAAATTATGTATTGGGTGTAATTTGCGAGCACGGTAGTTGTGCTCATCCTTGCTGAATATATTATTTAAGAGAAGACTTTTATCCAGACAGTGAGGATCCAGGCGTTTAGGCTACGCCTCCAGACGATTGCCTGTGGTGCATCATGTGGCCTACTACCTATTTGCTTCCGCTATGTTTTGTTATTTGGCCTTAGACCCATTTTGTAATAAACTATGTTCTTTATTAATAAAACGCTTGATATGATTGTGATAACACTGTTTGTGAGACTGTGTACACTAGAAATTCTGGACTAGTGTGTAAACGCAGTGAATTCGGGATCCTTCGTTCTCGGGTTCGACAAGAGTGGTATCAGAGCCATATCGACTGTAGGTCGTGACTTAGAATGAAATCAAACCCTTAAGAATTATTTTGAAAATTAAAAATAATTTGGTATTCTGGAGTCCTTTCTCAACTTTTCTCTTTAAAAATGTTTACTAACTCATCTCCTTCTCAAAAATTGTAGATGGCTGAGGTTCCGAGCGCCACCTCCCACGGAGTGTTTGCAGGACATTGGGCCACAGTTCTCTGGAAGATCATGCAACACTTGGACTTTGAAGAAAGACCGATGTATCAAGGATACAAGAACAAGGTGGGAAATCAGGATCGGTGGGAAATCAGGATCGATGAAGGGTGGAAGTGATCCTCTACTCCAACCTATCGCCGAACACTGACTTCCATATCTTCGACTCCCCAATGCGACGATACACCTTCGCCGAAAGCATCCAGGATGCAGCCAGCGAAGCAGCCCACTGATTCCGCTACATCTACGATCACCGCCTCAACAGCACTAGGTTCCACTATTACCCGATGCACATTCTAACCCGCCATGACAGTACCTTCCGCTCCGCCAGAGATGAAGACTGTCCTGATCTCACGCACCAGGTGGATCTGGCCAGAGCAATGGATTATGCTTATGGTAATACCCTTTATGAAATGTAGCTCATTTAGGGGAAATTACAAGACGTAGAAGAAAAGTTGAAGACTACAGAAAAAGAACTAGCCTACTACTAGGCAGGCGAGGCTAGTTCTAGTGAGCCGAATTATACCCCAGCAATCCCATAGTTGTTTCCTTAGTTGTCCTTTAGTTGCGAATTATGAGCTACTAATATCCTTGTGGTAGCCATAATGAATTAATAAAAAAATAAAATAAGTTATTTTGTTGAAGTGTTCTTGCCCTGTGTTTATTGGTTTTTGGGCTATTTTAGACCTATACCCCTTATAGCTTTCTCTCTCTCTTTTCTAATCCTTGAAGAAGTCCAGCAGATGGTGACTACCCGCACTGGAAGTGGTAGTGCCAGAGAGCAAGGAAATGAGAATGCTGATTATCAAGAAAATCCAGTTCAGCAGCCACCACCCCCTCTGACTGAAGACCCAGACTAGCGCCAAATGATGGCCAATCAAACCCATCTGATGGAACTACTAGCTTAGTCCCTCAACAGTAACCAAAACACTCAAGCCTCAGCAATACATCATGCTCCTCCACCTCCAGCAAGAGTTACACTGTCAGAATTCATGAGGATGCGTCCACTGACATTTTCTAGTCAGCACAGAACCTATGGACGCAGATGATTGGCTCAGGGCCATTGGCAAGAAGCAGGATATTGCTCAATGCACAGATCGTGAGAGAGTCTTGTTTGCTTCTCATCAGTTGAATGGTCCCGCATCAGAATGGTGGGATAACTTTAGCATGTCCCATGCTAATGCCCAAGCAATCACTTGGGATGAGTTCGTGCAAGCTTTCCGCCGATCTCACATTCCATCTGGCATTACTACTCTGAAGAAGAAGGAATTTCGCTCGCTTCGCCAACGAAATCGTTCAGTCAGCGAGTATCTACATAAGTTTAATCAACTCGCTCGCTATGCCCTAGAAGATGTAGCCAGAGAGGAAGACCGGCAGGAGCGATTCTTGGAAGGATTGAACGATGAACTCTCTGTCAGACTGATTTCCCAATATTTCCCAATAAGACTATTCGTCAGGAGGGCAAACATCAAGAAATGGAGAACCGTAAATGGAGGATAGCCGCTCAAAAGTTTAACTCCGGAGGACTCCCCAAGCCTCGTTTCACTCAGCCTCAGCCACCTCAACGTGGAAGATTCCAGTCTGCTACACCCGAGCTCGGACCACCAGTATACGACATTCCTGGTTTCAGTAGCGGTTCATCCGAAGTCAATTCCGGAGAAGACACCCTCTCGAACAAGAATAACTTGTTTCTATTGCAATAAGTTTGGTCATTATGCCAATGAATGCCCAAAGAAGCAACGAGCTCTGACCGGTTAAGCCAAATCTGGGAGCACGGTCTCGGTCTCTCAAGACCGTTATTCGATTCATAAAGGGACGTGTGAATCACGTCACCGCAGAGGAGGCTCATTCAGCACCAGATGTTGTTCTTGGTATGTTTCTTGTCAATTCAGCACCAGCATCAATTTTATTTGATTCCGGAGCTTCGCATTCTTTCGAGTCTGTGGATATCGTGGGGATATGTGCATGATCTTAGAGTGATGAGTCAATTGGCAATGGCGTTGTTGGTTTATCAAATCTCGCGTTTTTGGCAAACTTCTATGCTGTCAGGTTATTGGCAATCCGACCGGATATGTCGCCGGTCAGACAGGCCGTGTGGCAGTTCGACGGGCGATGCTTGCCTATTGGCTTGCTGTGCAGGTGGCTTGCAGGTCAACGACGTCAACGGTGAGGTGGATCGGGACTACGCTTGGAGAGCTGAGGTCCAGAACGATCATGGATGTCGGGTGAGGTCGTGTGACTCAAGCAGGGTGCAGAATGGACAAGATGGATCGAACGGGCAGTTCGTTGCAGCTGGTTGGATCTAGCGGCGCGGGGGTCGGTGCAAGTGCCTTGGAGGTTCCGATGGGATTAGAATGGGAGAGATTTGCTGACATGATAAGGGCTGCTGATCAACCTACACGTCGTGAAGCAGGCGATTGCTTCAACATATTGATGTGTGTGTGTGGGTCCCATTTGTGTTGGGCCTTAATGGGAGCCCATGTGAGAAACCCTAGCCTCTCCTATAAATAGAAAGGGGGGAGATGGAAAAACCCCTCAAGCACTTAAGCCCTCATTTGCAAAAACCATTTCAAGGGTTAGGGTTAGGAGAGAAGAGGAGAGGAGAGAAGATTTGAGTGTGCTCTTGGATTGAGCTCTTGTCCTCTTTGAGGGAGTGGCTTTGTAAGCAACATATTGAATCAATCAATCTATTGATGTTTGCTTAAGGGTGAAGTCTCTTTTGTGTTCCTCTCTCTTTTGATGATTTTCGTGCTTCCTTGATCCAAGTGTTTATGCTTGGTCTCTTGACCGATTTTATCTTGCTTTGATGTGTGGGAATACTCCTAGAATCATCTAGATCATCAACCCCCCACAAGTAAGTCTTGGATCAATATTTTCATATTTCTAGGTTTTGGAACACTTCTTTGGTAAAACTTTGAGAGATCATTTCTTCGAAGTGGATCTGGACGATCGTCGCTAGAAATAGGTCTTAGATATCCTTAGGGAGGTGTGCTCCAAATTTGGTCAAGTTTCATTGGTTGAATCAAAAGTTGGACCAATTTTCGTTTTAGATTTAGGCATTGTGTGTTGCCTCTGGACTAAATCGGTGTGACCGATTTTACACCGCCGGTCCGACCGCTCTACATTCAGACCGCCAATTGAGGCGGTCACCGCCTTGACGATCAGGGCCTTGACTGACACCGGTCAAGACAGCTCGGTGAGATCATTTCTCTATATTTGTGTATTGTGGTTAAGGGGGTAATTGAATTCAGCACAAGGCTTCCTCTGTGCGTTTACTGATCTTCTTAGCTTTCATAGCTAAAGGAGAAAAGTGCGTGTTAAATTTGATTAAGGCGAAAAATCAAGAAAGCGCCTATTCACCCCCCCTCTAGTCGTCTTTACGGTCTTACAAAGTCAAATAAGTTTGTGTGAAAGTATGGGTTATCTATCTCCCCCTTAGCTAACCCTATGGCCCTGTTTGGCACAGCTATGGCTTTTCTGAAAAGTGGTTTTCAATTTGTCTTTGTAGGCTTTTAAATTGCGAAATTTGAATGGTGAGCTTTTACGATTTGGTGTTTGGTATCGGCTTTTAGGTAAGGTTGTTTGCAGCTTTCGAGATATGAAATGTCTGAAATGCCCCTAAGGACAGTAATAGCTTGTTTGATGTCGTTTAACGTAATTAACAACAATAAACGACATTTGACAACATGTAACGACATTTAAGAACATTTAACGGTATTTAACAATAAAATCCTTCAGAAAGCATGTCAAAATAATCTGGACTAGAAGATCAGTCCCTTCAGAAAGCATGTCAAAATAACGGTATTTAAATTGGCAAGTAATACCTACAAAATGCTGCATATATCTTCGATCTATCATATCGTCATGCTACCAAAGCCATTGCAATAGCGTCACGGAGGTCGTTCATGTCAACATCATCCATAACAGCTGTATCATCATGTGCGCTGAGGTTATTGGGCATGTCCCTGTCTACATAATCCTCATTCCTGTCTGCACGAGCAAAATTATTATCATTCAAAGCACTATCTCGAATAAAATTATGCAAAGCCATTGTTGCAATGATAATTTTCTTTTGCTTGTGCTCATGGTAACTTAGAATTTTCAGTAGAATACACCACTTCATCTTCCAAATACCAAACGTACGCTCAATGACATTCCGAATGGAAGAGTGATGAAAATTGAACACCTCTTTCAGTCCAACCGGTGTACCACTGTTTTGGAATTCAGGTACATGATACATTTGGTTCTTGTTTGGAGCTAGATGACCTTTGCAGTTTGGGTATCCAGAATCCACTAGACAATACTTTCATACAATTCAAGTGGAAAAAAACTATTGACCCATACACGTGGTAATGGAAAGTACCTTCTGGAGGGAAAGTTCAATTCAAGTGGTAATGTACATGAAAATAACAAGGAAAGTACCTTCTGGAGGTTGTGGAAAGCAGTCCTTGTACGTTACCAAGGTATCAAGGAGTATGCGCGTGTCGTGTGCAGACCCAGGCCAGCCAGTGCAAACAAAAGTGAACCTCATGTCGAAATCACAAATAGCCATGACATTCTGACTAGTGTATACATGCCGGTTGAAATGCACTGGTCGTCTCTTGCATGGCACCGTCACATGCACATGTGTCACATCTATTGCACCGATGCAATTATTAAAATGAGGGGAAAACCTTCCCTCCCGAAGTCTACGATGTATTATAGAGAACTGAGGATATGTGGGTTTTATGTTGTCAATACCAAGACGACACACACATTCCAAAACCTCCGCAAACTTCCTACTCACGGTTTCTTTGGAATGGCCAAACTGGTTCTTGACTTGGCGATTGGATTGAGGAGCTCCATAAGTCCATACGAACATTGCGAATGCTTCCATTGAGTTCACCTCCGCAGTTGATTTCAAGCCATAATTATTAACAAGAGTGTCATGAAGGCGAAGAAAAACTGACCTTCGCATTCTAAACATGTCAAAACACTCTTGTACACAATCAAGTGTGTCCTCAACCCATTGGATCCCCGTCATTGTAGGTATTTTGCTTGGCCTCTTCGTACTGGAGTCTCTATAGTTATCCAAACATCCAAAAGCGGCAATCACAACTAGCGGCAAGAACATATCCGGTCCTCCATCGTCCACCACAACTTCATGTGTTGATTCATCATCACTTGAATTAGACGAACTTGAAGAACTCATATGCACATAAACAAACGACTCCACATGGCATAAATAACACATTTATAAGACATGGCATAAATAAAGTACACATTTATAAGAGACCACTAATTAGCATACATAACTGACATAACAAGTCATATAGTATGTTACATGACACCAAGTAGCATACATAACTAACATAACAAGTCTTAGGAATACAATTCAAACTATCTAACGTCTCTTCTTCTCCTCTCATGTCCTTATGAGCCATGCTAGCCGCCCTTGAGGTGTCTTTAGTGTGTGAAAGACATCTCGATACTCCTTGATGAGGAGTTGTGTGGCATAGAAATGCTCATCACTCCCTTCTTTGGCTCCAGCCTCAATAACTAAATCAATCATCTCAGATATCTCTAGCCTAACAGGATCAACCACTGGACCAGGTGTACTGGTCACATAATTCTTGCTACCATGAGGCCTCTCTATAATATCTACCAAACATTTCAGTTTCACGTCTTTATATGCCTTCTTCGGCCTCTTTCCACTTGGAGAGCCACGGATAGCTCTCTTCTTGCCTTTGTCCACATGGACTGACTTCTTCGGCGTAGTGGTTCCCTCACCCTCACCCTCACCCTCACCCTCATCATTCTCACCCTCACTCTCGCCCTCATCATCTTCAAGATTGACATGGGCGGCCCTATTTGCTCCAGGGACAAGAGAGGATTCATTTGTACAACTTGTACCATTAAAAATGATGTCGAGCCTGTCCTCATGTTGCAAGGGTGCTTTTTTGAACTTGCTACATTGTGGCATAGCCTACGATTAGAGAAATGCAAGAATCCATGAAACAGTTTGAACAATTGAATTCCAATACATATGCAAAAATATTAAAGATTACATACCTTAATGGAGTGAAATTGTATTTGAGTGTGCTCCTATTCACCCCCTCTAGTCGCCTTTACGGTCCAACAACCATTGATCACTTGCCTCAATGGTTACCTTAATCTGCTCACCCACCATTGATCTTTAGGATCGATGCCTAGCCCCGATGCATGGAGCTTCAATGTCTTCCAATTGGAATAGTCCCTCTTCAAACTGTCCCAATGGTTCTTTAATTGTTTACGGCTGTACTCTTTGTTAGTGCATTCTTTGAACTTAGTTATAAGGTTGTGATACCATTTGTTATTCAAACACTGCAAGGGTCTATTTTTTGCAATAACCTCTTCCACGCATATGTCAATGAACACTTCATTTGTGAATGCATCCCATACAGCAGTGTTTGCAGCTTGTGAACACTTCATTTGTGAATCCATCTATACATAAACAAATATGTAACTACAACATGGAACCACCATACAGTATGCTACTGCACATTACACAAACAATGCAGACCCATCTATAAAAAATACTTGAAACTGATTTTTTTTTCTTGGTAGACAGTATACCACTTTAGCAAATAATCAATTATGTATGCTGAAACTTTCTAGATTAATGTATAAACTAAACACCACTAAACCTACTCAAATACTATTGTGATACTCCAAATGATACTATATTAGAAGGCAAACCGAATCACTTTGATAGCAATTACAAATATAAATTTCTACATTTCTCACATTAAACTTTGAATGTTCAGATAATGCTATCATTCAGAATTTAGACATCACAAGTCCATCTAGCTGCAAAACTCAGTACTGGTTTCAACAGTTTCCATGCCAAAATGCATCACAAGTCCATCTAGCTACAAAACTCAGTACTGCTTTGACCTGCATCCGACTAATGTGACACAAAATTTCAGGGAAGGAACTATTCCAACAAATACATGACTTCTGACTATCATAACACCTGCACAACGCACAATCTAGCATTTCCACACATTAAGCCTGAAAATCGGTATGTGCATGAATCAGAGTTTGCAAACTGAAGCAGTAATGTGAAGTCAAGACCAGATTAGAAAAAAACACACAAATTGAGCTGGGAGGTGCGGCTGCCGTTCTGGAAGTCTGGCGAGCAGACTGCGGCGGGCGAGGCGGCCGGGAGGGGCGGATCGACCGGGCTCTCTGTCTTTGGCTTCTCTCGCCGCCGCCGGAGGGGGCGGATCGACCACAGGCGACGGGTCGGGTCCTTCCGTCGGCACGGGGGGCGAGGGCGGCAAGGGGGAGTGGTACCTGGCCCGGCGGCGCTGGAAGGAGGGAACCGTGGGAGCCGGCGGCCCTGGTGGGCGTAGTCGGGGATGAGACGGGAAGGGAGCGCGCCAGGGGAGTCGGGAGAGACGCGTGGGGAGTCCGGGACGAGCGGGGTCCTAAATCGAGGTAAAGGTGGGTAATTGTGGTGAAGTTTGGGGGTATTTCCGGGCCGCTAGGGGTGGGAAGCGGTGGGAAGCACCTCAGCACTAGCTTTTTGGCTTCTGGCTTTCATGTGTATTGACGGTTTTGAGCTTTCAACGAAAGCCAGTAAAAAAGCCAGCCGTTTGTTTCGACTTCTGGCTTTTCTCACCCAAAAGCCAAAGCAGAAGTTGTGCCAAACAGGTCCTATGTTAATCCATTCCCCGGGATCGGAAAATGAGAGCTAGTTTCTGTTGCCCAAATCTTACCTTAGAAATTTCTAGAGTAACTTTCTCGGCAGACTTAATAGTCTTGCGCTCGCAAGGATTAGACGTAATTCTTGGAATGGACTGGCTTGCCAAAAATCAAGGAAGGATAGATTGTGCCAACAGATCTATCACCCTCATCAATGAACAAGGGACTTCAGTAGTGTTCAGACTCAAGACTTTTACAGGAAGAAATTATATTCTGACCAGTTTGAAGGAAGTAAAACTTAAAGACATACCTGTGGTACAAGAATATCCAGATATTTTTCCTAAGGAATTACCCGGTATGCCACCGGACAGGGATATAATATTCTTAATTGACTTAGTTCCAGGGAGTGCTCCAATTTTGAAGCGACCCTACAGAATGTCGGCCAATGATCAAGCAGAGTTGAAGAAGCAGATCGAAGAACTGCAAAGCAAATGTTACATTCAACCAAGTTCATCGCCTTGGGGAGCTCCAGTACTATTTCTCAAGAAGAAAGACAATAGTATGAGAATGTGTGTGGACTATAGATCACTCAACGAAGTAACAATCAAGAACAAGTACCCATTACCCAGGATAGATGATCTGTTTGATCAACTTAAAGGAGCTAGTGTTTTCTCCAAGATTGACTTAAGGTCAGGCTATCATCAACTAAAAATCAGATCGAAAGACATTCCGAAGACAGCCTTCACAACCAGATATGGACTGTACGAGTTTACAGTAATGTCATTTGGACTGACAAATACCTCTGCTTATTTCATGAATATGATGAACAAAGTGTTCATGGAATTCCTGGATAACTTCGTGGTAGTTTTCATCGACGATATTCTCATTTATTCAAAGGATGAAAAAGAGCATGAAAACATCTCAGGATTATTTTAGAAAATCTCCGAGAACATCAGCTTTATTAAGTTCAGTAAGAGCAAATTTTAGCTCAGTCAAGTGGTTTTCCTTGGACATATCGTGTCAGCAGGAGCAGTTGCAGTAGGCCCCGCCAAGGTTAAAGCTGTAATGGATTGGAAATAACTCAAGTCCGTCACAGAAGTGAGAAGTTTTCTCTGTTTAACTGGGTACTATCGCAGATTCATCGAAAGTTTCTCCAAGATCACCAAACCCATGACTCAACTTCTGAAGAAGGAAAAGAAATTTGAATGGACAGATTCATGTGATCAAAGTTTCCAAGAGTTGAAGAAAAGGCTAGTAACAACACCCGTACTTGTATTACAGGATTATTCGTAAGGATTTTGAAGTTTTCTGTGACGCATCTCGCCAGGGACTTGGATGCGTACTGATGCAAGAAGGGAAAGTTATGGCTTATGCATCTCGTCAGTTGAGTTCACATAAAGGAAATTATCCAACTCATGATCTAGAGTTGGCAGCAATTGTGCATACTTTGAAAATCTGGCTGCATTATCTCATTGGTAACCGCTGTGAGATTTTCACGGATCATAAGAGTTTGAAATACATTTTCACTCAGTCAGAACTTAATCTTCGACAAAGAAGATGGCTGGAACTGATAAAAGAGTATGACCTTGGAATCCATTATCACCCGGGTAAAGCAAACGTGGTGGTAGATGCCCTGAGTAGGAAGGCATAATGCAGCACCATGTTAGTTCAGAAAAATCAACCAAAGCTGTATGAGGAACTGAAGCACCTATACCTAGAAATTGTCAGCCAAGGCTGTGTCAACGCATTGGAAGTTCACCCAACAACAATACAGAGTCAGATCAGAGAGAAACAGCTAGAAGACGAAGACATCAAGGAAGTCAAGAAGAACATAAGAAGAGGTAAAGTCCCAGGATTTTCTAAGGATGAGCAAGGTACGGTGTGGTTTTGCAACCGCATCTGCGTACCTAATCATCAGGAGACAAGACAGTTGATTCTAAGAGAAGCACATGAATCACCCGACTCCATCCGTCCCGGAAGTACCAAGATGTACGAAGATCTGAAGGAAAGATATTGGTGGGTCAGTATGAAGCAAGAAATCGCTGAGTTTGTCGCACGTTGTTATGTATGTCAGCGCGCTAAAGCAGAACATTAGAGACCTGCTGGACTATTACAACCATTGCCAATTCCCGAATGGAAATGGGAGGAAATTGGCATGGATTTTATCACAGGACTACCTAGGACCCAATCAGGATGTGATTCCATTTGGGTGATAATTGACAGATTCACTAAAGTGGCTCACTTCATTCCAGTCAAGACCACTTACAGAAGCAACAAGTTAGCATAACTTTACATGGCAAGGATTGTTTATCTGCATGGGATACCCAAGAAGATTGTGTCCGACAGAGGTTCACAGTTCACATCAAAATTTTGGCAGAGTTTGCATGAAGATTTGGGAACCAGACTTAACTTCAGTACAGCGTATCACCCTCAAACAGATGGGCAGACCGAACATGTTAATCAGGTTCTAGAAAATATGCTTCGAGCTTGCGCTATAGAGTATGGAAGAAGTTGGGATAAGAATTTACCCTATGCCGAATTCTCATACAACAACATTTTTCAAGCCAGTTTGTAGATATCACCATTTGAAGCATTGTACGGCAGGAAGTGTAGAACTCCTCTCCTCTGGGATTAAGTAGGCGAACATCAATTCTATGGACCAGAGTTGATAAAAGAAGCCGAAAGTAAAAGTAAAAACAATAAGAGAACGTTTAAAGGTGGCTCAATCCCGACAAAAGAGTTATGTCGATAATCGTCGGAGAGAACTATCCTTCGAGATAGGAGACTTCGTCTATCTCGGAGTAACTGCACTCCGAGGAGTGAGGAGATTTCAGACTAAAGGAAAACCCGCACCAAGATTTGTTGGACCTTATAAGATTCTAGCAAAAAGAGGTGAAGTTGCTTATCAGTTGGAACTACCAGCGTCTCTGTCAGCTATTCACAACATCTTTCATGTCTCTCAGTTGAAGAAATATCTCAGAGTACCAACAGAAAAAACACCGCTTAAGAACATCAAACTTCAGGAAGATCTCACCTATGTGGAGCAGCCAATCAAGATCCTCGACATGGCAGAACGCATCACCATAAGAAAAGTCATCCGATCATGCAAAGTTCAGTGGGGCAATCATTCCGAAGAAGAAGCTACCTGGGAGCGAGAAGAAGTTTTGAGAGCCAAGTATCCCCACCTTTTTGCTGACCAAGTCTAAATCTCGGGGTCGAGATTTCCTTTAAGGGGGTTAGGTTTGTAACAGCCCAAATTTCACATTTCAGTTGAAAATAAAATTTTAATTATTTTGTGGATTTTTCAAAAAAATTAAAAAAATTCCTTAATTGTTTTAAAGCTAAAATAATTTATTTGCAAAATCTATAACCAATTATAAGTTGGGAATATTTCATTTAAATCCAGAATGCCCTAGATAATTTCTGTGAATTTTCTCATAAATTTTGGATTTTATTTGCTATTTTCTAAAGCCTTTTTGAATTTCTGAAATTATTTAAATTAGAAAAGGAATTAAATTTTGCCAGCACAGTACTGGGCCGAATCCTCCCAGCCCAGCACTATGCTTCACACGCCGGCCCGCCTCCTCCCGCGTGTCATTGCAGCGGGCCATCCGATCTAAATCGGACGGCCTTCGCTCCGCCCGACTAGTTCCTCCCGCGTGTCATCGCTACGGGCCATCCGATCTAAATTGGACGGCCATCGCTCCACCCGACCAGTTCCTCCACTGCGTCATCGCTGCGGGCCATCCGATCTAAATCAGACGGCCATCACTCCGCCCGACCAGTTCCTTCCGCCGACAAGTGGGCCCATCTGCAGTGTCATCATCTCCGACCCCTTCTTCCTCCAGCTCCCGCGTCCGATCGCCATTAACGCGCATTGGAGCTTCATCAATTCAACGTTTCTTTTCCGGATTCTTCTCGCAATCATGCGCATACAATTCAGCAGTAACCTCCGCAATCATTCCAGGCCGTTTCATCCTTTAATCATGTGCATTGACGCCGAACGTTCGCCGCCGACGCCGTGACCTCCGCGCACGATCTCCGCCTTCCGGCCTCCCCTCGCCCTATAAAAGGGAGCACCAGGAATGCCTCTCTCCACTCACTCCAGCACCCCAGCTCTCCTCACCCTAATCGCTCTCGTGCGCCCGCAATTTGTGTTTTCTCGTCGCCGGCCGAAGCCTCGTTCTTCTCCGATTTCGGTGCTGTCAAGCCTCCTCCGACCACCTCGACCACACCCTCAGCATCGCCTCGTCGCTGCGATCCTCGTGCGCCCCTTCGCTTCGCCAGGAGACTGCCGGAGCTGCATCACCACCGTCGACCGAACCTCGCCGCCACTCCTCTCCGTCGCCGACGACCATTCCGTCGTGTCCCTCCACCGCAAGGTAGCGCACTGGCTTCAGCATCTCGCCCTCTCTCTTTTGCGCATCTCCGCACACCTCGCCGAGCAGTGTAGCGTCAGCGACGTCGTCACTGGAGCACCGCCGACCTTAGGACGACGTGGCTCGGCCGCGTCAACGCCATCTCGGCTCCACCTCAGCACATCTGCGTGCGTGGCGGCCGAGTCAGCGTTGTGTGGCAGGCAGCGCCAGCGCGCCCCCCTCGTACTGTGCTATGAACCGACTCCACCGTGGACTCGTGCCTTCCCGTGGACCCAGTCTATGACTGTGGGGCCCACATGTCAGTAACACAATTTCATACGTGACGCAATAAATCGAATTTTCCTTTAGAAAAATAATTCAGAAAATTCGGAATTTCTGATTTTTAGGATTTAATTTAGATTTAAAACTTTGAGGAGCTCGTATTTCTTCATACGAACTCCGATTTAAAACTTCGACGAGCTCGTATAAAATCAAGATCTAGCTAACTAAACCAAAATTATTTCATTTGGAGTTAATTTGAATGTTCATTTGAATTTATTTGTGTTTCTTTGAATTCATTTTGAAATTAGATTATTTTCGCTTATAGATTTTTACGACTCCGGAGAGCTTGACCCTGTTGAAGAGGTAGAATATCAAGAATTTGAGCAAGACAAGTTACACCATTGATCATTTTGACCCCAGTATTTCAAATTATTTAATTCTTTTTAAAATTAATATTGCGTGCATAATTTTATACAATTATTTTAAATTCCTATTTTAAATGTCTAGTTAATCCAATTCCCTTGCATAGCTAAATTTGAATGCTGAATCATCATTCCAATCCGAGTAGAGTTGAGGCCCAGGGTTATTTTTGGAAGTCGCCCAAGTCAGTTAAGGACCGGTCTTCGAGTCGCATCTTGCAAAGCTCCACCGTACTACCACAAACCTGGAATGGGACAGGTTAGGATGAATAGTTTGCAAACTCCAATGTTAGCTGTGCCAATTTTGGTGTGTGGGTGTCAGTTAGACAGTATTCCCACTTGGCGCAAGAAGGGGTTTCCGGCGGGTTGTTAACCCAATGGAAGTGAAACCTTAGCGGGCATGACTAATTTGGAATGACGCACTATAAAGGCCTCGTGATAATCACTTAGTCGCACACCTACGGAAGTGTGTCAGACGGATATTAAAAGTTTATTATCTCTTGTTGGTAAAGCTGTACAACCTTTGGAGAGTGTAAATCTATTCGAATAGCCGTGTCCACGGTCATGGACATGCTGAGTAAGGCCACTCTAAGTTAGACTTTGTTTTTTATTTTAAAATGATTTTGTACATGATTTTATTTGTACATGTTTTTAGGATGATTTTAGGATGATTTTATTTTAAAATGATTTTGTCATGTGATAGGAGGATATCCATCACCATATTTTATATGGAGGTTATCCACTATAAAATTGTCAATTTAAAATCTGATTTTAAGCTATGTATTAAAAATATGCCTTGAAACTTAGTATGATTATTTAAAATTGAAAATGATGATTTATGCAAATAAACCCTTACAACCTTTCTTGGTTTACTTATGCATGCATTCTAAATTATATATTAGGTGTAATTTGCGAGCACGGTAGTTGTGCTCATCCTTGTTGAATATATTATTCTGGAAAAGACTTTTATCCTGACGGTGAGGATCCAGACGTTTAGGCTACGCCTCCAGACGATTGCCTGTGCCGCATCGTGTGGCCTACTACCTATTTGTTTCCGCTATGTTTTGTTATTTGGCCTCAGGCCTATTTTGTAGTAAACTCTGTTCTTTATTAATAAAACGCTTGATATGATTGTGATAACACTGTTTGTGAGACTGTGTACACTAGAAATCCTGGACTAGTGTGTAAACGCAATGAATTCGGGATCCTTCATTCCCGGGTTCGACAAAGGAACTATGCAGTCCATAGCCACCAGATGACCTTGTCCTTGTGCAGAGTCTCGAATAGGTTATGGAACACAGGGTACACACGTTGCCGTCTCTCCCTGGCCCACCCTAGCCTGTCGACGGGGTCGTGGCCTCCACCATGACCGTAAAACTCAGCGCTTAACTGGAAAGGGTGCACAGTACTCCAGAAATACGGCTAGCCAACCGAGAAGTGCTCCTACGACCATAGCTGCAGTAGATTGTAGCATACCGCAAGGCCTGGCTCCCCACCTGCACAACGTTGAGAGGCATCGCACAAGCCCCGATACGTGGTGCAAAGCACTGCGAAGCCCCAACTGTACTATAGCACCTCATCGGACCAGGCGTCTGTCAAAGACTCTACGAGATGGATGTAGCTCAGGTACGCACAGTCTCCCTAAGTAGTAGGAAACAAGACCCATCCGAACAGGAACAATATGTACGCAAGGAAGTGTGTCCTCACTGCCTCCTTAGTCGCACTCACAGGGGCAGGTCATGTACTCCCGTAGCCAAGAATGTGGCACAACTGATATGTTGTCAAGGATTGGGTGACCGAATCTATCAGCCATACGCACCTTCCAATCTATTTGCTTGAGAGGTGGCACTACTGAAAGACCACGTAGTGGGAGACCTGTAAGCATAGCTACGTCCTGTAGAGTTATGGTCATCTCCCCCACTAGAAGTGGAAGGTGTGAGTCTCTGGCCAGAGGTCTCTGTAGTGCATGTCCAGGCTACGAATGGAACTCGACACTCTAAGTGCCATACAGGTGGTGGATGTTGTAGTACTAGGAGATGTAATGCGTTGAGTCCTGGCGCCACGCCATGCATGCCACATACACATAGGAGCATGGTTTGTGGAGAAGTCGTGGCTTGTTGCAGGTATATGACGCTTCGTCAGCAATCGTGCAGATCTACTTCCGATCCCCTCTAGATTGGCCCATGATGTATTTCTCACAGAGTCGGATCTAGAACTTCTGTCTGACGCCATCCATGGTACGAGCAACGTGCGAATGAGCCTTGCTAATCTTCTTCTCCATGTACGTATGCATTACTTTTGAGAACTGTTTGCCATCCTCTAGATGCTTCTTGGCTATCATGGCTTTGTTAACGAAGTACCCGACGGTACAGTTCCAGCTCTCCTCCACGATTACAGTGATCAGCAGGGTTTGAAAACCCTTGAGGGCACCATTGTACGCCTCGGACATATTGGTCATCATGATTCTGTACCATACTCCATCGGTGTCATGTAGCAGAGACCATTTCTCCAAGTCGGTGCATATGAGTTAACCTACTACGTGAACTCCCCAACTCTCGCATCCCCTCCTACCGCTGCACCTGCCTCGGCGTCCTGCGAGTTCCTTAAATGCTTGCCGGTCTCCTTGTCGAGCTATCTCCACACGGCCTCGAACTTCCACCTTTGGTTCTGCATGCAGAGCTTCTTGAACATCTTTATGAGGTCCTTGCTCCGAAATCTTATGTGGAAGTTCGCCGCAAGATGCCTCGTGCACCAACGGTTCCTGACATTGTTCCATTAGAACAGCGACTGCGTCCCTTTTGCATCTTGGTCAACGCGGACATCAACCTAGCATTACAATCTGATATGACACACACATCTGGGTGGTTTTGGATCACCGCCTGCTTCACATTTGACAGGAACCACAACCAGCTATCGGTGTTCTCGCTCTCAACAATTGCGAAGGCCACGAGGAGTAACTGGTCGTTCGCATCGGCTGCAACCGTGATGAGGATGGTACCTTTGTACTTCCCAGATAGGAAGGTGTTTTCCATCGTCAGCACGGGACGACAATGCTTGAACCCTTTGATCGCCTAACAGAAGGCCCAAAATACTCTGTCAAGATCAAAATAGTTGGGCCCATCCATAGGATGCACCCGCTCAAGCTTGTTTCTGTATGTCCCAGAATTTGATTATGCAATTTGATACAACATTCTAAGGACTAGGTTGCAAGCCTCTTCGAATATGCCGAACATTCGCTCCACGACTTTCCGTTTTGGCCACCATGCCTTTTTGTAGCTAACCTAGAACCCCACCATATTGGCAACATTAGCCAGTAGAAGCTTTCATGAAATAGAAACATATGTGACGACGAGGTGGCTTATCATGCTGGCAACATATGAGTACGTCATGTTGCAGTGCCTATGAAGCTAGCTCGCATGTGTGATCCTTCAACACTATTATCCGGAAGCCCGTAGCCACGCCGTGAACTGCTATGCACGGATCTTGCCAGCACAAGATTCATCAACACACCTAATGATGTAGGTGTCGGGGTTGGACCTCTGCACCCGATACGTCCGGCCAATGTTAACGGCGTATCTGGCAATAGCATGCTGGGCGGGGCTCTTGTTAGGGAAGTGTTGCCCTAAGAGTAGAGTGTCTTCATTGAACCCCCACTCGGCCCCTCTGGTTGTGGCCGAATAGCGATGTCGTTGTGACGTCATCCAATATAAAGGCGATGTAAGCAACGTCGGTGGTCACAAGACCACCAACTGCACCTCCCATAGCAGCTTCTCCATCTTCCTCACTTGCAGAACTTGTTGTTTCCACGTCCTCCTCCTCCTCGCTTTCGATCTCTTCCACCTGGTCGGCTAGGTACTCGTGGCAATCAATACAAGCTGCCCACCATCCCTCTACTACTTTGTTGGGCTCGAAATTGTCGGCATGCCTCATCAGGTCTCCATCGTCCACTTCCTCGCCCGCTTCTCCTTCAACACCGGAGACCAATGCAGGGTCCTCACAAGCAGCTTCACCGGAACCACCCACGTCGGATGTCCTCATCCTCTCCACCAACTGAACATAGACCATGGATCGCGCATATATCACAGCAGCAGGGTTGCAAACAACCTCCATGTAATTAGCCCATGAAGCGCCACTTGTTACCTTCATAAGTTGCCAAACGATCTCCCCTGCACCACCCACCACCGAGGCATACAACACATCGATGTGAAGCTTCTTCCTTGTAGTGGCGCGATCGAATGCGGAATGCATGCACCGCCTTAGCTCCGAGATGCTCATGTCCTTCAGACCTGGCGCCCAGATCGCGGTCCGATCATAATTTGACAGGTCCACCCCGTACGATCCGTCGTGTATGAGAGTATTCCCGTGGAACACGAACATACTTTGAATCTCCACCATGAAGTACCTAACACAGGTGCATATGAAGAATGAAACCACTTATATGCAATGCTCATATCATCTAGCAACTACTATCGTATGTTGGGCAGCTTTCTTCAGATGTAACCACTGCTATCGTTTTGACAACATGTTCCAAATTGTTCAAAATTTTATTTCCAATTATATAAATATATTTGGCGAATTATGTGCTAATCACATAATAGCATTTATGACGAACAACGCAGTACATACTATCTACAGATGCTAGAATGTTTGAAGAAATATGGCAACATACATGAAGAATGTGTGAAGAAATATGGCAACATACATGAAATGCACAAATACAGTAGATAAGTTTCCATGAGCTAATGTCTTTAGACATGTAAGTTATTTTCTGTAGTGGGTAAATGGAGCAAAATTTACATAAATAGACATTACGAGCAAATTGGATCGAAAAAATGCAAAGACAATATTATTATGGAAAGTTGCTAATCAACCTTACCTAATCTAGAACATTACAAATTTTACTCGGCAACTTCCGCAACTGCGCAAACTCCAACTGCTCTCTTGTTCGCTTCTCCTTTCTCTTCCTCTCTGGTTCTCTCCTTCCTACCTCGACGAGAAAATAAAAGCATAGGGGAGAATGCGATGGCATCGAGGCTCGTCTCGTTTTATCGCTACGCGGGGGCAGCGGGTGTACAAGCCAGTGAACGCATGGGCTAGCAACGCCATGGGCCGACGTAGCAGGCGCATTCGCGTGGGTCCTCTGGCATGAGAACGGCGCGTGGCGTAGCAGTGTGGCGTCGCGCGGTCGGCGGTGGCGGCGCGCAGCCCGCAGCGCAGCGCCAACGCGCGTGAGGCGCGGGCGGCAGCGGCGCGTGGCAGGAGTGGACAATTACTGCGGGCCCCCGGCGCATCTGCATGGTGTGCTGCTTTAGTGCGGGGGCACAGTAGGTGGGTTGCTGCAGTGTCTAACCGTAGTAAACGAGAGGGCGGGTTAGAAATAGAATTTTACTTAGAAAAATACATTTAAAATAATAAACTCTTGCATTTACTCTCCACCGTATTTACTCTCCACCGACACGGTCAAGTCTTGCGAAAAAAACAATTCGCGCAACTACCCCTCAAATTTCTCTTCGTTTATATCGTCGTCCACCTCACCACGGCGACGACACGGCGACGACTCCGCCAACGCTCCAGCTCTCGCCTCCGCGTCCCTCCCCAAACACTGCCGCGAGCCCGCCTCCGTAGCCACGGGGAACGCCACGAGCTCCCGCGGCGGCGGCCTCCGCCAAAAGGCGAGGGCCGCCGCCCGTCTCGCCAGCTCGACGCAGGGGATGCAGTCCTCTCGGAGTCCGGCGCCCGGGGCCGCGTTCGACCCCTTCGACGTCGAGGCCGACCCGCCGCCGGCGGAGCTGACGCCCGAGCAGGTCGGGCTATGCAAGGAGGCGCTCGCGCACTTCGAGGCGAGGTGCGAGCAGCCGGAAATCTTGTCCGACGAGTTCAGATGCCTCCCGGTATGATTGTTTTATTCTAATTTCTGATCGTTCTGTGTGATAGTTCTGAAATTTGTGCCAATTATTGCATATTCTCTCTGTCCACATGGTAATTTGACATCATCTGATCGGTTTGGGCAGTGACTGCCCTTGTAATTTTCTTGTTGTTTCCTCCATGATTAGGTGTTTTAGCGCTCGTTTTCCTTCAGTGATTGCGCGCTTTCTTGATAGAATATGTCAGGATTTCGCTCTTCGTTCATAATAGCATATTACGCAGCCAAATAAAAAAGTCATTTATCCTTCTCCAGTAATAGAGGCCTGTCTGACTGAACTACCGAATTGTAATCGAAGTAACAGGTGTGCAGTTGAAAATACTTTAGGATGTGCCTTGTCCTTGCATGATTTATGTATTACTTTCCGTAGTGATGCATTGCTTTGAAGTGAAGCATTGGTGTTGGGTTGCTGTGAAGTGAAACTGTGCGGTGACCGGTGGGGGTTCTATGCGATATTATGATATGCCATATATGAGGAAATGAGTGGAAATACGATTTCCCACTTTGGCGCCTTTTGAGATAAAGCTGTTGTATCTTGTTTTCTTGAAACTACATAAGAACTGTCGTTAGTTAACATCGCTATGACACAAGATTTGAATGAGTAAACTGTAAAATAATAGTAGGTTGCAGGGATGGATTGACTCGAGAATGTTTGGCTGTTAGCTGGAGTATATATTATTACTCCTATCAGGCTTGAACTTGATTTGTAAAAGTTAAGGTTCCTAGAGTTTTATTACCATTCTAGATTTAAGGGCCTTAATTGTTCTCTCACTCTTCTACTAGAAATGGATTTAATCATATCCTCGTATATAAGTATTTTGGTATAGAGAATTTCTAGTGTTCTATACCTATGTCCTATTTCTTGATACAATTGTTAATTTGTTATTTGGTTTTTGTAAATTGTCATCGGTAATGTCATGGTTAAATAAACTTAAAAGGAACATTTTGTTTACATGGCTTTGTGGCCAACTGGCCATATCAACAGCTACAAGATCTGATGAACTGACTGTTGTTCTTCACTCCTTCCACTTAAGGGAACATAGATTTCAGGATTTTGTATTTTGTCAAAATTGCATGAAGACAGATATTGTTCGAATATAATTTCTACTGGAATACCTGTTGATAACACAACTCAAATTTGATATAATAAGAACTCATGCAATTGATTTATTTTCGCAACACAATTAGGACTTGTGCTGGTGGAAAATATAGCTTCCTCCTTTTAAGAAATTGTCTTACATAGTATTGCAGTTCATTTCTATTTAATGAAAAAATTAGCCTGTTTTCAACCAGATATCTAGTCAAATGTTCATATCTTATAATTTATGCATCTAAGACATGCTATTAAATTTATTTTAGCTACCATGAAAGTAATACTTTCCTAGTATTTCAATTTCATATTTCATGGTCATGTTTTCAGGACATGAGAACGATGCATCAGGAGCTGATGAAAAGGTCTAGTGTGGCTCGCAATGCTGCTAATAGGGAGAAGAACCGCTATATTGATGTCTTACCATGTGAGACTTTCCACCTGTACTTGTAATTATGGTGACTATTGTTGGCGTGCAACTAGAAAGATCTCGTAGCACTATGAATTTTATTAAATTTGACTCATTTCTTGTCTGTAGTTGATGATACCAGGGTACGGCTAAAATCATCAACAACCAGTCAAACTTCAAGCAATGATTATATCAATGCAAGCTTTATGAAGGTAAAATTTGTATTATCCTTTCTTTTAATGTATCTCTGTTCTTTTTGCCTTTCTGAATCCTGTTTGAGATAATTGAAGAGCAACTTAAGATGCGGTGTATGAAACTTGCAGGCTAGTGATGACAGCAGAGTTGCAAGATTTATTTCCACTCAAGGTCCACTGGTCAAGACATTTGAGGATTTCTGGGAAATGGTTTTTGAAAATCAATGTCCTGCGATTGTTATGGTCACACAGTTTGACAGTGTTAAGGTGCTTGCTTACATTAAACGATCTCCTCAACTTTCATTGAATTGAGCTGATGTTCAAATGTGACCCAGTCATGCTGGTATTCTTACATGTAGAATCTTGCACTTGTATGAACCAGGGAGGCAGAACAATACGAATAGCCAAATTTATTTCTCATAAGTGTATAATGAAATGCTTGTTGTGAATTTCACATCATAAAACCATAGCCTTATCTGTACACCTAATCAATTGTATGAGCTGAAACAGCACAATTGAAGTTAACAATATTACCAAACTACGGCATTTATGCCATAAGAGATCTTAAGCATAAAACATCTCTACAAGATGAAAAAGGTAGCAAACTACGTGATGAAACAACAATGCATATTTGCCATTCTTGTGGGTGAAAACAATAGATCTTGCGCTCAAGAATATAAAGGTAGTTTGCAATTCTAGGAGGATCCTGATCTTCATAAATGCACTCACAAATGGTGAATCTAAGTGAGCATAATCCTCTTATTAGTGTTAAGATTCTGAGTGAAAAAGTAGATCATAACTCCTTGCAAGGAGAAAGGGAAAAACTGGCTAGCCACTAGACCCTGTAAGTCGACTGGCAATACAGTCAACCAACTAACAGGATCCCACTTAGACTAACGATATCTTTTGAGGGGCAAAATGACTGAAAATTCTTGACGGGATTTTTGAAGATGTTCTAGTCCTCTTTATGTTGGTTTTTAAAATTATCCTAACTTGATGTTGGCTTTGCCTCGGTGAATGCATTTTGAAAACAGTAGGTAATACTGACGTAATTCCAACTGTATGCATGCAGCATTCGTAGACAATTTGACATCAAGATCCATTGGCTTTCTCTGTGCTATAGATACACTTTGAAGCATCAATATTTCCTCTGTTTAATGCCTTTTGAAGAAATATATTAATATTTCCTCTAATTAATGCCTTTTAAAGAAATTATATTTTAAATAATGGCAGTGTGATGAGTATCTTCCGTTGGGCAATGGACGAATAGCGTATGGAAAGTATAATGTTGAGATTAGGAAGGCCAAAAGAGATAATCATCAATTATGGTTGCGTGATGTGAAGGTCCAATGCAGCGAGGTAAATAAATTTAAAGACATCCATGTATGCTTTGTATCATTGCTCCCCTTACATTTTTCCCATCAAGTTTTTCCTTCTTCTTTGTCATACATAAAATGTTGAAGATGAATAATGTTCTTGTTCATTCACTTCAGTTCTGTTTTTATAGGTTTTCACAAAAGATTTTCTAAAATATCATATTATTTAATTTAGCTTCTTTTAGAACTTCAGTTTATTTTTCTTCAATATTTTTGTACTTATTTGAATCTTTTACAGTTTTATATTGTTTTCTTGACTTCTACAAAAAAATATAACACATCAACATGTTAGATTGGCATTTATGTTAGCGTAAGGACCATGTCGGCATGCCATGTCTGATGTCACTTCACAATTTTCTAAAGTTTTAGATTGTTTTTGGAACTTTTATTAAATTTGATGTATCTTTTGTACCCATAGTAAACTTTTGCAGTTTATGGTTCTTTTATTATTTGGTGGATCTTTTAAAGAAAAAAAGACAGTGGCATTCTAGATCAGCATTTATATCATCATGCCACGCCACGCCAACAATTTTAAGGTTATATCGTTTTGAAATGAACACATGTTTCCCAACTGAGAAGTTTAGGACCTTTGGTGCATTTTATTTAATTGTGTTTAAGCTTATAGTTTGAAATGGGATTTCTTTAGCTGATGTTTGTGGTTGGAGATCAATCCGTTTTGATGTTTCCGTTAACTTTTCTTTTGGGGAAGGAAGGTGCTGGCGTGCTGCAGCCTGCAGGGGTTGGGGATGCATTTTCCGTTTATTTTTCTTCAGTTCTGCTGTGTTGTGATTTAATATAATAAAATCTGGATTGCTTTTTAGCTACAAGTACATCTAGAAGGTTTTTACGGTTAAAGATCTTCTGATCGCTGATTTTCGTAATGTAGTCAGGCAAGGTTCATTCCGTACTCCATATAGAATATCCTGATTGGCCCGACCATGGAGTGCCAACCAATACTGATGCTGTAAGACAAATCCGAAAACGGTTACATCACATTCAGACAGAACATCCTATAGTTACACATTGCAGGTTTACTTCAACCTGATGCTATGTTACTCTGTGCACATTTTTTTATATTCTCTTAACACTATTTTGGTCTCTTTCTGCAGTGCAGGCATTGGAAGAACTGGTGCTTACATCACTATCCATAGTACAGTTGAGAGGATTCTCATTGGTGACAGAAGCTCTTATAATCTTGTCGAGACTGTAAAAAATTTTAGATCCCAGCGAACTGGAACGATCCAAACCGAGGTGAGCTCTGTTTCATTTTAACTCCTATCACCTGCTTCATCTAAAGTATACACCGAAGTCCAGCATAATTCGAGCACATCAAACTTAGGCCTTGCTAACAAGTGTTTCTCTCTCACATTACGAAATAATTAATGAATCTGTAGCAAAAGTTCTTTTTGTTACAATGCAAGTGATGTGGTACTATTTCAAGGTAAAAATATGCCTGGGATGTAATCCTAATTTGCCTTTATTGTCATCTTACACATGGAGTTTTTAGGATGGTAGATTTCGAGGCGAAGTTACTGGCTGGATGAAATTTGAGAGAATGCATTACAGGGCAAATTAGTAAATTTATGCCACTCTCTGATTCCTTAATTATATGACACTCATAGAGTGAACATATGCTTTGCTGAGCTTGTTTTAAATGCACTGCTTGTGGTAAGTTGGTAGCTGAATGAGCATATGGATGTTATGTATTAGTATTACTGAACTTGCATTCCATGAACGGCCAGGTGCCATGGTCAGTCATTGCATCTGATACTGTTAGCAGTGTTAACAATATTTAGGTTCATCGTGTGAAAAGTGCATAATGTGTTATTATGCGACAACTATATGGATGTTCTAATGGCACATCTGCTTTTCAGCAACAATACATGTTCTGCTATCGCGCAATTGCTGATGAGTTGAAAGATCTTCTAAAGTCAAACCGTTGAGGTATCCCTAAGGTAGGTTGCACGATGCGTACGCAGTATCACTGCACAAACATATGCTTGTATAGTTGTATGGCTAAACTATCTTTCTCAAGTCGCACTCTATGATGTTTCCTTGTAGGAAGAACTGGAGTGTTGGCTGTTAGGTACTGAAACTCTGCTCGATTAGGAGCGAAGATTATAAGGATGCGAAGCCAGAACTAGACAAGGAAGAAGAACTCGGGGAAGAAAATATTAGTATTGATTCCCTTTTCTGTTACAACCTCAAACCCTTTATATATTGCGAAGGCTGAGTTCCAATTGAGACAGTTTGAATTGGAATTGATTCCTAATTGTAACAATGCTTAACGGAAACTAGTCTTTCTATCTGTAACCTTCTATATTAAACACTTGCTATGTGCTTAACGCTTGTATTGGATACCCACAAAACTATCTATAACGCTCCTTTGTCCTTTTGAAATAGCTCGTCCGTGAGCTCATAATCGGGAAATTCTTTGCGAAAATCATCGTGTTTCACTCAGGATTCCACAGGCTCGTGCATTCAATCCGTTTGCCATTGAGCCTGCAATTCCCACACACCACGATTCAATCTGGCATGAAGAATGTTGGCAGGTTGAAGCTGAACCGAAACATGTCCAGGAGTACCATGAAATGGCTTGAGACTGGAAAAGTGGAAGACATTATGAACGCCGACTTGCTCAGGGATCTCCAAGTGATCGCAACCTGACCAATTTTCGAAGGGCACAATTTGACATTGAGGCATGGAGCAATTGAAGATATTTGGCATTGATGTAACCACAGCCACACCCAATCTCCTTGAAATTGTAAACGAATTTCTTGGATGAATTCATTCCGTTCACCCAACAATTGTTGGACTTCATGAACTGCCTCGGCGTCTCCTATATGATGGATTAATGGAGGAGGTTGTCGCCCATAAACGACTTTGAAAGGGGTGGCTTTGAGAGTGAGTGATAAAACGTGTTGTAACAAAATTCAACCCAAGCTAGCCATTGAAGCCATGTCCTCACACAATCTCCACATGAACAACGGATATACATCTCAATGGTGTTAACCAGCTCAGTTTGCCTATCGGATTGCGGATGATACGGTGTTCATTTGCAGTTTCACACGGCTAATCGAAATATATCTTTCCAAAAATGACTAGTAAAATTTTGTCACTATTACTAACAATAGACTCCAAAAACCCATGTAGGCGCACAATATTGTAAAAAAAAAAACTAGTCCACGAATTGAGCCGTAAATGGATGACTTAAAGTAATAAAGTGAGCATATTTCGAAAACCTGTCGACGACTGTCAAGATAACTGATTTGTGTGCAACTTTAGGTAACCCCTCGATGAAATCCATGCTAATGTCAGCCCAAACGCGATGAGGACCCAAAAGAGGCTGAAGCAATCATGTCGGATGCAACTGTTCTAACTTACACCGCTGGTAAGTGATACAGTTGCGAATAAATACTTAAAGCAAAAGTCGGCCTCTTGGAATATAGAAACATGCTTGTAGACGATGCCAAGTCTTGGCAATGCCCTCATGACCCACTGAATGTGCAACCAAAAAGAGGTGGTGAAGGTCAGGGAAATCAACTAGAACAAATATGTGGCGACGAAAAAGCAAAAGGCCATCAACGAACTCCCATTCAGCCGAGAGAGTACCAGCACTCCATTCGTTGTACTTGTTGTTTCAGGACGGATGCGATTTGAGTTGACAGCTCAGGTCGTCGCAATAAGCAAAATCGGCCGACGAAATTGTATGCAAAGTGAGATCCTCATGTTGACGTGAGAGCGCATCCGCCACAATGTTGTCTTTGCCTGGTTTGTATTCTACGGTATAGTCATAGCTGAGAAGTTTCGTAAGCCACCGGTGTTGCGGCACCATTGTCAACCTTTGATCCAACAAATATTTCAAACTATAGTGATATGTCTTGACCTGAAATGTATGGCCCTAGATGTACGGACGCCAATGTTGGACGGCGTAAACAAGCCCCAAGAGTTCGCGTTCATAAGCGGGAAGTTGAGCTTGATGAGCAGCTACCGTTTTGCTGAAAAATGCAATGGGTCAACCGCCCTGGTGTAGTACTACCCCAAATCTAGTACCAGAAGCATCACAGTCAATAACAAAGTCCTTGGCGAAATCTAGAAGTTGCAGAACAGAGGCCGTGGCAATGATTTGCTTCAGAGCATCAAAAGCGACGGTGGCTTCCTCAGTCCATCGAAAACCATCCTTGCATAGAAGTTTGGTGAGAGGAGCTGCAATATGTCTAAAATCTTGGATAAATTTGCAATAGTATCTGGCGAATCCTAAGAAACCGTGCAAGTTGTGGATATCACGAGGGCGCGGCCAATTGAGCACCACTGATACCTTGGCCTGATCCATGGCCACCCCGTTGGAAGAGATGGCATGTCCCAGATAAGCTATTTGTTGTTGTCCAAAAATACACTACTTTTGATGGAGGTATAACTTGTGAGTAGTCATAATCCGCAGCACTTGGCGAACAAGTCAAAGGTGCTCCGCCCAAGTCCGACTGTAAATTAAAATGTCATCGAAGAATACGAGAACAAACCGGCGGAGGAAAGGTTGTATCGAGTTCATCATCATCTAAAATGTAGATGGAGCATTGCAGAGACCAAAGGGAAGCACTAGGAATTCAAAATTTCCATGGTGAGTCCAGAAAGTTATTTTAAGCACATTGTTGGTAAACATACGAATTCGATGATAGCCACACCGTAAGTCCAATTTGGTGAAATAACAGGACCCTTCCAACTCATCCAATAGCTTGTCAACATGCGGAATCAGAAATTTTTCCTTGATCGTGTGTTCATTTAGATCTTTGTAATCCATGCAAAATCTCCACAAAGCATCCTTCTTGCTAACGAGAGGACTGGTGACGAAAACTGGGATGAACTCGGACGGATGATACCTTGAGTCAACATTATGGCGCACTGGCGTTCGATTTCATCTTTCTGAATGAGGGCATATCAATAAGGG
The DNA here is from genome assembly GCA_036346395.1 of Hsuehochloa calcarea. Classification (NCBI taxonomy): domain Eukaryota; kingdom Viridiplantae; phylum Streptophyta; class Magnoliopsida; order Poales; family Poaceae; genus Hsuehochloa; species Hsuehochloa calcarea. The sequence continues at coordinate 5,628,724 of CM070615.1, read as the reverse complement.
CATACTGAAATAGCCGGTGCGTTGGGGGTAAGACTAATTCGATGATCGCATGATCGGGCGGGAGGGAGTCCCGATGGTTCCACGAACTTATGTGCAAATTAGGCCAAGAGAGTTGCCATGAGATCATCATCGATGGCTTCTGTAACATGGCTGCTGACACGGACGGATCATGAAGACCAGTCCACATAACCCGTACGCCCAATATGAGAACTATCGCTAGGCAAAATTCCACAAGACGGCCCCCAATGTACTCAACCATTGCATCCCCAAGATGACATCGAAGCCGGAGAGGGGAATGATGTGAAAATCCGCTGCAAACCTAGACGGGGTGATGGTCTGTGCAGTTGGATTGGCAAATTGAGTCCAGACACACAGGCTTGATTGAGGAAATTATGGGTTGATCCCGTGTCGAATAAGGCAGTACCCTCAAAATCGCCGATGCACACCTTCAATTGCATCGTCTAGGCAGCGCAAATACCCGTGATCGCGAGCAAAGAGATCTCTGGTTCGGTCTCATCGGGTTGCTGGTTGTCCAACCGGTCCCCAGTATCTAGGTCGACTTTGGGTTCCAAACAAAACAAACGTTTACAGCGATGGCCCGTCATGAATTGTTCATCACGGTTGAAGCACAAACCTCGTTATCGCCGATCAGCCATCTCTGCGGTGGACAAGCGACGAAAAACCCTCTCGTGTCTCAGTGGTTGCCAGTGGGGCTATTGGCGGTGGAGTTGGTGGGGTTGCTGGAAGTGTCGATGGAGCGCGGGGTGGCGGTGGAAGCCACGCTCGGGGGCCCAGTTGTTGTCAGATTTGCTACAGTGGGCTAGAGCCAGTCATAAGCACGCGCCAAGTTCATTTCTTGCTGCAGGGTAGTAGGTCCTTCCAATTCCACATGTGTACAAACCGGTTCCGTGAGTCTCGCGGTGAATAGCTCAATCTGATGAGTCCGCGATAAGCCGATAGTATGACATAAAAGATCGGTGCATTTTTGTTGGTACTGTGCCAATGTGCCGAGTTGTTGGAGGTGTTTGATGGTTCCCAAAGTATCCCAAAGCTCATCGAACAGTAGTGTTTAAACACCGCCCAAGAGATCATGCCTTCATCTCGTTCTAGTTGATAGAACCATGCACTACTACAGAAAAGTACACCACAGACAAACCATCTGTGATATGGTTATCACATCATTTTTGATATTCAACAGACGGTTTGTAAATAGGAAACTATCACGACGGTTCGTGATATACGCGTATCACGATGGTACTATTTTGTTGTTGATATTTGACGGTTTGTAAATAGAACCGTCGTGATATCGCGTAATAGTGCCCCTTCACGTAATAGTGTTTCAACCAAAAACCGTCTGTGATAGTTCATTTATACCTAATTAATTTTTTTATTATTTTCGGCTAGCCTCAGGAATTGCTAGCCATGCCCTCTAAAAATTGAAATCAGATACATCACACAGATGAATCAACTATTGAGACAACTTAAAGTGATCATTTAAAACTCAAAATCAATTACAAAATATTATGTTCAAGTATATATTGTCGTTAGATTTACAATTGAATTACAACTACTCAAAATGATCAATTACAATTGAATCAATATTTTTAAGGTCGTTCAACGGTGTAGACGGAGTGAAACTCTCCGTTGACATTAACGATCTCCATCTTGATGAGGGCGCAGAGCGTCCCTCGAACCTCCGAGACCTTCTTCATAGTGAGTGCATCTAAATCTATAGTCAAGTCATGTCGCTAGCATGAGTAAAGTAGTAAGTATATATATATTTATATTTATATTTAGGAAACAATTATTGCGAGATTGACAAACCTCGGGAGTCTTCATCTTAGCACTAACCAATTGCCACATATGATGGCAAATGTAGAATGCACATAGGTGATCTTGTTTGTGCTGGCGGTACTGCAAAAATAGAATTTCATATGTAGGTACAGTCAATTCTAGACGCATTATTACGAAGTATGATATAGCATTATTGTGTTGTAGCTCGTACCTAAAATCGTGTCCTGTGTTGTAGTGTGGCGCTAGATCCTTTATATAGCCCTCCCTTTGCAACATAGTTGATGAACGACCTGCATGATTGTAAAAAGTTATCCTTGGCCATTTTAAAAGAAGGAATACTACAATAGAGTTATGTATGGAGGAAATGAGCATACCTGTCGAGTATTTCTTTCAGAAGGGTGAAGTCGTGGTTTTTGTTTAGTAGGGAATCAAGGTATATTACCTTGTTCCTCTTTGGTATAAGAACTAATAAGATCCAGTGGAACCTACTCATGTATGTCGCTACAGTCATAAACTAAAGCTCGTGCTGCATAAAAGTATAAATGAAATTTGTATAGTAAGTAGTGAAGCATTTACTTCTGGTTGTACAACACCATTATGTAGTCTTTGTCGTCCTGAGCAAGCAATCCGTCGTTATGTATTTGATGACGTAGGATGCGTCTTCATTGATGGTTTGCTCAGAGATGACGTGTGGGTCGAGGAAACCCACCTGTTCATTCCGTCGATGGACATGTTTCATCATGTATCTATACATAAGCAATGAGTTGTGGTATTTATCGACATTACATGAGTGTAGAACTTGATTGTACACATTTACAGTGTCCAGCATTGTATAAGTGAGGCGTCGATGGCAGCGAGGTTGAATAGGTCGAATAAGGCGTCGAAGCCCACGACGAAGTGGCCCGGCTCATGGAATAAATGCTCCTTCGTGTATCTGACGGTTATCCAGTATCACACCCCTTCTGTTGGGTCTTCAAAATGTACCAAACATGCAAAGATTGACAAGCTACTCCAGCGCATTCTAGCACTGTGTCAGGGGCCAATGGACTTCCGATGGAGTATTTTCCAAACTTGGGAGGCGCCTTAATGTTCTTCGATTTCGATTTGGCCTTAACAAGTTACCTGCGACACGTCTTCCCATGAGACTACTCAGGAACCGATACGATGACACGCTTTTCTTGTTCCTTCAGCGTCTTCTCCATGGGAACTGATGAGGCGGCCTTTTGAAGTGAAGGATGAGGTGGAGTCATTGGGGGTCCTGTTGGAGAGACATGATCGTGTCGAGATTGTGGCACCGTAGGGTCCTAGGCGATGTCCTTCTTAGGCCACTTGATAAAAGTATACATGGCATCCCCTAGTGTTCTGATGTCTTCGTTCGGGCGAATCTCCAGTGGGATGGCTATGAAATTATAATGTACCATGTCCACCTGGACCCTGGCGTAACCCTACGTCAACTGGGCACCGTGCTGCACTGCCCCTTCCTGGTATGGATACACCATCCCCCGCCCAGTCTCAATAGGAATGGACCCAACCATCCTCACTTGGAGCTTGCAGGGCGTCGACTCCTACAAAATGATACGCAATTAGCTAAGGTGTCCTATAGGTCTATCTTTGGAGCATTCTAAAGATGTACATTACCTTGATGTCGTCGATAGGTAATTGGACGTCATCATGTCTAGAATTATGTGTGGACGCGACGCTACTCCGATGTTGAGGAGGACTGGCTCCCAAAATAATGGGGGCGGCTTGTGACTGGTTCAGGAGTTGATTTATTTAATCCTGCAATCTTGTATCTGACCTTGAATTTTTTTCAGTAAGCACTTGTTCCAACCGGGCGTCGTGCTCGTCCTTGGATATCTTCCTACTCCTGTACGTGTCAGAGTCGTGTCAGAATCCATCCCTCCAAGGTACGTAAAGCCCAACACCTCGCGTGTGACCCGGGTGCTCCTTGTTTCCCAGGGTCGTAGATAGTATATCCTTCTCCCTGTCCGCTTCGAAGGAACCTTCGAAATATGCGAAAGTTAATGCTTCCTGCAAGAGGTCATCATGTTATTATAGACACTATGAAGTTATGAATTTATTAACAACTACGTAGTTCGACATATTTACCAGACGTTGGGACACTGTCTCGTTTGCCGGGTTTGTGAAAGAGATGCCGCCTGAAGACGTGGCTAATGCCCTCGCTCTTAACCAGGCTCAAGCGCGCTCATCTGAGATCTCAGCAAATGGCCTTATAGCGCTATCGTCCTTCGTTGCCCATTGTGTGGTTTTACCTGCGTACCCAACGGTGCTGAGTTTGTGGGGGTGAGTGTTTTGTGCTTGGAGAGCTTTGTGCGCCGCACTTTGCTCCTGAAATTCAGCTGTCGTCTTCATCCACACAAAGGCGTCCCATATATCCCGCGATAAGAAATGATACTTCGTCAAGGGCGCCCGACCTGTGTTCACGTACTTCGTGACAGGTGTGCTCTTGAAGGTCCTCCACGCATGTCCCATCACGAGCGACGCCTGTCGTCGTATGTGTTCTGGTCTGCTTCTGGGATAAAGAACGAGCCTGAAATTTTAGTCAACAACTGGCCTCTCTCTACATCCGCCAGAGACTTCCAATTTGTTGTGGTGATGGGGACCCGTTCCCTTCCAAGTACCCCACAGATGGTCCGGAATCTCGTCGCTGCTTTCTTGGGACTTAGAGGGATCCCAGCGTCACTGACCTCCGTGACAGTCATTCGCCCGCGGGCAATTTCGATATTCCTCTACCATCTCGCTTACGTACCACTTTGATCGGAGATCCAGACGCATTCGGCGACATCGATGACGGCAAAGATGGTGCCTCTGTCATCTCGCTTACTTGCTATCTATATAAGTTACATACGTAATGAACTAAAATTTCATGGATTGCAAGTTGATATCCATAATATTTAAAGAAAGATACAAACATAATACCAAAGAAACAATTATGACTACTTACAATGCTATGGATTGCACTTGACAAAGTAGTCTTACTCAGCAAACAACATCAGATATATGTAACATTTAAAAAAATTATGGAAAATTTGAGGTATTTTCTTATAAATATGCCATGTTAGCATATTTATTAACAAGCACCCTTGAAAGGCAATAGTAGGGTTACACAACTTAAAATCTAACGTTGAGAACATTTTATTCCTACTTTCCAATAAAATAAAAATTGACAACTCTAAAGTTGCTACATGGGAACAATCAATAACCATACAAAGGACATAATAAAATTAATAGAACAATGACAATAGGTTATTATAGCACACAGAACAGATCAAGGTATACACAAAAAGACTATAGTAAAGCCCAAATCTCTAATTCTTTTCACTACAGAAGAGATCAAGGTATTCATAATTGACCTCCAATTTGCCTAAATAATTTACTTTTACTAGAGACCCTAATTGATATGGTCTATTCATCATCCTTTAGTATACAAAGTTGCACATATGTACATACTTCTAGCATTTTCTAATTAACCTTAATGATTCATATACTACCATGGAGTATTCATCTGAGCCAGCTATTTAGTTAAATTCTAGCTATTTCCAATTATCTATTAACTAATCTAATCGCTAACTGCTAGCTATACCTCTATTTGCTTGTCTTGCCTAACTTATGAACTGATACGATTATCCCTGCATTTGCTCACTAGATGATGATAACCTACTGGAAATTTCTAACCAAACCTGTCTTTGCAATTTACTCTGTAAAACACTTACTAACAATCCTCATTAGCCCTCAACTTACCTAAGCTAATCCATGCTAACTAGCTTGCTAATCAAATGTATATATATACTTATCTACAATATTGAACATCTTACTACCAACCTAATCCAATGGATCTACTGCCATACACTCATACTTACGCAACTTAAAGTCTAACCTTGGGGGAGGATGCTTCGGACGCTGGGGAGGTCGGGGTCGGGGAGAAGGGGCGTCAGGGAGCATCAGGGGCGTCGGGGTCGTGGAGAAGGGGCATCGGGGAGGCGGGGAGTACAGCAGGGGCGTCAGGGTCGGGGAGGCCAGGAGTACCAGGGGTGTCGGCGTCAGGGAGGCAGGGAGTAGCAGGTCGGCGTCGGGGAGGATGTTTCGGCCGTTGGGAAGGTGAAGGGGCGAGAGTAAGGAGTGTGACGAGTTAAGGGTGCTCAAACCCTATCAATTCCGCTTAAATAAAGGGATATCACAGACGGTTCTACGATGGAACCATCTGTGATGACTTATCACAAAAACCCTAAACCCTCATATCACAAACGGCTCCATAAACGAATCGTCTATGATGACTTAGCACAGAAACTCTAAACCCTCATATCACAGACGATTCCATAACAAAACCGTCTGTGATATTGTCATATCACAAACGGTTCCAAAATGGAACCATCTGTGATGACCTATCACAGAAACACTAACTGTCATATCACAGACGGTTCTATTATGGAACCGTCTGTGATGACTTATCACAGACGGTTCCATAAACAAACAATCTGTGATAACTTCCTAACACAACTCCAAATCAATTGACTGAAATTTCATTTGTCTTAAAAAATTCATATCTAATACAACTCAACTCCAAATCAAGTGAAACCAATTTTGATACTCCACATTACAATGAAGTCCACATTGACATCAATATCATAGATGACAAGTCCATAACACATGACAATTCCACGTTAACATCAAATTACAATTGAATAAATTCTTAATTAAAATATAGCCCTTCGTGATGATCGACACGCATATAGCTAGCTTCTGAAGGGTTACGGGTAAGCGCTACGATAGCACAAAATAAAAATTTACCGCGCAACCAAGGAACCTCCGCAAGTAATAGATCACGAGATTACCGCTAGACGCGCCGACTCGAAGCGGAAGTAGAGTCGATGTAGCGAATAGATGCGGTCGTAGTCATACTCGCCGCGTGACTGCTCCTCCGAGTAGTCGTACGCTTCGCGTCTGCTCCTCTGAGTAGTCGAACTCGCCTCGCAACTTCTCCTCCTACTCCGGTGATCGTCACGAGTTGCGGATCGTCCTAGCGCTGATGCTTCGTAACAGCACCTCCGAGGTATCCACACATACAGGGTAGGAACACCACGTCGCTGGTGTGCTAGCACCGGCAACGTGGTTGAGGATGGCGTGGCTATTAGGGTTTTGGGAGTTCTTCAAAAACCGTGCTCCACCCTATGCCACCGCCTCTCTTTATATAGGCATCCATGATGGGTCTCTTACTCGAGGCCCATTAGGAACTCATATTCTATACGAATTTGGATCACCATCCAAATCAAATCGCCAGCCCCTTAAGTGTGCAACCCTACAGGTTCTTGTGCGATTGGTTGTGACTCAGAAACTCTTTTCCGACCACTAGTCGTCAGTGGCACCTAGCAGCACGTAACGATTCCCAAGTACACAAAGAATATATCGGACGAACCTTAACGTAATATGATCTATGATCAGGTCCTCATCACTTATGATCAGTTCATATCTCTATACGACCAGTCTATGATTACGTTCGACTAGTCTACGACCAGATCGTATCTCCATACGACCAGTCCGTAACTGATCAAACTAAGTGACCTACTCATGCATTCTCCCTTTGCCTCACGATGTCTGGTTGAACTCCAGGTGAGATATGGTGTCATCCATGGACTGTTCAATACTTTCTCGATCGAGTGTCGGATAACTTCATGTGGTCGACACTTCGACCACTAGTGGCATGGCCATGCACTTTCTTTATCCGATCACCACGAGGGGCTCAGAGACATCTCTCCTGTTATGCAAAGAGGGGCAAATCCCATCTCGACCAGTCACATCCCTCCGCATATTTCATAGCATACCCGAAAGCTACCTTTATAACTACTCAGTTACGGAGTAGCGTTTGGTAACCCCTAAGAGTGCTATTACACATGTAGGGAACCATGTTGTTCTCAAGTCTAAGGATTATACATCATCATTACTTGAGACCAACTAATGACACATAGATTCATAATAATCTCAATAGTGTCTCAATGATGGGTCTATCTAGCTCCATGTTCTCTAACATGTGCTCACATTACTGATTCGATATCTCTATATCTATGACCGGTGAAACATGACCATCAATCAATACATGTGCTGGTCGTAGAGTCACGGTTGTTCCGACCAATGACATTTGACTAGGGATACATTTAGAATGATATCATATAAGTTAATGAGTTTCACCAACAAGTCACATACTCATTGATCTATAACTGATGATTCATTCAGGGAACAAGATAACATATTATCCAATATCATGAACATAAGGAAATATAATCATCTCTGTGATTGCCTCTAGGGCATATTTCCAATAGCTTCTTCACTGGGTTCTTCCTCGAGTCTGATGTTGTCTCCGAAAGGAGGCAACTCGTCAAATTAATTATACTCTTCCTCATCCACGACATTCTCAACTTCGACAATCCTTTTTTTCCATGAAGAACTACGTGGCGGTTATTATTTGTTGGGTCCGTTACATAAAAAACCTAAATAATTTTCTTAGCGAGTACGAATGGTTCGTCCTTATATCCGACACGTTTGAGGTCCACATTAGTGATGTCGTACTTGTCGACCTTCACACCTGCGGAAGTTTAACCCAATGGCATCGAAGCAGGGGGTCTTGAAAAGTACGTAGTCGAGCTCACAGATCTCCTTTACGAACCCATAGTAGGAGTTCAACCCATGTGCCACGGCGGTATTGAACTGCTCATGAAGCGCATCTATGCGGACACCACTGTTCTGGACTATGCTCCTACTATCCCGAGCTGACGTATAAAATGTGTACCTATTTATGTCGTATCTTTGCCATATCACAATTGAAAATTTTGGTCCTTTTGCCAACCATAGCAGCATATCATCACTTGATGACCTCCCTGTGAATCGCACCTTTAACCATTCGTTGAACCGACAGTTGTGCTCTCTCGTGATCCAAACCTCCGACCGGTTTGGATTCTGTTGGCGTACCGTGTCTTTGTGCTCGTCGATGTACAGGGACACTTGGGTCATGTGTTGTAAGACCGTCAAATGGGCTTGTGCGTACGTATCTAGATCAGGAGTGATTACTTTCCTTCCGATAGTCCGATACACTCCAGTCTACCCTCATGACGAGATAGAGACACATCTATCGGTTCCACCTGAGCCATGTAGTCGACGCAGAACTTAATGACCTCTTTGGTTGCATAACCTTGATGATGCCGCCCTCCGGCCGAGATTGATTTCGTACATAGGACTTAAGAATTCACATGTATCTCTCGAACGGGTACATATGACGTAGGAACACAGGGCCGCATATCTTTATCTCTTTCACAAGGTGAACAATGAGATGGACCATGATATCGAAAAATGACGGAGGGAAATACATCTCAAGATGACATAGAGTCGTCACCACCTCGGCCTGCAGAGCATCTAGTCCTCCAGGATTGATGACCTTCTGAGCAATTGAGTTAAAGAAATAACACAGCCTAAAGATTGCCACTCGGAGCTTGTTCGGCAAGATACTCCTAATTGCAACAGGAAGTATTTGTGTCATCAGCACATGACAATCATGAGACTTCATACCAATTAATTTCAAATCTTCCATGGAAACAAGTTTCTTAATATTGGCGGAGTAACCGGACAGAACTTTCACACCATGCAAGCTTTGGCACAGTTCATTTCTCTTGGCCTTGGACAAAGTGTAGCAAACTGGGGGAAGGTACGTTCGTTCTTTATCGGTCCTTATGTTCATATCAACCAAGTCACGTCGTGTGTTAACTCCATTCTTTGTTTTGTCACTAATGTTCAGTAAGAGACCAATCAAGCTATCACATACATTCTTCTCCACGTGCATGACATCGATGCATTGGCGAACTTCTAAATGCTCCCAATAAGACAAGTCCCAAAAATTGACGCCTTCTTCCAGATGTCTTTCTAATGGGTCCTTAATTTACGTCCCTTCTCAAGCACAACATCGATATCCTTAACCATATCATAAACCTCTTTCCCTCTAAAAGCCCTTGGAGCTGAACCATCCTCCTTATTTCTGTCAAATTATTTCTTCACCTTGCGGTATAGGTGAATCCTAGGAAGGAACCTACGGTGACGTATATGCACAGTTTTGCGTGAGTTGTTGAGCCATACACTCTCGGTACCATCTAAGTAGTGCGAACAAGATTTGGCTCCATTTGTACTGAACCCCGACAGGTTACCAAGGGCAGGAAAATCATTGATGGCGTGTAAAGTAAAGTTCTCTTGTTTGTACGCATCCCATAGTTTCACCCCTTCGTTCCACAGTGTCACCAGATCTTTCAGCAATGGTGCTAGGTACACATCAATATCGTTCCCAGGTTGCTTTGGCCCTTAGATAAGTAGTGACATCAAAATGTATTTCTGCTTCATACACAGACAAGGAGGAAGGTTGTAAATACATAGATTCACGGGCCAAATGCTATGTCGGCTGCTCATGTTACCGAAATGGATCATTCCATCTGTACTCAACCCTAACATTATGTTTCTCGGTTCTACACCGAACTCTTCGAAGTTCCGATCGAAGTTTCTCGACTGGGCAAAATCAGCAGGGTGTCTTAGCTTTCCATCCTTCTTACGCTCCTCTGAGTGCCAACGCATCAATCTTGCCTTCTTTCGATTCGCAAATAAACGCTTCAAACGTGGGATCACAAGCAGATACCACAATATCTTAGTAAGAGGTTCTTGCTTCACCTTAGTAGTATTCTTACGTTTGTATTGGGATGCTTTGCACACAGGACAATAATGCATGTTTGCATACTCTTTACGGTAGAGGATACAATCGTTCGAATATGCATGTATTCTTTCTACTTTCATTCCTAATGGATAAAAAACCTTCTTGGCTTGGTAGGTGGTGCTGGGCAACACGTTTCCCTCGGAAGAATGTCCGCTAGGAGACCTAACAACGTAGTGAAACTCTTGTCAGACCAACCATTGCTTGCCTTCAATTTCAGCAGTTCAAGCACGGTTGACAACTTTGTGTATTCGGCTTGCAGCCAGGGAACAAAGGTTTCCCCGAGTCCTCCATTAAGCCCTCGAATTTACAAAACTCTCTCTCACTGTAGTTCTCTTCTGCATCGCGTAGCATCTGATCCAGATTGTCATCATACGACCTATCCTCATCAAAAGCACAGTCCACATCTGGCATATCGTTGACTTCCTCGGCGATATCGTCATTATTAACTTCATGTATGATCTGCTCTTCACCGTGACTGGTCCAACATGTATACCCTTTTTGGAAACCCCTTCGAATCAAGTGAGCTTCGATTTGCCCTGGGTTGTCAAATATTTTTAGATTACCGTAATCAATGCATGGACAATACATAAAGTCTATCCCCTTCTTCAACATATCCTGCTCGGCGGCTCTTCTAAAAGCAAATACGCCATTAATATACTCTTCACTCACACGGTTCTCAACGTACATCCAATTTCATTCCATCTACACTACGCACATAATAAATTAGTATTAAATTATATTAATACACCGCAAGTACTCTAACTATTAACCAAACATACTAAAATTTATTAGTGATTAATCTAGAGCAAATATAAAGGGTTATGTACAGATCGTTACCCTCGAGCTCACGACGAATATCCCGCGAGATCTCCTCCCTTTCTTCCTCCTCTCTTCCCTTCCTCCTCTCTTTGATCCTTTCCTTTTCCTCCCTACCTCATTTCTTCCCTTCCTTCTCCTCTCCAAGTTGGCGCAGTGGGGGAGGAGGCAGCAGGGTGGAGGCTCAAATGGGAATGGGTAGGGGGTCTATCGGGACCATGTATTATATAATGTGAGCATATCACAGACGGTTTCTAAATACAACCGACGGTTCTTGCTCAGAACTATCTGTGGTGACTTAGAGTATCACAGATGGTTCTTGCGCAGAACCGTCTGTGATACTTCATAGACGGTTGTATTTACAAACCGTCTATGACATGTTCATATCACAGACGATTCTCTTGGAACTGTCTGTGATAGGTCCATATCACAGACGATTCGTCTTGGAACCGTCTGTGATTATTTTATCATAGACGGTTTCAAAGAACCGTCTGTGATGAGGCGTCTTCTATAGCTTGTTTTGTAGTAGTGATGAGTGGGTAACCAAAGAAAGGTGGAAAGCAGCCATCCAGACCTTGTCTTCGTTAGGCGTTTGATAGGCACGAAAGTAGTGCTCACACTTGGTTAACCATGTGATGGGATCCTTGGACCCGTCATACATCGGTAGTTCCAGGCGAGGCAGGCAAGGTTGGTCCAGGTGGAAGCGAGATGTCTCCTGGCGCTGGTGATAACCCTGCTGGTCGTTAAGTGTTTCCCCGGGAAAACAACGTCGTTCAGAGCATGCTAGAGCCTGGTGAGCATCATATCTGGTGGTTGGAGGAAACTGAGTGTCGAAAGTTGTCACGGATGCGTCTTCGACAGATGAGGGTGGCGGGAGTAGGCATGCTCCGCTTGATGCTGTAGGCATCTGGCCGAGTGGAAGCATGGTGGAGGTTGGTGGTGACCCTCGTAGGACGTCGAACATATGGCGCATCTCCTTGGCCAGATTGTCGAGGCGTTGATCGGAGGCCAACTGCTGATCACGGAACTACTATTCGTTGGTGGCTTGAAGGTTGGTGATGGCCTGAAGGAGTTCCGACTGAGCCTGTTCCAATCTATCCAGCCGAGCGTCGGATGGTGGATCATTTTTGGGTGGCATGGTGGGCGGGATCGGTGTCTTTGATACCAATTTGTTAGGTACCGAAACTCTACTTGAATAGGAGCAAAGATTATAAGGATGCGAAGCCAGAACTAGACAAGGAAGAAGAAGAACTTGGGGAAGAAAATATTAGTATTGATTCCCCTTTTTTGTTACAACCTCAAGCCCTTTATATGTTGCGACGGCTGAGCTCCAATTGAGACAGTTTGAATCGGAATTTATTCCTAATTGTAACAATGCTAAACGGAAACTAGTCTTTCTATCGTTAACCTTCTATATTAAAAACTTGCTATGTGCTTATGCGATTCGGACGCTTGTATTGGATACCCACAAAACTATCCATAACACTGCCTTTTTGTCGCCCTTCTATTTCTATAATCAAATCCAATGCCGGATATGTGCATAGGCCGTTTTTATTTTTTTACTTGAACTGAATTATTTGAAGCTTGTCGCTTTTGTTAGGTGTGACATTGCTTGTGAATGTATTGACTGCATCGGGATCACGATGCCACCTCATTTTCTATGTGATCTCTTCTATTGTTGTTACTACTGTTCGTCGAATAAAAAGAATCAAGCACACATAATAACCCATTTGTATTTTCTTATTCCGGCCACTTATGCAAAATGGTTAACATGGTTATTGCTTATGGACACCTTGGCCTTCTATTTTGGTGATCCTACCTATCAACTAGCAAAGTGGTACTAGTTTTTCATGCACTCACTCGCACACACATATGCCCGGCGTTCTCGTCGGACAAACATATCCATACTATGGCAAATGATCAGGACCTCTCCTCTCGACACGGGTCGATACGTCCAGTCCAACACACGTGTCATGCCATGTGTCTACTTATCTGGGTACATGTACTATGTGTCATATACCCGCACCTGTGACCCGCTCATAGGTGTAGTCACGAATGTCAACTTTGATACATTTGTAACGGTACCACCAAAACGGCTTAGACCTATCGGCGTATCGGATAGACCATACACAAAATAACCCATTTGAATTTTCTTAATTCACTTATACAAAATGGTTAACCCATGGTTACTGCTTATGAACACCTTGGCTTTATATATTGGTGTTTTTGCCCGTCAACTATCAAGGTAGTACTAATCTTTCTTGCAATCACTCACACACACACGTATATATAGACCATATATGGGTTATATTCTTCATGGGCTAGGATACCACAGATGATCATAGGCTCGACATCAACCAGTTAACGTTGCACAATTATTTCCTTTTTCCGTTTCCTCGAAAAAAGAAAGAAAAAAGAGCCTGAAATAGGTACTACTACTACTACTACTATACCGTAATTCAGCAACCACACTCCGGCCAGAATATTTTTTATGATTTAATCTATTTTTAAAAATATTTTAAAGATAGCATCTAAATAACTTTATTTTCAATTCTAACCCCTTTGACCACACCACAACACGTGGGCTGAAAAAAACATATTGTCACGTCACTGACCTCGTCGTGACAAACGAGTGCTGTCACGCCGCCCCACTTGGCGTGATAAGACTTAACCCTAAAAAAGGATGCGCGCTGGCTTGGAGTGCTATCGTGGCAGTTTTGGCCATACCGTGGTACGTGATGTGATAAAGAGTTTTTGTCACGCCGCGCGTTGTGGTGTGACCAAAAGAATTAGAATTTGAAATAAAGTTAGAAAAATTTGAAATAAAGTTAGAAAAATATTATCTTTAAAATATTTTTTAAAAATAGATTAAATCATAAAAAATCCTTCAGGCATCGGCCGGCAATTACAGAATGCTGATAGATGGATAGTCGTGTTCAATTGTGTTCTTTGTCTTGCGACAGACTTCTCCATTAGCCATTCTGATCTTTTCGTCAACATGCTTGCGGTTACTATCTTATTTTTGACATTGAAAATTAGGAAATTAAATAATTAATCTTATTTTATTACTTTTTCTTTTTAACCAAGAAGACTCTTTCAAATCTCAAAAAATCTAATATAATAATAACTTTATTAATTTTATTTTTGGTAACATACTTTGGGATGTTACAATCATTTGCGTATAGATTAACCCTTCAGTCTGATCAATGTTAGTGTGAACTAAGTTTTATGTATACGATGAACTAAGTATGAATGTGTGATGACTTGTGATTTTGTGAGTTATGACTTATGAGCTAAATATGATAAAATAAGTGTTATGTTTGTGATGAACTAGTTAATGCAACTTGCTAGTGCCAATGTTTTGTGTGGTTGATAGAAATATGAACAATTCATGAATGTTTGCATCAAATAAACTAATTATGTATTTTTGTTAATTTTTGGTAAATAATTTAAGGGGTTTTCATGTTCCGAAAAATATCCGCGACCGTATTCGTTTCAATTCGTATTCGTATTCGATATTATTTGTATCCGTATCGTATTCGTATCCGAATTTGAAAACAAAATATGAAAATAAATATAGCAGAACCATTATCCATCCGTATCTGATCTGTTTTCACCCCCTACGCGGTAGGGATGCTTTTTTTTGCCATTTCATTTTCATACAGGCCTAGTTTTTGCTATTTTATTTAAAAAAACATATCATTTTAGGCAAAGGCTATTCTAATGGATGGAACAAGTTACTAGTTACTTAAGCATGAGCAAAGGGTGTCACGTGTCAATGTTGTGGTATCGTTGGGGTGGATTGCTTACTTTCAAAGACAGAAAAAGAATACATGATAATTGTATAAATCATGTCCTGGAGAGAGATTATTCAACTAATATTACGGTTTACAGGTAGATGAAACTGAAGATCTTGCCCAGATCCACCGAAAGCATTGAGTTCTGATCAGATTGTCCAATAAGCTCATGCAGTTTCGCCACTTGTAGTGTTCGTGTGGTGATGTCTGAAGCATCCGTATAGCTGTTCTAGCCAGGGGCGGAGTTGGGCCTCGGGCCCCGGGCAATGGCAGCAAAAAATATCAGATAAAAAAATAAAAATCCATAAAAAAATAAAAATTCATAAAAAAATACCATGTAAAGTATCAAGATAGGCTACAATGCACTGGGCCGGCCCGAGGCCTGGGCCGGCACTGGATCCACCCCTGGTTCTAGCAATTAGCAAGCAAAGTGACCGAAGTTGAGACTTGACCAACACTAAAGCACTAAAGCTAGCTAGCTTCGTTTGGAATGGATGCATATCCTCTGCCATCCAAGTATAACGGCATCGTGCCATTACCAGTACTAGCCCTTGGATCAAAAAGCAAGGGCCAAGATCCACCCGGCACTGTAGCAAGACCCGTGGTACTTCTGCTCTACCTATGCATCTGCACTGCACCGCACCGTTCGATCTCGCGTGTTGTCTAACGGCTGGAAAACACTAGTCTGAGTCCGATACCACAGTGTTTCACAGTACATTATGCCATCACCGTAGGGAAAAAGGTAGTTTACAGAGCTAGGCAACTACTGTAGTGATTTTACTGTTTAGCACTACAGTAAATTTCACTTAAGTCGTTCTCCTGCTGTGTGTCTCTGCCGTAGCAACTTGCTAGGGCAAAAGGTCGGCTTCCATCCAGAGTAGGACACGGATCCTCCAAGTACGGGTTTTCCGTTTAATTGGATTGTTGGCGTAGGGCCCAGCTGGAGATACAGTCTTGAGAGGACGCTTGCCCACTGAACTAAGGATGGCAATCTGGCGCGGTAGATACAGTAGTGCTTATTCATATCCATACCTGTGACTCCGAATTCCCCCTACGGGCATACCCGCGAAGGACGATGGACGAAAAACCTCACCCATGCCCGTCGCCCGCGGATATGCCCGTTTACCCATGAATAATACATCGTCGTCCGTGGGTACCCATCGTCCGCGGGTATGCTCGTTACCACGAGCAATACATACATCAAGTTCATCATAATTCACACATCAATGGTGCATCACACATTCAATAACTAATAAAGTTCATCACAATTCACATATCATGTTCGACAAGACAACTAATCAAGTTCAACAAATAAAATAAAAATACAAACTGGCATAGTTTCTTACACATGCGGGTAGGTTACGGGTAATCGGGCGAAGCGGGTACGGGTGGAGCTTGCCTATGCCCACGCCCGTTTACCCAATGGACAAAGAATTATGCCCGTTTTCATGTCCATAAACAACAACAAAAAAAACCCGTGTATCTATCTCTATTAGAGTATTCATCGACGAACATATAGGTAATCAGGTATAATTATCATCCCTACTCTGAAGGTAAGGCTCGAATATTGTAGACTGATATGAACACGCCAACAACCCAAAACAATAAAGCAAAACATACGTCAGATCACCATGGGTTCCAGTTTATTTATGATTCCAAATCCAATGTAGCAATCAAGTCAGCTACTATTACAGCAAGTCGTCTCTGCAATCGAATCCTCTTTGATCAAAAGCAACACCGAAAACTCGAAGCTTTGAGTATAATTAATTCATCTCCATGGCTCCATAATATAAAATCTAACCAAAGACGAGATCACTACTAGCCTAGTACTGGTCACTGGTCAGTGCTTGATGAAGACGTTGTACTCGACGGTGGCGTCGCCGGTCTTGAGGTCGAGGCTGTGCGTCCTGGCCTGCGCGTACCCGCGGGCCCACCTGAAGACACCGGTGCCGCCGACGACGGCCATCTCCCGGACGGCGGTGAACACCTCGTTGCGGCCCATGATGGCGACGCTGCTGCCGTTGTACCTGCCGCCCTGGAACACGAAGTTCATGTTCATCATCAGCGCCACCGCGTCCTTGCCGGCGCTGATGTACGTGCCCTGCGCGCGCCCGACGAGCCTCGACGACTTGAGGTCGGGTCCCTCGGTGAGCGGGTCGTCGATGACCACCACGGCGCCGAACGCCGTCTTGGACGTGTTGGTCACCGCCGCGTGCGCCACCTGCACCGCCGTCGGGCTCGGCCCGCTCACCACGTCGTGCCAGTACACATTGATGTGCGTCTCCTTGTCGCCCGCCGCCGATGTGGTCTGCATGGCCGGCGCCGCGACGGCGAGGAGGAGGACGAAGAGCACCACGGCGGCCATGCCTGCTGCCTGCTGCTGCTGTGAAAAGTGTTCGTGTGCTGTGCCAGTGGCTTGCAACTATATTTATTCGTGCGTGAAAGCATATACGTGTCGTGTTGCTTTCGTTGGTGGGGGGGAGGGGGTTGGCAGTTGAGCTAAAGATATCTCGGGGTGGTTGCTTTCGCTGAAATCTTTGGTGAGATGCCATTGCTGTGGAGGAGAGACTTGGAAAGAAAAGACGCCACTATGAAAGTACACAAAGCAATTAACAGGGTTCATACATGTATCTAGAAGCTATAGCCAGCTGCTAGTTTCGTCCCTCTGTACCTTTTGTTAACAGGGTCCACCTGCACCCACAATCTCTCCCCTCTATTGCTACATCGAGATTTGTGCCACCTACAGAATTAGGTTGTAATTACACATCAATAATGTCCAGTCGGACCATTTAATTGTCACATCACCGTCTCCTAATCTATCTCTCTCTCTCTCTCTCTCTCTCTCTCTCTCCTTTGTTCAAATTTTGATTGAGCCAGCCACAGTACACCAATTTGAATCTTGCTACGGTCAAGTATTTGTACAACTCATCATGTATTATACAAAAATAGTATTTTTAGACACACAACTCAAATGATGTACAACACTTTCACTTTTAAAGATACACACACAATACATCATATAACACATACACACATTACAGTGGGCGGGGCCTCGGCGGTGTGGAGCGCTTTAGAGACACCGATGACGAAGAAGATGGGTGGCGGGTTCGAAACGATACGCGTCAAGGCGGAGCACCTCAGCGGTGTGGTGTACTGGTGCAAAGCACCTTGGAGACACTAGCGAGGAAGAAGATGGGCAACGGGTCTAGCATAGTACACGTAGAGACGGAGCACCCTGTAGACGCCAGCGAGGAAGAAGATGGGCGGTGGGTCTGGCACAATACCCGTTGAGGGGGAGCACCTTGGTAGCATAGCGTACCAGCGCAGAGTACTTTGGAGACGCCGACGAGAAATAAGATGTGCAACAGGTCCGAAACGGTACACATCGAGGCTGAGGTGAATCACCGGTGTTCCTTGCCTCACGGGAGCTGAGGAAGAAGCCCAGATCGGCGAGCCCGATGCACTGGCTTGCTGAATCTGGTATAGAGAGAGTGAGAGAGATGTGAATGGTGCATTCTGAACCGGTGGTGAGAAAGAGACTCGATAGGATAAGGGAGGTGGCAGCCCCAACTGTACTCCGACAAGATGTTATTTTTCTCTCCCGTTGCATCATAATTTCGGAAATAAAAGGGCAAACCAGGAAAGAAATAGAAGAAAAAAAATCCTACACGAATCTCAAGACATCATGGATACATATGAACCCGCATTCATATTTTCCCCATTCTTTTTTTTTCTAATTTCTTAAAGGGAGTTCTATGGACTTTTGGTTCCATGGTGTCTCTCATTAATTTCCCCTATTTCCAAGGAGTCTTATGGACTTTTGGGGTCCACGTCGTGTCTGCACTGCTGGGGCGAGCCAACGACATGGGCCCACCAAGGACTTCGTCGTCGACGAACAATTGGTCGGAGAAGAAGCTTGCCCTAGTTAGTGTATGTATCTAAAGACTGTTTCGTCCTCTTGGGCGCCCCTTCCACCGTGTACAACACTCGCTCCATTTCGATCAATCGATGAGATGGCCATGGAGGAAAAGCAACGTGATCATGACGTAGTACGTAGAACCGTACCTCTACTGTAGCATACAGGGAATGAAATACACGTATTGGTGGAAGGGGCAACCACTAGGCAGGCAGACAGGCAGGCATGAGGTGGATGGTGGGTCCAGGAGATTTGCACGTGTGGGCCATGCGGTTGATGGACCTGGCTCGGTCGACTTTGGGTTGGAAACCCGGCCTGTACGGCAAGGCACGGTACGGTACGACAGTGTCTGGACACTGCAATTTGGTACTAATTAGGGTTTTGATAATTTGCATATTTGCCACCTTAAAGACAGTAATTATTACTATGGTGATATTCTGGTAGGTATATAGGAGCTAGAGTCAAAATGTTTTGCCAAGTGAAAACATTTGTGGACCTTGTCAGTTTCAAGGAGAGCCAATGTGCACCCTTTGTGGCTCTTTGTAATGAAAACGCAGCAGACGACTTCCTTCCTTCCTTCCTTCCTTCCTTCCTTTCTTTCCCGCGCGTGTTGTATGCGCACTTGAGTGCCTCAGCTGTCAAAACTTAACCACTCTCGTCGTCCTTGTTGACCTGAGAGAAGCTGAACCGGCAAGCAAAAATAAACTGATGTATATATATATGTAGTGCGCCCCTTAATATAAAGCCGCTTCCAACACGATCAACACGGCATACACTCGTATCATAAATTTATAGTGTAATACAGGCATTGACACGTCAGCTAGGAGGTAAGCATTACGCCTCATGAATAATTCCCTCAAAGCACGCAAAAGATCAGAGAAATGAACCTAAATATCGTTTGTCCGAAAACGACAAGTAAAAAAAAAAGAATATAGACACACATTTAAGTGTTACTTTTTATAGCTATACATTAGCAAAGATTATTAAAAATATAATGATATAAAAGTATTTCTGTTGGCAAATCTAGTAATACTATTTCGGTTTTTTTTTAAAAAAAAATTAGGCTACTGGCTCCGCCAGTTCAACTGGCAGCTGGAGGCTGATTTTTTTTTGTATGTGTTGAATTGGGCTTAAACATATATTACTATTTTATTTAAATTTCTACCGTTATTCTAGCGTCCGAATAACCACACAACACTCACCAACTAAACTACTACCACCACCAACGGTGTCGCCGGCAAAGACAATGGTGATGGTTCCAGGATGAATGCAAGTTACACATTACAATAGGACACATGGCATAATAAGAAATAAAATCAAATAGTAATAAGAAACAATGTTAACACAACATATTTTAAAGAAAAATATATATTTTGGCCTTACGGGATAAACGATCATCCTCAATATCGTCATTAGGTATTGTGCCATTCTGAAGATACTCGTAGATGAGACTCATTCAAGTATCCTCGTTTTCTAAGAAGGTTGTCTCAATAAGAGATGTCTCTGGTGTTTCGACCCGAGACAACTTCTGGAGTTGTTCCAAGAAGACTTCTTGTGGTACTTGTGATTGAGAAGAAGCCATTCGAGCTAACTGGTCAGTGAGGAAATTATCCTTTCGAGAGATATATTGTACCTCGAAACCAAAAAAATGATTTTCATGCTTCTTGACTTTCGATAACTATTGAGACATGGTCATATTAGAGCATTGGTACTCTTTTCTAACCTGATTCATGACCAGTTGAGAGTCTCCTCTCACGAGTAGTCGTTGAATCTCGAGCGCTTTTGCTACTCGTATGCTAGCCAATAAACCTTTATATTATGCCACATTGTTAGTAGCAGAAAAGTTTAATTAAATAGCATACTTTAATATTTCTCTTGTAAGAGATACTAGGACCACCCCAGCCCCCGAGCCACTTAGTATAAGTGACCCATCAAAATATATTATCCATTGGTTGTGGAATTTGTACTGGGGTTCCTGAACAGGTTTAGGATTTGTCCATTCGGCGACAAAGCCTGCCAAGATCTAGGATTTAATGGCCGTTCAGGACACGAAATGGAGATCGAGCCCCCCAAGTTTAATCGACCATTTTGCCATGTGCTCGCTACTTCCTTGCTCTGGAGGACCTCTCCTGAGGGAAACTCATATGTCACGATTAATTTGTGCACCTGTAAATAATGTGTTAGTTTCCTCGAAGACATGAGGAGGGCATATAGAAGCTTTTGGACCTAAGGGTAACACTCCTTAGGCCCATGTAAAACTTCACTAACGTAGCAAACTTGTCATTGAACGTTTTCACGTTCTACTACCAGCACTGCGCTTACTACTTGTGGCGTAGCAGCTAGATATATTATAAGTGTCTCTTCTGGTTTCGGAGAAATTAGAATAAGAACACTCGTAAGATACCTCTTGACTTCCTCAAATGTTTTATTTGCCTTCTCTGATCACTCAAAACCCTCACATTTCATTAAAAGTTTACATAAAGGAAGTCTTTTTTCTCCAAGTCATGTGATAAAATGACTTAAAGCGGCCATGCATCCAGTGAGTTTCTGGTCTTCTTTCTTTGTGCTTGGATGGCGCATTTGTTCAATGGCTTTTATCTTTTTCAGGGTTTGCTTCGATTCCTCGTGTAGAGACAAGGAATCCAAGCAACTTTCTTGAAGAGACTCTGAACACACACTTCTCAGGATTGAGTTTCAATAGGATTAAGGCGCTTGATGCTTTTTATGACCAGATCATCAACACAGGCTTTCAAATTTCGGCCTAGTTGAGGAAGAAAGGTCTTTTGCATCAAGCATTAAAAAGAAGTGCTAGCATTTTTTAGACCAAATGATATTTTGACATAGCAAAATATTCCAAATGGTGTAATGAATGCGACCTTTTGTTCATCATCTAGGCACATACTTATCTGATGATAACCAGGATATGCATCTTGGAAACTTAATCTTTCACAACCAGCAGTAGAATCAACCAACTAATCAATACGAGGAAGGGGAGAATCGTCTTTTGGATAAGTTTTATTAAGATCAGTAAAGTCTACACACAAACGCCATTTACCATTAGGCTTTCTAACCATTACAGGGTTAGCCAACCACTCTGTGTGGTTGACTTCTCTTATGAAGCCTGCTTTAAGTAGCTTATCTAATTAAGATCTGATAGCATCTCGTCGACCAGGTGTGAATTTCCATAATGTTTGTTTTATGGGTGTCTTATTAGGCTGTAGATCTATTCTGTACTCGATTACCTCCCTAGGGACTCTAGGCATGTCGGATGCTTGTCACGCAAAGATATTTGTGTTTGCTCGGAGGAAGTCGACGAAGGCGTCTTCCTATGCAGGGTCGGAAGTGACCCCGATGCGAATGGTCTTCGAAGGCACCCCTGTATTCATTGGAACTTCCTTGATTTGGTCGTTCGGCTTTGGTGCAACTTTAGATTTCGACTGCTTGGTCGAAGGTTGCCAATTGCATGCTTCTCGGGTTAGTTTTTGTCCAACCATCTCGAGGGATTTGCGATCACATGTAAGCACTATCTTTTTATTACAACGGACTGTGATTACTCCTTTGGAACCTAACATCTTAAAACGTTGATAACCGTAATGAGTAGCCATTAGGAATCGTGCCAGAGTTGGTCAACCGAGTATGCCATTGTATGCCATTTCTAAATCGACCACATCAAAAGATATTTTCTCCGTTCTGAAATTGTTTGGAGAACCAAACGTTACAGGAAGAGAAACATGGCCAATGGGTTTGGTCGAAGACCCCGGTATGATCCCATGAAATGAATATCGTACAGGCTTGATCTTTGTCGTGGGAACTTGCATCTTGTCGAGGGCACTCGTAAAGAGCATATCCAGTGAACTCTCACCATCAACTAATACACAATTGGTTTGGCAGTTGTTGATGGTGGGCTTGACCACGATCGAAAAATGACCAGGTCGAGTAGAAGGGATCAGATAGTCACCTTTTGTAACACCCCAGCCCAACACTGAGCCTGGAATGCCACTAAACTACCCTTATCAACTAATATACATCAACACACTACGAAATTTCAGCAAGCAAAGCAATAATAAAACCCATCCATGGGTCGCAATAGAACATGATTAAAGACTTGTCAAGCATGAATAAAATAAGTGAGGGAAACATGGCAAGGTAAACAGACTAAAACAACACCAAACTAATAAATCCAAAGCCTTGGAACAAATAGACTAGTCCAAAACATTCATGTAAGCTTATTCGATTTCTAACATGTCCTAAAAGTAGTCCAGCAATAATAAATCAAATGGTTCTCATGGCGAAATAATCATGTGTCTGAAGTATTCAACTATCCCATGTGCACTATTCGCTCTCAATCGTGGCGCCCTCAATGATCACCTAAAAACAACAGAAGAGAGTCCACGACTCAGCAAATACATCAATATACAATGAACAATGAATAATCAACAGTATTCGATAACTTCATTATCATCACATGTACTTCTATTAATATTCTCATGCTGTTCTCTTCTCTTTATTTCACACCCATTCAACTCATATCAATGCAACTCTACTTTACATATCAACATGCACTTTTTTTGTGTATACCGGTATAGCGTGAGTGAATGCCGGCGACAACATTAACTCTCAAGCCCGCTCCTCCTCTAGGATCGGGGACCTCCTCCACTCCCGTGGAGTTGTGATCATTCATATGCAAAGATGCTTATGAATGCAAAAATGCCAAATTTCATCATATTCATCATATCCAATTTTCCTCATGTTCGTTAACAAGATATATTCATACCATTATATTGTTTGCAATTAAATAAAAATAAAAGCGCAACAATAATAGTATTAAAAGTAAAGAATTATAGTGATCAATCATTTATCGCTGTCTACTATGCACTTGCCTCAACCGTGCGAAGGTGGAAGACGCGAAGAGGGCACTGCCCCCCGAACCAAACTCTCACCTGGATTAATTTAGCAAGCACTCTAAGATATCAATTCTAGACAAAACAAAATTATGAGAAAATACAAACTCGCTATAAGCTCTAGCACAAACCCTACTCCAAAATCCTAAATATCGATATGTCCCCTCGACAGACAGTCATAATATCAAATTCATACCTTTTTTTACTAGAGGTCCAACTGAGGCGTTCTTGGACCCTCTGGAAAGATCATCAAATTCCCCACCTAAACCTACTTGGAGAGCTTTCCAAATTCGGTCATCTTCTATCCTTAACAAACTGATTAACAGAATAGATAATTTTTATCAAGGTTTTTGGACAGTGGCACAAAATCCAATGTAACTTTTAGTAAACAAGGCCAAATTTTATGGTCTTTAGCTCTATAGAAAGGTAATGAAACCCTCTACAATAACCAATTTGGTGAGACTTTCTAATTCGTCCATCTTCTGTGTCTAATAAGCATATGAAAATCTGTAACCATAATCTGTCAGACAGAAAATACTGTAGTAGAAGAAAATTTATAACTTTTAATTGGTTTATCAAACATTCAAAAAATTTACCAATCTGGAAAGCTTAAGAAATTTTCTACAACAATCATGTTAGGTTAAAGCCCTGAATCAACCTTTAACTAAATAATATTTAATTAACAACACGACTGTTAATATTCGTCGGACTCTCTGGACAGCAGTATAGAAATCAACGTAACGTTTAGACCACAACTCCGAATTGGGTGATCTTTAAGCCTATGGAAAGCTGAGAACGAGCCCTACAATTATTTATGTGACAAAATCCTCCAATTCAGAATCTATCTACACAAAACCTGACAAACAAACATATTGCAAATCTCTGAACCTACGCGCCACAGCACAACAAAAATCTGATCGGTAAAACTAAAGATCAAACCAGCCTCAACCAGTGGGGAGATCATCGTTACCCCTTGAAGACGTGGCCGAGGCTTGCTGAAGATCTCATGTGAGGAACCCCGTCTTCCCGGTCCTCCTGCTTCTCACCCTCGATTGGTGCAGCTCGGTTTCTCCCTTCTTTGTAGTCCTAGACAGCAGCGAGGAAGAAGCACCGAGGGAGAGGAGCCGCGTCGGGGAGCTGCCGAACCAGGGAGGAGATGGCCTGGAGGGAGGAGTGCGCAAGGGGGGAGGGGGGAGGGCGACGGCCAATGGGGGTGGCGGCTAGGGTTTGGGGGGAGGTACCCGCCCTTTTGTCCGGCTCCCCCCTTGGGCCTCCTGGGTCGTGGCCTAAGGCCCAGGTTGGCGGGGATTCACATAAATCCCCCTCAAAACCTCTGAAATTTTTATTTTTTATTTGATTCTTTCTCCCGAATCTACTCCTATTCGCCTGAATAAATTTCAGTGTATTACACCTTTCTCAAAAGAGATGGTGATTTCCAACCACTTTGGTACTTTATTGACATGATGAGGGTCGATGGAATTTACCTCATGTTCGACAGCCTTGAGCTGTCGTTTCGCTCGTATGCCGAAGATCCTCCATAGATGTGATCGATGATGTATTCTAGATCTAGAAACAACATCTCCTCATCATCATCCGACTGTTTTCGACCACTCATCTGCCCCACCTCTTCAAGTGTAGGAAGCGGTCCTTTGTCTGTGTAGTAATCCTCAAGTTTTTGTTTGAAAAACTTGGCAATTGCGAAGTTCGTGACGTTCCTTTTTATAGAAAGAACATCACCTAGGCTTGTCATTATTCCGTTCGGGGCGCTTAACTTTGACCCGATCGAGATATAGTTTGGAACTCCAAGGCTCCTTGTCGCTCACGGCTAAGACCTCCTTAGTGCTTTTAAATTGAAGCTTTCGGTCTTTTGCTTTGCTCTTGGATTTCATAGCCTTTTTTGCTGCCTTCGCCCACTCCTCAAGTGTCCTTATCGTCACGATCAATCATGTGATTCCAATCGACCGTTTCCGTAGTAGTTGCATAGTGGTCTCCTAATTTCAAAGAGCTCGACGACGGTAGCCTTAGAATTTAGAGAGATATCCTCTTTGATCCTTATATTGCAGACTCCCTGTTTGAATACTCTGATGATAGAAGAGTCAGAAACATCATGAATTGAATTATGAACCTAACTGAAACGCCTGATAAATTGGCGCAAGGTCTCGTGAGAATCCTTTTCGTATCCTGTGAAGGTCATCCTCCTTTCCTGGGCGTTTGTAAGTGCCCTGGAAGTTAGCTGGTAGTAGGTCGCAGAGGTGCTGTCACGAGTAGATCGACTCTTATGGCTGATTAAACAGCCACGACGAGATCCTTCGAGCACAGTAGGATGGTAGTTGTCCATGACATGCTCTCATCCTTCTGCTGCTCGAACAGCGATGGTATATATTTGAAGAAACTCAATGGGATTTTGTAACCCATCAAACTTCTCCATGTTCACTGGTCAGAACCTTGGCGGCCAGTGAACTACTCGAAGGTCGGGTGAAAATGCCCAACATCTGGTAATAATGTCATAATGCCTTGTTTGCGAGAAAGAATGGTTGACATCACTAGGCGACCGTACTCGATGATACCCAGTGGTAAGTGGACCTGACCTATCATAAATCTCAGCTCTGCAAGGGTAATACTCATCGCACTACTACAAAACAGGCTATAGAAGACACCTCTGATATGGACCTATCACAGACGGTTTATGATATGAACCATCTGTGAAGTATCACAGACGGTTTTACCATGGCAGCTAATACTCTCTCGTGGCAGGATTTGGGCAGCCAATCCTCTGCCGCGGCACACAATTGATGGGCAGAGGATTGGCTACCACGGCAGAGGATTAGCTGCCGCGGCAGAGGATTGTGTGTCGCGGCAGAGGATTGTGTGCTGCGGCAGAGGATTGGCTGCCCAAATCCTACAACGGCAGAGTATTGGCTGCCATGGTAAAAATCCAAGCCATAGTAAATTCAAAGAGATTCCAAGCTATGGTAAATGTAAAATCACAGACGGTTCTTAATACAAACCGTCTGTGATGAGTATGCTTACCACAGACGGTTCATGATACGAACCGTCTGTGATGACACATGGTAAATGTAAAATCACATACGGTTCTTAATACAAACCGTCTGTGATGAGTATGCTTAACACAGACGGTTCATGATACGAATCGTTTGTGACATGTTATCACAGACGGTTTTTGTATAAAACTGTCTATGATACTTTTGTTTTGTTCGGCGGGAAAACGAAAATTTGCACTTAATGGGCGGGCTGCCGAAAATCTCTTTATATTAATAGAGTCCTCCATCTCCTCCTTTGCCATCTCCAACTCCTCCTCTACCATCTCCGTCTCGCCCTGACATTGTGCTCCGGCCTCCCCCGAGCTCGTCGCTCGTGGCCTCCTCCACCTCGCCCCAGCCTCGTCGCCCCCGGCCTCCCACGACCTCGTCGCCCCCGGCCTCCTCCATTTTATCGCCCCGTCCTCCCCTGAGCTCGTCACCCGTGGCCTCCTCCACCTCGCCCCAGCCTCATCGTCGTCGGCCTCCCACGACCTCACTCTCTCTACTCCCCCTTTTGCTCTGTGATGTGGATTACTACTGTGATGTGTTAGTGCTCTGTGAATGGATTGAGTTGATGCTACTGTGATGCGGGTGATGCTGTGTTGTTTTTAGTGCTCTGTGAATGAATTGAGTTGATGCTACTGTGATGCTATGGCTATTATGGGAAAGCAAACGAAAAGTTCAATCCGAAAATCCATACCAGATTCATTCGCGAGGCTCCAAACGAAGTGAAAACCCGTTTTCGTTTTTTTGCAATAGAAAAAGCTATCACAGACGGTTCTAAACACGAATCGTCTGTGATAATTACTATTATAGACGGTTCTTGTTCAGAACCGTTTGTGAAAATAGACTATCATAGACGGTTCTATTCACGAACCGTCTGTTATAGCCTTTTTCACAGACGGTTCAAAAACCGTCTGTGATGACCTCATGTCGTCACAGACACATAAATTCAAACGGTTCAAAAACCGTCTGTGGTGATGGTTTAGAACCGTCTGTGATGAGATTTTGTGTAGTAGTGTCGTGCTCCATCTGTTGGTGTAAATTTCTCAAAAGATGTGGTGAACAACCACTTCACCTAGGAGTTTGTCGATCACCAGTTGTTCAAGGGACTCTTCTCCGACTAAAGTCGTGGTTAGGAGATTGACTAGTCATGTTGTCTTGTCGTTCTCCACGAGGAGAGTCATCTGAACGTCTGGTGTTTGATGGAGTTGTCCCGATATGACTACCAGAACGATGTCGCCGAGTTCGCTCAAGCCTGACCATCGTGTCCCGAAGTCTTCGTGCAATCTCTTGAGCAAAGAGGTCATAGTCTGGCGCTTGTCCAAGCTCTTGAGTCGGGTTTTCGATCAAGTCATTGATTCGTTGAAGTTCTTGAGTTTCCTTTGACTAGTATTGGATGCGCCTAGGTAAAGACATTTGGGTCGCAATTTTTCTCCTCTGAATGGTTTCAGGATGATCAACGTATGAGTCAGCTGGGGCATGTCTCAGTGGAGAGCTATCATTTCTAGGATTTCGGCCACGCTCATGAAGGTGGACATCCTGTTCATCACCGAAGGCATTCTCGCCATCACCACGAGAGCCCGAAGTGAGTTTACGATGAGAAGCATCCCCAGCCCTTCCTCTTGAAGAGAGATTAGGATCTGAGGGGAGGACGAAGACCTCCTGGGTGCTATTATCTCCATTTGCGTCTGAGTCCTCCTAACTCGAGGTGTAGTAAAAATAAAATACCTCGTGACTTAGAGCAATCCCCTCTAGGAAGGGGAATTATGGATTATAACTGTCTCCAACTGAAGGTGAACCCTGCGGGGGTGTGGTCTAATCCTCAAGTGAAGCGGACTCGACAATGCACCTCGTAGGGCTAACCGAAGGGTGAAGGTTATCAGGTGTTGGTTGAGTCCTGGAATTATGGATTCCAAGACTCGCTGTGCTAGATGGGATGGTCTCAGACGGGCTTGAACATTTGGAGGTGGAACCCTCGCTATGCTCTGTACTCACCGTGGGGCAATCATGACTCTAGTCGGATGGACCCTTGCCATTTGAGGAGTTTGGTTCCTTATCTGGGTGTAATGTCGTGGTAGAGAGAGCTCCCTCACCAACCTTGTCTGTGGCATGATCTCTTAGGTCTGGTGAAAGATCCTTGGAAACGACATTGCTATCAGACGAATTGATGCTCTACTCGCACTCGTAGTAGGCATTCATATCCAGTTCTGCGTAGTCTGCCAAATCGAAACAATTCTCTCCATTCCACTCTCCTACCATGAAAGCAACATATTTAACAAATGAGGATAATTTGTCGAAGAGAAACCGGAAGATCCTCACGGACGGCGCCAACTATCGATGATTTAGTATCGATCTTACGAATGAATACTAGGGACTTTCCTTGAGCTAAACCACATAGAAAAAGACACATGAATTTTATACAGGATCATACCTTCTCCTGGGAGAATAATAACCCTACTCCTGTGTTGTTGTATTGACTATGCTTTACAACATGGAAGAAATCGCTAGAACTAAGGCGACTTCTGTCTGTTGATCATGTCTCTATTGTCGTTGTTCTCCTTTTCTTGTCTCTCTCTGTCCACCAGCTTTACTCTTTATGTAGCGCATGAAGGGGTGGCAGTCTTGCCGTATCAAGAGACGTCTCACAATTTGATGGAATGTGCACGCTTTGTGACAGTTATTGTCAGAGACTAATTCTCCCACGTCGCCTTGTAGTTATGTCAGACACAGAGGCTTAATACGTGCAGTTATCCCAGAGAATAACATCACATATTTATTATTGTGTGTATTAAACACAACACATAAGCGTCCCTAGTCGATTAGTCCCACATGTCTGTAGGCTTTGTTGACTATACGGTTAGTAAAGCTTACGACCATGAAGTGATTGTAGTAAGACTCACGATTATGAGGTGATCGTGGAAAATCTTATGACCACTAGATAGACGTAGAAGTACTTACGACCATGTAGGGTGGTCGTAGAATGATTTACGACCACTCGACTAAGCTTCTCCCTTATTAATGATAAGAGGTATCCTTACGAATAATATGAAGATATTACTATCTTTAATAATAATTACACATAAAATAATTTAATTAATTAAAAATTATTAGATTCTCGTCACCCTCTGTTCCTTGTCTGCTTTGTTACTATAAACCAGGACAACTCTGATTCTATTTAACCTGCATTGTTACACACCACAGCGCTCCAATAATCAACCGGCAAGCGGTACAATGTGCTTTGGTTTGTTTCAAGCAGATTGCTGGCCTCTTTATAGCTGAGCAGCTTGAGGCATTGGAAGCAGGGTTTTGGATCATCGGAACAGAAGAAAAAAAAACAGGTCAAAATTACTATTGTCCATTCAATTTGTTTGAATTTTTATCCTTTTTCATTTTAACTTTGAAAAATTTAAATTCTGATTTGAAAATTTCGGTCAAATCGGGCGAAATTTACTGTTTTTCGGCTCTACCGGTGAACCCTGTTGAAAATTTCTAACGGTTACCCAAACCCTGATTGTAAGTTGCAGTAGAATGTGGCGTGCAACAGATGCAGTTCGAACTTGGAAGATTTGAAATGAATATTATTTTTTTGTCCATTCGTACTCGTATTGACAGCACTGTTATAATCAATCTGCAAGTAGCTACATAGGACAGTATGGTTTTCGGACAGTTCACTCTTTTGTGAGTGATTGAAGATTGGCGAGTACCGGTCGACCATGTGGGAGGAAGATGATGGCACATGGACACATGAACCCTTTTCTTCAGGACACTCTTTCATCGAGCTACCCTTGACCACCTGTGATCATCGTCATAAAATTTTCAACGGAGATGCTATCAAGGGATGCTAAGAGCAACTGTACAAGATAGGGTAACATGGCAAGAGTCATCATGCATGCAATGCATTAGCAACATATATACAAGCATGCACACATGCTATATAATGTTGCAACTGACAGAAACATTGAGCCAATTTGCTGAGCCAATTTGCTGAGCAATGGGTGACATGTATGTATAGCACCTAAGTGTCAAAGGTAGGGACAGCATTACGATCTACATTCTTTTCCACATTGCCAGCTATGTGTAGTGCATGGTGAGCTTGATGAAGTTTGGTGATAATTTAAGGAGCAGCCTCCCCGCTCTCATCTCACCAACAAAAGGGGTAGAATGCGACAGTACAGACCACGGCAAACTTCATAAACATGCTTCCCACACAAAATTATCAAATTAACCAAACCAAACAAATCTGAAGATGAGCACAAATTTACTGGTATTTCTTAAGAGTCTTAGTTACTTGTCAGACAGCAGTAACAGCACAGTGTAGCACACACAGCCATGAACACCGTGTGAAATACAGTAGGTGTGATCGTTCATCATCAGACACAGTTCAGATAAGAGAGAAAAACACACACCCCACAGGGGGAAAATTAGAGAAACACACTAGTCTTTCTTAGCTTGATTGCTTCTGCGCAGCGATGGCGCATCCTGTTTGTAACACCTCAATCGTCTGATTAGAAATCGACGGTCTAAATAACATGACAGAGGACACTGATCAGAAGATCGAGGTGATCCGAACAAGAAGTTATTCTGCCATTGTTTCTAACAGCAGAAGAATAGCCAATCCTTCTTAGAAATCTTAGTTCTTATATATCTACACACACCTTCATAAGATTTGATCAAATTTATCTGTGTTACTTATCTCTGGGTAGCCCGGGCCGGCGTGCGAGGAATGCGCCGTCGGCGACCGCCATGGCGTTCTTGCACCCGTAGAGGTCGATGAATCCGACGACGCCGCCACCGGCGAGCCACCACCGGCGCTCAGCGCGGCCGGCCACAGTTGACGTCGGCGCCGGCCAGAGCTTGCCCGCGACGTCGGCGTCGGCATCGTCCGTGCCGGTTTCTCTGGTGCACTCCACGAATGCGGCGGTGAAGGGGTCAGCGTCGGGGTCGGTGGAGGCGGGGGCGCTGGCAGCGCGACGGCGTCTGCGTTGGCGCCGGCGAGGGGACGCGCGGGGTGGAGGCGGGAGCGCGAGGGGCGTGCTGGCGGAGGCTGCGAGGACAGCGAGGGAGCTCTTGGGGATGCCCGGGTGATGCTCCCACGAGAAGGGGACGACGGAGGTGGTGGCGGCGCGGGGGGACGGGGCAGGGGACGGCGACGGGGAGAAGGAGGAGGACGCGGTGGAGACCGAGGAAGAGGAGGACGCGGTGCGGTGGCGGCGGCGAGGGACGGTGGACGGCGACGGCAGAGAGAGAGGCGGAGGCGGCAGCGGCAGCGGCTGCGGTATCTGGGTTTGAGACGCGGAAGCTCGCATGGTGTGTTGGGGGAGAGACTGTCACTAGGGTGTAGCTATTCTATGTACCATTATATGTACCGACCGTCACCTATTATATGTACCATTCAATGCGTATATACACCGTTACCATAGTTTTACTACTAGCGTAGCTGCAGGTGCATGCCTTTTGAAAAATACTCTGCAGCTTTATGCACGCTTTCAGCAACTAACGGAGTAAACGGTTGCAAGCCATGCAAAGCTAGGTTGGTAGGAAAGGTTTGGTTTGCCGATGTATATATAACAAGGTATTCTACGCCCTAATCAGTCCTGCACACCCGACCGAGCCCGCTAAGGCTAACAAACTTGTCCCCCACACACACTAAGCCGTGTGGCTCGCGTGCCACTACCCGAGGACGTGCTGACTGTCGTCCGAGCGGGCCAATCCACAACAGAAATTGGCCACGAACCCACAACCCCCATGCTGATGTCACATGGCCAGTGTGCGCTACTGCGGGATATGCCAGTAAATTTGTGATTATAGTAAAAGTAGCTTCAACTGGTAGTAAATTGTAATGTATGTGATAGTAAATGTGATACTCATTTTTACTGTCGCACATATCACAGCGGTTTCAATTTTTTGAAGTTTTTTTAGGAATCGCAATGCAGGGGTGGGGAAGTTCATATTTACAGTGACGCTCGGGTTTCGCTCCTTTGTCTCTCTCTCTCTCTCGAGGTCAATCGCATCATTTATGGGCCACGACCCCGTGATGATGTCACATGAACAGTATGCATACAACTGGATGTGCTAGTAAACTCCAACGAGGAGTCCAGTAAAATCATTAGCGCAGTAAAAGGAGCTACACATGACAGTAATTTGGAATGTATATGAAAGTAAAAAAATTGTATTCATTTTTACTGCCGAGCACCTCACAACCGTTTTAATTTATTTCATTTGTTTAAAGAAGGAAGTTGCACATATTACGAGGATGGGCCACGACGTTCGGGTTCTCCGCTCCTGTTACTTACCAATCTTACACGCATGGTGTTCATCTCGCCAATTTGATCCCTCAGCATATTCGCGACGTAACCGTTGTTGTACCGCTCGCTTTTTACGTATTCCTCAACATTAAATTTAGCAAATCCATGTCAGTGTTGGTTACTGTACATGTCATATTGATTTACTGGTATCAACCATAACAATGACTGTAATGCATAGCCTTGAGATGAGAAAATGTACCGACAGTTCACACGGTGGATATGTCCTGTACCCAGCGCTCTCTGGCCTCAGATCCATGTCATCAATGCGCAAGCATTCGATAAACTACGACGTGAACATGTCTCCAGTCATTTGCTTGTCCTTGAACGAGTCTACCATATCTTTGTCGGTGGCCATGAGATTGTCGTCTCGGGACTAGAGCAAATACTCGCAGCAGTCCAGTGGAAAACAAAAAAAGGGGCCGAGGGTGAGTCATAGTAAAAGACGCTGGTGATAGTAGTAAATCGCATTTGTATACGTGGTAAAAGGGGGAGCCTCTTACCTTTTAAGGCTCACGTCGTTGCATATCGGCTCCCTAACCTCCATGGCCGAATCAATCATCACCTTACGCCGCATGACACAACACTTGAAGGGGGACACTAACCTACTGGGAACTTTTGTCACCCTCTTCACAAAGACAACATCGCCAGCACCTTACGTCGCACCTGCGGCTACCACGCTCTTCCCTTTGTGGTCTTCCTGTCGGCCACCACCTTCTTGGTCGAATTGGTGTCCAATTCATTGTTTGCCTACTACCCACAGATCGGAGACTGGACTTAGCAGGCAGAGCGGCTTCCTGCGGACAATATCTTCTTTTACTGTTACACATAGATAAAATTACTAGGCTTGTGCATAAAAATTACTGTTAGCAGTCCTTTGCACGTTGTCCGCGCTGGTGCTATCCACTTGCACCACTTTATCGTTGCCAATGGTAGTAGACATCTTGGCTGGCTCCTTGGTAGACAAAACCTCTTCCGGTGTATCCTTTGCACCCTCGATTATTGGTTACTACACAAAACAGTAAAATCAAATTATTAGCAAATGTAGGCAAATTTACCATATCCCTTTGTGGATATTATTGTATTCAATACCTCCATTTGTTTGCTGGCCTCCATCCCACTATTACAGAAAATGTCATAAGGTTCAAAAACGTTACCATAGACGATTTTGTGGGCCATCTGAGTTTAAACATGAGGTCATCACAGATGGTTTTCGAACCATCTGTGGTGCAGACTATCACAGACGGTTATTTACTGAGAACCATATGGTTGACTATCACAGACGGTTTGTAGATGAAATCGTCTGTGATAGCTTATGTATCAGAGATGATTTGTAGATGAAACAATCTGCGATAGCTAATGTATCATATACGGTTTGTAGATGAAACTGCCTGTGATAGCTGATGTATCACAGATGGTTTATCCTAAGGAACCGTTTGTGATATTATTTTGTATTGCTAAATCTATTCCTGTTTATTGGCCAACCTTTGAAAATGCTAGCCATACCCTTTGAAATAGGCTAACCTTCATCGACAGCATCAACAACTCCAGGAGCTTCGGGCACTGTGCGCCGCGCTGTGGTGAAGTTCACCGACTTCTTCTTCGGCATCACCACCCCCTTCTTGTTCAGTCGCGGATGTAGGAGTGAGCTTGGCATATGTCTGGGCTAGAAAGACCAAATCCCACCCTCGCTCCCTGGCCATGCGTAGATATGATTATCATGATCTTGTTCCCTTCAGCTGTACTAACTCCCAATATGTGGGCCTTGTTGCTCGGGGTAAGACAACTCAAGGGGTAAGACAACTCAATCTCAGATCATACATATCACGGTCCACTTGGAATATGTGAAACAACCACCGCATCACAGCGCCCCATGTACATCCCTCTGCTCTTTGCAAGGGCACGGTCGCCGATTGGAAATAACGCAGATCAAACCTCTCGGGACCCTCCAGAATAGTACTCGGACTAGGGTAAATTTTAAAATTTGTGACGTCCGACATAATTAACGCATTGCACTACGAAGAACATTTCCACGATTAACTACATATGTAAAACAAGACTACCAATCGAAAAAATTATGTACAACACACTGCACTACACAACCGTACATTCAGAACTATATAATCCATTCGGTTCAAAAAATTACCTCACAGGTGGGCAACCGAACGGGTAGCGCTTCGTTGGCTTCTCTCCTCTTCTCTCCTTTCCCTCCTTTTTTTTGAATAAAAAATGAGTCATGCGCCGAATTTTAGTGTTTCATAGAGCTCTTATAGTGGAAAGAGTTCATTTCGTCAGTTGAATTGACGACAGAAACCCATTTTTGTATAATAAAAATGTTGACTATTTATTTTTTATATTTTTAAAAAATAATATTATTAAAAAAATGCTGCATCCCGCTTGGAAAGCTAAGCCTCGGAGGAATCAGCTTACTTTCGCCAGCCGAGGCACTTACGCATTTTGCTAACAGGCGTGTGCATATTTGTCACCGGCGTGGATCCTGATTCCTGCAGGAGTTGAACTGAACCGTTCCCTGTAAAAATCCTATGGAACTCCTGCGTTCGCCTATCTAAACGAGCCCTTATCCGGTTCCTCCCCCCCAAATCCCTTGCATTCTCCTCTAATTCTGTACTAATCTTCCCGATTACTTGCTCCATTTGTATCCGGTGGCCATTACTGCGAAGAATTTGATGTTGGATTAAAGAATAGAACGGCTTCACGGTTGGCCGTACCTGGCTTTAGGGCCATGGGCTTGCACAGCCCAGTTAGTCACTCTTATGACCATGCTCGACGACCGAGTAAATATAAGAAAAGTTTGGGCCGTGCCCGTATTTCTAAAATCATCTTTTTTTGGTTAATTTTTGCATCAAATAGCAAATATATAGCCTCCTCTCCTGTGAAGATCAAAGACGATATGCATCAAGTCCGTGCGCCAGGAAAAGCGTGAGGATTTATCACGACATTACAAATAGAATTCATATATCAGTGAGAAATTGATGGGTATTGGTGAGAAATTGATAGATAAATCATCGAATGCGCCTATCTTATCTCATAATGGTAATTCCTCGAATCCTCTTAATTTGTTTGGACAATGTACGCTGGAGGACTAAATACATGGGATAGAACAATCCTCTGCATTAGGACTCCCTCTCAACCGCGAATTCCAATCAAGCGCTCCAACGTCTGTACGACAGTAGAAATCTTTCCCTGCATACTGTGCTACAGCAGAAAAATACCTTATGATCGCTATAGCAGTACTACATTGTAGACAATGGGAATCAAACTCCATCGATGCTCGTGGACGTACTGGCGTCAGTGGCGTCATTGCACGTTGCACGCACGCACAGGAGACGACGCACCAAACAGCAGGCCTAGAAAAAAATTTGTGAGCAACGGCATTAACCCAATGCCCTCATTTTTAAAAAAATAGTCTGTCCATATTATTTTCTCAACCCAAAATAATTAAATTTTAATTTATTTTACAACTTCATTATAGATAAGTTGCAGTACATTATTTATATAATTTTTTTCTTATCACTGTAATTATTCTCGAAAATCTTAATAACTCTTATTTCCAACATATTATTCAAAATATAACATATACTTTGAGTGGTTGAGCAAAAACAAAAAGTGAAATTATATTCCTATAAAATACGACAATACGGTAAACCCGTTATAGGTTATCTACCTTGATTACCAATTTAAAATTATCAAACGTACGAAATGCAATCCTATGAAAAGAGAAATGGGGACTAACGGCCAAATAGAGAAGCAAATTAGACCGATTCACAAAAAATGCCCAAACATAGATTCAAATTCACCGGTTTTAATAGACTCACATAATCTAACATCTTTAGTTGAACTTAACGAGGATCTAGAAATCCTCATTTAATTATTTATCTGTAATCCTTATTATGGATAATAATGCCATTATATGGTTATTGAGTGGTACCTTAATGTTCATAAGGGAGAAGCTGGAGTCGTAAGATCTTCTACGACTACCTCATGATCGTAAGTTCTTCTACGATCACCTCCGCTTTTCGGAGTTTTGAAAAACCGCTTCGTCTCTCTCGCCGCGCTCTTCTTCTCCCACGCGTCCGTCGAAATCGGACGGCTCTCGCTCGCCGCGTCTCCCTCGCTCCCCACCGTCCGATCGAATCGGACGGCTCCTTCGTCGTCTCCGACGCGCGCTCTCTCTCTCCGTCCGTCGCCGCACAATCCCGTTCGCCGCGAATCCGCGCTCGCGCCGTTCGCCGCGAATCCCGCGCGCCGTCTCGTCCGCTCCGCCCGCGCCCGCCACGCCGCGCCGTTCCATCGCCGCTCATTGTTTTTCGCCATGAGCTCTATAAAACCGCGCTCTTCTCTCTCTCTCTCTTCTCTCTCTCTCTCTCTCTGCTCCTCGCCCGCCGCTCCTCCGTCTTCCCGCCTCCGCCGCCTCCAGCGCCGCCGTCTCCGGCGTCGCCGTCGTTCCCGTTGCGCCGCCGTCGTCTTCCCGGCTCGTGGCCGCCGCCTCCAAATCTCTCTCTCTCTCTCTCTCGACCGTGGGCCCGAGCCCACGTGGCTACTGCATGGCGCCACGTCGTGCCAGCGTCGCATGCTTTCGCCCGCGTGGTGCTGCGTCGCGGTTGCGCAAGCGCTGACTGTGTAAACCGGATTTTTCAATAGGAAAATAATTCCGGAAAATCCGAAAACCCTAATTCTATCATTTCATGTGATTTTCCAACTTCTTTTGGCCATAACTTTCACATCCGAACTCCGATTTGGGTGATCCAAATTTCTAAATTCATATAAATTCATCCTCTTTCATTTGGTACTGGTTTTGTAATTTTTGGAATTCATTTGGTGCTGTTTTATTTATTTGTTGCTATTCTCGCACGTGTAGATTCCGGCGTTTCGGAAGATTTCTTCGACCCGACGACCGAAGACCCTCTCCTCGTCAACGAAGGCAAGTCGTAGGCCTTTGACCATGTTGAACCCATTTTACAAATGTATATTGCTTTAAATTATCATGCATGGCTAGTTTTATTAAAAATGGTTTTGGGAGTAGATAATTACCAAACTGCCATTATGCCTCCTTGATAAATTGAAAATGAAATGTCTCCTTGAATGA
Source organism: Hsuehochloa calcarea (assembly GCA_036346395.1). NCBI lineage: Eukaryota > Viridiplantae > Streptophyta > Magnoliopsida > Poales > Poaceae > Hsuehochloa > Hsuehochloa calcarea. Next base: position 5,590,289 of record CM070615.1, on the reverse strand, counting down.
CATATATCCTTGGACACCATAGGATGGTTAATACTAGTTGGACATGATTGTATTACCAACTTGGGAGCGTAGTATTGCTTAGACATGCTTTAGTTACCCGCGAGACTTTCGATCACATGTTCAATGATTGTTGAAATTTGACTAATGGAACTATGGAACAGTGGTGTGAGGCCACTTTTATTAAAAGATGTTGTGCCATGGCAGGGATTGCCACTTGGTTGGGAATGAACAAAAATGTTTTATGCTCGGGCTTGAGGTAGGAAGCTAGAGTGGGTGCGTAATGCACATTGGGTTGTGGTAGACTTGTCTGAGCAGTCAACTAAGGACTTAACTTTGCAAGTCATTGATCTGGGTCACCTCGTGCAACCATAAGTCCGGTATGGGACGGACCTGGCCAATTAATTAGGAAAGTTTTGAGTCGGTTCTGTTGTGGTACATTTATTGGCGCAAGAGAAATGTGAGTATTTTGAGATTTCCACGCCGAGATACTGTTGTTGCTAAGCCCCTCGTGAGGCGACTTTTGTAAGAACCTTGACCATAAGGTCTTTGCTATTTTAATTAATATTACTTTGTCTGCTTCATTAGTTCGTTGTTGAAAGGTTATGATTACATCATTGTTGTAACATGCAAGCTAGCTACGATCATGGGACTTTTAGTCGTAAGTTCTTCTATGACTAGCACGAGATCGTAAGTTCTTCTACGATCACCTCATGGTCATAAGTTTTTCTACAACCAGATCAGTTACGACTACCCTATAATTGATCAAGCTTACATACAAGTATGCACAATTGATTAGGGCATCTAAACAGTTAGTATATGTCATTATTCTCCAGAATAACTACACGATTAATCTCTCTATCCTGGTGATAACTGTCTGGCGACGTGGGAACCTGTTGGATTTTGGCGAGAAGGTGAAAGGGAGTTGAAGAAAGTTCTTAGCGAAAAGATGAATGGACAAGAAAAACTAATAGCGTAAAAACCCTAAGTCGGCGCACTCAAGGGATTTTATAGGCTCATTTCATTAACTACAACGGAGAGTTGCCCGAAGCTAAACGGGCATAAACCTCTTCGATTTCCCAGACGATTTCTCAACTTTAAAGTGAATATAGACCACCTTGTTATTTACATCATTTAATGAGGGTTGTCCCGATACAGATTTCATCAAAGGAGGGTTCACATTACAAATTCACTTAAAGTTCAGGGGTTGGCTGAGGAGGATTAAATTCCTAAATATTAATTAAAAGCCATATAGCTTATGTGGTTATGAACCTCATAGCTAATGACCCCTGTGGTCGTTAGAATCCTAGAGGTCACCCGATGGATAACCTGATTGGAGAGGGTCATGTACCCATTAGTCGACCATATAACTGCTGGTAAAGACTTTGAACTAGCACTTGGACCTGGTTCCAAGTACATCCCTCCCGTGTGATGAATGGAACATGTGTCTCAATTACTTCAAACCATACGACGTTTCGACCCTAAGTCACTGACAATAACCACCATGTAGTTATTGTCTCTACTGATATCAACCGCTAATTAGTTGGCATTTCCTTAACTGTCATTGCTTCTCCGACCAGACGCGACACTTCTAAAGGACGCCTCTTTCAGGAGTAACTGTCACCAATTCGTCAATTATTTAAAGGAGAATGCAAATAGCAGGAAGGACGATCAAGCCTAATCGAGACATCAGAATCTACATATGAATCTAGACAAGACTCAGCGATCTGAAGACAATTAAAGCAGTAGCAAGCAATACACCAAGTGTAATTAGGGTTAGTCTACTGCCTTGTCGAAGGCACGCCTATAATAGCAGTTCATTGCAATAAAGAGTAGTCATATTCTCTCCTAAGAACTCTTTGTCATTTTTCTCTTTTTATTTCGTAAGATCAACGACTCGATCGTCGATAGAACTGGAATGGTGACAAGACTTTGGATTAGCGGTGGAAGGTTCGATCTTTAGGCAAATACACGAATAGAGGAAAATGCAAGGGCTTCAGGCTACCAAGCATGCAAGAATTTATTTTGTAATTTAATCAATGTTGTAAATTTTTATTTTGTTTTGGTGTAAAGAATTATTGTAATTAATTCAGAGTTTGTATCAACATTGTACTATTGATTTTGAAGTGAAATTGTAAACTCTTGATAATATAATCTTGTATTAAACTGTGTTGGCATTTATTCTTAATTAATCTGTGATTTACTGCTTATTATTGCCTCTTATTACTGTTTATTTTTTTAGATTAATTTAAGTGTTCGGGTTCTCGCAATAATGTTGCAAAGGTTATAGCCAAACTTCTGTGCTAATTTTTCAAGTATATCTATGTATACTAACGATATCTTTAATTCTTAAGTGACTTTTGATAAAATATGGATTCTCTCATCATTTTTCGAGATCCAGATACTTTATTACATATATTGATTTTTTTTTAATTGCACGGCTTGTCAGACATACTTTATTCATTTGAGCTCCTGTAAAAAAATGCTCGATCGTATCCCCCACAAAACACTGTAACAGTGGAGCACATACAAATATCAAGAAAGAAAATATCATCAGCAACAAAAATCAAACTGTCAAGCCCGCCCTGATTCTCATCTTCTCCAAGAAGTAAGAGAAAGGCGACGGTTGACGCGGCATAAAAAAGGCGAGAGAGCGAGAGACAGGAATCGAGTGCTACTGTATCAGAGAAGCCAAAGCTTTCTGTAGAAGCAACACACATAAAGAGGAAGCTTTACGACCAAAGAACAAACAAAGGCAGAGCAAGAAAGGCCAGGCCGTTTCTTGCAAGAATCATTCATCGTCGTGACTGCCGCCGGCTCACTCCGGCACGAGCTAGCTAGCCTTCCGGGATGGGCGCGGCCGGCGGCGCTGTTAGGCCTGTATCGTGGAGGGCGGCGGCGGCGGCGGCGGCAGCGCTGTGCCTGCTCCCGGTGGTCGTGTCGCTGGTGCTGCTCTGGCTGCCGCTGCTCTGCTGCGCCGTGGCTGCCGTCCGGTTCCGGCGAGTAAGGATGAGGAGGATACAGAGGTGCCGCGCCGGAGGAGGAGAAGGGCCGGCGGAGAAGGGTGACGCCGGCGATCGGCTGCTGCTGCTGCAGAAGTACCTCGACGACCAGATGGAGCTCGTCGGAGCCGAGGCGGGGGAGTTCGTTGATCCAAGAGAACCGTAGCGAGGAAAGAAAATGTTTTTTTTTCTTTTTTTCTTTCTTTTTTCGCAATTTGTAGCATGTAAATGTGATAGGAGTTGCGAAAGCAGAGGATAATTTGTTTGTGTGTTGTGCTTGGAGAAAACATCAAGAATTACAACTTTTTACATAGCAAATGGGAAAGAAAAGAAAGGAAGTTGGGCTTGCAATTTCTTTTGCTGTTGACTTCGCAGTTCTTGTTTTTAATGTGACTGCTACCTTCCAGTGGTTGGTTAATGACGCCTTAATCAGTCTGCACTCAACAACTCACATCTCTTCATGAATGTCTCGTAAGCTACATGAAAGTTGAAACTGATCAAGATGAGATCAAACGATCATTGCTTCAAGCAACTTTTCTGTTGTTGTTTTTAATTGATGAGATTATCTGGGACATACATCTAGTCCTTGTATATTATATGCTATCCAGGCAACGGCAGTGGGTGTGAACACATGTGGCCATGTGGGTTAGGTCATGTACAGTGGATTAACATCAGCTGTTTATAGAGCCTGTTATGTAGAATTTAAGCTGATGTAAAGGGAGAAAAATATATTGTCTACAATTCTGTAGTCGACTGTATCGTCAGAATCAAAAAAAGTATTAAAAAATTATGTGTTGTTTATAATTTTATAGCTGATTATATCGAGTTACTATAGACGTAGCTATAAATACTATTGTAAATACCCTTATCACGATGAAGCTAGCCGCTCGGCCAGCGTCGTCTGCTGCGGTTTTCCCTGCCGGGTGATGAGTCTCCGCCGCCCGATGATGCCGATTAACCTGTGGCGCGCTCGTGGTACATTCCACAGCTGTAGTAATAACACGAGCACATGACAAATTAATCAGGATTGCAACTAATGGGAATGCATTAAACTCTTGCTCGATTCGACTACTTTAGTCAACTAGTCAAACAGGTGCGCTCGATCTGTACTCTCTACGGAACTCTCTCTCTCTCTCTCTCACACACACACACACACACACACACACACACACACACACATATATATATATATATATATATATATATATATATATATATATATATAAACCTTTTTGCTACTTTCGAGTGTAGTTACTCCCTATTCTGTATCTCACAATGTAGTGAGTATTTTGCACAACCGATAATATGTATGTGTAATATACGAGTATATAATACTACTTGTGTGGTATTTATACCTTTTTTAGAGGTGATATGTATAATTTTTAGACACTCCTTTTTATATATGAATATGAAGATATTTACAAAATATACTAAAAACTATGAACTCTCTTGCAATTTTTTCGTGTGGTTCGCATTGGAGTATCTGATAATTAGTATATGAGTATACCCAAAGTGAGAAAGGAGTATGTCAAGTTCTTTTAGGTGGTATATCAGGGGTGGGAGTAACTACACTCGGGAGTATATATATATATATATATATATATATATATATATATATATATATATATATATATATATATATATATGAATCCTTTTTCCTACTCTTAAGAGTAGTTACTTTCTATTTCGTATCTCACAACGTAGGGAGTATTTTGCGCAACCGAAAGTATGTATATATAGTATACGAGTATATAAGACCATGTAAGTGGTATTCACACCTTTTCAATGATTGTATGTACAATTTTTTTTAGATATACTCCTTTTTAGTGTGAATATGAACGTATTTATAAAATATGCTTAAAACTATAGACTCTCTTACAAATTTTTTATGTGATTCGCATTGGAGCATCTTATAGTTAGTATATAAGTATACCCAAAGTGATAAAGGGGTATGTCAAGTTCTTTTAGTGGTATATCAAATGTGGGAGTAACTACACCTGGAAATAGAAAATATTAATCATATATGTGTGTGTATGTGCGCGCACGCGTGCGTGCGCACTGTGTCTAGTGCAGTCAGTGCCAGTGTAGCAGTGTCTCTAATTATCTACTTTTTTAGTAAAAAAAGTTGTGCTACAAAGATTTCTATATAAATCATAATAGTATTATAATTTCTACTTTTTTAGGGAACTAAGAACACTATATAAAATCATAAACGATGATGGTGGAGAACATAAGACATAAACTAATTTATCTAAAGCAAGAGATACATAAGAGGATCGGATGTTATCGTATTATTTAATACTAGATTCTTGTGTAAGCCAAGGATTCAAAGTCTTAAAGGTTTCGAGAAAATTACGAGAGAGTTGATAATTATTTATACTTTTTTGATGTTATGTTTAAAGAATTTACTGTTGATTTTTTCGAATCTTTAATTTTCATCGTGATTACGTCAACAAAGTAGCGGCAGACTAATCTCTTTATGGATCGTCCTGCGCTGCAATGTGCATAGGTTGGTTGGACGGCGAGGAGGAATGAAAAGTCGCCACGCACTAACGCACAACACAAGCGGACTCTGCTGCTGTCCCCACAAATCCAGTGCTACATCACATCACGATTCAACCGTGTCCAGGTGTCCTACTGTACACTACGCGGCGGAGTCAGCAATTCAACTATCGGCAGCATTACTGTATCAAAGAAATTTGGTATTCTCTTTTACTTATCATGTTTCACACGGCTGGCGTCGTCTTCTCAGACACGTTCGTCAATCTCGGATGTAATTTGTCGATTTACACATTTTTACACTGTTATTCAACTAATTTTTTCCCCCATTTTTATGTTCTTTCTGCATGTACTCAATTCTAAATAAAACTTTTATTTTGTTTCTTCTCGCCGAACCATGTGAACTCGACGCAAATAATCAACGCAATGGAGCTATCAACTTGTCAGCATACAGGAACGGTACAAACTCCTGTAAATGAAATGCACCAGCCCAGGACCGGGAGGCAATAATTTACTTTCACATACAGATGCTAAAATCAGGGTAAAAAATTGATGCGTATTTCCATGCTCATTTCAAGACCTGTCTGTAAGAGCATCTTGACAAAATACGAATTGCCAAGAGCTAGATGAAATGCAATAACAAATAGTTTGATGATATATCTGAACATTATTTTCTTTACATGGTTGTTAGCCGTTCTTTTTTACATATACACTGAGGAGGCAGGTTGTCGCTTGTCAAGAGCCCTGTGGAACCATGTTCGTATCAAATCTTTACATCCTACAGAAAATTTCCGACGGACATTGCTATATGGTGGACTACCTACAGATTACAAAGTGTACAAAATGCCAACTCCCTGACGTGTATGTATGCTATAAGCCTACATCATTCCATCTTGCTGACACATGCAATCAGGCATTGGGAAGGTGTATATGGAATCGTTAGGTTTCCTGAGTGCAGTTCCCCTCAGGTCACTGTGGTGTAGTATTTCCTGCATGCGGCGCTTGAATCGATCCCATCTGCAGTAAGAGAGAGAGAGAGGAGTTTAATATAGTCCTAAAGCAACTTATGCCTTAACAAAGATGGCAAGATCAGATCATGTGTGAAGGTCAACTCAGAGGTGTGTTACAAATTGTTAAAAGCACTAACAGAGGGCAACGAGTGTATGCAGATAAATTCAAATATAGGTTGTTGGAAGAATAACAAGGGCAACTATAGCCAAAACGGACCAGTCTTGGGTCAAAACATATTGTTTAAAGCAGTTGGATTTGGTAAAAAAAAAATCCAGCAAGCGGTCAAAATGGAAACTGGTTCGGTGCGATCGTCATGGAATGACTGTCAGTGACAAATCAGGTCCTTCCTAGGTTCATTATTTTTTGACTAAGACCTTCGTAGATTCATTGACCACTTACACATGTGCATACTTAGTTAATGTATGATGGCAACTCAAAACTGACCTGATATTTGGATCGTCAAAAGATAATACCAGCTTCCGTTTGTCTGGTTTTATTGTCTCTGCATTCCCTCCAAACAGGTAACGCCTGTGCCCCATCAGAAAGTGAGGGAAGTTTCCCCCTTGAGTTGTCACAAACACTGCACTCTGAACACATACAGAGTAATCTAACGCTGCTAGTCGAGATGAGTGCCCCTACAGATAAAAGGTTGGTGAATGGGAGATAATACATCATGTAGAACAATATTTCTAATCCAACTTCTGTCCTCAACTTAAATATAAACAATGCGAAATCCAACGTGAAAATGGTGAACAGTTTCATGCATGCATATTCATTCAACAGTTAGAAGAACATCGCAATGTCTAGGGCAAACAACACCTCAAACTCAGCAAGCTCTTCAGGCAAAGCAAGAGTGTCCTTCGTCGCTAAAAGTGGGAACATCTGGCGAAGAGGAGCCATGTATTTTGCAGCATTGTATATTTTACCAGAAGCAACGTAGAGGGAGGTGGTATTGTCAAATCCCATACCCTGTAGCATCATACCAACCTGAAAAAAAATCATTCAGTGAGCGCCTTATCTCAGTAAACTTTTTTACATACTTAAATGCATCTAAAAAGTAAACTTAATGAATGCCACTGAAATAACAGGTTGTAGTAATAACCTGAAAACTTAATGAATGCCACTGAAATAACAGGTTGTAGTAATAACCTGAAGCACACTCCATAATTAAATATAAAAAGGCAAGTAGAAATAAGATAAAACAAGCCAAATGTTTTCTGAAGTAATATTGTGAAATAGTGAATGCATGTTCCAGTGCACATGTGCAATTGTCTGTCCAACACAACAATGCTTGAATCACATGAGATTATCTCCTAAAAGATTAAAACAAGCCTAGACTCAACAATTTTTACAGAAGACAAACAAACAGAGACAAAAAAGGAAAAAAAAAAAGGGATAGAAACCTCTAGAGGAGTAAGAGGACATTTTCCATCCCTTCTGTTTGCCTCGGGATTTATCACTCGACCAGGTCGTCGAAACTTCCCTCTCCAGCTTCTTTCACGAGCATTTTCCATTTCAATTTTCTCCTTCCAGCCACCATCATACATACAGCATGAAAAAGCTACCATATCCTAAACAGTGTGCACAGAATCTTAGTAGGATGGAAGAAACCATTTTATCTCAGTAGGGTAGAAGCAAACATTGTAATTGTTAAATTGCATGAGTGAGTGCATTAAAACCTCTTCGAAGCGAAGATGCACCGAGACATACTTCCCACCAGTCAAAGAGCTCTTTTTTATCATTCGGTTAACCATATCCTCTGCAAGAGTTCTTAGTGGCTCTGCAAATCTCAATGCCTGGTAGTTTACCAAACACCTCAAGGCCTGGATATTCGATGGAACTGACTGAGCTAATCTATTTGAGAATGGGGCGATGCGCACAACCCTGCATGGAATAGAGAAATAAAATGAAGCACATGCCTTGGCTTTTACATAGTTCAATCAAGTTCTCTCTTTTTTCGTGGGGTGGGGTGCGTTTACCATACCCTAACTCCAGCAGTTTCGGAAGCACCTTCTGCTTATAGTGATTTGGAGATGAGTAAGCTTTAGTTCTCATATTTGGTATGCTGCTAATATTATGATTGAAGCGCAGTAAAACATCTTCTGGAAGTTCTTTCACAACTCTTACATGTTCTCTGAGTGTCTCAATAAAATGATCTTCGTCAAAAATATCACCAAATATGCTGAAAAACAAAACATCAGGTAAACATGCTATCCTGCTGCAGCTGATCACTAAAAAGCTAATATGTGCACAGCATAAATGGAAAGTAAAATAATATAGATGAGAACACTAAATGCTACTACAACCAGATAGCAACTATGCATACAATCAAGAGGGGTAACTTTAATGTTATGTGACCTGTAAAATTACACCTGCTTCAATCTTGCATTGAAAAAGTAAATAGCATTTGTTCGAAGAGAAAAATGTCATCTCGAAGGATCTGTAAAGGAAGTACAGAACCTATACCAAAGATCGCTTATCAAAGTAGAATGTCAAAAAGAAAATTTTGTGGTTTACTGGTAACAACAGTGAACTTTAGAACTTAAATGAACTGGACACTAAAGCAAGTATTTCCCAAGAATAGAGAATAGACAGCTAAAAGTAATTGCAATTCTATGTGACAACTGCTCCAGACAGGCAGATGCAGAAAAAAAGGCATTCTTTATTGTAAGCAAACAAAATAGTTACCTAGGATCACGCCAAACGCTATTCAAATGAAATATTGGGACCACAAGAGTTGCATTAAGCAAGTTGGCCACAGCAACTGCGTCGCAGATCTGCATTGAAAAACCTGTGTTAATAATTACTTGGCGTAGCGTGAAGATTAAAGAACTTTACAAATATAAAAGATTTGCGACACAGCTAATGTTAGAGATCACAGCATCACAGAGAAACTTTCAGGTGAGAAGAATATATTAGCAACAAACTCATATATGCATGCTGATGAATTAAAAAGACGATTTATGATATCTTGGATGGATAAACAACTACGGGTCTACCAAGAGAGTACTTCAGACTTGTTTGGCTAGGTTCTAGATAGCAGGGGCTTTACATAAATAATATCTAATACTAATTTGAAATATACAAACTTTATGGTTCTGCATCTCAAATGAAATCCTTTTTTTCAGGACAAACTCTAGTCTAGTGCCAACCGCCTATTTTCCAACACAAAGTTGTTGAATAAAGCTATCTCAATTGAGTGACAGTGTGACACTAACATGACTCTCCAAGTTATTTTAGTAGTGCGCCATAATATGCATATGGCACTGGACTTTACAATAAGATATTAGCAATGGTATATCTACTCAGAACATGACCGTAACTTTATTAAAAAGTATGATCCTGAAACTTACAGAAAGACGCTGTTGATTCAAACCACCATTTGCTTCAATTAGGAGATAGCCATTTGAAGGCGGCAACTCTGAAAAGAACCAAAGCGTAATGCAGAATGTTAGCTTAAATCTCATCTTCCAATGCTTACACAAAAGTACCAAAGAGTAGCCTTCCAGCGGGCACATTTGGCTTATGAAATCATTACAAAGGTTTCAAAGTGGAACCTGATTGAATCAGCCTCTTGTTGACACAAGGCATCCAAAGCTCCCCAGAATTTTGATAATGTGATGTCATTAACTACACAATACCAAGACAAAACTATTATTTTAACATGATTGTTGATAAGAGCAGATAAGCAAAAGCTGATAGAGCATAAATAGGCAAGGTAGTAAAGTAAGCTAATCTAGATGTGAACATGTTGCAGGGGAAAGTCCTTAGGACTGATCTAACAAGTTGGTTCCTCCTGTCGAACATGTCTCCCTACCACTAGTATTATAACTTTTTGGACCATTATCAGACTAATTTAACAGTGAAATTGAAAAACAGATAGTTACTGACGGAATTCACAATCGAAGCCCTCATCAAGCATAAGAATTGTCATCCAATAGCTAGTTTTTTCTTCCTTTGGAATCTCAAAAGAGATTTACTTACAAACAATACCTTCTTTGTTTGGAACTGCGCAAGGCACGTGAGCTCACAGAATGCATCGTCTATAACGCGGAAGGGGGGGGGGGCGGCTAGGAATCAAGAACCAAATTGCTTGTGCTAAAAGTCTAAAACTCACATCAATAACACCAGCTCACGAGAAACAAGAACACATTGCGCATCCCTCCCGTGATAAATCAGAGCAAAAACACCAAAAGGATCCCGAAATATTTTGCCTAATAGAGTATCCTGTGCATTGCAAAGCCTAAAGAACTAGAGGAAACCAACCAAAGAAGCAGCCAAGAACCACGCAAGAACCCAAAATCTCCCCCAAGAAGCGGCGAAGAGCGGACCTTTCCCACAAAAAGAACCAAGAAACATGCTAATCGCAAGAACTAGAGCACCCACCATGCTGCGACGCCATGAAGCGGAGGAGACGGAGACGGAGACGGAGTCGGCGGAGGTGGTGACCGAGGCGGATGTGGCGTCGTCGCGCATGGCCGGCCAGAGCCGCTCGAACACGAGGTGGCTGCGGTACACCGACCCGGGAGGAGGCGGCGGCGCGGGCGAGCGCCCACGGAGCCGGAGCGTGGCCACCGTCACGCCTGAGCGGCCGCCGCGGACCGAACCGCCCCCGCCAAGCACGAATATGAGGAGCCCCGCCGCGTAGGCCAGCGCGAGGAGCAGGACGACCGCGGCACGCCGCCGCCCGCCGCGCCCCGCCCGCCGCGCGGCCTTGGCGCCGCCGCCGCCGCGCATTGACGGCGCCACGGGCATCGGTCAGCGACGGCGCTCTCGCGGGATCATGTGAGCTCGGGAACTGTGGTGAGGTGGCGTCTTGGCGACGCCGAGCTTTAATGCGGGAGGAGGAAGACCAGAGAGAGGATGGAAGCAAACAACGGCAGCACGAACTGGAGAAGAGAAAGTGTACTGAAACGTGGCTAATATAGCATTGTTCCCTCATCCGATTTAGTTGTAGCCAGACCTGGTCAACCGGGCGGCTCGGCCGGTATGGGCCCGGATAGGTACGGTTTATTCCGGTCTGAGTACTATTTATATCAGCTGGGTCGGGTTAGGCCGGGGTGGTAGCTTAGGTATAGCCCGTCGAGTCAAGTATGTTCTATTTGGCCCGTCAGAATTAAAAAAATAAATCGATATAATCCTAAAAAATTAAAAAAAATATGTAGAATTCAGAAGTAGACATAAAAATTGAAAAAAAGAGACAATCATATTGAAAATGTAATAAAGAGCTTTATTAATATCCAACTGGTTGCCTCGTTAAAACCTTCGCTAAGTAAAAACTCAAAATGAGAAAACATTGGCAAAGGAAAAAAGAGTACAACCTATTGTTCTACAATTCTACATGCATCATGCATTCTTGTTCTATGTGTTGGTGTCATTGTATAAGTACAGATTTTGAACACTTCCGACAACTCTAGATTTTCCACATAATGTTGGGTTTGTGAATCAGTTGTTCCCAATCATTCACAGTTAGAAGGATCTCCACCATCTCACTTGTGAGACTTGTTCTTCTCTCCTCCAATATTCTTCCAGAAAGACTGAAAGCAGACTCGGATGAAACTGTAGAGACAGAAATAGTTGACACATCACGTGCAAGTATAGATAACACGAGATATGTTAACTTATGGGCTTGCCACTATTGCAAGATGTCGAAGCCTTCTGAGTTGAAATCAACCGTATCGTTGTCCAGATAGGTGGATAGTTCTCCGCTCCTTGTGGGTCTTGGTTGAGCAGACGCTGGTGTAGAAGAAGAAGAAGAAGAAGAAGAAGAAGATCTGGACTTGAAGGAAGAGGCACCAAAGATCGTGCCCCACATATTGGTCTTCACACTTGACGTGGGAGTTACTAGAGGTCGTTGCGAGCGGACTCCCCGGAATTTATTTTCATACCTTTGGTAAACCTCGTATAACTAAGAACGAACTTTTTGCAAAATAGTTAGTATAGTCTAGCCCCGTAGCATCACTAAGAAGATCAAGTATAGTACCAAATGTAGGGAAACGCGGCAAGGCTACGACAGCACAAACAAAATTTTACCGCGCAACCAAGGAACCATCGCAAGTAATAGATCACGAGATTACCGCTAGACGCGCCGACTCGTAGCGGAAGTAGAGTCGTTGTAGCGAGTTGATGCAGTCGTAGTCGTACTCACGACGCGTCTCCTCCTTCGAGTAGTCGTACTCGTCGCGCTTCTGCTCCTCCGAGTGGTCGTACTCGTCACGTTACTTCTCCTCTCGACTCCGGTAAGCGTCAAGAATTGCGGATCGTCCTAGTGCTGATGCTTCGCAACAACACCTCCGAGGTATCCACACGTACGGGGCAGGATCACCATGCGCTGGAGTGCTAGCACCGGCAGCATGGTTAAGAAGGTGTGGCTTTTAGGGTTTCGAAGTTCTTCTAAAGATCATCCTTCACCCACATCCACCCCATACCACCGCCCCTCTTTATATAGGCATCCATGATGGGTCTCGACCTGGAGGCCCCTTAGGAACTCGTGGCCTATACGAATTCGGATCACCATCCAAACCAGATCCTTGCCCTTTAAGTGTGTGACCCCACAGGTTCATGTGTAATCGGTTATGACTCTGAAACTCTTTTCCGATCACTAGTCTTTAGCGGTACCTAGCAGCACATAACGATTCCCAAAGACATATAGAATAAATCGGACGAACCCTGATGTAATATGATCTATTATCAGGTCCTCATCACTTACGACCAGTTCGTATCTCTACACGACCAGGTTGTAATTGGTCACGATCAGTTCGTAACTCCTTATGACCACCAGGTTCTTACCATTGTGTGATTACGTTTGATCAGTCTACGACCAGCACGTATCTCCATACGGCTAGTCCGTAACTGATCAAACTAAGCGACCTACTCATGCATTCTCCCTTTGCCTCACGATGTCTGGTTGAACTCTAAGTGAGATGATGTGTCATCCATGGACTGTTCAATTCTTTCTCGATCGAGTGTCGGATAACATCATGTGGTCGACACTTCGACCACTAGTGGCATGACCATGCACTTTCTTTATCCGATCACCACGAGGGGCCCAGAGACATCTCTCCTATTATGTTAGGAGGAGCAAATCCCATCTCGACCAGTCACATTCCTCTGCATATTTTATAGCATATCCGAAAGCTACCTTTATAACTAACCAGTTACGGAGTAGCGTTTGGCAACCCCTAAGAGTGCTATTACACATGTAGGAAACCATGCTGATCTCAGGTCTAAGGATTATACATCATCATTACTTGAGACCAACTAATGACACAAAGATTCATAACAATCTCAATAGTGTCTCAATGATGGGTCTATCCAACACCATGTTATCTAACATGTGCTCACATTATTGATTCGATATCTCCATATCTATGATCGGTGAAACCAGGCCATCAATCAATACATGTGCTAGTCAAGAGTCACTGGTGTTCCGACCAGTGACCTCCGACCAGGGATACATTTAGAATGACATCATATGAGTTAAAGAGTTCCACCAACAAGTCACGTACTTATTGATCTATAACAAATGATTCATTCAAGGAATACGATAACATATTATCAAAATCATGAACATAATAAAATATCATCATCTCTATGATTGCCTCTAGGGCATATTTCCAACACCAAATGCATCAATTTTAGCCCTAGGATCTGAAAGAAATACAAATGCATATAGGTAAGGGATTTCTCTCCAATATTTAAGGTATTTAGATTCATGGAAACAACAACATTGCGTAAAACTAAGTCATTTTTATACATTTTTCAATTGAGTAGTAATCCGTAAAATAGTATGCACAATGATAGGAGATGTTGGACAGTAGACCGCGGACAAAGCAATAGTTGCCTCATAAAAAATTTCTAAAAATGATAGTATTTTCTTAACAATGAACCAATGTTGCTCAGTTAATAGTACATTACTGTCAGTGATATGATAGTCGTTTGGATAAAAGCATAAAAAGTGCTCTTGTATGGTAAAAGATTCTTAAGCAAGAGGTAAGTAGAGTTCCACCTTACCTCCATGTCCAAACCGAACTTTCTTAGACGTACACCCATCACCTTACAGAAGTTCTTATATTATGCTATTCTTACGTTAGAATTATTCAAGAAAGAAATCGCATCGTGAAAAGCTTTAATATATTGACTAAACCTCTTCGAACCACATTTGACTATAAAATTGATAATATGACAAGCGCATCGTTGATGTAGCAAGAAGGAATCGGCATATGTACTCAACACTGGAGTAAGAATATCCATGGCCCTAGAGTTTGAAGCGGCGTTGGCTAAAGTAATTGCGAATATTTTGTCTATAATACCAAAATCTTCCACGACTTTGATAATACAGTTCACAATATTCTCCCCGTGTGTGCTACATCAATTAATTTCAAAGCTATAATTTTTTTCTCCATTACCCAGTCGTCATTAACATAATGTGCAACTAAACTAAGGTAATCATGATGAAGGAACTCCGCCTTGCTCCTCCTCTGGTGAAACCTTCGGTTGATTTGAGGCAGCCGCAGCTTCCTCCATAGACACAATTTCCTCCGGTGAAAGCTCATAATCACCTAGAGCAAAGCTGTCGTAAGGACTGTCCATAATGAAAACTGCAAAATCGAAACTAACACTATTAATACTTTCATCTTAGCATAATAAGAACTAACAATAAAAGTATTACAAAAGTATTATTGTGCCTCTTTCGCTACTTACTGCCAAAAATTGAAATTTCTAAATTTTGGCATAATTTTTTTGAATTTTGCCAAGTTAGCTCAACACGGATTTGAATTTACATAACACAATTTCAAAGAGAGAATGGAGAATGAAGGGGTGCAGAATGAGGGTGGTATGGTGTCTATTTATAGGAAAAATTGAATTTTTTTGGAATTTTTTGCTATTTTTTAAGACCCCAATGGCTAAAATCTCCAACGGCGGGATTTTTTTGGTCCATGCCGTGCCGACGAGCCCGCCACAGCCCAGCTGCCCCTCCCCTTCCCGGCCTGCCTGCGCCCCGTCCCTTCTTCTTCTCCCCATGCCTCGCTTGCCTGGCCGGTAGCAGGTGGTAGTGCACGACGGACACATTGCCGGCCGCTTGCCTCGCTCGTCGCCGTCGCCTCCTCGCCTCTGAGCCGCCCCGCCGCCTCCTCACCTCTGAGTCGTCGCCAACCGCATCAGCCTCGGGCTCCATGGACGGGTGGGTGGCTCGCCTCTCGTCGCAACGCCGCTGCCGAACCGCCTCTCATTGCTAAGCCGCCTCCTCGTCGATCGCCTGCTGCGACCCACCGCCTCCTCGTATGCAACTGTCATTCTTCCCCTCCCGATCTCGCGCTCCACTCCGGCCTCCTCCCATGCCGCCGGGCACCGGTAGTTCTTCCCCTCTCGGTCCAGCACTGCCCCACCCTTCTTCCTCCACGCCGGCAGCGCGTGGCGCGCCTGCTCTCCGGCCGTTCAGCCTTGCTGCGTGCTCGTCGGGTCATGTTGCGTGCACAGCACGCCCGACATTGTTTGTGCTGTGCTCGGTAGGGCCTACGATGTCGTGCCTCTTCTTCGGCCGGTAGGCTCGCCCACTTGGCTAGCTCTGGTTGTAACCACTGTCCGGATGCTGGTGGTAATTAATTTATTCATAATTAATTAGTTGTATTTTATTTATTTATAATTAGACATGGTTAAATATCCTTAATTAATTAATCATGATTAATTTAGTTGTAATTAATTAGTCCAAATAAATTAGTCATAATTATTAATTCTAAAATAATAATTAATTATGACTAAATTAATAATACAACCTGATTTCATGCGCCCTGATTTTAGCTTGTAACTAATTTATGGTGCATGTGATAATACATCATATGATTTCATGTGACAATAAATTTTGTGTACATGTGATAATACATAGGAAGTTACGCGTACAAGGAAAATATGTGATTTCATACGCCCGATTTCATGTGCCCTATTTGGAATGTGAGTTTCCGGCTTTCCCGAAATGTAATTTATTAGTGCAAACTATTAGAGATTACTGCATATTGTTAAGTAGACACTGATTAAGCATCTTGACATGTCCAACCCACCTGATCCACCCCGTACGAGACCTGCAAAAAAATATTTCCCTACCTCCCAAAATAACTACATTTCAGTAATCCTTATGTAGTGTATAATAAAAAGAAAACTACTAAATTTCTATAAAAATAGTAATCCTTACGACAAACTATGTACTACTAATTTATTTAGACTAACTAATTGCGACTAATTAGTTTTGACTAAATTAATTTTGACTAATTAATTAAAAATATTTAACTGCGACTAATTAATCATGAAAATTACAACTACTTAATTACAACTAATTAGTTATGATTAATTAATTACAAAATAAATTAATTACCACATGGGGCGTCCGTGCCAAGGGCTACAACTAAATTGTGTGGACGAGGGAACTCCCCTCTCCTAAGACACAGGCTTGGGAACTCCCCTCCTCTTTGCACGAACTTAACACACGTTGTTTGCTGACGAATTCGTGGTGCTATTTTTAATTTTGATATCATAAATGGATTACATTTGCTATTAGAAAGAAGAAAAAAAAACTCGTCTACCGATGTCAAGGTGTGATAAGCAAGGATTGTTGTGCTAGGCGCCTTGATAGTTTGTGGTGTCATTGCGTAGGCTTCCTGTTTGGTTAGACAAATCGATCTCCATACTTGTGGTAAAATTTGGTTAGAAAAATAGACTAAGGCAGATGGGTAAGACGGCTATCAAAAGTCTGCCATGCCACGACGTTAGACACGAGTAGTTAGATTTGTCTAAGATAGGTATGGCAAAGTTATGTACTGAACCGACCACACCCCATATTACGTAGGCAGTATTATCAATCTAACTAGTATAGTAATTAGCGAGAAATCTCCTCACAAAAATAAGGAAAAAAATTCAGTGAATAAGGGCCTCACGTGAAGTCTCACTCTATCTACCGTCCGTTCGGAGGTAATCCGAAGGGATCAACATTTAACGGAGATAAGAAAAGAGCCTCACGTGAGCCTCTCCCTTAACAAATTTACTTCCCAAGAACAACCAGTAATACTACTGTTCACAATTATAATTCTGAAGTGCTGCGTAGGGTTCAGTGGTGTTCAGCTCAGAAACGATCAGATCCCACTCTAAGGCAGGCAGGCAGGCAGGCAGGAGTGGAAGCAGCACTAATCTCCCCTGCCCATCTTACCAAAACGAAAGGTGATCACTGCCTAGCAGATTATCCATGGCAATTGCAACTGCTGCAGCATGCTGATTTGGAACGTGAATTTGTTTAACCTATTCGGTCTGTCTGGAACCTGGGAAACTTTTGATAGCGCGTCACGTGGGATTTTCAGAGGAATTTCATATAGAGCAGCAGTAGCAGTTTAACTCCTGTAGAAATCCAAACAAATTATAGGTTCCAAACATGTGACCACTTGCTTAATAGTTAGGACATCTTAGTTAAGTATGGCTGAGCCTGACCCTGACCCTCGCTTCAAAGAGGGCTTGACCCCCTTGCACCTACCGTTTGTCCTCCTGGGTGATTGGGTGAAGTGCCTACCGTTGCCTGAAAAACCTCGTAGAATTCAAAGCTTTGGTTGGTCTCTACTCCACTCTACACAATAACAATGTCAGAGGCAGCAGCACGCGAGAACAGAGATGGAGCTCACTGTAGCTTACTATCTTTAATTTAGCTCAAGAGTAGACTACTATCTTTTTTTGTTGAAGGGAGCTCAAGACTACTTGAAGTCACAATCCAGAGAAGAAGTCGTCTTCAGAGTTCACTTACAAAAATGGAGAGGAATAGATTGGGCACACTGACAGACAATGTTGTGACTTACATAGCGTGTCTATGTGTGCTTGACTTGTACAAAGCTTCACAAGACGAAATTCAGATTGAGTAGAAATATCAAAAGCTTAATGACTGTTTCTTCCCTCTAAAGACACTGATTATTCTATACTGATACAATTGTTTTGTGAACTTATACTGATACAATTGGGAGCAGAGGTGATGGACAACTACTGTGCTACTGGCTTTCTTCGAATCCTCATTCCCATCACATTTGCACAACCAAAGAATGCCATATAAGTAATCTTTCGCAAAACTAATGGCTTAGGCATGCCAAGCCTTTGCTGAAATAACAGGATGATTGATTGGTTGCCTGGCTGATTTTGTGTCCAGTTTCTTGTTTTGACACCCATATAATTTAACAAGAAGTATTGCAGTGTTGATTTGGTTGGTGCTATCTACCGGCTGATATCATTTTTTACCTGCCGCCGCCGCCGCTCTACATGCAATGAACTCGACTGCTCCGGTGTCAACTGCAAGACTTGTTGCAGAAGTGCCGATTCTGCCTTGGCAGGCAGTGATCTGCTGAAAGAGCAACATGCCGTGTCCTCGTCGCTGGCGTATCACCGAGGTCGAGATTAGAGGTTTACCGCTAGCGAGTTTCTCTGGTGGGGAAAGCAGAAGGATGAGGAAGGGAAAGATACGCTACAGTTTATCCATTACTTTTTTGATGTCGTCTGATAGTGCACAGTTTCTAAACTTATACACCACACCCTCTGCACCAACTCAATACGACTCAATTACATGGGCCAGGCCCAATACCCATTTCACTCCTTGACTCATTGGTTTTCGAGGCATCGGCTTCCCACTACTACTTCATCAGTGCAACACTGCTGCTCCAGGCTCGACACAACATTGCCTCATGAATGATAGTTATTTAGAAGGACGCGACTAGCGCTAGCGCCGTATGTTATGCTTTGACTTCCTATTTTGCACGATATTGTTCAACCGTCCATCTCGCGCATGAACAGACCTCCTCTCGAATGCAACAAATCATCAACAAATATGCAACATACGCACCCCCAAACAGCAGAAAATCCCCATAAATTCTTCCGCCCCCAAACTCGCTCATCGCCCAAGCATCCGACATTAACAAAATCCCCTATAAATTCTTCCGCCTGATCTCCTCATATAAATTTACCATGGCTTGGATTTTTACTATGGTTTTGGAATTCCAAACTATGGTAAAAATTCAAGCTATAGTAAAATCAAAGAGTAAGAAAAATTCTAAAACCATGGTAAAAATTCAAGCCATGGTAAATTCAAAGAGTAAGAAAAATTCGAAGCCATGGTAAAATCCAAAATCACATACGGTTTTATACAAAAACCGTCTGTGATGAGACGTTTATCACATACGGTTCATTATACGAACCGTCTGTGATATGTCATCACAGACGATTTTTGTATAAAACCGTCTATGATACTTTTGTTTTGTTGAGCGGGAAAACAAAAATTTGCACTTAATGGGCGGGCTGCTGAAAATCTCTTTATATTAACAGAGTCCTCCATCTCCTCCTCTGCCATCTCCGTCTCACCCTAACCTTGCGCTCCGGCCCCGAGCTCGCTTCATGACCTCCTCCACTCGCCTGACCTGCTGTCGCCGGCCTCCCATGACCTCGTCGCCCCGACCTCCTCTACTTGCCGCCTGTCCTCCCCGAGGCTCGTCGCTCGCGGCCTCCTCCACCTCGCCCCGGCCTCATCGTCGCCGGCCTCCCACGACCTCGTCACCCCAGCCTCCCACGACCTCACTCTCTCTACTCCCCCCTTTTGCTATGTGATGTGGATTACTATTGTGATGTGTTAGTGCTCTGTGAATGGATTGAGTTGATGCTACTGTGATGTGGGTTATGCAGTGTTGTTTTTAGTGCTCTGTGAATAGACGAGTTGATGCTACTATAATGTTGTAGCTATTGTGGGAAAGATAACGAAAAGTTCAATCCGAAAATCATTATCAGATTCATTCGTGAGGCTCGGGAGGCTCAGACGAAGTGGAAATCCATTTTCATTTTTTTTTGCAATAGAAAAAGCTATCACAAACGGTTCTAAACAAGAACCGTCTGTGATAGTTATCACATACGGTTTTTGTTCAGGCATCTGTGATGACATGAGATCATCACAGACGGTTTTTGAACCATCTGTGAAAAAGGCTATCACAGACGGTTCGTGAACAAAAACCGTCTGTGATGATGGTTTAGAACCGTCTGTGATGAGGTTTTGTGTAGTAGTGAGCGTCGTCGCCACCGAGATTTGTTCTTGTTGTACTCTTCCGTTTGATTCCATTGTCATGGTCACCTTTGTCTACATATCATCCATTCTCGCTCCTTGTTGGTTCAATCGTTGATCTACTGCCGCCATGTGAGAGTTCATCTCCTCCCGCACCATCTTCATCTCTGTTTTCCACAACTATACTAACCTCACCTCCATACCTTCCATTGCTGCCACCACTTGACGGACCTGGACTCCTTGCTTAGCCGGAGCTGTGGTGTTCCCACTCTAAGCCGACCGAACCTAGGGCTGGGGATTACAGCAATCGCACAAGGCAATCGCTAACCTTCCCTCGGAATTTCACCGATCAAAGCCGCAAAAATACAAGGAACAACCGACGGATCGTCCAAGCTCTGATACCAAACTTTCGTGTCCTCGTCGCTGGCGTATCACCGAGGTCGAGATTAGAGGTTTATCGCTAACGAGTTTGTCAGGTGGGGAAAGCAGAAGGATGAGGAAGGGAAAGATACGCTACAGTTTATCCATTACTTTTTCGATGTCGTCTGATAGTGCACAGTTTCTAAACTTATACACCACACCCTCTGCACCAACTCAATACGACTCAATTACATGGGCCAGGCCCAATACCCATTTCACTCCTTGACTCATTGGTTTTCGAGGCATCGGCTTCCCGCTACTACTTCATCAGTGCAACACTGCTGCTCCAGGCTTGACACAACATTGCCTCATGAATGATAGTTATTTAGAAGGACGCGACTAGCGCTAGCGCCGTATGTTATGCTTTGACCTCCGATTTTGCACGATATTGTTCAACCGTCCATCTCGCGCATGAACAGACCTCCTCTCGAATGCAACAAATCATCAACAAATATGCAACATGCACACCCCCAAACAGCAGCAAAAAATCCCCATAAATTCTTCCGCCCCCGAACTCGCTCATCGCCCAAGCATCCGACATTAACAAATTCCCCTATAAATTCTTCCGCCTAATCTCCTCGTATGCAACAAAAAAGAGAAATGTGTGCAATATTTTTTTTTCAACGGTCGCAATAAAAAAGAAACTAATTATCAAAGAAGTGGCGGAGCATCTGGAAACACCTATTGCAACAAAAATTGTGCAACTTTTTTTTTCAACGGTTGTAGAATTTTTTCAACGATCGCAACAAAAAGAAACCAACTATCAAAGAAGAGGTGGAACATCTGAAAACACCAAAATAGTATGTAATTTTTTTTTCAACAGTCGTAATATTTTTTTCAATGGTCGCAACAAAAAAGAAACTTCAAAGAAAGGGTGGAGCATCTGGAAACACCTGTGCAGCAAATCGTACCTACAGAAGGCGCACGAAGAGGCATGTGGGCATTGGCGATGGCCAAGCTCGCCGGAGGAGGATCCAACCAAATACCACCTCCTTGTTGACGGCTAGCACCGGATCTAGTGGGCTGAGACCGACCCCTTATCTTCAGTCTCGCCATTCACCACACGGCGCCTCTGGCTACCATTCCCATTTCAATCCCCCTTTTCTCTCAGTCTCGGTGCAGTTCGTCTCCCTCTTAAATTTGTAGCTCCACCGCTGTCTTTTGAATCCGCCGCTCCTCCGCACTCGCTGCTGTTTCTCCGCCTCTGACCGGTGAGCGTCGTCGTTTAGGTGATACTTTTCTCCTCATTGGCTCTAAGAGAGAGAGAGAGAAGGGAAAGGAGGAGGAGGAGGAAGAGGAAGAGGAAGAGACAGCTAGAATACATGGGGAATTGAGGTGGATGCGGAGTGTGCGAGGGAATCGGCGGGGAAGCGAGCTGGCGCTGTCAGGGAACACCGACCGGATGCCATAATTGTTGTGGGTTGGGGGGGGGGGGGTTGCAGCAACTGGACACCGAAAATGAAAAAAAAAACAAGGCAGTTAAGTGGAGTGGAATGGGTGAAGAATCCGATATTTTCTACTTCGCTCGGACACACGAGCTTTATATCGGTAAGGAAAAAGCCTACAATAACATAACTCCAACTATATGGCTCTACAGAAAGAAAAAAAAATCTGCACATCAGCTCCGATAGCTGCAACTTTTTCTTTACTCCGTTTGTGGGACATTGTAATTGGGCAGAGTCCACTCCTCCTCGAATGGTTCTAAACTTGCAAGAAACCTTGAGATGGTTTGAGAATTTACATATGTTCGTGGACATTGTCATCGACTCAATGAATCAATCCAACTACTTCAAAAAGAAAAGAAAAGAAAAAACGGATCAATCCAATTTAAGTTTGGATCATGATATAAAAGCTTCAATCCATAACAGTAGAAAAGGTTCTCCAGATTACAGCCACGTGGACAAACAGCTATAAAGATTAAGCAAAAGGAAGATAGCTTTAACTGTTCAAATCATAGTAGATCTAACCTAATCTAATTTATTTGTGACTTTCACGAGTCTAAGTTGAGTGTGGCGTCTGCCTTGGCCTCGATGTCGTTCTTGCTCCTGACCACGCATCTCCTCTTTGTTTCCTCATCCAGGTAGACAAGGTCTTCAGCAACCGCAATATGCGCATACAGCAGCTCTTCAAGTTTGTCGACAGGAGCAGCCCTCTTACCTTTGCCACCTTTGATCTGCTGGAATTCTTCCTTGCCGTGGTTATTGGTGGTGAAATGCTCGTGGATTCTCATTGCTTCTTGAAATCCAGATATTGTTGGCAGGAACTTCACTAAGAACACGCTCTGATTGGCTGGCCTTCTATGGCTAACCTTCGCCTTTTCACATGCAACCCCAATATCTGCGTACACAAGGCGATAATGTAAACAACTTTGAAAAGTCCCAGGAGAAGAAACACCAATAGCATAAGGTTTTTTTCCAGAACTAAACATTGTATTTTGTGTCAGAAACTGTAGAATTAGTAGACCAAGCATTCGTTTTGCTCAAAAGTGCTATCAGACTAGCTACAAAGGAACAAAAGAAGGCTATCTCAAGAAAGCATGTGACCAAAAAAAATGATAGCTCAAGCTAGATAACCATGACCCCTAGGTCGCATATCTACAGGGACAAACAAAATATAATAAGTGGCAGACTGCTAGCATATAAATTCTTTTGGTGCTTAATGCAGACTAACCTGTAAGTACACCTTCAATTTCTTCTATTGACACAATCTTTGCTTCAGTAGCCTTTGCCTTGTTCGCGGTGGAGCTGTCATGTATTACGACAACCGGAGGCCACAACATGAGATCTCCCCTCATCGCATTTACTTCCTCAGCTGTAATGGAGTGATATGCTTTAGAAGTGTCTGGAGCAACATGCCAATTCCACCCCATCAGAACACACAGTGCTTTGTGAAGACCTAAATGTTTTGTCTTTAAACCCACTTTGCATGTATCATATGCATGTGACATTAAGGCATCGATATCTGGAAACTTCCTTGCGGCACTGTTGTAAGAAAGAAGTGAACAAAAAGCAAATAAACGAAGCATTTCTTCAGGTTAGACATTCCATGTAAATGTTCAATGAAATCAGAATAGCATAAATACAAGAAATTTTGTTTTCACTATCCTTCTGAATGCATTATGATGAATGACAAAATGGAAACAAGCCAGAAGGATGCAACTAACTATATGCCTGTGAGCAGATGAAAACCACGTGGATAAGAATGAGCTATGGCAATGTAAACAATTGGAATATAGGGTTTGCAAATTAATGTATTCCCTCGGGAAAAAAATGCTTAGGATTTAGGAACACCGGAAGAATCAACCAATCCTTGAAGCTAAGATGCTCAAGGAGAAAAACTCATAACTGAAACTATACTGCACTAGCTAAGGAAACTTTGAAAATAAATAATAGGCACAATTGTTGCTTCATGCAAAAACATTTAAAGTGAGGTCTAAAGCTTAAATTTGACCAAAATTAACATGACACATGGCAAATTCCAACAAAGCAAAGATCACGAACATCTGGTTTGAAAAAGAAGACTAATCAAATTTGCGGGTAAGATGGCATTTGCCTACTTAGTAACCAGATGACCAAGTTAAAACAAACCACTCTAATGGACAACTCTATATCCCTGGAATGATATATTTCATTGAGATAATATGTTATTTAATCAAATCTCTTGTCCATGGGAACAAATAAACAACTAAAACAAAACTTAAGTAGCAAATACACTTAATTTCAATAAAAAATGATGATCAATACAGAAATTCCAATTAGTGAGAGCTAAGAAGACAACAAAGGCAATGAACATTGGTAGTTATGACAGTGCTCAAAGGCCACAGATATGAAATGAAATCACAATCTATATGGAGCTGATCAGTACTATACTACTATTGAACTTGCGGAAAAAATAAAACAGGACTTTGATGAATGCAAATGGAAAAGTAGAATTCAACTTCAACTTACTTACCAGGACAGAAAGAGCAAAAGACAACATTGCCCCATACCTTACTTTAAAGTTTAAACACAACTGTTGGTTCAACCTACAGCCTGTAGTGGGAAGCGTATAAATGTAGCATGCCATACAACCAGTGGAGCCCATCCTACTGGTCGGCGTAGTTCACAAACTAATACATCCTAGCCAGCCCTCAACATCTTAAGTTGATAAACTTGCACGTGCTAAATGGTCTTCACCTTGTGTTAGTGAAATTCTATTTTACCAGTAGGCTAGATACAAGTCTCACAAAGTAACCATGCTGATTGCTGAAGGGGTTTGTAAAGGTGCCACAAAGGTTTTTACTTGATTGAGGAAATACATAGCAAGCAGAATAGTTAAGGGCCTGCCATGTTTTTGATCCTGGTTATCCAAAGAATAGAGTAACAGCAATTTGGTAACGTGTGCACCTGACCTCACTATCCAAAGAATAGAGTAACAGCAATTTGGTAACGTGTGCACCTGACCTCACAGGATGCAAACTTGGCTGATAGTAAGGTTATTAAGTCGGTAAGTCAACACTACCCTCCTAGTGACCGACTAGCTGGCTAGTCGAAAGATACTCTTTATATGGTACACACAAAACCTGTTAGGTTTTTTTTCCCCAAAATCCCCATCTTACCCCTCATCCAATTGAAAAAAATCAGGTACATGTGGGGTCCACGTTCCATTCTTATCCTTATTGAACCGAGGACGACGAAGGGCGGCGTCGATGAGCTGGCTGGGAGCCGAGGGTGACGAAGTTTTCTTGTGAGCTTTCACTCTCTCTGTCTCTCTGTGAGCTCTTCATTACCTCTGTGCTCTGTGCCTCCCTCACTCAGCTCTTCTCTGTGACCCCACCTTGCCCCATGGCAAGTCGGCCGACTTGCCGCCGCCTGGTCGACGACTAGTGTCGACCAGTCGACAGGTCGCCCGACTTGCCCTGGCAAGTCGAGTCGCCGGACCAAGTCGCCTCTGCTCCACCGACTTGTCAACTAGTCGTCGACTAGTCGAAAGTCGACGACTTAATAAGCATGGCTGATACCCAAACATTAGCAACCAGAAGTTCCAATAACCAACTAGCTCTAATGTGGCAATGATATTATGAAGCTAATGTCTCATGAACAGCACCATATTGCTACTTCTACTTTCTTCCAGCCATCTTGTCTCAATGCATCTGCAATGCATTACTCCAAAGAATGTAGATCCACATCATAGACCAATGCTGGAATTGATCAAAGCCTTTCGGACCAATGTTTCAATGTCTTAAGCCTATAAACAGCGCCAACATGCTGTAGTGTATTGTGCCTCTGGACTGAACCATGAACTGATAATGTTGGCACAGTCTAGTACCTAGATGTGATATTTCTTCATAATCATCATGCTGCACCCTCAATCCCATTGGCGCATTGCATCATATCAGTAGCATATACAAGAAATAACTTGGGTTCTAAGAAAAACACATGACTTGGTTTTTGCGCATGGGGGAGGGGGGCACTACCTTTTGGCAATTGCCTTAAACAAATTACTAATATAATTCACTACGTTAACCTAAACTACAAATCAATCATATCTAGGGCGAGGTATGCTAAAACATGACCAGACGATATAAAATTTTGAAATATTCCTCCATTCCAGTCACCAAATCAGCAAGCAAGCGGGTGATGAAATGACCAGAAAGTGCATTCTACCCAAATGACAGGAGGAACTGTTTAGCTGGTAGAGTTGTTAGCACAGATGAAGAAACACAAACCTGCCACATACACAGCAAGATAAAGACCCTTTTCGTGCCTCAAAGTATCTCTTCTGCATGGTTGAGCTCTCGCTTAACAACTTTGTATACTTAAGGAAGGCTTGGTGAACTTGCTTACTGAATTCGTCTGAACCTTCTGGTGGATCTCTCTGCATAGAAAGATCCTCATCCTCTGGAGCATCCTCATGGTTCGATTCAGTGCCATTACAATTATCTTCTGACAACTTCGAAAATTTATTTGGCCTGGTAAATTCATTTCTCTCCGATGTATATACACCATGGAATTGAGGAAGAGCAGTTCTCAATCTCTTTTTCACACTTTTCGTCCATCCTCCTCTTCCTCTTCCTCTTCCATGCATGGAAGATCCCCCAAATTGTGACTGGGCAATGGGTATGGACAGCCTCTGATAGATAGGTTTGTATTTTGAACGCCCATAGGCCAACGTGTCAGAATGAGGATAGTTTTCTTGATCAGCACCAGTCCATTCCTCATTGATGTCATTTGGCAAAACAATCCTTGAGAAAACATTACGACTAGTTGGCATATCATATCCTGCATCGTATCCATCTTCATCATCAACCATATCATAACTTCTTCTTGACATTCTCTTAGGGGGTGGATCATATGCATCCATATCATCTTCGTAATACTCTCGCCCTGGAGGGCTATCATCAGCTTGGTATATATCCATCTCATGATCATGATATGCAGAGCTCCGGGATCTTCTTCTATAAGCCATGGGAGAAACTTCCTGGTCACTTGACTCATGACCATCCTCAAATGAAGCAAACTCAAGTTGACGAACTGGGTGCCTTGCAATTGCAAGAGGCTCAATTTCAGGAGAGTGTGAGTACCCCACACGAACATCCCTGGTCTTGCAGTAACGTGTGGGTGCATCTCCATGATGAGAATGCTGCATATTGTGTTCCATGTCATGATGCATGCCTTGGAAGCCATCCTCACCCTCTGCCATCCTGCGGGGTAGCCTCACTTGGCGATTAATCCTTTCATCCTTGAGGCCTGTCAAAGGTGATGAGCCCAACGCAAGATATTTATCATTTTCTGGAACCCTTCTGCCATATTCATGTGCATCGTATTCCATGGACGCAACAGCTCTTGGTGGATACTTAGTGTGTGTCTGTCTTGTAATGTCCAGTAATATCTTGTCATCATGATCAGAGCCATGCTCTAATGAACTTTCCGACAACCTGTGAGCGTGACCACTCCCATGTCCTAATGACTCACGAGATGGCCTGCCAAGGCTATCCATGACGTATCCATTGCTTGGCTCGTAACCAGGTTGACCATGCACCCTGTAAGGGTGGTCCTTAGCGAGCACGGATGAGGAAGAATCAGCACACGCCTTCAACTGTGAAGATGGCGCAATGTCAGAACCAAGCACGCCCTTACTAGAGTAAAGCCTATCCATTTCTCCATCCCTGTCAACAAGCAAATCCCTACCAGGGTAAAGCCTCTCGACTTCTCTACTCCTGCCAACATACGGGTCACGCAAATGATCGCGGTACTGAAACTCGCTGTCATCATGCAGCAACCGGGTACTTCCAGTGCCAAAGCTCTCCCTGGAATTCATGGAGGACCCGCCTGTCAGGAATCCAGTCTCTGTAGGTGGCGGCGGCGACCTGCGGTCCAGGTACAGCGAGCTAGTCCTTCCCAGTCCCGTCGCACCGACTCTAAACGTCATACCGGCGTCCCCCAAGAAATCGCTCTCCTCGTTAACGCTCCGGCCGCCAGGGCCTCTAAAGAACTCGCTGTCCTTGTCAAGACTCCGGCCGCCGCCGGGGCCTCCAAAGAACTCGCTTTCCTTCTTCGCGGCACGCAGGGATGGCCGTCCCAGGTCGAACGGGTGATCGGGGAGCATGTAGTCCGGCGGCGCGTCGTACTTCCCGCTCGCGCCGCGACCGGCGTGGTCGTAGCGGTCGCGCTCCTGGCGGTAGGGCACCCTCCCGTAGTCACTTTGCCCGCGGCGGGGCGGGTCGCGGTCGCGGCCGCCGCCGCCGTCGTCCCTCGGGCGCCGCGCTCGGTGGTCCGGGGAGTGGCTGCGGCGGGGGCGGTAGTGGGGGCGGCGGTCGTGCCTGCCCCTGTCGTCGCGGGCGTCCCCCGGCCGCGCGTCCCTGCCTCCACCTCCGCGTCGCATGATGCCGGGTGTGGTCACCGGAGAGGGGTTCAGATCCAGAAGTCAGATGCGAGATTACGGTGGTTATGATGACGGATGCGGCGGCGGCCGTTGGGTTTGGGAGGTTTGTGTTGTGCGGCGGCGAAGGGGGGTGTTGGGTGGGGGTTGTTTGAAAAGGAATGTACCTCTTTTGGCGAGTAAAAAAAAGAAAAAAACGAGTGTATCAAAGACAAAAACAAAGATGGAAAATAAAATTTTATAAAATTATAATAAAATCAAACATAATTTATATCGTAGAAGAGAAATACAAATCTCAAATCATATTGAACGAATAAAATTTTAACTATTTTAAAAGAAAAAAAATACCAAATGTTATTTAGCAAATCCCAAACTTAAAAGGCTTCAGCGGTGTTAAGCTAGTCCCCTACCTCAAGTGTTTGGCGGGTTAACGTCTTAACTCACATTGTAACCCTTAATGCAAGAACAAAGGTATATCCAAATGCCAAATATATAGAAAAGAACCAGCAGAGATTACATTACATTACATAGGCTCTTCCATTTGGCAGGCGCCCCAGCAGTTTGCTTCTTTTCCAGAAATCTGGACAATTCTAGCCATATAGATCAATAAAATTCCAAATATAGCCCCTATAACATGAAAATTTCAAATCTAGCCCCCTGGACCGACCTGCTGCGCTTGGGGACTGCGGTGCCCACACAGCAGCAACACTTTTTTTAAAAAAAATCATTTAATAATATTTTTTAGAGAAAATTTTAAATATAGCAAATGAGCTCATAAAATTATAAAAAAATTGTGGAGCCTCCCGGCACAATGTACTTATTTGTGAATTTTTTTCACAATTTTATCCATTCTGATTTTTTCTCAAAAATTCATTTAAGTATACTGTTTGTAGGAATTTTATAATATGGAAAATGAGATCCAAGCATTATGAATTTTTTCCCAAGCTCCATATACAGTGGACTTGATTGTGTAATTTTTACAAAATTTTATATGCTCTGAAATTATATCGACAAATTAAGGGTTTAGATCTCGAAAATTAGGACGTAAGGTTTCCAAAATTAGGGTTTCATGATTTTATGTGATGAAATGTGGAAAGTTTAGTACCACATGACTACTCTAGGTAAAAGACACTCCCTCCTCCGCACATCTATCGCCTCGTCGCTGCTGTCCCCCTTTACCCGCAGTATGCAATATGGATCATACTAAACTTGTAGAAGACGGCGGGAAGCACCAAGCACAGGACGTGAAGGCAAGTCTCTCTGGCAACAAATAAAAGAATTGTTGGTAGATGGCATATTGATTTCAGTAAAATCAAAATTTAAAGTATGAAGAAGAAAAACTAACAAAGAAAAACACTATCTCAAGTGAGGCCAGGAAGAGTAAACGTTTATTGTTATACTAGAAATTAGGTAGGTGTATTACACTGCTATGCTCATTGGTCCAATACAAACAATTTTATTGTTCAAATTTTAGAGTAGAATATCAATAATATTTCAAGTAGATTGCCAAAAATTTAGAGTAGAATATCAACAACATTCCAAGTAGATACACTGACTATGTTGTCTATTTGATGAGTTTCCCAACATTTGAAAACTTGCGAAAACAACTTGCTCTGGTCAGTTGGTCCTGGAAACAAGCTACTGTAGCAAAAATAAACAACTAAAGCTCACATACACACACTCATGAGAAGCAAACATCTGGTTCGTCAGTAGCCGAGAATATTTTGTTGCAACATAACTGCTGGAAAATGGAATGAAGAAAACCAAAGGGCGTATTCATTTCAACCACGAACTTGAAACTGAATTTGCCTAGTTATACTCTTCTTGCTGGCGCAAAAAAGATTGCTCAGTGTTAACAAGCATCTTTGTTTGCAGGATCTGGACAAGCACAAATAATTAATCATTAAGGTACAATGTAAACCAAATTCATGAGCAATGACACACATTAAGGCATGGCTAAAATATAGAACAAGTAGACATGAAGGCACAATGTTGCAACCGATCTGCTTGGTTAACAAAAAACAAATCTTTTTTAAGATTTGCTAAAGTTACCATACCTTTATTGGTTGTGGTTCATCTTCCCTGTCACTCTTTCTGCCATTCCGTTGATTAGATAATGGAGGATGTCGTATTTCATTAGACTTCTGCAACTTTTTCTCCTCCCCATGCAAAATATCCGTTAGTATGCAATATGGATCATACTGCGGGTAAAGGGGGACAACAGCGACGGGGCGACAGATGTGCGGAGGAGGGAGTGTGTCTTACCTAGAGTAGTCATGTGGTACTAAATTTTCCATATTTCATCACATGAAATCATGAAACCCTAATTTCGAAAACCTTACGTCCTAATTTTCAAGATCTAAACCCTTAATTTGTCGAGATAATTTCATAGTATACAAAAATTCTGTAAAAATTACACAATCAAGTCCACTGTGTAAGGATCCTGGGAAAAAAATTCATAATGTTTGGACCTCATTTTCCATATTAGAAAATTCCTACAAACAGTATACTTAAATGAATTTTTGAGAAAAAAAGAATGGATAAAATTATAAAAAAATTACACAAATACGTACACTATGCCGGGAGGCTCCACAATTTTTTTTATAATTTTATGAGCTCATTTTCTATATTTAAAGTTTTCTCCAAAAAATATTATTAAATGAATTTTTTTAAAAAGTGATGCTGCTGCGGTCCCCAAGCGCAGCAAGTCGGTCCGGGGGGCTAGATTTGGAATTTTCGTGTTATAGGGGCTATATTTGGAATGCCTGCTGCGGTCCCCGACGGCAGCAGGTTCCCTAAGCGCAGCAGGTCGGTCCGGGGGGTTAGATTTGAAATTTTCGTGTTATGAGAGCTATATTTTGAATTTTGTTGATATATATGGTTGTTCCAGTGTTGAAACCTGGAGCAAGTCACGGTCGTTACTTGAAGGCATTTCAAAAGGAGAGAAACGAATGGGCTACCCAAAGCTCTTTGTTTCTGCCAAACGCCTAGCCCTAGCTAGCCCGGAGCAAACAACGCCGGAATGGGCGTATTTGCTTCAGTTTGCATCATCAGCTCAGCACATGATATGGGGATGAGAAGTGAACTGCATCACAGGCTAAGCACATAGTTTACTTGGCAGGTTGTATCGGCATTTTGGCAGGGCATATTTGTTTGTATCATCAGGTTAGCCTGGACAAAAAAATTCTGCATGGTGGAAACCGCTATGAGTGGAAGATATCGCATGCGGATTTTATTGGGCAGCATGCTGATCTAGTCATCCTACAATCCACATTGGCAAGAATCTTCATATGCTGGCAGAATTTACGTTGCATTCAACGAGCGAGTAAAATTTGCACGTTCGGACTAATGAAAACACTGATATAAAATTTGCACATTCGGCCTAATGAAACCAGTGATATCGAGCAACTCGGTGCCAGAATAACTGAAGAGACGAGAAATCAATTTACAACGGGTGGGAATTTGAGATGCTCTGTAAAAACAACATGAATCATGATTTACAGAGACTGACAAAGGATACAAAGCATAACAAAGATACCACTAGCTAAGTGGCATCGACTGTCTTCCCATCATGTCCACAACCAAGTAAGTCGTCACGACTAGGTCTTGGTTGAAGATTGTAGTCGTGCATGGCAGGGAACGCCGGTCGAAATCTTCGGCCAGATGTTGTACTGCCTTGTCATGATCTAGAGACCGAATTGGATAATCGTGGGTAATTACAGGCTTTGGCCCCGGGCTTTGTCGATTAGGAGCCGTGATTGTCGGGACCCAAAAATGCAATTCTGAACCCTCTGTGTATTCTGCACTAGTTCAGGATCACGCTAGTGCACACAGTATCAATATAGATGAATATCGATCCACACAAGACGATTAATAGAATAAGCGACTAATTTGAATAGCAAATAATGGTTTTGACCTTATGGTCGAGTTTACATTTATTAAGCCACGCAGGGCTGACAATAAGTAAATAGCAGCAGATGAACAAAATTAAACTTCAGCGAAATCCCATCAATTCGCCACAAGCAACTGACTGGGATCAAGACCCTAACGATCAGCACCTCCGTAGAACTCCTTCTCAAATGTAGGCGAAAACTACTTCACTTCTGTTGATTGTTTGAAGCAAGCATGAGTACACAATCGTACTCGCAAGTCATACCATATAATGCAATTTATAGATGATGGCTTATTCCAAAGGAATGACTTCTGTGGTTATTTTACATAAATACAATATTTTCAATTGAATACAAATAATAGATTGAAAACATAACAAAAACAAATAAATAATAATAATTTGATGTTTATTTTCACAAAGAACACACAGTCTAAATAAGTTATTCACACAGCCATATGATTTAGATCACACAGCTCCTTTCCTAAATATTTTATGAAAATCTACCCCTCATGTGAAATCCCTGAGCATGTCCATGACCGCGGATGCGGCTATTCGAATAGATTGATTTAACACTCTGTAGAGATTGTACACTTTACCCACAGGATGCAATCAACTGGATCAGGACTGATCACAACAAAACTTTTCAGAAACTTCACCTCAAGCATTGACACTCCCGATGTGCTTTACCGCTGTCCAATTTGTAAACACAGCCCTTGGAACGACACACACCATTGGATCTGAAAACGACGAATCGCTCATAGATGTGACCCAAACACAGCGGTACACACCTTCCACCCTGTCACACAGTCTAACCTATTCGCCAAGATTCCATAACTTACTAAGTTAGGCCTATTCCATACCAGGCATGTGGTTGTACAGCAAGGCTTAGTTCAATGGCGTACAAAGTTAAGTCCTTAATTGACCAAGGCAAGACTTTCAATTTCTAACTAGATGTCACACATACCAATATTTTCATTCACACAGTTTCCACCATCACACAGTATCCACCACTTGCCTCAGTCTAAATCTTTTCCCACCCTGTTGGTTAAGTGCAATACATGTTATCAGCAAGTAATAGTACACAACACACACAATTTTATCACACAGTTCCATAATCACTTAGTCAAGTTTGTATTTGCACTCACATGAGATGATGACTCCTAGCATGGCTAAGCAATCTACTCGTATCTAATCAACTCACATTGGTGCTACGATAATACCAACTAATAATGAACCAACCTAGAGTAACAAAAGATTATGACATAACAATAGACAAGGTGGATATAACAATTTGGATTAATAACTAAACCCAAAAGTATTTAAATAAATACTTGAAATAGAATGCAGTAATTTGAAACAAAGTATTTTGAAAACTGGGTTCAATATGATCAAAGGTATGACTTGTCTTGAAATAGGTCTAGGTGCTGATCTTGATCTTGAGGCACTCCTCCTTCAAAAGTCCTCGAAGAATTAACGTTTATTCGCAAACAAAATAAATAAATAAATAACAGAGACGAAATAAACTCCAAAAATTAAATAAAAATCATAAATAAATAAATAGACATCGATTTTATATGAATTTAAAATTTTGAATGGGCTCAATCGAAGTTTGGATGCAAAAGATATGAGCTTTGGAAGATTGAATCTAAAGAAAATACCCTAAAAAGGATTTATTGGATTTATCCAAATTATTTTTCAACTAAAAAATAGGATAATTGCACAATGCTAACGTCAGCGAAGGATTTTTTAAAAATATATTAAAAAATACTGACATGTGGGACCCACATGTGAGTCTTACGGCTCACGATGGACCAAGTCCACCGAGCCAGTTGAAACTGAGGCCGGTGGACCGTGCCACGCCTGCGCCACGTGAGTGCTGATCTGGCGCCACGTTGACGACACATGCGCACGGGGCCGACGTTGGCGCTGAGGTGGAGGTCGACGTGGACGTCAGCGAGTGGCGGAGCTCGGGTTCTGATGGTCGCTGGTGAACGGCCGCGATCTAACGGCGGTGAGTGGTACCGACGGGTAGCTGGCGCTATTGTGTACTGAGGGGTGCACTCACGGGTGGCTGAGATTGACGGTGATGACCGGCGGCGAGATCGAAGCGGCGGAAGCGATCTGATATTGTGAGACGGGGGCTTCGGCGATGCTTCGGCGGCGGGGAGGGGCGCACTGGGTAGCTCTGGCAACGGCGGTCCCGATGGCGTGCTCCACGGCGACGAGGCGACGACGGTGGTGGTGCAATTCAGAAAAGAAGAAGCTCGACCGAAAACCCTAATAATCGAATTGCGGCAGCACTAGGGCTCTCAGGGCGACGAGAGTGGCGGCTTTGGGTTACAGAGTACCAGGCGATCCTAGGGGGCTATTTATAGGGCTCGGGCGTGCTGGGATAGGGAATCCCCAAATCGAGTCCGATTCGAACACGAAAACAAAACCCGGAAATCTGGGAGTTTGAAACCGATTGGAGATCTAATTTGGCGAGATTTGGACGTGGGGAGATAAGGGATATGATTTGATGTGAAAATCTGGGACGATCCTGTTGGAAAAGCGCGTTGTCGGGAGAAGCTTCGAGCTCTGGCAATGGCGGACGCAGGTGACAGCGCGAGGGAGACGACGACGCGGGGACGACGAAGACGGCGGGACCAGCTGGCAGCGAGGCGAAGCGACACGGGTGTGGGAAGGGAAGACCGACAGGTGGGGACCACTGTCGAGAGAGGCAAGCAGCAGCTTGTGGGCGAGCCAAGCCGCCTGATGCTAGGCAGCGAGAGATGGGTTTGGCCCGTTAATGCTCTGGAGATTTTTAAATAACTTTTCTTTTTAGAAAATTCCAGAAAATTCAAATAACAATTGGAAAATAGCAAATGAACTCGGAAAAATTCTAGAAAATATACCCAAGCACATGGAATTCAAATAAAATAGTTTTGACAATTATGGATGTTGGGATTAATCAAATTAAATTTTTTTGATGCTAAAGTCCATGTTAAGCTTTAATTAAAATTCAATAAAATTTCAAATGGTGTATTTTTCCCACTACTAACTAATCAAAAGATTTTTTAAAGCTCAGAAAATTGGGATGTTACAACCCCCCATTAAAGGAATCTCGTCCTCGAGATACAGACAAGCTAGAGAAGAGGCTAAAGAACTCGGCCTTTAGGTCTTCTTCACGCTCCCACATTGCTTCTCCTTCTGCGTGGTTGCTCCACTGAACCTTGCAAAAATGAACTGTCTTGCTTCTGGTATGACACTCCGCAACATCCAAAATCTTGACTGGCTGCTCTTTGCAAGTGAGATCTTCTTTCAACTCAATTGCATCCAACGGAGGTTGTTCTTCTAGCACACAAAGACACTTCTTTAACTGAGAGACATAAAAGATATCATGTACTCCTGCTAACGACTGCGTCAACTCCAACTGATAAGCAACATCTCCACGGCGTTCTAAAATCTTGAACGGACCAACATACCTAGGGGCAAGTTTCCCTTTGACATGAAACCATTTGACACCTCTGAGTGGAGTAACTCGGAGATAAAAAAAATCTTCTAGTTCGAAGCTAAGATCACGGCGACGATTATCAGTATAACTTTTCTGCCTCGACTGAGCTATCTCTAATCTTTCTCTGATCATGGCCACTTGTTCTTCTGCTTCTTGGATAATATTTAGTCCAAATACCAAACGTTCAACTGTTTCTGACCAATTCAAAGGGGTTCTACAAGCACGACCATACAAGGCTTCAAATGGTGATATTTGCAAACTAGCTTGATAACTGTTGTTGTACGAGAATTCTGCATACGATAAACTCTTGTCCCAGCTGGTAGTATTGGCTAAAGCACAAGCTCTCAATATATCTTCCAATATTTGATTGACTCTTTCAGTCTGTCCATCTGTTTGAGGATGGTACGCGCTGCTAAAATTCAGATGAGTTCCCAATGCTTCATGCAGACTCTGCCAAAAGCGAGAGGTGAACTGAGATCCTTGATCTAATACTATCTTCTTTGGCACACCGTGCAAACTGACAATTCTTGACATATATAACTCTGCAAGGTGATCTCCTGGGTAAGTAGTTTTAACTGGCAAGAAATAAGCAACTTTGGTCAAACGATCAACTATTTCCCAAATCGAATCATAACCCAATTGAGTCATGGGTAAACC
The DNA here is from genome assembly GCA_036346395.1 of Hsuehochloa calcarea. Lineage (NCBI taxonomy): Eukaryota > Viridiplantae > Streptophyta > Magnoliopsida > Poales > Poaceae > Hsuehochloa > Hsuehochloa calcarea. The sequence goes on along the minus strand of CM070615.1, from coordinate 5,553,396 downwards.
AGTATTGAAATCCATTCCAATCTCTTCTCACATCCACTCTGGAATCTTTAGCGGTTGTAACAAACCTGCTGTTCTCTGATGTTCTGCCTTTACTTTCTGGCACACGTCACACAAGGCAACGAACTCTGCGACTTCTCACTTCAAATTTGTCCACCAAAACTTATTCTTAACATCCTAATACATCTTAGTACTACTAGGGTGAATCGAATACTTTGAGTCATGGGCTTCCTTCAAGATTAGTTGTCTCAACCCAACAATGTCTGGTACGCAGATACATCCATTGATCCATAGCACATCTTGATCATCTCTGGTGAAGTCCTTGAATTTCCCTTCTGCCACGTTCTTCTTGTTGTCGGAGATTTCTGGGTCATTTGGTTGGACTTCATAAATCCGTTTCTCCAAAGTAGACTGTACTTCTAGATTAGCCACAAATCCTTCAGATACAACCTGTAGCTCCAGCTTTTGAAATTCCTCTTGAAGTTCCGAACAGATTTCTTTCACTTCCAAAGCATTGCAGTAACTCTTACGGCTCAAAGCATCTGCAACGACATTGGCTTTACCAGGATGGTAGTGGATTCCGAGGTTTTAATCCTTATTAACTTCAACCATCTTCTCCGTCTCATGTTCAAATCTTACTGAGTGAAAATATACTACAGACTCTTATGATCTGTGTATACTTCACAGCGATTACCAATGAGGTAATGCCGCCAAATCTTCAGAGTATACACTACATTAGCTAATTCCTGATCATGGGTAGGGTAATTCTCTTCATAGGGTCTCAATTGCCTTGACGCATAAGCGACGACTCTTCCTTCTTGCACCAGGACGCATCCTAATCCTTGACGACATCTGGAGTGATCAAATTGTCATCGGCTGGCACGACATAAGGGTTTTTCACCTTAAGCCAAATTGCATGCCCTTGAGCCTCGATGAAGGCCTGCATTCGGGCCTTCCAATAAGCAAAATCAACTCCATCAAAAACATGTGGCCTGGGTGTATACCTGTCAGTCGCCATGGCTCCAAAGACCGGTTAAGATCTATGAGAAGAGCTAACCAGCTCTGATACCACTTGTAGGACCGTAAAGGCGACTAGGGGGGGTGAATAGGCGCTTTCTCGAATTTCTCGCCTTAATCAAATTCAACACGAACTTTACTCCTTTAGCTACGAAAGCTAAGAAGATCAGTAAGCGCACAGAGGAAGTCTTGTGCTGAATTCGATAACCTCGTTAACCACACGACACAAATGTGGCGAAATGATCTCACTAGTCTGGTCTGGGCACTGGCGGTCTGACCGGCTACCAAGGGCGGTCTGACCGGTTTGAAATCGGTTCGACCGGCCTTCAACTGGCGGTCTGAATGCTGGCGGTCTGACCGCCGTAGAGAAATCGGTCAGACCGATTTAGTCCAGTACTGAAAAACAATGCTCAAATCCAAAATGAAATTTGGTCCAACTTTTGATTCAACCAATGAAACTTGACCAAATTTGGAGCACACCTCCCTAAGGATATTAGAGACCTATTTCTAGGGACGATCCTTCAGATCCACTTCGTAGAATCGATCTCTCAAGGTTTTACCAAAGAAGTGCACAAACCCTAGAAATATGAAAATATTTGATTCAAGACTTGCTTGTGGGGGTTGATGATCTAGATGATTCTAGGAGTATTCCCACACATCAAAGCAAGATAAAATAGGTCAAGAGACCAAGTTTAACCACTTGAATCAAGGAAGCACCAAATTCATCAAAAGAGAGAAGAACACAAAAGGAGACAATTGATCTTCCAAGCAAGCATCACAAGATTGATTGATCTCACAAGATGCTTACAAAGCCACTCCCACAAGGAGGACAAGAGCTCACACAAGAGCACACTCACAATCTCTCCAAGCCTCTCCTCTCCAAACCCTAGAAAAAGGAAGAGGGGTCCAAATGCTTCAAAGGGTTTTACATCTCCCCCCTTTCTATTTATAGGAGAGGCCTAGGGTTTCACATTTGGGACCCACACACACAACAAACTGTTGAAACAATCGCCTGCTTCACCACGGTAGGTTGATCAGCGGCTCTCATCACGTCGCCAAGTCCCTCCCGTCCGAATCCCATCGGAACCTCCCAGGGACTTGCACCGACTTCCGCACCGCCTGATGCAACCAGCTGCACCGAACTACCCGTTCGATCTGTCTTGCCCATTCTGCACCATGCTTGAGTCACACGACCTCATCGGCATCCATGATAGTTCTGGACCTCAGCTCTCCAAGCGTAGTCCCGATCCACTTCACCGTTGACGTCGTTGACCTGCAAGCCACCTGCACAGCAATAGGCAAACAAATCGTCTCTGGGAACAAGTTCTTCACAACTTGACCCACGTTAGTTCCGCAATGCAATATGCAACAATAAAGCATTGAAGTTCACACAATAAACACAATCAAATCACAACAATGCCAAGAAGGCCAAGCTTCAAGTGATCGGCGGTCTGACCGCCCCACTCCACCGGTCCGACCGATTTCAGGCCGGTCGGACCGATCCCACAACGACGGTCGGACCGCCCGAAAAGACTTAGCCAAATTTTCAGCTCGAAAATCCGAAACCTTCTGGAATTTTTAACTGAATAGAACTTTTGACTGGAAGCTCCAAAAATTGTGTGACCACATCCAGGAGACTCCCCTCACTTGCCTACACAACCTATTTTTGGCTCAGCCCCAAAATCCACTTTTGGGCAAGGCCGGTCTGACCGGCAACCACGGCCGGTCCGACCTCTCCACGGGCGGTCTGACCGCCCGCCACCGGCCGACCGCTGTGGTCCGACGAGATCAAGCAAAATCGAAAACGCGCGATTTTGCAAACCAACAAAGCCATTGCCAATTGACTCATCATTCTAAGATCGTGCACATATCCTCACGATATCCACACAAACTATGGGTTCATTCTGTGGGTTGTTCTCTGGGTTGGGGTTGGCTGGTACGGGATTACAAAAGTTCTGAGTAATTGGACGAGGTGCTGAAGTTGGTGCAGGTGTTCTGAAAGAGGTTTGCGGTGGAAACCGGTTGAACTGTGGTGGAACTGTAACCAATGCGCCATATCTGATTGGCGTGATTTGCACCTCTGATATGTGATGCCGACCATCACATATCTCCGTCCCTCGGTAAACAGCTCGTCCTCGAGCTGAAAGGAGGGGTAGCAACGCTTGAAGTCGTCCAATAGCTCCTATGATGTCTTGGTGTCGAGCAAGGTCTCCCACTAAAACAAGACCTCCTAGTTACCACGAGCTAGATGAGCACGCAACTCGCGCCAAGGCACTAGGATTACACAGCCATCCTGGAGTGCGGGTGATGAGGACATTCCTTCCACTGATACAACCATCCCTACTGCTTCTAATGTGCAAAGACCAATTACTAGAGCACGTGCTCGCCAACTAAATTATTAGGTGACTTCGTTTCTCGGAGTGCATCTATATTCTACGAACTCTTTGATGCTACCTAAAGCACGTAATATTATTTTACTTAGGAATCAAGGATCAGGAGGCAAGCTAAATGAAGATGATAGCAGCACCAAGCATGGAGATTATCATATGAGGAATGAATATTTATATACTGAGACTTAGCAGAATCTAGCATGAAGACTATATATCAAATTGTTTAGGCCAACACTTAACAATATTTGAGTAAAAAACTTGGTGCTGCGCCACCTATACTAATAGGCCATGGGCCTTGTAATTCGAGCTGGACACCTAGGGTTTAGCACTTTTCATGTGGTATTATTCACACGTGAACAGTACCCGCGGCCGCCGCCCTCTCTTCCTCCTTTACATAGTGGCCGCCGCCCCTCTCTTCCTCCTTTACATAGTGGCCGCCACCCTTAGGGTTTGTCGGGTTTTGTTGATTGAAGTTTAGCTTTACTACTTTATACTTTGTCCTTTTGTCCGGCGAGATCAACAGTGACATTGTTATTCGGAACCCCACTTATTAATAAATTTTAATTCATATTCACAATTTCATATTGCCTATTTGTCTTGTTCTTGCATGATTCTTCGGTGTATGCAGGAATTGATCTTCGTGATCAGATCATCTGGGTATTCGTGCACGGTTGATAATGACTTGCCGAGCAGTTCAACGATTACGTGGTTTCGAGTCTTGCGAGTTCGTAGCTAGAATCGTGAGAGTTGAGCGACTACTACCGAACTTACCTTCTCACCGAAAGATCGGGCCAGAATAGGACCTTCATGGTTCCTTAAGTGGTATCAGAGCTATAGTTGATCGGTGAGAGTTCTAGTTTTCTAGTAGTAGATTCATTTTTCATACCTAGAGTCCAGAAAATTGCCAAAAAATATTGCATCTATCATCCATACCGAGCCCTTTGAGCCATTGCAATTTGTTTCTGTTAGTTCGCATTGTTGAATTTTCGTTGCGTCATCGAGTCATTATGCTGGTTTCTGTCTAGATTGGTCTAGTTTGGAGTCTCTTGCAAGCCGTCTAGTTCTGCCGCAGTACTCATCACCCCCTGTAGCGTTGTTGCCTTCGCTGCCGTGGCACCCATCACCCCTACCCCGCTGCTACCTACCGACCTTTGCTGCAGCCACCAAAATGCCTGCTACGGCAATCAATCAACCACCACGGCGCCTACCGCCATTGCTAATCACTACCGCGGCACCAACGCGCTCAACCACCACTCGACCATCTTGTTGCTGCGACCACTTGCCACCCTACCACCGCGAGCTAAAAGAGGTTGTTTCGTGTTGCCAGAAGGAAACATAAGATTCATCTGACTTCGGCAACGCGATAAAAAATCATAGTTTAGAGAGAGAGAGTATATTTTAATTACCTTTATACCCCTGTCTTTTACAAAAAGTTTGTGAGCCATATACATCCCTAGGTCCGAAGAGGATTTCGAAGACATTTGAGTCAGGCGCGGATTCACAAAAAAAGAGCAAAAAAAGGGAAAAAAAAGATATTCAGAGCTGGCTCTTTTCTTGATTTTTTCCCTTATTTAGATTGGCATGGTTAATGCATTGCTCGCTTGCTTTGATAGTTCTTGTGCTGGCCTTCCCGTTGTTGCTCCTAGTCGTTCTTACGAGTTGCACTAACTAGACTTGGTTTAGACTAAGACCAGCACTTGTAACTCGTACTTTGAACTACTTTTTGAATATTTCCATACTAATCAGAACATATCTAGAACATGGAATGCTTTGAAAAGAGCAATGATGCATAGATTTGTACTTTCATATTATTCTCGTGATTTGCTTAATAAATTGCAACGCTTAAGACAAGATAGTAATTCTGTAGAGGATTATTATCAAGAATTGTAAACTGGTTTATTGCGTTGTGGTTTAGAAGAAACTGAAGATGCTAAGATGGCTAGATTTTTGGGAGGTTTACACCGTGAAATTCAGGACATACTTGACTATAAAGAATACAATTCTATCACTCGCTTATTTCATCTTGCTTGTAAAGCTGAGATAGAGATACAGGGATGTCAATCCAGAAACCAGGTGATGAGGACATCACTCCTTCGGATACATGCACTACACAAAATCCTCAAGATCCGGTTGCTGAACTACAAGGTCCTATAACAAGAGCTCGAGCACGTCACTTAATTTATCAGGTAAATTCGTTTCTAGGGCTGAATGTATTATTTGAGAACTCTATGATGCTACCTAATGGAGATGATTTACTTGTACTTAGAAATCTAGGACTACGACCAGTTCAAGAAGATCTACGACTAGTTCCGCAGGGTCTACGACCACTTCAAGAAGGTCTACGACCAGTTGGACTCGTTGGACACAATCTACGACCAGAGATAGCATGTACTGCTCAAGACCACCCCAAGACCAGTCCTACGACCAGGTTTTCGACCAGAGATACGCGACATAAGGTGTTGCGTCACCGTTTTGGATCTAATAGGACTTTGTAAGCGTGATGAGGTCGGAGTCCAGGTTGTGTACGCCTCGTTCCACGGCTGCACAACCCTAGGTCGACCTCCTCACGTCCCCCTATATATATACAATAGCCATCATAGTTTAGAGACGGGTTTTTCTTAGATTATTCTGCCACTTTGCAGTTTCGCCGTTTGATCGGTTTGAGGAACCCCACCTTGTGAACTTCATCCATATTCGCAATACAATTCAGATTGCATCTACCTTGTTCTTGTGAGTTGCTTCGATTGCTTGCTGGAACTATAACCCTCGTGGTAAGGTCGATCGCGTGCAAGCGTGGTCCATAACGACAGTCGTGCGGGTGTAGCAAATTGCGAGGTGACGGTCTGCGGGTCGGAAGCCTCAAAGCGTCAACGTCCTCACGACGAAACCAATCGAACCTATCGGAAGATCGGGCCGCCATATTCTATCAAGTGGTATCAGAGCGAAGGTTGCCCTTTAGGTAATCTCGTTTATCCCCTTTTTGTTAGTTGTGTTCCATCACCTAGAGTCTAGAAAATTACCCTACAAAAAAGAAGTTTTAGATCTTAGTTCTTCCACTGTCCAAACCACTTTGTGCCTATCGCAATTGTGTTTTCAGTTTTCGCGTTGTTGAGTTTGAGTCCATCGTCGGTGTCTTTGTTGCTGGTCTAGTCGTTGTGATCTAGTTTCTAGCGTCGAGTCTTTGCTATTTTGATCATCGAGACACCACCCCCCATTCGACCACCTATTCGAGCAACACCCATTCAACCATCCACTAGGGATCTACCACCTGGTCGATTTCGATCACCTGGTCGGATTCGACCATCCACTCGTCTCCGCCCAGACAAACCTATATGTTTCTGGTTGCTCTCGGACACCCCACGCACTCATCATATCGTGCCTGCCAAACAAAGTCCGAGAAGAATTTCCATAACCAAAGTTCAGAGAGAGAGAGAGAGAGTATCTTTTAATTACCTTTATACCCCTGCTCTCTGAAAAAAGTTTGTGACCCACTCACCTCATCGGACCCAGAAAAGGTAGCAGAAGAATTTTGAGCTCGGGTCACGTTTGCAAAAAAGAAAAGAAACAAAGAGTGCAAAAGAAAAAAAAAGGAAAAGGAAAAAAAGGAAAAGAGAAGAAAAGAAAGGGAAAAAAGAAAGAATAGAAAAGAAGAAGAAGCAAATCGACACTCCCAGCCTTGCATTCTTTGGAATCATTTGTATCTACCATATTTTTCAGCTTGCTTGAGCTAGTTCTAGGAACGCGTTTGGGCCAGCAACTGTGACGAGTACTGTGGACTTTGACTCAGCTTTGCTAATCTGATTCCATTATTCCTCTTTCTTGCTACTAAACATTGCCTGTCCGAGCTCCACATACTTTCGTCCCTCAGATTTGGATCCTCGCATTCGCCTCCGCCGTGGTCGTACATCTCACCTTCTCTGATCATACCACCTGCTGCAATTTGGTAAGAAACTCATAAGAGCTTGGTAAGACGCTTGAGAGTGTGTGATCCCACCTTCCACCACCTAGTAGTTGATAGGGATAATACCTTTGTGTTGTCTTTTGTCTCCTACTAACCACGGCAGGTGAAGAATTGGATGCGCGAGAGTGTGTTTTGAGAGAAGAGCTCACGAGGGTGTTGGATGAGCACTGCCATGCTATTAATGACAACATTGATATGAAGCTTGCGGAAACAAATGCTACACTACGACAACTCAATGATAGTATTGCAATGCTCAATGCACGCATTGATGGTTTGGCCAATCAACGACCGAATAATGGACGTGTGGAACCTCATGGTGCAGCCCATGACCATGAGCTTGACAATGATAATGAGATGCGTAGCCACGACGCCTTTGATGCACGACAACGGAACCGGTTGAACTTTAACCGTCAAGGTATGAGAGGTAATAACCTTCAGCAACATAATACACGTGTTAATGATTATCCATATGCTAAAGTCAAGTTCACTATACCATCCTTTGCTGGTGCTTATGATGCTGAAATATATCTAGATTGGAAGATAACAGTAGAACAGAAATTTAATGCTCACTTAGTTCCTGAAGTGCATAGAGTTAGGCAAGCCACAAGTGAATTTAAAAACTTTGTCATCATTTGGTGGAATAAGGTATGCAACGATGGATTAGCACCTACTACGTGGGATGCTTTAAAGGTTGCTATGCGTAACAGATTTGTTCCACCTTCTTTTAAACGTGAGTAATAAATTACAACACTTAAACCAAGGTAATAGATCCGTAGAAGAATATTATCAAGAACTGCAAATTAGTATGTTGCGTTGTGATATTATTGAAGACGAAGAGGCTGCTATGGCACGTTTTTATAGGGGATTAAGACATAAAATTCAGGACATAGTTGATTACAAAGAATATGATAGTGTCCCTAGATTGTTCCAACTTGCGTGTTTGGCAGAAAAGGAATTGCAGGGACGACAATAGAGGCCAAGGAATAATTTTGGAAGCACGTTTACACCAAGATCAATGCCGGGGCAAGTTAAAACAACCCCACCTTCGGCTACACGGTCTGCTGCCCCCCCTCCGCTAATAGGGCGCATTCAGCAGCACCTCGGACAACATCACATGCACCCGAGGTAAGCAAATCTACTAGTGTGCAGACCCCAGCCAGGAGTTCTTCTTTGGTTGCTTCCACGGGTCGTACCACTGGGATTATTTGCCACCGTGGCAAGGGAATGAGACACATCATGAAGGACTGCCCAAGTCAGCGAGCATATCTTGCCACCGAAAACGGTGGTTATGTAAGTGCTAGTGATATTGATGATGAATATGTACTTGCAGCTAACCTTGTAGATAGAGGAGACGAGATAGACAGTGATGCTGATGATGTAGAGGAACAAGTAGCTGTTGTTGGCACAGGGAGTCATGTGAGCCTTGTTGCACAACGAGTGCTGAGCGCACAAGTGGAGAAGACAGAGCAAAATCAGCGGCACAACTTATTTCAATCCAGATTTCTCGTGAAAGACAGAGCCTGCAGAGTCATCATTGATGGAGGGAGCTGCAATAACCTTGCAAGCTCCGAGATGGTCGAAAAGCTTGGCTTGACCACACAACCACACCCACATCCATACTACATCCAATGGTTCAATTCGTGTGGTAAGTTAAAGATAAACAAAGTTGTGAGAGTGCAATTTTCAGCTGGTAATTACAAAGATAGTATCGATATCGACTTTGATGTAGTGCCTATGCAAGCATGCTCTTTGTTGCTAGGTAGGCCTTGGATATATGATAATGATGTTTTCCACCATGGTAGAGCTAATACCTACTCGTTATCACATAAGGGTAAAAAGATTAAATTGTTGCCTTTGACACCTGCTGAAATTTTGAAAGATGAAGAAGAGCGCGCTAAAAATGAAAGAAACACCAATAAGCATGGTTCTGAAAATCAGCAAGTAGCAAAATGTGTTTTCCCACCTAAAGGGGAGAAAGTGACGTCTAATTCTAAGTTCGAGGGAATTAAATTGAAGGGGTGTGTTATGTTTGCCACTAAATTTGAATTTGCTGAAATTTATGATAATGAGCTGCCATGCTATGCGTTGATATGCAAAAATACTTTATATTCACTTGAGGATATATCTAGTTCTTTGCCTCCTGCTATTGCTAATCTTTTGCAGGAGTATGTGGATGTATTTTCAGTTGAGATACCCCCAAGATTACCGCCTATTCGAGGGATTGAGCATCAAATTGATTTGATCCAAGGAGCGACTTTGCCAAACCGTGCTGCATATAGGACCAATCCGGAGGAGACTAAGGAAATTCAGCGACAGGTCCAAGATCTGTTGGACCGTGGGTACGTAAGACAAAACCTTAGTCCTTGTGTTGTTCCTGTTCTTTTGGTTCCTAAGAAAGATGGTAGTTGGCGTATGTGTGTTGATTGCAGAGCCATTAATAATATTTCCATAAGGTATCGTCATCCTATTCCTAGGCTAGACGACATGCTTGATGAATTGAGTGGTTCTATTTTTTTCACAAAGATTGACTTGCGGAGTGGTTACCACCATATTAGAATGAAATTGAGAGATGAATGGAAAACTACTTTTAAAACTAAGTTCGGACTATATGAGTGATTAGTGATGCCTTACGGTCTAACTAATGCACCTAGCACTTTTATGCGATTAATGAACGAGGTTTTACGTCCTTTCATTTGGAAATTTATGGTGGTTTACTTTGATGATATCTTGATTTATAGCAAGTCGCATGAGCTACATTTGATTCATATACGTGCTATTTTTAATGCTTTGAGAGATGCACGTTTGTTTGGTAACATCGAAAAGTGCACCTTTTGCACCGATCGAGTTGCGTTTCTTGTTTATGTTGTGACACCACAGGGAATTGAGATGGATGAGACAAAGATTGCAGTCATCCAAAGCTGGCCGACACCTACCACTGTGTCACACGTGCAGAGTTTCCACGACCTTGCTGGATTCTATCGACGTTTTGTGCGGGAGTTCAGCACCATTGCCGCACCATTGAATGAATTAACAAAGAAATGAGTGCCTTTCCAATGGGGACCTGCGCAAGAGAAGGCATTCAACTTGTTGAAAGAGTAGCTCACCCAAGCACCCCTACTCCAACTCTCTGATTTTGGTAAGACTTTTGAGATTGAATGTGACGCTAGTGGGATTGGGATAGGTGGTGTATTGATTCAAGAAGGTAAACCGGTTGCATATTTCAGCGAGAAACTAAATGGGCCTAGTCTGGATTATTCCACCTATGACAAAGAATTGTATGCTTTAGTTCGCATGCTTCAAACTTGGCAGCATTATCTATGGCCCAAAGAATTTGTTATACATTCTGATCATGAATCGCTAAAACATATTAGAAGTCAAGCTAAACTGAATAAACGACATGCTAATTGGGTATAATTTATTAAGTCGTTTCCATATGTCATCAAGCAAAAGAAAGGTAAGGACAATGTGGTTGCTGATGCGCTCTCTAGACGCTATATCATGTTATCTCAGCATGATCATAAGATTTTTGGTTTGGAGGCCATTAAGAGTTTATATGCCACTGATTTGGACTTTAAGGAAGTACTCGAGCAGTGTAAAGGAGGGAAAATATGGAATAAATATGTGCTGAATGATAGTTTGGTCTATCGTACTAACAAGCTATGCGTTCCAGCTAGCTCCGTTCGTCTTTTGTTGTTGCAGGTGGCGCATAGAGGAGGTTTGATGGCGCATTTCGGAGCAAAGAAGACAGAAGATGTGCTGGCCACCCACTTCTTTTAGCCAAAGATGAGGCGCGATGTCGAGCGCTACGTGGCTCGCTGCACTACATGCAACAAAGCTAAGTCCCGTCTCAATCCACATGGACTTTATATACCTCTTTCTATTCCTAGCGCCCCTTGGGAGGATATTTCTATGGATTTTATTTTAGGATTGCCTAGGACAAAGAGGGGGAGGGATAGTATATTTGTAGTAGTGGATCGATTTTCTAAAATATCACATTTTATATCTTATCACAAGAGCGATGATGCTACAAACATAGCTGATTTGTTTTTCAGGAAAATCATTCGCTTACATGGAGTGCCCAATACTATTATCTCTGATCGTGATGCGATGTTTTTGAGCCACTTTTGGAGATCACTTTGGAATAAATTAGGGACAAAGCTGTTGTTTTCTACTACATGCTATCCCCAAACTGATGGACAAACGGAGGTTGTCAACCGCACATTATCCACCATGTTGCGGGCTGTGTTAAAGAAGAATTTAAAGATGTGGAAAGAGTGTTTACCACATATTGAGTTTGCTTACAATAGGTCAGTACACTCCACCACCAAGGTAAGTTCGTTTCAGGCAGTGTATGGTTTTAACCCCCGTGCTCTTATTGATTTACTACCTATGCCTACCTCTGAAAAAATTAATATAAGCGTGACGAGGTCGGAGTCCAGGTTGTGTACGCCTCGTTCCACGGCTGCACAACCCTAGGTCGACCTCCTCACGTCCCCCTATATATATACAGTAGCCATCATAGTTTAGAGACGGGTTTTTCTTAGATTATTCTGCCACTTTGCAGTTTCGCCGTTTGATCGGTTTGAGGAACCCCACCTTGTGAACTTCATCCATATTCACAATACAATTCAGATTGCATCTACCTTGTTCTTGTGAGTTGCTTCGATTGCTTGCTGGAACCATAACCCTCGTGGTAAGGTCGATCGCGTGCAAGCGTGGTCGATAACGACAGTCGTGCGGGTGTAGCAAATTGCGAGGTGACGGTCTGCGGGTCGGAAGCCTCAAAGCGTCAACGTCCTCACGACGAAACCAATCGAACCTATCGGAAGATCGGGCCGCCGTATTCTATCAAGTGGTATCAGAGCGAAGGTTGCCCTTTAGGTAATCTCGTTTATCCCCTTTTTGTTAGTTGTGTTCCATCACCTAGAGGCCAGAAAATTACCCTACAAAAAAGAAGTTTTAGATCTTAGTTCTTCCACTGTCCAAACCACTTTGTGCCTATCGCAATTGTGTTTTCAGTTTTCGCGTTGTTGAGTTTGAGTCCATCGTCGGTGTCTTTGTTGCTGGTCTAGTCGTTGTGATCTAGTTTCTAGCGTCGAGTCTTTGCTATTTTGATCATCGAGACACCACCCCCATTCGACCACCTATTCGAGCAACACCCATTCAACCATCCACTCGGGATCTACCACCTGGTCGGTTTCGATCACCTGGTCGGATTCGATCGTCCACTCGTCTCCGCCCAGACAAACCTATCTGTTTCTGGTTGCTCTCGGACACCCCACGCACTCATCATATCGTGCCTGCCAAACAAAGTCCAAGAAGAATTTCTATAACCAAAGTTCAGAGAGAGAGAGAGTATCTTTTAATTACCTTTATACCCCTGCTCTCTGAAAAAAGTTTGTGACCCACTCACCTCATTGGACCCAGAAAAGGTAGCAGAAGAATTTTGAGCTCGGGTCACGTTTGCAAATAAGAAAAGAAACAAAGAGTGCAAAAGGAAAAAAAGGAAAAGAAAAGAAAAGAAAGGAAAAAAAAGAAATAATAGAAAAGAAGAAGAAACAAATCGACCACCCCAAGTTGGTCTACGACCACCCCCAGTGATGATTGATGGAGGAAGTCGCAACAATTTGGCAAGCAAGGACATGGTTGAGAAGCTTGCATTGACCACACAACAACACCCTTGCTCATATTATATTCAATGGTTCAACAATTATGACAAGTTGAAGGTAACTCGCATTGTGAGAGTATATTTTTCTATTAGTTCTTATCATGATTATGCTGATTGCGATGCAGTATCTATGCAAGCATGTTCTTTGTTATTAGGTAGGCCTTGGCAATATGATAGAGATACAGTGCATCATGGTAGAACTAAAAACTATACTATCATGTTTAATGAAAAGAAAATTGCTTTGCTGCCCATGTCTCCTAAAGCTATTTTAAAGGATGAATTAGAGAGAGCTAATATAGAAAAGGAGAGCCGTAAAAGTGAAAATCAGATTGTAACTAAAGAACTTGTGCACCCAAAGAAGAAATAACCTAGTGCTAGAAAAGGTGAAATTAAATTGAAAGGTTCAGTTTTTCTTGCTACTAAATCTGATATTTGTGAGATGGAAGATAGCAAATCTGGTTACTATACTCTAGTGTGCAAAGAAGCCTTATTTTTCTTTCAGGATATGTCTCCTTCTGTGCCTCCTGCTGTTGCTAATATTTTGCAGGAGTTTGCTGATGTGTTTCCAAGTGACATACACCCAGGGTTGCCTCCAATTAGGAAGATTGAACATCAAATTGATTTAATTCCAGGAGCCTCGCTTCCCAACCGTGCGCCATACAGAACCAATTCTGAAGAGACAAAGGAAATTCGACGTCAAGTGCAAGACTTGCTTGACAAAGGATACGTACGCAAAAGTTAGTCCTTGTGATGTCCCTGTGATTTTGGTACCTAAGAAACATGGATCATGGCATATGTGTGTTGACTGTATAGCTATCAATAATATTACTATTCGATATCGTCATCCTATTCCTAGGCTAGATGATATGCTTGATGAATTAAGTGGCTCTACGGTGTTTTCCAAAGTTGATTTGCGTAGTGGGTATCACTAAATTCGCATGCAGTTAGGCGATGAATGGAAAACAGCATTCAAAACTAAGTTTGGATTATATGAGTTGTTGGTGATGCCTTTTGGGTAACTAATGCACCTAGTACTTTTATGAAATTAATGAATGAAGTTTTGCATGCTTTCATAGGACAATTTGTGGTGATATATTTTGATGACATATTGATCTATAGCAAAACATTAGAGAAACATCTTGAACACTTGAGTGCTATTTTTAATGCTCTACGTGATGCACGTTTGTTTGGTAACCTTGAGAAGTGCGCCTTTTGCACCGATCGAGTATCGTTTCTTAGCTATGTTGTTACTCCATAGGGTATTGAGGTTGATCAAGCCAAGATCGAAGCTGTACAAAGTTGGCCGACTCCTAACACGGTCACACAAGTACGGAGTTTTCTCAGACTTGCTAGATTTTATCGATGCTTTGTCAAAGATTTCATCACCATTGCCGCACCGATGAATGAGCTTACGAAGAAAGGTGTTCCTTTTATCTGGGGCCCTAAACAAGAACAATCGTTTCATATTTTGAAAGATAAGCTTACACATGCATCACTTCTCCAACTTCCTGGTTTTGGTAAGACTTTTGAGCTTGAATGTGATACTAGTAGAATTAGACTTGGAGGTGTGCTTATTCAAGAAGGTAAATCTGTTGCGTATTTTAGTGAGAAATTAAGTGGGTCTAGTCTGAATTATTCTTTATGATAATGAATTATATGCTTTAGTTCGAACATTAGAGACATGGCAACATTATTTATGGTCCAAAGAATTTATTATACATTCTGATCATGAATCATTAAAGCACATTCGTAGTCAATCAAATATGAACCGTAGACATGCCAAATGGGTTGAGTTCATTGAATCGTTTTCATATGTCATTAAACACAAGAAAGGAAATGATAATGTTATTGTTGATACTTTATCTCGTCGTTATACCATATTATCTCAACTTGATTTCAGAATTTTTTGGTTTAGAGACAATTAAAGAGCAATATGTGCATCATGGTGATTTTAAAGATATCTTTCAGAATTATAAAGAAGGCAAAAACTAGAATAAATTTATTGTGAATGATGGATTTTTGTTTCGTACTAACAAGCTATGCATTCCAGTTAGCTCCGTTCGTCTTTTATTGTTACAGGAGGCGCATGGAGGAGGACTGTAACATCCTGTTTTGTTTAAGGTTTCAAAAATCAAAATTTGAAATTCAAATTTCAAAAATCAAAACCGGATTTCAAAATCGAAACCCTAACCCTAATTTTCCCCCCTTACCTCACGGGCCCGCCCGGCCAATTCCTCGGCGCCTCCGCGCGCCAGGTCTCCGCCGCCTCGCGCCGCCGCCTCGATCGCCGCCGCCGCGCGGCTGCGCCACTCGCGCGCCGCCTCGGCCTCCCGTCCGTCCGCGCCGTGCGCCGCCGGACCCCCTTCTCCCTCCTCCGCGCCGCCCCGCGTTTTTCTTCCTCCCCGCCGCCGCCGCCCGGCTTTGCCCTCCTCTCCTCGGCTATTTAAGCGCACCCGCCTCCATCCCTTTTCCCCTCCTCCACCTCCGCTTGCCGTCGTTCGAGCCATTGCCATCGCATGATCTTCGTCTTGACCCGACCCCGCCGCTCCTTCTTGGCTCGCCTCGGCGCCCCTTCCGCCGCCTCGCCGAATCCCGCCGCTCCGTCTCCTCGGCTCAGACCTCGGCTCGGCGCCCGCCTCCGCTCCGTCCTCCGCCGCCGCCGTGCGCTCGCCCGTCGCTCCCTCTCCCTCCCTCTTTTTCGCTCGCTTCGCATGCGAACGCGAGGCGACGCGTTCGCGAACAGCGTCGCCGCTTTCGCGCGCCGCCACCACGACAGTGGGGCCCGCCGTCTGTCTGTTGACGGCGGGCCTCGCCATGTGGCCGTCTGGCGTCTTGCGTGGACTCGATCCACGAGCACGTGCCGTGGACCGAGCACGCAACGACACGTGTCGACTCTGGTTTTTCGGATTTTCGGATTTTCTGTTTAATTGAAAAATCATTTAAAAACTTCCAAAATTCATATCTTTTTCTGTATAACTCCAAAAATTGTGAAACCAATTTCTAAAATTTTCTAAAATCGAGATCTTGCTAATGGTACTGGTCTTGTTCATTTTGGAGTTCATTATTTATTGAGTTGGTATTTATTTGCTCTCTTTGCCGTTGTGTCTTTTCCGGTACTTTCGACCGATTAGGATTCGACGACGAGGAGACTCGCACTTCGACCAAGCTCAAGAGTACCAGGACCCCTCCGCCTTTAACCAAGGCGAGTCAATACTTTGATCATTCCGAACCTACATTTTATGCAAACTATGTTTATTTAAAATAGCAAAGTTGCATGCTTTAATTTTGTAAACAATGATATGTTAAAGCTTAAGGTAGTTAAATACCCATTTGTTGATTAATTACTTATTAAGCCATCCTTTGATAATTGAATCCAGTATTCCTTGTCACCCTAGTAATTATATGGTAATACTAGTATAGGTTGTACTTAAGCGACATGCTAGTCTTGCTTAAGTACCGGGACAATAAATGTCCCGATCATCATCCTTTAAACATGAAAAATGGTTTTGGGCAGTCATTGGATGTAGATGACTGGTGTGTTGCGTTAATTGGTTTTTCTCCCCAAAATCCTAAACAACTTGCTAGTACCACATCTGGACGGATGGAAAGAATGGTGGGTGCGGACGTATCACGAGAATGGTTGGTATGTGGTATGAACCGTCCAGATGAATTAAGGACTTAATCTTGTCATGACCTCTCGTAAAACAAGTACAACCGTAAGTCTGCAAAGTGCAACTTGGCCTAGTAAAATTATTGAACCTTGAATGTCATCCCACAACCGGTGTTAGAAGTGTGCAAGCGGCAGGACGTATGCTGGCTTGAATGGGACACCGAAAAAGGTGAAGTTATCAGCTATGCTAGTCACTGTGGCCGGGGCCAGCTTTGCTAGTCATTGTGGTAAGCATCCCGCACAACTTATGGAATTGGCCATAGGGTGAGATGACGGAAGGGGCAAGGTAGTTTGAACGAATTCTTTGATTCGGTCGCTCAACTACATGACTAAGGAATCATGTGGAGTAACGAGTATGATTATCTCTTGTGGGTACGATGTACAACCTCTGCGAGTCTAAAGCTGCTTTAAGCACCGCGCCTTTGGTCAAAAGCGGACATGGGAACTTAACTTTGAGTTAGTTCTATTTCAAAAATCTTTGTGGGTGGAATGGAAATGTGTTGGGCTCATCCACCCTTGCTTTGGATTTTCTGGGTAGCCTTATCCAATCTTGATAATCGGTGGACGAATCAGTTATCCAAATTAAGCATAAGGTGGAGGTAACCTTATTGTTATTTAATATTGCACTTATCTCTTTAAATGAAAATGCAACTCATTTAAAATGCTAAGTCATAGGACTTTGTAATTATGATAATTTAAAATGATGCTTTAGCAAATAAAAGAACTGAGCCATCCTTGTTAAGCCTTGCATGTATACTATTGCATATTGTGTGTTGGCTCATGAGCACTGTAGTTGTGCTCACTCTCGCTCCTCCCCAAACCCTCCGGATGATGCGGAGCAAGGAGACTACGCGTACTACGAGGAGCCCGAGGGCGATGGCCACGGAACCACGAAGAGTAGCGTAGATTACGTAGTGTAGGTCTCGCCCGCCTCGTGGACTCTTTGGTACTTGCGTACAACCTATATTACTCATGCCTTGGATAATATCGGTCGTACGTCGGTCACCCCAGTCGCTTGCCTGTGGAGAGATGAGCTCCACCCTCCCTTTTGTTTCCGCTGCTTTTGAGTAATGTAATCCATTTGGCCTGGTGGCCCTTATGTAAAACTTGACCCGACGTGGTTTATGTCACTCTGATGTTTGTTTATTTAAATATCTTAAATTCGCGCCTTGTATGATATGATTCAGCAATGAGTCTGTGAGTGCTACCTACTGATCCAGGGAGTAGCACAGTATTGTTCACAGAGGATCCGGGATTAGAAAATCCGGGTCTGACAAGGACTCATGGGACATTTTGGTGTCAAGAAGACAGAGGATGTTTTGACCGATCACTTCTATTGGCCTAAGTTAAGCATGACGTTGGCGCTATGTGTCTCGCTGCACTATATGCCACAAAGCTAAGTCACATCTTAATACACATGGTTTATATATGCATTTTCCTGTTCGTAACATACATTGGGAAGTTATTTCTATGGATTTTGTTTTATGACTGCCTAGAACAAAGAGGGTGAGAGATAGTATTTTTGTTGTGGTGGATAGATTTTCGAAGATGGTGTATTTCATACCTTGTCACAAGAGCGATGATGCTACAAATGTTGCTGAATTATTTTTCAAAGAAATTATTCAACTACATGGAGTGTCCAATATAATTGTGTCTGATTGTGATACAAAGTTTCTTAGTCACTTTTGGAGGATACTATGGGCTAAATTGGGGATAAAGTTGCTTTGTTTTCTACTACATGTCATCCCCAAACAGATGGACAAGCGAAGTTGTCAACCAGACATTATCCACTATGTTGAGGGTTGTTTTGAAGAAGAACTTGAAGATGCGGGAAGAATGCTTACCTCATGTGGAGTTTGCTTACAACCGTTCACATCATTCAACCACAAAGATGTGACCTCTTTAGGTAGTTTATGGATTTATTCCTCACGCTCCTATTGATTTATTACCTCTACCATCTTCGAAAAAGGTAAACATTGATGCTACACAACGTGCTGAATTGATTATGAAGATGCATGAGACAACTAAAGAGAATATAGAGCGAATGAACACACAATATAAACTTACAGGTAGTCAGGGTAGAAAAGAAATAACATTCGAACCTAGAGATCTTGTTTGGTTGCATTTGCGCAAAGATAGGTTTCCTGACTTGACAAAGTCAAAATTGATGCCTAGAGTTGATGATCCTTTTAAAGTGTTAGAAAAGATTAATGATAATGCATATAAGCTTGATCTGCCGGTAGATTTTGGGGTCAGTCCTATATTTAACATTACAGATTTGAAGCCATACTTGGGAGTAGAATATGACCTTGAGTCGAGAATAACTCTAATTCAAGAAGGCGAGGATGATGAGGACATCCATTCCACTGATACAACCACCCCTACTGCTTCTGATATGCAATGACCAATTACTAGAGCACGTGCTCGCCAACTAAATTATCAGGTGACTTCGTTTCTCGGAGTGCATCCATATTCTATGAACTCTATGATGCTGCCTAAAGCACGTGATATTATTTTACTTATGAATCAAGGATCGGGAGACAAGCTAAATGGAGATGATGGCAGCACCAAGCATGGAGATGGTCATACAAGGAATGAATATTTATATACTAAGGCTTAGCAGAATCTAGCATGAAGACTATATATTAAGTTATTTAGACCAACACTTAGCAATATTTGAGTAAGGGAACTTGGTGCTGCGTCACCTATGCTAATAGGCCATGGGCCTTGTAATTCGGGTTGGACACATAGGGTTTGGCACTGTTCATATAGTACTGTTCACGCGTGAACAGTACCCACAGCCGATGCCCGTCTCTTCCTCCATTACATAGTTGCCGCCACCATTAGGGTTTGTCAGGTTTTTGTTGATTGAAGTTTAGCTTTGCTACTTTATACTTTGTCCTCTTGTCCGGCGAGATCAACAGCAACATTGTTCTTCGGAACCCCACTTATCAATACAATTTCAATTCCTATTCGCAATTTCAGATTGTCTATTTATATTGTTCTTGCGTGCTTCTTTGGTATATGCATGAATTGATCTTTGTGATCAGGTCATCCGGGTATTATGCACGGTTGATAACGACTTGTCGAGCAGTTCAACGATTGCGTGGTTTCGAGCCTTGCGAGTCCATAGCCAGGATCGTGAGAGTTGAGCGACTACTATCGAACTTATATTCTCACTGAAAGATCGGGCTAGAACAGGACCTTCGTGGTTCATCAACATGTAATGCAGAAAGAGCAGTGGGCGGCTCGCCGTGGAATATTTTGAGCATACTAATGTGAAATACATCGTGAATACGAGCACGAGGCGACAGCTCCAAGTGGTAAGCCACCGTGCTGACACTAGCCAACACCTTGTACGAGCCATAAAATTGCGGCGCCAGCTTCTTATGGGTGCGGGCAGCGAGAGAGAGAGAGAGCCTGATGGTGATGAAGATGCAGCCACACCCACTGCCCAGGCTCAAAGGACAACTTGCGATGATGCTTGTCGTAGTGGTGTTTGTAGTGTTGTTGTTACGCGAGTCGTTCCTTTACCTCGGCTAGGAAGGTGTCACGGCGCGCAACATGGTGTCAATGATAGCCACCCGAGCGCCGTTCTCCATATACTATCGCATGGTCGGTGGCTCCCGACCGTAGACCACCTTGAAGGGTGTGTCGCGAAGTGTGGACTGGAACAAAGTATTATAGCAATACTCTGCCCATGGCAGCCAGCGTAGCCATTGTCGTGGACGGTCGCCGAACAAACAACGAAGGTACATGGTCACAATCTTGTTGACCACCTCTGTTTGCCAGTCGGATTGTGGGTGAAAAGCCGAGCTGAGATGGAGTTGTACGCCGGCGAGGTTGAAGAGGTTCGTCCAAAAATTGCTTGTGAAAATGGGATCCCGGTCACTTACAATAGAGCAGGGGAACCCATGTAGCCGAACCACTGCTTCGAAGAAGACCATAGCAACCGAACTCGCCGTGTACGGATGCGCCAACAGAATGAAGTGGGCGTATTTGGAGAACCGGTCTACCATTGTGAGGATGACCGATTTCCCATTTACGCACGGCAGCCCCTCAATAAAATCCATGGAAATGTCCTCCCAAATGCGTGAAGGAATGAGTAGTGGTTGTAGCAAGGCGGCCGGGTGAAGATGCTCGGACTTGTTGCGTTGGCAAATTGCACAAGCACGAACCAAGTCCAACACTGTCATCCAGACGTTGGGCGTGTCGAAGTCCGCCCGGAAGCAATGGAGTGCACTGCCTCTAGGGCCAATGCCAATGCCAATGCTGGTGAGGAGGCCGGCAAGAATATCTGGCCTTGGTACTGGACCAGGCCGTCGACGATGCTCCATGGTAAGCCGAGAGTGCCAGCCAGCACCTGAGTCATAAGGCGACCGAGCTCAGTGTCCCCATCGGTCTCCTTGCGAATGGCCTCGAAGAGGCCAAACAGGGGCCCCGAGATGGCCAGAAGCTGACCGTCGACCAGCCGGCATCGACGTCTCGCCACGACAAGGCGTCGGCGACTATGTTAAGGCGACCGGGCTTTAATTCCATGCGAAAGTTGTAACAGAGGAGTTTGCTGACCTAATAGTACTGTGGAATCATGGAGAGTCACTGGCCAAGTAAAAACTTGAGACTGTAATGGTCAGTACGTACCACGAATGGACATCCCCATAGATACAGGCGCCAATGGCGAATAGCTTGCACCAAGCCGATCAATTCGCGTTAAGAGAGCCGCCAGTTTGGTATGGTGTGGAGCTATCATGTGGCTGAAGAAGCCGATGGCACCCACTCCCTGGTGCAGGACGACTCGAAGGCCTGAGCCGAATGCGTCACACTCCACGATGAAGTCGACGGTGAAGTCGGGCGGTTGGAGGATAGGCGCCTCCACCAAGGCTACCTGTAGAGTCTAGAATGTCGCCGCCATTGCTAGCACCCAAGCGAACGCCTCCTTCTTGAGCAGCTACGTGAGGGGTGCGGCCACCGTGCCGAACCCCTGGATGGATTTGCAGTAGTAGCCCGCTGTGAGACCCCGGTTTATCCGGCTTGTAATGCTTAACCATCCATTCGGTCCTAGCATCACAAAGCAGATAATCCGAGACTCGAGACATGTATACTTCCCAGAGTGCAGTATACACACCTCATCACAAAATTTATGTATCAATTCCATTCATCCACATAGAACCGAAACACGTAATGTAAGCAGTATTAATAATATTAAACCGAATCATTACAAAAGAGAGGCCAACCGGCCAACAATAAAAGAGACAACAATAATTAAACAGCGGAAGCAAAAGTGCCATAAGATGGCTACAACAAAAGAGCCAATCAGTGTGCCTTTACCCACAAGGCAACCGACCGGACCGCCAAGCTAGTCGTCAAACCCGAAGCACATCTCACAAAAGTGAGGCCCTTGTGGCTCACCTTCTTCCCACAAACAACAAAGCCGATGACAAAAGCGGTGAGTACTTTGAATGTACTCATAAGACTTACATGTGGAATAACAACTGTACATATACTATATGCAAGCTTAATCAAAAGTAGGTCAGAGGTTTCATTTTAGCATAAAGCAAGTTTCTATTTGCAATAATGTAATAGATTGAAAGCAATTTGACAAATCTGTTTTAATGTTCAAATAAGCGCAAAAGACAACAATATAACGAAGAGATAGAAAACAACAACAATTCGGAAGTGACTAAACCATTAGTCACCACAACAATAGCATGAATTACCCATTCATGCCAACCATATCAAATTTTAATTTAAAAGGTTGTAGTCTAACTCTTGCAAAACCTAACCAAGCGTGTCCATAACCTAGGGCGAGGCTATTGAATAGTTTTATCCCGCAAGGTGTACCAACTTACCCACATGCGGACCACCTTTTGCCAAGCTATTAAGCACACTTCCTTAGGTATCTTGAAGCGCAGCTAAGTCCTCTGAGACTTTTCAATATTATGTATTACCTTGAGTCGCCTGTATGGATAGAAACCCATACGTTGTGTGAGGTCATGGTGACCTCGGACAACTACCCCTCACGGGTAAAGCCTCGGACAAGCTGCGGCGACCCTCGAGGTGGAGAACCTTCCGGCAATCCCCACCACCGCACACCCAACACAAACACAAGAACACAATTCCTTTTCACACAACACACACAACGCTCCTCCTGCGACTGGAGATAACACACTCCAAAGTACTAGGTCAAGAGGGTCCCATATAACCCTCATGTGGTTAGTACGCAAAATGCTTGGAGAGTGACACAAGATGTTCGGTCCTTGTTGACTTAGGCAAGACATCCACAAACCCAATAACCCACCATCCAACCACTTGCCCAAGTCCGTCAGGTTTTCATTTTGATTTTGACTTGCAAAATTAACAAAGCACCAAGTCTTTGGACATAATGGAAGAATAATAATTTTTGTGTGATCAAGGCCATCGACTAAGTCGATGACCGCCCATTACTAGAAACTAAGCATTTCTAAGCAATTCCAAATCGAAATCTACTAAGTGACAAGAGTCTATCCATCGAACTCAAATCACAAACAAATAACCTAGGCTCATGGTAGTAGAGAATAAACAATTCCTACAGATTATGCAACTATAGGATCAACTAACCATAATTTAACACAAAGTAGCAATGCATACATACAGTTGAATTCAAAATATTAAACTTGTAAAATAATAGGATTAACATGATCAAACCGCTTGCACGCTTGTTGTGGGTCAAGATGTTCTTTGAGGGATCACTCTCGGTATCAATGTGCTCTTGGATCCTATCGAAAGAACCAATAAGGCAAAAGAAACCGAAAAGGTCCAACGACCAACTTCAACAAAAGCTCTCAAATTTTACAGTAGAAAGAGCATGAAAAAGGTGAAGTTATCGGCTATGCTAGTCATCGTGGCGGGGCGGCTTTGCTAGTCATTGTGGTAAGCATCCCGCACAACTTATGGAATTGGCCATAGGGGTGAGATGACGGAAGGGGCAAGGTAGTTTGAACCGATATCGTTTGTGGTCGCTCAACTACATGACTAAGGAATCATGTGGAGTAACGAGTATGATTATCTCTTGTGGGTACGATGTACAACCTCTCGCAGAGTCTAAACTGTTTAAGCAGTAGCGCCTTGGTCAAAGCGGACATGGGAACTTAACTTTGAGTTAGTTCTATTTCAAAAATCTTTGTGGGTGGAATGGAAATGTGTTGGGCTCATCCACCCTTGCTTTGGATTTTCTGGGTAGCCTTATCCAAAGGTCGATAATCGGTGGACGTGCAGTTATCCAAATTAAGCATAAGGTGGAGGTAACCTTATTTGTTATTTAATATTGCACTTATCTCTTTAAATGAAAATGCAACTGCTTAAAATGCTAAGTCATAGGACTTTGTAATTATGATAATTTAAAATGATGCTTTAGCAAATAAAAGAACTGAGCCATCCTTGTTAAGCCTTGCATGTATACTATTGCATTGTGTGTGTTGGCTCATGAGCACTGTAGTTGTGCTCACTCGCGCTCCTCCCCAAACCCTCCAGATGATGCGGAGCAAGGAGACTACGCGTACTACGAGGAGCCTGAGGACGATGGCCACGGGAACCCTGAAGAGTAGCGTAGATTCTGTAGTGTAGGTCTCGCCCCAGTCTCGTGGACTCTTTGGTACTTGCGTACAACCTATATTACTCATGCCTTGGATAATATCGGTCGTACGTCGGTCACCCCAGTCGCTTGCCTGTGGAGAGATGAGCTCCACCCTCCCTTTTGTTTCCGCTGCTTTTGAGTAATGTAATCCATTTGGCCTGGTGGCCCTTATGTAAAACTTGACCCGACGTGGTTTATGTCACTCTGATGTTTGTTTATTTAAATATCTTAAATTCGCGCCTTGTATGATATGATTCAGCAATGAGTCTGTGAGTGCTACCTACTGATCCAGGGAGTAGCACAGTATTGTTCACAGAGGATCCGGGATTAGAAAATCCGGGTCTGACAAGGACTCATGGGACATTTTGGTGTCAAGAAGACAGAGGATGTTTTGACCGATCACTTCTATTGGCCTAAGTTAAGCCGCGACGTTGAGCGCTATGTGTCTCGCTGCACTATATGCCACAAAGCTAAGTCACATCTTAATACACATGGTTTATATATGCATTTTCCTGTTCGTAACATACATTGGGAAGTTATTTCTATGGATTTTGTTTTATGACTGCCTAGAACAAAGAGGGTGAGAGATAGTATTTTTGTTGTGGTGGATAGATTTTCGAAGATGGTGTATTTCATACCTTGTCACAAGAGCGATGATGCTACAAATGTTGCTGAATTATTTTTCAAAGAAATTATTCAACTACATGGAGTGTCCAATATAATTGTGTCTGATTGTGATACAAAGTTTCTTAGTCACTTTTGGAGGATACTATGGGCTAAATTGGGGATAAAGTTGCTGTTTTCTACTACATGTCATCCCCAAACAGATGGACAAACTGAAGTTGTCAACCAGACATTATCCACTATGTTGAGGGTTGTTTTGAAGAAGAACTTGAAGATGCGGGAAGAATGCTTACCTCATGTGGAGTTTGCTTACAACCGTTCACATCATTCAACCACAAAGATGTGACCTCTTTAGGTAGTTTATGGATTTATTCCTCACGCTCCTATTGATTTATTACCTCTACCATCTTCGAAAAAGGTAAACATTGATGCTACACAACGTGCTGAATTGATTATGAAGATGCATGAGACAACTAAAGAGAATATAGAGCGAATGAACACACAATATAAACTTACAGGTAGTCAGGGTAGAAAAGAAATAACATTCGAACCTAGAGATCTTGTTTGGTTGCATTTGCGCAAAGATAGGTTTCCTGACTTGACAAAGTCAAAATTGATGCCTAGAGTTGATGATCCTTTTAAAGTGTTAGAAAAGATTAATGATAATGCATATAAGCTTGATCTGCCGGTAGATTTTGGGGTCAGTCCTATATTTAACATTACAGATTTGAAGCCATACTTGGGAGTAGAATATGACCTTGAGTCGAGAATAACTCTAATTCAAGAAGGCGAGGATGATGAGGACATCCATTCCACTGATACAACCACCCCTACTGCTTCTAATATGCAATGACCAATTACTAGAGCACGTGCTCGCCAACTAAATTATCAGGTGACTTCGTTTCTCGGAGTGCATCCATATTCTATGAACTCTATGATGCTGCCTAAAGCACGTGATATTATTTTACTTATGAATCAAGGATCGGGAGACAAGCTAAATGGAGATGATGGCAGCACCAAGCATGGAGATGGTCATACAAGGAATGAATATTTATATACTAAGGCTTAGCAGAATCTAGCATGAAGACTATATATTAAGTTATTTAGACCAACACTTAGCAATATTTGAGTAAGGGAACTTGGTGCTGCGTCACCTATGCTAATAGGCCATGGGCCTTGTAATTCGGGTTGGACACATAGGGTTTGGCACTGTTCATATAGTACTGTTCACACGTGAACAGTACCCACAGCCGATGCCCGTCTCTTCCTCCATTACATAGTTGCCGCCACCATTAGGGTTTGTCAGGTTTTTGTTGATTGAAGTTTAGCTTTGCTATTTTATACTTTGTCCTCTTGTCCGGCGAGATCAACAGCAACATTGTTCTTCGGAACCCCACTTATCAATACAATTTCAATTCCTATTCGCAATTTCAGATTGTCTATTTATATTGTTCTTGCGTGCTTCTTTGGTATATGCATGAATTGATCTTTGTGATCAGGTCATCCGGGTATTATGCACGGTTGATAACGACTTGTCGAGCAGTTCAACGATTGCGTGGTTTCGAGCCTTGCGAGTCCATAGCCAGGATCGTGAGAGTTGAGCGACTACTATCGAACTTATATTCTCACTGAAAGATCGGGCTAGAACAGGACCTTCGTGGTTCATCAACATGTAATGCAGAAAGAGCAGTGGGCGGCTCGCCGTGGAATATTTTGAGCATACTAATGTGAAATACATCGTGAATACGAGCACGAGGCGACAGCTCCAAGTGGTAAGCCACCGTGCTGACACTAGCCAACACCTTGTACGAGCCATAAAATTGCGGCGCCAGCTTCTTATGGGTGCGGGCAGCGAGAGAGAGAGAGAGCCTGATGGTGATGAAGATGCAGCCACACCCACTGCCCAGGCTCAAAGGACAACTTGCGATGATGCTTGTCGTAGTGGTGTTTGTAGTGTTGTTGTGCCTGCAGGAGTCGTTCCTTTACCTCGGCTAGGAAGGTGTCACGGCCGCGCAACATGGTGTCAATGATAGCCACCCGAGCGCCGTTCTCCATATACTATCGCATGGTCGGTGGCTCCCGACCGTAGACCACCTTGAAGGGTGTGTCGCGAAGTGTGGACTGGAACAAAGTATTATAGCAATACTTTGCCCATGGCAGCCAGCGTAGCCATTGTCGTGGACGGTCGCCGAACAAACAACGAAGGTACATGGTCACAATCTTGTTGACCACCTCTGTTTGCCAGTCGGGTTGTGGGTGAAAAGCCGAGCTGAGATGGAGTTGTACGCCGGCGAGGTTGAAGAGGTTCGTCCAAAAATTGCTTGTGAAAATGGGATCCCGGTCGCTTACAATAGAGCAGGGGAACCCATGTAGCCGAACCACTGCTTCGAAGAAGACCATAGCAACCGAACTCGCCGTGTACGGATGCGCCAACAGAATGAAGTGGGCATATTTGGAGAACCGGTCTACCACTGTGAGGATGACCGATTTCCCATTTACGCACGGCAGCCCCTCAATAAAATCCATGGAAATGTCCTCCCAAATGCGTGAAGGAATGAGTAGTGGTTGTAGCAAGGCGGCCGGGTGAAGATGCTCGGACTTGTTGCGTTGGCAAATTGCACAAGCACGAACCAAGTCCAACACTGTCATCCAGACGTTGGGCGTGTCGAAGTCCGCCCGGAAGCAATGGAGTGCACTGCCTCCAGGGCCAATGCCAATGCCAATGCTGGTGAGGAGGCCGGCAAGAATACCTGGCCTTGGTACTGGACCAGGCCGTCGACGATGCTCCATGGTAAGCCGAGAGTGCCAGCCAGCACCTGAGTCATAAGGCGACCGAGCTCAGTGTCCCCATCGGTCTCCTTGCGAATGGCCTCGAAGAGGCCAAACAGGGGCCCCGAGATGGCCAGAAGCTGACCGTCGACCAGCCGGCATCGACGTCTCGCCACGACAAGGCGTCGGCGACTATGTTGAGGCGACCGGGCTTTAATTCCATGCGAAAGTTGTAACAGAGGAGTTTGCTGACCTAATAGTACTGTGGAATCATGGAGAGTCACTGGCCAAGTAAAAACTTGAGACTGTAATGGTCAGTACGTACCACGAATGGACATCCCCATAGATACAGGCGCCAATGGCGAATAGCTTGCACCAAGCCGATCAATTCGCGTTCGTAGGCCGCCAGTTTGGTATGGTGTGGAGCTATCATGTGGCTGAAGAAGCCGATGGCACCCACTCCCTGGTGCAGGACGACTCGAAGGCCTGAGCCGAATGCGTCACACTCCACGATGAAGTCGACGGTGAAGTCGGGCGGTTGGAGGATAGGCGCCTCCACCAAGGCTACCTGTAGAGTCTAGAATGTCGCCGCCATTGCTAGCACCCAAGCGAACGCCTCCTTCTTGAGCAGCTACGTGAGGGGTGCGGCCACCGTGCCGAACCCCTGGATGGATTTGCAGTAGTAGCCCGCCAAACTGAGAAAGCCGCAAAGGGCTCGGACGGTCTGTGGTTGTGGCCACTCCAGGACCGCCTGTACCTTCTGGGGATCCATGGTGACGTCGTCGGCGGAGATGACATGGCCTAAGTATGGCATAGATGTTATGCCGAATAGACACTTGGACTTCTAGAGAAAAAAAACATGTTCTGCCTTAGCACGCGGAACACCGCTCGCACATGGCGGAGGTGTTCGGACCATGAAGAGTTGTAAATCAAAATGTCATAAAAAACAAGTACAAAGCGTCATAGGAATGGTTGTAGAAGATTGTTCATCAGCGCTTGAAACGTTGCTGGGGCGTTGGTGAGGCCAAATGGCATCACCAGGAACTCAAATAAGCCCTCGTGAATGCGGAACGCCGTCTTCTCAATGTCCGGGGGGCGCATGCGCACCTGATGGTACCCCGAACGCAAGTCCAGCTTGGTGAAGAAGCGCACCCTGCGGAGCTCATCGACAACGGGAATGGGAAACTTGTCCTTGATGGTGCGCTCATTGAGGGCCCTGTAGTCGACGCAGAAGCGCCATGAGCCGTCTCACTTCTTGACAAGCAAGACCAGCGAGGAGAACACCGAGTGACTAGGTTGTATGATTCCTTAGCATTGCATCTCGGCACACTACCTTTCGAGCTCATCCTTGAGGAGCTGGGGGTAGCGGTATGGTCGTACGGAAATGGCCGAAGTGTCCGACAGTAGAATGATGCGGTGGTCACGCTTGCATTCCAGCGGTAGCTTGGTTGGCTCGGCGAAGATGTGCTCGAACTCGGCCAGTAGCTCATCCATCAAGTCGGACGACAAGATTGCGCGCGACCGTGGCACGTTGGATGGTGCGCCTAGCCCGTGCTAGCACACCGAGCGTTGGTCACGATGGAACGTCATGGTGAGTGCTTCGAAATCCCACAGGACCGGCCCGAGGGTACGCAGCCACTGGATGCTGAGGATGACATTGAACCCATCTAGTGGAATCGTGTAGCAGTCCACTTGGAAGTCTTCAGCTACCACCTTGATCGGCAAGGCATGACAGACACCAATGCTCCCCGTTGGCGACGATGTCCTGCAATCCCATGCGCGCCTGCGTGCGGAGGCTGAGATGCGTAGCCGTCTCGTGGTTGATGAAGTTGTGCGACGACCCCGAGTCGATGAGAGTCAACAATACTATTTCAGCCACTTCCACCGCTAGGCGCATGGTTTACGCCACACGCGGTTGGATGTCGGTCGATACATATAAGGATATGTCTCGTTCTCCGGTGGTAAATCATCATCGGCGTCATCACTTGGGGCCAGAAGCACGAACAAGCGTTTGCACCGCTGATTTGGCGTGAACTTCTCCTCGCAATTGAAGCACGGGCCGGCTTCCCTGCAAGTTGCCATCTCGGCCGACGTCAGGTAACGCTGGCGAAGACGTGGTTCCAGGGCGCCTCCTACCACGCGTGCCGGAGCCGATAGAAAGTCTTTGGAGCGGCCGCCGGATTGGCCGGTGTCTTCTTTGTCGTGCTGCCGTCGCCCCATTTGTTGTCATTCGCCGTCGTAGTGGCACCGGCTATTTGGCTGCCTGTTGGGGTGGCAGCTAGCTGACCACCTGAGCACGCCTCTCGTAGGCTCGGGCGAGGGCCATTGCCATATGGAGGCTCGCCGAGTCTTGTAGCTTAACGTCCGTCGGGATAGGCTCCGGGGTGAAGAGCTGCACCTATTGGCGCGGTTGAAGGCACTCCGCGTGACACAATATCGCGAGGAAGCATTGCTGGTATTCTTCCATGGTGTCGTTCTGCGAGAGTTGCTTGAGCTCTCATAGATGATTGTGCCGAATGGATGGCCTAAAGCGAAGGTTGACGTATTCTTTGAAATTCTTCCAATTGGGCTAGCCTTCGTCTCGTTCCAACTGAAAGTACCATTGTTGAGCAATACCAACAAGGTGATACGAGGCAAGCCATACCTTCTCCGCTTCTGGCTTTTTTTGTCCCCGAAAAAATTGATCACAGCGCTGCAACAATCTCAGGGGATCTTCCTTGTCGCCATGTGTCGGGAACTCCAGCTTGTGGATACGTGAGGGGTTTCTCCCCTTTGTGCGCTGGTTGGACATGCTGGCGGTGCCGAATGGGGTTGGTAGCAGCCCGTCGCCCGCAGTGTGTTTCTCCTTCTCCATCACGCCGATGCGATCTGTCAGGCTGAGGATCGCGTTCTTGAGCTCGATTATTGTACACATCATGGTTGGAATCTGATCGATGGTGCCCTTCAGGTCAGTTAGTTGTGCCTTCACATCAGACATGTCTGCCGTCAAAACAACCACCTACTGTTCAACGGCAGCCATCTGGTCTTTAGAATCCATGGTAGTATCGTTGCCACAAGAGATCGCTGGCTCTGATACCAAGTTGTTACAATCAGGTCCACGATTAGGTCTTGATCGAAAGTTGTAATCGTGCAGGGTAGAAAACGCCGATCGAAGTCTTCAACCAGACATCGTACTACCTTATCATGGTCTAAAAACGGAATTGGATAATCGTGGGTAATTACAGATTTTAGCCCTAGGCCTCGTCGACCCGGAGCTGTGATGGAGATAATAGAAACAAGCAAGGGAGCATACGCTGGGAGGAGATGAGCAGGGAGAAAGAAGACAGACGAGGAATTAAAGATAATTCTAACTTGCATTTGCATGCGTGAGAAGCTCCTTGAATAAGGATAGCTCCATCTAACAATCATATCTAATCATACTAAACTTAGAGATAACAAATTAACTAAGCAATCTTTTCTGAAATAGAAAGTAACTAATGCGCCATATCTGATTGGCGTGATTTGCGCTTCTGATATGTGATGTCAACCATCACACATCACCTGTTGGCTCATTGAATAAATAACACGAAACACAAACAGTGAACTTGTACTACTTATCTTGGAGGAGTATATGTATCTGTACAGGAGCATATTCCATTATTCTTTTGTGCCACACAAATGGCGACACTGGTATTGCTGTAAGCCAGGAGCATCTACAAACAAATGTTGGCCTCCATCACCAGCAGCCTCCTTTGAGAGATCCACCCCATAAATCATGCTGTTTGTAAGAAACATGGCCACCAGTGACCAGGTAAGCAGAGCAAAAGGCCCACAAGGAAAACACTCGGTCATGTGAAAAGAACAGATGAAGATTGCTTGAAGCTGGAACTGCTTGCTTTATTCGAAGATGTGATCGCCCTGTCCTTCGAAACAGAACTACCTAAAACTAGTTCAGAAGAATTCGACTGTTGATTGTTTTCATTGTGGCCAGGCCTGACCCAGATTTTGATTAGTCCCTCGCGGCAAATGGTGAGGACTGAGTCGTTGGTGAACACGAGGCCGGACAGGGGATCCGCATGTACTCGGTGTGCGACAAGGGGTGAGAGCTTTGGCACATCTCGCATACTTGGAGAAGGTTGAAGAACACCTGTTGGAGGGCATGCATTGTCCCAGTGTGCAGAAGGGCTCCCACTGCTAAATGTCGGTGAGCCACTGGAAGGATGACGTAGTGGGACAACAATCTCATCCATTGCCAGGTCCCACAGAAGCAGTTGGGTGTCCTAAGAGTATGTAACAGTCAATAAACCAGGTTGGAAAAGCAAAATGCCAAACGACTGGCCAAAATTTATCTGATAGCTATAAGTAATCATATGCTGAAGAAATGATATCAAATCACCAAGTTTTAGGCAAAACAGCTCGATCTTCTAATTTATAAACAAGAATATGACGAGGTAAAATAACCTTTAATTAAGCAAAACAGCTTGATCTTCTAATTTGTAAACAAGAATATGACAAGGTAAAATAACCTTTAATTAAGCAAAACAGCTTCATCTTCTAATTTCTAAACAAGAATACGAAGACGTAAAATAATCTTTAAAAGTTCATCAACACACACAGAAAATATTAACATATGTCACACAGTCAGAAAAAAGCAGCATGAGCATGGTGATGATTGGGACAAATTAGCATAGCCATATCGTACTACATAAGTAGTGTGATCAGTTTAATGCCCTGCAACAAGCATAACAGAGGACAGCAGGAAAATGCCAACAGTTCATTAATCTAAGGTCTCCCAACAATCCAGCAAGCAACAAAGAAAATTAAACGATAAGTATTTCAGGTACTCCCAAGCTTCACTTTTATTTGTATTTAGAAATTGCTGAAACAGAGTATCACAGGCATGCAACAGTGTTGTTTATTTACTATGACTACTACATGATTTCAATATAGAGTATATGCCATAAATTTTCAAACTATAATTCCAGCTATACATACCTGAC
Source organism: Hsuehochloa calcarea (assembly GCA_036346395.1). Lineage (NCBI taxonomy): Eukaryota > Viridiplantae > Streptophyta > Magnoliopsida > Poales > Poaceae > Hsuehochloa > Hsuehochloa calcarea. The sequence goes on along the minus strand of CM070615.1, from coordinate 5,520,709 downwards.
CAACAGAACCAAAACGATACACAACATTTTCTCCTGTTCCATCAGAATTTGGTGGCGACCAATATGAATCAAAAGCAACACCACTAACCTGTCAACAGAAAATTGGTGTTGTCCTCAAATTACAAGTTTTGACAGGAAACATTAAGACAATGAAAAAGTTAAAGGCAAATTAAACTAATACCCAGGAACTATGCCCTTCGCCCCATGCAACTATCTTTCTGTCATCCATGCTCCATACTTGCACAAGATCATCTTCGCCACCTGTCAATAGATATTTGCCATCCGAGCTGTAAAAACAGAACACAATCGAATTAAGTAAGAAACTGAGCCATACTCATTTGTGTATTACTCCATTGGTCCACCCAACTAAAATCTCATAATTGACAAGAAAATAGAAAGTAGGAAATAATTAGCACATGAGAAACCAGAGAACAGAAAGCTGATAAGATGGTAGAAAGACGCTTCAATGTATAGCTCACTGCTTACCCGATGGACCAATATGCTACCTTAGCTTAAAAAGTAGGAACTTTTACAATGAAGCCAAATGAAAAATAAATCACAGAAAGCAAACCATGCTGGAAAAAAATGTTGCAATATAAATTTTGTGTTATGGCACCAAACACAGAAATAGACAACCGGACACTGTATGTAATGTTATGCAAAACAAACAAAACAACCGATACATGCCAAAAAAAAATGACCTACAGCACGGGCAGCCAACCAGTAAATTATTTGATGTTTCAATTGCAAAATAAATTCAACAGGTCAACACATCGAAATAGAGAACCGGACACTGTATGTAATGTTATGCAAAACAAACAAAATACCACTTATATGCCAAAAAAAATGACCTACAGCACGGGCAGCCAACCAGTAAATTATTTGATGTTTCAATTGCAAAATAAATTCAACAGGTAAGGATAGAAGATAAGCAGCAGCAGCACAGCAGAAGTGGCTGCTGAGCAGAACAGGCATAAGTAGCAAGTAACAGAACATATCCAATTATCAGATAGCTAACTTCTATCTGATACGCTAGTCTACACTCCACTAAGGAAACTACAATAGTTTCACATACTAGTCAACCCAGGCTGGTTTTAGAGTTCAAACTAAGAGTAACTAACAGAAACACATTTCAGGAAGAGACAGCATAAAAAGTTTCAGAGCAAAATGCGTAAAAATGGCTTAGATAATAACTAAAAGGGCAGCCAAACAGTAGGGAATAATCAGAATATAAATCATAACTAGGAAAAACACGGAATACAATTACCTCCAGGTGCAACACAAGAGCGCGCCATAATAACTTTTTCCACCAAATATTAGTTGTTCCTTTGAAAAATCGAATACTCTCAAATAACCTACATATGATTGATTAGTGTTAGTTCAATAGCAATATAAACTTGGTGGATTTTAGGATGAGTAAAAAACTATCTAGTTGTGGCCTAGGACAAAGCAAATACCATCTCGTCCAACGGTTGCCAAGTATGCCCCATCCGGAGAAAAGGAAATCGTGTTGATTGAACCTTGACAAATATGCCATCTAGCAATTGGGTTGCTCTGTAGTGTTATCGAGAGAAATCCAAAGTTAATCATGGTACGACATTTTTTTAAGGCCAAACATGTTTAAGGCTTTGATATAAACTCTTCTAATCGTGTTGATTGAACCTTGACAAATATGCCATCTAGCAATTGGGTCGCTCTGTAATGTTATTGAGAGAAATCCAAAGTTAATCATGGTACCACATTTTTTAAGGCCAAACATGTTTAAGACCATGATATAAACTCTTCCAATCAAATGTTATACAGCAAGAATTATTTGAAGGATACTAAAAAGCATAGGATAATGGAACTAATTCCCAAGATTCACTGTACATGATGTACTGAGCTTGCTGCTATGAGACCTGGTGGCTGGCATATGCTAGTGAAGTTCTTGTCACAAAAGTAAATTCTAGTGAAAAAAACAATAACACTATACGAAGGTGGAGACCAGCACAAGTGCATCGTGTTCGAGCCTAGCATGCTACCATTTTTTTTATTACTCCACAACCAAACTCTGAAATGCAAGTATAAAGCAAAACTAGTACTTTTGAAGGACTAATTTAGCATGCCTAATCTTTGCACTCAAGAATGTATGAGTGAAGACATTTTAAACAGTGCACTCTCTGAAGGACCTGGATTTGTGCGTCCTTACCTATAATTTTTAAATAATGGGAAATTTGTATTCGGTAGCTGTCATTGTTTAGCAACTTACATTGCTACTTCCATGCTTTGCATAAGAGGAGGAATAAGAATGTTCATTGCTTTAAGCCTTTAAGAAAATTCAGACTTCAGAGTTAAGAACACTATACACTGTAGAATAGCTAAACAGATGGATAGACCACAGATTCATGCCAACAGAGGGTGAAAAAAGCAATTTTACATCAAAGCATCCTAACTTCACCAAAATAATGCAGTTTAGGCAAACAATAATGGAGTGCTTAAAATACCTTACTCGACTTTGCATGAGAAACCATCAACTGAGCTGGATCCTTTATAGCTGGAAATGTACACTCGGTGTTTCCATCTTTGCACTAAATATAAAGAATATACATCAGTTCAAACATCAGCCAAACAAAATTAAGATTTAAAAATACCAAATTCCATGACCATCATCGGCTCACTTTATCATACACATACAAATTTCCATCAGAATGGCTAACAACGAAAATGCCTTCACGCTCTGGCACCCATGCAACAGAGGTACATCGGCTGCAAAACATTAGTGTCCAGAAGTCAGTCAGAGAATTAAGTTAAATAATCAGAGGAAGATAAACATCTGCAAGGTCCACTACCCAAACCGTGTTCTGCTTATAATGCAGCAACGTCAAACAAAAGGCAGCTGTTCCACCCTGCCACCCTAAAAAACAATGTTCTTATTCTTTTTTAATAAAAAAAACACTGCTCCAGAGCAGCCCAGTACAAAATTTACTCCTTTATCTTTCACTTCTAAAAGGATTTTCATAGGCATGCAAAAAGGTGTCATGCAACACCAAATGATAAGCACACAAGGAAACCAGGTTGTTCTTACAACAAAGCAAGCTCATGTTCTTGAGGCACTACCTGAGAGCATAGTTGACAAACATAAAGTCCATTGCTTTACCATAAACTGGTGAACTCAAAGGATTAATTCAGGTAGAATTAGATTCAACGTATAACTCAACCGTTGATTAATCTCAATGTTCCAAATAAAAACCCCAAGGTATTTTTTTCCTTCTCTCTGATACCCAAATCTGCTGTGACCATATTGGGGAAAATGATGGGTTCTTGTGTCTATATCACATGATACCAGTGTGCTGTATTTTTTCTGTGCTAAGTTGATTAAAAACCTTATATGCTAGCTAAAATCTAAATTACCAGATAAAAAAAATAAACAAGCAATCGCAATATTTTCAGGCAATGCTGAAAGCCTGATACAAATCCGACATCTGCAAATAAACTCGAAGTGTCATATAAGACAAATGAACAAATAATGAAAATTATAGCATACCTGCCACTATTTGTGCCATCTTTATCACCCTTATTATAATGTTGGGCTGCAACAGGCTTCCTTCCAGGATCTTGTAACTGTTGCCTTAGCGACATTGAATAGACTGCATGATGGACACAAAAAAAGCCCTCGTACTGATACATAGTTCACTTTGAATCATAAAGCAATTCAAGCTAACAACTATTCCAACTAACCATCCCCTGATCCCATGCCGATGATCAAGTCATGCCCCTCCTTGGCCTCTGGGTCAAATGCGTGGCACAGTGGGTTTGAGTTGCTGAAATGGATGGACTTTATTGGATCCTAGTGCAATTAACCAGCTGATCAGAAAACACCAAGACACTAATAACTACATTTAGCAAGCATCTAATAATAAGAATAAAGACCTTGTCCTGGGAATTGAGGTCACTGATGAATAGTGTATCGGCGGCATTGAAGATGATGTATGCACCCTTGCCATCATAGTTTGCTACAGCTTGTGATCCACCGAGGCTTGTAGATGTACCAAGGCCTCCTGCCATACGGTTGCTTCCAGCCACGGCCCGGCTTGCACCGTTTCCCCCAACAAAGCTAAGTGCCCGACTGCCGTTCCCAGTGCCCAGCAGCCTTGCTGCTGCCGATCGCATCCCGCTGCTGGAGCTTGGTGTTGACGGCGTGGAGCCCTGGCCAGCAGTCTTCTCCTTCAGGAACGCCACCGTCAACTGTGACAATCAAAACCAATGAATAACCAAGATAGCACTATATCCAGAACTGCACAATAAGCCACAAAGTGCGCTTGATCAAGACGCAAGCTATTACTACAAAATTGAGTAATAAAACCGAAGTCACCAATACTACTACTTTACTAGAGTGTTGTTAGCTGCAGCCCACACTAAAAACCAATCGAAATTCCAACTCTACCGATGAAGCATTCTGCACTCAGAGCTCGAATAAGGTTTATGCAAGACTAACAGCAAACCTAAATAACCTAACAAGCAAACAAAATAGTGGGCACATGTGAACCTAAGTTCAGATATGCATTTCCGCAATTGAAATCCTTTTGGAGTACCCAGCACAAGTAAAAAAACGCAGACTTCGCCTGAAATTTGCTCTAAACACCACCTTAAAGCCAATCTAAATCCCACCAACACTACAAAACAGCCGAAATCCTCGACGAGAGCAACCCAATTCCCCATGCCACCCACCGAAGCCCGCCTAGATCCCCACAGTTTTGTCCACCCCCAACCGCAAACCACGGCGCGAGCGGAGATATGGTACCTTCGAGACGGTCTTCCCGCCGTGGTTGTAGTGCAGGACGGCGGCGGAGTGCGTCTTCTCGTACTGCAGCTTGTACCTCCCCTCGGGCGTCTTGAAGTAGGTCTTGAGCCCTGCCGCCGTGGCGCCGCCCCCGGCCCCCGCCGCAGCCGACGACGTCACTGCCATGCCCGGCGCCACAACCGCCCGCTACCTCCCCCCGCGATCGCCTCCCGCAATGCTATGCTACCACCACTTGCCCCCCGCCGCTTAGGCAGCTGCTCGGTCGGTCATACCCCCGCCGCCGCCGGTTTCGCGCCGGTCCGTGGAGCGGGGAGCGCGGCTAGGGCTTTGGAGAGGCGGAGGCGAATCGAGGCGGCGAGGAGGGAGGAGGAGACGAGGAGTGGTGGCTCGATTTGGGAGAAGACACCGAGACGAAGGAAGGAAAAGAAAATGGCTTGTCTTAATTTGGAGGCGGAAAAATGATAATTAAATAAGTAAACGGTACTTAACCCGATAGAAATGGACCCGGCCCGTTAACCGCTTACCAGTTACGTGACGTCACTCACTCGTGGCTCCCTGGCGCCACTCCGACCCGTCGCCCGCTTCCCTCGACGGCGTCGGCACCCGGCGCGGTGGCCGGGAGTGAGGGAGGTCGTGGATTCTCTCCTGCGCCACGTCACGTTTGGTGCCGTTCCTGGCTGAGATCGCGGGTCCGTCTCCGGTGTCGCTCGCGGATGTGGTGATCCCGGCCGGCTTGAAAGTATTTGGGCCGAGCTCCGCTATTCCATACTTTTGTGAGGATTTTTCCGCTTCAGCCGATTGCTTCGAGGTATCTTTCCATTCCAATATTATTTTCAGAATCGAGTGGTGTCAGCGTTCGTATGAACTGTTAATGGAATAGAAGGCATCTAGTTTTAGGAGAGCGCGTGTTCTTGATTGTGATGACATGAGCTAATCTGTAATCGGATCGATTTAGCTTTTTGATGGGCATTTGGTAGGTTCCCCGTTACACATGTATATACCTTAAGGTGTTATTTGTATATTGTTTACTCTGTCCATGTGACATTGATCTTTTGCCTGTTGAAATAGAATCATGGGTTTATTCCAACGTAGTATCAAAGATAGGACTCTCCTCCTCCCCAATCACTATTCACCATCGTCGTCACCCTTAGACCACCGCCACCATCATCCGGCCGTCGCCTCCACCTGCGCACCGCCGCCTCTGAGCCCTCCTCTCCCTTGTTTCTCAGCTTCCTCTATTCTCAAGCTCATCGACGCCACCCACTCCTCCCCACCCAGATTGGCTCCAGATCCGTGCTCCCCGACGCCGCGTTGCGCCCGGCGTCGACCTCCTCCCCGCCTGGATCTGCTCCAGATCTGAGCTCCTCATCGTCGTTGTGCCCCCGAGTACCCCCCCTCTGCTCCGGATCAACCCACCGCGGCAGGCTCATCCTTCTCATGCCGCACGCTCGACCCGAGCCTCGTTGTCCACGAGCCCTCCTGCGGCCGGGAGGCCGAGCTCCCCAACATCGTTGTCGACTCCAGATCCCGCACCACCGCACCCTCTTCTCCCTCGTGGCGTGCCCCTGAGCTCCTGCCACCTCCCATAAGACCTCCTTTTCTCTTGGGCGCACTCCACCAAGCTTGTCGCCGCCAAGCTCATCTCAGCTCACTACCCGAGCGCCGCCACTGAGCTCGCCTGCACCAAGCTTGCCTCTACACCGGTTGGCCTAGCTTCTCCACTAATCGACCACATCTCTATTAACATATGCTCTGCGCCGCCCTAAGCCCCGACGCTCGGAACTCGAGTCCGATGCCCGGATCCCAAGCCCCGACAATCGGGCCTCCCGGGATTTGTTGTGCTTCTTCAGATATAGCCGCCGCCGACGCTGACGTCGGGCCATACCGAAGTCGCCTCCCCTGTTCTGTGGGGTCCGCTGCAATAGTGCATGACAGGACCACCACCGATGGGGCCGCCACTAATAAGACCTGGGATGTCAGGTCCACCCATCGGGGATGAGTCCCAAGATGTCACTGCCATCCACCTTCGTCCCAACGTCGTCGCCGCCTCGGCCGCCGTAGCCTCTGCCTCAAGATCTCAATGCTGGCTCCCTCTCGAGCTACCGCTGCCCCTGTTCCTGGATAGCACCGTTGCCACCCCTGCCTTGGGACGCCACCAACGCCCCGGTCTTGGGAAGCTGCTGTCGCTCCTGCCTCGGGCCGCCACCGCCGCCCCAGCCTCGGGCAGCCACCACCGCCTATGCGCGCGGGCTCTGCTCATCTGGCTCTTGCTTCTCAGCGGTTCTTGCCTCCGCCACCTCTCTCGTCTAGTATCTTGTCTCTGTAGATCTTGGACTCTGTGTCGGGCTCTGCTCATCAGGATCTTGCTTCTCAGTAGTTCTCGCCTCCGCCACCTATCTCGTTTAATATCTTGTCTCTGTGGATCTTGAACTCTAGTGCTTCTTTTCACATGACACCAGATTCTACTTGCCTTACTTCTGTGAGTCCCATAACTTTTTCTTTCACTGTTCAGATTGCAGATGATAACTCTCTCTCATTGCAGGCTGAGGCATTCTTTCCACTTCTTTCTTTCATGTTCCTGTTGTCTCTAATGTTCTCCGGTTTACTATACAGCTTATGTCGGTCGGTCAAATCATTGATCACAACTGTCATGTTATTCTTGAGTCCGACTCTTGTTGTGCCCAAGACCTCCGCACGGAGGCTCTGCTTAGTGCTGGCCCTCGGTGACTAACTACACCTTCCTTTTGATGTCTCCACCAGCCAATCAGTCACTACTTCTGTCTCTATTTTTGATGTGTCCACTACTGCTTCCATTGCTCAGTGACACCATCGTCTGGGTCATCTCTGTGGATCACGACTGTCGTCTCTAGTATGTCGTGGTCTTCTTGTATCTGTTTCTAGTGACACCTCTTTACCTTGTAATGGTTGCAAGCCTGGCAAGCAGCTGCAGCCCCCTATCCCTCTAGTGATTCTGTCTCGACTCGTCCTGTTGATCTTGTTCACTCCGACGTTTGGGGTCCGGCTCCCTTCGTTTCGAAAGGGGGGTCATCGATACTATTTGATCTTTATTGATAATTATTCTTGTCAAATTTGATCTCGCACTCAGGTTCTCTTTATTTACCAGAGTTTTACCACCATGGTTTGCACTCAGTTTAATTCGGTCATTCGTATTTTTCGTGCTGATTCTGTTGGCAAGTACTTATCTGGTGCCCTTCGCCACTCTCTATATGGGCTCAAACAAACCCGTCGTGCTTGGTTTGACTGCTTCTCCTATGTTATCACTATTGTCGGCTTCTCTGTTAGTGATCATAACCCTGCCCTCTTTGCACACACCTCTCCTCGGGGTTGGACGCCCATCCTTCTATATGTGAATGATATGATCATTACTGGATATTACTCTCAGTACATTGTATTTGTAATGGAGTGTCTTAGTGAGCAATTCTTGATGTCTCATTTGAGTCATCTTCATTACTTTCTTGAGATTGAGATCACTTCTACGCCTGAGGCTACTACCTCTTCTAGGAGATGTACATTCAGGATATCCTTACTCGCGTTTGTCTCATTGATCAGCGCATATTGAATATTCCTATAGAGCTTGGTAGTCACATTCGCCCTACTGATGGTGAGCTTCTTGAGGACCCAACTCGCTATCGTCATCTTATCGGGAGCCTCGTTTACCTTAGGATCACTCAACCTGATGTTTCTCACCCAGTTCACATACTGAATCAGTTCATCTTTGCTCCCACTCAGCTCCACTACAGTCACCTTCTTCGTGTTCCGCGATATCTTCGCGGACCATCACTCGTCGTCTTTTCTTTCCCTGATCTAGTTTTGTGCAGCTTCAGGTGTATTCTGATGTGACCTGGGCTAGCGATCATTATGATCGTCAATCTCTTTTCTGCCTATTGTGTTTTTTCTTAGTTCCTCTTTGATTGCCTGGAAGATTAAGAAGTAGATCGCCGTTTCCCGTTCGAGTGCTGAGGCTGAGTTGCCATGGCATTGTTGACAGTTGAGATCACCTGGCTTCGGTAGCTATTTGAGGATTTTGGTGTTTCTGCACCGACTTCTCCCTTATCAGACAATACTGGTGCGATCAGTATTGTTCAAGATCTAGTGAAGCATGAGTTTACCAAGCACATTGGAGTAGATGTTTCGTACATAAGATCGCAAGTACAAGACCAAGTTATTTCTCTTCAGTATGTGCTTTCGGAGTTTCAGTTAGCATATTTCTTCACCAAGTCACAAACTAGTGTTTAGTATGGTTTCTACCTCTCCAAACTCAGTGTTGTTGATCTATAATGAGTTTATGGAGGATGTTATATATATATAGGAAAATAATATAAGTTTCTCATATACTACTTAAATCGTATGATGATACCTCTTTATCTATTTGAGCATATTCCAATAATGATTATATGATACCTCAAAGTGAGTTCTATGAAAAAAAATCATGAAAGTCCACCTTTTATAGCTAAATTTGTGTATACACTTCTTTTATATATGAAAAATGGTATATAGCAAAAATAAAGACTCCAATGAAAATTTTTCAATCAAGTCGCATTGGAGTATCTTATAATTGGTATTTAAGTATAGTAAAAATGATAAAAATGTATAATATATTTATTTAAATGATATATTCTAAGCGGGAGTATATACTCGAAAATACAAAATATATATATTAAAATATTCTTTACATATTGTCTACCATATGCATGTTATATTAGCATGTGGCCGACTGAGGTAGAATCACGGGTTCATTCTAACACCCCCATGTTCATTGTGATTGACTGAGTAACTTTGGATGAACAATGCTCAGTCGCGCATTAGTTTCCTCCGACAACACCTCCTGATGTCCTTATCATATCAGTATTTTCAGTAGAAATACAGTTGGCTAGTATAACCACTATGCCGGACCATCCTACGGAAATGGAAGGAATTGTCCATCTGGAACCGGTTATCCATAGACCATAATGATCAAATAGACCAATCCCTCATTTGATTCTTTGCGTTCAGTCATCGAAGCTCGCTAGCCACGTCAAATTGCTCCTGCTCTTACCTCTACCTCGAGGAAATCCATGGAGTAGGCACTACCCAGCACAAGATCTTCTTTGACCAATACCGCGACCCTACAGGAGCCTAGTAGACATGCCTCCCTTTCAGTATCATCCTATTGTTGGACCGGTTCTTGAAGAGAACTCGCTTATTATTTTTTCTCTAGAATACACGCACAAAAAGGAACATAGATGAATTTTATGTTGCACAACTGCCTGTTGCTTTTCTTCTCTCATGTAGTAAAATAAACTGGTTACAATGTTTTTTATAGCTACAATATGACATGTAACATCCTCACTAACACATTCAAGTAGTCCACTACCTCCACTACATGCATTAGATATTAATCCACTAATCCACTAATGTAAAATACTAATGCAAAACAATCTTAGACCTTGTTTGGTACAGCTTTCACTCCAGCTTCTTAATCGATTCTTGTGGAGCCGTACCAAACACCCTGATTCTCAAAACCACTAGATTCTGCTTCTCGCGAGGAACTGTTTCGAAAATAAACTAGTAACGAGAAACATCCTCCCAGCAGATTCTCGTGAGAATCCAACATTCAGAAACGAAAATACCTTTTGAAGTTGAAGATTTTTATCCACAAATACCACTGAGTTACACAAATACAATTGAAGTATTACACCTAGAGGTGACATAGTCTATTTGCCTCTAATCCTCCGTCATATAGTTTTTGGAGCCACCTACCAGCCAAACGGTTTCAACAGACAACTCCAGATTCTCAGAAAAGTGGATTATCAAAGAATCAGGAGTAGAATCTGAAAAATGAGAATGTAGAACTGTACCAAACAGAGCCTTAATTATTTCGAACACACACTTCCTCTTGTTTTTCTGTGAGCCAAGTAGATGATAAATATTCGGATGTTCTTATCTACCCCAAAGACAATATGGACACTTAGCGGGCTTTACATTGGACCCTTTGCTTTTAAGGATAGGTTGTGATATCTGAATTTTAATGAACTTCAGCACTTGTCTATATTTATAGAGTTCAGCTTTGCAAGTTTTTCTGACGCATTCTCGTGCTTTCTTGCACAATATTGTGAAGTATAGTGTGATTATTTGAGCGTGACTTTTGGTCATGCTTTTTGTGTTGACAATTACACTTGTAAATTTCATGGCGCTGGTTCAATCAAAGGGGAATTATCGTTCTTCAGCAATGTCCAGATTGTTGGTAGGTACATCTAGAAGAACAGTAACTAATTCGTTGCATATGCTTCACATATATAGAGAATATCATTTAGCTAAAAAAGTTTGTGCTAATCAAACATGCTTTCATAATATATTAATGCTGGCTATCATATGACATTTCAGGTGCGTGTATGTAGTTGACGGTACAGGAGTATCCAGTTAGAGTCTACATACCAAAAGCCACCATTCAGTATTCAGAAGCATTTGCTGCACATCATATAAGTTCAGAGGATTAGTTTGTAAGGCATCCAGGAGCTTCGGAAGGTGAATCCTGCTGAGTTCGCACCTCTACACACGTAAGAATTGTGCTCTGCAAAAGGAGCCTCCAAAAGGATGTACTTTGTTTGACTGGTAGCAGTGCTCTGTGCCACACAGAAGCACATCACATTCGGCAGATCAACCGAAGAGAATCACCCTCTACTTGAAAAACGTCGATAGAGATAAAACAGCAGAAACGCAAATAAATCTAAAAAAGTTAAATAAAATATAAAAACAACAAAACCGAATCTAAAATAAAAGAAAGAGCTCGATTTTAAATAAATTTAGAAACTTAAAAGAACTGAATAAGAGTCCGGACGAAGGAGAACTCAACCGAAGAGAATCACCCTCTACTTGAAAAACATCGTCTGAACGCAGATAGAAAACATCAAAAACACAAAAAAAATCTAAAATAAATAAATAAATTGCAAAAACAACAAAACTGAATCTAAAAGAAAGAGCTCAATTTTAAATGAATTTAGGAACTTAAACGAACTGAATAAGAGTCCGGACGAAGGAGAACAGGCCATCAGAAGATTTAAATCTAAGAAAAGGAGAGAAAATACTAGTTCGGATATTTGTAATTTTCTTTCAAAAGGAAATCCTGGATTACTGCGGCAGCAAGGAAATTGAATTTTGGTTGGAATTAAATTTCTAAAGAAAAAGAAATTCAACTCATTGACAGGTGGACCCATGGTCTATAGACTAGGTCCACGGAAGCAGGGCTCATGGCGCACAATGCACGATGCACCAGGTTTACGGAACAACGACTGACAAGTCGGGTCCACGTGTCGGTGACACGGACCACTGTGGACCGAGTCCACACGAATGAGGCTCGAGGATGGGCTCGGGTTTGACCACGTGGGCTGCCATATGATGTTGATGGGACAACACGAAGGCGGCAAGGCTGAGGTGGCAGGCCACGACGGCGATACCTTGTCGGCGGCGGTGACGCTCTAGGACTGAAGGTCACCAGTGACGGCGAGGCGCGGCGGAGCTGAAGGAGGTACGGAACGGAGAGAACAAGGTGCGGCGAAGACAATTACACGGACTATTTCCACCGGCGACGACCACAGCAGCGGTAGCGAGGTTTGAGGTAGCGTAGTGGCACAACTTGCAACGACAACGGCGAAGGTGAAGTGACGGTCTTCCGAGGACGGCGAGGGGAGCACGGGCTAGAATACGAGAAGGCAAAGCTAGAGGGGTGGACAATGGCGCTCGGGACTCACCTGCAGCGACACAATCGACGGTTGAATGACGACAGCAGAGGGTGGGGAAAAGATTGACATCTCGGCAACGTCGACTCCTCGCTTCAATTGTCTTCTCCCAAAACTTGGCAACGACGAGGTGCTGCTTTTGACACGAACAGAACCGTCGGAGAATCTCCACAACGGCGGCACGACATGCTTGCTTCTCGGCTCCTATGGCGGTGCGGCAGAACTCAACGGGCTTGTAACATCCCAAAGTGATGCTACCATTTTAATAATAATAAAATTATTATTTTATTGATTTTATGAGATTTAAAAGAGTTTTATTGGTTTTCCTAAATGTCCTAGTATTTCAAAAGTTAAAATAAAATTTATTGAGTTTACTGTGTTTTTATTGAATTTAAAGCTAAAAAGGGAAATTTAATTAATTTATAGAATTTTTTGTATTTAACAAATGTTTTTTCCTATTTTCCAAAACTAAAAATAATTTATGTGCAAAATAAAAGCAAACTCTGAGTTGGAAATATTTTATTTAAGTCCAAAATAACTTAGGAAATTTCTGTGAATCTTTCCATAATTTTTTGACTTTATTTGCTAATTGTCTAAAGCCTAAATGAATTAACTGAATTATTTAAATCATTAAATCATTTAAAAATCCAGGAATAGTGCTTAGCCGAATTCCCTCGGTCCGTCACTGTTTTCCCACACCCGCCCCGCAACCGCAGCCCACTCCTCCCGCGCCCTCTCCTCTCCCTCTCTTACCGCCATGTGGGGCCTACCTGGCAGCCGCTCTCCCTCGCTCCCTCTTCCTCGGTGCATCCTCCCTGCCTACTACCTTCCACCATGGTCACTCCCTTGCTAACCAGGAGCATTGCGCGCGCCTCCTACTCTTCAAGGCCAGCAGCACCGAAATGAACCCAGCTCCATTCCCCCAAAGTTCTTCCCCCTAGCTATAGCATGCATCGGTGCACCTCCCTTGCCCCTCCCCATCTTCTCTCCCCCCTTCTTCCCAAACGCCAAGAGCAGAGGAATGCCCGAGCCACACTGCCAACAAACTACCCCTCCAGTAAGTCTTTCGCCACTTCCACCGCATCACCGCGTGTCCCATGACTCAAGGAAGCCATCCCCCACCTCCTCACTTCCTCTCCGCCGCTGAGAAGCACCGCCGCCGCCGTATTTTGCCTCCCCCTTCACCTCCGACTGACAACTTCTCCACTGTTGTTCGCCATCCATCAACCTCATCCGGCCTCTCTCTCGGTCTTGGTGAGCTCCCCGTGCCCTGTCCTCCCTCATGCCCCCTTGCTCTGACACAGAGCGCCGCCCCACCGCCAGTTCACCTCGCACGATCCTCCACAGGTTAACCCGCCATCACCTGCTGGTGGAAATGGTATGGACGCTCAAGCACAAGCTGCCGGAGGCAACTGAACTAATGGACCTGCATCAATTAATTCACCTATTCCTACCCTGCCGCGGATAAGGAATCAGCCAGGGCCATCCGGTGGGTTGAAGGATAACTCGAATCGTCGGACACCCACTGCAAGTAGAAATCTGCCACGACCTTCGGTGACAATGCAAAACCTGCAATGAGTTCAGGATATTTTGAATAACCCAGACCATGCTTTAGCGGGAACACCAGGTTATATCCAACTTGCAGGTCAGGTGTCTGAGATCCTCCAACAAACCATGCAGCGTAAAGAAATGTACCGAGAGCAGAGGAATTCACAAAGTCACAAGATGACCTCATCCCAGCGCTCCTCTCTCAGTTGAGGACAACATGGTCATGTAGAGGATCGAGCAACACCAAGACCCCCTCGTAGATTCCAACCAAAGAATTACGAGGGAAAATTGCTCTTCACAGCAGCCACTCCTCCTCATCAAGAGAAACGATGACTTGATTCAGGTGACCTTAGGTAGCATCTGAACTAGGTAAGCGGTCGAGGACATCATCATAACGTCCACGACCGGGTTGGAACATCGGATCCTAGATATGAAAATATGAGGAACCAATCCCCGACTGACTATAATCCGTCTCCTTTTTTAGAGAAGGCGCCACGACCCCATTACGGGCTGCCGAGCGTTCTCGGCAGGTCTCCAAGTTGTTCGTTGGCAGTACAGGTTCCGACCAACCAACATGGAGAAGTTCAACGGGACTCTGAACCCGTTGGAATTTTGTCAAATTTATTCCACCGCCATCAAAACTGCGTGTGGTAATGATAGCGTGATGGTAAATTACTTGCCCACGGTCCTTGATGGATCTGCCCGGTCATGGTTGCTTAACCTATCTGTCGGATCTATCTACACTTGGGAGCAGCTATGTGATACGCTGATCGCCAACTTTCAAGGGACGTACGACTCCCTATGAAGGAGGATGATCTGCATCGAATGAAGCAGAAGACCAACAAAACTCTTTAACAATACATCAAGAGGTTCAGTCAGGTTCAAAACTCCATACTAGAGATCGTAGAATCTTCTGTCATCCAGGCCTTCAAAGCAGGGCTGAGGAATAGCCGGTTTACGGAGGATATTGCCATAAATCCTCCACGAACAACCGTCAAACTTTTTGACATGGTGGACAAGTACGCGGCTGCTAGTGAGGCGGTCGAATGGTACGGACACATTGATCTAAAAGACAAAAATCCCCAGTCAAATCTGGAGAAGCAGGAGAAGAAGAACAAGAAGTCTCTCAAGAACAAGAAAAATCGCAAGCCCGACAAAGAAGTTCTTGCGATCCACGAGAAGTTCACCAAGGGAAAGAAAGATTTCACTGGTCGGAACAAAGCTAAGGCTCCAACCAGTGATTTCAAGAAAAAAAAAGAAGTGGTGTCCACTTCACCAGGCAGTAGGGCATGATCTACGCACCTGCCGGGCATGGCAAAGTAAGCTAGAGGATTAATACTGTGGTAAAGGACCCTTCCCCTCCGTAATAGAGCTTGGAGAACTAAGCTCTAAGAAAGACAAAGACGATGACGAATAGATGGAGTACGAGGAGCCGCAACACAAGGTAGATATGATCTTTAGAAGATACTCCTCGTACGAATTGTGACGTCACCTGAAGGCCGTGGAGCGGGGGGTCAACCTTGCATAATCCCCGATTGTCATCAAGCCATCAAAGTGGTCGGAAACAGTAATCTCCTTCAGCAAAGAAGACTGTCCTATCCCGTAGACCCAACCCGGTAGGTTTCCTATTGTAGTTGAACCTACTATTAACAATTGTAATGTTAATCGGGTCTTATTAGATGGAGGTAGTTCTTTAAATATCTTATTTTCGGGAGTATTGGAAGAAATGTAGATCCCTATGTCAAAGGTGAACCCTGTGAAATATGCCTTCTACGGCATAGTTCTTGGTTCTACCGCCAAACCGATAAGGCAGCTGTCCCCACCGATTATGTTTGGAAGGCCCGACAACTTTTGAACAGAAAATATTCCGTTTGATGTGGTCGACTTCGAAACCGCATATAATGGAATCCTTAGTCGTCCGGCTCTAGCAAAATTACTGATAGCCACGCACTACAGTTAACAGAGTCTAAAGATGCCAGGACTGAAAGGTGTCATCACGGTTCGAGGAGACTGCAAAATGGCTTATGCATGTGACAGGAAGTCCTTAGAACTGGTCGACGAGCTTCCGACTAGGGAAATTAATCCATCTACCATGCAAGTCAAGCATTCTAGGCCAAAGATGGCACAAAAGCCTTCCGACCAGACCAAAGAGGTACCACTCGGTGAAGGCTCTCCTCTGGGAAGCACCAACACACCATCTGGGTTCAGAAGCGCTGATGCGTCTGCCCAAAAGGTATTAGTCGGGGCAGGACTCAACCTCAAATAGGAAGAGTCGTTCGTCTCCTTCCGAGCAAATCAGGATGTATTGTAACATCCTAATTTTCCAAGCTTTTAAAAATCTTTTATTAGTTATTAGTTGCAAAATTTAACATTAGGATTTTATTTGAATTTGTAATTAAAGCTTAATATGGACTTTTAGCATCAAAACAATTTAAGGTGATTAATCCCAATGTCAACAATTGCCAAAACTATTTCATTTGGATTCTATGTGCTTGGATATATATTTTAGAATTTTACAAGTTTATTTTCTATTTTATAATTTCTATTTGGATTTTCTGATATTTCGTCCGAAACCCAAACCCTATTCCTGTGCGGCCCACCACTGTACGGGTCGGTCGCCGCGCGCTCGCCCCTCCTCCGACTGACATGCGGGCCCCGCATGTTGGCCTCTCCTCTCCTCCTCCCGTGGGCCCCACTGGGTCGTCGTCTCCGCATCGTCGTCATCTTCGTGTGAGTTGCGCGTCGTCCGCCAGTGCTGAGCTCGGAGCTTCACCCAACAACGGCCGAATCTGCCCCATTTTTTCATGCCGACCTTGCCATTTTAAACCCCTTATCTCCCCGCATGCAAATCCAGCCGAATCAAATCTCAAATCAGTTTCAATCTCTTGGATTTCCGATTTCATTTTTGTATTCAAAATGGACTCGATTTGGGGATTCCTTATCCCGGGCGTCCGAGCTCCTATAAATAGTTCCCGATGTTCACCAGTGCCTCTGCAATCCAAAGCCCACACCATCATCGCCTCGAGAACCCTAGCGTCGCCGCAATCCGAGTGTTAGGTTTTTGGCCTAAGCTTTTCATTTTTTGAATTGCGCTGCCGTCGCCGACGCCTCATCGACGTCGATTGCAACGCCAAGTCCATCGCCGCCCGGGCTACCTCGTGTGCCCTTCCCCCTGCAGGAGCATCGCTAGAGCTCGTCGCCGCCATCCACCTCAGGCACCCGTAAGTGCACCAGCAAGTGCACAATAGCCTCAGCTACGCATTGGTACCACCCACCGCCGGCGAGTCGTCCCGCACGCCGTCGACGATCGAGCACAGAGCCGCACCACCGCTGGTCCGACGTGTCATGGTACGTGTGCAGCCACATCAACTCTCGTGCCTGCGTGTCATGTGCGTGGAGCCGTTTCTGTGTCCACGTGCACGCGTGCGTGGATGGTTCACCCGAACCCCAGATCCAAACTTCCATGCATCCAATCCACTGTGTGCCGAATCGCTGCCGTGTGGGTCCCGTTGTCAGGTGCACTGTTCCGTGAACCCGTAGTCCCGTGAGCCGAGTCAGTGGACCCGGTCTATAGACTGTGGGTGCTACATGTCAGGCACTGTAGCTTTTTTCGGAATTGATTTTATTTCAGAAATTCCCTCGCTGACGTCATGCTTGCGTCATAATCCAATTTTTCTTTTCAAAAAATAATTCCAAAATTCCAATTTAGGGTATTTCCTTGAGTTTTGATCTTCCAAAGCCCATATCTTCTTCATCCAAACTCCGATTGAGCCCATTAAAATTTCTAAATTCATCTAAATTAAAGATCTATTTATTTAAGATTTTTATTTAATTTTTGGAGTTTGTTTTACCTCTTTTATTTATTTATTTATTTTATTTTATTTGCGAGTAGACGTTAATTCTTCGGGTACTTTTGAAGAAGAATGAGTGCACCAAGATCAAGACCAATACCTAGACCTATTCCAAGGCAAGTTATACCTTTGATCATGTTGAACCAAGTTTTCAAAACTAATTTGTACCAATGTACTGCATTCTACTTTAAATATCTATTTAGATACTTTTGGGTTTAGTTATTAATCCAAATTGTTATATCCACCTTATCTATTGTTATGCCATGATCTTTTGTCACCCTAGGTTGGTTCATTATTAGTTGGTATTATCGTAGCACCAACGTGGATTGGTTAGATACAAGTAGATTGCTTAGTCAAGCTACGAGTCATCATCTCATGTGAGTTGCAAATATAAATTTGACCAAGGAATTATGTGACTGTGTGAAAAAATTATGTGTGTTGTGTGCTATTATTCGTTGATGGCATGTGTTGCACTTAAACAATAGGGTGGAAAAAGATTTAGACTGAGACAAGTGGTGGATACTATGTGATATGGTGAAAACAATGTGAATGGGAATATTGGTCTGTGTGACATTCAGTTAGAAATTGGAAGTATTATCTTGGTCAATTAAGACTTAACTTTGTGCACAATTGCACTGAGCCTTACTGTACGACCATATGTCGACCATATGCCTGGTATAGGACGGGCCTAACTTAGTAGGTTATGGAGTCTTGACATTGATTACTGAGGCTAGTAGGTTAAGCTGTGTGACTGGGCTGGAGGTATGATTCTCACATCGCGGGACGGTTCACCGCTTCCCTGTCCAACAGTGCGTGTCGTCACAAGCGCTTTGTGTATCGATTGGATGGCAGTAAAGGACATTAGGAGTATGACGAGCATTAAAACCTCTATGTATTACTTTAATACATAAGAAAAAACCATACGTCCTCGTGGTTGTAACCCCTAAGGCTAACGACCTCACTAGTCGTAAGGATTCTAGAGGTTACATAATAAATACCCTGGTCGGACAAGGTCCCATACCTAGTCCCCGACTAGTTAACCGCTCGTAAAACTATGAACTGATATCTGGATCCACATCCAGGTATATCCTTTACTGTGTGATGAATGGAACATGTGTTGCATACTCCATGCCACACGACGTTACATAATCCTAAGACACTGAGTAATGGTTGAATGTCTCACAGATGGAGCATGGAAGGAGGAGAGGAGCCGAAAGCTATTTAAAGATGGAGCATGGAAGGAGGAGAGGAGCCGAAAGCGAGATAGACGATAAGACTCTAGGAGGCAAAGAAGACAAGAGCATAGCCAACATCATACTCAGTGTAATTAGGGTTAGTCCTTTGCCTGATCGTAGGCATTCCTTGTAAATAACCAGTTCATAGTAGTAAAGAGCGATCACATTCTCTTCCAGGAGAAACGCATCATTTCCTCTATTTTTATATATTTTCATAAGATCGGCGATTTGATCGTCGACAGCTGGCGTCGTCTGTGGGGAAGAAGTTGCACATTTCATGAAGAAATTCTTCGCTAATCAAATACTCACCCGTTCCTCATAATCGCTCATGCGACTATAGCAGGGAGTTGGGACGAGGAGAACTAGTTCGACTTGGACGGCTACTCCAACCTCGACATGGAGGAATGCTTCCATGCCATGGATGAGAATGATATGTCGTCATCCTCTTCCTCTACAGATTCGCATGTCGTGGACATCAGCGAAATCGAACGGATGTATAAAGATGCACCACCACAACAAGTGGTGCTTCTAGAGGGACATGTCATTCCGACCAGTTCGGAATGTCCAAAGATCTCTCCAAGCCCAGTACTTCCGACCGATGAAAAAGATGACAGAACATCAGCCCTGCAATCCGAGAATCAATATATTCTCGATATGATCATGACTGACAGGTATTCACCAACAGCTTCTGAAAATTCCAAGAGTCTACCAACATCTGGTAACGGTGTCGATGAAACCCCCATTGGCTATAGGCCAAGTGAGGATGATAAGATTGGCTCGCCAGATAGTTGAGTCCACCCCAAAGGCTTCGTGGAGGTGTGAGAAAGATCTCATTGGAAATATGCCCTAGAGGCAATCATAGAGATGATGATATTTCGTTGTATCCATGATTTAATAAATGTTCCTTGAATATTGCATTTGTGTTGATTAACAAGTATGTGACTTGTTTGTGAAACTCTTTACTTGTATGGTTATTCTAAAGTTGTCCCTAGTCGGAGTTCATGTGAGGACACACGTGAATGGTGGATTAGCACATGTATCGGTTGATGACTATGTTTCACGTGTCATAGACATGGAGATGTCAAACCAATAATGTGGACACATGTTTAGAACATGGGGTTGGACCGACCCAACATGAGACATAACAATTATACTTATGGTTCTCTCTACACAACGTACGCTTTGTCCTTAGACCTAAGATTGTCGCATGTACTTGAGATGTGAATCGACCTACTTAGGGGCTATCAAATGCTACTCCGTGAATCGGGTAGTTATAAAGGTAGTTTTCGGTTTGTCATGAAGCATGATGCTAGGCATGGTCATCAAGATGGGATTTGCCCTCTCTACCCGAGAGATATCTCAGGCCCCTCGAGTGATCGGATCCGTAAATGCATGGCCATGCTACTTAAGGTTAAGAGTTAACCTAGTAAGGGATTCGGATCACAAGATCGAGAAAGAGTGGTCACTTGGAGCTCGACGAATATCGTGAGGCAAAGGGATTGGCATGTACATAACGCTGTGTTGGTTCGTCCGATATGATCTTTGTGTACGCTTAGGAGTTGGGACGCCTTGCTAGAGGTCACATCGACTATTGACCGAGTATGTGCACTCGTGTCATGTCTAAACGCACGTGAACCTAGAGGGTCACACACTTAGGGGTGAAGCCTAATTCGGATTAGATCCGAATTAGAGTGGGCATTGAGTCCTAATGGGCCTCTATTGGTAGAAGCCCATTGTGAGGACATCTATAAAAGGAGGGCTTGGGCGCCAGTTGAAAGCGATTTTTGGGACCCTCAAACCGCCGCCACCTCTCCCACGCCCTAGTCGCCGCGCGGATCTAGCAGTCCGGCGTGCGTCGCTTTCTCCCGTACGTGTGGATACCTTTGGAGGCGCTGCATCTGTAGCGTTTGGACGAACCGCAAGAGGGGAGTCGTTACGTGGGACGCCGCGACGAGGACGAGGAAGTAGTACGACTACTCGCTCGACTTGCCGCATCAACTTAGTACGACTACTCGCCCGACGCGTCTTTGCATCGGGCCGCACTCCGGCGTCTAGTGGTAAGACCGTGATCTATAATCGCAGTGATCTTGGTTTACGGGTAGAATTTTTATTAATTTGCGCTAGTGTAGCCTACCCTTAACCCTTGGTGGTATCGAGCGGTTCTTTGTCGAGTTATAGGTTCGGTGATTTGCATATGGCGATATGTAAGTCGGTATGATCGATGTGATCGATTGTATAGTTCTGGTACTAGATTGATAATCGATGTTCTGTGATCATTCTGCTAAGGTCGTGAAACAACATACCCCTACCGGTCGGAATCACCATCGGGTAGACAGTGACACGTAAAACCGATTGCGGAATGCGAAGATCAATATGATTGGTCGAATCGTAACTTAGATTGATAATCGATGTTCCGAGATCATATCGCTAAGGTCGTGAAACAACATACCCTACCGTCGGAATCACCATCGGGTAGACAAAGTGACACGTAAAACCGATTGCGGAATGCGAAGATCAATATGATTGGTCGAATCGAACCTAGATTGATAATCGATATACCGTGATCGTGCTATCGAGCTCCATGAGCCGAAAGTTGTCTCGGTTCTCAAACCACGGCATGTCGCACGCAAAGATCAATACAAATTGGTCGAATCAACAATAGGTGTTTTGTGGTAAATATGATTTACCGATCAAAATCCTAAGTAAAATTGCATAGATTGATCTCTTTTTTACGAATGTCCGAGCCGCGACCATGAAGCGCCGCGCTCTTCGAACCCTGAGGGGAAACCCCTCGACCCCTATCCAGTAGATTGCGATTATATGCATAACTTGTTTTTGCAGGATGTTTGTGACCGATATGGCCTAATGTGTATGTGATGCATGTTTGTAATATTTTCATGACTCGTGTCATGGGTTAGGCAACACTACAGAGCCATTGTGTTGTCAAAATATTGTATTAACTACCTGCGTGCCGACTTGTGATGATTCTGGTATCCATGTATATTATTACTAGTGTTATGAGTAATAGCTTTTATTAGTACTCGGAGGACACATCACTTGGAGGATGGCACACATTAACCATGGAGATAGAGATCAACATGGTGGACTGATTCTATGGCGATAGAGATCACCATGAGAAAATGGGCCATACTGAGTCACAACTGTGTGAATGTTATTCCTGTTTGTTTTACTCCTATGCATGTTTGAATGGTAGAAGTATAACGATCCTCACAAAATGTTAAGTTAAACATATGCCCTCCCAACTAAACTCGCACCATCACATGTCTTGTAAATTGATGGTGGGTCTATAAAATTAGGGCACCATCAACTTTCCTTGACTAGATGAGTTTGTATCGGATACATACATGCATAAGGATTGGTGAACTTAACAAGGTTATCATAAAGGTTATGGGCCTTGGGGCATAAAGGTTGGGCGCCGGGGCATAGAGATGTCACCCAACAACAAGAGTCATATAGAGATATGATTAGTAAGGTGTTGCTTATCAATTACGGTGTCTCCTAGCGGTGATGCAAAAGCTCACTAGTAGACTCGTTAATGCGGATCTTGAATCGCTGAAGATCAATGGAGGATATTGATTTTAGTGGGAGTACATTCTATTAAATTTGTTTAATACGCTTTACTCCATCATGGTTTTATTTGTCTTAGTATTTTGCATTTCCTATTGTAGATCAATGGCATCTAGCAACCGCGCACACCCTTTTGCTGCGATCGATTCTTGAGAAAGAAAAATTAAATGGAATAAACTATTTGTGGTTCGAGAATTGTTCTCGGGCGGTATAAAAGGAAAACGCTCGACACCCCAATCCCGTAAGAGCTCATCAATGTGCTGCTTTGTTAAAAATGCCTACAAGAAAGCATGTGATGACTCTCTTGAGATTAGTCGTCTTATGCTTGCATGCATGGAACGACCTTCAAAAGCGGTTTGAGGATCGGGAAGCATGATATGATCATGGCGCTTAAGGACATGTTCCGCATACGTGCTAGGGTGAACGATTCAATGTCTCTAAGGCTTTTCTCGAATGCAAGCTAATGTAAGGTGCAGGCCCACATGTAATCAAAATGGTTGGTTACAATGACTTTGGATAAACTTGGTTTTCCAATTGGCCAAGAGTTGGCAATCGATTTCATTTTACGTCTCTTCCACCTAGCTATGGACATTTCATTTCAACTACCATATGCATGGGGTGGAAAAGGGCCTTAATGAGCTTTGTGGGATGCTCAAAACAAAGCAGAGAATGATATTAAGAAGTGTGCGTGCCCTAGCCATGTGATGGTCGTCGAGAACAAGTCTAGCTTCAAGAAAAGGGTAAGAAGCCATGGGCAAACAATAAAGGCAAGGTTAAAGATATGATCTCAAGCCAACGCCTAAGCCTATTCTTTGGACTCGAGCCGAGACAAGATGCTTCTCGCAAGAAGTACATGGATTCCAGGAATGCAAGAAGAAGAAGAAGTAAGACTTCCACCCATGGTACACTTGTCATAAATGTTTTAGACATTTTTCTCGTGATTCTCCTATTAACTCTTGGGTATTTGATCGGATCGCTTGCTCACATTTGCAACTCGATGCGAGGGCTAATAAGAAGTAGAGGAGTCGCAAGAGGTGAAGTTGATTTTCGCGTCGGAAATAAAGCAAGGGTTCTTTGCGTTGCCGTCGGCACCATGCAACTTCGCCTTCCTTCAAGATTTATTATGGAATTGAATAATTGCTATTATGTTCCTAGTATGAGTCGAAACATTTTATCCCCCTCATGTTTGATGAGAGATGGTTATTCATTTGCAAGTAAAGACAATGGTTGTTTGATCTCTAAAAATGAAATGTTTGTGGCTTTTGCGCCCATTGTGAATGGGTTATTTATTTTAAATCTTGATGATGCGCCCATCTTTAACATAAATGCTAAAAGACTTCGACCTAATGATTTGAATCCCACCTATGTTTGGCATTGTCGCTTGGGTCACATAAGTGAAAAGCGCATGAAGAAGCTCCATGATGATGGTCTTCTAACTTCATTTGATTTTGAATCATACGAGACATGTGAAGCTTGTTTGCTTGGTAAGATGACCAAATCACCTTTCAAAGGTTCTTTTGAGAGGCGCGGACTTGTTGGAAATCATACATACTGATGTATGTGGACCAATGAGCACGACTGCTAGAGGTGGATTTCATTACTTCATAACTTTCACTGATGATTTTAGTAGATATGGCTATGTCTACTTAATGAAGCATAAGTCTGAAACTTTTGAAAAGTTCAAAGAGTTCCAGAATGAGGTTGAAAATCAACGTGCCAAGAAAATTAAGGCTCGCGATCCGATCGTGGTGGCGAGTATTTGAGTCATGAATTTAGCAATCATCCAAGAGTTGCGGAATTGTTCCACCTAACACCGCCTAACGCCTCAAAGAAACGGGTATCCGAGCGGCGAATCGGACCTTGTTGGACATGGTTCGATCTATGATGAGCCATCGGATCTACCATTATCATTTTGGGGTTACGCCTAGAAACGGCAGCTTTCACACTTAATAGGGTACCATCTAAATCAGAGTTAAGACACCATATGAGATATGGAGTGGGAAGAGTCACAGTTTGTCTTTTCTAAAGATTTGGGGATGTGAGGCGTTTGTCAAGCGACTACAGTCGGACAAGCTCACACCCAAGTCGGATAAATGCATTTTCGTGGGATATCCGAAGGAAACTCTTTGATATTACTTCTACAACCGACGAGAGGGCAAAGTGTTTGTCGCTCAAGTGGTGTTTTCCTAGAGAAAGAGTTTCAACAAGGAGACAAGTGGAAGAACGGTGCAGCTTGAAGAGGTTCAAGATGAACCAATCGGGGAAGACTCGACAAATGATGCCCACGTGGCAGAACAAGTTGAGGAACCCATGGCAAAGGAAGCACCACCACCACGAAGGTCGGAAAGGCTCCGCAATACGCGAGATATATTATTGTTAGACAATGATGAGCCTACGACCTATGCGAAAGCAATGATGGACCCAGACTCTGAGAAATGGCATAGTGCCATGAGATCCGAGATAGCATCCATGGGAGACAATCAAGTTTGGAACTTGGTTGACCCGCCTGATGGTGTTAAAACCATAGAGTGCAAATGGATCTATAAAAGGAAGATTGATATGGATGGAAATGTTCATATCCATAAAGCTCGACTTGTCGCAAAAGGTTTTCGGCAAGTTCAAGGAGTTGACTACGATGAGACCTTCTCACAGTAGCGATGCTTAAATCTATACGGATCATTCTAGCTATTGCTGCATATTTCGACTATGAGATATGGCAGATGGATGTCAAAACGCTTTCCTTAATGGAAATTTAACCGAGGATGTGTATATGATACAACCCGAGGGTTTTGTCGATCCAATCAATGCTAGAAAAGTATGCAAACTTCAAAAATCCATTTATGGATTAAAGCAAGCATCTCGGAGTTGGAACATTCGTTTTGATGAAGTGGTCAAAGGGTTTGGCTTCATAAAAAACGAAGAAGAATCTGCGTTTATAAGAAGGCAAGTGGGAGCTCGCTCGTATTTCTAATCTTATATGTAGATGACATATTACCGATTGAAATGATATTCCTATGCTCGAGTCGTTAAGACCTCTTTGAAAAATAGTTTTTCAATGAAGGACTTAGGGAAGCAAGATATATTTTGGGTATAAAGATCTATAGAGATAGATCAAAAGGCTAATAGGATTAAGCCAGAGTACTTACATTGACAAAGTGTTGAAACGGTTCAACATGGAGGAGGCAAAGAAAGGGTTCTTGCCCATGTCTCATGGCATAAATCTTGGCAAGACTCAGTGTCCTTCGACAACTGATGAGCGAGATCGCATGAGTAAGATTCCATATGCTTCGGCCATTGGATCTATCATGTATGCTATGATATGTACTCGCCCAGATGTTTCCTATGCTCTAAGTGTTACGAGCAGATACCAAGCTGATCCCGGTGAGAGTCACTGGACAGCGGTTAAAAACATCCTCAAGTATTTGAGAAGAACTAAGGATGTGTTCCTAGTCTACGGAGGTGAGGAAGAGCTCGTTGTAAATGGTTACACCGATGCAAGCTTCCAAACCGACAAAGACGATTACAAATCGCAATTGGGTTTTGTGTTCATTTTGAACGGTGGTGCGGTCAGTTGGAAGAGTTCCAAGCAGAGACTGTTGCTGACTCTACAACGGAGGCCGAGTACATTGCGCTTCAAGCAAAGAAAGGAAGGTGTTTGGATAAGGAAGTTCATAATCGAACTAGGTGTGGTTCCTAGTGCGTGCGACCCTCCGGATCTTTCTTTGTGATAACGGTGGGGCCATTGCGCAAGCCAAGGAGCCGAGGAATCACCAAAAGAACAAACACATACTCCTGCGGTTTCATCTCATTCGAGAGATCCTCAATCGAGGAGATTTAAAGATATGCAAAATACACACGGATTTGAATATTTCAGATCCTTTGTGAAGCCTCTCCACACCCTAAACATGAGGCACACACAAGAGCTATGGGTATTAGATATCTTCTAGATTGACTCTAGTGCAAGTGGGAGACTGTTGGAAATATGCCCTAGAGGCAATCATAGAGATGATGATATTTCGTTGTATCCATGATTTAATAAATGTTCCTTGAATATTGCATTTGTGTTGATTAACAAGTATGTGACTTGTTTGTGAAACTCTTTACTTGTATGGTTATTCTAAAGTTGTCCCTAGTCGGAGTTCATGTGAGGACACACGTGAATGGTGGATTAGCACATGTATCGGTTGATGACTATGTTTCACAGGTCATAGACATGGAGATGTCAAACCAATAATGTGGACACATGTTTAGAACATGGGGTTGGACCGACCCAACATGAGACATAACAATTATACTTATGGTTCTCTCTACACAACGTGTACGCCTTGTCCTTAGACCTAAGATTGTCGCATGTACTTGAGATGTGAATCGACCTACTTAGGGGCTATCAAATGCTACTCCGTAACTGGGTAGTTATAAAGGTAGTTTTCGGGTTTGTCATGAAGCATGATGCGAGGCATGGTCAGTCAAGATGGGATTTGCCCCTCTCTACCTGAGAGAGATATCTCTGGGGCCCTCGAGTGATCGGATCCAGAAATGCATGGCCATGCTACTTAAGGTTAAGAGTTAACCTAGTAAGGGATTCCGGATCACAAGATCGAGAAAGAGTGGTCAGCTTGGAGCTCGATCGAATATCATGAGGCAAAGGGATTGGCATGTACATAACGTTGTGTTGGTTCGTCCGATATGATCTTTGTGTACGTTTAGGAGTTGGGACGTCTTGCTAGAGGCCGCTACCGACTATTGACCGAGTATGTGCACTCGTGTCATGTCTAAACGTACGCGAACCTAGAGGGTCACACACTTAAGGGGGTGAAGTCTAATTCGGATTAGATCCGAATTAGAGTGGGCATTGAGTCCTAATGTGCCTCTATTGGTAGAAGCCCATTGTGAGGACATCTATAAAAGGAGGGCTTGGGCGCTCATGTTGAAGGCAGTTTTTCGGGACCCTCAAACCCTGGCCGCCACCTCTCCCACGCCCTAGTCGCTCGCGCGGATCTTGCGATCCGGCGTCGTCGCTTTCTCCGTGCACGTGTGGATACCTTTGAGGCGCAGATCAGTAGCGTTTGGACGAACCGCAAGAGAGGAGTTACGTGGGACGCCGCGACGAGGACGAGGAAGTAGTACGACTACTCGCTCCGACGCTACCGCATCAACTTAATACGACTACTCGCCCTGACGTCTTTGCATCGGCTTCGCACTGCGGCGTCTAGTGGTAAGACCGTGATCTATAGCTGCAGTGATCTTGGTTTACGGGTAGAATTTTTATTAATTTGCGCTAGTGTAGCCTACCCTTAACCCTTCAAGATCACTGCTGGAAGCACGAGGTCAATGCAATCGAAAATATGGATCGAAATAATGTGTACGGTCCTGCATACACTACCTCGCCACCACATATTGATGGAAATGGCACGGGCAATCAAGCACCAAATGCCAGAGGTAACAGAACTGATAGACGTCAATCAATTAATTCGCCTGGTTCTGCCCCACCTAGATTAATGGGTCGGAAGGGACCAAACACAAGGTTGGGGGAAGGTTCAGATCTACGAACACCTACAACTACTATGAATCGTCCAAGACCTTCAGTAATGGTACAGAACCTGCGGCGTGTTCAAAATATTTTAAATAACACTGACCCTGCTCTAGCAGATGCTTCAGGTTTTGTCCAACTTGTAGGTCAGGTACCAGAGATCCTCCAGCAAACCATGCAGCGTGCGGAAGCGTACCGGGAACAAAGGAGTTCACGAAGTCAAACTATGACTTCATCCCAACATTCCTACTTCAGTAGAGGGCATCATGGTCGAGTTGGGGATCAATCGATAACAAGACCTCCTCGACGATTCCGACCAAGGAGTCACGAGGGAAGAAGGTTATTTCAAACAGCCACTCCTTCTCCTCGTCAAGAGGATCAATCGCTTGGCCCTGATGATCTCCGACATCGTCTAGGCTAAGCAGGTGGTCGAAGGCGTCATACTAATGTCCACGACCGAATCGGAACATCGGAGCCCCGGTATTCCAATTTGAAAAACCGGTCTCCGACCAATTACAATCCGGCATCCTTCCATAGAAGGCACCATGAATCAATCACAGGCTGTCAAGCTTTCTCTACAGGGCTCCAGGCTGTGCGTTGTCCTGACAGGTTTCGACCAGCCAACATAGACAAGTTCAATGGGACCCATAACCCGTTAGAATTTCTCTAAATCTATACTACCGCCATCAGAGCTGCTGGTGGTGACGAAAATGTGATGGTAAATTATCTACATACGGAACTTGAAGGGTCTGACCGGCCATGATTGCTCAACCAACCGGTCGGATCAATCTATACTTGGGAGCAAGTTTGCGACCTCCTGATTGTAAATTTCTAGGGTACGTACGACCGCCCTGGAAAGCAGGATGACCTTAATCGAATCTGGCAAGAACCTAATGAGACTCTTCGTCAATACATCAAAACGTTTAGTCAGGTTCGTAATTCAATACAAGAGATCGCAGAATCTTCTGTTATTCAAGCTTTCAAGGCAGGTCTAAGGAATCGATGGTTTACGGAGGACATTGCTACGAATCCTCCACGGACAACTATCGAGCTTTTTGACGTGGCTGACAAATACGCAGCCGCTAGCGAAGTGGTTGAATGGAGCGAGGTCATTGATCGGAAGGATAAAACCCCTCGACCTGGCTTGGAAAAGTTAGAAAAGAGACACAAGAAGGCTCTCAAGAAGAAGAAACACCGCAAGCCCGATGATAAAGAAGTCCTTACAGTTTCTGACAAGTTTACTAAGGGTAAGAAAGATTATTCTGACCAATGGATATAAAAAGAACAAGAAGTGGTGTCCACTTCACCAGCAGACAGGGCATGACTTGCGCACCTGTCGAGTCTAGCAAAAGAAACTAGAGGATTACTATGCAGGTAAAGGCCCACTCCCCTCGATACAAGAACTCGGGGAAGCAAGTTCCAAGAAGGACAAGGTTGGCGACGACGAGATGGAATATCAGGAGCCTCAAAGTACGGTGGACATGATATTCGGAGGATTCTCCTCGTATAATTAACGACGTCACTTGAAGGCCGTGGAGCGAGAGGTCAATCTTGTGGAGTCCCCGATCGCCATCAAGCCATCAAGGTGGTTAAAAATAGTAATCTCCTTTAGCAAAGAATACAACCCCATCCCGTCAGCTCGACCAGGTAGGTTCCCTATTATAGCTGAACCTACTATTACCAATTGCGAAGTTAATCGAGTCTTAATAGATGGAGGTAGCTCTTTAAATATTTTATTTGCGGGAGCATTAGAGGAAATGCCGGTTCCTAGATCAAAGGTAAAACCAGTGAAGTATACTTTCCATGGCATAGTCCCTGGTTCTACCGCAAAACCGATAGGATAGTTGTCCTTACCAGTTACGTTCAGAAGGCCTGACAACTTCCGAACAGGGAAGGTTTCATTTGATGTGGTCGATTTCGAAACTGCATATAATGGAATCCTTGGTCGTCTGGCTCTAGTAAAGTTCCTGATAGCCACGAATTATGGTAATCAAAGTCTAAAGATGCCAGGGCCAAAAGGACTCATCATGGTTCGAGGAGATCAAAAAATGGCTTATGCATGCGATCGGATCTCTTTTGAACTGGTCAATGAACTCCTGACTAGAAGAACTGACTCATCTGTAATGCAGGTCAAGCACTCCAGACCAAAGATGACACCAAAACCATACGACAAGACAAAAGAGGTACCAATCGACAAAGGTATTTCTCTAGAGAATGCCAAGTAGCCACATGGGTCAGGAAACACTGTCGTGTTTATGGCTCTGATACCATTTCTGTCGGACCCAGGAGCAACACGCCAGAATCATCTGTGCATTTCTGAACTAGTCCCATGATCAGTAGCTAGTTCACACAGTAAACAAATATGGTAACATCCATAATTCACATAATTTTATTAATAATCAACAGAGTTTATTACAAAAGAGGCTTACAGGCCAACAATAAATAAACACAGCGGAAGACGAAGAAGTAGTGGAGTTCAGCTGATATGCCACAGGCAATCGACTGGGGTAGCGGCCTAGTCGCCAAGATCCGAAGTTCTTCTCCTCTGAAATGTATTTGCATGAAGCAAGGGTGAGCACAACTACTGTGCTCGCAAGTTACACCCAATAACAGAGTTAATGCATGCATGGATATATCAAAGGAATACTTATTGGTTGAATTTACATAAAGTAATGTTTTCTTTA
This sequence comes from Hsuehochloa calcarea, assembly GCA_036346395.1. Lineage (NCBI taxonomy): Eukaryota > Viridiplantae > Streptophyta > Magnoliopsida > Poales > Poaceae > Hsuehochloa > Hsuehochloa calcarea. Next base: position 5,489,757 of record CM070615.1, on the reverse strand, counting down.
AATATTTGTACTAAGTTCCAAAGCAGTTATTTTATACCTAAAATTTATTTTATAAATTCTCAAGTTTTATAGTATGATAACCTCCATATGAAATATGGTGATGGATACCCTCCTATCACATGGCTTCCTGCCCAACTTCCCATTTGGATAGAAATCCAAAACCATTTGATAAAGTCTTTATTAAACAAAATCAAAGTCTAACTTTGAGGGGCTTTCCTCAGCATGTCCATGACCGTGGACACGGATATTCAAATAGTTTTACACTCTGCAGAGGTTATACAACTTTACCCACAAGACATGAATTCTCTAGTTTGTTTGGCATCCATCGATACCACTGCTCACTACCTTAAGTAAGCAGTCTAGAGCACGTGTCAAGGCCTTTATAATACGCCATCCCACCGTAGTCTTTGTTGGAAATATGCCCTAGAGGCAATCATAGAGATGATGATATTTCGTTATGTTCATGATTTTGATAATATGTTATCGTGTTCCTTGAATGGATCATTAGTTATAGATCAATAAGTATATGACTTGTTGGTGGAACTCTTTAACTTATATGATGTCATTCTAAATGTATCCCTGGTCGGAACACCATCGACTTTACGGTCAGCACATATATTGATTGATGACCATGTTTCACCGGACATGGATATGGGGATATCGAATCAATAATGTGAGCACATGTTAGAGAACATGGGGTTGGATAGACCCATCATTGAGACACTATTGAGATTGTTATGAATCTATGTGTCATTAGTTGGTCTCAAGTAGTGATGATGTATAATTCTTAGACCTGAGATCAGCATGGTTCCCTACATGTGTAATGGCACTCTTAGGGGTTGCCAAACGCTACTCGTAACTGGATAGTTATAAAGGTGGCTTTCGGGTATGCTATGAAACATGCGGAGGGATGTGACTGGTCGAGATGGGATTTGCCCCTCCTAACATAACATGAGAGATGTCTCTGGGCCCCTTGTGGTGATCGGATAAAGAAAGTGCATGGTCATGGCACTAGTGGTCGAAGTGTCGACCACATGAAGTTATCCGACACTCGATCGAGAAAGTATTGAACAGTCCATGGATGACACTACATCTTACCTGGAGTTCAACCAGATATCGTGAGGCAAAGGGAGAATGCATGAGTAGGTCGCTTAGTTCGATCAGTTACGGACTGGTCGTATGGAGATACGATCTGGTCGTAGATTGATCGAACGTAATCACAGGATGGTAAGAACCTGGTCGTAAGGAGTTACGAACTGGTGGGTACCATATACGATCTGGTCTTATGGAGATACGAACTGATCGCAAGTGATGAGGACCTGGTTATAGATCATATTACATCAAGGTTAGTCCGTTATTTTATGTGTGTTCGGGAATCGTTATGTGCTGCTAGGTACCGCTAACGACTGGTGTTCAGAAAAGAGTTTCCGAGTCATAACCGATTACACATGAACCTGTAGGGTTGCACACTTAAAGGGCTAGGATCTGTTTTCGGATGGTGATCCAATTCTTATAGGCCTCGAGTTCCTAATGGGCCTCAAGATTGAGACCCATCATGGATGCCTATATAAAGAGAGGCGGTGGCATGGGGCGGGACAGAGGATGATTTTTGGAAGAACTCCCGAAACCCTAATAGCCACAGTTGGACCGAAAAGGCGACTAGAGGGGGTGAATAGGAGCACGCTTACTTTTTCAACCAAGATCAGATTCAATACAAATTTCACTCTAATAGCTATGGAAGCTATAAAGATCAATATACCAGTACAGTGGAAGACTAGTATTGAATACAATCTAAACCTCGAAGCAAAACAACCAAAATCAACACGGGCTAAAATTCTAAGTGTTGGGCGGTCTGACCTCTGTGTTAATGGCGGTCGGACCGATCACCTTGGGAGGTCGGACCGGCCACCTTGGGCGGTCTGACCTCCAGTCTGATAAACAGTAAAAACAGCCCAAAAAACGAAGTTGCAAATAGATGATACTTTTGATCTACAACTCCAAACTTGATGAAACTTGGAACACACCTTGTCTAGGATGCCAGGAACATATTCCAATTGAAGATCGTGAAGATCCTTGGAAAATTAACGACCTTTTTCCATTTGAGAGGAGAATGGTTCAAAACCGAGTCAAAACGAAAACTAGATCCAAAAATTTGCTCGTGGGTGATTGATGATCAAGATGATCCTAGATGTGTTCCCACATGTCACAGCAAGCTAGATCATGTGAAGAAATCAATCAAAGACTCACGAATCAAAGAAAGACTCAAAATCACCAAATAGAGAGAAGGAAGGCAAAGAGACCCGTCTTTGAGCAAACTTTCCTTCGATTGATTTGATAGGGTTTGGGTTTGCAGCCACTCCATCAATGGAGGACAAAGCTCAATCCAATAGCACGAAATCAAATCAAAACTCTTTAGAACCCTAACCTCCTCTGATCCTCTCCCTAAGCAAAACTAGGGTTTCAACAATAATGAAAGAGTTGAAGGGGGTGCAGCCACCTCCGTCCTCTATTTATAGTGGAGGCTTAGACCTTCTAGAAGATTAACTTAAATGGGCTCCCGTTAAGGCTCAACACAAACGGGTCACACACGCACGCATTTTAAAGCGTCGTCTTCAACACCTCTAGACCTAAAATACCCCTTCTCTGTCCTTCTCAGTCCTTCTCCGAAGACCGAGTCCATCTGCGCGAAGCACTTCGCCAGCTCCCTCCGAAACCACCATGGCACTTGCACCGCTCCCGCGCCGCTTGATCAAACCAGTCGCACCGAACTGTCCGTTCGGTCCTCTTTTTCTATTCTGCACCATACTTGAGTTCATTGACCTCACCCCTCATTGTCGATCGTTCTGGACCTCATATCTCCAAGACTAGTCCCGATCATCCTCGCCGTTGACCATCGTTGACCACCAAGCAACCTGCACAACAATAGACAAGCAAATCGAATCTGGGAACAAGTTCTTCACAACTTGACCCACATTATTCAAAACATGAATCATGCAACACATATGCACTGAAACTCATGACTTTGACCTAACAACCGAACATCGTCGCCACAACGGGCAACGATCAAGTGACAACCGGTCAGACCGCCCCTGGTCGCGCTCGACCACCCTCCACGGCCCGACACCACCGGTTGGCGGGCCGATCACGGATGGGACTTAGCCAAAATTTGGCCCTCAAATCCTGCACCTACCGAATTTTATATCATGAATAACTTTTGACTGGAGACTCCAAAAATCATGAGACCAAGTGCAATAGACTCCCATCTCTTGCATGCACCCTCTATTTCTGGCCCAGCTCAAAATATCACCTCTGATAACTTGCCGGTCCGACCGCCCCTATGGGTCGGGCCGATCGCCATGAATCGGCCGACCGACCACCCGCCGGCCGGACTGCTCGCCTCGACAGAATCGCTTTTGCCGAAAACTCGTGAAACGACAAATCGTTAACGCCATTGCCAATTGTCACATCATCCTAAGATCTGGAGTATATCCCCATGATATCCACAATCTCCCCCTTGATAAACACATTGACAATAATCCAGAAAATGTAATTTGCAGGTTTGAAAAGTAAAATACTTTCGTTTTCACACAAAGGCACAACTTGGTCCATAAGCAAGAGAAAGCAATGGAAATGACCAAGCTGGCATCAGAATAGCATAGACATGTGAGATAAGGCAAAAGAAAGTATAAAAACTTTTAATTTCCAGAAAGAGGTCAAAAATCTCACTTAAGGTCCATATGAAAGAACAATTGTTCAATTGACCTTGGATCATCGTGAGGATTAATAAATGCAATTCAAGTTCAGAAGAGTCAATAAGACAATAAGAATGCAATTCAAAAACTTCTCCTCACTAAGATCCACAGATTTCAGAAAATGTTAAATTTTCAATTTCTCTCCCTTTGTTCAGTATTAACATTATTTTAACACATCTTCTCCCCTTTGACAATGAAGTCATCAAGGAATCACGCCTTCCTCTCATCTAGAGATAACAAATGCAGAATGAAGAAAGAAGCAAAAAAGAAGAAGTATGCATGAAGTGCAATGGAGTGGCTTCATTTTTGTATTTTTCAATTTTTGATTACAAGAAGCTTTGGAGATTACCTAAAAGAGCAAGCCAGCATTTCTAATATTGCACAAATAACATATCAAGCCTGACAGCGCTAGCAAGATCATAATAAGACATATATATCAAAGTTAAGCACGAAGTCTCAAAAGTAAAGCAATAGATTTGATCAATTTAAGCAAAGCTTCAAATTCAACAAGTTCATCAACATGGATCCTAAAGTGAAACTGGCCATGTCAAAATATCAAATTGAGATCAAAAATCTAACAAAGACCACATTAAGAGTCAATCAGGTCCTGTATTGAATCATTTTGCTCAGATTTCTCAAAAGCCCATTTGTCAACAGTTTTCTCATATGCACTGAATATTGAAGTTGACTAATGATCTAACTTAGTGACAAGATCCTGGACTAGGAACCATCCACAAACTCATCCTAAGCTTCGACCAGAAGTTGATTAAATGTATATCTTAGTAAAGAAGATCCTGGACTAGGAGCTATCAACAAACTCTTTCTAAGCTTCTACCATGGCGACAAATCTTGAGGTTCATGTCATTTCTGACAAGCAGTCCCCATGAGATCGTCTGGTTCATCAAACTATCTCCAAGTTCATGTCATTGGCAAGCAGTCTTGTAAGAGTAGTTTGACACATTTTAAGCATAAGACAATCTTGATTTTTCATTTTTCACTGGAGAAGTTTTAGAATCTCAAGAACACAAAAAGCTCAAGTAATGGTCAATTTTAGATTCAAGAGCTAACAAAGCAATTCTAACAGGGTCAATGTCACAAAAGGAGCACTAATTGCGCAACTAGCTAAAACATCCATAAATTGTAATTTTTAGTTCGAGTTGTTTTAGAGTTCTAGCTCATACAGCAAAGACTTATTTGTAGATGTGAAAACATGATAATTCTAGCAAGTCAAGGAACTAGACATGTCATTGAGCAAGAATTGAAATACTAAAACTCCAAAGGGTAATAGGCAAAGCTTCATCAATTTTAAAAGATAAGCAGAAAATCTTATATTACAATGCATCTTTTTGGATTTTTATACTACTTGTCGTATTTTTTATATGACTGCAATATGATACAATGAGATGCAATAAAAAGCCTAAAAACCTAAAAAGTTCAAAAAGATCGATAAGTTCAGAAAAAGAACAATAAAAGATCAAAAGAACAAGGTAAGATCAGAAAAGATCGAACTCCCCCTCAAACCAACCCATAGGGATAAATTACCCCTAACTCGCTTCTCAAGGTGGCAAACCTAGTTGGGTCTAAAGGCTTGGTGAGGATATCAGCTAGTTGAGCCTCGGACTCCACGAAGTGCAGTACAATATCACCCTTCTTGACTTAGACCCAGGCGAGTCAATACTTTGATCATATTAAACATACATTTTATGCTAATTATATTATTTTAAAACAACAAATTGCATGCTAAGTTCTTTATGCAAATGTATGTTAAATCTTTAAGATAGTTAAATGCTAACTTGATGCTTTAAAGTATTATTATGCTATCCCATTGACAATTGAAATACTTAATCCTTGTAAACCTAGAAATTATGTGGTAACTATATGTTGAACCGAAAAGGCGACTAGAGGGGGGGTGAATAGGAGCACGCTCACTTTTTCAACCAAGATCAGATTCAATACAAATTTCACTCTAATAGCTATGGAAGCTATGAAGGTCAATATACCAGTACAACGGAGGACTAGTATTGAATCCAATCTAAACCCCGAAGCAAAACAACCAAAATTAACATGGGCTAAAATTCTAAGTGTTGGGCGGTCTAACCTCTGTGTTAATGGCGGCCAGACCGGTCACCTTGGGCGGTCGGACCGGTCACCAAGGGCGGTCTGACCTCCAGTCTGATGAACAGTAAAAACAGCCCAAAAAATGAAGTTGTAAATATATATAACTTTTGATCTACAACTCTAAACTTGATGAAACTTGGAACACACCTTCTCTAGGATGTCAGGAACCTATTCCAATCAAACATCGTGAAGATCCTTGGAAAATTAATGATCTTTTTCCGTTTGAGAGGAGGATGGTTCAAAACCGAGTCAAAACGAAAACTAGATCCAAAAACTTGCTCGTGGGTGATTGATGATCAAGATGATCCTAGATGTGTTCACATATGTCACAGCAAGCTAGATCACATGAAGAAATCAATCAAAGACTCACGAATCAAGGAAAGACTCAAAATCACCAAATAGAGAGAAGGAAGGCAAAGAGACACATCTTTGAGCAAACTTTCCTTGCATTGATTTGATATGGTTTGGGTTTATAGACACTCCATCAATGGAGGACAAAGCTCAATCCAAGAGCACGAAATCAAATCAAAACTCTCTAGAACACTAACCTCCACTAATCCTCTCCTAAGTAAAACTAGGGTTTCAACAATAATGAAAGGGTTGAAGGGGGTGGAGCCACCTCCCTCCTCTATTTATAGTGGAGGCTTAGACCTTCTAGAAGATTAGCTTAAATGGGCTCCCGTTAAGGCCCAACACAAACGGGTGACACACGCACTCATTTTAAAGCGTCGTCTTCAACACCTCTTGACCTAAACCGCTTCTCTTTGCGTCGTCTTGCGCCGCGGGTTGGCAAAAGATCACCAAGGTGGTATTTGGTAAGATTACCAAAATACCCCTTCTCGGTCCTTCTCCGAAGACCGAGTCCATCTGCGCGAAGCACTTTGCTTGCTCCGCCACGTGTAGGTTGATCAACGGCTCTCTCCATGTCGGCAAGTCTCTCCCATCCGGCTCCCACCGAAACCACCCTGGCACTTGCACGGACTCCCACACCGCTTGATCAAACCAGTCGCACCGAACTGTCCGTTCGGTCCTCTTTGTCCATTCTGAACCATACTTGAGTTCATTGACCTCACCCGGCATTGTCGATCGTTCTGGACCTCAGCTCTCCAAGCCTAGTCTCATTCATGACCATCTGACCACCAAGCAACTCGCACAACAAGATAAGCAAATGACCATCTTGACCCACGTTAGTTAAAACATGCATCATGCAACATATATACACTGAAACTCATGACTTTGACCTAACAACCGAACATCGCCGCCACAACGGGTGATGATCAAGTGACAACCGGTCGACCGCTTCCTCGTCGACGGCCCGATCGCCCCCCCCCGGCCGATCGACCGCCACCTATGGGCCGGTCAGACCGCCAGTAATGACTTAGCCAATTTTCAACCTCTGAAAACTGAAACCTACTGAAAATTTAAAACCAATAGAACTTTTGACTGAAGACTCCAAAAATTATAGGACCAAGAGCAATAGAATCCCATCTCTTGCCTACACTATCTATTTTTGGCCCATTAATCCCACTTTACAGAATCGCCGGTCCAATCGCCACCAAGGCGGTCGGGCCGCCATGGATCGGTCGGGCCGCCACACCGCCGGCAGACCGATTTTGGCCTGACAGCATGCCAACTTTGCCGAAAACACGTGAAACGATAAACCATTAACGCCATTGCCAATTGTCACATCATCCTAAGATCTGGAGCATATCCCCATGATATCCACAATCTTGAGGTTCATGTCATTTCTGACAAGCAGTCCCCATGAGATCATCTGGATCAGCAAACTATCTCCAAGTTCATGTCTTTGACAAGCAGTCTCGTAAGAGTAGTTTGGCACATTTTAAGCATAAGACAATCTTGATTTTTCATTTTTCACAGGAGCAGTTTTAAAATCTCAAGAACACAAAAAGCTCAAGTAATCGTCAATTTTAGATTCAAGAGCTAACAAGCAATTCTGACAGGGCCAATGTCACAAAAGGAGCACTAATTGCGCAACTAGCTAAAACATCCACAAATTGTAATTTTTAGTTCGAGTTGTTTTAGAGTTCTAGCTCATACAACAAAGACTTATCTATATATGTGAAAATATGATAATTCTAGCAAGTCAAGGAACTAGACATGGCATTGAGCAAGAATTGAAATACTAAACCTCCAAACGGTAATAGGCAAAGCTTCATCAATTTTAAAAGATAAGTAGAAAATCTTATATTACAATTCATCTTTTTGGATTTTTCATACCACTTGTTGTATTTTTCATATGAATGCAATATGATACAATGAGATGCAATAGAAAGCCTAAAAACCTAAAAAGTTCAAAAAGATCAATAAGTTCAGAAAAAGAACAATAAAAGATCAAAAGAACAAGGTAAGATCAGAAAAGATCGAACTCCCCCTCAAACCAACCCATAGGGATAAATTACCCCTAACTCGCTTCTCAAGGTGGCAAACCTAGTTGGGTCTAAAGGCTTGGTGAGGATATCAGCCAGTTGAGCCTCGGACTCCACGAAGTGCAACACAATATCTCCCTTCTCGACATGGTCTCTAAGGAAGTGATAGCGAATGTCTATGTGCTTGGTCCTAGAGTGTTGCACATGGTTCTTAGCAATGTTAATAGCAGAAGTGTTATCACAGAAAAGAGGAACACTTGCAAAATTTAACCCATAGTCCTTAAGAGTGGATACTGATGAGGACATCCCTCCTTCGGATACACGCACTACACAAGACCCTCCAGATCTGGGTGCTAAACTACACGGTCCTATGACAAGAGCTAGAGCACGTCACTTAATCGATCAGGTAAAGTCGTTTCTAGGGCTGAGTGTATTATTTGAGAACTCTATGATGCTGCCTAATAGAGATGATTTACTTGTAATCAGGAATCTAGGATTACGACCAGTTCAAGAAGGGCCACGACCAGTTCCGCAGGGTCTACGACCACTACAAGAAGACCTACGACTAGTTGATTCGTTGGACACAATCTACGACCAAAGATAGCATGGACTCCTCAAGACCACCCTAGGACCAGTCCTACAACCAGATCTTTGACCAGAAATACGCAACACAAGGTGCTGCGTCACCGTTTTGGAAACTAATAAGACTTTGTAAAGGTGACGAGGTCGGAGTCCAGGTTGTGTACGCTTCATCCCACGGCCGCACAACCCTAGGTCGACCTCCTCACGTTTCCCTATATATATACAGTAGCTGTCATAGTTTAGGGTGGGTTTTTCTTAGATTATTCTGCCAATTGCGGTTTAGCGATTATCGGTTTGAGGAACCCCACTTGTAAACTTCATCCATATCCGCAATACAATTGATTGCATCTACCTTGTTCTTGTGAGTTGCTTCGATTGCTTGCGGGAACAATAACCTTCGTGGTAAGGTCGATCGCGTGCAAGCGTGGTCGATAACGACAGCGCGCGGGTGTAGCGATTGCGAGGTGACGATCCGCTGGTCGGAAGCCTCAAAGCGCCAACGTCCTCACGACGAACCAAATCGAACCTATCGGAAGATCGGACCGCCGTGACTCATCAAGTGGTATCGAGCAAAGGTTGCCCGTTAGGTAATTTCGTTTATCCTTTTGTTAGTTGTGTTCCCTCTAGAGTCCGAAAACCGTCAAAAAGTTTTAGATCGTAATTATTCCGCCGTCCAAACCACTTTGTGCCTTTCGCAATTTTGTTTTCAGTTTCGCATTGTTGAGTTCGATCCATCGTCGGTGTCTTTGGACTTTGGTTTAGAGTAGCATTCTTTCTGGCGACACACCATTCGACCACACCTCCTTTTTCGAGGACACCCATTTACCATGTGGTGAATCGAACATCTACTCGGATCCGACCACCTCTTCGAGCAACACCCATTCTACCATCCACTCAGAACTACCACCGGTCGGATTCGATCCCGGTCGGATTAGAGCCGCAATGAACCAGCCCAAGTTCAGAGAGAGAGAGTATCTTTTAATTACCTATTTACCCCTGCTCTCCGGAAAAAGTTTGTGACCCAATCACCTCATCGGATCCAGAAAAGGTAACAGAAGAATTTTGGGCTTGAGTCACGTTTGCAAAAAAAAAGAGGAAGCACAAAATGCAAAAGAAAAGAAAAGAAAAGAAGCAAAAAGTGCAAAAGAAAAGAAGAAGAAGAAGCAATTCGACCACCCCTAGTTGGTCTACGACCAGTTCCCGCCTTGCATCCTTTGGACTCCTTTGTATCAAGTCCTTGTTTCGATCAGTATTGTGCTAGGGCTAGGGGCACTTTTAGACCAGCAACTGTGACGAGTACTGTGGGCTTTGGTTCAGCTTTGCTAATATGATTTCATTATTGCTATTCCTTGCTACTAAACATTGCCTGTTTGAGCTCCACAGACTTTCGACCCTCAGATTGGATCCTCGCATTCGCCTCCGCCGTGATCGTACATCCCACCTTCGCCGATTAGACCACCTGCTGCAATTTGGTAAGAAACTCATAAGAGCTTGGTAAGACGCTTGAGAGTGTGTGATTCCACCCTCCGACCACCTAATAGTGATAGGGATAATTCCTTTGTGTTGTCTTTTGTCTCCTACTAACCATGTCAGGTGAAGGATTGGATGCGCAAGAGTGTGTTTTGATGGAAGAGCTCATGACGCTATTGGATGAACAACGCACTACCGTTAATGAGGACATCGACAGGAAGCTTCAAGCTACCACGATCACATTACAACGCTCAATCAAAGATAGTATTGCGCGCCACTACACGCCTCGAAAGAATGGTGAACCGACCACCAAACGTTGGTCGTGTGGAACCTCGTGGTGCCGCCATGACCATGAGTTTGATAATGATAATGAGATGCACGACCACGACGCCTTTGATGCACGCATAACGAACCGACCGAACTTCAACCGTCAAGGTATGAGAGGTAATAATGTTCAAACAACATAATGCACGTGTTAATGATGATCCATATGCTAAAGTTAAGTTCTCTATACCATCTTTTGCGGGTGCTTATGATGCTGAAATATATCTAGATTGGGAGATGACGGAGAATGAAATTGAATGCTCACTTAGTTCCGAAGTGCATAGAGTTAGGCAAGCCACAAGTGAATTTAAAAACTTTGCCATCATTTGGTGGAATAGGGTATGCACCAAGGATTAGCGCCTACTACGTGGGATGGGTTAAAGGTTGCTATCGTAATGATTTGTCCCACCTTCTTTTAAACGTGATTTGCGTAATAAATTGCAGCGCTTAAACCAAGGTAATAGATCCGTAGAAGAATATTATCGAGCTACAAATTAGCATGTTGCGTTGTGATATTATTGAGGATGAAGAAGCCGCAATGGCGCGTTTTATGGAGGATTAAGACGTGAAATTCGTGACATAGTGGATTACAAAGAATACGATAGCGCCCCTAGATTGTTCCAACTTGCATGTTTGGCGTAAAAGGAATTACAGGACGACAACAGAGGCCAAGGAACAACTTTGGGAGCATGTCTACACCACGACCAAAGGTCGGGCAAGCCAAAACAAGACCACCTTCACTACACGGTCCGCTGCCCCCTCCACGAGTAGGACCTCAGACCACATCACATGCACCCGAGGTAAGTAAAGTTACTAGTGTGCGTGCACCACCAAGAGTTCTTCGTCGGTTGCTTCTTCGGTCGTACTCATCGGGATTGTGTGCCACCGTTGCAAGGGAATGGGGCACGTCATGAGGGACTGCCCCAGTCAGCGAGCATACCTTGCCACCAAAGACGGTGGTTATGTAAGTACTAGTGATATTGAGGACGAATATGTACTTGCAGCTAACATTGCAGGTGGAGGAGATGAGATAGACAGTGATGCTGATGATGTAGAGGAACAAGTAGCTGCTGTTGACACCGAGTATCATGTGAGCCTTGTTGCGCAACGAGTGCTGAGCGCACAAGTGGAGAGAGCGGAGCAAAATCAACGGCACAACTTGTTTTGCACTGCATTTCGTGAAGGATAGAGCCTGCAGAGTCATCATTGATGGAGGGAGCTGCAACAACCTTGCAAGCTCCGAGATGGTCGAGAAGCTTGGCTTGACCACACAACCACACCCACGCCCCTACTACATCCAATGGTTCAATTCGTGTGGTAAATTAAAGGTACACAAAGTTGTGAAAGTGTAATTTTTAGCAGGTAATTACAAAGATAGTTCGACTTTGATATCGCACCTATGCAAGCATGCTCTTTGTTGCTCTCAGAGACCTTGGATATATGACAATGATGTTTTGCACCATGGTAGAGCTAATACCTACTCATTTTCACATAAGGGTAAGAAGATTGTTGTTGCCTTTGACACCACCGAGATTACAAAGATGAAGAAAGCGTGCTAAAAATGAAAGAAACACCGATAAGCATGATTCTGAAAATCAGCAAGTAGCAAAACGTGTTTTCCCACCCAAAAGGGAGAAAGTGGCGTCTAGTCCTAAGTCCGAGGGAATTAAATTGAAGGGATGTGTTATGATTGCCACTAAATCTGAACTTGCCAAAATTTGTAATAATGAGCTGCCATGCTATGCTTTGATATACAAAAATGTCTTATATTCGCTTGAGGACATAGCTAGCTCTTTGCCTCCTGATGTTGCTAACCTTTTGCAGGAGTATGTGGATGTATTTCCAACTGAGGTACCCCCGGGATTACCACCTATTCGAGGAATTGAGCATCAAATTGATTTGATCCCAGGAGCGACTTTGCCAAACCGTGCTGCATATAGGACCAATCCAGAGGAGACTAAGGAAATTCAACGACAAGTCCAAGATCTTTTGGACCGTGGGTACGTAAGAGAAAGCCTTAGTCCTTGTCTTTGTTCCGATTTTTTGGTTCCTAATAAAGACGGTAGTTGGCGTATGTGTGTTGATTGCAGAGCCATTAATAACATTACTATAAGGTATTGTCATCCTATCCCAAGGCTAGACGACATGCTAGATGAATTGAGTGGTTCTATTATTTTCACAAAGATTGACTTGCGGAGTGGTTACCACCAGATTAAAATGAAATTAGGAGATTAATGAAAAACTGCTTTTAAAACTAAGTTTGGATTATATGAGTGGTTAGTGATGCCTTTCGGTCTTACTAATGCACCTAGTACTTTTATGCGTTTGATGAACGAGGTTTTACGTCCTTTCATTAGAAAATTTGTGGTGGTTTACTTTGATGATATCTTGATTTATAGCAAGTCACATGAGCAACACTTAAATCATATACGTGCTGTTTTTAATGCTTTGAGAGACGCACGTTTGTTTGGTAACCTCGAGAAGTGCACCTTTTGCACCAATCGAGTTGCATTTCTTGGTTATGTTGTGACACCACAGGGCATTGAGGTGGATGAGACAAAGATTGTAGCCATCCAAAGCTGGCCGACGCCTACTACTGTGTCACAAGTGCGGAGCTTCCATGGCCTTCTTTGGATTCTATCGGCGCTTTGTGCGGGATTTCACCATTGCCGCACCATTGAATGAATTGACAAAGAAAGGAGTGCCTTTCCAATGGGGACCTGCACAAGAGAAGGCATTCAACTTGTTAAAAGAGAAGCTCACCCAAGCACCCCTACTCCAACTCCCTGATTTTGGTAAGACTTTTGAAATTGAATGTGATGCGGTGGGATTGGGATAGGTGGTGTATTGATTCAAGAAGGTAAACCGATTGCATATTTGGTGAAAAACTAAATGGGCCTAGTTTGAATTATTCCACCTATGATAAGGAATTGTATGCTTTAGTTCGAGTGCTTCAAACTTGGCAAGATTATCTATGGCCCAAAGAATTTGTTATACATTCGGATCATGAATCGCTAAAACATATTAGAAGTCAAGCTAAACCTGAATAAACGACATGCTAAGCGGGTAGAATTTATTGAGTCATTCCCATATGTTATAAAGCATAAGAAAGGTAAGGATAATGTGATTGCTGATGCGCTCTCTAGACGTTATACCATGTTATCTCAACTTGACCATAAGATTTTTGGTTTGGAGGCCATTAAGAGTTTATATGTCACTGATTTGGATTTTAAGGAAGTGCTTGAACATTGTAAAGGAGGGAAGACATGGAATAACTATGTGCTGAATGATGGTTTGGTCTATCGTGCTAACAAGCTATGCGTTCCAGCTAGCTCTGTTCGTCTTTTGTTGTTACAGGAGGCACATGGAGGAGGTTTGATGGCGCATTTTGGAGCAAAGAAGACAGAAGATGTGCTGGCCACCCACTTCTTTTGGCCAAAGATGAGGCGTGATGTCGAGCGCTACGTAGCTCGCTGCACTACATGCAACAAAGCTAAGTCCCGTCTAGGACAAAGAGGGGGAGATATAGTATATTTGTAGTAGTGGATCGATTTTCTAAAATGGCACATTTTATATCTTGTCACAAGAGCGATGATGCTACAAACATAGCTGATTTGTTTTTCAGGGAAATCATTCGCTTACATGGAGTGCCCAATACTATTGTCTCGGATCGTGATGCGAAGTTTTTGAGCCACTTTTGGAGATCACTTTGGAATAAATTGGGGACAAAGCTGCTGTTCTCTACTACATGCCATCCCCAAACTGATGGACAAACGGAGGTTGTCAACCGCACGTTATCCACCATGTTGCGGGCTGTTTTAAAGAAGAACTTGAAGATGTGGGAAGAGTGTTTACCGTGATATTGAGTTTGCTTACAATAGGTCAAGACACTCCACCACCAAGGTAAGTCCATTTCGGGTAGTGTATGGTTTTAACCCCGTGTTCTATTGATTTACTACCTTACCGACCTCCAAAAAATTAATCTAGATGCTAAGAAGCGTCTTGCATTTATTCTCAAGTTGCATGAAACCACTAAAGAGAATATAGAGCATATGACCTGAAAGGTATAAGGTTCTTTGGAAGTAAAGGTAGGAAAGTTGTCAAATTTGAACCGGTGATTTAGTTTGGGTTCATTTGAGAAAGGATAGGTTTCCTAATTAAGAAAATCAAAGTTGATGCCTAGAGTCAAGGACCGCTTAAGATAATTAAGAAGATAAATGATAATGCATATCAATTAGAATTACCTGCAGATTTTGGGGTTAGCCCCACATTTAACATTTGAGATTTGAAACCATACGTGGGAGAAGAAGATGAGCTTGAGTCGAGGACGACTCCAATTCAAGAGGGGGAGTATGATGAGGACATCCCTCCTTCGGATACACGCACTACACAAGACCCTCCAGATCTGGGTGCTGAACTACACGGTCCTATGACAAGAGCTAGAGCACGTAACTTAATCGATCAGGTAAAGTCGTTTCTAGGGCTGAGTGTATTATTTGAGAACTCTATGATGCTGCCTAATAGAGATGATTTACTTGTACTCAGGAATCTAGGATTACGACCAGTTCAAGAAGGGCCACGACCAGTTCCGCAGGGTCTACGACCACTACAAGAAGACCTACGACTAGTTGATTCGTTGGACACAATCTACGACCAAAGATAGCATGGACTCCTCAAGACCACCCTAGGACCAGTCCTACAACCAGATCTTCGACCAAAAATACGCAACACAAGGTACTGCGTCACCGTTTTGGAAACTAATAAGACTTTGTAAACGTGACGAGGTTGGAGTCCAGGTTGTGTACGCTTCATCCCACAGCCGCACAACCCTAGGTCGACCTCCTCACGTTTCCCTATATATATACAATAGCTGTCATAGTTTAGGGTGGGTTTTTCTTAGATTATTCTGCCAATTGCATTTTCGTCGATTATCGGTTTGAGGAACCCCACTTGTAAACTTCATCCATATCCGCAATACAATTCAGATTGCATCTACCTTGTTCTTGTGAGTTGCTTCGATTGCTTGCAGGAACAATAACCTTCGTGGTAAGATCGATCGCGTGCAAGCGTGGTCGATAACGACAGCGCTTGGGTGTAGCGAATTGCGAGGTGACGATCTGTTGGTTGGAAGCCTCAAAGCGTCAACGTCCTCACGACGAACCAAATCGAACCTATCGGAAGATCGGGCCGCCGTGACTCATCAGATACCATCCACAAAATCTGACTACAGCAACTAGCAGCAGCTACATATTCAGCTTCAGAAGTAGATTGTGCAACAGAGGACTACTTCCTAGAAGACCAAGAAACAAGAGAAGTGCATAGGAAGTGACAAGTGCCCGAGGTACTCTTCCTATCAAGCCGACAGCCCGCAAAATCAGAATAAAAAAACCCCCGAATGGACAAAGACGAAGAACAAGAGTACCAAATGCCATACTGAAGGGTAGAGCGTAAATACCTGAATATGCGCTTAACAGCTTGGCAATGGGAAGCTCTCGGAGACGCCTGAAACCTCGCGCAGAGGCAGACTGTGAAGTGGATTTCCGGTCTTGAGGCCGTCAGGTACAGGAGAGAGCCGATCATGCTGCGGTACTCGTGTTGATTCACGGCTTCTCCTTCCTCATCTGGATCGGCTTGCAGTCACCCATGTCGACGCGTTTGAGCAGGTCCTTAGTATACTTTGTCTGATGGATGAAGATCCATTCCTTACATTGCTTGATTTGAAGTCCCAGAAAGTAATTGAGCTCTCCCATCATGCTCATCTCAAATTCTCTGGATATAGTCTCAGAAAAGCTGGAAACAAGAGCATGAGAAGAACCACCAAAGATAATATCATCAACGTAAATCTGAGCAAGCAGGAAGTCATTGCCACGCATAAGAATGAACAAGGTCTTGTCTACCTTACCCATCTCAATATCATTCTTAAGCAAGAAGGTCTTAAGCCTATCATACCAGACTCTAGGGGCTTGTTTAAGACCATACAAGGTTTTGGACAGCTTGAAGACATGATGTGGGTTCTTGGGATTCTCAAAGCCTGGGGGTTGCCTAACATACACTTCCTCCTCTATGTAACCATTCAAAAAGACACTCTTAACATCCATCTGATATAATTTAAAGCACTTAGGCAAATGCAAGCAGAATACGAATGGCTTCTAGTCTAGCAACAGGAGCAAAGGTCTCATCAAAATCTAACCCCTCAACTTGGCTAAACCTCTGAGATACCAACCTAGCCTTGTTTCTAATCACAGAACCATCCTCATTTTGTTTGTTTTTGAAAACCCAGCGGGTTCCTATAATATTATGACCACTAGGAGGTTCTACTAGGTTCTAGACCTTATTCATCTCAAAATTCTCTAACTCCTCATGCATGGCATTGACCCAACTAGAATCAGATAAAGCATGTGATATATCGCGGAGTTCAAAAGAAGCTACAAAAGCAGAATGAGAATAGAGGTTTGGATCATAATACCTGGAGTGAGTGACTCGCTCATGGAGATTACCTATCATCTGATCCGGAGTGTGCTGCCTTTGAATGTGAAGTGGCGCACCCGGAGAGAAAAATACCTCTTCGACCTCCGCAGGTACTGCTGATGATGAAGATGCAGCAGGTGCATCAACTGAAGGCGAGGTAGTAACATCAGGTTCTTGTGCTGGAATAGGAGCGTCAACAGCAACAGGTGGAAGAGCATCATCGAGTCCATCATCATCTTCCTCTACAAATATACTCTCTGTCACCTGTGTATCACTTGAAATATCTGATCTAGCTCCACGGCTAGTTTCATCAAAAGTGACATTGCATGTCTCCTGAACCAGATTAGTTTCAACATTAAAAACTCAAAAACCCCTTGAATGCGCAGGATAACCCAGAAATAAACCATCAAAATTTCTTGACTCAAATTTATCTAGGTTTCCTGTCTTGAGAATAAAACACTTGGATCCAAAGACTCGAATGTGCGAGATAGAGGGTTTTCTACAAAACCGAAGCTCATAAGGAGTCTTGCCCAAAGA
This sequence comes from Hsuehochloa calcarea, assembly GCA_036346395.1. Classification (NCBI taxonomy): domain Eukaryota; kingdom Viridiplantae; phylum Streptophyta; class Magnoliopsida; order Poales; family Poaceae; genus Hsuehochloa; species Hsuehochloa calcarea. The sequence goes on along the minus strand of CM070615.1, from coordinate 5,472,116 downwards.
CGGTCTCAAAAAGACACGATTTGCAATATGGCAAGCAGTAGAAATAGCTTCGGCCCAAAACATCCTCGGAGTGCTATACTCATCTAGCATCGTCCTAGCCATCTCACTAGGGTCCTGTTCTTCCTTTCCGCAACACCATTTTGTTGAGGGACGTGTGGAGAGGAGAACTGATGCTCAATTCCACGCTCAGCACAAAAGGAAGCAAAAGAGGTATTCTTGAACTCCGTGCCATTGTCACTGCGGATCGCTCTCAAGGCACTCGAAAGTTCAAAATCCAAACGAAGAACAAGATCATGATAATGATCCAAAGCTTCATCTTTCGAAGCAAGAAAGAACACCCAAGTGTATTTAGAAAAATCATCGACTATGACAAGAATATACCATTTTCCACCAACTGATCGAACCCTACCGGGACCAACAGTATCCATATGAAGCAACTGTCCCGGTCCGTCAGCCATGACCATAGTCACTGAAGGGTGTGAGGCGGCAACTTGTTTGCCAAGCCTACAGGGTGCACATACAGCATCCTTGACGGCTTTAAGTTTGGGCAAACCTCTCATGAGCTCAAGGTTGCTAACTCGCGTCAGATGATCAAAACCAATGTGCCCCAAACGACGGTGCCAAAGCCAGAACTCAGAAGAAGAAGATAAAATCAAGCACTTGAGAGAACCAGCAAGAGATTCAGAAAAATCAGCTCCAAAGATCCTAACAACTCTAGTAATCCCAAAAACAAGCTCACCAGTTGAATCAAGCACCCGACAAGCATTTTTCTTAAATCTAGTCTCATGGCCATCATCAAGAAGTTGAGAGACAGAAAGCAAATTAAACCTTAGCTTATCCACAAGGGCGACGTCCTTGAGGATGAACTTGTCGTTCACCCTGATCGATCACGTTGCTTCAATCCGCCATTGCCTATCATCTCCAAAGGTGATGAAGTCATCACCCGTCGACCGCATGAAGGAGGTGAACCATCTTGAGTCTCCGGTCATGTGGCGTGAACAACCGGAGTCGACGAACCACGTGTCCTTCCTCTTTCCGCGGTAATCCTGAAAATCAAGGCACAGAAGAACGATGTGTCTCAATACTGGGGTTAGTTAAACAAGACTTGGGAACCCAGTACTGAGACACACGTCTGCGAGTAGTATGCAAAGCAGAAGTGCTATCCTTGATTATATTTGAAATTCTGTTATGAGCAATGGTTACACTAATATGAGAGTTATCCTGCCTAGGAGCATGATGATGAGCATGTGACCCAAATCCTATACTAGGTTTCTTCTTTTCTACGTTATCATGTCTCATAAAAGGTCTAGGTTGATTGGATGAAATTTTAGCAAAATTTTCTTATCATTTTTCAACCTACGCCAATAGAACTTAACCAAATGCCCATCCTTCTTGCAATAGGTGCAATGGTACTTGATACCACTGGGAGAAGCACCCTTTGACTTAATAGATGGTTGGGCAAAATCCGCAGATTTAAAAATAGTTTTTGCTGGTTGGGTTTTGAATTCAATTAACCCATTTTCCAAGACTTGAGTAACTTTTGGCTTAGAATTATCTTGGACAAAGTTGTATCCTAATCCTTGCTTCTTTTAAGGAGTTTTAGACTTGTCCAGAATCATGTTTAATTATTTCTTACCTTTAGAAAAATTTTCTAATGTATCCTTAAGATAAGCATTTTCTTCTTCAAGATTAACACATGATTCACAAGTTTTACCCTTAATGGCTCTAGCATATCTCTCCTTATATAAGGTAGCTTCAAGTTTAAGAGTTTCGCAAGAGATACAAGTAGCAGAATCAATTCTATCCTTAAGCTTAGCAAATTTAGCTCTAACTGCATCTACTACGTCTTGTACTTCATGTTCTCGTTCAATGCAAAAAGAGCAAAGGCTAGAATCAACCACACCAGAAGCAACCAACTTGCTAGAATCTAAGCATTTTCACATGGAGCATATTTAACCTCAACTAGCTCAGTCCTAGCATTTTCAAGTTGTTGCAAAGTAATATCATGAGCAGATTGCAGTTTAGCAAATTCTAAGTGTAGAGCATGGCAGGAAGAACATTCATCAGATTCAAGAGTCTTAGCATTTGCAAGTTTTAAAGTTAAATTATCTACTTGAGACTCTAACTCCTTGTTCCTGGCCATGATATACTCTAAAGCCTTATCCTGACTCATGAGTTGCTCAAAGATAGTTTTGCATCTATCAGAAAGGGCATCATAGGAGAGTGGTACCTCATCGTCGTCGACATCATCAGAGTCAGCCATGAAGCAAACGCCGGTGAAGTCCTTGGTCTCCCCTTCTTCTTATCTTGAGGGATCTCCTCCTTCTTGTCATCCTCGCTCCTGGAGTCCATATCGCTTAAGGATTGTTCCCCAAAAGCGACAAGAACCCGGTGAGCTGCCTTTGTCAGCTTGGCAGCATCAAATCTTGATTTGTTCCATTGAGGCTTCTTCTAAGCTGGCTTTCCCTCCTTATGGTTGCTCTTTCCTTTCAACTTGGGGCAATTTGCCCGGATATGATTAAGCTCACCACACTCATAGTAAGTCACATGACCTCCTCTCTTTTTGTTTCTCATATTGTTATAGGCTCGTGTGGCTTTTCTGACTATGAGGGCTAACTCGGCCTCAAGGAGACTCTCAAACTCCTCTTCATGGACTGCAGATAAACCAGCAAGCGAAAATCCAGAAGAAGACTTAGAAGACCCATCAGAAACTCTCTTGAGCGGGTCTGCTACCAAGGCCATATTTTTCTTCTTGGGATGATCAATCCTCTTGATCTCATGAGTCTTGAGCTTGCTATAGAGCAGCTCCAAAGTCAGATCAGAGAGGTTGACGTTCTCCTCAATGGCGGTAGCCTTTATCTCCCACTCCTTGGTGTTGATTGCAGCCAAGAGGTGGGTGGCATTTTCAGACTGCGAATATTCAATACCAACAGCTTTCATCTGATTAATCACTTTGTTAAAGCGACTGAAAATGTCATCGATGCTCTCTCCAGGATGCATATCGAATTTGTTATATTCACGCTTATAGACTGTCTGGCGTACTTTCTTGATTTGGGACGAACCCTCATGGTAGGTTTCGAGGGTGTTCCAAATCTCGTGCGCAGTCTCAAGATTGCAAATCCGATCATACTCCTGTCTACCAAGCCCACCATATAAGAGGTTCTTTGCCTTATTGTTGTTATCCAAGAAGCCTGTTGAAGCCGGCGTAACAACTTCGAGAAGAACGAGCGGGGCTCGAACAACCTCCCATATAGCTTGTCCTTCGCTCTCAAGGAAGACTCGCATGTGATTCTTCCAATAGGCATAGTCGTGTCCATCGAAGATATGCGGCTTGGTGGAGTACTTATCCATCGCCAAGTTCAGTGATCGGTTAAGATCAATATTGAACTAATCGGGCTCTGATAGCACTTGTTGGGCCGAAAAGGCGACTAAAGAGGGGGTGAATAGGAGCACGCTCACTTTTTCAACCAAGATCAGATTCAATACAAATTTCACTCTAATAGCTATGGAAGCTATGAAGATCAATATACCAGTACAGCGGAAGACTAGTATTGAATCCAATCTAAACCTCGAAGTAAAACAGCCAAAATCAACACAAGCTAAAATTCTAAGTGTTGGGGGGTCTGACCTCTGTGTTAATGGTGGTCAGACCGGTTACCTTGGGCGGTCGGACCGGTCACCTTGGGCAGTCTGACCTCCAGTCTGATGAACAGTAAAAACATCCCGAAAAACGAAGTTGCAAATAGATGTAACTTTTGATCTACAACTCCAAACTTGATGAAACTTAGAACACGCCTTCTCTAGGATGTCAAGAACCTATTCCAATCGAATATCGTGAAGATCCTTGGAAAAGTTACGACCTTTTTCCGTTTGAGAGGAGGATGGTTCAAAACCGAGTCAAAACGAAAACTAGATCCAAAAACTTACTCGTGGGTGATTGATGATCAAGATGATCCTAGATGTATTCCCACATGTCACAGCAAGCTAGATCACATGAACAAATCTATAAAAGACTCACGAATCAAAGAAAGACTCAAAATCACCAAATAGAGATAAGGAAGGCAAAGAGACACATTTTTTAGCAAACTTTCCTTCGATTGATTTGATAGGGTTTGGGTTTACAGCCACTCCATCAATAGAGGATAAAGCTCAATCCAAGAGCACGAAATCAAATCAAAACTCTATAGAACCCTAACCTCCACTGATCCTCTCCCTAAGCAAAACTAGGGTTTCAATAATAATGAAAGAGTTGAAGGAGGTGCAGCCACCTCCCTCCTCTATTTATAGTGGAGGCTTAGACCTTCTAGAAGATTAACTTAAATGGGCCCCGTTAAGGCCCAACACAAACGGGCCACACACGCAAGCATTTTAAAGCGTCGTCTTCAATACCTCTTGACCTAAACCGCTTCTCTTTGCGTCGTCTTGCACCGCGGGTTGGCAAAAGGTCACCAAGGTGGTATTTGGTAAGATTACCAAAATACCCATTCTCAGCCACGCCTTCTCAACCACGTTGCCGGTGCTAGCACTCCAGCGCGTGGTGATCCTGCCCCGTACGTGTGGATACCTCGGAGGTGTTGTTGCGAAGTATCAACACTAGGGCGATCCGTGACTCGTGACGATCACCGGAGTCGGAGGTGAAGTCGTGTGGTGAGTACGGCCACTCGGAGGAGCAGACGCGCGACGAGTATGACCACTCGAAGGAGGAGACGCGTCGTGAGTACGACTACGACTGCATCAACTCACCACGATGACTCTACTTCTGCTACGAGTCGGCGCATCTAGTGATAGTCTCTTGATCTATTACTTGCGGTGGTTCCTTGGTTGCGCGCTAAAAATTTTGTTTGCGCTATCGTAGCCTTGCCCGTAACCCAATAGTCCTGCCTCGCTAAGGATTCACCCCCTTTGGATAGAAACCCGCTGGGTTCAATCCCCCTCTTGCGCCAGGTGGGAATACATAAAAGTAGGTTATTTTGACACCCACACATCAACATGGCACAACCACGGTGAAATATTGCAAATTAGGTAGCCATGTCTCTCCCATTCGAGACATGCGGAAGTACGACGTGGTTTAGCAAGATGCGGCTCGAAGATCGGTCATTACCTGACTTGGGCGACTTCCAAAATAATCTCTGGGCCTCAATCCTACCCAGAATGAGCCTGTGCATAAACCTGCACCCACCAAGCATCCATTTCGCCCAAGTATAAACCAACTTTTTATTTTTGCTTTTCAAAATCATTTGCAAAAAGCTTCCATGACAAACCAATGCCATAGAATTTTAAACAATAGTTAATCATTTGGCTAAAATTTCCCAAACTAAATATTTTTGGTCTAAGCATGTCTTTGCATAATATTTTTAAATGATCCCAGTTCATACTATCATATCTACTAGGTTTATATCTAGGGTGACAATATATTTGATTCAAATATCAACATTGGTCATACAAAGGATTTAGACATAACTATAAATTTAAAATAGGTATTTAAATTACATTGAATAAAAATAAGCATGTGATAATAATTTAAGACATAATTTAAATAATTTGAAATAATGGGATTAAATATGATCAAAGGTATAACTTTCCTTGCTTAAATAATCGAAATCCAATTGTCCGAAGTCGTCGAAATCTAGACGGGTAAACGAGCCAAATTCAAATAACATTCAAATGAAATCCAAATAAAATTATAAAATTATAAAATAAATATTAAGAGGAAGATATCGACTTCATATGAATTTAGGAATTTGAATCGACGGAATTGGAGTTCGTATGAAGGAGAACGAACATCCAGAAGTTTCGATAGCATAAGAAAAGATGGAATCCGAGTACTGTTCTTCTTCTGAGAACTGTTCATTCCGAGCACTAGTCATCTTCAGGTACTGTTCATCCTCGAGTACTGTTCACTTTCGAGAACGCTGGTTGAATGAGATTACGACTACACTGATCGAAGGAAGGTTTCGATAACACTGGCCGAAGAATGGTTTTGACAACACTGGTCGAAGGATGGTTTCAACAGCATTGGTCGAAGGAAGGTTTCGACAACACTGGTCGAAGGAAGGGTTTTAACAACACTGGTCGAAGGATAGTTTCTACAATACTGGTCGGAATAAAGGTTTGACTGCACAGGTCGAAAGAAAGGTTTCGACTACACTGGTCGAAAGAGATTTCAACAATACTGGTCGAAAGAAAGGCTACGACTTCCTACTCGGCAGAAGCTACGACTAGCAGGTCGAAGGAAACAACGACTATCAGGTCAAAGATAGCTACGACTACCTAGTCGAAGAAAACTACGACTATCCAGTCGAAGAAAGCTACGACCATCTAATGCAGCAACGACGACACTCGACTACGGCCTACCGGCGGAAAATTTTTGGTTGCGGCGGAAAGAGAGCGGTGAATTTCAGGGATAGGAAGGGGAAACCGAGGGGCATGCGACGACGCATTCAGCTCGGGAAAAGAATGACCGAGGAGGGAGAACAGGGGTGGAGAAGTTTGGTGCAATGGGTTCGTAGCATGGATTGCATGCCACTGTGCACTCCATGCACCTGAATAGTGAAAGACATGGAAGAATTGGCGTGCCGACGAGAGGAAGGGAGAGTTGACCGACGAACAACAAAAATAGAACCCCAGCGAGGTACTCTAACCGATGGTAGTGTCAGTTCGGTCGGCGACGACTGGTGGCGGCGACAACACGCAATTGGAATAAATAGCAAAAACAAAATAAAATCTAGAAAGTTAGAAAATAAATACTGAAAAATAAAAGAAGAATTTAGATGATTTTAGGAGAAAGAATGAATGAATTCGGAGTTTGTATTAGGGAGAAATAATTTTTGGAAGGAATTACACCAACTCTTCAAATTGCTACATTGAATTGCTTGCTAGTTTTTTTACTGTTCATCTTCCTCCATACGCATGTGTATAAAAGAAACATAAAGGCCATGGCGCCAGTGAGAGGAAGGGAAAGATGGTCGGCAAATTACCAAAATGGATTGCTCACGTTGAGATGGAGCCGTAGGAGGTGGCGACGTGGTCGGGGACGACCGGCGACGGCGGCGGCGGTGCACGTTGGTAGCGGCCATGGAGGGGTCGGGCGCTCTGGCCAGGTTTCAATGATGTGAAGGTGTGCACGCGTAGAGCACGACGTCGCGATGCCGGCGGTTGTGACGAAGGTGGCGGAGCTCCACCGGAGGCGGCACTAGAGAGGAAGAACGAAGATCAGCCGACGAGCTTCAAACCAAGAATTCGACCAAACTACCAGGAGATGGGAGAAGAGGTGTTGGGGTGGGTTGAGGACGGAGAGGAGCTCCTGGTGCTACTTTATATAGGGGAGGAGGTGCTTCAATCAATGGGAATCGTCAAAGCAAAAGCAAAATTTTTGGGTGCAATATAGAGCGAGAGAAACTGCAAACTGGATTGAATGCAGAGGAAGAAATGCCCAATTGATGGTATAGTAACATAGGTGAGGTTAGTGTGGACGTTTTGCTTCAGACGGAATTGAATTTGATGCTTTGAGTGCAGAGAAAAAAGGAGAGAGGTGGATGCAGCCATTAATGGAGGTCAAGCTGGTTCTTCGGTTGCATGGCAACAGGGAGCAAGGGGAGAAGTGGCCAGAGTTGGGTAAGGGAAAGCGAGGTGAGGGGAGGCCGGTGATGAGGTCGGCGGTGGCCGGCGGCAAAGGGTGGTGGTAATAGGCGCTGCCATTGAAGTCAACGGGAGGAAGACAGAGAGGCACGATCTTGGCTGGAAGAAGAAGAAAGGGGGGAGGAAGCAATAAAAGGAAGGATGGAGGCTTTAGTTACAAAAAGAAAAGGGAGAGTTGGTAGTGCGGGGAGGTTAAGTGTGCTGGTCGTGGAGCACTGGTCGAATGGGTGACCGATCGGGAAATTTGATTTTTGATTTATTTTAGAAAGAAGAAAGGCATAAAAGAAAGAAGGGAAGCATTAGTGAATGAAAAGAAGAAAGAAAGGATGGTAGTGGTCATGGGAGTTAAGTGTGCTAGTCGTGGAGCACTGGTCGGATGGGTGACCGATCGGAAAATCCGATTTTTGATTTATTTTAGAAAGTTGAAAGAAGAAAGGCATAAAAATAAGAAGTGATGCATTAGTGAATGAAAAGAAGAAGGTAAGTATGTTAGTGGGATGGGTGAATGATTGGGGTTTTTTTTTTTTTTTTTTTTCGAAATTAGATGTTAAACCAAAAATTGAATACATTTTTAGAATATAGCAAATAGAGTCCAAAAATTCTAGGAAAATTCATAAAAATTTCTAGAATTATTTTGAACTTAATAAAAATAATTCCAACTTAATGTTGGCTTTTATTTTTGTATAGTAATTAGTTTTATTTTCTGAAAAATAGGAAAAACCTTTTTAAATACCACAAAATTCCAAAACATAATTAAAATTTTATTTTTCACTTTAAATCCAATAAAATCCCAAAAATTCAATAAAACTCAAAAAAACTTTTTTAAATTTAAAACCAATAAATTAAATAATTAATTTTTCTTTTTTCCTTTTATCATTGATTTTTTTGTTACAGAAAATCGAGAAATTTCTTTGGCAACTAGAAAATCCAATAATAAGAGTAATCTAGAAGCCTATGTCCAGCAAAAATAGCGGTCATCGATTAGATGCGCCCTCCGACCACAAAGCAAGAAGTCCAAAAACTAACCGATTATATGGCAGCTCTAAGTCGTTTCATAGCAAGTTTAGATGAAAAATGATTACCTTTATTTACAATGCTTCGGAAGCATAGAAGTTTCGAATGGACTAAGAAAGCAAACAATGCCTTTAAAAAACTTAAAGTGTATCTTACGAGTACCCTAGTCTTAGTCTCTCCAAGACCGGAAGAACCATTGCTGATTTACGTGGCTGCAACGCCACAAGCTATCAACAGTGTACTGGTCGTAGAACACCCACAGGTACAAAAGCTACTCTATAGTCTCCTTATGGCTTCAGGAAAACTAAGGCATTACTTTCAGGCCCACAATGTGGTTGTACCTACCGAATATCTCCTTGGTCAAGTCCTTGGAAATAGGAAATCGTCAGGACGAATAGCAAAATGGGTAGTTGAACTAGGGACATTCAACCTCTATTTTATTTTACGAATAGCAATAAAGTCTCAGGCAACAGCAGAATTCGTTGCCGAATGGACAAACACTAAACACAGGCAAGAACCCGAGTACGAATGCCACGATGAGTGGACAATGTACTTTGACGGTTCCTTGATGCTCAATGGACCGAGGGCTGGAATCGTCTTAATATTCCCAATGGTGAACACATCAAGTACGCCATCTAGTTTAACTTTCCTGCTAAGAACAATGTAGCAGAATATGAAGGTTTACTGGCAGGACTTCGAGCAGCTTGTTCGCTCGGGATTCACAGATTACTAGTGAAAGGCTCAAGTACCAAAATGTCCACTTATCTGGCGGAAGTACGGAAACTCGAAAAGCACTTCTTCAGTTTTTAGATCCAATATATTCCTAGAAAGGTAAACTTTCTGGTAGACCAGTTGGCACGGATGGCCTCCACTAGGTCCACCATCCCGTCCGGAGTTTTTTTAGCAACTCGATTCACCCTCGGTGGTCGAGCATTCGAGGACATAAATGTTTCACATCAGGTCGTACAAATCGATTCTGATAACATAGATGCTCCACAGATCGATGACGATCAGGGTAGAGATTCGATGACATCGATCTACAATTATCTTCAGCATGATAAAATTCCTGAAGATGATGTGGAGGCTGATCGTATAGCTCAAAAAGCCAAATAATACACTCTAATTGAACGTACCTTGTATAAACGAGGATTCTTGGATTGTTCATGATATGCATCTATCAATCGGATGGCATTAAGTTGCTAACTGAAATTCATGGAGGAGTCTGTGGAGCACATCATTCCTACAGAATACTGGTCGGTAAAGCCTTCAGGCAAGGATACTACTAGCCAACTACCCTTCATGATGCAAAAGAGCTCGTGACGAAGTGCGTACAATGTCAGTTTCAGATCCGACAAGTACATCAGCCGGCACAAGCTTTACAAACGATTCCTCTTTCTAGGCATTTTGCAACATGGAGACTAGACATCCGGGACCTTTCCCAAGAGCACCCGGGGGTTTCGAATTCCTTTTCGTCATGATTGACACGTTTACAAAATGGATGGAGGCCGAGCCAGCTGTTAAAACTACAACTGAGGCCGCTAAGAGATTTCTCACACGAAATATGGTCACACGATTTGGTGTACCCAGTCGTATAATCACAGACAATGGTACCCAGTTTTCAAGCGGTAATCTCTAGGAATTCCGCGATGAACTTGGTATCAAAGTCCATTTCACTTATGTTGCTCACCCACAGAGCAATGGAGCAGTTGAGCGTGCCAATGGTATCATAATGCAGGGGATCAAACGTCGAGTATTCGACCAGTTGACAAAACGGTCAGGAGCTTGGGTTCAATAACTTCCTTCCGTTCTATGGGCCGTTCGAACCACGACCAGTCGTGCGACCGATGAAACACCATTCTTCTTGGTTTATGGTGTTGAAGCTATGCTTCCTCCAGAACTAAAACTTGGCTCCGCTCGAATCTATTATTTTAATACAAACGATCAAGATGAACGACGAGTTGGTGATATCAATTTCCTTGAAGAACGACAAAACCAAGCCTTAATACGTTCGGCGATCTATCAACAAGCCACGCGAAGGTACCACAGTCGTAAGGTACAACCTCATAGCTTAGCTGTAGGTGATCTGGTTCTCAGAAAAATTTAGAACCAAGCAAATCGCAACAAGCTTTGTCCTGAGTGGTAAATTCCATACACTGTGGTCGAAATCACCCGACCAGGCTTGGTACGATTAGCCATGTCTGATGGAAGGGTTCTGTCTAATTCTTACAATATTGATCAATTGCATAAGTTCTTTGTTTAAATTTCATTTCAACTCCATTATTTTTTATAAAGATTAGTCATTCCTTTAATTTCTCACGACGAGTGATGTTGTTTATATGTCTGTACCTATACTCTGGCCGTCTAGCGATTCATATGCTTAAGATTATGAAGATTATATTTATTCATTTCAAAATTCTGTTCTACTCTCGTTTGATTACTGATCGGGACACAGAAAACCTCCTAGTTGAAGTCTCTCCTTCTCCGCACGTGGTTCTTCCCACTAGAAGGAGCTTCCTAGCGACGGTACTTTTCCTACAATCCTCGCTGTCAGTCGGACTAGAGCATGAGCACGTATTGTGAAATATGTTTTATATCTTTATTTCTTAACAATCCTTTCAACCAGTGTAGGTTACTACATATAAATAAAACCACTTATCGTTTATTGCATATTCTCTTTTTGCATAATTTCTTTCTCATCAAAGAAGGTCTTTTTCTTCCTATCACATATTGTTTTAGTAGGTACTTTGATTATGAAAAACAGATTTACAGCAAGTCGAAACCTGACACTTGTTCTGACCAAAAAGGTTTCCTAGTATTGCTACGATCAGTTTTTCAAACAATCATTACGTACTTTCAAACAATGGTTCAAACTTAAGTTTATATTCTTGGTCTACTGCTTATATAGTAAAGATCTTCTACTATAAAACAGTCGGGAGCTAGGTAATATATGAATTTTTCATAAGTCGACCGGATAAACAAAAGACTTCATTGATGAAGGAAATGTAAGTTTTACATTTTCATAAATCTTATATTATAATTTCCTACTTCTAGAGATCTCCCGGCGAATTCCTGCTTGACGGAGATCCGACCTCCATTTCCTCTGCAACCTTGTCTCCAAGAGGTCTTACTTTATTAAGAAACTTGGTCGCCTCTCCAGGCAAGCAGTTGAAATGCTCCTCAACAGCTTGAAGATTAGTGGAGGGGTCGGAAGCCTTCAGTTTTGCCAAAGCAAAACTAACTCCGCTGATATAGATTCCTTCATTGACTGGGAGTAATTTTCTCTAGTAGTCTTGAGCAAGCTATTGAGATCCTCCAGAAGTTGTCCCAGGTAGTTCATCTTCTCCATTGGATCTCTCAAGGTAGGCAAGCTCGATCCTGATCCCACATCGAAGATCATCTTATTAAGTGAAGTAATCTTTTGATCAAGATTACACATAAGAGCTGCCTCCTTATCTTGCTCAAATTCCAGAGCCTTTTTCGCTCTAGTAAGCACTTGATTTTATTCTACATAAGCAAAACAAGTGTTAAGGAAGAATAATTAGAAGAGACAAAATACTAAGTCAAGTTTACGACTAGTTACCTTCAATCTTCTTTGTGCCTGGTTGTCATGAATGCAATCGACCGGTCTTTAGCTTGGCATTCTTCTTCAAGCTTGGTTATTCTGGCTTCTTTAACCACGCCTTCTTTTATTTTCTCCAAATCTATCAAATATGATAAGGGAGAATAATTAAATACCTCCGCCGACGAAGGTATGATCACCTTAGGATCCGGAACAAGTTCTGGGCCTGACGCCTGCTCGGGGGCTTCCTCGACCACTTGCTCCCTAGAAACTCTAACCCGAGGGAAGTTCTGGTCGAGGACTTCTTCGACCACTTGATCTTCCGATATATCTTGGTCGGAAACGACCGGAGCACCAGAAGATCTACACAAAATGAAGAGAGAAAATTCAGGAGTTCAAGATCACCAACAACATTTAAGGTATGCACTCATATGACTACTACGTTTGTATGTACCTAGTCAATTTTTTGGTCTTGACCTTGAAGCGCACCGGTTTAAAATCCGTAGCGCTCGCCTTCCTCTTCTTTTCAACCGATTTCGCCAATTCTAAACTGGTAGGGTTGATTGTACCCTTTACATTCTCCAACAGTAGATCAGAAGTAATATTCTCAACCAGTTGGTCAAGAATAAAGTTTCTGATCGTTGGATCGAAGGGCGTAGACTAGTTGGTCTCCAAAACAGTTGCTTCAACAACAACTGGCAAGTCTTGAGCGACTACATGGGACTCAACGATTACCGCCTAGATCAACAAAAAAAGTTAGTCAGGCAATGAACATGCTTCATCTGACAATTTATATATTTCGGTTACCTACCTCTATGAGACCACGATCTTGAGTGATCGTAGGAATGGTCGGATCATCAATTGGCTCACATGTTTCAATGGCCTCGTCGATCCTAAGCCCGACCGACTACATATCAAAGAGGATTTTAGGTAAAAAGCGATCGAAAAATATTGCAATGATGAAAAGTAGTTGATATTTTTACCGTGAGTCTCTCATCCCTCTCTTCTGCGGTAACAACCGCCAAGTTCAGAGGGAACCCAGCCTTTTCACCAGGCTCTCCGGTGCATATCATCTCGATCCGACTCCTGATCTCATCCGAGATAAGGCGGTAAACAATAAATGAGAGACTTTAGGATTAAAAAAGTAATCAACTAATGAAGCAAACTGGACGGAATCCATTGGAATTTACCTTCCCTGGAGTCCTTGGTCGCATCGTCACAACCAATGTACCAGAGCATCACATGAGCTCTGACCTTCAAGGGACTAATCCAACTCACAGAAAAATCCCTCACCACATGCCAGGACGTTAAACCCATAACATTAAGGAGTTGAATGGCTTCAACCCATCTCCCTACTTTTCCCTCCTTCTTTGAGGAGGAGTGCGCTCCTCGACCGCCTTTTTACCATTGTATTAAAGGCGATCTTGCTGCGTGATCTTCATATAAAACCAACTTTTCTTCCATGAGGACCATGAAGATTTTGAGTACATGGAAATGTACTCATCAGCTTTTCCGTCATGGAGGCGCAAGGTACACTTTCCGGGTGTACCGGTCGTCTTCTTCGTAGTACTTGAAAATACCTATGGTTGCGGGAATCCCCAAGTACGCTTCGCAGAGGTAGACGAAGATACCAAGGTTGGCGATGGCATTGGGGGCCAGATTAACCAGTTCCACTCCATAATACTCCAAAACATGGAAAAAGAAGGAGTGAACTGGGAGCCTAAAACCGCATTCGATGTATGCGAGGAAAACATGAATTTCTCCATCTTCACCGCTCGGAGAATGCTACCCGATAGCTGATCTCCAAGAAATCAGATTCCTATCGGGTAGCAACCCAATCTTCTCCAGACTTTCTAGCTTCTTCTCACTCAAATTAGAAACCGACCAGATGGTGATGAGATCTGACATGGCGGATTCTTTTGGATGAAGAAGTCACAGGTGGTCAGAGGCAATTTTTTCCTTTTGGAAGACGAAGAGGAAGTAGAAGGCGTGAAAACCCTAATACCCATTGTCAAGGGTTTTTTATAGCCGCAATTCTCTAACCACATCCAGGGGTAAAGAGAAGTCCAAAGGACAAAATCTTTTTGACCAACAGACAAAAAAGCTTCTCAAGTCCCAAGGCAGTTTCTCAACTTTAAAATGAAATAGACCACTTTGAATGTCACAACATTTAATGGGGGGTCTGCTCGATACGATTTTGTCAGAAGAAAGTGTTTACACACGACCCATTCATTTAAAGTTCGGGGGCTAGCTGATAAGGATTAAAACCTCTATGTATTACTTTAATACATAAGAAAAAACCATGCGTCTTCATGATCGTAACCCCTAAGGCTAATGACCTCACTAGTCGTAAGGATTCCAGAGGTTACATAATAAATACCCGAGTCAGGCAAGGTCCCGTACCTAGTACCCGGCCAGTTAACCGCTCGTAAAACTATGAACTGATATATGGATCCAAATCCAGGTATATCCTTTACCGTGTGATGAATGAAACACGTCTTGTATAGTCCATACCACATGATGTTACATAATCCTAAGATACTGACTAATGGTTGAATGTCTCACCGATATTTAACCGCACAGCGGTTGATACTTTAATCAACTGCCACCTCCCCTCGACTGGACACAACGCTTCGCACAGGCGTCTTCTCCAGAAACAACTGCCACCTCTTCGGAAGCTATTTAAAGATGGAGCATGGAGGAGAGGAGGCGAAAGCGAGACAGACGATAAGACTCTGGGAGGCAAACAAGACAAGAGCACAGCCAACATCATACTCAGTATAATTAGGATTAGTCCTTTGCCTGATCATAGGCATTCCTTGTAAACAGTCAGTTCATCGTAGTAAAGAGCGGCCCGATTCTCTTCCAGGAGATACACATCATTTTCCTCTATTTTTATATATTTTCATAAGATCGGCAATTTGATCGTTGACAGAGTGTCAATGCTTGAGATGAAGTTTCTGAAAGGTTTTGTTATAGTCACTGCTAGCTACACTGATTATATCATGTGGGTAAAGTATACAATCTCTGCATAGTGTTAGTCAATCTATTGGAATAACGTGTCCGCGGTCATGGACATGCTCGGGGATTTCACACGAGAGATAGATTTTGTAAAACATTTGGGAAGGGAGCTGTGTGATATAAGTCATATGGCTGTGTGAATAACTTGTGTAGACTGTGTGTCCTTTGTGAAAACAAATGTTAAATTATTATTATTTATTTATTTTGGATTATGTTTCAATCTATTATTCATATTCAATTATAAATACTACTTTATGCAAAGTAACCACAGAAGCCATTCCTTTGGAATAAATCATCATCTATAAATCGCATTCTGTGGTATGACTTGCGAGTACGGTTGTGTACTCATGCTTGCTTCAACACAATCAACAGAAGTGGAGGAGTCTTCGCCTGCATTTGAGGAGAGTTCTACGAAGGTGCAGATCGTTAGGGTCTTGATCCCAGTCGGTTGCCTGTGGTGAATTGATGGTATTCCGCTAGAGTTTAATTTTGTTCTGCTGCTGCTATTTTATTTATTGTAGGCCCTGCGTGGCTTAATAAATGTACTCGACCATAAGGCCAAACCATTATTTGCTATTCAAATTAGTTGTTTATTCTGTTAATCGTCATGTGTGGATCGATATTCATCTATGTTAATACTGTGTGCACTTGCGTGATCCTGGAATAGTGTAGAATACACAGAGGGTCCAGAATTCTATTTTTGGGTCCCAACACGTATTCTCCTAGCAGGCATCCGACATGCCTGGAGTCCCAGGGAGGTGATCGAGCATAGGCTAGCTCTCCAGCCTGACAAAAAATCAGCCAAGTAGAAGCTCCAGCATTTCGCACCTGATCGGAAGGAAGCAATCCAGTCAGAGATCGACAGGTCCTCAAGGCTGGTTTTATTCATGAAGTCGACCACCCAGAGTGGCTCGCCAATCCTGTAATGGTTAGAAAAACCAATGGGAAATGGCGAATGTGTATTGACTTCACAGACCTTAATAAATCTTGTCTGAAGGATGACTTTTCCCTTCCACACATTGATCAACTTGTAGACCCTACTTCTGGGTGTGAGTTGTTAAGTTTTTTAGATGCATACTCAGGGTACCACCAAATTAACATGAGTAAATAAGATGAAGAGAAAACTTTCTTCATCACTCCATATGGCACTTCCTGCTATATTAAGATGTTGTTTGGTCTCAAAAATGCAGATGCAACTTTCCAAAGGTTGATGCAAAAGACCTTTAATCCTTAGATAGGTCAAAATCTGAAAGCCTATATTGATGACTTGGTCGTAAAGAGCATCAACGCCGGCGACCATATTTCCGACCTATACGAGACTTTCAATAACTTAAGAAGACCTAACCTTAAGTTAAATCCAGAGAAGTGTGTGTTCGGAGTTTCATCTGGAAAGCATTCTTGGTTTCTTAGTTTCGGCTAGAGGAATTGAAGCAAATCCAAGAAAAATTTCGGCCATCAACCAGATGCGCCCTCCGACCACAAAGAAAGAAGTCCAAAAACAAATCAGTTGTATGGCAGCACTAAGTCGTTTCATAGCACGGTTAGGTGAGAAGGGACTCCCTTTCTTTAAACTCCTTGGAAACACGGAAGTTTCGGGTGTACTAAAGAGGTAGACGATGCCTTTGAAGAACTTAAGAAGTACCTTACGAGTGCCTCGATCTTAGTCACTCCGAGATCAGGGGAGATATTACTGATTTACATAGCTGCAACATCGCAAACAGTTAGTGGTGTACTGGTCGTTGAATGTGAAAACATCCAACGACCGGTTTATTATGTAAGCGAAGTCTTACATGGACCAAATGAACTATATCCACAGGTACAAAAGCTGCTCTATGGTCTCCTTATAGCTTCAAGGAAACTAAGGCATTACTTTCAGGCCCACAAAGTGGTCGTACCAACCAGATATCCCTTGGGTCAAGTCCTTGGAAACAGGGAATCATCAGGACGAATAGTAAAATGGGTGGTCGAGCTTGGGACGTTCGACCTCCATTTTGTCTCACGAACAACAATCGAGTCCCAGGTAATAGTAGAATTCATTGCCGAATGAACAAACGCCGAACCCACCCAAGGGCCCGAGTACGAACACCACTACGAGTGGACAATGTACTTTGATGGTTCCTTGATGCTCAAAGGCTCAGCGACTGGAGTTGTCTTGATATCCCCTACTGGCGAACACATCAAGTACACCATCCACTTAAACTTTTCTGCTACCAACAATATGGCGGAATACGAAGGTTTACTGGCAGGACTTCGAGCAGCTCGTTCGCTCAAGATTCGCAGATTACTAGTGAAGGGCGATACTCAACTAGTAGTGAATCTAGTCGGGAAAGAGTATCAATACTCAAGTACCAAGATGTCGTCTTATATGGCGAAAGTACGGAAACTTAAAAAAGCACTTATTCGGTTTTCAGATCCAACACGTTCCTAGGAATGAATACTTTCTGGCACACTAGTTGGTACGGATGGCCTCCACCATGTCACCTGTCCCACTCAGAGTTTTTCTCGAGCAACTCGATTCACACTCAGTAGTCGAGCTTTCCGACGACATAGATGTTCCACTAGAAGTCGTATAAATCGATCCTAAGAACATGGATACTCCACAGATCATCGATGGTTGGCGCCGTTACGGTCACGGTAGAGATTGGCTGACATCGATCTGCAGTTATCTTCGGCATGACATTATTCCTGGCGATGATGTAGTGGTTGATTGTATCGCACAAAAAGCCAAATCATACACTCTGATCGAAAGTAGCTTGTACAAACGAGGATCTCACGGAGTGTTGATGAGATGCATATCTCAAACAGATGGCATTAAGCTGCTATCCGACATTCATGGAGGAGTCTGTGGAGCACATCATTCCTACAGAACGTTGGTCGGTAAAGCCTTCAGGCAAGGACACTTCTGGCCAACTGCCCTTCATGATGTGAAAGATCTTGTGACGAAGTGCGTACAATGTCCATTTCATAGTCGACAAGTACATCAGCCGGCACAAACTTTGCAAACCATACCTCTTTCTTGGGCTTTTGCAACCTAGGGACTAGAAATTCTAAGACCTTTCCCAAGAGCAAACGGGGGCTTTGAATTCCTATTCGTCGTGATTGACACGTTTACCAAATGGATAGAAGCCGAGCCTGTTGTTAAAACAACAATTGAAGCCGCTAAGAAGTTCCTCACAAAAAACATGATCACACGATTTGGCATACCCAGTCGTATAATCACAGACAACAGTACCCAGTTCTCTAGCGGAAATTTTTAGGAATTCTGCGAGGATCTAGGTATCAAGATACATTTTGCTTCTGTCGCTCATCCGCAGAGCAATGGAGAAGTTGAGTGGGCCAATGGAATCATAATACAAGGTATGAAACGCCGAGTATTCGACCAATTAACAACACGGTCAGGAGCTTGGGTTTAAGAACTTCATTATGTGTTATGGGCCGTTCTAACCACGACTAGTCGTGTGACCTGTGAAACTCTATTTTTTCTGGTTTATGGTGTTGAAGCTATGCTTCCTCCAGAACTGCAAATAGGCTCTGCTCGAACTGACTGTTTCAATGAGAATGATCAGATTCAACGAAGACTCGACGACATCAATTTCCTTGAAGAATGACGAAACCAAGCCCTCATACGATCGACGGTTTACCAACAAGGCATGCAAAGGTACCACAGTCGTAAGGTGCAACCTCGCAGCTTAGCTGTAGGTAATATGATTCTATGACAAATTCAGAATCAAGCTAAACACAATAAACTTTATCCCAAATGGGAAGGTCCTTATACTATGGTCGAAGTCACCCGACCTAGTTCGGTACGACTAGCTATGTCCGACAAGCGTGTTTTGTCCAACTCTTAGAATATTGACCAATTACGTAAGTTCTTATCATCTGGTTTTATACTATCATTGCCTAATTGGTCCGAGAAGAACAAATTCTCTCTGATATGCTTTCTGAGGATCTCTATTACTCTATGGCTACGACTTGCTAGTCAAATGCCATAAGGGTCCTAATCGTGACCATTCAGACAATGGTTCTCACGCGCAATCTACACTCTTTTCTTAAAGAAATATACGAGTAACCGGAGCATTGCACATGCAACCTCATATAATACTTTACATGCTATGGATTTTGGGGACTACATTTCTTACCTTCAACAATCTGTTCCACTCCTGTTTTGGCTACTGGTCGGGACATGGAAAGGCTCCTAGTCGAAGTCTCTCCTTCTCTGCACGTGGTATTGCCCACTGGAAGGAGCTTCCTAGCGACGGTCTATTTCTTACGATCCTCGCTGCTAGTCGGAACCTCAGCAAGAACACGTTTTGCGAGGTACTTTTCATGTCTTCAGTTTTTAACACCCCTTACGACCAGTTTTGGATATGAAATATAAACAAGTTCACTTGTCATTTTTTGTATACATATTTGCATTCTTTTCTTATCAATCAATATAAGTCTTGTCCATCTTCCATCCACATAAGGTACTACATGATTATGGAAATGACCTAAGACTAGTCAAAACCACACGCTGGTTCCGGCCACATTGATTTCCTAGTGATACTTAGATCATTTTTATAACATAATCAGCATATGCTTTGTACCGTGGTCGTAGCTATTGCTCATATTCTTGGTTTACTACTCTTTAGTAAAGTTCTTCTACTAACACAAGCAGTTGGGGGCTAGAAAATATATGATTATTTGGCAAATTTAGGATGACAAAACAAAGACTTCATTGATGATAAAAAGGTAAGTTTTATTTACAACAGTCAAAATATTAGATTCTTTTACTTCTCGGAGCCGCTAGACTTATCGCTGCGTGGAGACCCAACCTCCATTTCCTATGCAACCTTAAGTCCGAGAGGCGCCATTTCCTCGAACACTCTAGTTGCTTCTACTCACGAGCAGTTGAAGTCATCCTTAACAGCTTGAAGATTTATAGAAAGGTCGGAGACTTTTAGTTTTGCCAAAGTAAAACTAACTCCATTCTTGACAGCATTAAACAAGGTTTGCGCATGGTTCTCCCGAGCTGTTTTGAGAACACCCCTGAGGTCTTCGAGCTGTTGGCCAAGGTAGTTGATCTTCTCTGTGGTAGATAATAAAAGACCATATGTCTTCATAGTCGTAACCCCTAAGGCTCACAACCTCTGTGGTCGTAAGGATTCCAGATGTTATATCGTGGATACCCTAGTCGGATGAGGTCATGTACCTAGTTCCTGACCAGATGACTGCTCGTAGAAGCAATGAACTAGCATCCAGATCTGACTCTCACCGTGTGATGAATGGAACACATGTCATGTTTGTTCCATTCCACGCGATATTTCATAATCCAGACACTGACAACAACTACACTACGATTAAGTGTCTCACGGACACACAACTGTAGAATGGTTGTTGCTTCATCAACCGTTGCCTCGCTCTGACCAGTCGCGATGCTTCCAACATGTGCCACCTCCAGGAGTAACTACCACCACTTCGTCAACTACTTAAAGAAGAACACAAGCGGTAGAAGAGGTGGATCCGGAAGATTGACGGACAATCGGATTGTAATACCATAACAAGCATTACGCTTCAGTGTAATTAGGATTAGTCTACTGTCTAGCCGAAGGCATCCCTTGTAATGGCCAGTTCATAGCAATAAAGAGCAACTCCATTCTCTCCCAAGAACTCTTTGTCATTTTCCTCTATTTATTTCGTAAGATCGGTGACTTAATCGTCGACACAAATATTTTTGGATAGTTTATCCAATTGGAAAATTTGGGTGGAAAGCCTAGTATAAGGGGGCAATCCTTCACCATTTGTGTTTGGAGGTTTATCCTAAACTTGAGAATTGATGAATCAAAATACAAATTTGACTTTTAGTACAAGATAAAAATGCTTTGGAACTTAGTAAGAGTATTTCAACAGGAAAATATAGCTTTGTGCAAAGCAGCCATATAAACCTTCCTTTGACATTATCTTGCATGCATTATATCTGTTATCGGGTGTAACTTGCGGAGTACATTCATATGTACTCACCTTGCTTAATAAAGTGTTGATCATGATAAGAGTATTACAAGGAGAACGAAAACATGGATGATTAGGCTACGCCCCCAAACGATTACCTATGGCGAATCGTGTGGTCTACCTTAATACTTTTGCTTCCGATGTATCTTACTTTTTGTATTATGTTCCTTTTGTAACACACTTAAGTATTATGAATGAATCGCATATTATGATTATGCTACCATATTTTGTTTGGCTGTGTACACTAGTTACTAATCGTGGGACAAGTATGGAATACACAGATAATCCAGGATTCTTCGTTCTCAGGTTCGACAGGGGCGGTGCGACTACGGCTTCCCAGGGCGACGGTGGTTCAGGGTGAGAAAGCAGGGGGGCGAGGCGGCTATTTAAAGGTGGCGGAGGGGAGGAGACCAAAGCAAACACGGAGGTAGAGACGGAGTCCAGGACGAAGACGACACGGCTTCGGCGACTAACGGGTGGGACCGGGCTGAAGCAAGAGCGAAAGCAAGGTGGGCTGCGCGTGGGTGAGAGCGAGAATGGGCCAGGCGAAGTTGGGCTGTGGGCGTGGGGAAAGAAAGGAGATGGGCTGAGGAAAAAAGAAATCGTCCCAAATGAATTTCTGAAAATTCAAAAGACTTTTGAATTTTAGAAAAGCGATTAAATCTAAAGGAGCTCAAAGAAATAACAAATAAACTATAAAAATTTCTATAAATACTCTGGAACTCAAGGAACTAAAATTAAAAAAATTAATTTAATTGAAGTTTGGTTTATTCACATAAAATAGTTTTAATTTCTAAAAATTCAAATTCAGCTTTGAATTAGCCAAGAAAATTCAAAAAGTTACTTTTATTTTTAAAGGCTCCAAAATTTGGGTTGTTACACTAGATGTCGCTGCTACCCTTTGTCGCAGTGCTGGCTGCCGCACCACAGCTCTAGGTGAGACCTCATGAACCCGACTGTTGCTGTCATCCCCAAATTGGCGAAGAATGAGAGAGGATGGGGAGAGGGAAACTCTCCCTTCCCCGTGACACCAGCCTTCTCTGCCGCCAACATCTTCCCGTCCTCGTGCAGATCCTAGCTGGACATAAGGCTAAGCCTCCCCAACGGCTCGACTGCGCCACAACGAGGGCACCACCGCACCCTGGGGAGGTTGGGGAAGGAGGGGAGGGAGGGGGCCAGTACTAGTAAACCGATCGTGCTTGTGGTGACGAGATGTATGGAGATCTAGGGCACACGGCTACCCGAGGGCGGCGACAGCGGTGCGAAAGGTAGGAGAAGGGAGTGGGAGAGGCGGGGACGACAGGTAAGGAGATGGGAAGGAGGCGAGGAAGACCGGCAAGTGGAACGAAGCAGCGTGGCGCTGGCTGTAGTGTGGGAGAGAGGGAGAGGAGAGAGCCGGGGGCAACGGAGGTGGCGAGGACGGCGACGTGGAAGGGGAAGAGGAGGGTGGTGTAGGCGAGGGCGAAGCGAGGTGGTGAGGCGGTGACCTCTGTGAGGGGAATGAGAGGGGCTAGGGTTTGGGGTACGCGATGCGCAATCAACACCCTATGCAAGATCGGACGGCCACAAGTGTGCAAGATTTCAACATAATTTCACAAAACAACGAGGGTTTTTTATGTAAAATAATCGAATGCAAAAACTAAAGGCCATTGACTCATTCGAGCCCTCACTGGAATTTCAAAAAACACGATGCCTTTTTCCTCAAAAGCGACGACATGCTGGCTCCTAGGGCCCACAGGATCTTTCCATGGTTATGCACGTTGTCCAGCGATCAGGGCCATTTGAATCGACCATGCATGCATAGGATCGAGTCGTTGAAGGATCTAGACCCGCCATTATGAGTTAATGGAGTATTTTGGTGATTAATGATAAATCTATTTATGAGACTAACATTTCTATTGTTATATCTAGTGTGTAGTCTCATTTGGATATAAAGGTAAAATTCAACGAGGTATGTATTTGACATCATATTTCTTATATATTGTTGCATTCCTCGGATCCAAAATATAGATTGAACTCCACCATAAGTTTAACTTGAATATGTGCATATGTTCTTATTACACATTTGTGTATGCACACATTTAGGGGGAGTTCACTCTATATTTTGTGGTTTTATTAGTATTGATCTATATTCCGTTCTCCACATATATTTGGGATCTTTACTTTGAAACATATCCTTGTGTATATAAAACTTGTGTAGTTCGTATATACTCATTTGTTCTCTCATTTATCTACATTCAATTTATGTGCAATTGAAGTGGTTATCATCAATTACCAAAGAGGTAAAGATTGAAGTATCTTGTCCCACCATTATGAGTTAATGGTATGGTGTGGTAATTAATGATAATCATATTGTGGAACTAATATTTTTCATGAGTTGGATGAATAGGTTATGTTTCAGGGTAATGAAGATTTGAGATGACATCATGAGTTGATCGTCATCAAGTCAAGGTTCAAGAAGAGGATGCATCATGTGTTAATGCATATCAAGATTTCGAAGATGAGATGATCATGAGTTAATCATCAAGTCAAGAGAAGACCCATCATGTATTGATGGAGGTCAAGTAAAGGATGCATCATGGATTGATGCACATCAAGACAATGACCCGGACTTGAAGTGAATATATGTGTTATTGAGCTTCAAGAAGATGCTCAAGGCAAAGGTATAACTAGCTAGGGCTAAGGATGTGTTCCTAGTCTTTTACCGGTCTTGGTGTTTGGTTGGAAGACCGGGTTGCTAGTATAGGTTTGCCGTACTATTAAGAGGGGTCTTGTCTAGTAGCTTGAGTCTCATCATATATTGATAGCTCAATCTCGCTTACTCTTGCTCACCGTGGCATGATGCTATTATTTGCAAATGTGTTTTGCAAATAGTCGAGACTCATGCATTTAATCCTTGTAACATGTGACTATACTTTGCAAATGGTTGAAGTCCATATACCTACTTCTTGTGGCATGATCTATGTTTGCAAATATATTTTGTAAATTGTTGGGATTCATGCATTTTACTTTGGCATGGTCTAAGATTGCTTGTTGCTATTTCTTTGGACTTAGACCATGGTAGTGGCTCTTTGGTGTTGTGCTTTTGATTTGATCAAATGTGTTTGACACCAATCAAATAGGTGGGTTGTGTAGCCCTCTGAATAAGCTTTCTAAAGAGCCCAAGATTACTCAATTCCGACATCGGAGTCAAAAGTTATGACATTTTTACCGAGTGTCGTCTGTGCTGAAATTGGACTGCGGTAGTACCGTCCGAGAAGAGAGGTACTACCGCATAACGGTAGTACCGCCCATTGCATTGCGATACCACCGCATCAAAAAATTTAACGGCTAATTTTTGAGCATTCAATGCACCATTTTTGACCGTTGAGCAAAAATCGGTATTACCGGCCTTTGTACTGCGGTACTACCGCATTTTTGCTGAGTTTGCTGTTTTCTGCTCCCAACGGCTAGTTTTTGTTGTGGAGGCTATAAATACCCCCTTGGTCGGTTGAGAGATATTCTTTGGCATCCTATTTCACTCACTTGAGCTAGTATGAGGTTCTCCTCTCAATTATGCATGTGTTGCACCTTGTGAGTAAGGAGAGAGGTCTCTAGTTGCATGTGTTGCATATAGAGCTAGATTTCATATCCATTTAAGCATGTGCATTCGTTGCACGTGGTGAGAGTCAAGTAAGGGGTTTGGCTTGTTACTCTTAGTGTTTGCCGACACCTAGACGGCGTAGAGGCGTCGTGGACTGGTGATCTTTTCAAGAAGCTTGTGAGAAGACCCGGCGTGTTGTGAAGGTTGGAGCTCACCTACTCGGAGCGGGAAAAAGCTACTACTAGTGGAATTGAGGTGTTTGGCTTAATTCGTGGAGCCGGTCCAATCAATTTGGGCTCACACACCTCAACGTGGATTAGGGGAGACCAACAAACCTCCGAACACCACGGTAAAATATCATTGTGTCATTATGGTTTATTTTATTTTGTTTTACTTTGTGCAATTTACATTCCTTGCATTAAATTGATTTCATGTCTTTGAATGATTGCCATCGTTATCAATAGTACATGTTGTTAGTGCACTTAGTAAAGAGTAGTTGATTTAAGTTTTAATTATTCAAAACCGAATTGATTTATAATTTCGCATAAAACTCAATTTTAGCCAAACGATTTTAAAACCGCATATTCACCTCCACTCTAGTCGGCCTTCTCGATCTTACAGTCGTTCGTTCACACTCCATCTATAGGGAAGGAGACAGGAGGACTAGTGGGAGCCCTGATCCCTATAGTTAATGAAGTCCTTTATATATTTCTTAGTTTTCTCTTGTAGAATAGCAAAATATTTATAGTTAACATCTCTCAATATTTAGTTATTAATATATGATTATCTAGTTAAAATATTTCTTGCTCGTTCATGGCCGTCTCGCATATTCAAAGAAGCTCGAGTTGCCGTAAAAAATTTCATACGTATATTAATTGTCCCATCAAATCTTGCAAGGCTGTGCGACAAAGATTCAGATGACATAAGATTCTTCCGGGCGAAGTGACGTCCCCGACGGGCCGGCACCTGAAGCTAGGCAAAAGCTGCACGTAATCGTTGCATCCATGAGCCAGTGGACTGGACTTGTTGCATGTCGCAACAACTTGCGAGGGCAGCGACGATGATCACTTGACATGAATAGTCATGGAATTGGTAATTGGGATACACTAGATTTGGATTTGGGGAAGAATTAGAGGGGAATTTGGGAGGGATCAGGAAGAGGAGGGGTGACAGGGAGAAGAACAGGCAGGAAATACGAGGAAAAGCCTTTCGGTTCAGTTTCGATACTTTCATCCGAACTTGGTTTTCATTTCAGGGTGTGTTTGAATAGAGGGACAGAGTTGAACGGGATAGTTCAGTTCAATAAATGAGTCTATATAAGTGTTTGGTTGGTTGAATCATATCAAATGATCTCGGATGAGATGTTTCAAATTAGAAGAGTATTCCACTTTTATATGGTATAATCTCATTCGATAAAATCGGCTGAACCACACGGTTCACTCTCACTCTCGCCTCGACGCCACCACCGAGCTAGCACACCACCTGACCACCCTTGCCCAATTGCCGCCCCGACAACCTATGTTGCACTGTCGAACGTCGCCTCCCTCCCCATCTTCATTCTTTCTCCCTAAGCTCGCCTCAAGCCGCGTCGCCACTCAAGCCCCCGCACAGCCACCGCACCTCGTCAAGTCACACCGCCGCTCCAACGAAGCCTAGCCCGCGTCGTCGTGCCAGTGACCGCGCCGGCTTTTAACGCAGAGATGCTACAGTGCATAAAAATTAGGAGTAATATCAACCGCCCAATCGAAAAAGGAAGAAAATCAACTGCTACCGTGTTTGTGTTTGTCACTTACAGTGCCGTTGCAGCACTTCTCAACTGTTGCTACGGTACTACAACATAGCACTATTTACATAACATTAATCGTTGTTCACACAATGTCCTCTGCATTTACACAGGGTATCCGGATCCGTAGTAAGACTGCTTCGATTTTCTAATGCTTGCGCACAGCCTCCTTTTCTTACCGAGACAAAACGTATGCGCACTACTGTTCACCATATATATATATATATATATATATATATATATATATATATATGCAAATAAATTAAAAACGATTTGCCCCGCCGATGGCTCTCGTACAAAATGTTACACACAAATTATTCTCTCTTCTTTTTTTTTACCAAGACCAGCCAAAGTGCACACCATACATCGGCGGGGCCGTTGTCATCGACAGCAGGAAACACGTATCTCTAGACAGGGGGCAGGTAGACAGAGACGGACTCTACTTTTATTTTAATTTCTAGTAGATTAGTCTTAATTTCGAGTGCACAGTTATTTTTTCGGCTACCAGGGGCGGATCAGGGGCAGCCGGGGCGCCTACCGACCGTACCCCTAGCATATTCGGGAGTTTTGGGCTCATACGGTTTTATTTATTACGGTACTAATAGTAATTTCAGTCATCTTTATACGTAGATATCAAAAATAGCATTTTCTACTGTGCCACAGGGGACCAGCGTAACATCTATTTTTCAGTAAATAAATAGTAACTTCAGAATTTGTTTCTTGAATTCAAAAGCTCACAAAAAATTTCAAAAGTTCTGGTTTCAAATATCAAATTCTTCAAATTTCAAACCCCTCTCTCCTCTCTCCTCTCTCTATCCCCCTCTCTCTATTCTCTCTCCACCGTCTCTCTCCTCTACAACCAACGCACGCGCTTGGCTTCCCCGCGCCCGCTCGTCAGCGCCTCGGCGCCGTGCCCGCGCACAACTCCCGACGCCCTACTCTGTCCCGTCCCGGCTCTCCGCACACGCCGCTCCTATCCTGTCTTGGCTTCGCCACTTCCGCAGCGCATCACCGACGTCAGCCCGCATCCTCGCGTCAACGCGCGCCTGAAGCCGCCTGGCAGTGTTGCGTCGCATCGCTGTCTTGACTCCCCTTCTCACCTCCTTCCCCCTCGGTAAGCATCTCCAGAGAAAATCGACGAAGCCGAGCTCTAGTTTTCCGACGACTTGCCGTTCCGGTGAAGCTCTCGCCGTGCCGTCTCCGTCACAAGGTGTTCCAGGGCACGAGAAAGAAATCCCCCAAGCTAATTGGGTCTTGGTCCACCAAGCGCCTGGATTTGGCTTTCTTCTTTGCCTCCGTCCGAACCCTTTCCCACCGCCGATCTCCTTCGCCCGTCCACCTCCGGACACATTCTTGGCTTGGTGAGCTCCCTTGGCCTCCTCCTAGCCGGTGCTCCCACACTCTTTTGCCAAGGATCGCCGAAGCCCCGTCGCCGTTCTTGGCCGAACCGCCGCCGCCGCCTCCGGTTGTCGCGCCTCCGCTCCGGCGATTCTCCAGTGTCTCCACCGCCGTCACCGGCTCCGCCTAGGCGAGGGCGACCCATTTTTCCCCTTCCCCAGCGCCGCCGCCCCTCCCTCCGTCGGCGACGCGCCGCCCCGGCCTCCCCCTCGGCTCTGTTTTTCACGGAAGAGTCGACACTGCAGCGCGTTTTGTTGGCAAATACTGTAGCGAGTTAGGGCTAATCAGCGTTTAGCCGGTTGCTAATGATGTTTTATTTACCATGTGTGTTCATTCTTTGTGTGGGCGGTAAAAGTATGACTATTTTAATCAACCAGTTTCCTTCTCTCGAGATCGATAGGTGGGCGCTTGATGGCACTATTTCCGTGGACCCATGTCTTGGCTCTAGCGTGGACTCGGTCCACACCTTTGCTCGCATGCGCTGTGACACTATGCGCTTGAAAGATCTAGACCCGCCATTATGAGTTAATGGAGTGTTTTGGTGATTAATGACAAATCTAATTGTGAGACTAACAATTCTATTGCTATATCTAGTGTGTAGTCTCATTTGGATATAAAGGTGAAATTCAACGAGGTATGCATTTGACTTGCACTCTTTTATATTGTTGCATTCCTCGGATCCAAAATATAGGTTGAACTCCACCATAAGTTAATCTTGAATATGTGCATATGTTTCTATTTACATATATGTGTATGCATACATTTAGGGGGAGCTCATTCTATATTTTGTGGTTTCATTTGTATTGATCCATATTCTCTTTACCATATATATTTGGGATCTTTACTTTGAAACATATCCGTTTGAGTATACAAAACTTGTGTAGTCTTTGTATACTTATGTTTTGAGTATATAAAACTTGTGTAGTTCATGTATACTCATGTTTAGAATATATAAAACTTGTGTAGTTTTGTATATTTATGATTTGAGTATATAAAACTTATGTAGTTCTCGTATACTCAAGTTTTGAGTATGTAGAACTTGTGTAGTTCTCGCATACTCATGTTGTGAGTATATATATGACTTGTGTAGTTTATATATACTCATAACGTATTACTTTTATCAATTCAAATTTATGTGTGATTGAAATGGTTATCATTAATTACCAAAGAGGGAAAGATAGAGATATCTTGTCCCACCATTATGAGTTAATTGTATGGTGTGGTAATTAATGATAATCATATTGTGGAACTAACTTTTTTCATAAGTTGGATTTATAGGTTATGTTCCAGGATGATGAAGACTTGGGATGATCATGAGTTGATCATCAAGTCTAGATTCAAGTGAAGGATGCATCATGTGTTGATGCATATGAAGAGCTTGAAGAAATGAGAATCATCGTGTGTCGATAATGATTAAAGAAAAGACCCATCATGTGTTGATGGAGGTCAAGTAAAGAAATGCATCATATGTTGATGCATGTCAAGACTCAGGATGAATAAATCATCAAGACTCAGGATGAATAAATCATCATGTGTTGATAATGTTCAATACAAGATCCCGAAGTGAAGAATGCATCATGAGTTGATGCATGTTTAAGAGAAGAACTTGAAGAAAAAGAGATCATCATGTGTTGATGATTGTCAAAGTTAAGGACCCGGACTTAAAGTGTTGATGTACGTCATCAAGTTTCAAGAAGATACAAGGCAAAGGTATGACTAGCTAGGGCTAAGGATGTGTTCCTAATCTTTTACCGGTCTTGGTGTTTGGTTGGAAGACCGGATTGCTAGTATAGGATTGTCGTATTATTAAGAGGGGTCTTGACTAGTAGTATGAGTTAGTCATGTGTTGATAGCTCATTGTGTTTGCTCTAGCTCATCCATGCATGGAGCTATTATTTGCTAATGTGTTTTGCAAAGGAATGGACAGGCTAAAGGTGAGTTCTTCAATCCTAGATCTGGCGCAATTACTCCGGTTGTTTGTGGAGCTACTTCGATTAGTGTTGTTCTTAGAGTAATGGTTGGTGTTATTTTGCATGTAGGTATATCACAGTGGTGATTTCTTTGTTACTCGATTTAGCAATGGATAATTTGGACAAGCTAGCTGTTAGGTTCCATTTCAGTGGGGATTTCTTTGATGATGGGAAGAGATTGCATTATTGCGGAGGAAGAGACGGCATGTCTTACATAGATCGGGATAAGTTGTCGCTACCGGAGGTCCAAGGCTATTTGAAGGACCATTGTGAGGATGTGGAGTTGGTACTCATGCACTGGCAGTTTCCTGGGAAAGCATTGAAGACTGGATTGAGGGCGCTAACAAATGATGAGGACCGCGCACCATGGTCGATCAGATCACCGATGGGGTGTTGTGGATATATTTGTTGAGGCAGTGGGAGTTGATGATGATGTTGGCTCAGATGGTGATGGTGTTGGTGACAAAGGAGATGAAGACAGTGATTGGGAAGATGAGAGTGAAGCTTGGATGCACACAGATGATGATGAGGAATTAGATGCTTCCAAGGAGGTGGAGGTGATTGAGGTGTCACCAGCCGATATTGCAAAGGATATTGCGTGCAAGCGGAAGTTCTACAATACATTGCCTGATATGAAGGGGAAGGCAAAGGCTGACTACAAGACTTGCAGTGACTACAGAAAGAGGTACAAGGCTGGGCATTTGGTGGCCATTGATGAGTCAAGGGGACAAGGAGGAGACGATGACAGTGACACTTCTTACTTTTCTGAGAGTGAGGAAGAGGACAGCTATGAGGAAGGTGGCAGTGATGGTGAGCTTCTGAGGAGGAAACCCAAGTACCCTAGGTATGACCCCAAAGCAAGTCTCCCTACTTTTAGCTTGGGCATGGGTTTTAGCTGCAAGGGGGACTTCATTCAAGCTGTTAGGCAGTATGGAGTAGAGAGGAGACATGTTATTAATTTTTGCAAGAATGACAACAAAAGGGTTAGGGCTCAATGTGAGTGGGCCAAATGTCCTTGGTTTATCTTGTTGTCAAATAACAGTAGGACATAAGGATGGATAGTGAGTAGTTTCAAGGATGAGCACACATGCCCCCCAAGAAGGGACAACAAACTTGTCACTTCCAGGAGAATAGCTGAAAAGTTTGAGAGTGCCATAATGGGAAACCCAACCTGGAAGCTTGAGCACTTGAAGCAAACAGTACAAGAACAAATGCATGCAGATGTGAGCATAGCTAAGTGCAAAAGAGCTAAGTCCATTGTAATGCAGAAGGTATTAGACTCCAAGAAGGGAGAGTATGGTAGGGTCTTTGACTACCAAATGGAGCTTCTTAGGAGCAATCCAGTAGCACAAGAGTGGTTAAGTCGCATCCAGATGCCCCGTGTCGTTTTTCACGAATGTATATTTGTTTGGATGCTTGCAAAAGAGGTTTCTTAGTCGGGTGTAGGAAAGTGATAGGTTTAGATGGTTGTTTCTTCAAAGGTCCAACCAATGGGGAGCTAATTTGTGCAATGGGAAGAGATGCAAACAATCAGATGTACCCCATAGCATGGGCTGTGGTAGAGAAGGAAACTAATGAGTCATGGGACTGGTTCTGTGGGATTTTCTTCAAAGATATAGAAATTGGAGATGGCGAAGGATGGGTAATCATCTCGGATCAATGTAAAGTAAGTCACATTAGTGTTTATTCATCCAATTTGTCATATGCGTGACTTAACTTCGCTTGTTTGTTGCGGGGCCTACTAAATGTTTGTTCAAGATTGGGTACCCAAGGTGAGCATAGGATGTGTGCAAGACACATCTATGCCAACTTCAGGAAGACTTACAAGAACAAGGCTTGGCAGAAGAAGTTACGTTGTGTGCCAAATCTCCATGTGTCAATCTTTTCAACTACCATTGGGCAAGGCTTGCAAAGGATACCCTCAAGGTGCTAATGCAATCATGAGGACAGATCCACAACATTGGAGCAGGGCATGGTTCAAGTTGGGATCATGCTGTGAATCTGTGGACAACAACATGTGTGAATCATTCAATCATACCATAGTTGAGTCAAGATACCTCCCTATCATCAGCATGTTTGAGTGGATAAGGAGGAAAGTGATGGTTAGAATCCATACCAACAAAAGCAAGGCGAGAGAAGTGGACAGTGTGACATGCCCCAATATTCGAAGAAAATGAAGGTCTACATCAATGAGTCGGTTTTACGTCATCTTTGTGTACAATGGTCGAATGGTTTTGAGGTCACACATAGAGATCATAGGTTCTCGGTGAACTTGGATAGTAGAACTTGTTCATGCAGATATTGGCAATCGCTCTGGTTTGCCTTGCCCACATGCCATTGCATGCATCAATTGGAGGAGCAGTTCCCTTGATGACTACATAGCACCATGTTACTCCATTGCAGAGTACAACAAGACTTATGAACACTGCTTGCAACCTGTTGAGGGCATGACTTGTTGGCCCACATCGGAGAGACCAAGACCAAGGCAACCAAATATGGAGAAAATGCGGGAGGCCAAAGAAAGATAGGAAGAGAGAGAAAGATGAGAAGCCTAAAGGAGTAAGACTGCCCAAGATTGGCACAATCATTAGGTGCGAGCTTTGCAAAGGAATTGGCCATAACAGTCTAATCGTGAGAGGAGACATGGCCAATCGAGCAAACATCGAGCCCACCAGATCAACAAGGTCATTGTGCAAGTGTTGGCAATTCTACACCAACTGTCCTGTTCTCAGTACAAAATTCATTCCTTCATTTCATGCATTTCCTAAGTTGGTACAAAATTACATAGTTTAAGCACCTTTCACATTGCAGTTGTGATTCCTCCACCACAACAGAGTGTTCTAGCATGACCAAGAGAAAGACCAGTCTAATTCAAGGAACACACCACCTCCATCCAAAAAGAGTTGCACTGGGGTAGGAGTATTGTACTCAGAGAGGACAGGCACAACTATTCAGAATGTAGGTGCATTCCAAAATTTCCATATCTTCATTTATATTCTTTGCACTTGCAAACTACAAACCTCTAACTCAACATGGTGGTTCACATACTGGTATGCTAGATCGAGGATCATCAAAACCTCTCGCATCGCTAAAGTCACTACACAACATGGTGGTTCTGGCACTATGAACTTGGAGGCAAGTGTGGCGTCTGCGAGTGCAAAATCAAGTGTGAACATCCAGGTAACTTCGGGTTCTGCCTCTGGTCAAGCTGCAGCCCAAGAACCAGCCTTTCAAAATAGGAAGAAGTTGAATCCAACCAAGAAGAAGCAAAGTTATAGTTCAAAGCTTGCAAAGCTTTTGGAAAAATGTGACTATTTTAATCAACCAGTTTCCTTCTCTGAGACTGATAGGTGGGCGCCGCAGTGGCACTGTTTCCCGTGGACCCGTGCGCGTCTACACGTGGACTCGGTCCACACACTGTTCTGTGCGTCTGTGACACTTGTGTGCTTGAAAGATCTAGACCCGCCATTATGAGTTAATGGAGTGTTTTGGTTATTAATGACAAATCTAATTGTGAGACTAACAATTCTATTGCTATATCTAGTGTGTAGTCTCATTTGGATATAAAGGTGAAATTCAACGAGGTATGCATTTGACTTACACTCTTTTATATTGTTATATTCCTCGGATCCAAAATATAGGTTGAACTCCATCATAAGTTAATCTTGAATATGTGCATATGTTTCTATTTACATATATGTGTATGCATACATTTAGGGGGAGCTCATTCTATATTTTGTGGTTTCATTTGTATTGATCCATATTCTCTTTACCATATATATTTGGGATCTTTGGGTCTTGACTAGTAGTATGAGTTAGTCATGTGTTGATAGCTCATTGTGTTTGCTCTAGTTCATCCATGCATGGAGCTATTATTTGTGAATGTGTTTTACAAATGAATGATGCCCATGCATTTAATCTTTATCATGAGATGATGAAGACTTGGGATGATCATGAGTTTATCATCAAGTCTAGATTCAAGTGAAGGATGCATTATGTGTTGATGCATATGAAGAGCTTGAAGAAATGAGAATCATCGTGTGTCGATAATGATTAAAGAAAAGACCCATCATGTGTTGATGGAGGTCAAGTGAAGAAATGCATCATGTGTTGATGCATGTCAAGACTCAGGATGAAGAAATCATCATGTGTTGATAATGTTCAAGACAAGATCCCGAAGTGAAGAATGCATCATGAGTTGATGCATGTTCAAGAGAAGAAGTTGAAGAAAAAGAGATCATCGTGTGTTGATGATTGTCAAAGTTAAGGACCCGGACTTAAAGTGTTGATGTGCGTCATCAAGTTTCAAGAAGATACAAGGCAAAGGTATGACTAGCTAGGGCTAAGGATGTGTTCCTAATCTTTTACCGGTCTTGGTGTTTGGTTGGAAGACCGGATTGCTAGTATAGGATTGTCGTACTATTAAGAGGGGTCTTGACTAGTAGTATGAGTTAGTCATGTGTTGATAGCTCATTGTGTTTGCTCTAGCTCATCCATGCATGGAGCTATTATTTGCTAATGTGTTTTGCAAAGGAATAAGTCCATTCTTCGTCCCCCAACTATACCCGATGATTAATTTTGGTCCCTGAACTTAAATACCGGATATAACGCACCTCAAACTTTCCATACCGAGCAAATCGTGTCCCTCCGTGCGTCTGACGGCGGTTTGGGCCGGCGTGGCATCCACGCTGGCCGTGAGTCGGCCTCGCCGACGACTGATTGGGTCATATGCTGCGATCTTGATCGCCCTCGTGACTCGGTCGCTCTCTCTCCTCTCGCTCACTCGCTCTCGCTCTCCTCTCTCGCGGCTAGGGTTTGTTGGCGGTGGCGACTAGGGTTCGAGTTTGGATGCGGTGGTGAACAAGCGAGGGCTAAAGGTGAGTTCTTCAATCCTAGATCTGGCGCAATTACTCGGTTGTTTGTGGAGCTACTTGATTAGTGTTGTTCTTAGAGTAATGGTTGGTGTTATTTTGCATGTAGGTATATCACGTGGTGATTTCTTGCAGTTACTCCGATTTAGCAATGGATAATTTGGACAAGCTAGTCGTTAGGTTCCATTTGGTGGGGATTTCTTTGATGATGGGAAGAGATTGCATTATTGCGGAGGAAGAGGCGGCATGTCTTACATAGATCGGGATAAGTTGTCGCATGGGAGGTCAAGGCTATTTGAAGGACCATTGTGAGGATGTGGAGTTGGTACTCATGCTTTGGCGGTTTCTGGGAAAGCATTGAAGGGCTGGATTGAGCGCTAACAAATGATGAGGACGCTGGACCATGGTGTTGTATCACCGATGGGGTGTTGTGGATATATTTGTTGAGGTGGGAGTTGATGATGATGTTGGCTCGGATGGTGATGGTGTTGGTGACAAAGGAGATGAAGGCGGTGATTGGGAAGATGAGAGTGAAGCTTGGATGCACCACAGGATGATGATGAGGAATTAGATGCTTCCAAGGAGGTGGAGGTGATTGAGGTGTCACCACCGATATTGCAAAGGATATTGCGTGCAGCGGAAGTTCTACAATACATTGCACGATATGAAGGGGAAGGCAAAGGTGACTACAAGACTTGCGGTGACTACAGTAAAGAGGTACAATTTGGGCATTTGGTGGCCATTGATGAGTCAAGGGGACAAGGAGGAGACGATGACGATGACACTTCTTACTTTTCTCGAGAGTGAGGAAGAGGACGACTATGAGGAAGGTGGCGGTGATGGTGAGCTTCGAGGAGGAAACCCAAGTACCCTAGGTATGACCCCAAAGCAAGTCTCCTACTTTTAGCTTGGGCATGGGTTTTAGGCTGCAAGGGACTTCATTCAAGGCTTAGGCGGTATGGAGTAGAGAGGAGACATGTTATTAATTTTTGCAAGAATGACAACAAAGGGTTAGGGCTCAATGTGAGTGGGCCAAATGTCCTTGGTTTATCTTGTTGTCAAATAACGATGAGGGACATAAGGATGGATAGTGAGTAGTTTCAAGGATGAGCACACATGCCCCCAAGAAGGGACAACAAACTTGTCACTCTGGGAGAATAGTGAAAAGTTTGAGAGTGCCATAATGGGAAACCCAACACTGAAGCTTGAGCACTTGAAGCAAACAGACAAGAACAAATGCATGCGAGATGTGAGCATAGCTAAGTGCAAAAGAGCTAAGTCCATTGTAATGCTGAAGGTATTAGACTCAAGAAGGGAGAGTATGGTAGGGTCTTTGACTACCAAATGGAGCTTCTTAGGAGCAATCGAGTAACCTGATAGTGGTTAAGTCGCATCCGGATGCCCAGGAATTTGCTTTTTCACGAATGTATATTTGTTTGGATGCTTGCAAAAGAGGTTTCTTAGCCGGGTGTAGGAAAGTGATAGGTTTAGATGGTTGTTTCTTCAAAGGTCCAACCAATGGGGAGCTAATTTGTGCAATGGGAAGAGATGCAAACAATCGGATGTACCCCATAGCATGAAATGTGTGTAGAAAGAAACTAATGAGTCATGGGACTTTGGTTACGTGGGATTTTCTTCAAAGATATAGAAATTGGAGATGGCGAAGGATGGGTAATCATCTCGGATCAACGAAAGTAAGTCACATTAGTGTTTATTCATCCAATTTGTCATATGCGATTACTTAACTTACATTTGTTTGTTGCGGGGCCTACTAAATCTTTATTCGATATTGGGTACCCAAGTCGTGAGCATAGGATGTGTGCAAGACACATCTATGCCAACTTCGGAAGACTTACAAGAACAAGGCTTGGCGAAGAAGTTACAGTTGTGTGCCAAATCTCCATGTGTCAATCTTTTCAACTACCATTGGGCAAGGCTTGCAAAGGATACCCCTGAAGGTGCTAATGCAATCATGAGGACAGATCCACAACATTGGAGCAGGGCATGGTTCAAGTTGGGATCATCTTTGTGAATCTGTGGACAACAACATGTGTGAATCATTCAATCATACCATAGTTGAGTCAAGATACCTCCCTATCATCGGCATGTTTGAGTGGATAAGGAGGAAAGTGATGGTTAGAATCCATACCAACAAAAGCAAGCGGAGAAGTGGACAGTGTGACATGCCCCAATATTACAAGAAAATGAAGGTCTACATCAATGAGTCGGTTTTACGTCATCTTTGTGTACAATGGTCGAGAATGGTTTTGAGGTCACACATAGAGATCATAGGTTCTCAGTGAACTTGGATAGTAGAACTTGTTCATGCAGATATTGGGCTATCTGGTTTGCCTTGCCCACATGCCATTGCATGCATCAATTGGAGGAGCAGTTCCTTGATGACTACATAGCACCATGTTACTCCATTGCAGAGTACAACAAGACTTATGAACACCGCTTGCAACCTGTTGAGGGCATGACTTGTTGGCCCACATCGAGAGACCAAGACCAAGGCAACCAAATATGGAGAAAATGCAGGAGGCCAAAGAAAGATAGGAAGAGAGAAAGATGAGAAGCCTAAAGGAGTAAGACTGTCCAAGATTGGCACAATCATTAGGTGCGAGCTTTGCAAAGGAATTAGCCATAACGAGTCTAAGCTGTGAGAGGAGACATGGCCAATCGGAGCAAACATCGAGCCCACCGGATCAACAAGGTCATTGTGCAAGTGTTGGCAATTCTACACCAAGCGGTCTGTTCCCCACAGTACAAAATTCATTCCTTCATTTCATGCATTTCCTAAGTTGGTACAAAATTACATAGTTTAAGCACCTTTCACATTGCGAGGTTGTGATTCCTCCACCACAACAGAGTCATTCTAGCATGACCAAGAGAAAGACCAGTCTAATTCGGGAACACACCACCTCCATCCAAAAAGAGTTGCCTTTGGGGTAGGAGTATTGTACTCGGAGAGGGCAGGCACAACTATTCGAATGTAGGTGCATTCCAAAATTTCCATATCTTCATTTATATTCTTTGCACTTGCAAACTACAAACCTCTAACTCAACATGGTGGTTACTCACATGACTGGTATGCTAGATCAGGAGGATCATCAAAACCTCACTCTTGCTAAAGTCACTACACAACATGGTGGTTACGGCACTATGAACTTGGAGGCAAGTGTGGGCGTCTGCGAGTGCAAAATCAAGTGTGAACATCCGGGTAACCCGGGTTACGCCTCTGGTCAAGTGCGGCCCAAGAACCAACCTTTCAAAATAGGAAGAAGTGAATCCAACCAAGAAGAAGCAAAGTTATAGTTCAAAGCTTGCAAAGCTTTTGGGTATCCCAACTAATGAGTGATGTTCTAATGGATTTGCGACAGTTATGTTGTTAGTGTTATGTAATCTTTTGAACTTGTGCCTTGTGGGTCGACAGCTATCTGTGTTAGTGTTATGTAATCTTTTCAACTTGTGCCTTGTGGTCCTGCATCTGGCAGCGGTCACTTAGTGTTATGTAATCTTTTCAACTTGTGCCTTGTGGGTCGATAGCATGTTTATTTTCGAGAACCAATCGATATCTTTGTTTATTTATGAGAACCAATCTCATTTGTTTATTTATGAGCACCAATCTCGACTTGCTTATAATTGAACACATGATCCTTGGTTACGTTAGTGTTGATGTTTACATGGATTGAACATCTTACAATGCATTCCAGATTACATTGGGACAATGCATTCTGGTTACATTAGGACAATGCCGGACAATGATTCCGTGTTCTATTGATGTTTACATGGATTGAACAATGCATTCCGAGTTCTCATTGATGTTTACATGGATTGAACATCTTACAATGCATTCTAGTTACATTAGGACAATGCAGACGAGCTTAAAGAGCATCGAACTTGTTTCAATCACTGTCCCCTAGTATCATTTCATCCAGTTTACATTTCATCCGGTATTAGAAAGCCGATTCCGCATAGATTATCTTTGTTAGGTTCAATCATGGTACCTTGTTGACAAGCATCGATATTCTGAGCATCAAGCGAATGGACAATTTCGAGCAACACAGTTCCATTACATAATAGATTGCGCACGAGTTCAATTACATTCCCTAATCGAACTCTAACTACCATCATTGCAAAACAACAAGCAAGACAAAAAGTCTCCTCTCTTTCTCCGGTGTGCTACCCTACCAATGAGTCCAACAAGCGCTACATCCGTTCTCCATGCACGACTCGGCAACACTCAAATCTTGTTCATTGTTACGGTTCCTTAACGCCCTAAGCTCATGGTTCTCCTTCCTCAACGCCCTCATGCATTTAATCTTTGTGGCATGGGATTATAGTTTGCAAATGTGTTTTGCAAATGGTTGAAGTCCATGTACGCCTTGTGCCATGATGCTGGTTTTTGCGAATGTGTTTTGCAAATAGTTGAATCTCATGTTTGATTTCTTGTAGCATGTGATTTAAGTTTGCAAATGTGTTTTGCAAATGGTGTAAGTCCATGTACATTATTCCTTGTCATAAGTATTCTAAAGGTTGGCAAATGTATTTTGCAACCTGTTGAGAATATCATCTTTGAAACCCTGTTGGAAATGCACTCAAATGGGCGAATGTGTTTTGCATTTGAGCGAAAGCAAATGTGTTTTGCTTCTGTGGTCTGGCGGTCAGACCGCCTGTGTGGACCGGTCTGACCGGTGGCAAATCGGTCAGACCGGCCATCTGTTGGCGGTTCGACCGATTTACCCTTGTGTTGATTCTCTGTCCGGAAGTTCCGCCATTGTGAAAATGGAACTACCTGTGTACGGAAGTTCCGGGGTTCGTGCGGAACGTTTATTCCAGCGAGCACCCATTTTGGGACTTAACCGATTTTGCCTCGGGCGGTCAGACCGGCCAGCCTTGGCGGTCTGACAGATTTGGCGGCGGTCAGACCGGCCATTAGATGGCGGTTCGACCGGCCGAAGGCCCAACGGCTAGTTTTATAGCAGTTGGAGGCACAGGCGGTCCGACCGGCCATTAGTTGGCGGTCAAACCGGCCCTATGCAGATTCGAGAGAATCTCCCCCAACGGCTAGTTTTTGTGTGTCTGCTATAAATACTCACCTTGGCCGGTTGGGGATGGTTGCTGGTGTTCTTTGAGTGTTATACTCAATCCTTTGAGCTAAGAGCAAGCATCTCCTCTCTTATGTGCATGTGTTGCACTTGGTGAGCTTGGAGAGTAAACTCTAAGTGCATGTGTTGCCTTAGGTAGTGGATTGTGTATCCACTTGAGCGTTGACACTTGATTAGTTCAAGTGAAGGTTGAGATTTGTTTCTCTTGGTGTTTGCCGACACCTAGACGGCGTGGAGGCGTTGTGCCCGGTGATCTTCTCAAAGAAGCTTGTGAGAAGGTCCGGTGTGGTTGTGAGTGGTTTGGCGCTCACCATCTCCGGAGTGGAGGAAGAGCAACCCTAGTGGAGCGATGTGTTGGTTCGGTTTGGAACCGGTCCAAGTGGTTGGACTTACCTCGGAGGTGTTGGTTTAATTAGTGGAGCCGGTCCAACGTGGTTGGGCTTACCTCAACATGGATTAGGGGAGACCGGCAAGTCTCCGAACACCACGGTAAAACATAATCGTGTCATCTTGTTTTATCTTGTGCTTTACTTTGAGCAATTTACTTACATGCTTTAATTGCTTATATATCATTGTATGGTTGCTCCCTTGTATTGTCGGTGCACTTAGGGAAGCCTAGTTGATTTATGTTTTAATTGTGCAAAACTAATTTGTTATTAGCTTCCACATTATTAATTAGTTTTAGCGCCAAAGATTTTTAAAAACCGCCTATTCACCCCCCTCTAGTCGGCCACCTCAATCTTACAAGTGGTATCAGAGCTTGGTCTCTCATTGATTAGACTTAACTGTCTAGAGAGTAAAGAATGGCGACTAGAGATATAGTGCACCTAGGTGAAGCACCTATCTTTGATAGCACAAATTATGCTTATTGAAAAATCCGCATGATTTGTTATTTTAAGGCCATGGGCCTAAATGTATGGTGGATTGTAGATGCAGGCTTTTCTCCTCCAAAGGATCCTCTTGCTCCAACCATTGAGGAAGAGAAATGCTGGCATCTCGACGCTCAAGCAACTAATGCCTTATTTAGTGCTTTGAGTGTAGAAATATTTGATTCCATATGCAATCTCAAGAGCGCTCATATGATGTGAACACAAATTCAAGACAATTATGAAATGTCCACCACTACAAGCGATGATTGCACAAAAGAATGCATGTTGGGAGAAGAATGCTCAATCTCCAACTCCGACGATGATGAGGACTCCTCAACTCCATCTACATCACCTCATTGCTTCATGGCTCAAGGTAATGAAGAGGTAAACGATGATGAGCCTTCTTATGATTAATTGATGGAAATGTTAGAAGACTTAAATGAATATCTTGGCAATGAGAAGTCAAAATTCAAAGTCTTGAAGAAAGAATTTCTTTCTCTCAAGGATTCTTATGAAGAGCTAAAAGAAGCTCATGAGACTCTCCTTCTCAAGGATCTCAATAAGTCCAAGGTGGATATAGGCATTACATGCAAATTATTAGATGATATGCCATACATAGCTCCTACCTCATGCATTTCATCTAAGATTAGCATATCCACCTCATGTGAGGATTTAATTGATATGCATTGTTGCTCTAAATTAGATGCTCCAATTTCCTCCATATCTTGTGATACTAACATTGTAGAGGAAAATAAAGAGCTCAAGGCCCAAGTCATAAAATTGAAAAATGACTTGACAAGAAGCTATAAAGGGAAGGTCACTCTTGATAAAATATTGAGCAAGCAAAAACGCTTGCAAGATAAGAGTGGAATTGGCTTCACTCCCAAGAAAAGGGAGAATAGCAAGACAAGACACAACGCAAGACACACGAAGAATATCAAGTGCCATGGATGCAATAGAAAGGGCCACTTTGCCTCGGTGTGCCCAAATCAAGTGGATGACAAGTCACGATCATCAAGAAAGAGGCAAACCGGCAAGGAGCAAGTAAAAAAGACAAAAGATGAATATAAATATGGAACTTGCTACAATTGCTGGGAAAATGGACATCTTAGTAAGGATTGTCCCAAATGTATCTCTCCTAAGCCATCTATTTATAATGATCATTATTTGCTTAGGAAAGATAAAAATAGCAATGTGTTTGCTAGAATAGTTAGTTCACCAAAGTTTATTACTAGGGCCTTTTGGGTGCCTAAAACTATTGTGACTAACATTCATGGTAACCTACTAGTTATAGTTGTACTTAAGCGCCATGCTAGTCTTACTTGAGTACCGGGATATTAACTACCCCAATCATCATCCTTTCAACATAAAATTGGTTTTGGACAGTCATTGGGAGAAATGACTGGTGTGGTTGAAATAATTTGGTTTATACTCCTCAAAACCCTAAAAACTTGCTAATACCACATCTGGGCGGATGGTATGTTGGAGTGTATGTTCTTGGGCTAAACCCTGGCGCGGAGGAAGCGAGGCACCGCGAGAGGTGCAAGAGGGATTGAAAAAAAGATTAAAAATCATTCTGATACTATTTAAAACACTATTTTTTAAAAAAATCTTTGGATATTTTTTTGTTTTGTTATCTTGCATTCGCAGCTTCAAATGTATTATCACATATACTAGAAAAAAAATTTCATAAAATTTTTCACATGAAATCACAGCACAGCATACACAACTTCAAACATAGGTGTTAACTGTCGCCATCGTCAACCTTCGCAGCCCTCGGTGGCTCGGTGAGTCGATGGACGGTGTATGTGAAATACTATTTGATGACACGGCGGCAGACAGAAGTACAAAGTCACCGGTCGCGGCCGCGGGCAGTAGTACACCACGACTGGTGACGGTGTAGTACTGCCTACCGCCCACGTCGTCAAATAGTTTCACATACACTGTCTATCAACTCATCGAGGGCTACGAAGGGTGGCAATGGAGACGGTTGATATCCATGTTTGAAGCTACGTGTGTTGTGTTGCTCGTGATTTCATGTGAAAAAATTATTAATTTTTTCTGATACATGTGATAATACAGTTGAATGTGCGATAATACAGTTGAATGTGCGAGTGTGAGGTAATAAAATAAGAAAAAATGCAAAGAAAAATACTTTAAAAGTTTCATATTACGCTTTAAATAGTACTAGAAATGATTTTCAATAGTTTTTTCAATCCTCTCGCGGTGCCTCGCCTCTGCGTGCCTGGGAGGAACAGATTGGCATCGTTCGTAGCTCCAGAGCACAATAGTGCCCTCTGTCGTGCCCTTAGGAACCGAACTCGGCCGACTCTATGCCTCAGGAGTTCAGATTTCACACGTGACGCGCGGTGTGGAGTCCAGCCTCCCGGGGTAAGGTGGAGGGTGTAATTTATGGTATTTACATAAGGAGAAGGCTAAAATTACTATTAACGTAGTAAATAGTACCATATGAGCCAAACTCGTGCCTTTGGTCCAGTTGTAGTTAGATAAATTACTGCTGATGCAAATTTTATTATTACCTTTAAATTTTAATCCCGATTCACCACTGCTACGTCCGTACCGTGGAATGGGGATGGGGACAACACCAACCATCAATTGGTCCGTGTAAAAAAATGTTTGTGTTAATTTATATCTTTTTACATCTTACTTTTTCCCGAGGAATAATACGCCTTTTTACTTTTTCCCAAGGAATAATACGTCTTTTTACAGTTCAGTACAACTAGCAGCGATCAAGCGTAACTCAAGTGAATTGGTTACCTTTGGATCAAACTAGCCGAACAGTCCGGGGGTGAGCTGATGAACTCTGACACCCGGAACTAAAGATGGACAGGTACATACGCATGTCCGACCACACGGTGCCCTCTGTAGAAGATCCCGATCTGGGCCGGACGGACGTGATAAGGTTCACGAGTCAGAAGCTCTCCGACCCATCCGAGTCAACAAAGGTGTGTGTTAATTGACCCGTACAGCAGAGTCATCGGTCGTCACTGGCT
Organism: Hsuehochloa calcarea; assembly: GCA_036346395.1. Lineage (NCBI taxonomy): Eukaryota > Viridiplantae > Streptophyta > Magnoliopsida > Poales > Poaceae > Hsuehochloa > Hsuehochloa calcarea. The sequence goes on along the minus strand of CM070615.1, from coordinate 5,428,300 downwards.
CACTGCTGCCACGGTGTGCCACTGCTGCGATGGACTTGTTGACCTTAACTCTCTTTGACCGCCTACACAGCAGGGCTTGGGCTTGGGCTTGGGCTTGGGCTTGGATCAGCTGCCCGCCGAGTAGCAAAATCAAACCACGAATTACTAATACATTTTCTCTGAAAATACGTATGTAGAAAACTGTGTGACGATCATCAACCCAAAACAAAGCTAGACTGGATCAGTTAGTTGTTGCCTTAAATATTCAATCAACTAATTAATTACTCAAGAATACTGCCATGTCCAATGCGCTATAGGACCTGATTTTCTTCCTTTTTCTCAACATTTAGACCTGTCAATGCATACATCCTGGCTGGATCTGGACACAATGTATTACCGTAGAAGAACACTGTAGTTATTGTTCTCAACCTTTGAGTTTTTATCTGAAATTTTAATACAGAGAATCTCAGTCCGTCAGTTTGCGTGACACCACTGCCAGAAATGATCAATCCCACAAAGTGGATGGATGGAATGTGGCTGGAATGGATAATCACCTTTCTCTTTGTTTACTACTCTAATCTCCATTTTATTCTGATCATGGCAAGACACCAAAGTTGACACTGCGTGAAACTGCGAGTTTTTCGTTTTGGACCCAGTATGGAATGCAGGGTTCCTTTTGCAATTCTTTAATGCAAGGGGGGTGTGGGGCCAGCCTAGAGTTGACTGGCAGGAGACCCTTTTCCACCCATTCTGGCTCTTGTTTATTTGCCTCATGGATGTTATGTACAGGTAAAAGACATTCTGTGTGAGATGTCATCAATTTTATATCATCGCTGCATAATGCGTAGATAACTCACTTATACTCACAGTTCACAAACAATCAGAGCCTCCTCGTTCACCACCTCCTGCTCCTGCGGCACGGTCACCGTACGGTGGGCTAGCTTCTCACTCCTCATGGCGAAATTAGGTTTCAACAAATTAGAGTTTCGATGCGATTTTAGTGTTGTTTGTAGAAATTTTAGAATATTGCGAATGAGTTCAAAAAAAATTATAAAATTTTATGTGAAGCCTCCCGATACAGTGTACTTGCTTATGTAAATTTTTCATAATTTTATTCGTTCTAATTTTTCTCGCAATTTCATATAATTGTACTGTTATGTACAAAATTTGTAAAAATAGAAAACGGTCTCAAAAATTATGAATTTTATTTTGAAGGCTCCTCATGCAGTGAACTTGATTGTGTAATATTTCGACAATTTTATATGTGTTCTGAAATTATCTCAAAAATTAAGGATTTAGGTCACAAAAAATTGGAGTTTAGGTTTCGGAAATTAGAGAAAGATGAATTCATGTGACTTGGAATGTATGGGGAAAAGCTGCATTTGAACTAATGTTATGTATTTAATTAGTTTTAACTTTATTAGTCGCATTTAATTAACAAAATAATTTGTGTTACAAACTGACAATTAAATAAGCATGTACATATTGTTCCAATAATTTACTGGATGTATAGCTTAGCCTTACAACATGTCAAACATCAACATAATTCTTTCAGACGTCTAGATAATTTAGATACTGCTGATGATGCACTTGATGAAACATTAGCTCAGCATAAAACATTATTTGAATGAGACAACATAGTTAGGCCATGGACAAAGTGGGTGTGATCGAACTAGTTTTGGCAAGCTGTGGTCACTGACCAAACATGCGCTAAGCCTCTAACTAATTTACATTGCTAAACAACATGTCCTACATGCCTTATCCTGTTCGGCTTATCCGGTTGATGATGAAGATATGGTAGGAAGAATTAGATGAGAGTGAATTAGAGTGATTTTCAAAACGCTAATTATATGGGACTTCTAAAGTAAAAAAGATTTCCATACGAAAATCTCATAAAGCTAATTACATGGGACTAACAACTTCAAACAAAGTAAATATCTGTAAAATTAAAACTACCTAAGTACACATCCACTGTAAAAATAATGGTTTCACTCTCTGCAAATGTAGTTTTGTGTTTGCATACACTGTTCATTACGACTAATTATTTGGTAACTACTTAACAAGGACACAAGAATTAAAATTAATTAATTATGTAACATTAGTTCAACTACGGCTAATTAAATGCAACTAATAAAGTCAAACAGAGTCACATGAATGCAGCTTTTTTCCATGCGGCTAATAAAGTTAAAACTAATTAATTACATAATATTAGTTCAAATGTAGATTTTTTTTCATTCATTCCAAGTCATATGAATTCATGAAACCTTAATTTCCAAAATATAAATTCCAAATTTTGGCAATCTAAATTCTTAATTTTCAAAATAATTCTATAACACATATAAATTTACTAAAATATTACACAATCAAATCTACTATATACAGTAGAGATAGTGAGAGAGGCTGTAGAGTTGGGAAGAAAATCCGAAGGAGGGCTTCGCACAAGACCCTGGAAGAGAGAGAAAGCTAAAGGGGAGGTGGGTTGGTTGGTGGTGCTGTTGGGATGAGCTGTCAGGAGCATTAGATGCTCCCCTCTCTGACACCCCCACCTGCAGTGTCTCCCATTGCTTCCCTTCCCCCTTATTGCACACCAGAAAACACACTGCTCAATCATGCAAAAGTTACATACAGCGAGGTGGCACTAATTGGTTCATACTTTCAACTCTAAACTTTACAAGATTCAATTATACTAGTATAAAGCAAACGATTAGTACTGTATTTTATTTTAATTTTAAGAAGTTTTTGTACGAATTAAAACACTATTTTTTTATTTCAATGCTCTATTTTTCAGTGAGAGGAAAACACCACATATGTGTTGGTTTAGTTTCACTGTGATACCGTGGTTATAAAGGAGGTAGTACAAAATAGTTAATCGAGGAGAACTATCTACACGTCAACGAGAAGCCAGAAGCCCCATGTAAAAAATATGCTACATAATTAACGTTGCTTTGACGATAAAATGATGCCTACAACACTATTTCATTTCAATGCTCTACTTTTCAACACGAGAAAAGAAGCTCAAGTTCATTATGAAAAAAACACGTGAAATGGTTTAGTTTTACCGTGGTATAGTAGCAATAAAGGTTTCCTCAGCTGGACAAATATTGGTCCTCGGTTGCAAAGGTAGAAAGGAGCTTGATCGCGAGATTCAACCGTTGAAGAATCAACGGATGAGTTACGGTTAGGGGTGAAATACAACTCGAGTCCAAAATTAACTGATTCTCCCTGAAATACGTTGAGGCATATCAAATCGAGGCGGACTCGGTAGAAAAAAGAAAAACTTAATTGCTAACCACTCAAGAGTCAATGAGAAGCCCCATGTGAAAAACATGGTTGATAATTAACGTGAGTTTGACTGTAACGCGATGGCTATAGCTCATATTCCACCAAACTTTCCCATCTTTACACTTTCAAATTCCGTGATTACTGATTAGCCCTAGGAGGCAACACAAAGGACACTCATTTCTTTCTCCTATTACAGATTTTTTTTTTAAAAAAATGCGGATAGATAGCTGCTCATTTTTGTGTTAAGATTTCAGAATGCGTGTGTGGGGGGGGGGGCGTTTCAGAAGGCTTTTCGGAGGCTTTTAGCTGCGTTTTGGCGCAAAGAGAAAAGCAGGGAGGCCGCTTGATGCATATGATCTCTCTTTCACAGCTCTTTGGGAGGCCCCACGAGTGGCCTACCTCCCCCTCTCACTCCTCCAAATAATTAAAAAGGACCCCAAAAAGGCAAAACAAAAGAGGAAAAAAAATGGGAGACCACGTCACCATGGCTTGGGATTTCAAATTTCTAAGATGGATTATAATGTTTACGACTCTTATAAGTTGATCGTTGTTTTAAATCTAGAGTTAGGCGTCTAAAACATTTTTTTAATTATTGTATTACATTATTTGTTTTTCAATTTTACCCAATTTAACTGTTTATCAGGGAATTGCTCTTGGCTGTCATCCGTCATCACAAATCTATTTCACAATAAATGAGAGCTAAAATTTGGGGTAATTTTGTTTTAAACGAGAACATGTAAAATTGTAGAGCTTATTTGATCACGAGAAACTCTGATTTAATATATGCGTTGTTGCCGTATTGAGCGTTTGTAATTATGATATTATCATTACTCGAATGGTATGTTTCGCTGCACTAACCAGTGGGGCGAATAGCTAATTTAGGAAGAAGTTATTTACCCACGTTCGACGCGCCCACACTAATATATCGTCATCTATATTTGCGGTTGGATATGTATAACGCTTGAACTGCCACTATAAACGGTACAACTCTGTATGTCACCTGTAAATTGAGCGAAATTCAAACTCCACTGATTCTGAAAACAAGACCAGAGCTCTCTACCAACCAATCAAAACCTAGGAAAGGAAAGGAAAGGAAACACTAGTGCCCAATATCTTCTCTAGGGTTTATAGAATCGTAGAAAAAGGCCATAAACAAATAACCAAGGGAAACCCCACCCCTGCCTGTCTGTCTCTCTCTCCAGTCTCCAGTCTCCACCCTTCTCTCCCCTCCGCTCGCTCGCTCTCCAGCGCTGCGCTGCGCTGCCTCCCCACTCCTCCCAACCCCACCCCGGCCACCACCCCACCCCACCCCGCCTTCCCCCACCGTGCGTGCCCGGCACGTGCTCGCTCCTCCGTTTCCTCCACCCTAACTCCGGCGACCACAAAACCGCGTGACGCGGGACGCGCAGACCAATCGGCGAGCGAAAGGAGCCGCCTTTCCATTGGTTGGTTTTTGGGTGGGAGGGAAGTTTTTTTTTTTTGCAAGAAGTGTTCGACGCGGGGCCGGAGCATGGACCACGGCGGCGGCGGCGGCGGCTGTGGTGGTGGTGGTGGCGCGCCATCGAGCAGCAACAGCGGCGGGGGGAGCGCCGGGGGGACGAGTGGGAGTCGTGGCGCGGGTGGTGGTGACCACCACCCTTTCTACTATGCTGGCCCAGCGGCGCCCAACGCCGTGCAGCAGCAGCAGCAGCAGCCGCAGCCGTTCATGGGCGCGCTCGCCATAACCCCCGTCGCCGACCAGGCCCAGGCGTCGTCGGCTGCGGCGGTGGCGGGTGATAAGAAGGCGGTCGCGCCGGCGACTCCGTCGGCGGTGGTGCCGGCGAAGCGGCCGTCGAAGGATCGGCACACGAAGGTGGACGGCCGGGGGAGGAGGATACGGATGCCGGCGCTGTGCGCGGCGCGGGTGTTCCAGCTCACGCGGGAGCTCGGGCACAAGTCCGACGGCGAGACCATCGAGTGGCTGCTGCAGCAGGCGGAGCCGGCCATCCTCGCGGCCACGGGCACCGGCACCATCCCGGCCAACTTCTCCTCCCTCAACATCGCCATCCGCTCCGGCGCCGCCTCCTCCGCCTCCAACCCCACACGTGCCGCTCCCTTCCCCGCCCTCGCGCTCCACCCCCACCCCCACCAGCCGCCGCCCACGCAGCACGACGTGTCCGCCATGCTTGGCTACCACCACCACCTCCTCCCGCCGCCGCAGGACCCGTCCCAGGACCCCAACGCCGGCGCCTTCATGAGGAAGCGGTACAGGGAGGACCTGTTCAAGGACGACGACGAGCGCCAAGATCCTAACGCGCCCAAGGCGCGCGAGCAGCAGCCGACGACGCCGCAGCCGCAGGCCGCGGCGGCCGCGGCGGCCGCAATGTGGGCCGTGGCGCCGAACAGCGCGGCGCCCGGTGGCGCGTTCTGGATGCTGCCCGTGTCCGCGAGCTCAGCCACCGCGGCGCGGCCGACCGAGCAGCACATGTGGTCCTTCAGCGGCGGCGGGGGAAGCAGCACCGTGCAGGCACCGCTGCAGTTCATGTCGAGGGTCAACTATCCCAGCGGCGCCGGCGGCATGTCCGACACCAACCTCGGCATGCTCGCCGCGCTCAATGCTTACAGCCGCGGCGGCGGAGGTGGCACTGGAGACGAGCAACAGCAGCCGGAGATGGACCAGCAACGTGGCGGCGGCGGCGGCGGCAACGACGACGACGAAGACGGCGACGACAGCGGCGAGGAAGACCATGGCAACAACAGCTCACAGTAAGCAGCTCGCAAGAACCACCTCATCAACAACTCGGAATTTGCCGTGATCATTTCGTAATTGTGCTAGTTGTCACTGGTTAGTAGCATCCAGTAGGGTTTATAATTTTGCTGTCTTTTCTTGGGGTTGCCTGAGGTGGCCATCATTGGATTGGGTTAGGAGGATTGGAGAAACGGAATGGAATGGAAGAAGAAGCAAGAAGCAACTTAAGCAAGCTAAAGCCAATGCAAGAACAACACTTGCTAGTTCATTAGCCTTGTTATTTTTTGGGGTATTGTCTTTTTTTTTGGATTGATCTATGATGAATGATTTGTCTTGCTGAGATGCGTGTGATGATGATTAGTAGCGGGCCCAAATTAGGAGGGCCTAGAAAAGGAGTTTAAGAGAGAGAAGAGAGAGATTTGTACAGTTGATCATCTTGATTTATGCTGCAATGTTAATCCTAGTTGTTTTCATTCGTTCGTTCTGTCCATGTGTAGTTTTTATTCTGGTATTTTTTTTTTCTGTGCTCGTGTTTTGTGCTGTTCCACGAGAGGCAACAAAGTCTTGCGCTAAATTGACATGTTTTTTTATTTGTAATAGTAAAAATAGCATTCGTTTATACAAAATTTTAAAAATATCGCCGTGGCAGTCACCTCTCGTGTTCCCAATCCAGCAGTAAAGTCGTCTACCGAGCTCTAGTCCACGATAGAAATATGCCTGCATGCTGAGGACCGGAGTGATGCAGGTGGTCACGGTAGAGGACACATATCGTCTGTTTAATCTGACGTAGTGTCACTCGTTATTTCGGCCGTGAGGGACTATATTTACTGTTTTATTAAAAAAAACACTATATTTACTATTTCATTTTAAAAACACTTAACGAGCCAAAAACTCGGAGCCAACGATCCCGTGGGAATAGTTTGGGATCTAGTCATGCTCTCTGCCACTACAGTACTACTTGTAGTAGGTATCATTTTTTTTTAATTCATTAGGAGCAGTAGATGTAACGGCGTTTGGAGCGATCTGCTGGTCTGTTTCTAAATCAAAAACTTTTCTTCCGCGAAAATATTTCTCAAAGGGGGATTCTAGGGTGTCCGAACTTAAGCCTCGTTTGGAAAGCAATAATTTTGTAGGAATTATACCGGGAAGTATATTAGTTCTTGCCAAATTCATATAGATTTCCTGCATACAAAAATGCCCTCAAATTCCGAAAGATAGTATCATCCTCGTCCAAACAAGTCCTTATGCAGATTTAGGACGAACTCTCTGGGATCTATCCTGTTTTTTTTCGCATTGACAAAAATGCTCGGGACTATTGTAGTGCTTTATGTGTTGGGCACATAGATAGATTTTTTTTTTGCTATATTCATTCATGCATTAGAAGAGGATTTCTTTCACGGAAACGGATTGTTTGCATTAGCACCGGTTAATGCAGAGAAGCACAATAACATACATTATGGTATTACTCTACCGTACATCTAAAATGAACAGTTTAGATCGAGCGATACAGTTCCAAAATAGCACAGTAAAAACGTTACAACAAACATGTATAGTATTTACAACAGTAGCCTGTGTGACGACTGAAGATCTCAGGCGCTCAGCATATCAGTAAGGATAATCCGGTGCTGATGCATGGACACTGGAAAAAAAAACATTCAGAAAAATAATGGGGGGAAAAAAATAATAAGGCGTTCGAGATGGCGTCTTCGCTGGTGATGGGATTAATTAACAAGCGAAGCCGTCGTTATCTGGAATGGGTGGTAACACAAGTTGGATTACCCCTTTAATTATTGCCTGTCGCGCCAGCTTTCAGTTCCTGCTGCCGCGTCGATCTCGAGGTATATCCAATGGCGCGGCCGGTACATTGGCCCAGATATTTGTTTGGCTCCCGGCTCCACGTCACTGCGCGAGCTCCGTTTATTGGTTTACGCTCCTTCGCGTCCACACTCGACAACAACCAGCTGCTTATCGCAGCATGAGTGAAAGCGGTTCGTTCGTTGTACTCGGTGAGTACTTGTAGAACATGATACAGGAGATACGAACACATCGGAAGTCTTGCGTTGAATTCGATATAAACACTGAAACACGAAGACCGAAATAACCAAAATGATAAGGTGGTGGAAGTCTGCGTTGAATCCGATATAAACACTGAAACACGAAGACCGAAATAACCAAAATGACAAGGTGGTGGCACACGACCGGTCTGACCGCTGGAGTTGGGCGGTATGATCGAATACCGGCCGGTTTGACCTCTCGCCGGGCGATCTGACCTCTCACTCGGGATGAATAGTAAAATTCATTCGATTTCAAAATCACAAATTGATGTAACTTTTGATTCACAACTCCAAACGTTATGAAACTTGAAACATACCTTCTCTAGGATGTCAAAAACCTATTACAATCAAAGATTAATGATCATTGCCAAAGTTCTGATATTTTTCATTTAAGTAAAAGTTGCTCTAAAACCAGATCAAATATAAAAATAGTGATTGAGACGTTTGTGTGGGAGGAATCAACCCAAAATGGCTAAAAATGGTTTCCCACATGTTTTAGCACCCTCAATCATAAGAATAATCAATCCATAAGCCCTCAAGAGTAAAACCCCCAAAATCAATCACCTTTTCTTTCACCAAACCGGGTAAACTCAAGAACTTACAATATAAAGTATCTAGATGGATAGGATCCGGTCCCCAAGAGATATATCCATCACTTGCACGCCCTAAATACAAAGCAAGATCTAGAGGGGAGAAAGAAACACAAAAAACCAAGCCAAATCAAGAAATCAATACTTGACCATACAAGAGGAAGACTTGAGCGAAGTTGGAGATTCGATTTCTTCTTGGAGATAATGTTTATAGCCATTTTTTGGGAGGACAAAGCCACTAGGGTAGCGCATACACATAAGTGCTCTCATCTCTCTCAATACATCTCCTACAAATCCTAGCCTCCTCTACTTTCCTTAGCTAGCCCTAAATCACAAATTAGAGTTTCCTAGGCTTAAGGCTTGGGAGGTGCATAACCAGCACCCTCCCCTTTTATAGTGGAGGCTAGATCTAGAGAGACATCCCAAACAAGCATCCGTTAAGCACACACACAAATTAGTTTGACTCATACACGCTTCTCAAAGCATTATCTTCATCTTCTCTTAACCTAAACCATCTTTTTGTGTCATCTTGCGCCGTAGTTTCTCTAAGGCCAAGAAGGTGGCTTCTCACACCACCACTTACCACTTTTTCGGTATATGGCAATTTCCTAAAATGCCCATCTACCGATCTTTGACGATTCCTTCACCTCGAAGCATCTCCCATGCTCCGTCACCATCCATATGGGCCCAATGACTTCCCGCCTAGCCTCTCACACATTTGATCCCACCAAACCGTCGTCGCTTGCAATTAGGACAAAGTCACTTGGCGCACCACATGTCTCACCATGATTGTACTCGGCTTCCTTGACCGTTCAGGACCGCATCACCTCCCTAAGCCTAATCCCGGTCCACCTTGCCGCGACTGTCATGTTCATCACTGGTAGCTTCCACTCCGGTTATTTGTTTTCTTGGCTTGTAACCACCTCGCTAGCCTTAGTCATCTTCTCGCACTGCCTCGATCATTCTGGACCTAGGTTCTCCTAACCTAGTCTCGATCTAGTTCGTCTCACTATGACCTAGCTCGGTGTCCTATAACCATCACAAACAAGCAACCCGTCACGTAGCACCGCACGACACACAAAATCATCAATTGACATAATTGATAAGCCATGGGTACATACCTTCACAAATGTCTTTTCTCAAACTTCGCCTTCTATGGTTCTTGTCCATCTTGCGCTTTGCTTGAGTTCAACTATCTCACCCAGATATCCATAACTGTTCTAGATATTGGTTCTCCTAAACAAGTCGCGGTCTTCCTCACTGTTAAGCATAGTTGACTCCAAGCCACATGCAGAACAATATACCAAACAACTATTTTTGGGTATAAGTTCTTCACAACTTGACCCATGTTAGCAAAAACATGCATCATGTAATATCTATGCAATTAAACTCATGACCTTGACATAACCCTTAAAGTTCACTACCTTTCTTGCGCAAGAACCCTCTCTAGCCAGTCAGACTGCCACCCTCGGCCGGTCTGACCACCAGCTAGTTGGTCACACCGCCCTTGGCCGGTCAGACTGCCGGCATATGTCCTGTCAGATCGCTCTAACACTTAGCCAAATTTCCAGCCCTGGAAATATGCACACTCTCTGGGATTTTTAAACTCTATCTAGTTTCGGCTTGAAACTCTAATTCCAATAACACCAAGTGCAAAAACATCCTCAAGCAACCCTTCACACGTGATTTTTGGCCGATCGTCAAAATTCACATTTTCACCTTTAGCCTGGTTAGACCGCCGCATGTGATCGGTCTGAGCGTCAAGCCCCTAACCAGTCTGACAGCCACCCATGGCCGGTCAGACCGCCTATGCTTGATAAGCAGCAATACTTTGCCGAAAACGTGAGTTTCTCCAAACACTTTGACGCTATTATCAATTGTTCAACATACTAAGATTATGATCATATCCACGATCTTCCCTTTGATAAATACATTGGCAATATCTCAAAAATGCAAATTGGAAGTCATTTTGAAAAGCTACAACTCGTTTTCGTGCAAAGACACATCTCGATCCATAATTAAGAAAAAGCTATAAAAATAACTAAGATAGCTTGAGGATTGCTATAGTAGCACAAGATGTATCGAGGGGAGGCGGCTAGTTTTGCGAAGGGGCATGCTACGTGTTTTGCGAAGGGCTAATAAGTTCAGCGAAAATATCAAAGGGCTACTTATCATCCACTCAGGAGAGTTCCGTGCATGAGTTCCGCTGTGTTTCTCAGCATTTTAATTTACCAGGTTTGAGCACCAAGGCTACCCAAAAAAAGTAAAAAATATGTGCAAAGTGCCTCAATTCTATGGCCTGTATAAATTGTGTCTCTGTGGATGCAGCCGTTCTATCATTGAAAAGTGAGTGATTTCGATTCTGGGAGACCCACAGAAGGTGGATTTCATCCGTGGCACATTGGCGCCAATGTCACCAGCTCTTCTTCAATTCCATTCTATGGGAACCAAACAACTTATATCCATATCAACACGCTAAAGTTTTCTTTCTGATAACAAGATTACTCACTGAGTCACTGTTAGAGTAACCGACAGGCATGAATAGGCAAAATTCACTGTTTGAGTAACCTGGCTACATAACACAACAATTTCGTTGCGTTAGTTATGTACATCTAAATTTTGTGTCTTTGCCAAAAGACACTAAAAAATATGCCTTTTTACTATGGGATATTGAGGCTAATGTAATATCATTTCTGGACTGAAGAGGAGAGAGAAGGCTAGTGAAAAATCCAGTCGCCCTTTTGGTCTCCTTCTTCCTTCTTTCCTATTCCTTCTCCTCCCTTCCTCCTCTGCGCTTGACAGCGCATGGCGGCGCAGCGGCGGTGGCAACATTGACGACGTTAGACGAGGGTAGCGGTATCATGTAACACCCCAAAGTTCGGTTACCAAAAATAAAATTAATAAAGTTATTATTTTATTGGATTTTCTAAAATTTAAAAGAGTTTTATTGCTTCTCTGGAATTTTCAAGATTTTAAAAAGCCAAAAAATAAAATTTATTGAGTTTTATGGGTTTCTATTGGATTTAAAGTTAAAAAAATAAAATTTAATTATTTTCTAAATTTTCTAAAATTTTAAAAAAGCTTTCCCCTAATTATTTTAAAACTAAAAAAATTATGTGCAAAATTAATTACCAATTATGAGTTGAAAATATTTTATTCAAGTCCAATTTGACACATGTAATTTTTGTTGGAGTTTATTTGCTATTTTCTAAAACCTATTTGAATTATATGAATTAATTAAACCAGTAAATCTCTTTAAAATCCAAAACAGTGTTTGAGCCGAATTCCTTCCTGGCCCACGGCCTTTTCCTTCAGCGCCGACCGCTTCAACCGACCTTTCTTCTTCCTCTCTCTTCCGATCGACCCCATCTGTCATCCTGGTCATCACCCTTCGTCTTCCTTCGGCCAAAGCAGAGCGCCGCTTGATCCGGTCGATTACACTACATTGAATCGTCTGTTTCCACTAAAGATCACACACGATTATTGCCATGATCATCCTTCACTCCTGGCCGTACTCAATCTACCGTTTCTCCTTCTTAACTCGCTTTACTCGTCGCCGCCGCCTCGGTCGTTAATGCCCGCGCACGTCCTCGACGATCCGGCTGCTCCTTGCCCTATAAAGGGGGCACTGCCTTCGCATTTCTCCCCTCACACTAGTCCCCACACCCACGACTACGTTGCTTGCTTCTTTTCGCCCTAATCTAAGCCGAAGCTTCTCCGCCGCTAGCTCTAGCGTTGTCGATTGCTTCACCATCCGTTGGTCTCTGGGGTCGTCCACACCAGGAGCTTGGCCTACGTCACGTTCTACCTCAGGCACACTTCTTCACTGGAGGACCACCGGAGCACTGTCACCACCAGAACCCGTACTCCGCCACTGCCAAACCACCTCGCCACCAACCACTCCGTTGTGCTCTGCCGTCGTAAGGTACCCCATAAGGTTCAATGTCTTCCCCTCTTCGTTTTGCGCACCTTTGTGTAGCTTGCCGTGGCGTGTAGTGCCGATGAGCTTGTAGTCGAGCGCTGCTGCTGCTGCCTAGTGTAGTCGTAGCCTCCTTCGACTAGATAGTCGTAGTTTATATCGACTAGGTAGTCGTATCTTCCTTCGACTAGATAGTCACAGTTTCTGTCAACTAGGTAGTCGTAGCTTCCTTCGACTAGATAGCCGTAGTTTCTGTCAACTTGATAGTCGTAGCTTTTCTTTCGACCAGCGCAGTCGAAACCTTCCTTCGCACAGTGTTGTTGTTGGAACGAAAAGGTGACTCGAGGGGGGGTGTGAATAGGAGCACGCTCACTTTTTCACAAATAATAAATTCAATAAGATTTTACTCCAATAGCTACAGAAGCTATGAAGATCAATATACCAGTACAGCGGAAGACTACTATTGAATCCAATTTAACCCCCGAAGCAAAACAACGAAAATCAACACAAGCTAAAACAAAACTCAATGCTGGGCGGTCTGACTGCTGGGTCAATGGCGGTCTAACCGCTGACCCTGGCGGTCGGATCGGTGACCTTGGGCGGTCTGACCACCGGCCTGAAGAACTGATCAAACAGCCCGAAGAGCGAAGTTGCAAATAGATGTAACTTTTGATCTACAACTCCAAACTCGATGAAAGTTGGAACACACCTTCTCTATGATGTCAGGAACCTATTCCAATCAAAGATTGTAAAAATTCTTGGAAGAATTACGATCCTTTTCCGTTTGAGAGGAGGAAGGTTCAAAACCGAGTCAAAACGAAAACTAGATCCAAAATCTTGCTCGTGGGTGATTGATGATCCTAGATATGTTCCCACATATCACAACAAGCTAGATCACGTGAAGAAATCAAGCAAAAACTCACGGATCAAAGAAATACTCAAAATCATTCAATAGAGAGAAGGAAAGTAAAAAGACAAAACTTTGATCAAACTTTCATTGGATTGATTTGATATGATTTTGGTTTACAGCCACTCCATCAATGGAGGACAAAGCTCAATCTATGAGCATGAAATCAAATCAAAACTCTCTAGAACACTAACCTCCACATCTCCTCTCCCTAAGCAAAATTAGTGTTTCAAAACGATAAAAGGGTTAAAGTGGGGTGCAGTCACCTCCCTCCTCTATTTATAGTGGTGGCTTAGACCTTCTAGAAGTTTGACTCAATTGGGCTCCCGTTAAGGCCCAAAACAAACGGGTCACACACGTACGCATTTTAAAGTGCCGTCTTTATCGCCTCTTGACCTAATCAGCTTCCCTTTGCGCCATCTTGCGCCGCGGATTGGCCAATAGGTCACCCTTGTCCATCTTGCACCACGCTTGAGTTCATTGACCTCACCCGGCATCGTCGATTGTTCTGGACGTCAGCTCTCCAGGCCTAGTCCCGATCATCCTCGCCGTTGATCGTCGTTGACCACCAAGCAACCTGCACAACAATAGACAAGCAAACCGAATATGGGAACAAGTTCTCCACAACTTGACCCATGTTAGTCAAAACATGCATCATGCAACACATATGCTGCCACGAAGGACGACGATCCAAGTGAAAACCGGTCAGACCACAAGCATGGCCGGTCTGACCGCCACCTGTTGGCCGGTCTGACCGCCAGTTGGGACTTAGCCAAAATCAGCCCCTGAAAATCCGAAACCTACTGGAATTTTCAAACGAATAGAACTTTTGACTGGAGACTCTAAAAATTATGAGACCAAGTGCAATAGAATCCCCTCTCTTGCCTACAACCTCTATTTTTAGCCCAACCAAAAAACACCTTTTTAGATTTGGCAAGTCCGACCGCCGCTATGGTCGGTCGGATTGCCACTGGCCGGTCCGACCACCAGGGGTGGCCGGTCAGACCGCCTGAGACCTGACAGCAAGCCAACATTGCCGAAAACACGTGAAACGACAAACCTTTAACGCCATTGCAATTGTCACATCATCCTAAGATCAGGAGCATATCCCCATGATATTCACAGTTATCGCAACCTTCTTTCGATAAGTGTTGTCAAAACATTCCTTCTATCAATGTTGTCGAAACCTTCCTTCGACCAGTGCTGTCAAAACCTTCCTTCGACCAGTGTTATCGAAACCTTCCTTCAACCAGTGTTGTCAAAACCTTTCTTTTGATCAGTGCAGTCGAAACCTCTCCTTCGACCAGTGTTGTCGAAACCCTTCCTCTGACCAGTGTAGTCGTTATCTCCTTCGACTAGCATACTCGGAAGTGAACAGTACTCGATGATGAACAGTACTCGATGATGAACAGTCTCAAAGATAACCAGTACCGAAGAGATGAACAGTGCTCGAAAGAATAGCAGTACTCGGAATTCTACATGTTCTTGTGATATCCGAACTTCCGGATGTTCGTTCTCCTTCATAAGAACTCCGAATCCGTCAATTCTTGTTCCTAAATCTATATAAACTCAAAAACTATCTTCCAGAACTAAATTTATTTAATGTAGAGTTTATTTTTATTTGTATTTTCATTTCAATTAGAAGAAGAAGAGTCCTTCGAGCAAGGCAAGTTATACCTTTGACCATGTAGACCCTAATATTTTAAATTATTTAATTCTATTTTAAAGTATTATTGCATGCATATTTCTATACAGTTAGTTTAAATTTCTATTTTAAATTCCTAGTTAATGTATTTTCTTTGTATGACTAATGTTGTTGTTTGAACAATATATCCCTTGTCGCCTTAGTTAAAATAAAATTTAAAAATGATACGCTTAGACAATGCTTAGACCAAAATCTTGACTTTGAGGAGTTTAGCCTAAATTATTCAAATTTGATTCAACTTGAGTCTATGGTATTGTCTTACCATAGAAGTTTTAGAAATTGATTTTACTTGCAAAATAAAATCAAAATGGTTTATACTTGGAAAAAATGGATGATTGGTTTGGTGCAAGTCAATACACAGGATCGACCCATTTTCATGGTCGAGTCCAGAGTTGTGGAATGTTGCCTAGGTTGGTTAAGGACCGGTCTTCGAGCTGCATCTTACTAAGCTCTAACGTACTACCACATGTCTTGTATGGACATGACTAGGCTAATTAATTTATAATACTTTATTATTATTTATGCCATGTTGATGTGCGGGTGTCGGTTAGACAGTAGTCCCACTTGGCGCAAGAGGGGGCTTCTGGCGGGTGGTTAACCTAATGGAGGTGAAATCTTAGTGGGCATAATAAACTTAGAGTAGAGCATTGTAAAGGCCTTTACACGTGTTCTAGACTTCTTAACTAAGGTAGTGAGTAGTGGTATCGAAGGATGCTAAACAAACTAGAAAAGTCGTGTTGTGTGGGTAAAGTTGTACAACCTCTGCAGAGTATAAAACTATTCGAATAACTGTGTCCACGGTCATGGACATGCTGAGCAAAGCCACTCAAAGTTTGACTTTGGTTTTGATTTCAAAAGATTTTGATAAATGTTTTTGGATAGTTTATCCAATTGGAAAATTGGACGGTTAGTCATGTGATATGAGTGTATTCATCACCATATTTCATATGGAAATTATCCTACTATAAAACTTGAGAATTTATAAAATAAATTTTAGTTATAAAATAAGTGCTTTGGAACTTAGTATAAATATTTAAAGAAAGAATTGCTTTATGCAAATTAAACCATATATCCTAGCATGCATTATATTCTGTTAATTGGGTGTAACTTGTGAGCACGGAGGTTGTGCTCACCCTTGCTGAATAAAATTTATTCAGGTGAAGATTATTATCAAGACGATGAATATCAGGACGACCAGGCAGCGCCCCAGATGATTACCTATGGTGAATCATGTGGCCTACCTATTTACTTTGCTTCCGTTGTATCTTTATATTTGGCCTTGTGCCCAATTTTGTAATAAACTATGATTATCAATTAATAAACATGTGATATGATTTTGCTATCACTTCTGTTTGATTGTGTACACTAGTTATTCCTGGACTAGTGTATGAAACATAGAGAATCAATGATCCTTTTTCCCAGATTTGACGTATCACCGGTAGTGAGGACGCGGGACACCGTGGCGGTGGTGATTGGCGAGTCGTCGTCGTGCTGTCGACCCACCAGATGCAGCGCCAGCACAAGGCCACTGGCCACCGATGACGTTGCCACTGACCATGATGTGGACATATTATTTTAACTAATGTTTATGTTATTTCGGGTTTAATACTTGATAAGAAACAATCAGCATGATATTAGCAAGGCTGCTACCGAGAAGGAGGAAAGAAAAGAGGATTCTGTCCATGCAGTTGCTCATGGGGTTGAAACCTTAACCGAGAATAGAGTGCATGGAAGTACGGCACATGGGCTGGTGCATGCAAATGTTGAAGTGCAAAACAAAGCAAGAATCCGAATCAAAAGGGAGTCCTTCTCCGACACGTTTCTAAGAGATAAAAAAAATTATCTCAGATTAAAATGCAAGGAATTAGAGATAATCTGGTCAGATTGGAATCGGTACATGGAAACCCTTCTCTACGTGAGTTTCTTTCCTTGTGTGTCTTAGGATGGGGGCCACCTACCACTGAAAAGAAGACGTCATATCAAAAGATATGAAGGAGCATGGAATACAGATTGGTTTGGTTTGGATTCCTCACGAGGATTAAAATCTATATGTATTACTTTAATACATAATTAAAAAAGACCATATATCTTCATGGTCGTAACCCCTCAGCCTACGACTCCCGTGGTCGTAAGAATCGTAAACCCTAAGACTAATGACCCTTGTGCTCGTAAGAGTCATAAACCCTATGGCTAATGACCTCTGTGGTTACAAGGATTCCAGAGGTTACTAATAGGTACCCTAATCGGACGAGGTCCTGTACCTAGTCCCCGGCCAGATAACTACTCGTACAAGCAATGAACTGACATTTGAATTTTGCTCAAACATACTCCTTACTGTGTGATGAATGGAGCACATATCATATTGGATCCATACCACGTGACGTTTTATAATCCTAAGATACTAGCAACAAACTATCGTACGATTTAGTGTCTCACAGACATCAACCGCCCAACGGTTCATCAACCGTTGCCTCACTCCGACCAGTCGTGACACTTCCAATAGGCGTCTTCTCCAGGAGTAACCACCACCCCTTCAATGGTTAATTAAGGATGGAGCACAGAGGAACGAAGGCATCAGATTGGAGCACAACAATCAGCGTTAGATTCATGTTTCAAGTCTGATTCAATAGCATAGCAAGAATTAAGCTCAGTGTAACCATTTGTAAAGGATCAAGTTCATAGCAATAAAGAGTAGTTCTATCATCTCCCAAGAACTCTTTGCCATTTTTCTCTATTATATTTCGTAAGATCGGCGGCTCGATCGTCGACAGTTGGCGTCGTCCGCGTGGTAGAAGGTGTTGAGTTCTTGAAGTTTTACTTCGTTCAAGCCGTCCTCATCCACTTTCTTTGCTTCATCATCGTTCATGCGAATATGGCAGGGACTTGGAATGAGAAAAACTAGTTCGACTTGACAGACTACTCTGACCTCAAAATGGACAGATGCATCTGCGCCATGGAAGAAAATAGGATAACATCATCATCCTCCTCCACCGGTTCGCTAGTCGCAGAGATTAGCGAAATCGACCGGATGGATGAAGATACACCACCACCATCAATAGCGCTCTCAGAGGAACTGCTCATTCTGACCAGTTCAGAACGTCCGAATGCCTCTACAAGCCCGGTCGACCCGACCGGCAAAAACAGCAACGGAAGCCCAGCGCTACAATCAGAGAGTCCATGTACTCTCGATATTGTCATGGGTGACAAGTATTCACCAATGGCTCCTACGTATTACGAGGGCCAACCGACATCTAGTAAGGGTATCAATGAAGTTATCACCGATCGTAGGCCAAGTGGGCAAGAAGAAATTCAGCATACGATGGGTGATCCGCCAAATCAGGATAACCCCACCACAGAGCCCACCAGAGGCGGTGATCTCCGACCGCTCTCATCATGGAGGCTCCTTGCAGAAGCACTGGAAGGCTCTCCCTTAGTTACGACGAGAGTTCATCGGCAGGTCACTGCAGGCGCCACGAACTTAACATAATCAGATATACCAATCCGGATGCAATGCACGATCCTCCACTGGTTAACTCATCACCACTTGCTAATCATATCTTTATATGACCATATCCCTCTTATGACATTTAGTGATTCAAGACCTACTATCAGTTAATTTACTAGTGAGCTTGGGCATCACTGCTAGAAGATTAGTGAATTTGGTAAGCAACCCTTTGCTAATCATATCTCTATATGACTCTTGTTGGACAACACCTCTATGCTCCGGCACCCAACCCTATGCCCCAAGGTCCATAACCGTTATGATGACCTTATCAAGTTAAACCAATGATGTGCGTGTAAGTGTCCGACACAAACCTATCTGGTCAAGGAATATTAATGACACATGCTTTAGCAAGACCTACCATTAAAATACATAACTTTGAATGGTGCAGCTAATTGGGAGGGCATCAATATAACTTAATATTATGTGAGGGAATTTTACTTCTACCTTGTTAAAAGCATTTAAAGCAATTAAATAACATGCATAGAAATAAATGAACAGGAATATAAAAGCATCCACAAACAATCAAATTGCATTGTGATATAGTATGACCCTTCCATATGGTGATCTCCATCGCCAAGCTTCCTATTCGTCATGTCTCCAAGTGGCCAAATCCTCCAAGTACTCCCACTAAGCTATTACTCCTAATAGCACTAGTAATAAATCATAATAGCACTAGTAATAAATTAAAAGGAGTGAAGAAGCATCACAAGTCGACACGCATGTCGT
The DNA here is from genome assembly GCA_036346395.1 of Hsuehochloa calcarea. Taxonomy (NCBI): domain Eukaryota; kingdom Viridiplantae; phylum Streptophyta; class Magnoliopsida; order Poales; family Poaceae; genus Hsuehochloa; species Hsuehochloa calcarea. The sequence goes on along the minus strand of CM070615.1, from coordinate 5,408,905 downwards.
TATACAAATATAGACAGCCTTAGGCTGCAATAAACATAACACGCAGGTCATGAACATTACAAACATACATGCATCTCATACATCATGGGTCATACTATTCATAAAAAACTGCAAAAACAAGTTAGGCATAGAATCGCATTCTATCTAACGAATGGCATGAACTAGCAATACCAATCACCAAGGTCCTTTTCGGCGGTTTCATCCATGTAAATCGTATTGGATTAATCACATTAACACTTCTCGATCGTAACTCCGATTCAATCAACCACATTGATCTTCGCGTGCTCCATGAATTTACGATCACTGTCTACCCCGATGGCGGAAACCGACTGATAGAGGTAAGTTGTGATACGACTATGAAAACACGATCATGGAATAACGAACATGAACCCCATCTTACGACCACCACACATGGATGATCATATTGACCATCGCCAAAAATGATCTATTAAATAGAACGACCAATAGAAAACAGAAAAAGATCACATCTAAGACTCCCACATATCACAATATGCATCTAATCAAAATCTAAAACCATACGAGATGGCTCTGATACCACTGAAGGGTTACGGGTAGGCAAAGATAACATTAAAAAAAATTTACCGCGCAACCAAGGAACGTCCGCTAGTAATAGATCACGAGATTACCACTAGATGCGCCGACTCGTAGCGGAAGTAGAGTCGATGTAGCGAGTTGATGCAGTCGTAGTCGTACTCGCCGCACGTCTTCTTCTCCGAGTCTTGTGATTGTCACGAGTTGCAAATCGTCCTAATGTTGATGCTTCGCAACAACACCTCTAAGGTATCCACATGTACGGGACAGCGATACCACGTGCTAGAGTGCTAGTGCTGGCAGCGTGGTATGAAGAAGGCGTTGTTGTTAGGGTTTCAGGAGTTCTTCAAAAGATCATAATCACCCTATGCCACCACTCCTATATATATAGGCATCCATGATGGGTCTCAACAGGTCGGGTACTGTTCATGCATGGTTACTGTTCCTGTGTGGGCACTATATGCTGAGGTTACTACAGTACTTGCAATTCAATATATTAGATTGGTTTGTGAGTGTGCTTATTTTCTTGCAATTTAATTCAACTGAATTGGTTTGTCAGTTTGTTGTTCCACCGCGAAAGATTGGGCAACTAACATATTGAATCTCATTCGGAGGTTTGATCCACATCAGGCTATCTACAGGCATCCACCGCCTCCCCTATCTTCGCCAGGGCAGCTCCCCATCCTCGCCATCACCGCTGCCTCCTCGCCATCCTTGCTGTCGACACCGCCTCTCCCCATCCTCGCCATTCGCGCCTGTCGCCGCCACCTCCTAGCCACCCTAGACACCTCCCATCCTCGCCAGCACTGCCTCCCCCATCCTCACCGTTAGCGCCACCTCCTACCCATCCTTATCTTCGCCGCCGAGACCCACCGAACACCTCTCTGCCACCCTGGTCTCCGCCTCCGATAGTCAGTCACGTCTGTGGTCTCCCCACCAATCTGTCCACGTCACGAGGTGCGCCTCATTGCACTGATGCTTTTCCCCACCTCCTTCAACCGTCCTCGCCACTGTAGGCCGCCACCATCGGGCACCTCCATGGCCGTCGCCGACACTGGCTTTCCCACCGCCTCCCCCGCCAACATAGACCACCAAAATGGACCCCCCCAATCTAGGAACGCACCATGCGCTCATGACTCCTTTGATTGTGCCGAATTTCGCCGCTGACCATGAGGGGATCGTCGGAGAAGGAACATGTAGGAAGAAGAGGATAAAGGTATGAAGGTCATTTTGAACTATTTCTCTTTCCAAAATAATGAATAATATTATGATAATGGTCTCAATGTCATATAACAAAGAGCCATATTTTATTAGTGTGTTCCGGCAAAGATATAAAATTTGGGTGTGCTACAGCCAGTGGCATCATATTGTGATGTTCTGTAGCTAATTTTGCCGCATAGATATGTAGGCAACATATGCAAGTCTCGTCAGTGCTTGCCCGATTGGTTAGCTCAGCTGACTTGGCATTCAAACTTCAACTGTTTTGGATTACAACGAAGATGCCCGCGTACACATACCACTGAACGCACGCACGCGCACACACGGTTGCACCCCTTAGCATATGTCTAATCTGACAGAGGTCGGGTCTAAATCCGCCACCTCCCGTGCTGGACATGAAAAATGAATACATTTGTCCTAGCCCAGTCTAGGCCCGTCCGGAGCCTAGCCCAATCCATCCCAAGCCCAAGTCTACCAGGCCCGGCTTGGACCCGAGCATGACCCAAGCACCCAGTTCAGGAAACGTGCTCAACGGTCGGATGAGTATCGCGTGCTCAATCACATGACTGTCTGGATCGATAAGCCAAACGTAGAAAGTATATTGGCAATTTGGCAAGCATCACACGCAGTTCAATTCAAACCAAGTAATTTCGCACAGCAAGAGTTTAACTCGTTTTCAATGCTTGTACTGGGTGGGGATAAGCCAATCGTGGAAATGGTTTTGCTAGTCCAGTAAAGATTGTGTTGCTATTAAGTAGTACACTACTTAACAGACAGGCACACTGAAAATTAGTATGTCGGAGCGAATATGCTTTGAACGCATCACATCACGTTGCCAAATACAACGCCTATTTTGGTACTAGTGCCTTCCTTTTTCTGTGAAATTCGTATGCTCTCAACATGCCAAAGATTTTCTACTGTAAATTCCGGCAAAATTCTATTTAGGATGCAGGAATTTAACCGGGAACAGTTCGGAATAAGAAAATTTAAGACATAAAAGAAGTATTTTCGTAATGAAAGCATCGGAGAATTTAAACCGGAGTACGTGGACGCATCGGGCGGGCGTACGACAAAATAAGGCCACTTTTGTCTGGTTTTCCGCTGCATGTCTTCCGCGAGGAGGAAAAGGGGTCCCACCTCACCTCATCCATGTTAGCCAGTACAGAAAGTACAAAGGCACGGTGAATAAGTAAACAAAGGGTTTTTACCGCACTTTTGTGTCACAGCTCACGTGGTAACTAACTAAACTTACACCCTCGTAGTATTTTTTTTCTTCTAGATTCGTCAACTAGGCTCTACTCGCTACAGGACAATATAGCTGCACGGGGATACCTAGTACAACCAATGGTCCTATTAGCTACAGTACTCTATCTATACGGTTGATCCTAATGACTTCGATACCGCATGTGGCACAAGGGAATCGTCCTGTAGGATTTCGTGAAGAATTCATCTACTTGAGCAAGATTACAGGGTCACGATCAAAAGAAGGTTGGGTATACTATCCTAAGTGCTCGTGAGTTTGGATACAGGGATATGATCGTAACATCCCACCCGAAAGGTGTGGTACAGCTGCCTTGTACAAAATGCAGCTTGAGTGAAAGCTCTCACGCTAAGGTATTGGATCAAGATGCAATTCCCCTTTATATGTGCAGAGTCGTAGCTCCGGCTGTTAGGAAATGGGTTCAAACCCATAAGGTATCCGCACCAAGTAGTTGTATATCAAACAAAGCGTCATATCGGTTGTCGGAATATTGAGGCAAATTGGTGGAGATTGTTGTATGCTTGAGGGCATAAAATGAAACCCCCACGACACTCTGATGGAACATTAAAATTGAAAAAGGGAAAAGAAAGGATAAGACTTGGGCCTACTTCTCAATGTAATGGAGAGGAAGAGATTAGGTTGCTTTGTTGCAATTGAATGAGAGGAGATGGGATCATCCTCGTTTTCCTTGGCACGTTTTGATCGAGCTTGGCGGCTCTATTGTGTCATCCTCGATCATCATCTATCTATAAGAAACTAAAATCCCAGCCCGTCCACGAGGATGGATCAGAAATTTAGACTTCCCAAACAAGGTCCACTACTACACAAAGGGTGATCACAGACGGTTCTAAACCGTCACCACATATGGTTTCTGAACCGTCTGACTTTATGTATTTGTGATAACCAGCGGTTATCACTGTGATAACTAGCGGTTATCACATACGATTTTTGAGCCGTCTGTGATATGTAGGATATCACAGACGGTTCTTGTTGGACGAAAAAGGCGACTAGAGGGGGTGAATAGGAGCACACTCACTTTTTCACAAATAATAGATTCAACATAAATTTCACTCCAGTAGCCATGGAAGCTATGAAGATTAATATACCAGTACAGCGGAAGACTAGTATTGAATCAATTTAATCCTCGAAGCAATACGACAAAAACAACAAAGACTAGAGCAATGCAGTACACTGGCGGTCGGACCGCTGGGTCAATGACACTCTGACCGATGACCTGGCGATCTGATCGGTGGCCTTGGGCGGTCTGACCGCTGGCCTACAGAACAGATCAAAACAACATGATGACGAAGTTGCAAATAGATGAAACTTTTGATCTACAACTCCAAACTTGATGAAACTTTGAACACACCTTCTCAGTGATGTCAGGAACCTATTCCAATCGAAGATTGTGATAATTCTTGGAAGAATAATGATCATTTTCCGTTTGATTAAAGAAGGGTTCAAAACCGGATCAAAACGAAAACTTGATCCAAAATCTTGCTCGTGGGCGATTGATGATCAAGATGATCCTAGATAGGTTCCCACATGTCACAGCAAGCTAGATCACATGAAGAATTCAATCAAAGACTCGCAGATCAAAGAAAGACTCAAAATCATCAAACATAGAGAAAGAATGTAAAGAGACAAGACATGATCAAACTTTCTCTAGATTGATTTGATATGATATGGGCTTACAGCCACTCCATCAATGGAGGACAATGCTCAATCCAAGAGCACAGAAATCACATTAAACTATCAAGAACCCTAGCCTCCACAAAAGCTCTCCCTAAGCAAAATTAGGGTTTTAAAATAGCAAAAGAGACGAAGCGAAGGTGCAGCCACCTCCCTCCCCTATTTATAGTGGAGGCTTAGACCTTCTAGAAGTTTGACCAGTCAGACCGCTAGTTGGGACTTAGCCGAATTTCCTCTCTGGAATACCGAAACCTACTGGAATTTTTAATCGAATAGAATTTTTGACTGAAGACTCCAAAAATTATGAGACCAAGTGCAATAGAATCCCCTCTATTACTGCTACCTCTACTTTTGGCCCAGCTCAAAATACCATTTTTGAAGTTGGCCGGTCGGACCGCCGCTATGGCCGGTCGGACCGCCCTTGGATCGGTCTGACCGCCGCCCTGGCCGATCAGACCAGTTATGGCCTGAGCCTCCACTATAAATAGAGGAGGGTGGTGGCTGCACCCTCTCGCTCTTTTTGGTTCGTCTCTTTTATCTTAGAAACACTAATTTGCTTAGGAAGAGCTTTTGTGGAGGCTAGGGTTCTTGAAAGTTTGATGTGATTTTCGTGCTCTTGGATTGAGCATTGTCCTCTATTGATGGAGAGGCTGTAAGCCCATATCATATCAATCAATCAAAGTGTGGATATCGTGAGGATATGTGCACGATCTTAGAATGATGAGTCAATTGGCAATGGCTTTGTTGGTTTGCAAAATCTCGCGTTTTCGGGTTTGCTCGGTCGTCAGTCATCGGCGGTCCGACCGCCAGTCGCCGATCCGACCGCTGCAGAAGGTATGACCGGCAATGCTTGCCGGTTCGAGCGCCAAATTGTGTTGGTGGAATTTGAGGCTAGGCCAAAAATAGATTGTGTAGGCAAGTGAAGGGAGTCTCCTGGATGTGGTCGCATAATTTTTGGAGCTCCCAGTCAAAAGTTCTATTCATTTGAAAATTCCAGAAGGTTTCGGATTTTCGAGATGGAATTTTGGCTAAGTATTTTCGGGCGGTCCGACCGCCGCTATGGAATCGGTCCGACCTACCTGAAATCGGTCGGACCGGCTGTTTGGGGCGGTCAGACCGTCGATCACTTGAAGGTGAGCCTTCTTGGCATTGATGTGTTTTGATTGTGGTTATTGTATGGATGTCAATGCTTTATTGTTGCATATTGCATTGTGGAACTAACGTGGGTCAAGTTGTGAAGAACTTGTTCCCGGAGACGATTTGTTTGTCTATTGCTGTGCAGGTGGCTCGCAGGTCAACGACGTCAATGGTAAGGTGGATCAGGACTACGCTTGGACAGCTGAGGTCCAGAACGATCATGGATGCCGGGTGAGGTCGTGTGACTCAAGCATGGTGCAGAATAGGCAAGATGAATCGAACGGGTAGTTCGGTGCAGCTGGTTGAATCAGGCGGTACGGAAGTCAGTGCAAGTCCCTGGGAGGTTCCGATGGGATTCGGACGGGAGGAACTTGTCGACGTAATGATAGCCGCTGATCAACCTACACGTGGTGAAGCAGGCGAGTGCTTCAACAGATTTGTGTGAGTGGGTCCCATGTGTGTGTGGGCTTTCATGGGAGCCCATTAGTGGAAACCCTAGGCCTCTCCGATAAATAGAAAGGGGAGGAAAAACCCCAAGCACTCTAAGCACTCATTTGGAGCTCTCTTCCTTTTTTCTAGGGTTTGGAGTGGAGAGGAGAGGAGAAGCTAGGGTTGGAGAGATTGTGTGTGCTCTTTGGTTTGAGCTCTTGTCCTCCTTGAGGGAGTGGCTTTGTAAGCATCTTGTTGGATCAATCAATCTTGTGATGCTTCCTTAAGAGATCGATTGTCTCTCTTGTGTTCTTCTCACTTTTGGATGATTTTGGTGCTTCCTTGATTCAAGTGTTTATGCTTGGTCTCTTGACCGATTTTATCTTACCTTGATGTGTGGGAATACTCCTAGAATCATCTAGACCATCAACCCCCACAAGCAAGTCTTGAATCAAGATTTTCATATTTCTAGAGTTTGTGCACTTCTTTTGTAAAACCTTAAGAGATCGTTTCTACGAAGTGGATCTGAACGATCGTCGCTAGAAATAGGTCTTAGATATCCTTAGGGAGGTGTGCTCCAAATTTGGTCAAGTTTCATTGGTTGAATCAAAAGTTGAACCAAATTTCGTTTTGGATTTGGGCTTGGCATTTCGATTCTGGACTAAATCGGTCGGACCGATTTTTATACGGTGGTCGACCGCAAAGATTCGATCGCTTGGTTAACTACGGTCGAACCGATTAAATCGGTCGGACCGCCTTTGGTAACGGTCGGACCGCCGGTGCCTGCACCGCACGGTGAGATCAATTCTCCACATTTGTGTCTTGTGGTTAAGGGGGTTATCGAATTCAGTACAAGGCTTCCTCTGTGCGCTTACTAATCTTCTTAGCTTTCATAGCTAAAGGAGTAAAGTTCGTGTTGAATTTGACTAAGGCGAGAAATTTGTGAAAGCGCCTATTCACCCCCTTCTAGTCGCCTTTACGGTCCTACACAAAGAAAAGTTTGATCATGTCTTGTCTCATTGTGTTCTTTTTCTATATCGATGATTTTGAGTCTTTCTTTGATCCGCGAGTTTTTGATTGAATTCTCTATGTGATTTAGCTTGCTGTGACATGTGGGAACATATCTAGGATTATCTTGATCATCAATCACCCACGAGCAATATTTTGGATAAAGTTTTCGTTTTGACCCGGTTTTGAACCCTTCTTCAATCAAACCGAAAAGGATCCCTATTCTTCTAAGAATTATCACAATATTCTATTGGAATAGGTTCCTGACATAATAGAGAAGGTGTGTTCTAAGTTTCATCAAGTTTGGATTTGTAGATCAAAAGTTTTATCAGTTTGCAACTTTGTCATCGGACTGTTTTGATCTGTTCTGAAGGCGAGCGGTCAGACCGCCCAAGGCCACCGGTCAGACCGCCAGGGAATCGGTCAGACCGCCATTGACCCATTGGTCCGACTGCCAGTGCATTGAATTGCTTAAGTCTTTGTTGATTTTGTCGTATTGTTTAGGGGTTTAAATTGGATTCAATATTAGACTTCCGTTGTACTGATATACTGATCTTCGTAGCTTACATAGCTACTGGAGTATAATATTATTGAATCAATTATTTGTGAAAAAGTGAGCGTGCTCCTATTCACCCCCCCCCCTCTAGTCGCCTTTTCGGTCTAACAATATTAGATATAATCTTACAATGGTAAGCAATCCTAGCAGCTAAAGTCTGATTTGTTATCAATTTAATTTCACAATATGACAAAAAATCATCACTGAGTAGTAAACTGAACCCACAGCGGTACAATGCAATATATCACAATACTAGAATTAATTCAAATTCAGATTTAGACTAGCACAACACATATATGCAAAGTAAAGGACTCCTGTAAACAGAAACAACTCACAAAGTGGATGGCAATCGAAGCCATCAAGTAGAATCGGGCAAGGCACGTCGAAAGATGATGTCTCAGAAAACCAAGCGCCGAGTACTAACAATAACCGAGCAATAAACCATGACGTACAAGGAAATACCTACAAGCGTGGAGGACCGGGGAGTAGCAGGGCAGTGTATGGGAGTAGCAGGGCAGCGTTAGGGAGCAGCAGGGATCGGCGACGTCAGGGAGATGGACGCACAGAAGCAGCAGGGACGAGTGGCGTTGGGGAGCAGCAGGGCGGCGTCGGGGAGTAGCAGGGACCGGTGAATATGGGAAGAAGGGTGGCGTCGGTGTCCACGTCGGGAAGAAGGCGCGGCGATGGGGAAGGGGCGGGTGGGTGAGGAGTTTAGGGCGTTGGGGAGGGGGACGGGCGAGTGAGGAGTAAGGGCCAAAACTCTAGCGGGGTCCTACTAATAAAGGGATATTACAGACGGTTCCATAATAGAACCGTCTGTAATATGCGACCATATCACAAACGGTTCTATTATGGAACTGTCTGTGATAAGTATATCATAGACGATTTGTTCTACTAAATTGCCTGTGATAGTTCCTCTATAGCTAAAAAATATTCAATTTTTCGGCTAGCCTCAGGAAATGCTAGCCATGCCCTCTGAAAACAAAAAAGCAGATACAATCATAGATGGTATAATTTCTTAATTACTGAATCAATTATAATGGAATAATTTCTTAATTACATGCTGAGTTTCGTAATTACATTTGAACAATTTCTGAATAGGTGTTTACTGTGTGGGATCATTCCACTTGGCTATTTCCTTTTAAAATAGCCTTTCACGATGATCGATGTGCATATAGCTAGCTTCCTCGCTGGGTTCTTCCTCGTTCCTGATGTCATCTCCAAAAGGAAGCAACTCGTCAAATTGATTGTACTATTCCTCATCCACGGTATTCTCAACTCCAACAATCATTCTTTTTTTCCATGAAGAACTATGTTGCGGTTCTTATTTGCCGAATCCTTTACATAAAAAACATGAACAACTTGCTTAGCAAGTATGAATGGTCCGTCATTGTATCTGACATGTTCAAGGTCCATAGTAGTGACGTTGTACTTGTCAACCTTCACACCCCGCGGAAGATTGACCCAATGGCACCGAAACAAGGGGATCTTGAAAAGTACGTAGTCAAGCTAACAAATCTCCTGCACAAACCTATAGTACCAACATTTCATTATGTTTGGCTCGTGAAACACATCTATGCGGACACCGCTGTTCTGGACTGTACTCTTCCTATCCCGAGCTATCGTATAAAATGCGTACCTATTTTTGTCGTATCCTTACCATGTCATAATTGTAAATATTGGCCCTTTTGCCAACCATCACAGTGTATCATCACTTGAAAACCATTCAGTGAATTGCACATTTAACCATTCGTTGAACCGACGGTTGTGCTCTCTCATGATCCAAACCTCCGGCCGGCCTGGATTCTGTTGGCGTACCATATCTTTGTGCTCGTTGATGTATGGGGACACTTCGGTTATGTGTTGGAAGATCGTGAAATAGGTTTGAGCGCACGTATCCAGATCAGGAGTGATTGCTTTCCTTTCGATGGTCTCGATACCCTCCAGCCTCCCTTGATGATGAGATAGAGGCACACCTATCGGTTCCACTTGAGCCATGTAGTCGACGCAGAACTCAATGATCTCTTCGGTTGCATAACCTTCGATGATGCTGCCCTCCGACCGAGATCGATTCCATACATAGGACTTGAGAATTCTCATGTACCTCTCGAGTACATATGACGTAGCAACATAAGGCCGCATATCTTTATCACTTTGACAAGGTGAACAATCAGATGGGCCATGATATTGAAAAATGATGGAGAAAAATACATCTCAAGATGACATAGAGTCGTCACCACCTCGGCCTGAAGAGCATCTAGTCCTTCGGGATCGATGAGCTTCTGAGCAATTGAGTTAAAGAAATAACACAGCCTCATGATTGCCACTCAGACCTTGTTCAAAAAAATACTTCTAATTGCAATAGGAAGTATTTGTGTCATCAGTACATGAAAATCATGAGACTTCATACTAATTAATTTCAAATCTTGCATAGAAACAAGTTTCTTTTTGCTGGCAGAGTAACCAGACGGAACTTTCACATCATACAAGCTCTGGCACAGTTCCTTTCTCTCGACCTTGGACATAGTGTAGCAAGATGGGGGAAAGTACATTCGTCCTTTATCGATCTCTTTCGATGTTAACTTGATCCTTATGTTCATATCAACCAAGTCACGCCGTGCATTGACACCATCCTTTGTTTTGTCACAAATATTCAGTAAGAGATCAATCAAGCTATCACATGCATTCTTCTCCACATGCATGGCGTCGATGCAGTGGTGAACTTCTAAGTGCTTATAATAAGGTAAGTCCAAAAAAATTAATCACTTCTTCGAGATGTTCTTCTGACAGGTCATCAATTTACGTCCCTTTTCAAGCACAACATCGATATCCTTAATCATATCATAGACATCTTTCCCTCTAAAAGCCATTGGAGCTGAACCGTCCTCCTTATTTTTGTGGAATTGTTTCTTCATCTTGCGGTATGGATGATACTTAGGAAGGAACCTACGGTTACGCATGTCTACAGTTTTGCTCCAGTTGTTCAGCCACACACTCTCGATATCATGTAAGTAGTGCGGACATGCTTTGTCTCCTTTTGTACTAAACCCCGATAGGTTACCAAGGGTAGAAAAATCATTGATGGTGCATAAGAATATAGCGTGTAAAGTAAACTTCTCTCGTTTGTACGCATCCCATACATGTACCTCTTCGTTGCATAGTGTCACAAGACCTTCCAGCAATGGTGCTAGGTACACAACAATATCGTTCCCAGGCTGCTTCAGCCCTTGGATAAGTAGTGACATCAAAATATACTTTCGCTTCAAACACAGGCAAGGATGAAGGTTGTACATACATAGATTCACAGGCCAGGTGCTATGTCGGCTGCTCATGTTATCAAAAGGATTCATTCCATTTTTACTCAACCCAAACATTATATTCTTTTGTTCTGCACTAAAGTCTTTGAAGCTCCTATCGAAGTTTCTCCACTGGGCAGAACAACAAGGTGTCTTAGCTTTCTATCTTTCTTACGCTCCTCCGAGTGCCAACGCAGCAATCATGCCTCCTTTTGGTTCGCACATAAATACTTCAAATGGGGAATTGTAGGCAGATACCACAACACTTTAGCAAGAGGTCCTTACTTCACCTTGATGCCCTCACTGTCATTGAAGTGATTGTTATGCTTGTATCGGGATGCTCTGCATACCGGACATATATGCATGTCTGCATTCTCTTTACGATAGAGGATATAGTCGTTCGGACATGTATGTATTCTTTCTACTTCTATTCGTAATAGACAAAGAACCTTCTTGGCTTGGTAGGTGATTCTGGGCAACACGTTTCCTTCCGTAAGGATGCCCGCTAGGAGACCTAACAACGCCATGAAGCTCTTGTCGGACCAACCATTGTTTGCCTTCAATTTTAGCAGTTCAAGCACAGATGACAACCTTGTGTAATTCAGCTTGCAGCCCGGAACAAAGGTTTCCCCGAGTTCTCAATTAAGCCCTTGAATTTACCAAACTCTCCCTTACTATAGTTCCCTTCTACATTGTGTAACATCTGATCCAGATTGTCATCGTGCGACCTACCCTCATCGAAAGAACAATCTACATCCGGCATATCGTTGTCTCCCTCGATGATGTTACTACCTTGCGGTATAATCTTCTCTTCACCGTGACTAGTCCAACATGTATAATCCTCTTTGAAACCCATTCGAATCAAGTGTGCTTTGATCTGTGCTGGGTTGGTAAACATCTTCAGATTAACGCAATCAATGCATGGACAGTAAATATATTTTATCCCCTTCTTCAACACATCCTGCTCGGCAACTCTTCTAAAAGCACACACACCATCAATGTACTCTTCACTCACACGGTTCTCAACGTTTATTCAGCTTCGGTCCATCTACGCTACACACGTAACAAATTAGTGTAAATTAGATTAATACTTCTAAAGTAGCTAGCTACAAAATATTAATGAAGCAATATATATATATATATATATATATATATATATATATATATATATATATATATATATATCAGGCTTTTATATCCATCATTCGAGTCTCCAACAATTATTCCAATAATTACATATCCGATTTGCCATGGATATGCAAGTGTTTGAGTAATATCAAGGAGATTCCTCAATATCATGCTAAGAATAGCTAGGATTTTCAGAACAATATGTCATTCGTTTGATGAGAAATAAAAAGGAATACTAACCTTATATCACCAAGAACAAATAAATCTACAAGCACAATTGCAAATCTATGGTATTAATTTATTTCATCAAACGCCCCAAAGCTAGTCGCCTCCTTCAAAGCAACCGCTTATCAGAGACAGATCTCACTACAGACAGATCTGTCAGGACGATCACATATTTAATGGCGTATAGTATAGACAATTCTTTTTAAGAACCGTATGTGATAAGTATCACAAACAGTTGTAAATACAAACCGTTGACATCTCTAACTATCACAGACGGTTCTAAAATAGAACCGTCGGTGACATCTCCGACTATCACAGACGGTCTATAAAAAGAACTGTCTGTGATATACGCCATTAAATATCTGGTAGTCCCGACGATAGATCTATCTGTAGTGAGATCTGTCTCAGATATACGATTGCTTTGAAGAAAATGATGAGTACACCTAAGAAAACAAGCAAGCTCACCACAAAGCATGATTTTTTTGGGGGTCGTCCAACCAACATGAGGTGATGAGACAATAGCGATGGCTGACTTCGTCGATCCTGACACACAGCAGCCATGTTCAAGAAGCATGGCTACCAGGAGAGCGCCAGGTAATCACACACTTAAGTGTGTCAGGTTCGATGAAGTTGGTCATGGCTGCTGCCTCATCCTCCTCATGCTGCGTGGACGACCCCAAAAAAAATCATACTTTGTGGTGGGCTTGGTTGCCTTCTTATGCGTAATTGCCGCCTTCTTCAAAGCAGCTGCATATCAGAGACAGATCTCACTACAGACGGTTCTTATTACAAACTATTTGTGATACATATCATAGACGATTTGTTCCACTAAATTGCGTGTGATAGTTCCTTCTATAGTTAAAAAATATTCAACACGTTATACATAGAAGACAGTAAGATCTAAACACGTTATTTAGAAAATATGTTCAACATTAGATAACAGTAAATTCAACTCAAAACTAGATTTTTTTTTTCTCCATTTTTGTATTTACATATGGCCAAACAGCGTGGCCAATCACTTCTTACAAAATATTTTCTTTAAAAAAAGTAGAAATAAAAAAGAGCAATTTATTTCTAGCGGCCCAGGGTGACTGCTATCTCCGTCTTCAATTCTTTGTAGGCGACACTGTTGGCATCGGAGGGTTTGGGGTCAGTGTAGGTTCCCTGAAACACGGCCACCCGTTGACGTGCTCGTTCGAGAGTAGCCCAAAGACGCTCTAGCCCAAAGACGCTCTGACTCAAGGACCAAGTCGAAATACACCTAGAGGATCTCTTCCCTCGCTCGAGGTGTCTCGGCTTGGTCCACCCAATCGTCTTCCTCGAGGACTACATCAATGGCTTGGTTAGCTCGCCGGAGGAGGGAGACCACTCGGAAGACATGGCGGAGGAGGATGTCAAGACGGCGGAAGGTGGTCATCACATGTTCTGGCATAACCTTTGTCGAAGGAGGGAGGACACTTTTAGCACAGTGTCCTTCGACAGCATCGACAAGCGTACAACCGGCGAGGTTCTCGTACAAAATGGCTAAGTAGGCTATTAACGCCGGCGTCAGGGGGGGAGAATGGTGAGCTATTTCTGTAATTGCTATTTGTTTGTGCTTGAGAGTAGAGCGATGTGGAGAATCATCTTCGTGGCGGATGTTCATTTTTATAAAACAAGGAATAAGTTCGGCGCGGGAGACGAAGAGACGACACATCGGGGACGAGACAAAGAGACGCATATCGGGGAGCCGAAGCGTCAATGAGCGTTTAAGAGATACATATCGCAGACAATTTCAACCAGAAACCATCTGCGATACAACATTATCACATGCAGTTCTTGTTAAGAACCACCTGTGAATTATAACATACGATAGTATTTAAAACCGTCTGTGATGTCTACGAATATCACAGACGGTTCTTATGAAAAACCGTCTGTGATAATGATGTATCACAGACGGTTCTAGCCATCGCTAATAACACAGACAGTCACGCTTGTAAAACTGTCTGTGATAATTACAACACTGACGGTTTTCAGAAACCGTCTGTGATGAGACGTCCAGTATAACCTGCTTTGTAGTAGTTGCATAAGAGTTCTGCTCCTCTTCCTACGAAAAAACATAGAAAGACTCTCTTCTTAATCTTCCTAACCTCTCTCCCGTGTTCGGAATTCGGCACCACGGGCTATAGAAACAGCTTGGCAGTTCGATTGGAGTCAATGTGCAGGCAACAACATGTGCAATAGCGGTCCAGAGGCCTAAGAGCTTCTAGATGTGACTTCGGCGACATCTTCATGGTCATTGCCTTCGATTTGGTCCGAATCGTCAATGTGAGGGACTCGGTTGTGCGTGCATTGCACCTGTGCTCGGCCAGCGTGCAGAGGTGCTTTTTAACGAACTGATCCGGCATCTCGATTCCACGACTCGGTGTGCCCCGGCTCGTGGAGAGGCATTGTATCTCCAGTACCTCACTAGTGAAACCAAGGCATAGCGATGGCGTATAGGTTTTCTGGGATAGCGTTAAACATGACCTGCCTTGCCTTTTGGACACGGTAACTTCCAATGCTATCGACGTACGTGAGTTTTTCACCGTCCTCAGTTTCTTCCTTGCTTGTCTCTATATGCACTAGTTTCTGCTATGTTGTATCATTTTACTAGTGTTAATTGAAAGCAAGATATATCTGTTTAGCACTACTCATGTGATCATCTTGGCTTAATTGCTTGTGGTAGCACTACTGGACAACAAAGTAGAACTTGATTAGAGTTTTTCATTAGCTTCTGCATCTGGAGTTCGATAGGTTCAGATAGCAGTTGATTTTTTTTCCTTTTCTAAACAGAGCACTGAATTATTTTAGTTTGTTGTGAGACTTGAGTAGTACAATATCTTAAATAGTACTCCAAGTTAGTGCATAGCTAGTACTTTGTTAGTTCGTCCCGTGGAATCTTTATTTATTAGAGTCGTACTCAAAGATGGCAGTCAGCATCACTTGGTTAAATCATGTGATTCATGTCCGGTTCTTTACGTTAAATATTCATTCCATGTACTGGACTGTTTGTCAGTATTATGAACATATTATTTATTTATTTACGCTAGCATACATGCTGATTATATACTCTTGTTTTTTCTGAACATTCTGCTAAAACCGCAAATACTACAGCACATCAGCGAGGACCGTACCGACCGATCGAGCGAGTAGTACTGGCTTCTCTCTCGTGGTGACTGACGCATCCTTGTCAGTTGTCACACCTGCAACTTGCAAAAGCTCAACCCGGGGAAAACTTGCATAATATTCGTTCTCTTTTCGGCAGAATTTTACTAGAAGCATTCCATCATTTTGTGGCAGTCATACTGCACCCCTTGAATATGTGTAAATTTCTTCACGACTTGTAAACACAGGTCGATCAGGAGTATTCTAGCATGGCAGAATTAGCGGACGGAGGGAAGAGCAAGGAATATCTTAGGGGCGGCTACTGTAAATGGTCATGCAGATGCAGGGATCAGCTCTGATTTTGAACCATAATAGCTTCCCATAGTTCTGACATAAGTCACCTGGTAAATGAAAAATCTCCTTATATATATAAAAGACACGATCGGTGGCTTATCCGATCGAGAGTGTACATACGCAAGTCGAGGACACACTTGTCCACATCGAACCAACGTCCGTCCAAACCTGTGGTACCAAATCAAAGTCGCATAAGCTCCAGATGATTCCAGCTTCAATCTGCTTGATATTTTTGAGGCACCGGCTAACTGATAAAGAAAGCCAGCAGCAATATCCAGGGATCCGAATGCTCTGCATTATTGTATAATTTTGCTGTGTAAATAGTGCTCTGTAGTAATACAATATTACGGCTACTGATCTCGGCCTTTTATTTTTTATCAAACGGTGGAGATCGTTTTCTAATGTCATATACCGTAGAGGCGTAGATCCTCTGCATTGAATCCTTCGATGCGGAGGATCCGTTCTCCGACACAGGATTAGGGCTCGAAAGCGACCAGCCAATTAACACAACAGTACATTCTACCGTACCACCTCACCTCCTTGAAAGAGAGATGTTCTAAACCACTAGACAATAAGGGCATCGCTTCACTACTATTGTATCATGTATAGTATACCCCATGCAAATATCAGCAAAACAACAGATAAGACCTGCAATGCAACGTGTGCCTCCGACGTGGACATCAACACGTGTGTCTCCGATATTGACGTGGACAACAACTGGAGTATATATCCATGTACGCATGAGTCAGCGATCCCTCCAGACGTATTGCGAGTTTTTAGTTTAAATGACACTGTTTCGCGATGAAATAGTAAAAATAGCTCTTCGCGGATGAATTGGCAAAAATGACACTGCGGACGCGCCAACAGGAGACACATGGGTACGACCGGGCTAACCGGGCAGCGGGCAACAATGGTAGTGGCACGAAAAAGGGGTGGCTAGGGCATGCAACACCCCTACCCTATCCTTTATACCCGTGCACGGCCAACCTGACCGGGCCAACCTGACCCAAATTCCTTTTTAAGATGGTGTGTTACATTCTACCCTCTTAACTAAATTCAACTATGAATTTTATACTCGTCATTCCACATGGAAAACAAAACAAAATTGAATAATAAACAACCTAAACACGTACTCATCGTAAACAATTCAGGATACTTCTCACGTATGCTAGACTCCTGCTTCCATGTTGCTTCCCGCTAGGATTGATGCGGCTAAAACATCTTGACTTACTTCAACGTCTTATGCCTTAACACCCCCTCCGACTTCCAATATCCGCACTGGGTAGGACTCGATGATGAGGTCTAGCTCAATGATAAATGGTGAGGTCTAGCTCAATGATCAACAACACTAGAGAAATCTCATGTCTTGGGTCCCTTAGGTATGCCCCTACATTGAGGGGTAGACCAAATTTCCAATTCATGCCACGACTGGACACGGCCCAACGTACCACGGCCTATATTGTTGGAATACAGGTAGGCTACGCTAGCTGGCAATTCAAAAATTCTACCACGTAAACCAGGAGGCCATACAAGCAAGAAATCATAGATCGTTACCACCAAACGCACAATGCGATGGAAGAAGAGTTGGAGCAGCTTGATCCAACGTAGAGCACGTTGATGAAGTGGTTGAGTCGACCGTCCAGCGTAGTGGATCGTCTCCTCCAGTAACTAATCGAGTTCCTCGTGAAGATCGCGGATCATCCTTTAGCGCAACAGCAACCGCAGTAACACCTCTACGGTATCCACACGTCCAGGAAAAGAACATCATACACTGGTGTGCTAGCACCAACTCGCACGGTAGGGCTCTTAGGAAGATGGTGGCTAGGGTTTCGGTAGAGCAACTCACGTCACATCTATCGTGTGTCTCCCATGACCTGTTCATGCGTAATCGGGCCAGACTCGAAAACTACTTTACGATCACGAGTCGTCATAGCTCCTATGATCTTAGGATGATGAGTCAATTGACAATGGCATTGTTGGTTTGCAAAATCTCGCGTTTAGGTTTGCTCTGTCTGTTTGTCATGCATCACCTTACATAGAGCTCATGACGGATCCTATCCGAACACATTTATTTCAACCCGTTAAGTGTGCGACCTGTTAGGTTCATGCGTAATCAGTTGTGACTCGAAAACTACTTTACGATCACGAGTCGTCAATAGCTCCTAGCAGGACATAACGATTTCGAATACACACGAATTATATTGGACGAACCTTAATGCAATATAATCTACGAGCAGGTCCTTGTCACTAACGACCAGCTCGTATATCTATATGACTAGTTCATGTATAGTCTCGACCAGTTCGTAACTCCGTACGACCAGGTTTCGACCACTTAGTGACTATGTTCGACCAGTCTACGACCAGCTTGTATCTCCATACGACTAGTCCGTATATGTTTGAACTAAACTACATGCTCGTGTATTCTCCATTTGCCTCACGATATCTGGTTGAACTCCATGTTAGATATTATGTTATCTATAAACTGTTCAATACTTTCTCGATCAAGTGTCGGATAACTTCACATAGTCGAACTCTTCGACCAGTAGTGGCATGGCCATGCACTTTCTTTATCCGACCACATCGAGGGGTCAGATATATCTCTCCTATTATGTTAGGAGGGGCAAATCTCATATTCGACCAGTTACATTCCTCCGCATGTTTCACAACATACCTGAAAGCTACCTTCATAACTACCCAGTTACGAAATAGCGTTTGGCAACCCCAAAATGTACTCTTACATATGTAGAAAACTATACCGATCTCAGGTCTAAGGATTATACATCATCATTGCTTGAGACCAACTAATGACAAATAAAATCATAATAATCTCAGCAGTGTCTCAAGGTGGGTCAATCCAACACCATGTTCTCTAACATGTGTTCACAATATTGATTTGATATCCCTATATCCATGACCGGTGAAACATGGTCATCAACCAAAATATGTGTTGGTTGATAGAGTCACTAGTATTCCGACCAGTGACATCCAATCAGGGATACATTTAGAACGACACCATCTAAGTTAAAGAGCTTTACCAACATGTCGCATACTTGTTAATCTTTATCAATGGTGATTCATTCAAGAAACATAATAATATTTATTCAATTACTCATAAATATAGATGTGATACAACCAGTCGTCTCTATGATTACCTCTATGGCGTATCACCAACATATACTTCTGTAGTAAGGGTTACTTTTTAGAACTCGGTCACCAACCGATAACTCCATCTCCCTCTCCCTCGTATCCGCGTAGCCCTACTACCCGCTCTCAGCCTCTCAACCCATAGTTCACTATACCCATGTTGAAAGGAACAACACAAAATCCTACGCTTAAACACACATCTCTTCCTTCTCACTGAATTACAGATATCAACAGCTTGAACATCCGGGGTACCGAACTTGTACCCCGAAAACAAAGACATAGAATTACTTTTATACTTGATGTCTAGGCACAAACCCTACCTCTCCTAATTGGATGACTTGTTAATATCAGGGAAACTACCAACGGAAAGCAATATCCCACAACAACAAACCTTTTTATAAGGGCCCGCTTATACAAGATTCGACTATTTTTTCAGCCCAAAACAGTCATATTTTAGTTCATTTACAACTTCATTATACATCAATTACAGTTATACAAATATAGACAGCCTTGGGCTGCAATAAGCATGACAAACGGGCCATGAACATTACACACATACATGCATCTCATACATAATGGATTATACTATTCATAAAATCCTGCAAAAACAAGTAAGCCATAGAATCGCATTCTATCTAACGGATGGTGTGAACTAGCAATACCAAAAACCAAGGTCCTTTTCGACGGTTCCGCTCGCCGATGAGCGAAGCGGGGTCACAAGGGCGGCAGCCCCTGTAGCGAAATTTTTTCGGACTACGTAGATCCAATCCACTGTTCTATCCATGTAAATCGCATTGGATTAATCACATTAGCCCTTTTCGATTGTAACTCCGATTCGATCAACCAGATTGATCTTCGCGTGCTCCATGAATTTACGATCACTATCTTCCCCTATGGCGGAAACCGACCGGTAGAGGTAAGTCGTGATACAACCATAAAAACACGATCATGAAATAACAATCATAAACCCATCTTGAGACCACCGCACATGGACGAACATATTGACCATCGCCAAAAACAATCTATTATATAAAACGACCAACATAAAACAGAAATAGATTACATCTATTACTCCCACATATCACAATAGGCATATAATCTGAATCTAAAACTAGACGGGATGGCTCTGATACCAATGAAGGATTACGGGTAGGCTACGATAGCACAAAACAAAAATTCTACCACGCAACCAAGGAACCTCCACTAGTTATAGATCACGAGATTACCACTAGACGTACCGACTCGTAGCGGAAGTAGAGTCGACATAGCGAGTTGATGCAGTCGTAGTCGTACTCGCCGCACGTCTTCTCCTCCTGCTCCTGAGATCGTCACGAGTTGCGGATCGTTCTAGTGTTGATGCTTTGCAAAAACACCTCTAAGGTATCCATACATACATGGCAGGGACATCACGCGCTGGAGCGCTAGCGCCGGCGGCGTAGTTGAGGAAAGCGTGGCTATTAGGGTTTCAAGGATTTTCAAAAAGGATCATGCCACCCCATACCACCGCCCCTCTATATATAAGCATCCATGATGGATCTCGAACTTGAGGCCCATTAGGAACTCATGGACTACAAGAATTCAGATCACCATCCAAATCAAAACCTAGCCCTTTAAGTGTGTGACCCTATAGGTTCATGTGTACTCAGTTGTGACTCGAAAACTCTTTTCCGACCACGAGTCGTTAGCGGTACCTAGCAGCCTATAACGATTCCCGAACACACATAGAATATACATAAACCTTAATGCAATATGATCTATGATTAGGTTCTTATCACTTACGACCAGTTCGTACCTAGTCACAATCAGTCCATATTTAGTTACGACCAGTTCGTAACTCCTTACGACCAGTTAGTGATTATATTCGACCAGTCTACGACCTACTCGTATCTCCATACGACCAGTTTACATAAGACCAGTGTGGTCAGAACACTATAGTCGAAATAAGCGGCTCATAAGACTAGTGAGAGTTTTCCTTAGACCACCCTTGGACCTCCTCGAACCTGCTTGCAAATTCTCCAAGTGAGATAATTTGTTATCCATGAACTGTTTAATACTTTTTCGATCAAGTATTGAATAACTTCATGTGGTCGACACTTCGACCATTAGTGCTATGGTCATGCACTTTCTTTATCTGACCGCAACGAGGGGCTCAAAGATATCTCTCCTGTTATGTTAGGAGGGGTAAATTCCATATCCGACCAGTCACATTCCTCCACATATTTCATAGCATACCCGAAAGCATCTTTATAATACCCAGTTACGAGTAGTGTTTAACACCCCCTAAGAGTGCTATTATACATGTAGGAAACTATGTTGATCTCAGATCTAATGATTATTAATCATCATTGCTTGAAACCAACTGATCACATAAGAAATCGTAACAATCTCAACAGTATCTCAAAGTAGGTCAAATCAATACCATATTCTTTAACATGTGTCCATATTATTGATTTGATATCTCCATATCTATGACTTGTGAAACATAGTCATCAACTAATATATATGCTAATCTATTCATGTATTCTCATATATTTCCGACTAGTGAACGTTTTAAAAACAATCATCACAGAAATACAGAGTTTCACAATCAAGTCACATAATTGATAATAAATATTAACGATATTATTTTAAAAATAAGATAGCATATTATCCAATATTATAAATATAACAAAATATAATCATCTCTATGATGACCTTTAAAACATAGACCCGGGAGGGGGGAGCGGACGAGGACTGAGCATGGGCAAATTTGGACGAGGCATTTTTGCAAAATGTACAGGTGAAGGAAGTACACCAATCTAGGAGCACATCCGTCGACCACGATAGTGCATGCACCCTGGTAAAACCACGTTCCGAAAATACAATTAGGGAGTTCCAGAAATGTGAAAAGAAACAACGATTGGATCTTAGTGGTGACAAAACAATCAAGCGAAGGGCGCAGCACGTGGTCAGTGCATGTTCACACCCAGGAGGCTAACTATAGATGGGTACCACGCAGACTGGTGCCATGGGAAATTTGTGACCTATCTGAATTATCAAGACTGCCTATGCTCAAAATGTTGATGATTATCGTTTATCAGGAGCTGCATTCTACTTTTTGGCGTTTGGACTGTGACTGCTTTATCCACTCCAAGCAGTCGTCCATGGTTCCTTTCGGATGCGCGAGCTGCCACTTCAGCACCCTTTGTTGCTGTGAGAAGGAACAAATGCCGTGTTAAGATTGTAGAGGAATTAGAATGGTGAGATAATTACAAAGGGGCGGTGTCTGTCATAGTATACCCATTTTCCAATCAGTGGACCTCCTGACTTGACCTGCATTACCCCTATAATGGCTTTCCCATCAAGCAATGGCTTCATCTTCCACACACCATCGAGATCTGGAGATGCAAAACAATAAGGTATAAATCAGGACAGTCAAACAAATATATGAACAATTATATTTTCGTAACACTACGAACACATCAACTAAAGCTAGGAAATTGAAAAGAAGTCCGCAGCCATCAGGTAGTTCTTTACCAAGGTCAGATATTGAACGCTCAACTCTGATGTATTTCTCTTTCCTTCGATGTAGTTCATCCTGCTGCCTGAGGGAATCACTAGCATTGTCAACTTCTGGATAGGAGAGAGTGGAGATAAACAGTGCCACACGCCAAAAGTCCTTTATGTCACGAAGTATAAGTCCTGAAATGCTCAAACTGTCACAAATTTTGGTCCAGCGTGTTTTTATAACAGAACCAAATAAAAATATCGTGAAAGAGTTGATCCAGTAGATGCAGAACCAGCAAGTATTCTAATAAGTTAAATGTAAGAATGTTGTGTAGGCAACTGGCATCAGAAACATTGGAATATAAATAACTGACCAATATACAAGACATTTCAAAGTTAAAAATCAGAATGCTCAGCACTGACCTGCCAAAACACGTTTTACTACGTCTGTTGGTATCTCGAGGTATTCATCATCCAGCTTCTCTTTGACAGTTTCCAGATTTTCATTTGACTCAAGGAGAACAATTAATTGGGCAAACTTTTCACTTGCAACATGTATGTTGACAATCTTTAAACACAGAACAAATTGTGAGAAGTTATATTTTTTTCTAGCAGTATACAAGACCTGGAATAAGCAGATAAAAATGCAGTTGAGGCCTGCTCAAAAAAATGTACCGTGTCAGCATCACTGGCTTTCAACTTTAGAGAGTTCCGAATAATATAGCTAGCAACGGGAACCTGCAGATGGTGGAACAGGCTTGTTAGCGTACTTAGTACTCCCTCTATTCAAGGATATATGACGTTTTGGACATCGACACGGTCTCTAACATATAACTTTGACCACTAATTTTTATATGAATATGTTTATAAAATAATATAAAATTATTATACTATGAAAATATTTTTCATGATTAATCTAATGATACCATTTTTACATAACCAATCTAAATAGTTTTTCTTCATATATTAGTAGTCAAAGGTAACGAAGTTTGACTGCACGCTTTCTAAAATGTCATATATTTATGAACGCAAGAAGTAATAAACAATACAGGGCAAAGGAAAGTAATGATTAAAGAGCTCTGTAGTTTTTTATTAAATTTAGCCACCTCTGAGAGCCAGATTTCTTAGCCCACTGTTTCTTTTACTTCAACAATTATTGTTGTTAGTGTGCTCCATTTTAACCCATTTTCTTGCATGGAAGTTGGACATAATTGTAGCAGCTAAAAAAGCACCAAATATTTTCTGGCACAACATGCAAGTAAGTTACCAAGGTTGGTCACCAACCAGCTTCTAAAAAAACTGAAGCGTGCTAAAGACAATTTATAGAACTTCAGGAATAGGGTAATACAGCAAAAACTAACAGAATATTCAAATCTGATCTGATTATTTGGATGCTACAAACCAGTTAAAACTACAAGTTGCCAAGAAGAGTCAAACTATGCATACAAGCTTGACAGTGTGACGGACCTGGTGCTAGGTAGCAACCCTGTGGTTGTATTGAGTAACAATGAGCAACCGTTTTACCCGAGAATGCAAGTGGAGTTCATAGGGAGGTAATGCTCTGAGAGTGAGACGTGTATTGGACAATATACTTAAATGAATCTAGATATCTAAGAATGCAAATATAAGAAGACAGAAGATGCCTTTTCTCCTCTACATAGTAAACCCAGAAAGTAGAAACAAAATTATAACTACTTATGTACCTGAAATGGCTAACAATCTACTTTCAGGCAAAGCTTAGCAACTAATATTCAACTTCAGCATACTTAAAAAGAATTGTGGCCATGATGCACCAGGCCTGCTCTCTCCAGCAATTCTAGCACTACGTAACAAGCAAGTGTTCCCACTTAAACACTTGCAGAAGAGTGAAGAATTTACACTATCCAAGTAGATTATAATAGAAAAAAATGCCTGCTTAAATAGTTAGTGTTTGGACAGAAAAAGGTTAAGGTTAATGCATGAGTTTGATAATTAGATGCACCTAATGTTCAGTGTACAGAAAAAAAGAAGGAAATATGGCCATGATGCACCAAGCTTGCACTCTCCAGTCAGTCTAGTAACAAACAAGTTTACACAATTATACACTTGCAGAAAAGTGAATGATTTAGTTAACCAAACGAGATTACAAACACAGAGTTTGCCTGCTTTGAGAAGTTTGGAGGATGCATGAGTTTGATTTTACCTTCTTCGTTTTTTTGTCCAAGTAGACCATATTTCGAACTGGAGTAAATAGTGCACTATACAGGCAAAGCCTTCGCTGTTCATCCTAAACACCATCACAAATATTAATGTTAGGAAAACAAAGAGATATCATGGTCAATTGTTTATTTCTTGTTAGCCTTAACACATTGCGTTTAGTAAAGTTGCGTCGTAACATAGGAATCATCAATTAAAAAAAGTATGATGAAACTGTAGTGAGAAACTTAGTATCACAGTTCTTCTGAATAACAATACTATGCTAAATCATTTATAAGACTATAACTGAATCTATACACAGATACTGGAACAATGGAAGAACTTTATTTTGTACTCAAAACCATCATGGTTCAATCAGGTGCAAAATTTTCTGTAAATGTCCTAAGTAATTGATTTTACTACTAACGAATCCAAAACAATGTTACAGAAAAGGATCAGGAGTCAGGACAATGTTGTCTTGTGTTAATTATTTGCAGTGAAGTTACGTAAGTATCACTCTGACTATAAGCATTTTAAGGTCAAGCATGGGACACAGCTAAAATCACGTACAAATCATGTCAAAGAGAGGAATTTCTGGGTGTGTTGTTTAACAAGATATATGCTGAAAAAAAAAACCTGAGACTTGGAATCAGAACCACCACTGAACACAGAGCAACCAATAGAATGTGCAAGATTCCATGCCACTTCAATATGTGAAACACAAAGCCTGCATTTCAATAGAAGATAGGAGATGAGATTGAACTGAAGAATATATGCTAATGGAAATAATAGACCAATGTGTATGGTTATCTTGTATAGCTCTAGAAATATGGAAGTCTGGAATGTAATTAGATGACATATAGTTGCATGAATTCAAAACATAAAATAATTATATATTACAACAAGGACACACCAATCACATTTGTCAAGAACTGGAGGGTCGGGTTTCTCAGGAAAAGCAAAGACAATGTAAAATAATCCCAAATCACGGGTATAACACATCGCAGTAACTGGATGTTTGTCCGACATCATGAGGTCTACCTGCACAATGTACAACCAAAAAAAATTGGTGACCTAGGGATTTGAATGGTGTTACTCAATACATATTCAGAATGGTGAAGTTTGGTTACTTGTACACTAAAACAGGAAAGAAACAAGGACACATCGGTTGGCAATAAGTAGTGTAGAAATCAAACCTCGTGACCAATACGCTCTCTGCTAATCTTGCTACCAAGTTCAGACTTCACCTTTTCATGAGAAGCGGCTTCTTTCAAATTTTCAGCTAACGTAAAGTTGAATCTAGCAGCTGTGAGAGATAAACATTAGTATATGCAAAGAAAATACAATGTACCAAGTCAATGTCACACAGTCACACTCTTCTTCTTTTTTTAGGAAAAACTGTTGGGTAGGCCCCTACACTCTTCAATTATTAGTCATAGTGTCCATTTCTTGATCAGGCATTTACATAAGCAAATGAAGTGGGTATGAATTGACTAGTGATGAACATAAAACAAAGTATCTAACTTACAAAACAGAAAAGCAATTTCTTGAGTTTTCAGATAAGATTACCCCAGTACACATGCTTTACATGTAAAGATATTACCAACTTATTAGCAAGTCAACTTATCATATTCGTCAAAAAAAGTCAACTTATCATGAACACCTCTGTAATCTTAGAGTGTAGATAATAGTAATGCTATGACAAATTTAGCATATAATTATTGCAAGAACTATTAGAGATCAATCAGAGGATGCTTAAATATACCAAATCGGATTGCTCGAAGAACTCTTAGGGGGTCATCCAGGAAGGTAGCTTTGGCAGGTAAAGGAGTAACAATAAGGCCCTTTTTCAGATCTTCAAGACCTTCACGGAGTATGAGATCACCATGATTACATAACAGCATGAACTTTAGAAAATGGTCACATGAATTTTAAAAATTGTAATAATGACCAAACTCACCTCTTCCCGTTAAATCTTCCACTGAGTTGGTGTTGATATTGAAGAATAAGCTGTCCAAGTTTGAATTTTAGAAAAGACCAAATAGGGTAGTAAATTAAAATCAACATTGTAGCAATGAATGAATGAAAGCATAACTTTAAAGGCACAACAAACTTAGTCGAAAATGAAATCTCACAGTATTACCTATTGATTGTTAGGTCCCTACGGAATGCATCTTCTTCGGCAGTACCAATCTCCTGCACGTTCAAAAACATGACATGGCTATAAACTGGTTGCAACAGTTTGCCTATAAAGTGAAGGGGGGATCTGAACTGAAGAGATGAACAAGCAAAAGAGAAGTTTGCAAATATTGAGCTGCCAAAAATGTTAATGGGTATCAGTTGCAATTGAGTCAACATATAGTTTACTAGTTCTGTAGTACTATACCGACAAAAAAGATAAGCCACACCCAAAAGACACATGGCAATGTAAATGTCTTCCAAAAAGGCAAATGATCCATATATGCAAACAGATAATGTGTATTTTGTACACAAGGTCACCAAAATGAGTATGCAAAGCAATGCTAAATGCATGTGCATACCATGGTAGGAATACGACTGTTTTCAGCATATTTTTCAGACCTCAAGTTGACAAAATCAATCCAGATGTCGAATATAAGCATCCTTGCTGTTTCCAAGTGCTTTGATTGATCAGGATTGCTGCAAGAAACTATAAAATGTCACAGCTCCGTAATAATAGGCATTTAGCTAACTGTAAATATCAATATGGCCAAGCATGATACACTTCGGAACATATACATAATACTCTGCTGGCATTAAACTGTGATCTTCCCTGCCTATGTATATATGCAGGTACGCGTGTTCTTCTTCTCATGCATGCAATTCAACTCAGACAAACTTGAAATGTATAAAAGCATAAAGGTGCTGTTGAGTTTGACCAAGTAAATGATAAAATGATATTAGCAATGACAGTAATAAGATAGTTATCAGAATTAGCATAATAATATATTGCATACCACTGGATAACTCCAATTCCTTTCTGCTCCTCTCCCATCAACTCTGAGTACTCATTTACTTTCTCACAGAAATTTCGGCCCGTCATATTATCAAGTGCAATGTCAATGTCAGCAGAGTCTTTCCCCAATAGCTGCCAAAATTATGCCAAGG
This sequence comes from Hsuehochloa calcarea, assembly GCA_036346395.1. Taxonomy (NCBI): domain Eukaryota; kingdom Viridiplantae; phylum Streptophyta; class Magnoliopsida; order Poales; family Poaceae; genus Hsuehochloa; species Hsuehochloa calcarea. Next base: position 5,380,992 of record CM070615.1, on the reverse strand, counting down.
CAACAGTTAAGTTGCAAAATTACCCAACAGCAACTTGCCCAACAATCATTTCATAAAATACAAGCTACAAGAAGCAATTTTAGTGCGACATTCTTTTTCTGGCAAACAGGTGAAAGTTCATTATTCAATTCTAGTCTTCCAGACTCTCGTGTGACTGCTAATCAGCTTATGCAGAGATCATAGTGCAATTCTTCAATACATAATGCAACATTCAGCACAACCCAATAAAAACCCAAAATAAGCATATCGGGGAGCAAATTATTCACTTCTCTACTCTTTATGGGGATACCCATTAGTTATTCTATGCCACATGCATGCTACATTGTTGCATCTAAAATTCTCAGTTGAAATACAGTGGAAAACATAGATTTTCCCACACATATAGACCCCACGAATCCAAGACCATCAAGCAAGCTGATTGGAGCATCCCCTGACCCCATCAGCCTAACAATTCACACAATTCACAAGTATGCAAATTGCAACCAACTCACCCTGCAATGAACCCCAAACATAGGCAAAGAACCCAATTCTCCACATGACAGCGTAACAATTCCTACAAAAGCCTACTAAAAGCAAGCAATTTTGTTCATGACATGGTTGAACAGTTTCAGATCATTGCCCTTCTTCACATTAGGGCATAGCATCCGTCCCAAATAATCATGAAACAGTTGGTAGCAAAACACAGCAAAGCTCCTCAAATCCAACAGAAAGAAGGAATTATTATATAACCATACACTCGTGGGACCCAACCCTCAGTCGACAGCTGGAAGTTCATCATTCCCACAAGAGAAAAAAGGGAGTCAGGCTACCTGATGATAGAACACTTCTTCCCCAAAATCCAGTAAGAACCCTAAAGAATCTAATGGAACTCATCTTTTGCATCATCAAACAATTCCTTCCCAAAAAAATTGTAAAACGATAATTATCATACGGAAGCAAAACATGGTGACACAACTATAAAAAAATTCCTCACAATTTCGTGTAAACATCGAGCAATCACACCCTAAACCCCCCAAAGGCCCTACACCCTGAACACAACCACTATTTAAGTTGTTTATTACTATCTCTACTCCTTTCTGGTACTGCTCTCCCTGTACTCTACCTCCAATGAGACAAGGTAAGGTTTCCTTTTGTCAAAATAAAACTGACCTTATCCCGGACCCAACCGCCGGCGACGCGGAGCTGAGTGCCGAGGCAGAAGTGGCGGACGACGTCGAGCAGCCGCCGGAAGATCCGCTCCTCCTTCTCCGTCAGCTCCACGCTCTCCCTCACCTCCACGCTCCGCTGCTCCTGCTCCTGCTGCTGCGCCCCCGCGGCCATGCCTGAGACGCTGGAGAACGCGCGGGTGGGGAGACCGAAGAAAATGGAGGTTCTCGTGGGGATCGCTGAGGCGGTGCTCCGAAGAGGCGTAGGCGTTGGCGTTGGCACCGACGAGCAGCGGCGGAGGCGGAGGCGGAGGCGGCGGCGGAGAGGGGAGAGGAGGGGGAGGAGGCCGCGAGTGGGGAGGAGGCGAAGAGACATGCGGCGGTTTGGCTTCCCGGTGAGGCTTTTGTCCGGCAGTACGGCACGGCCTCGAGACAGCAATTCGATCAGAAATTAACGGTTCCGATTGAGGTAGCCAGAAACAAGCAAGGCAAGGAGCAAAGGATCCTTGAATCCCCGTCCTAAAATGTTAGTTGAGGGACAATTTGATTAACATTTGAAGCAGCCATAATAAATCATCATGTGACCCTTCAGGTTTTTGTTACTGGAATTCAAATATTCAAACCAACACACGGCAAACTGAATAGAGCTGATTTCGGATGGCATCTAAAGAGTCTTTGGTCCTGCATTTTGTCGACGACCATTAACCATCTCTCTCGCTGATTTGACAAATTTCATTACCTTTAATGCTTTACAATGCTTCAAGTATCAACATTGGCCTGTTTGGAACATCATTTCAGAAGCCGGAAGTTGTTCTAAATGGACAACTTTTCTCCCCAACTTTCAGCTTCCCGCGGCCCTGTTCCCACTTTGCCCCTAGACTTGAGGGTTAATTACTCGTTTTTTTGCCATCGAACAACCCCTCCCCCTCCCCCCAACCCTAACCCTAGTTCCCGCCCCGTCCTCTCCTCCTCCTCCGGCTCCACCCCGTACGTCCTCCCTCTCCCTCCTCCTCCTCCTCTGCGACGTCCCCGTCCTCCCTCCTCCTCCCCCCTGACGCCAGCCCTAAGCGCTCCTCCCTTGACCTCGAGCCACCACCGCCCACAAGCGCCTCCTCCTCCTCCTCCTCCTACCCGCAGGTGCCCCATCCTCCTCCCCCTCCCGGCGCCCACCCCAAGCGCTCCCAACCACGAGCAAGCGATGAGCACTTTGCCCTGCGTCCACCCGCCTCCGATCAACCGGATCTTTGTGCCCTCAACGACGCTGCCTCGACCTCCACGCGCCCGCCCGCCCGACTGCCATTGCCGCCTTGCCCCGACGCTTGATCGCTTCCTCGAGCCCTGAGCCGGCCCCCGGCACCGACCTCTACCCACGACGCGGCCCTTCCTCCTCTGCCGGCCTAAACCCACATGCCATTTTATTATTTTCTTTTTTGTTGTTGTAAATTAATTATTTTATGTAATAATTATCTATTTTAATAATTATTTATATAATTATTGTTCATTGTAATAACTATTATTAATTTCGTTAATTGTGGTTAATTATGGTCAAATACGTTAATTATCATCAATTACGTTAATTGTCGTTAATTGCGGTAGTTGTCGTCTATTGCGTTAATTGTCGTTGGTTGCGGTAGTTGTCGTAAAGTGTTGTCAATTGTCATTGATTATCGTTAATTGTCGTTAAATAGCATTAAACAAGCCATCATTTGCCTCATGGGTATTTCAGATATTTTCCAACTCATAAGCTCCAACCAGCTAATCGAAAAGCCAGATAGTCAAACACCAAATCTCTTCAGCTCAATTGTGCAGCTCTTAAACCCAACCGAAAGCTGTTTTTTTAGAAAAACTGCAGGCGTGAGGCCCAAAAGCATAACCTCCTAAACTGAGCTCGTGGAGTTCAGCGAACGTTTTTCAGTGTGTAACAACAGACTACAGATTTCAAGTACCTGTAGGCAACTATTCGCATGCTCCAGCAACTAATGATTGAAAGAGCTTCATGAGCTATTTTGATATGATAGAAACTCTTTCACACCTGACTGCCCCTGCATCTATGTATGCCGTTTCTCCAAACATGATGGTAATTGCTATGTTCAGTCAGTCATATGAAACAGTAGTCTTGAAATGCGAAACACGCGTAGAGTCCATCAGAATCTCCCTATATGTCCCAATTCAGGAAGCATTGTTCAGTCTTGAAGAACATGTCCCAGAGTACCACAAGCGATCATTTACGTCGCAATATGCGTTAAGGAGACCACCAAGACAGGAAGCAGAAGAGGGCGGCCATCAACGCCGACCACAAGGGCATAAGAAAGGAAGCAGAGGAATTCAACTCATGGGTAAAGTGACTAAATGGTACTGCAATATCTAGTTTTATCGTAATGATACTATGCACCTATGTACATTGCAATGATCTCATACATGTTTCTCTTTCTTGTTGTTTGTAGAAGTCAATTACGATGTATGAGATCATTGCAATGTACATAGGTGCATAGTATCATTACGATAAAACTAGATATTGCAGTACCATTTTAGTCACTTTACCCATGAGTTGAATTCCTCTGCTTCCTTTCTTATGCCCTTGTGGTTGGTGATGAGTTGAATTATTCTGCTTCCTGTCTTGGTGGTCTCCTTGACGCATATTGCGACGTAAATGATCGCTTGTGGTACTCTGGGACATGTTCTTCAAGACTGAACAATGCTTCTGAATTGGGACATATAGGGAGATTCTGGTGGACTCTGTTGGAATCGCAACTTGTATTATCAGGGGCCAATTGGCCAGTATATATACACAATACATGTTACAGATAAGGAAACCAAATCAAATCTAGAGTCCTACTCAAACACAAATATATCTCTAACACCCCCTCAAACTCATGGTGGATCAACAACACTGAGTTTGGAGAGGTAGAAGCCGTGCTGTGCTCGAGTTTGGGCCTTCGTGAAGAAATCCGCTATCTGAAGCTCTGAAGGCACATACTGAAGAGCAATCACCTGATCATGCACACAAGACCTCATGAAGGAAGCATCAACACCAATATGCTTGGTGAGCTCATGCTTCACAGGGTCACGGGCAATACTGATAGCACCTGTACTGTCTGACAAGAGAGGAGTCGGTGTAGTAACAGAAACACCAAAATCCTCAAGTAACCACCGTAGCCAAGTAATCTCTGCTGTCAAGAGAGCCATAGCTCGCAACTCAGCCTCTGCACTCGAACGGGACACTGCAGTCTGTTTCTTCGTCTTCCAGGCAATAAGCGAACCACCAAGAAAAACACAGTAAGCAGAGATAGGCCGGCGATCGGAGGATCACGCCCAAGTAGCATTCGAATAAGCTGAAGTCAGAAGCAGGTGGAGCGTGGAAAGAAGAGACGGCGAGAGATAGTCCCACGAAGGTATCGCAGAACTCGAAGAAGGTGGCTGTAGTGGACCTGAGTGGGAGCAGAAACAAACTGACTCAGAATGTGAACTGGATAAGTGATATCCGGACGAGTAACAGCAAGGTAGACAAGACTCCCAACAAGATGGCGATAGCGAGTCGGATCAGAAAGAGGCTCGCCATCGAGGGTTTGAGGTGAACATTGAGCTCCATAGGAGTCTCAACAGACGCCGATCGATGAGGAGGCGCGATCAAGAAGATCTGAATATACTTCTCTTGGGACATAAAGAAACCATCTGGAGTGGAAGTAACCTCAATCCCAAGGAAGTAACGAAGAGGACCAAGATCCGACATAAGGAGGCGCTCACTAAGACGAGCCTTGACAAAGGCAATGTACTCAGAGTCATCTCCGGTAATGATCATATCATCAACATACAGAAGAAGAAGAGTCCGACCACGAGACGAAGTGTGGACAAAGAGCGCAGGATCATGATCACTTGCTGAAAAACCAGCAGCAGTGACCACAGAGGAGAAGCGCTCAAACCAAGCACGAGGGGCTTGCTTAAGGCCATAGAGAGAGCGACGAAGGCGACATACCATGCCCTCAGGAACAGAATACCCAGGTGGCGGATGCATGTAGACCTCCTCACGCAACTCGCCATTAAGAAAGGCATTCTTGACATCAAGTCGAGCAGACCCGATGGCGACAGGCGCCACCGAAAGAAGAGTGCGGACGGTGGTCATGTGGGCCACAGGAGCAAAAGTCTCGTCGTAGTCACGACCATACTCTCTTTGGAAGCCACGAGCAACAAGAGCGCGCTTATAGCGCTCAAGAGAGCCATCGAGCGAGTCTTAATCTTATAGACCCACTTACATGTGATGGGACGAGTGAGATGGAAAAGGAACAAGATCCCAAGTACCGGTACGCTCGAGGGCAGCAATCTCCTCGGCCATGGCATGGTGCCACTCAGGATGAGTAACAGCATCCCGGTAGGAGGCAGACTCACAAGTAGCTGCGCCACCAAAGGCAAAAGCAGGCAGGGGCGAATCGTGGCGATCGCGGAGCGTAGCGAGGAGAAGACGGCCCATCAGGGGAAGATGAAGCATCAGAAGAAGATGAAACATCAGGAGAAGTGGGCTCATCTGGAAGATCCTCAATACGAGGTCGACGAGTGTAGACGAGTGTAGTGGGGGGAGCCTGAGGAGCCGGAGGAGACGAAGCAGTGGTGATAATGGCGGAGAGGCCACAGGAGAAATATGTGGAGACGAGATAGGTGTATCTGGAAAGGTCAAAAAAGACAGAGACTCCACAGAGGAAGTCGAAGGAGAGACAGGACGTGGGTAGAAGGGACGAGACTCGTCGAAAGTCACATCCCGAGAAATTCGCATCGTCGACCAACAGGATCCCAGCACTGATAGCCCTTGTGCTCGACTGCATGTACCCGTAAAGACACACTCAATGGGTGAGCGATCGGTTTAGTGCGTTCTCGAGGCGAGGAGAACGTAGCAAACGCAAGCAAATGCACGACGGGGCGAGTAGTCAGGAAGGAGACCACAGAGACGCTCAATAGGGATTGCGCCCTGAAGAGCAGAAGAAGGCTGGATATTGACGAGATAGGTGGCAGTGGAAACAGCCTCCGCCCAAAAGTGAGGTGGAATAGAGGCGGCAATCATCAGTGCACGAGCCGACTTAAGGAGGTGACGATGCTTGCGCTCAGCAACACCATTCTGAGCATGAGCATCAGGATAAGAGAACTGAGCGAGAGTGCCTCGCCAAAGAAGGAAATCGCGCAGTGATGAGAGAGGTACTCACCAGCAGAGTCAGCACGAAAGACACGAATAGGAGTGGAGAACTGTGTGCGAACCATAGTGGCAAACTGTTTATAGATAGACAAGACCTCACTACGAGAAGACATGAAATATATCCAAGTGTGGCGAGAGAAATCATCTATAAATATGATATAGTATCGATGACCCCTTTCAAACGAAGGAGCGGACCCCAAACATCCGAATGAACAAGATCAAATGGACGTTGAGACACCGACTCACTATGAGGATAAGGAAGTCAAGTCGTTTGCCTAACTTACGTACGACAATGTAGAGACACGTCTCCTGAGACAGACCCCAGAAGACCACGACGAACTAAAGACGACAGACGAGAGCCACACAGATGGCCAAGACGGTGATGCCATTGTTGGAAAGAGCCGGTAGACGGAGTGGCAGGGGCGGAGAGACTGGCGGCGATGGTGGCAGCGGAAGGAAGGTGAAGCGATCAAGCTCCCGAGACGCTGCGAGTCAAGGCGCCGAGGGCCAGAACCAACCAGAGCTCCCGTGTGGCGGTCCTGAACACAACAAGAGTCAGAGTCGAGAATGATCCGATAACCAAGGTCAGTAATCTGTCCAGCAGAAAGAAGCTGCATGGTTAGGCGAGGAACATGAGCAACAGAAGGAACATGAAAAGATGAGTTGCTAAGAGGTCCTCGACTGCAGAGAGAAGAGAGGTACCATCAGCAGTAAGAACACTGATAGGGGAATCAAGAGGTGTAACAAAATGTTGGACCGAAAAGGCGACTAGAGGGGGTGAATAGAGCACGCTCACTTTTTCAACCTCGATTAGATTCAACACAAATTTCACTCCAATAGCTATAGAAGCTATGAAGATCGATATACCAATCTAAATGAAGACTAGGATTGAATCCAATCAAAACCCAAGCAAAACAACCAAAAACAACGAAACTTAATTTCCTAAGTGTGGGCGGTCGACCTCTATTCAAGGGCGGTCCGACCGGTCCTATGGGCGGTCCGACTCGATGAGGGGCGGTCCGACCTCCGGCCGATGAACAAGGAAATCACCAGAAAAGCGAAGTTGCAAATAGATGTAACTTTTGATCTACAACTCCAAACTTGATGAAACTTGGTACACACCTTCTCTAGGATGTCAGAACCTATTCCAATCGAAGATCGTGAAGATCTTTGGAAAAGTTCAGACCTTTTCAGTTTGAGAGGTGGAAGGTTTGAAACCGAGTCAAAAGCGAAAACTATATCGAAAAACTTGCTCGTGGGTGATTGATGATCAAGATGATCTTAGATGTGTTCCCACATGTCACGAGCAAGCTAGATCATGCAAAGAAATCAATCAAAAACATGCGAATCAAAGAAAGACTCAAAATCACCAAATAGAGAGAAGAAGGGCAAATGAACTCATCTTGAAGAGAACTCTTCTTTGGATTGATTTGATAATGTATCGATTCTGACCACTCATACGGATACGCATGGACACAAGATCAAAACATCTCTCTCTCTAGAACCCTAACCTCCACTAAACCTTCCCTAAGCACCTAAGCCAAAACTAGGGTTTCAAGCATGAAAGGGTTTTTGGGGTGCGACCACCTCCTCCTCTATTTATAGTGGAGACTTAAACCTTCTAGAAGAGTAACCTAATGGGCTCCGTTAAGGCCCAAAACAAGCGGGTCACACACGCACGCATCTCGGCGCCGTCTTCATCTCCTCTTGACCTACTCCGCTTCTCCACGCCATCTTGCGCCGCGAGTCGTCAAAGGTCACCAAGGCGGTATTTGGTATAATTACCAAAATACCCCTTCTCGATCTTTTTGCAAAGACCGAGTCCCATCTTTGTGAAGCACCTCCCATGCTTCGCGCGTGTAGGTTGATCAACGGCTCTCAACATGTCGGCAAGTCTCTCCCATCCGGCTCCACCGGAACCACCATGGCACTTGCACCGACCCCCGCGCCGCTTGATCCAACCAGTCGCACCGAACTGCCCGTTCGGTCATCCTTGTCTATTTTGCACCACACTTGAGTTCATTGACCTCACCCGGCATCGTCGATCGTTCTGGACCTCAGCTCTCCAAGCCTAGTCCCGATCATCCTCGCCGTTGACCGTCGTTGACCACCAAGCAACCTGCACAACAATAAACAAGCAAATCGAATCCGGGAACAAGTTCTTCACAACTTGACCCACGTTAGTCAAAACATGCATCATGCAACACATATGCACTGAAACCCATGACTTTGACCTAACAAAACATCATCGCCACGGTGGTGATGAACAAGTCGAAGCAGGTCGACGCCCGCCCCTCGGTCGGTCGTAGCCAATGGCCGATCGGCCGCCACCACAAGGCGGTCGGACCGCCAGGGAGACAGCCAATTTTCAACCCCTGAAAATCCGAAACCTACTCGAAACTTTAAACCAATAGAACTTTTGCTTGGGAACTCCAAAAATTATGAGACCAAGTGTATTAGGATCCCCTCACTTGTCTACAACACCTATTTTTGGCCCAGCCCATTCTGACCATTTTGGTCACGGTCGGTCTGACCGCCGCACATGGCCGGTCCGACCGATTTGGGACCGGTCGGACCGCCATGCTATGGCCGGTCGGACCGCCCCTGTCCAGAATGCCTGAACAGATCTGAAACTTTGTCGAAAACCCGTGAAACGACAAACCGTTAACGCCATTGCCAATTGTCACATCATCCTAAGATCTGGAGCATATCCCCATGATATCCACACAAAAGATAGAGTGGAAGAATCGGAAGTCATGTGGAAAGATGCTCCGGAATCAAGGATCCACGGGGAGGTACCTGTCTGTGTAGAAGGTGGTTTCTCGATTGCAGAAGAGTCGATCGCAGAACTGCAGAACCCGTCGATGAAGAACCCGAAGAGGCAAGCAGTCGTCGAAGTCTGGCTATCTCCTGCTCAGTGAGAGAAAACGCGGAAGTAGTCGATGCAGACGTGTAGCGTCCCGTTTTTCGGAGTTTTTTTTTGAAAATTTTTAAAAAGAGAACCGTTTGTTTCTTTTTGCCAAAAGCTTAATTTAGAAATTTCAAAATCATTTGCGATTTAATATGAGTTAATCAAACTTATAGTCCCACGAAGGTATCGCAGAACTCAAGAAGGTGGTTGCGATGGACTTGAGTGGGAGCGTAAACAAACCGACTCGAATGTGAAGCGGATAAGTGATATCCGGACGAGTAATAAAGAAGGTAGACAAGACTCCCAACAAGATGGCGATAGAATAGCCGGATCAAAAGAGGCTCGCCATCGAGGGTTTGAGGTGAACATTGAGCTCCATAGGAGTCTCAACAGACGACGATCGGGAGGAGGCGCGATCAAGAAGATCCCGAATATACTCTCTTGGGACATAAAGAAACCATCCGGAGTGGAAGTAACCTCAATCCCAAGGAAGTAACGAAGAGGACCAAGATCCGACATAAGGAACCGCTCACTAAGACGAGCCTTGACAAAGGCAATGTACTCGTAGTCATCTCCGTAATGATCATATCATCAACATACGTAAGAAGAAGAGTCCACCACGAGACGAAGTGTGGACAAAGAGCGCAGGATCATGATCACTTGTCAAAACCAAAGCAGCAGTGACCACAGAGGAGAAGCGCCAAACCAAGCACGAGGGGCTTGCTTAAGGCCATAGAGAGCGGCGAAGGTGACATACCATGCCCTCAGAATGTAATACCTGTGGCGGATGCATGTAGACCTCCTCACGCAACTCGCCATTAAGAAAGGCATTCTGACATCAAGCCGAGAATGCAGGACCCGGTGGCGCAACAGACGCCACGAAAGAAGAGTCGCGACAAGTGGTCATGTGGGCCACAGAGCAAAGTCTCGTCAGAGTCACGACCATGCTCCGCTGGAAGCCACGAGCAACAAGACGCGCCTTATAGCGCCAAGAGAGCCATCGAGCGAGTCTTAATCTTATAGACCCACTTACATGTGATGGGACGAGTGAGATTGAAAAGGAACAAGATCCCAAGTACCAAGACGCTCGAGGGCAAAGAATCTCCTCGGCCATGGCATGGTGCCACTCAGATGAGTGCAAAGATCCGTAGGGAGGCGGACTCACAAGTAGGCCGCGCTTGAAAGAAAGGCAAACGGGCGGGGTCAATCGATCAAGCGATCGCGAGAGCGTAGCGAGGAGAAGACGCCCATCAGGAAGATGAAGCATCGTAAGAAGATGAAACATCGAGAAGTGGGCTCATCCGAAGATCCTCAATACGAGGTCGACGAGTGTGTAGACGAGTGTAGTGGGGGAGCCTGAGGAGCCGGAGGAGACAAACAAAGTGTGATAATGGCGGAGAGGCCACAGGAGAAATATGTGGAGACGAGATAGGTGTATCTGGAAAGGTCAAAAAAGACAGAGACTCCACAGAGGAAGTCGAAGGAGAGACAGAACGTGGGTAGAAGGGACGAGACTCGTCGAAAGTCACATCCCGAGAAATTTGCATCCGTCGACCAACAGATCCCAAAGACCGATAGCCCTTGTGCTCGACTGCACCTGTAAAGACACACTCAATGGATCGAGCGATCGGTTTGGTGCGCTCGAGAGGCGAGGAGAACGAGCAAACGCACCAAACAGACGAAGAGGCGAGTAGTCGGAAGGAGACCACAGAGACGCTCAATAGGGATTGCGCCCTGAAGAGCAGAAGAAGGCTGGATATTGACAAGATAGGTGGCAATGGAAACAACCTCCGCCAAAAGTGAGGTGGAATAGAGGCGGCAATCATCGATTGCACGAGCCGACTCAAGGAGGTGACGATGCTTGCGCCAAGAACACCATTCGAGCATGAGCATCGTGACAAGAGAATCGAGCGAGAGTGCCTCGCCAAAGAAGGAAACTGCGCAGTGATGAGAGAGGTACTCACCACAGAGTCGCACGAAAGACACGAATAGAGTGGAGAATCGTATGCGAACCATAGTGGCAAACTGCTTATAGATAGACAAGACCTCACTACGAGAAGACATGAAATATATCCAAGTGTGGCGAGAGAAATCATCTATAAATATGATATAGTATCGATGACCCCTTTCAAACGAAGGAGCGGACCCCAAACATTTGAATGAACAAGATCAAATGCTAGGAGAAGAACGGCGTGAAATATGCGCGGTTTCTTGTAGCACCGAGACTCAATGTGGCCGATCTTGTCACAAGAGGAGCAAGCGAGGACGACCACCGCCGAGATGGAGGGCGGCCACCACCACTGTGGCGGCCGAGGAGGCGGCGTCTTGAAGCGTGAAGCGGTCGGTGTAGCAGTGTCTGGGCGGCGAGCACGGAGGAGTGGCATCGATCGACACCACTCGGACGAGTCTCCTCTGCACGTATCTCGGTAGGGCCTCGGAAGAGTGACACGAGGGTGGCGTGCAAGTAGGCGGGCGCCGCCTGCTCGAACTTCGGGGCGGCGAGTAAGGAACTCGTGACACGCTGAAACTCTGTGTCAAGACGACACCAAGCGAAGATGAGCAGAACGGCGGCGGGCGAAGAGAGTCCGATTGACGCCGGACTACGTAACTCGGCGTAGAAGGCGTCAACAGAGCATCACCTGCCAAGATAGTGCTCTGGCGAACTCTTGGCAGTAGAGGGCATCTCCGGAGGGTTCAGAGCGCTGTTGAAGATGAGTCTACATCGGGACACCAAGAAAATCCCACAATCTCGTAAGAGAATCGAGGGTGGACATCGGCGATGAAGACAAGCAGGCTCGACCGGCGTCGTCCACACCACCGAGTGTAGGTAGTCAAGCGATCCATGTAGGAGTCGAGCCTCTTGGTAGGCGGCGACCTTCTCATCGATAAGACCGGCAACCTCGTGAGTAGCTTTGTCACCGTCGGGAAGCGCAACAGGCGTAGGCTCCGTCGGAGGAGTAGGGCATGGCGGACAGGTGACATCGCTAGAGAGAACGCCCCATAGACGAAGACCACGCATATGGATGCGCATGTGAGACACGAAGTCGGTGTAGTTAACACCGTCGAAGATCACCGGACAGCGAGGGAAGGAAACGGTGCCCATTGGTAGGCGACGCTGGACGGCGCGGCAACCAAGGTAACGTAGTCTAATAGGCGGCGCTGGACGGCGCGGCGATTAGACCGACGTTTTTTTTTCTTCCGAGGCCTTTCGGCCTTTTTTTTCTTTTTCTCGGCTGAGGCCTTTCGGCCTTCTCCTTTCAGAAGCCCACACCGCTGCTCACACGAGCACGGCGCTAGGGCACGGCGCACCACTGATACCCGGCGTTCCCCACAGAGGCGGCGGCGTCCGGGTGGCGGAGGCGCAGCTGATGATGAGCGGGGCACGGGAGGTGCGGCGACGGAGGTTGGGGCGGCGTCGGAAACTCGGTCGAGCGCGGCGTCCGGTGGCGAAGGCGCAGCCGGTGATGATCGAGGTGCAGGAGGTGCGGCGACGGTGGAGTCTCCTGCCGTGGAGGTTGGGGCGGCGTTGGGCGGCCGGGTCTCGGCTCCTATCGTGGAGGTCGGGGCGGCGTTGGATCTGAGCGGCCGACGGCGTCAGCCTGAGACGAGGGCGACGACGCTGCAGTCGGCTGGGCGAGATGGTGAAGCAATAACCGAGCAGGCGGTGTCCCCTGGCAGAGCGGCGTCCCCTGGAGAGGAGACCACAGCGGAGCAGCGGCGGCTAGGTCAGAGGGAGAAGAAGCCGACGGAGTTGCGTGGAGGTGGTAAGAAGCCGACGAAGTTGCGAGGAGGGAAGCCGGCGGCGGTGGCTAGCAAGAGGTAACCCTAATGCTCTGATACCATGTTGGAATCGCAACTTGTATTATCAGGGGCCAATTGGCCAGTATATATACACAATACATGTTACAGATAAGGAAACCAAATCAAATCTAGAGTCCTACTCAAACACAAATATATCTCTAACTATATCTCTAACAGATTCTACGCGTGTTTTGCATTTCAAGACTACTGTTTCATATGACTGACTGAACATAGCAATTACCATCATGTTTGGAGAAACGGCATACATATTGTGCAGTATGCACTCTAGTTACCTTAACTTATCGTAGAAAGCTCTAAATCATGCACGATTTGTTCCATTGGAAATTAGGTATGATAAAATTTCTAAAATGTGTTTTGTGCACATTGGAACCCTCTGGATTTGTGAAGATATCTTCATGAACTTAGTAGACAAAACTGTGAGCACCATGTTGACCGAAACATGATTGATCTTGTATCTTCCTCTTGGGTTGGATGCTTCCCTCCATAGTACTACCACTACCTCCTCCCTTGGGTCGGACACCTACACACATACAAGTAAGGTCGCAGTCACATTCTTTCAAATAGAACATGATTATAATGACTAATTTTAGCTTCAATCTTGTGATAGTATTTTGAATTGCCATGTGTAGGTGTGTATATGATTAAGCTAGGGAAGTCCTCATTAGCTCTATGCCTGCATCAACACCCTGCTCTGCCTCTAATGCACGCACTGTTGGAAATATGCCCTAGAGGCAATAATAAATATGATTATATTTCATTATGTTTATAACATTGGATAATATGTTATCTTGTTCCTAGAATAATATCAATAATATTTATTATCAAGTATGTGACTTGATTGTGAAACTCTGTATTTTCTTTGTTGATTATTCTTAAACGTTCCCTGGTCGGAAACATATGAGAACACATATGAATAGACTAGCATATGTATTGGTTGATGACTATGTTTCACAAGTCATGGATATGGAGATATCAAACCAATAATATGGACATATGTTAGAGAACATGGTGTTGAAAAAGACCCACCTTGAGACACTATTGAGATTGTTATGATTCTATGTATCATTAGTTGGTCTCAAGCAATGATGATGCATAATCATTAGACCTGAGATTAGCATGGTTTCCTACATGTGTAGTAACACTCTTAGGGGTTGCCAAATGCTACTCGTAACTGGGTAGTTATAAAGGTAACTTTCGGGTATGCTATGAAATATACGGAGGGATGTGACTGATCAGATATGAGATTTGCCTCTCCTAACATAACATGAGAGATGTCTCTGGGCCCCTCGTTGTGGTCGGATAAAGAAAGTGCATGGCCATGCTACTAGTGGTCGAAGTGTCGACCACATGAAGTTATTCGACACTTGATCGGGAAAGTATTGGACAGTCTATGGATGATACAACATCTCACCTGGAGTTCAATCAGACATCGTGAGGGAAAGGGAGAATACACGAGAAGGTCTTTCAGTTCGATCAGATACAGACTAGTCGTATGGAGATACGAGCTGGTCGTAGGCTGGTCGAACATGGTCACTAAGTGGTCGAAACCTGGTCGTGAGGAGTTACAAATTGGCCGAGACCAAATATGAACTGGTCGTATAGAGATACGAGCTGGTCGTTAGTGATATAGATCTGGTCATAGATCATATTGCATTAAGGTTTGTTCGATATATTCTATGTGTATTTGAGAATCGTTATGTGCTGCTAGGTACCGCTAACGACTAGTGGTCGGAAAAGAGTTTCGAGTTACAATCGGTTACACATGAACCTATAGGGTCGCACACTTAAAGGGTTATGATTTGATTTGGATGGTGATCTGAATTATTGTAGGCCACTAGTTCCTAATGGGCATCAAGTACGAGACCCATTATGGATGCCTATAAATAGACGGGTGGTGGCAAGGGGTGTGATGATCTTTTTTGAAGAACTTCTCGAAACCCTAATAGCCACGCCTTCCTCAACCACGCCGCCGGTGTTAGCACTCCAGCGCGTGGTGCCCCTACCCCGCACGTGCGGATACCTTAGAGGTGTTGTTGCGAAGCATCAACACTAGGACGATCCGCAACTCGTGACGATGATATGACTCGGAGGAGAAGACGCGCGGCGAGTACGACTACTCGGAGGAGAAGACGCGCGGCAAGTACAACTACTCAGAGGAGAAGACGCGCGTTGAGTACGATTATTCGAAGGAGAAGATGCGTGGCGAGTACGATTACTACTGCATCAACTCGCTACATCGACTCTATTTCCGCTACGAGTCGGCGCGTCTAGTGGTAATCTCGTGATCTATTTTTAGTGGAGGTTCCTGGGTTGTGCGGTAAATTTTTATTTTGTGCTATCGTAGCCTTCCCGCGATCCTTCATGCTCATCACCGTGAACACCATCATCGCTTTCCTCCCATCCCCTCTCCACCAAGTTGCCATTACCACTGGCCACCGAAGCTTGATCTCTGAAGTTTGTAAGACATCCGAATGTTCGTTCACGCCACTTTGTGTTCCACCCTATCCCCCCCAATTAATTTGATTAAGTTAGTCACAAGAGCTAGAAAATCGTCGTTCATCATCTTACAGAGAGCCTATGTCCAATTAGTGTATACCAGAGCTTCCCTTCGTTATGTTCTACGTTTTGGCGTGAGTGACTATTCCTCCAAACCTTAGTAGCACTATCTTCACCATGGCCAAACTACGAACTTTCGCCACTCGTTACCGGCACCTCCTCGCTGCCCCACTCCTCGAACCATCACCACCATCAGCTCTGCATCATCTCAAGCATTCCATTTTCCTCATTCCTAGGGCCTGGCTACTTCTCCTTCGCCATTCTCCTACCTAGCACGGCGCACCTCTCTATGTTCTCCTTGTCCAGAGCTACAGGAGGAAGACCGCCTTTCTCTTACTCCCTATGACAAGTAGGCCCCACCAAGGAATTTTCTTTTAAAAAGAGAAATTAGACTTGACTCTATGACAAGTGGACCCACTACTTAAAATAATTTTTGAGCTGCATCCGTCGCCACGTTGTCGCCATGTCATCCGTCCCGATGGCAAAACTACCTCCAAAACCACCTCAGGGGGTATCTAGATTCTAGACAGTTTTGCAAAGTTCAGGGGTACAATACCTGGTTTTATACTTCAAGGGAAAGTAGATGAACCACCATACTTGAGGAGGTTAAGTAGACTTTTTCCTTGTATATATAGTATATACAGTGCAGAATGTCTGAACCTCTCATGGAGATCAATCACTGTAGGACAAGGCAAACAAGAAAAGTAAAGCTTCAGCATCTTCTTCCGGCGTGGTAACGGTTCTGGTGCGCAAGTTTGGTGAAGACGACGACAATGATAACGCAGGCGCTGGAGCAGTTAATTTACTGCGAGATCGATCTTTAATTAAGAGTTGCATGGACTTATAAACATAAAAGCCTATCAGAATTGTGCTTTCCTGTAACTAAGTATCCACTATAATTCTATAACTAAGTGCCCGTCCATGTCTGAACTCTGAATCAATCACTGCAGGAAAAACGAAACAGAGAAGACTAAAATTGCA
Source organism: Hsuehochloa calcarea (assembly GCA_036346395.1). Taxonomy (NCBI): domain Eukaryota; kingdom Viridiplantae; phylum Streptophyta; class Magnoliopsida; order Poales; family Poaceae; genus Hsuehochloa; species Hsuehochloa calcarea. The sequence goes on along the minus strand of CM070615.1, from coordinate 5,364,398 downwards.
ACACCTTCACATAATTTCCAAACATGTACATTACAACAAAGAACACTGAGCATACATACAGAATAACAAATCATACAATACATACATACAGAAGAACAAATCATACAATACATACACGAACAATACAGACACGCATGTTTACTCCAACTCCAAGAACATATGTGCATACAAACAAATAATTTAGTCGTCGTAAATTCTAACACGAATCGATGTTATATCAATCTTTCCTGAGGATCCTGACGTGCTTCCAGCGAGACTCCATGCAGGTGGAGGGGTGTCTCTGCGCGTACACGCCGAACTTGAAGTAGTGCGAGTCGCCGCCGCGGCCGGGGGCGCGCAGCTTCTCCACGCCGTTGACGAACACGGTGAGGGTCGACGCGCCGACGTCGTGGACCACGTTGAGCCGGAACCACCGGTCGTAGATGCCGTCCTCGACCACCTGCCGGTCGTAGTACCGCAGCGCGCCGTCGTAGACGTGCAGCATCAGCGTCGTCGCGTGCTCGCCGGCGCCGAACACCTGCATGATGGACACCCCCGTCGTGCCGGACGGCACGTAGCCGTAGCCCTCGAATTGCCACACACCGGAAGAGTAGTCGTATCCCTAGAGAGAAAATGTCTAAATATAAAATCTTACCAAAAAAAAAATCACTATGTGTGTCTCAAATAATCTCGTGTTTATTTAGAGACAATACGTACTAGTCAACTAGCTAGTGGTACCTGTTAAATACCAGCCGCCAGTATACTTTCTCTAGACACAAATTATTGTTGCCTCTGTTCAGAAAAAGGTTCTTGTCCCCGTGTAATGCGTGTGGTCAATGTTTTTCTTATCTTTGACCCATAGTTTCTTTTATATATTATGTAATTTTATCATGCGAAATATATATAACTTGATTTACTGCAAAACACACACAATTTTATAGCTTTACGTACAAATACTCCCTCTGTCCACAAACATAAGTTGTTTTGACTTGTCTCTAATGCAAAACTTTGATTGATGTTTTTATATATCTAATATACTAGCAAAACATATATACTAAAAAAATATTTTGTAAGATAAATCCAATTACATTATTTTTATATTGTCGATCATATACTCCTAGATATACTACTGGTCAAAGTTTTAAAAGTTAATTGCACGGATCTCACGACAACCTAAATTTAGATATAGGAGGGTATATTGTAATAAAGAAAGGGCAATGTTAATCAGACGTCTCACTCCACCGAACTAACTCAATTGATTCCCACGTGTTTCAACATCTACCGTATAATAACTTTATCTCATTACTCCCACCCATTTGCATCATAATGCATCCCCTTCGTCTCTCTCCCTACAGCTCCCTCTCCAACCATACATGTTGCCTTATCTCTTTCAACCTACCCCTCCTATAAGCCAATTGATAGAGGAGCACACCCTACGATCACGGTCTCACACCTGAGCACCAACAAATGCCTAGCATCTATCCTCCTACTCGCCGCGAGCTACCTCTTGTTGCTCGCCGCGGTGTCACCAGCATTGCCAGACCCGGCGTCGCTTGAGCCTTCGCTGCTCTTCCCCTCGGCCGACACCTCCTCGGCGCAACCTGTCACAGCGTCCACCATCTAAGCCTTCCCAGAGTAGTCCAAGGCCGCTGCTGTATCCTCCATCTGCCAACTTACCCCGTCCCCGCCGCTCCTCCCGGCCCTCCCTCCGCAACTGTGGTGCTGCCCTGCGAGGTTGTGGTGGCGGAGGCGGGCGAGAAGGTGCCATGGAGGGAGCATAAGGCTGAGCTTGCCGTCGAGTCTCAAAGCCAGTGAGTTGGGTGTTAGTTGCAGTCATATGCTCTTTTTGTTGCAACAAGCGATTTGAGATGTTAGAACTATATTTTTTGAGTATTGCAATAATAAACTCTTGCAATGCTATTTTTTAAAAGAATTTCTCAATGTTGCATCTAATGTTGTTCATTGTTGCACATGTGAAATCAGAATATTTAATAAGTTATGCTCAAATGTTGCAGCACCCGATCGTCCAAATTTTTGTTGCAAACTAGTGTTTTTTGCGCTCCGTTGAATTTGAATATGTTGTTGCCCTTGGGAATCGATATTTTTTGTTGCATGTGGTGATTACAATTGTTGCACAAATTATTTACTAATGTTGCTTGAGATGTTTTATGTGTTGCATATGTGTTTTCAAAATGTTGCAAGTGCCCCCCCCCCTAAAATTGTTGCATATGTGTTTTCAAAATGTTGCAAATGTTATTGCATCATCGATTAATATTTTTCCAAATTTCTGTGCTAATTTTCAAGCATATCTATATATGCTAACGAAATCTTTTAATTTTTAAGTGAATTTTGACAAGATTAAGGATCCTCCTCTCCATTTTTCGAGATCCAAGTATTTTGTTGTCCTATGTTGATTTTTTTGCATGTGTGTGTCGTACATATTGCAGGGAAGAGTTGGGAGCGTACGATGTAAAGCTTCGCATAGTACGTCCAGGCACTAATTGCTCCCTAAAGGAAACTAATGGTTAAATATGCATTTAAGATAATGTTGAAAACATCAAGAATTCTTGACCTTAATTAGGTGGACGTACTTCCCCTCTGTTAGCTCGATATATATGGCCTTTTTAAAACACAATAATTTTGTGGGAAACAGATTAAATACACAGTTCATCCTAGAAGTAAAATTAGTTTTTGTTTTTGAGCTCAGTAAACCAACAGCTATCTGAGAGTAGGCATGCAACAAAGACCCTTTAATTAATTGAAAACCAAAATTTAGAAAAATAAGAAGATAGTATATATGTGGCTGCTAGCAGATATAGTCCAGTTGGACATTTGAACAACCTCTAGAGTCTAGTCAAACAATCCATCAGTTGGAATACCATGCCAAGTAGTTGGTGCATGGAAACTGGAAAATAATGGAATTTGTTCTATCCATGAAAATTAATCAGCATAATATATATATATCCAAGACTAATATATACAATAACTCTACAAATATGACGATTATTCTGTTGTAACTTAATTACCGTCATCCTGATCTCTGTCCTTGGGCTGGTGTTGCTCTGGCGGGAATGGGGCTTGTCGGAGGACAGCACCCACAGCTGCCTGACGGTGCCGTCGAACCTGTACCGCTCGCCGCTGGGCACGTCGTACGGTCTCTGCAGCACGAAGTTCCGGTCGCCGAGGCTCACCGCCGTGAACCCCTCCGTCGGGTCGCCGGCCTTGGGTGCCCTTGCCGTCGCCTCAACGATGCATGACGACGGCAGGGACGCCAACAAGGCAACAACCAGACACGCAACAACCCAAGAGAGAGTGTGAGTAGCCATGTGTGTGTATGTGTGTAGCTTCTGCTTCCCTTCTCTCTCTCTCTCTGTCTCTCACTGTATGTATGTATATATGTATAGGCTTGTGATGAGCGGCAACTAAGGTTTCCCTGTCGTTTATATAGTGTTTTTTTGGATCTTACTATATTCAGAGAAATTGACAGCTTACATTACATACTCTGGATGTTTACACACCAAGGATTGGTTGGTTTTTGTTGTTTATTTGGAGTAGCTAGTCAAGCACGTAGGTAAAAAACAAAAGACTAGCTAGATAAGCCAGCCTTTGCTTTGTTTTAACCCCGGCTAAATGGAGTTTTTTTTAATGGTGTTGGTTTTAACTGTACATGTCTTCGTCCTGGTTCCATGCCGAAGCTCGTTAGGCTTCCATGGTGCTTATTTTTGGGGTCTATCGGTACAAAACTCGTTTGTTTTCTTAGTTCAAAATAGTTAAATTTTAGTTTCACTACTACAAAACATGTTATACTAGACACTCTGGAACCGTCTGTGATAAAATTATCACAGACGGTTCGGAACCGTCTGTGAAGTATCACAGACGGTTCGTATAAAGAACCGTCTGTGATACTTATTTATCACAGACGGTTCTTCGTCTGTGATATACAAGCATTATAAGTAGATGCTCCCGACATGCCCTCTTTCCATTCCATTTGAGGCGCCGCCACCCTGCTGCTGCTGCTGCCTCCTCCCCCGTTTTGAGCTGTTACCCCTGCCTCCTCCTCCCCCATTGCGGCACCTCTGCTGCCTCCTCCTACATTGTGCCACCTTGGAGAGAAGGGTAACGATCTGTAACCCTTTATTTTTACTCTAGACTAATCACTAATGTGTAACGATCTGTAACCCTTTATTTTTACTCTAGACTAATCACTAATGTGTAACGATTTGTAACCCTTAATATTTGCTATAGACTAATCACTAATGTGTTTGGTCATTATGAAGGGTACTTGCGGTTTATTAATATATAATTTAACACTAATTAATTTGTTAGGTGCGTATATGTGTAGATGGACCGAAACTGGATGTACATTGAGAACCGTATGAGTGAAGAATATATTAATGGCGTGTTTGCTTTTAGAAGAGCCGCCGAGCAGGATATGTTGAGGAAGGGGATAAAATTTATATACTGTCCATGCATTGATTGCGGTAATATGAAAATGTTTAACAACCCGGCGCAGATCGAAGCTCACTTAATACGAAGGGGTTTCAAAAAGGATATACATGTTGGAGCGATCACGGTGAAGAGCAGATTATCTAGGAAGTCGAGAATGACGACATCGCCGAGAAAGTCAACGATATGCAGGGTATGGAATGTGCTTTTGATGAGGATAGGTCGCATGATGACAATCTGGATCAGATGCTACGCGATGCAGAAGGGAACTACGGTGAGAGAGAGTTTTGTAAATTCGAGGGCTTAATGGAGGACTCGGGGAAACCTTTGGCTGCAAGCCGGAATACACAAGATTGTCAACCGTACTTGAACTGCTGAAATTGAAGGCAAGCAATGGTTGGTCTGACAAGAGTTTTACGGCGTTGTTAGGTCTCTTAGCTGACATCCTTCCGGAGGGAAACATGTTGCCTAGCACGACCTACCAAGCTAAGAAGGTTCTTTGTCCATTGGGAATGGAAGTAGAAAGAATACATGCATATCCGAACGATTGTATCATCTACCGTAAAGAGTATGCAGACATGCATGCATGTCCCGTGTGCAAAGCATTCCGATACAAGCGTAAGAATACTGCTAAGGCGAAGCAAGGACCTCCTGCTAAGATGTTGTGGTATCTGCCTGTGATCCCACGTTTGAAGCGTTTATTTGCGAACTGAAAGGAGGCAAGATTGATGCGTTGACACTCGGAGGAGCGTAAGAAAGATGGGAAGCTCAGACACCCTGCTGATTCTGCCTAGTGGATAAACTTCGATCGGAGCTTCGAAGAGTTCGGTGCGGAACCGAGGAACATAAGGTTAGGGTTGAGTACGGACGGAATGAATCCTTTCGGTAACATGAGCAGCCGACATAGCACCTGGCCCGTGAATCTATGTATGTACAACCTTCCTCCTTGGCTGTGTATGAAGCGGAAATACATTTTGATGTCACTACTTATCCAAGGGCCGAAGCAATCTGGGAACGATATTGATGTGTACCTGGCACCATTGTTGGACGATCTTGTGACACTTTGGAACGAAGGGGTACAAGTATGGGATGCGTACAAACGAGAGAACTTCACTTTACGCGCCATGTTATTCTGCACCATCAATGATTTTCCTGCCCTTGGTAACCTGTCGGGGTTCAGTACAAAAGGAGTCAAAGCTTGTCCGCACTGCTTAGATGGTACCGAGAGTGTATGGCTGAACAACTCACGCAAAACTATATATATGCGTCACCGTAGGTTCCTTCCTAGGATTCACCCATACCGCAAGATGAAGAAACAATTCGACGGAAATAAGGAGGACGATTCAGCTCCAAGGGCTTTTAGAGGGAAAGAGGTCTATGATATGGTTAAGGATATCGATGTTGTGCTTGGAAAGGGACGTAAATTAAGGACCCCTCAGAAAAACATCTGGAAGAAGCGGTCAATTTTTTGGTACTTACCTTATTAGGAGCACTTAGAAGTTCGCCACTGCATCGACGTCATGCACGTGGAGAAGAATGTATGTGATAGCTTGATTGGTCTCTTACTGAACATTAGTGGCAAAACAAAAGACGGTGTTAACGCACGGCGTGACTTGGTTGATATGAATATAAGAACCGAGTTAGCACGGAAAGAGACCGATAAAGGACGAACGTATCTTCCCCCAGCTTACTACACTTTGTCCAAAGCCGAGAGAAATAAACTGTGTCAAAGTTTGCATGGTGTGAAAGTTCCGTCCGGTTACTCCGCCAATATTAAGAAACTTGTTTCCATGAAAGATTTAAAATTAATTGGTATGAAGTCTCATGATTGTCATGTGCTGATGACACAGATGCTTCCTGTTGCAATTAGGAGTATCTTGCCAAACAAGGTCCGAGTGGTAATCTTTAGGTTGTGTTATTTCTTTAACTCAATTGCTCAGAAGGTCATCGATCCCAAAGGACTCAACGCTCTGTAGGCCGAGGTGGTGACGACTCTATGTCATCTTGAGATGTATTTCCCTCCGTCTTTTTTTGATATCATGGTCCATCTCATTGTTCACCTTGTGAAAGAGATAAAGATATGCGGCCCTGTGTTCCTACGTCATATGTACCCTTTCGAGAGATACATGGGAATTATGAAGTCCTACGTACAGAATCGATCTTGGCCGGAGGGCAGTATCATCGAAGGTTATGCAACCGAAGAGGTCATTAAGTTCTGCGTGGACTACATGGCTCAGGTGGAACCGATAGGTGTGCCTCTATCTCATCACAAGGGGAGACTGGAGGGTATCGGGACCATCGGGAGGAAAGCAATCACTCCCGATCTAGATATATACGCGCATGCCCATTTCACGGTCTTGCAACACATGACCCAAGTGTCCTCGTACATCGACGAGCACAAAGACATGGTACGCCAACAGAATCCAGACCGGTCGGAAGTTTGGATAACGAGAGAGCACAACCGTCGGTTCAACGAATGGTTAAAGATGTGATTCACTGGAAGGCCATCAAGTGATGACACGCTGCTATGGTTGGCCAAAGGACCAAAATTTGTAATTGTGACATGGCAAGGATACGACATAAATAGGTACACGTTTTATACGGCAGCTCAGGATAGGAAGAGCACAGTCCAGAACAGCGGTGTTCGCATAGATGCATTTCACGAGGGGATCAATACCGCGGGGGCACGCGGGTTGAACTCGTACTATGGGTTCGTAGAGGAGATTTAGGAGCTTGACTATGTACTTTTCAAGATCCCCCTGTTTCGATGTCATTGGGTTAAACTTTCGCAGGGCTTGAAGGTCGACAAGTACGGCGTCACTACTGTGGACCTCAAACGTGTCGGATACAAGGACGAACCATTTGTACTCGCTAAGCAAGTTATTCAAGTTTTTTATGTAACGGACCCAGCAAATAAGAACCGCCACGTAGTTCTTCATGGGAAAAGAAGGATTGTCGGAGTTGAGAATGTCGTGGATGAGGAAGAGTACAATCAATTTGACGAGTTGCCTCCTTTCGGAGACGGCATCAGACTGGAGGAAGAACCCAGTGAGGAAGCTAGCTATATGCGCGTCGATCATCGTGAAGGACTATATTTCAATTAAGCATGTATATATTCCATTATAATTTGATGTTAACATGGAAACACATCACGTGTCATGGACCAGTGGTAAATCGGTCAAACGGGTTACACACCAAGGATTGGTTGGTTTTTGTTGTTTATTTGGAGTAGCTAGTCAAGCACGTAGGTAAAAAACAAAAGACTAGCTAGATAAGCCAGCCTTTGCTTTGTTTTAACCCCGGCTAAATGGAGTTTTTTTTGTAATGGTGTTGGTTTTAACTGTACATGTCTTCGTCCTCGTTCCTTGCCAAAGCTCGTTAGGCTTCCATGGTGCTTATTTTTGGGGTCCGTCAGTACAAAATTCGTTTGTTTTCTTAGTCCAAAATAGTTAAATTATAGTTTATTTATAGCTTTATTGTATATAAATTATAGTAAATTATTTATGTAATTCTTGTTCTCGGTCACTGTAATTATTTTTGAAAGTCTTAATAACTCATATTTCCATCACATGATTCAAAATCTAACATGTATTTTGGGAGGTTGAGCAAAAATAAAATTATATATCAACAAAATAGGGCAATGTAGTGAACCCATTATATTCCAAAGAAAATAATAATAATAAATTCAAACTAATTCATCGGATGGGAAGAAGTGCAAATCTCAAAGCATATCGGACGAATAAAAATTTAACTATTTAAATAAAAGAAAACAATCGACTATTGTTTAACAAAACCGTTATTTTTGTGCCCTGAAATCACCTACAGGAGTAAGCTCTCAAATACCAAAAAAAACAATGTTCTCCCAGTGTCATTTTTACACGCCCACGCACACACACAGAGATAGCATAATAAATGAGAACATATATAGTGCTACTACCCTTGCAATGCTAACTGTGCTACCTCTCTTCAAAAAGTAATGTAATAGTCATGAAAATTTTTGAATAAAAATTGATAACGTTGACACAAATCAATATATCATGCTACAAAATTTCAAATCTAAATTATGTATACACATCAAGAAACAAAAAAAAGGCAAAGTTTGCCGAAAAGGAAATCCGAAATTAAAAAATAAAATAAAAAGTTAGGTAACTGTTCACTGCAGTTCATCTTTTTTTTTCGGATATACGTTGTAGTTTCAATTTAATTTTTGTAGGATGCTAGACAGTACCATACCCTACCTAACCAAAATTTTCAGAATTTTTTTATGATAATTTATACCATTTTTCGAAGAGAGGTAGCACGGATAGCACCATAAAGATGTAACAACGTGATAAATGGTGAGTGTACAGTCGTCGCCCGCACGGTAATGGAATAGGGACGTGAACATGAGAGCGTATCTAGTCTAGTTCACATGGATCGATGACGAGTTTTGAAGATTCTTCGTGCACGGTGATCGATCGAGTGCAGCATGCGTGCCCTCTGATATTACTATAGAAAAACTCATCACAGACGGTTCTAAACTATTATCACATACGGTTTTTGAATCGTCTGAATTTTTGTATCTGTGATAACACGAGGTCATCACAGATGGTTTTTTAACCGTCTATGAAAAATGCTATCATAGACGATTCTATTCACAAACCCGTCTGTGAAAAATGCTATCACAGACGGTTCTATTCACGAACCGTCTGTGATAGTCTATTTTCACAGACGATTCTAAAAAAGAACCGTCTGTGATAGTTTTTCCTATGACAAAAAAAAACGAAAACGGATTTTCACTTCGTCTGGAGCCTCCCGAGCCTCGCGAATGAATCTGATATTGATTTTCGGATTTCGCTAGCTTTCCCACAATAGCCATAGCATCACAGTAGCATCAACTCAATCCATTCACAGAGCACTAAAAACAACACGGCATGCATCACCCACATCACAGTAGCATCAACTCAATCCATTCACAGAGCACTAACACATCACAGTAGTAATCTACATCACAGAGCAAAAGGGGGGAGTAGAGAGAGTGAGGTCGTGGGAGGCCGGCGACGACGAGGCTGGGGCGAGGTAGAGGAGGTGGAGGAGGAGGCCGCGGGTGACGAGCTCAGGGGAGGACAGAGGAGAATGGCAGAGGAGGAGAAATGGCAGAGGAGGAGATGTAGATGGCAAAGGAGGAGATGGAGATGGCAAAGGGGGAGATGAATGACTCTGTTAATATAGAGAGATTTTCGGGAGCCCGTCATTAGGTGCAAATTTTTGTTTTCCCACCTAACGAAATAAAAGTATCACAGACGGTTTTATACAAAAACCGTATGTGATGAGTATCTCATCACAGACGGTTCGTGGTTAGAACCGTCTGTGATTTTAGGGTTTTACCATGGTTTGAATTTTTCCTTACTCTTCGAATTTACCATGGCTTGAATTTTTCCTTACTCTTTGAATTTACCATGGCAACCAATACTCATCACAGACGGGTTCCAACTACGAACCCTAAAATCACAGACGGTTCCAACTAGAACCGTCTGTGATGAGATACTCATCACAGACGGTTCGTGGTTGGAATCGTCTGTGATATTCTCGGTATCACAGACGGTTCGCGGTTCTAACCACGAACCGTCTGTGATACCAACCGTCTGTGATATTCTTGGTATCACAGACGGTTCGTGGTTAGAACCGCTCAGTGATATCTATATCACGAGCGGTTCTCTAGAACCGTGCGTGATAGTGACATATTTGAAACCGCTCGTGATAGTGACATATCACGGGCGGTTAAATCTTGAAATCGGCGAACAAATGCGTGATATTCTTGGTATCACGAGCGGTTAAATGGTTAGAACCGTTTGTGATATCTACATATCACAGACGGTTCGTCTTGGAAACCGTCTGTGATAGTGATATATCACAGACGGTTCGTCTTGAAACCGTTTGTGATTATTTTATCACAGACGGTCTTCTATGACCTGTTTTGTAGTAGTGTGAACGTGCACGACAACTTTATTTTTGTTTAGTTTATTGAGCACGGCAACTTAATTAATCCGGGTGTTGACGGCGAGCGGTGAAACAAGATTTGATGGGTAACCACACAGGACGATCGAGCAACTCAAGCTGCCGTTCACAGCTCACATGATCCCACGAGAAGCTAATATATAAGATTCATCGTGAAATACTTTCATAATGCATGTATAGTTATTTTTATTTAAAATAATATATTTTTATAGACATTAATTGTCAAGGTGTGACCTCAGAAACTATATCAGTATTCAAAATGATACCAAATCCCAACTATTCTGACCATCTTTAGCTTGCTTCGTAAAGTTGTGCCAAATTCCTGCCGGCCTTCAGTAAACTAATACTACATTTGACTTTGTTTATTACACTCGCCGGCCCTGGGTGCCCTTGCCGTCGCCTCAACGACGCATGACGACGGCGGGGACGCCAACAAGGCAACCGGACACAACAACCCTTGCCGTCGCTTCTGCTTCCCCCCTCTCTCTCTCTCTCTCTCTCTCTCTCTCTCTCTGTGTGTGTCTCTGTGTGTGTAGGCTTGTGACAAGCGGCTACTAAGGTTTCCCTGTCGTTTATATAGTGTTTTTTGGATCTTACTATATTCAGAGAAATTGACAGCTTACATTACATACTCTGGATGTTTACACACCAAGGATTGGTTGGTTTTTGTTGTTTATTTGGAGTAGCTAGTCAAGCACGTAGGTAAAAAACAGAAGACTAGCTAGATAAGCCAGCCTTTGCTTTGTTTTAACCCCGGCTAAATGGAGTTTTTTTTAATGGTGTTGGTTTTAACTGTACATGTCTTCGTCCTCGTTCCTTGCCGACGCTTGTTGTAGGCTTCCATGGTGTTTATTTTTAGGGTCCGTTTATACAAGATTTGATTGTTTTTTTAACCCAAAATAGTCAAATTTAGTATATTTACAACTTCATTATACATGAGTTACAATAAATTATTTATATAATTTTTGTTCTTAATCACTGTAATTATTCTTGAAAATCTTAATAACTCATATTTCCATCACATGATTCCAAATCTAACATGTACTTTGAGAGGTTGAACAAAAACAAAAACAAAATATGAGATTACACTCACCGCATTTGACTTGGTTTATTACACTCACCGCATCAAGAACGCAAAACTAATGTCGCGCAAATGCTCAAAAAAAAAAACAGACGCAAAATACAAACTATAAACAATAGTGCCCTGCAGTATTATATTTCTCTCATGTTTTGCGCCTCAATATTAACAGCTGAACATTGTGGAGTTCATGGATAGGAGGAAATTCCAGCATTCACTACTTTGATTGAAAGGGCCTCTCAAACTGAAAAGAGAGCAGCTGCATTCAACAAAAAATGGTTTACCTTCATGACCCATGCATTCTCTCTGCGACAAAAAATGGTTTGCTCTCATTCATGTTATCATATATACGACAACACGCCAGATACATATACAACACAAAGTCTGAATCTTTCCGGTGGAAATCAAAATCACACTGCAAAGTCGAGCAAAATGGGAGCAAAGAATCTCTCCATCCTCCAACGGAATGAAGAGTGCAGTTTGGAAGCTTCACATGGACAAATATGCAGACTCTGCGGGAGTAAGTGCACAAAGGGATGACTGAACGACTCATCATCAGTTCAGCAGGTTGGAATCTTCTGCTGATGTTGCCCTTAATTCCACAGAACACAGCAGTTGTTACACGAACAAATTCAGCAGTAGCAGACTAAAGCCAGATGGATGGTTCAATGAGTTTCCTAAATGGACAGATCATAAACAATGTAGTGTACTTCAATCCACTGGATGTCCATTTTTAGTTTCCTTATGAATGACAAATGTAGAAGATCTGTACAAGCTATTTGGATGAAGGAATTTACAATCACCTTTCTCACAAATGTTATGGTAACTACTAGTTATAGTCTTCTAGATTTGCCAGTAAGGACTACAATTTGGCTACCAGGGATGAACTAAAATCTTTGTTCGTACTTAGTAAGTCATTTCTTTTTCATTGTATTATACGAAAATGAAGAATATTATAGCCTGGTGCCCTGTTATTTTGTTTGGGTTTCTGGCCAGTTTGTAGGCATTAACACAAAAACCCTGCCAGACAGAAGGTTTTCGAGGCCCAGACAGAAGGTTTTCGAGGCTGGTTGGAAGGAGATGTTGGAATTAACTCTTGATCTATTCCAATAGGCCAAAGGCTAATATAAACATATTACGGGTGTACGTAAATATGCAAATAATATCCTATAAAAGAGACATGTCTAACACTGTAGCATCCCGTTTTTTCAGAGTTTTTTATTTTCAAAATTTTAAAAGAGAGCCATTTGCTTTTAATTGCTAAAAGCATAATTGGGAATTTCAGAATCAATTTGCAGTTTAATATGAATTAATCAAACTTCAATTAAATTAAGGTTGGTTTAATTGAGTTTTCTGGTATTTAAAATCAAAAGTATTATTTTAAGTGTTCCCTTGGATTTATTGGATTTTAGAAATGGTTTTTCTTTTTTTCAGAAATTAAAAATTTAATTTGTTTGCAAAATAAAAAGAAAAATTAAAGTTGAAAGTATTTTTTATTAAGTCCAGACTAATTCAAGGAATTTTTGGACTCTATTTGCTATTTTCTAAAAAGCCTTTTCAATTGTTTGTATTTCTAAAAATAAAAAATCCCAGAAAATCCCCTTTCATTTGTTGTGGGCATGCGAATCTCGCAAGCCGCCTCGGTCCCGCCCACCGCCTATCCGCCTTATCCCGCCTCGGCCTCGCACCTTTCTCTCTCGCCCGGCGCCTCGCCCAAAGCCTCGCCGACCCGCGCGCCTCTCTCCTCCGCCGTGACCTCCTCGTGCGCGCCCTCGCCGTGACCTCCGCCCTATTAAAGGAGCGTCTTGGCTCGCCTCTTTCCCTCCCCTTCTCCGCGCTCTCTTCCTCCCTCTCGCCTCGGCTCCCGCTTTCCCCTTCTCCCATTAGGCTGCCGTCGCCGTCGCCATTTGCGCCGCCGGCTTTTCTCGGTCCGTCAACCACCGCCACCACCTTGAGCCGCCGGCCGTCTGGTGCGCTCCTTCCTCCCCGAGCGCCTCCGAAGCCGGCGAGCCTTCGGTTCCGTGCTCGCCGCTCCTGCTCGCCGTGTTTGGCGTCGTGATTTCGCCAGCGATGGCGTGATTTATTTTCTGGGTTTTTCAGTAGAAAAATAAATCCAGAAAATTAAGAAAATCATAAAAACCCTAATTTTATCATTTCATGTGATTTGAAACTTCATTTGGCCATAACTTTCTCATCCGAACCCCAATTTGGGTGATCCAAATTTATATATTCATATAAAATCAGCCCCTTTCATTTGGTTCTGGTTTTGCAATTTTTGGAGTTCATTTGGTGCTGTTTTATTTATTTGTGCTCTTTTCGCACGTGTAGATTCCAGCGTTTCGGAAGGTTTCATCGACCCGACGACCGAAGACCCGCTCCTCGTCAACGAAGGCAAGTCGTAGGCCTTTGATCATGTTGTACCCATTTTACAAATGTATATTGTTTTAAATTATCATGCATGGCTAGTTTTATTAGAAATGATTTTGGGAATAGATAATTACCAAATTGCCATTATTTCTCCTTGATAAATTGAAAATGAAATGTCTCCTTGAATGACATATATCCATGAACACCATAGGATGGTTAATACTAGTTGGACATAATTGTATTACCAACTTGGGTGCGTATATTTGCTTAGTCTCGCTTTAGTTATCCGAGGGACTCACGATCATATTTACAGAATTAATGAAATTCGACTAATGATACTAAGGAATTGTGGTGTGAGGCCATTATAATTAAAATGTGTTGAGCCATGGCAGGGATTGCCATTTGGCCGGGAATGAACCAAAAATGATTTATGCTCGGGCTTGTGGGCGGTGGTGAAGGTGGGTGCGTGAGGCACACTGGGAAGCGGAAAGTCTCGTTTGAGCAGCCAACTAAGGACTTAACCTTGTACGCCATTGGTCTGGGTCACATCGTGCAACCACAAGTCCATTATGGGGTGGACCTGGCCAACTAATTAGGGAAGTTTTGAGTCGATTCTGTTTTGGATGGGAAAGGCGCAAGAGGGGGCCGTGAGGACGAAACCTTAGCTAGCAGAACCGAAGCAAAATGGACCTTTGTAAAGGTCTTGTGATAATCACTTAGTCGCACACCTCGGAAGTGTGTGAGCAGACAGTACGAGTGATTTATCTCTTGTGGGTAAAGCTGTACAACCTCTGCAGAGTGTTAAAATCTATTCAAATAGCCGTGTCCCCGGTTATGGATATGCCTGGATTCTTTCACGCAAGGGGTAGCATTTTAAAAAATATGGTATTGGTTCGATGGAAAGGTTTGGTTGGATTGGTTGGAAAGTGAACGGGAGGTTCACTATTTGTTTCAAAGAACTTGGTTATTTATGTATTATTCTTTTAAACACCTGCTCTTCAATCTAATTATTGTATTTACTGTTAAACTTGCTTTCTGCAAATTAACCATAAAGCCATCCTTGCTTAAGCCTTGCATGAATACTATGTGCAAACATTTCTCTACAACTTGCTGAGTACTTTATGTACTCACGGCTTTATGCCCTTTGTTGATAAGTCCCAGCAGAAGAATCAGGAAATGTTGAGTTTTACGAGGAAGGCTACTTTGAAGACTTCCCGAACTAGGTCACGTCCTCCACTCGATTGCCTGTGGGCATGTCGATTGGGCTCCACGTATTTTGGATTTCATTGCAAGAACTCATTATTGCTAAGCCTGTGAGGCGACTTTTGTAAGAACTTGACCATAAGGTCTTTTGCTGTTAACTAATATTACTTTGTCTGCTTCATTAGTTCGTTGTTGAATGGTTATGATAACATCATTGTTGCAACTGTGCGAGCTAGCTACTGATCATGGGACTAGCTTGGTATGCACAGAGGGTCTCGGAGTTGTGTGATACCCGGGGCGCCGACAAGAGATGGGATTAGAGCCATATCTACTATAGGACGAAACCTTTAGTTAGATTGGTCATCTTAGTCAAAAATTCAAAAGATATTTTCTAAACTAAACTAAGCAATCAATTTGACTAGATATTCTTTTCTTATCTTATTCTATTCTTTTCTTATCTTACCCTCTTATATCATTCTTGAGTTCTTTCATCTTATCTTTTCTGAAACTTGGTTTTCCAAATTTAAATTGACTCCCTCATCTCTGGATTATCCCTAGGATCGAACCCTTCAAGATCAAGCAATGGAAGCTTTGGAAGTTCAAGAACCGCCGTCTGATCCTAGTTGACCCTCCATAAAAGTTAGATTGGTGGTTGCTCTCCCTAGTTTTAGTATCGTTTAGTCCGCGTAATAGGGCTTTTGTGCTTGAGTGTCCCTTTTTGTTTGCTTCTTGATAGCTTTCCGGCTATCTATTCGTTGGGTTAAACCAACTTTGTCCGCATTAGGTTGATCCATCTATCCCCCTTGTTTCTTACTCATCTTAATGCTTTGACCTCTCATCTAAATTACTTTCTTCTTCTCGTCTATTAAACCCGGGAAGCTTTGTTGCAGATGGTTCAGACCCGCAACTCCGCAACCAGGATGATACCCCGAGCGCCAATGCACTGTCTTCCCAGGGCGCCAGTGCAGATCAGGGTTTGAGTCAGTTCATGGCAGCCCAGACTCAGCTAATGGGCTCCATGATGCAGAACATGACTCAGATGGTGAATCAGCAGAATCGGAACCGCTGCTGCCCTGCTCGCAATGATGAATCAGAATAGCCAAGCAGCTGCCACGCCACTGCCACCTCCACCCCCAGCTTTTCCTCAGTCCAGGCTGGCAGAGTTTTTGAGGACCCATCCGCCCACTTTCTCTAACTCCTCTGAGCCCTTGGACGCAGATGATTGGCTGCGCTCCATGGAGAAGAAGCTCGCTATCACCTGTTGTGATGATCGCGAGAAGGTTCTGTATGCCACCCACCAGCTTGAAGGTACTGCCGCAGAATGGTGGGAGAACTACTGTGCCGCCCATGGAAGCCTTGAGAGCATCACTTAGGCTGAATTTTCAAGAGCTTTCTGCCACTCCCATATCCCTGATGGGAAGGTGGAAATGAAGAAGAATGAGTTTCGTGAGTTGCAGCAAGGCAACATGTCGGTGAGTGAATACCTTATGATTCACTCGGTTGTCCCGTTATGCCCCAGAGCAGGGCGTTGCCACGAGATGATGCGTTAGGCGCTGGCGAGGACTCAACCCGGCTTGAAGGTGCAAGTTATTGGGAATGACTATGCAGATTTTCAGCACCTAATGAACAAGGCCATGCTCATAGAAGAATCCCGTCGTGAGCTGAAAGAATCCCGCAAGAGGACGATGATGCGATAAGATAATGCCCATCGGCCTCACTCCCGAGAGCCGAGAATGTATCATCGCTGCGGTACTCGCGTTGATCACGACTTCTCCTTCCTCATCGGATCCAAAGCGATCGAGGTTGCCATGGGAGTGGAAATTGGCTTGCAGTCACCCATGTTGAAGCGTTTTAGTAGATCTTTAGTGTACTTAGTCGATGGATGAAAGTTCCTTCCTTGCATTGCTTGATTTGAAGTCCCAAAAAGTAATTAAGCTCTCCCATCATACTCATCTCAAATTCCACGGACATAGTGTCGGAAAAATTTGAAACAAGAGCATTAGAGGAACCACCAAAGATAATATCATCCATAAATTTGAGCAAGCGGGAAGTCATCACGTCTAAGAATGAATAGAGTTTTATCCACTTTACCCATTTCAAAATTATTTTTAAGCAAGAAACTTAAGTCTATCATACCGGGCTCTAGGGGCTTGTTTAAGACCATACAATGCTTTAGATAGCTTGCGATTTGGATATTTAGGATCCTCAAAACCGGGGGTTGTAACATACACTTCCTCATCTGAAACCATTTAAAAGGCACTTTTAACATCCATCGATATAATTTAAAACCTTTTGATCACGGCAAATGCAAGCGAGAATCGAATGGCTTCTAGTCTAGCAGGGGCAATGTCTCATCAAAATCTAACCCCTCAACTTATTTGAAACCACAGAGCTACCAATCGGCCTTGTTTCTAACAGAACCATCCTCACCTTGTTTATTCTTAAACACCCAGCGGGTTCCTATAACATTATGACCACTAGGGGTTCTACAAGACTTTGTTTCTTTCAAAATTCTAACTCCTCATCATGGCATTTACCACTAGAATCGGATAAAGCATGTGATATATCGCGGGGTTCAAAAGAAACAAAAGCGAATGAGTAGAGATTTGGATCATTTACAGGCGAGTGACTGCTCATGTAGATTACCTATTATCATTCAGGAGGATCTTTGTCTCTGAATCAGATGGAGCTTGGGATGAGATCTGGTTTCTTCGACCTCCACAGTGCTGGCGATGATGAAGATCACGGCGAGAGCCTCAGCGAAGGTGAAGAGGCGTATGAGTTCTTGTATCGATATAGGTAAGCCGTGCACCTCTCCCAAAAGAGGTGAAAAGCAGTGAGAAGCAAGAGGTGCGCCACCGCCTCCTCCTATTTATAGTGGGGCCTAGAACTCCTAGGGTTTGACTCAATTGGGCTCCGTTAAGGCCTTAACAAGCGGATCACCTTTTATACATAGCGCCGTCTTTAACCTTTTGACCTAAGCAGCCGCCCATGCACTATGGATTTGCCAATAGGTCACCCTTGTCCATCTTGTGTCATGCTTGAGTCGTTGACCTCGCTGCGGCATCGTTGATGGTTACGGACCTCAACTCCAAGTCTAGTCCAGATCCTCCTCGCCGTTGGCCGTCGTTGACCACCAAGCTACTGCACCCACGGACAAGCAAACCGTGTTAGGGAACAAGTTCTTCACAACTTGACCCATGTTAGTCAAAACATACATCATGCAAACCATATACCACGATACAATGACTTTGACCTAACAAACAACATCGCCGAAGTTGGCGAGTTCAAGTAAACCAGTCCGAAGCCATCCCATGTGGTGGTCGGACATATAACTGATCGGACGCTCCAGCAGAGCGGTCGGACCCGCCAGGACAAATGAAATTCAAGCCACTGAAATTCGAAACCTACGGAAATTAAGCGAATAGAACTTCTTCTGGAGACTCCAAAATTATGAGACCAAGTGCATGCCCGACCTATTTTGACCACTTTAGTCGCGTTGAATAAGCCCAGCCCCATGGTCCAAGCCAGGTTGGGGCAGTCGGACCCTTGTGCAGGACCGGTCGGACCGCCCATGTCGATAAGCTTTGTATTTGCCGAAAACCTTGAAGCGACAAGCAATGCGCCATTGCCAATTGTCACATCATCCTAAGATGGAACATATCCCGTGAAATCCACAGAATGAGTTTAGTGAGTTGCATCAAGGCAACATGTCGGTGAGTGAATACCTTGCTGATTCACTCGGTTGTCGATATGCCCAGAGGGCGTTGCCACAGATGATGCCGTTAGGCGCTTCAGCGAGGACTCAACCTAGCTTGAAGGTGCAGTTATTGGGAATGACTATCACGATTTTCGGCACCTAATGAACAAGGCCATGCTCATAGAAGAATCCGTCGTGGTGGAAGAATCCGCAAGAAGAGCGATGATGCGATGCTGATGCCCGTGGCCTCGCTCCCGAGAGCTCGTGTTGCTCCACTGTCACTATCGAGGCCCTGCGGCACCTCGCCCGTTAGATCCCAGTGACCCGCAACTTCAACAGCTCCAGCAACCAGCCGCCAAGAAATGGCAACCTGCCGTCGGATCACTGTTATAAGCGCCATCGGTTGGGGCACTATGCCGACAGCGCCCATGAAGCAAGGTCCCTCTCTGTCGATTTAGCAGGAGCCACTCCAACCAGGACCCCTACCCCAGGAGTTGGACGTGGAGCCCCTCAGACTCCAGCTGCACCAGTCAAGACTCCTCAGCTTTTTGGAAGAGGCCGTGTGAACCACGTCACTGTGGAGGAAGACCAGACAGCCCCGGAGTCGTGTTGGGTAAGTTCCTTGTTAATTCAAAGACTCGCCTTTGTTTTGTTTGATTACGGAGCTTCGCATTCGTTTGTTTCGGAGTTTTTTGAAAGGTATCAGTTGGAAGTTTTGCCTCTTAAAAGTGTTTTGCTGGTTCAATCTCCCGGTTCGGAATTAAGTACGAACTAAGGTTGCCCTACGGTTAAAGTGACCATAGAAGGGGTAGAATTCCTTGCCAATCTTATCATCATAGACACCAAGTCTCTTGATGTGATTTTGGGAATGGATTGGCTTGCCAATCACCAAGCCCTCTTGGATTGTGGTGGTAGAAGCATCACTTTGGTCAGTCCGGATGGAACCAAGGTAAAGTTTGAAGCCTCTCCAGAGAAGCTAGCTGGAGCTTTAGTCTGCAGCGCCAGTGTTGTATCTTTGGAGGAAGTGCCAGTAGTCAGAGAGTTCTCATATGTCTTTCCTGATGACCTACTTGGAATGCCACCAGACCGAGACCTGGAGTTTGTCATCAATCTTGTTCCAGGAACTGCGCCTATTTTCAAGCGACCTTACAGATTGTCTGTCAATGATTTGGTTGAGCTGAAGAAGCAGATTGAAGAAATGCAAGAGAAATATTTTGTCCGACCAAGTTCTTCACCATGGGGAGCCCCAGTGATCTTTGTTGCAAAGAAGGATGGCACCCAACGGATGTGTGTGGATTACCATGCCCTTAATGAGGTCACCATCAAGAACAAGTACCCTCTGCCCATGATCGATGATTTGTTTGACCAGTTAAAAGGAGCCAGTGTGTTCTCCAAGATAGACTTGAGGTCAGGATACCACCAGTTGAAGATTTGTCTAGAGGATATCCCCAAGACAGCTTTCTCAACCTGGTATGGACTGTATGAGTTCATAGTCATGTCATTTGGATTGACCAATGCCCCTGCTTACTTTATGAACTTGATGAATAAAGTGTTCATGGAATATTTGGATAAGTTCGTCATTGTCTTTATTGACGATATTCTGGTGTATTCCAAAAGTGAAGCATGAAGAGCACCTCTGTTTGGTCCTGAATAAGCTTAGAGATCATCAACTCTATGCCACATTCAGCAAGTGTGAGTTTTGGATGAGAGAAGTTACTTTCCTGGGACATGTCATGTCTGCAGAAGGAGTATCTGTTAACCCTAATAAGGTTACATATGTGCTTAATTGGGAGTTACCCAAGTCGGTGCCTCAGGTCAGAAGTTTCCTTGGTATGGCATGATACTATCACCGATTCATAGAAGGATTCTCCAAGATAGCAAGACCCCTCACTCAGCTATTGAAGAAGGAAAAGAAATTTGCTTGGACACCAGATTGTGAGCAAAGCTTCCAAGAATTAAAGAAGCGTCAGACCACGACTCCAGTATTGATTTTGCCAGATGTCCGGAAGGATTTTAAGATTTTCTATGATGCATCCCGGCAAGGACTTGGTTGTGTCCTGATGCAAGAGAGGAAGGTAGTAGCCGATGCTTCCCGTCAATTGAGGCATCATGAAGTAAATTACCCTACTCATGACTTGGAGTTAGCTGCCGTAGTGCATGCCTTAAAGTTATGGCGTCATTACCTCATCGGTAATCGTTGTGAAGTCTATACGGACCATAAGAGCTTGAAGTACATTTTCACTCAAGCTGATCTTAATATGAGGCAAAGAAGATGGTTAGAGTTAATCAAGGATTATGATATTGGAATCCATTACCACCCAGGCAAAGCTAATGTTGTGGCAGATGCCTTGAGTAGGAAAGTCTACTGCGATACCCTGATGATCAAGGAAAGTCAGCCAGCCCTACATAAAGAGTTCCAGAAGCTCAAGTTAAAGTTGGTTGAAGAAGGTTACCTAGCTGCCCTGGAAGTTCAACCCACTTTGCGGAATCAGATCAAGGAAGCTCAAATTGAAGATGCCAATATTAAGAAAATTAAGAGCAACATGGAGAAGGGTAAAGCCCTGAGATTTTCAGAAGATGAACAAGGCACCATTTGGTTTGACAAGCGAATCTGTATTCCAGATCAGAAAGAGCTTAAGCAGCTGATACTCAAGGAAGCCCAGGAAACTTTGTACTCGATTCACCCTGGAAGCACGAAGATGTACCAAGACCTTAAGGAAATGTATTGGTGGCCTAGCATGAAGCGTGAGATTGCCGAGTATGTAGCTCAGTGTGATGTATGTCAGCGAGTAAAAGCCGACCATCAAAGTCCTGCTGGACTCCTGCAACCTTTGAGAGTGCCTGAATGGAAATGGGGAAAAATTGGTATGGATTTTATTACCGGTTTGCCAAGGACAAGGTCAGGATATGATTCTATCTGGGTAATTGTAGATCGTCTAACCAAAGCTGCTCACTTTCTCCCAGTCAAGGCTACTTACTCTGGTGATAGACTGGCAGAATTGTATATGGCAAAGATAGTATGTCGGCATGGAGTGCCGAAGAAGATCGTGTCGGATCGAGGATCCCAGTTCACCTCAAGATTCTGGCAGAAGTTGCATAGTGTTCTGGGTACTAATCTAAATTTCAGTACAGCTTATCATCCCAGACAGATGGACATACAGAAAGGGTGAATCAAATCCTAGAAGATATGTTGAGGGCTTGTGCTTTAGCAAATCAGGCCAGTTGGGATCAAATACTGTCTTATGCAGAGTTTCTTATAACAACAATTATCAGTCAAGTCTCCATATGTCTCCATTTGAAGCTCTCTACGGAAGAAAATGTAGAACACCATTGTATTGGAATGAAGTAGGTGAAAAACAAGTGTTTGGGCCAGATATTATGGAAAAAGCCGAAGAGCAAGTGCGATCAATCAGAGAAAAGCTTAGGACAGCACAAACCAGGCAGAAGAGTTATGCAGATAACCGTCGTCGAGATCTAGCCTTTGCACCTGGTGATCATGTGTACCTGAAGGTGTCGTCTCTCAAAGGGATGCGTCGCTTCAGAGTAAGCGGAAAGCTTGCACCAAGATACATTGGACCTTTCCCAGACCTAGCCTGGAGAAGAGAAGTTGCTTACAAGCTGGAACTCCCGCCTCAGCTGTCAGATGTGCACAGTATCTTCCACGTGTCTCAATTGAAGAAGTGTCTGCGAGTGCCAGCAGAGCAGATGCCAATGGAAGTAATTGCCCTGTAGGAAGACCTCACCTACAAGGAGCATCCCATCAAGATCATGGAAGTAGCAGAGCGAGTGACAAAAAGCAAGATCATCCGTTTCTGCAAGGTCCAGTGGAGCAACCACACCGAAGAAGAAGCCACCTGGGAGCGAGAAGAGGACTTGAAGGTTGAGTTTCCCCACCTATTCTCTAGTCAGCCTGAATCTTGGGGTCGAGATTCCCTTTAAGAGGGGTAGGTTTGTAGCATCCCGCTTTTTCAGAGTTTTTGAATTTTCAAAATTTTAAAAGAGAACCATTTGCTTTTAATTGCCAAAAGCTTAATTGGGAATTTCAGAATCAATTTGCAGTTTAATATGAATTAATCAAACTTAAATTAAATTAAAGTTGGTTTAATTGAGTTTTCTGGTATTTAAAATCAAAAGTATTATTTTAAGTGTTCCCTTGGATTTATTGGATTTTAGAAATGTTTTTTTTTTTTTTCAGAAATTAAAAATTAATTTGTTTGCAAAATAAAAAGAAAAATTAAAGTTGAAAGTATTTTTATTAAGTCCAGAATAATTCAAGGAATTTCTGTGAATTTTTCTAGAATTTTTGGTCTCTATTTGCTCTTTTCTAAAAAGCCTTTTCAATTGTTTCTATTTCTGAAAATCAAAAATCCCAGAAAATCCCCTTTCAATGTTGTGGGCCGAATTCCTTGGCCGAGCTTTATCCATGACCCATCTCCCAAGACGCCGGCGTCGCCGCTCTGCCGTCGGATCGCGATCCGGCGTCCCCTTCTGCGGCCGTCGGATCGCGATCCGTCCCCGTCGGCCGCGTCGCTCTTTCCTTGGGTCGTCGGATCACCATCCGGCCGCCCGATCACCGCGCCTCCTTCTTCCCGCCGCCTCCTCCGTCTCTCTCTCTCGCGTGGCGCTGCGCTACGCCGCCCTGCCTCCTCGGTCTTGCCGCGCCTGCTGCCTGCCGTCCCGCCTCGGCCTCGCACCCCTTTCTCTCTGCCCCAAGCGGCGCCTCACCCAAAGCCTGTGCCCGAGCCCGCGCGCCCCCTCTCTCCTCCGCCCGTGACCTCCCCGGCGACGCGCCCTCACCCGTGACCCTCCGCCCTATTAAAGGAGCGCGTCGGCTCCGCCACTTTCCCCTCCCCTTCTCCCGCGCACTCTTCCTCCCTCTCGCCTCTGGCTCCCCGCTTTTCCCCTTCTCCCCTAGGCTGCGCGCGTCGCCATTTGCGCCGCCTCCGGCCTTTCTCCGGTGCCGTCAACCCCGCCACCACCTTCACCAGGCCGCCGTCGTCCTGGTGCGCTCTTTCCCTTCCGGAGCGCGTCCGGCGGCGGCGAGCCTTGACTCCGTGCTCTGCCGCTCCACTGCGCCAGTACAATCTGCCCGCGTCAACGGTTTCGCCCGCGTGGCGCACGCGTGGCGCTGACTGTTTTTCCTGGGTTTTTTAGTAGAAAAATAAATCCAAAAATTCAAGAAAATCATAAAAACCCTAATTTCATCATTTCATGTGATTTGAAACTTCATTCGGCCATAACTTTCTCATCCGAACTCCAATTTGGGTGATCCAAATTTATGTATTCATATAAAATCAGCCCCTTTTATTTGGTTCTGGTTTTGCAATTTTTGGAGTTGATTTGGTGTTGTTTTATTTATTTATGCTCTTTTCGCACGTGTAGATTCCGGCGTTCTGGAAGGTTTCATCGACCCGACGACCGAAGACCCGCTGCTCGTCAACGAAGGCAAGTCGTAGGCCTTTGATCATGTTGTACCCATTTTACAAATGTATATTATTTTGTGGATATCATGGGGATATGTTCCAGATTTTAGGATGATGTGACAATTGGCAATGGCTTTTATGGTTTGTCGTTTCCCAGGGTTTTCGACAAAGTTTAGGCATTCTGGACAGGGGCGGTCCGACCGGCCATAGCATGGCGGTCCGACCGGTCCCAAATCGGTCGAACCGACCATGTGCGGTGGTCGGACCGGCGGTGACCAAGAATGGTCAGAACGAGCTGGGCCAAAAATAGAGTATGTAGGCAAGTGAGGGGATCCCAATGCACTTAGTCTCATAATTTTTGGAGCCTCCAAGCAAAAGTTCTATTCGGTTTAAATTTTCAGAAGGTTTCGGAATTTCAGGGCTTGAAATTCGGCTAAGTCCACAGTGGCGGTCGGCAAGCTCGCGAGGAAGCGGTCGGACCGATTTCCACTTATGCATCAGCCAACTTCGTGGTGATGTTGATTTGTTAGGTCAAAGTCATGGGTTTCATGGCATATGGTTTGCATGATGCATGTTTTGACTAACATGGGTCAAGTTGTGAAGAACTTGTTCCCGAATTCGTGTTTGTTTGTCTATGGTTGTGCATGTTGCTTGGTGGTCAACGACGGCCAACGGCGAGGAGGATCGGAATTAGACTAGGAGAGTTGAGGTCCAGAACGATCGACGATGCCGGGTGAGGTCAATGACTCAAGCGTGACACAAGATAGACAAGGGTGACCTATTGACGAATCCATGGCGCATGGTGAAGCGGTTTAGGTCAAAAGGTTAAAGACGGCGCTTTGCGAAGCGTGCGTGTGTGACCCGTTTGTTAGTGGGCCTTAACGGGAGCCCAATAGAGTCAAACCCTAGAAGTTCTAGGCCTCCACTATAAATAGGAGGAGGTGGTGGCTGCACCATTGCTCTCGCTGTTTTTCGCCTCTTTGATGTTTCAAAACCCTAATTGGCTTAGGGGGAGTTGAGGTGGAGGCTAGGGCTTTTGATGGTTTGAGGTGATTTTCGTGATCTTGGATTGACCACTGTTCCTTGATGGAGTGGGTGTAATCCAGCAGTAATCACGAATTTAATCGATGCAAGGTTTGCTTGAGATAAGTCTCTTTTCGTTCTTACTTTCAATTTCGTGATTTTATGGCTTTCTTTGATCCACGAAGTTTTGATTGATTTCTTCATGTGAATTAGCTTGCTGTGATTTGTGTGAACCTATCTAGGATCATCTTGATCATCAATCACTCACGAACAAGCATTAGGATCAAGTTTTCGTTCTTGCCCGGTTTTAGACCCTCTGTTACTCAATTGACAACTGTCCAGGATCTATCCAAGAATTATCATAATATTCGATTGGAATAGGTCCTCAATAGCATAGAGAAGGTGTGTGCAAAGTTTCGTGAAGTTTAGAGTTGAGAATCAAAAGTTAGACCTAATTGCAACTTCGTCATCGGGCTGTTTTTTCTTTTTTGAGATCGTGCGAGTCGGCTGGTCCGATAGCCCACCTGTGGTCAGACCGATTTAGCGGGATCAGGCCGACCAGCGGTATAATAGCGGTCCGACCGCCGCAATCGGTCAAACCGTTCGATCCGAGAGGTCGACCGCTTGATTACATTGTGCCGTTTTAATCTTAGTTGATTTTGTTGCTTTACTTTGGGGGTTCAATTGAATTCAATACTAGTCTTCCGCTGTACTGATATATTGATCTTCATAGCTATTGGAGTGAGATTGTGTTGAATTAATAATTTGTGAAAAAGTGAGCGTGCTCCTATTCAACCCCCCCCTCTAGTCGCCTTTTCGGTCCAACAGTTTTAAATTATCATGCATGGCTAGTTTTATTAGAAATGGTTTTGGGAATAGATAATTACCAAATTGCCATTATTTCTCCTTGATAAATTGAAAATGAAATGTCTCCTTGAATGACATATATCCATAAACACCATAGGATGGTTAATACTAGTTGGACATAATTGTATTACCAACTTGGGTGCGTATATTTGCTTAGTCTCGCTTTAGTTATCCGAGGGACTCACGATCATGTTTACAGAATTAATGAAATTCGACTAATGACACTAAGGAATTGTGGTGTGAGGCCACTATAATTAAAATGTGTTGAGCCATGGCAGGGATTGCCATTTGGCCGGGAATGAACCAAAAATGATTTATGCTCGGGCTTGTGGGCGGTGGTGAAGGTGGGTGCGTGAGGCACCTTTGGGAAGCGGAAAGTCTCGTCTGGCGACCAACTAAGGACTTAACCTTGTGCGCCATTAGTGCAGGTCACATCGTGCAACCACAAGTCCATTATGAGGTGGACACAGCCAACTAATTAGGGAAGTTTTGAGTCGGTTACATTTTGGATGGGAAAGGCACAAGAGGGGGTGTGGGCGAAACCTTAGTGGCGAGCAAGAGACAAAATGGACCTTTGTAAAGGTTTTGTGATAATCACTTAGTCGCACACCTCGGAAGTGTGTGAGCAGACAATACGAGTGATTTATCTCTTGTGGGTAAAGTTGTACAACCTCTGCAGAGTGTTAAAATCTATTCAAATAGCCGTGTCCCCGGTTATGGACATGCCCGGATTCTTTCACGCAAGGGGTAGCATTTTCAAAAATATGGTATTGGTTCGATGGAAAGATTTGGTTGGATTGGTTGGAAAGTGAACGGGAGGTTCACTATTTGTTTCAAAGAACTTGATTATTTATGTATTATTCTTTTAAACACCTACTCTTCAATCTAATTATTGTATTTACTGTTAAACTTACTGTCTGCAAATTAACCATAAAGCCATCCTTGCTTAAGCCTTGCATGAATACTATGTGTATACATTTCTCTACGACTTGCTGAGTACTTTATGTACTCATGGCTTTATGCCCTTTGTTGATCAGTCCCAGGAAGAATCAGGAAATGTTGAGTTCTACGAGGAAGGCTACTTTGAAGACTTCGCGAACTAGGTCACGTCCTCCACTCGATTGCCTGTGGGCATGTCGATTGGGCTCCACATATTTTGGATTTTCACTGCAAGAACTCTGTTATTGCTAAGCCTGTGAGGCGACTTTTGTAAGAACTTGACCATAAGGTCTTTTGCCGTTAACTAGTATTACTTTGTCTGCTTCATTAGTTCGTTGTTGAAGGGTTATGATAACATCATTGTTGCAACTGTGCGAGCTAGCTACTGATCATGGGACTAGCTTGGTATGCACAGAGGGTCTCGGTGTTGTGTGATACCCGGGGCGCCGACAAACACCCCTCAAACTCACGATGAATCAATAACACTGAGTTTGGAGAGATCAAAACTGTGTTGAGCTTTAGTATGTGCCTTGGTGAAGAAATGTACTAACTGAAGCTTCGAAGGCACAAATCGAAGAGCAATAACTGGCTCCTGCACCTACGATCTCATGCACGAAATATATACTCCAATGTGATTTGTGAGCTCATGTTTCACTGGATCTCGAGCAATGTTGATCGAAGGTGACGGTAGTGGAGCTCAGTGGAAGCAAAAACAAACTGACTTAGAACGTGAACTGGGTGAGAAATGTCAGGTTGAGTGATCCCAAGGTAGACGAGGCTCCGACAAAATGGCGGTAGCGAATGAGGTTCTCAAGAGGCTCCGCATCAGTGGGTCAAAGGTGAATTCTACGCTTCATAGGAATGTCCACTATGCTCTGATCAGTGAAACAAGCACGAGCAAGAATATCCTAAAGGAGCGTCTGACCAAGAGGAAAGGTGTGTACAAAAGGGCAGGGAGAGTGCGAACAGTGGTCATGTAGGCGACAGGGGCAAATATCTCATCGTAGTCACAACCATGCTTCTACTGAAAACCACACGCCACAAAATGAGCCTTGTAGTGCTCAAGAGAGAGATTCGAGCAGGTCTTAATCTTGTACACCCACTTGCACATGATAGGAGTGATACGCACAGGTAAAGGCACAAGATCCTAAGTGACATTACGCACTCAAGCAGCAATCTCCTCATACATCGCGAGCTGCCACTCAGGGTGAGCAATAGCCTCACGATAGGTCGCATGCTCAAAAAGAGCAGCGGCTGTGAGCCATAGTGCTCAGGAGGACTTATAGTGCGACGATCACGAAGATCGTATCTAGGAGAAGGTGGAGTAGGACCCAGCAAGGACAGAGAAGAGCTGGGAACAGGGCCCATCAAAGACGGAGACTCAACTGGAGAAGGGGTAGGCCGAGGACGACGACAATAGTGTAGGGGAAGGGGGAAATCTCAATAGAAGAGCTAAAAGGAACCTCCGAAGGAGAGGGAATAGGTGGAGCAGAAGGGACACGAAGAAGGTGAAGTCAGAAGCGAAACAAAAGTGGAAAGCTAAGGGTCAGGAAAAGTTAGAAAAGAGATCGACTCAACAAGAGAATTTGAGGCGTGAAGGGGACAAGGATAGTAAGGTCGGGGATCAAAGGTGACATCCCGAGAGATTCTCACCTGGTGAGCAACAGGGTCGTAGCAGTGATAACCTATATGCTCAAGATTGTAGCCAAGAATAGGGTCAGGTTGTAGCAGCAAAACAGCGAAGGTGACTGTACTCTGGAACCCGATCGTAGGGACACTCGACAGGAGTAGAATCCTAAAGAGCAGAAGAGAATTGCATGTTAATGAGGAAAGCAACAGTGGAGATAGCATCAGCCCAGAATTGAGGTGGGACAGAAGGGGCAAGCATAAGAACGCGAGTTGTCTCAAACAAGTGACGATGCTTATGCTCAGAGACATTGTTCTAAACGTGAGCACTAGGACAAGGGTACAGGCGAAGAGTGCCCTGTTCAGCGAGAAAGCGACGCAAAGCAACAGATAGGTATTCACCAACAAAATCAGTATGAAAAACATGAATGGCCGAATCAAACTAAGTACAAATCATGGTGGCAAACATCTGGTAAATAGGGAGAACATAACTGTGAGATAACATGAAGTAGATCCAAGTATGATGAGAATAATCATCGATAAAGATCATATAGTATCGATGATCCCCTTTTGAAACGAATGGAGCCGGACCCCAAACATCAGAGTGAACAAGCTCAAAAGGATGAGCAGAAAATAGAATTAGTGGAGGAACAGGGGAGCTGCAGCTACTTGCCAAGCTTACAATCGTACAGTGTAAAGAGCTATCACAAGAAACAGACCCAAGAACACCACGACCTACTAGTGATGACAAACGCGATCCACAAATATGACCCAAATGATGGTGCCACTGAGCGAAGAAAGCAGTAGAGGCTGCAACAAAAACATAGGTTGAGGTTGTAGCTGACTGGATGGTGGAGACAACGGAAAGAAAGTACAGCCAGTCAAGCTCACAAAGACAATGCGAATCACGACGCCAAAGGCCACTACCAAGCAAAGTCCCCATGCAGCAGTCCTGGACAAAATAAAAGTCAAACTCAAGGACAACATGAGAGTTGTCTATGATGCACCAATACGCGATACTAGTACGGCGATACCCCATTTCTTCAACAAAAAAAACGATAGGGCGATACGGATGTATATATATATATATATATTAAAAATAGTAAAAATATATAATACGATATTTGACAAATTGTAATACTACTAGTAGTCTGCTAATACTAGTACTGCACAATGAACAAAATATTTATAATACTACTGCACAATACTAATACTACTAGTGGTCTGCTACTACTACTATTGCTTCTACTAGTGGCAGAGCATTGAGAAAAAACAAAGTAGATGCACCTACGCTTGGCTAACCAGCGACAAGCAGGCTAGGCCGAGGAAGGAGAGGAGTGGCTTACCGGCGAGAGCGAGCCAAGGAAGCGAGGCGATGGCGAGCCGAGGAGGATCGACGGCAAGCGGTGGCGCGGCAGTGGGCTCTTAGCGGCAGCTGGGGCTATGGCTCTGCTCGCCCCTCACATCGCGTCTTGGCTCTGGCACGAGTTGGGGCCTTGCCATGCCGCCATTGCTAGTCGCCGAGAGGAGCACAGAGGCGCAATCGTTGGATGGGCGACCTTGGAGGCGATGAGCAGAGGAGAAGGCAACAAGAAGAGGAGGCTCGTGCATTGGACTCGCGGTGGGAGGTGCGACCTTGGAGGCGATGAGTAGAGGAGGAGGCGATGAGAAGAGGAGGCATGACGCCACCGGACTCGGGGTGGGAGGGTGACCTTGGAAGCGATAAGCGAGAGAAGCGCGTATTGTCGAAGGAATGGAACCGCGATCGCCGAGTCGATTTGGGCGCTTGCTAGGTTAGTTGTCATGAAATTTGGTTGGGCGTGTGCGATGTCGGACGTGAGCGAAAACGCATCGGCAATTTATTTTCTTTATTTTAAAGCCTATATATTTCCGATACCCTATCGGGACGTACCTGTACCCGATACATATCGGGATACTGGTACGGCGCCTCTCAAGCATATCGACATACCAGAGCAGTCATGATCAGCGATCTAATAAGCTTGGAAGCTGTTGGACCGAAAAGGCGACTAGAGGGGGTGAATAGGAGCACACTCACTTTTTCAACCACGATTAGATTCAACACAAATTTCACTCCAATAGCTATAGAAGCTATGAAGATCGATATACGATCTGTGGAAGACTAGGATTGAATCAATCAAAACCCAAGCAAAACAACCAAAAACAACCAAACTTAAATTCCTAAGAGTAGGGCGGTCGACCTCTACTCGGGCGATCGACCTCTCAAGGCGGTCAGGCCTCTAGCTAGGGCGGTCGACCTCCGGTAGATGAGCAGTGAAATCGGCCGAAAAGCGAAGTTGCAAATAGGTCTAACTTTTGATCTACAACTCCAAACTTCATGAAACTTGGAACACACCTTCTCTAGGATGTCGGGAACCTATTCAATCGAAGATCATGGAGATCCATGGAAAAGTTCGACATTTTTCAGTTTGAGAGATGGATGGTTCAAGCAGAGTCAAAGCAGCGTGACCCAAAAACTTGCTCGTGGGTGATTGATGATCAAGATGATCTTAGATGTGTTCCCATGTCACGACAAGCTATATCATGTAAAGAAATCAATCAAAAACATGCGAATCAAAGAAAGACTCAAAATCACCAAATAGAGAGAAGAAGGGCAAAGAGACACATCTTTGATCAAAGCTTTCTTTGGATTGATTGATAGGGTTTGGGTTCTGACCACTCCATCAATGGAGGACAAAGCTCAATCCAGAGCACAAGATCAAATCAAAACTCTCTAGAACCTAACCTCCACTAATCCTCTCCTAAGCCAAAACTAGGGTTTTAATAATGATAAAAGAGTTGAAGAGGGTGCACCTCCCTCCTCTATTTATAGTGGAGACTTAGATCTTCTAGAAGATTAACTTAAATGGGCTCCGTTAAGGCCCAACACAAGCGGGTCACACTACGCAATTTAAAGCGCCGTCTACAACACCTCTTAACCTAAACCGCTTCTCTTGCGCCGTCTTGCGTAGTGGGTAGGCAAAGGTCACCAAGGTGATATTTGGTAAGATTACCAAATACCCCTTCTCGGTCCTTCTCAGAAGACCGAGTCCATCTTCATGAAGCACTTCGCATGCTCATGCGTGTAGGTTGATCCGGCTCTCTCCATGTCGGCAAGTCTCTCCCGTCCGGCTCCACCGAAACCACCATGGCACTTGCGACTCGCGCCGCTTGATCAAACCCGATCGCCGCCATGTCAGTTCGGTCATCCTTATCCATCGCACCATACTTGATTTCATTGACCTCGCCCGGCATCGTCGATCGTTACGGACCTAAGCTCTCCAAGCCTCGCCCGATCATCCTCGCATGTTGACCGTCGTTGACCACCAAGCAACTTTGCACAACAATAGACAAGCAAATCGAAGCAGGAACAAGTTCTTCGCAACTTGACCACGTTAGTCAAAACATGCATCATGCAACACATATGCATGAAACTCATGACTTTGACCTAACCAGCGAACAACGCCGCCACGACGAGGCGACGTTCAAGTAACAACCGGTCGAGGCCAGCCCCTCGGGGCGGTCGACCGCCCGGCTCTTGGTCGGACCGCCGACCAAAGGCGGTCGGCCGCCCGTAAGGACTTAGCCAATTTTCAACCCCGAAAATCCAAACCCTCTGGAAACTTTAAACCAATAGAACTTTCTTGGAGACTCCAAAATTATGGGAGCAAGAACAATGGGATCCCCTCACTTGCCTACACCCTCTATTTTTGGCCCGACCTATTTGACCACTTTTGGTCACGGCGGTCCAGCCGCGCACATGGCCGTCAAGACCGATTTGGGACCGGTCGGACCGCCGATGCTATGGCGGTCGGACCGCCCGCCCGTAAAGTCCGAGCAGTGAAACTTTGTCGAAAACCCGTGAAACAACAAACCATTAACGCCATTGCCAATTGTCACATCATCCTAAGATCTGGAGCATATCCCCATGATATCCACAATCTCCCCTTGATGAACACATTGGCAATAATCGAAAAATGTAATTTGAAGGTTTGAAAAGTAAAATACTTTCGTTCGCACAAAGGCACAACTTGGTCCATAAGCAGAGAAAGCAATGGAAGTGACCAAGTGGCATCGAATAGCATAGACAAGTGAGATAAGGCAAAGAAAACATAAAACTTTGATTTCCAGAAAAAGTCAAAAATCTCACTTAAGGTCCATATGAAAGAACAATTGTTCAATTGACCTTTGATCATTGTGAGGAGTAATAAATGCAATTCAAGTTCAGAAGAGTCAATAAGACAATAAGAATGCAATTCAAAAACTCCCCCTCACTATGATCCTCGGATTTCAGAAAATTTCAAATTCTCCAACTTTCTCCCCTTTGTATAAACTTCTCCCCAACATCGAAATATCTTCTCCCCCTTTGATAATGGAGTCATCAAGGAATCACGCCTTCCTCTCATCCAGAGATAGCAATTTGCGAGAATGAAGAAAGAAAAAGAAGAAGTATGCATGAAGTGCAATGGAGTGGCTTCATTTTTGTATTTTTCAATTTTTGATTACAAGAAGCTTTGGAGATTACCCAAAAGAA
This sequence comes from Hsuehochloa calcarea, assembly GCA_036346395.1. Classification (NCBI taxonomy): domain Eukaryota; kingdom Viridiplantae; phylum Streptophyta; class Magnoliopsida; order Poales; family Poaceae; genus Hsuehochloa; species Hsuehochloa calcarea. The sequence goes on along the minus strand of CM070615.1, from coordinate 5,331,198 downwards.
CTAGCTAGCATTTCTAATATTGCACAAACAACATATCAAGCCTGACAGTGCTAGCAAGATCATGGTAAGACATATATATCAAAGCTAAGCACCAAGGCTCAAAAGTAAAGCAATAGATTTGATCAATTTAAGCAACGCTTCAAATTCAGCAAGTTCATCAACAGGGATCCTAAAGTGAAATTGGCCATGTCAAAATGTCAAAGTGAGATCAAAAATCTAACAAAGACCACATTTAAGAGTCAATTAAGTCCAGTATAGAATCATTTTGCTCAATCTTTTATAAGCGCCCATTTGTCAATATTTTCTCATTTGCATTGAATATTGAGGTTGACTAATGATCTAACTTAGTGACAAGATCACGGACTAGGAGCCATCCACAAACTCATCCTAAGCTTGACCAAAAGTTGATTAAAGGTATATCTTAGTAAAGAAGATCATGGACTAGGAGCCATCCACAAACTCTTTCTAAGCTTCTACCAGGGACGACAAATCTTGAGGTTCATGTCATTTCTGACAAGCAATCCCCATGAGATCGTCGGATCATCAAACTATCTCCAAGTTCATGTCATTTGACAAGCAGTCTCGTAAGAATAGTTTGGCACATTTTAAGCATAAGACAATCTTGATTTTTCATTTTTCACAAGAGCAGTTTTAGAATCTCAAGAACACAAAAGCTCAAGTAATGGTCAATTTTAGATCAAAGAGCTCACAAAGCAATTCTGACAGGGCCAATGTCACAAAAGGAGCACTAATTGCGCAACTCGCTAAAACATCCACAAATTGCAATTTCTTAGTTCGAGTTGTTTTAAAGTTCTAGCTCATATAGCAAAGACTTAACTACACATGTAAAAGCATGATAATTCTAGCAAGTCAAAGAACTAGACATGGCATTGAGCAAGAATTGAAATACTAAAACTCCAAAGGGTAATAGGCAAAGCTTCATCAATTTTAAAAGATAAGCAGAAGATCTTATATTACAATGCATCTTTTTGGATTTTTCATACCACTTGATGTATTTTTCATATGAATGCAATATGATACAATGAGATGCAATAAAAAGCCTAAAAACCTAAAAAGTTCAAAAAGATCAATAAATTCAGAAAAGAACAATAAAAGATCAAAAGAACAAGGTAAGATCAGAAAAGATCGAACTCCCCCTCAAACCAACCCATAGGGATAAATTACCCCTAACTCACTTCTCAAGGTGGCAAACCTAGTTGGGTCTAAAGGTTTGGTGAGGATATCAGCCAATTGACCCTCGGACTCCACAAAATGCAGCACAATATCACCCTTCTCGACATGGTCTCTAAGGAAGTGATAGCGAATGTCTATGTGCTTGGTCCTAGAGTGTTGCACGGGGTTCTTAGCAATGTTGATAGCAGAAGTGTTATCACAGAAAAGAGGAACACTAGCAAGATTTAACCCGTAGTCCTTAAGAGTGGATACCATCCACAAAATCTGACTACAACAACTAGCGGCTGACTACATACTCGACCTCGTGATGGGTGTGCAGCAGAGATGCTTCCTAGAAGACCAAGAAACAAGAGAAGTGCCTAGGAAGTGACAAGTGCCCGAGGTACTCTTCCTATCAAGCCAAATGACCCATAAAATCGAATCGAAAACCCCGAATGGATAAAGAAGAAGAGCGAGAGTACCAAATGCCATCTTGGAGGGTAGAGTGTAAATACACGAATATGCGCTTTCTTGCTTGGCGATGGGAAGTTCTCGAGGCGCTGAAACCTCGCAGAGGCGGTGTGAAGTGGATGTCGGTCTTGATGCTGTCAGTCAGTGAGGGAGCCGATCATCTTTGCGGTACTCGCGTTGATCCACGGCTTCTCCTTCCTCATCTGGATCCAAAGCGATCGAAGTCGCCATGGGAGTGGCGATCGGCTGCGATCACCCATGTCGAGCGTTTGGCGGATCCTTAGTATACGCCGTCGATGGATGAAGATCCTTCCTTACATTGCTTGATTTGAAGCCCAGAAAGTAATTGAGCTCTCCCATCATGCTCATCTCAAATTCCCTGGACATAGTCTCAGAAAAGCTAGAAACAAGAGCATGAGAAGAACCACCAAAGATAATATCATCAACGTAAATCTGAGCAAGTAAGAAATCATTGCCACGCCTAAGAATGAACAAGGTCTTGTCTACCTTACCCATCTCAAAATCATTCTTAAGCAAGAAGGTCTTAAGTCTATCATACGGGCTCTAGGGGCTTGTTTAAGACCATACAAGGCTTTGGATAGCTTGAAGACATGATGTGGGTTCTTGGGATTCTCAAAGCACAGGGGTTGCCTAACATAAACCTCCTCCTCTATAAAACCATTCAGAAAGGCACTCTTAACATCCATCTGATATAATCTAAAGCCCTTAGAGGCAGCAAATGCAAGAAGAATGCGAATAGCTTCTAGTCTAGCAACAGGAGCAAAGGTCTCATCAAAATCTAACCCCTCAACCTGGCTAAAACCCTGAGCTACTAACCTAGCCTTGTTTCTAACCACAGAACCATCCTCATTTTGTTTGTTTTGAAGACCAGTAGTTCCTATAACATTATGACCACTAGGAGGTTCTACTAGGTTCCAAACCTTATTCCTCTCAAAATTCTCTAACTCCTCATGCATGGCATTGACCCAACTCGAATCGGATAAAGCATGTGATATATCGCGGGGTTCAAAAGAAGCTACAAAAGCGAGAATGAGAATAGAGGTTTGGATCATGATACAGGGCGAGTGACTCGTTCATGGATATTACCTATCATCGATCTGGCGGATCTTTGCTTTTGAATGTGAAGTGGCGCACCGGAGAAGAAAGTACCTCTTCGACCTCATGAGTCTAGCGATGATGAAGATCTGAGTGCCTCAAGCTGAAGCGAAGTAGTCACGGCGGGTTCTTGTGCGGGAATAGGAATGTCAACGGCGAGGTGGAAGAGTATCATCGAGTCCATCATCATCTTCCTCTACAAATATACTCTCTGTCACTGTGTATCACACAGAAATATCGATCTAGCTCGTGGCTAGTCTCATCAAAAGTGACATTGCATGTCTCTGAACGAGTTAGTTTGACATTAAAACCGAAAACCCTTGAATGTGCGGGATAACCCAAAATAAACCATCAAAAGTTCTTGACTCAAATTTATCTAGATTTCCTGTCTTGAGAATAAAACACTTGGATCCAAAGACTCGAAAATGCGAGACAGAGGGTTTTCTACAAAACCGAAGCTCATAAGGAGTCTTGCCCAAAGACGGTCTTAAAAAGACACGATTTGCAATATGGCAAGCGGAGAAATAGCTTCATTAAAACCTCCTGAGTGCTATACTCATCTAGCATCGTCCTAGCCATCTCGACTAGGGTCTGTTCTTCCTTTCCACAACGCCATTTTGTTGAGGGACGTGTGGGGAGGAGAACTGATGCTCAATTCCACGCTCAGCACAAAAGAAGCAAAGGATGCATTCTTGAACTCCGTGCCATTGTCACTGCGGATCGCTCTCAAGGCACTCGGAAGTTCAGAAGCCAAACGAAGAACAAGATCATGATAATGATCAAAAGCTTCATCCTTCGAAGCAAGAAAGAACACCCAAGTGTATCTAGAAAAATCATCGACTATGACAAGAATGTACCATTTTCCACCAATCGCCAGAACCTAAGCGGGACCAACGGTATCCATATGAAGCAAGCGTGTCGGTCCGTGAGTCATGACCATAGTCAGCGATGGGTGTGGCGGCAACTTACTTGCCATGCCTACAGGCGTACATCTGACATCCTTGCGGCTTTGAGTTTGGGCAAACCTCTCATGAGCTCAAGGTTGCTAACTCGCGTCGGATGATCAAAACCAATGTGCCCCAAACAGCGGTGCAAAGCCAGAACTCAGAAGAAGAAGATGAAATTAAGCACTTGAGAGAACCAGCAAGAGATTCAGAAAAATCAGCTCCAAAGATCCTAGCAACTCTAGTAATCCCAAAAACAAGCTCACCAGCTGAATCAAGCACCCGACAAGCATTTTTCTTAAATCTAGTCTCATAGCCATCATCAAGAAGTTGAGAGACAGAAAGCAAATTAAACCTTAGCTTGTCCACAAGGGCGACGTCCTTGAGGATGAACTTGTCGTTCACCCTGATCGATCCCGTTCCTTCAATCCGCCCTTGCCTATCATCTCCAAAGGTGATGAATTCATCACCGTCGGCGCGTGAAGGAGGTGAACCATCTTGAGTCTCGGTCATGTGGCGTGAGCATGTAGTCGACGAACCACGTGTCCTTCCTCTTTCCGCGGTAATCCTGAAAATCAAGGCACAGAAGAACAATGTGTCTCAATACTGGGGTTAGTTAAACAAGACTTGGGAACCCAGTACTGAGACACATGTCTGCGAGTAGTATGCAAAGCAGAAGTGCTATCCTTGATTAAGTTTGAAGTTCTGTTATGAGCAATGGTTACTTTAACATAAGAGTTATCCTGTCTAGGAACATGATGATGAGCATGTGACACAAATCCTAAACCAAGTTTCCTCTTTTCTACATTACCATGTCTCATAAAAGCTCTAGGTTGATTGAGTGAAATTCTAGCAAAATTTTCTTATCATTTTTCAACCTACGCCAACAGAACTCAACCAAATGTCCATTCTTCTTGCAATAGGTGCAATGGTACTTGATACCCTGGGAGAAGCACCCTTTGACTTAATGAAGTTTGGGCAAAACCATGATTTGAAAGTAGTTTTTGCAGGTTGGGTTTTAAATTCAACTAACCCATTTTCCAAGACTTGAGTTACTTGGGGCTTAGAATTATCTTGGACAGAGTTGTATCCTAATCCTTGCTTCTTATAAGGAGTCTTAGATTTGTCCAGAATCATGTTTAATTGTTTCTTACCTTTAGAAAATTTTTCTAAGGTATCCTTAAGATAAGCATTTTCTTTTTCAAGATTAACACATGACTCACAAGTTTTGCCTTTAATAGCTCTAGCATATTTTCCTTATATAAAGCAATTTCAAGTTTAAGAAGCGGGACATGAAGCACATGTAGAAGACTCAATCTTGTTCTTAAGCTTGGCATATTTAGCTCTAATCGCTTCTAAGATATCTTTAACTTCATGTTAGCGTTCAATGCAAAAGAGCAAAGGCTAGGATCAACGACACCAGGAGCAACCAACTTGTGGAATCTAAGCATTTTTCACAAGGAGCGATTTAACCTCAACTAACTCGGTCCTAGCATTTTCAAGTTGTTGCAAAGCAATATCATGAGCGATTGCGTTTAGCAAATTACGAGTGTAGGGCATGGCGGGAAGAACATTCATCGATTCAAGAGTCTTAGTATTTGCAAGTTCTAAAGTCAAATTATCTACTTGAGACTCTAAGTCCTTGTTCCTAGCCATGATATACTCTAACGCCTTATCTGGCTCATGAGTTGCTCAAAGATAGTTTCGCATCTATCGGAAAGGACATCATAGGAGAGAGGTACCTCATCGTCGTCGGCGTCGTCGAGTCGCCATGAAGCAAACGGGTGAAGTCCTTGGCCTTCCCTTCTTCTTGTCTTGAGGATCTCCTCCTCCTTGTCATCCTCGCTCCGAGTCCACATCGCAAGATTGTTCCCAAAAGCGGCAGAACACGGTGAGTTGCCTTTGTGAGCTTGGCGACATCAAATCTCGATTTGTTCCATTGAGGCTTCTTCCAAGTGGCTTTCCTTCCTTGTGGTTGCTCTTTCCTTTCAACTTGGGCGGTTTGCGGATGTGATTAAGCTCACCACACTCATAGCAAGTCAGGACCTCCTCTCTTTTTGTTTCTCATATTGTTATAGGCCCGTGTGGCTTTTACGACTATGAGGGCTAACTTCGGCCTCGGGAAGACTCTCAAACTCCTCTTCATGGATTGCGATAAACCAAGAAGCGAAAATCCGGAAGAAGACTCGGAAGACCCATCGAAGCTCTCTTGGCGGTGCGCTACCAAGGCCATATTTTCCTTCTTGGGATGATCAATCCTCTTGATCTCATGAGTCTTAAGCTTGCTATAGAGCGGCTCCAAAGTCGGATCGAGAGAGGTTGGCGTTCTCCTCAATGGCGGTAGCCTTTATCTCCCACTCCTTGGTGTTGATTGCGGCCAAGAGGTGGGTGGCATTTTCGATCGAGAATATTCAATTCCAACGACCTTCATCGATTAATCACTTTGTTGAAGCGATGAAAATGTCATCGATGCTCTCTCAGACGCATCTCGAATTTGTTATATTCACGCTTATAGGTATCAGCGTACTTTCTTGATTTGGGACGAACCCTCATGGTAGGTTTCGAGGTGTTCCAAATCTCGTCTTGTGATCTCAAGATTGCAAATTCGATCATACTCCTGTCTACCAAGCCCACCATACAAGAGGTTCTTTGCCTTATTGTTGTTAGCCAAGAGAACATTGTTAGCCGTAACAACCGGGAAGAACGAAGGGGCTCGAACAACCTCCCATATAGCTTGTCCTTCGCTCTCAAGGAAGACTCGCATGCGATTCTTCCAATAGGCATAGTCGTGCCCATCGAAGATATGCGGCTTGGTGGAGTACTTATCCATCGCCAAGTTCGGTGGCCGGTTAAGATCAAGATTGAACTAGCAGGGCTCGATACCACTGTTGGACCGAAAAGGCGACTAGAGGGGGTGAATAGGAGCACACTCACTTTTCAACCACGATTAGATTCAACACAAATTTCACTCCAATAGCTATAGAAGCTATGAAGATCGATATACTGATAATGGAAGACTAGGATTGAATCCAATCAAAACCCAAAGCAAAACAACCAAAAACAACGAAACTTAAATTCCTAAGAGTAGGGCGGTCGACCTCTACTCGGCGGTCGACCTCTCCAAGGCGGTCAGACCTCTAGCTAGGGCGATCGACCTCCGGTAGATGAACAGTGAAATCGGCCAGAAAAACGAAGTTGCAAATAGGTCTAACTTTTGATCTACAACTCCAAACTTCATGAAACTTGGAACACACCTTCTCTAGGATGTCAGAACCTATTCCAATCGAAGATCATGGAGATCCATGGAAAAGTTCGACATTTTTCAGTTTGAGAGATGGATGGTTGGCAAAGTCAAAGCAAAACGTGACCCAAAAACTTGCTCGTGGGTGATTGATGATCAAGATGATCTTAGATGTGTTCCCACATGTCACAGCAAGCTATATCATGTAACGAAATCAATCAAAAACATGCGAATCAAAGAAAGACTCAAAATCACCAAATAGAGAGAAGAAGGGCAAAGAGACACATCTTTGATCAAAGCTTTCTTTGGATTGATTGATAGGGTTTGGGTTCTGACCACTCCATCAATGGAGGACAAAGCTCAATCCAAGAGCACAAGATCAAATCAAAACTCTCTAGAACCCTAACCTCCACTAATCCTCTCCCTAAGCCAAAACTAGGGTTTTAATAATGATAAAAGAGTTGAAGAGGGTGCAGCCACCTCCCTCCTCTATTTATAGTGGAGACTTAGATCTTCTAGAAGATTAACTTAAATGGGCTCCGTTAAGGCCCAACACAAGCGGGTCACACTGCACGCAATTTAAAGCGCCGTCTACAACACCTCTTAACCTAAACCGCTTCTCTTGCGCTGTCTTGCGCCGTGGGTAGGCAAAGGTCACCAAGGTGATATTTGGTAAGATTACCAAAATACCCCTTCTCGGTCCTTCTCAGAAGACCGAGTCCATCTTCATGCACTTCGCATGCTCATGGCGTGTAGGTTGATCACCGCTCTCTCCATGTCGGCAAGTCTCTCCCATCAGGCTCCCTTGAAACCACCATGGCACTTGCGACTCGCGCCGCTTGATCAAACCGATCGCCCGGCCGTCTGGTTCGGTCATCCTTATCCATCGCACCATACTTGATTTCATTGACCTCGGAACCCGATCGTAGGGACACATCGAATTGCATGTTAATGAGGAAAGCAACAGTGGAGATAGCATCTAAGCTCGGAAGGGCAAGCATAAGCGCGAGTTGTCTCAAACAAGTGGCGATGCTTATGCTCGAGACACCATTCAGCGTGAGCACTAGGACAACTGCGGGGAAGAGTGCCACATTCAATAGAAAGCACGCAAAGCGAAGCGAATAGGTATTCACCAACAAAATCGATTATGAAAAACATGAATGGCGAATCAAACTAAGTACAAATCATGGTGGCAAACACGTAAATAGGGAGAACATAAGTGTGAGATAACATGAAGTAGATCCAAGTATGATGAGAATAATCATCGATAAAGATCATATAGTATCGATGATCCCCTTTTGAAACGAATGGAGCCGGACCCCAAACATCAGAGTGAACAAGCTCAAAAGGATGAGCAGAAAATAGAATTAGTGGAGGAACAGGGGAGCTGCAGCTACTTGCCAAGCTTACAATCGTACAGTGTAAAGAGCTATCACAAGAAACAGACCCAAGAACACCACGACCTACTAGTGATGACAAACGCGATCCACAAATATGACCCAAATGATGGTGCCACAGAGAGAAGAAAGCAGTAGAGGCTGCAACAAAAAACATAGGTTGAGGTTGTAGCTGACTGGATGGTGGAGACAACGGAAAGAAAGTACAGCCAGTCAAGCTCACAAAGACAATGCAAATCACGACGCCGAAGGCCACTACCAAGCAAAGTCCCCATGCAGCAGTCCTGGACAAAATAAAAGTCAAACTCAAGGACAACATGAGAGTTGTCTATGATGCACCAATACGCGATACTAGTACGGCGATACCCCATTTCTTCAACAAAAAAAAACGATAGGGCGATACGGATGTATATATATATATATATATATATATATTAAAAATAGTAAAAATATATAATACGATATTTGACAAATTGTAATACTACTAGTAGTCTGCTAATACTAGTACTGCACAATGAACAAAATATTTATAATACTACTGCACAATACTAATACTACTAGTGGTCTGCTACTACTACTATTGCTTCTACTAGTGGCAGAGCATTGAGAAAAAACAAAGTAGAGGCACCTACGCTTGGCTAACCAGCGACGAGCAGGCTAGGCCGAGGAAGGAGAGGAGTGGCTTACCGGCGAGAGCAGGCCAAGGAGCAGGGGCGATGAGCAGGCCGAGGAGGATGCGACGAGCAGGCGGCGGCGCCGTGGGCTCTGGCGACGGCGGGGGGCTATGGCTCTGCTCGCCCCTCACATCGCGTCCTGGCTCCTGGCACAGAGTTGGGAGCGCCGCCGCCGCCGGCTGCTAGTCGCCGAGAGGAGCACAGAGGCGCAGTCGTTGGATGGGCGACCTTGGAGGCGATGAGCAGAGGAGAAGGCAACAAGAAGAGGAGGCTCGCCGGCCGCTGGACTCGCAGCTGGGAGGTGCGACCTTGGAGGCGATGAGTAGAGGAGGAGGCGATGAGAAGAGGAGGCTCGCCGGCCACCGGACTCGGAGCTGGGAGGGGTGACCTTGGAAGCGATAAGCAGAGAAGGCGGCGTATTGTCGAAGGAATGGGGCACGATCGACGAACGATTTGCGCTTGCTAGGTTAGTTGTCAAACGACAATTGCGATGTCATTATCGGTAATTTATTTTCTTTATTTTAAAGCCTATATATTTCCGATCCTATCATCACCCGATACATAAGATGCGGCGCCTCTCAAGCATATCCCCATGATGGCGATCTAATAAGCTTGGAAACATGAGAGACTACAGGAAGATAAGAACATGCAAGAAAGAAGTGAAAAGGGTGCCTCAGCCTGCCAGAGGAAGAGAGATACCATTTGTAATCTGAACAATGGAAGGAAGAACTGTGGGACTTATAGAAGTGAGGTGGGTAGAATCTAGTGTCATGTGAAAAGAAGCACCAGAGTCCAAGATCCACGGAGACAAGATACCTGGCGAGAGAGGTGGCGGAGGCGAGGAAGACTGCTGAGAAGCAAGAGCTAGACGGGCCAAGCTCGACGAGTCTGAGGATGAGTCGACACCGAGGTGCTGGAGCAGGGAGAGGAGTTGCTGCGTGGCGTCACCGGAGGAGCCCTAGCGAGAGTCACCAGCCCCTAAGTAGGGAGAACCTCCAGAGCCCTTCAGTGCACATCCACCCCTGCGACCCCTGATCCCTCCTCTTGTAGTAGTCTTGGTACCTGTGGCTGTCACACTGGCAATAGGTGCAGTGGAGACCAGTAGTAGAGACAGCAACCACTGGTGCCATGGGAGCTGGAGGGGCCATGGTCGGTGCTAAAGGAACATGCGTTAAAGCAGACAAGACAACCTGCATCTGAACCGCATCACGAAGACGAGTTTCTCAACACAAACACCCATGTTGGCTTCCACCAAGATCGAACGCAGGTGGCTAGTTAGGTGCTAAGCACGCATGGTCTCGAACTCAGGCTGGATACGCGTTAGGAAGTCGTAGAGAACGGTGAGTCTCCTGGTGAGCGTGGAGCCACACGCAACATGGATAGGTCTAGCAGACATCCAGCCCTAGAGAGTCGAGCTGATACCACACCGCAGGCATCTGCTAGTAGAAGTCATCTACGGTGGCATCAAGCTGATGAAGAGAGTGCGCCTGGTGGACAACGGAGAGGTACATAGTATCACTTGTCGGCTGGTAGTAAGCTCAACCACATCCATGGAGATGACCACGGGCATATTGCCTACTAGGATGGCGATAGCATGTGCTTTGGCATCCTGCCATCTCTCATAGGCGTGCGCCTCTGACTGGTTGAGCTCCAGGGCCTTCTCCAGTGCAGCAGTGGCGGCCTCCTAAGTAGCATGATCCACACCGACAGGAAGAGCAGGTAGAGTTGGCAACATAGGGCGAGGCAGATAGGGTTGCTCGCTAGTGATGTGACCCTAGAGGCGATGGCTGTTGGGATGAGTCCTCATGTGAACAGCCCACTACTGGAAGTTCATCCCGTCGAATCGAACATGGAGAAGCGGGATGGCGAACAGGCCACCAGTGGTAGCCATCAGTGGAGACCCAATGCAGCGGCGACCTCATAGCTGACTCCGACCCGGCTGCAACAGAGCACCTGCCTGCGGTGACTCGGAGGAACAGCAGCACGACGATTGGCAGAGGCGGCTGAAGCAGCTCCTGCTCTAGAGGCAGAGGCGGCGGCTTGAACCTGGAGCAGAGCAGAGCTCCGGAGGCAGGGACGGTGGCTTGAAGCACGAGCAGAGCAAAGCTTCGGAGGCAGGGGCAGATAGGGTGGCGGTGGCACGACGGCGGCTTGAGAGGAGGAAGCAGCGATGACTGCCTGAGAGGAGCTCGGGCCTGGCCGGGAGCTTGGGCAACACAACAGCGCGAGCAGCTTGAAGGCGATGGGATCCGACTAGGGCAGAAGGGCGGCGGGAGATAAGGCGTCTCAGGGTAGCGGTGGCAGGGAGTACCCAATCCGGGCGATGCAAGCTCAGGAGGTGTCGGGGCGGCCCGGGGTAGAGGATCCAGACGACAGCGGCAACGGCCGATGAACAATGGTGGCGGCGACTGTCACGTGGGAAGAAGAGGAGAGACTAGGGTTAGGGTTTTTAGGGAGGAGAGAGCCATGGGCTCTAATACCAAGCTAGAATAATCCTTGATCTATTCTAATTGGCCAAAGGACAATAAACATGTTACAGATGTAGGTAAATATGCAAAGAACACTCTATACAAGAGACATCTAACATGAGATTCGTTCTCAGATTATAAGTCGCATCTAATATGTTCTACAAGACATCAAGCAGTGGACAAATAGACATAATCACGACACACATGTAATTAAGAGCACACCTCACTCTTTTGTAGCTGTTCCATAACAAATATAGGTAAAATCTTGAATTTCAAGATACTGTTAGTTGCCCATCAAATTTCTTCAATCCGGTAGTAACTCTTTTATAATAAATGGTCATATGATCCATATCATATTAACAAGAGAAAGTGCATTTGTATCATCTTTTGCCTACAAACATAAGCCTCTACTTCAAAGAGACTGCATATCTCTCAATTACACAGACAAAAGGAATTAACAAAACAACAAAAAAGAGAATTAAAAGAAAGCTGACAGAGTGGTATCAGAAGAATATCAGCTATTTTCTTTCGAAAATGTAAACACTTTATCTTCATTTGAATAGCATCAGCACTTTCGACATACCATTTTGATTCTGAGTTGTAAGTCGTTCAATTCTCATTGAATCGAGGCATATAGAGGTATATAAGCCACAAACATATCACCTAGTATAAACAAAAAAAACAAAGGTTTTCTCAGACTGTTAACGACAAAGTAAATGGGCAGTATGTTAGTCAGGGCACCAACCAGTCAATCACAATGCATCTGCATTCAGAGCACCTCTCTTGCTAACTAGTTCACAGAGTCGGCAAGGCAGTGTGTCAAGGCTCATTTCGCGTGCCCTGCCAAAATTGCCCAGAACGCCACACCTCCTCCATGCATGGTATTCCACATAGGCCACAGGATCATTTGCAAGTGCTTTCACATATGATGCCAGTTCTTTAAGAGAGCTGAATTTGGAGGCATCTATAATAGAATTGGGAGGAACGAAATCCCAGACATTGGGTGCCCCAAAGTATATGGGCACTGACCCTGCCTCCAAAGCATAGAACAACTTCTCTGTCACATAACTTTCCATCTTGGTGTTCTCAATTGCAAGAACAAACTTGTAATGTGACATTGCACAGTGTAGGTGATCCCACCAGTGTGGTGTTCCATTATCACTGGTGGAGCAAACTGGATACATGGATAGCGCCATGTCAGGACCACCAACATTATTCAAACATCTCCCAAAGGAATGATGCGGCACCAATGAGAGGAAGTCTTTTGCAACCTTGTCTCTATGAGGAAGACACCTTGAAGATGACCAGTAAATAAGTGTATCCTGATACAAAACAGGGGATCAGCAGTTCAGATAATTAAAAAAGATCAAAGAACAAAATCTTATTACAGCAGAATTGATTATCTGAGAGAGTGCAACACTAATGCAGCAACAGTCATGCACAGTTTCATTTTTCTGACAGGTAAAGCACAAATTACAGAAAATATTTTATGCTGTGTGCTGTGACTAGTGTCTTGTGGCAACTCTTGGTATCATCCACTATACAACTCTTCATGCTTGCCATGAAAAAGGTAAAAACCAAAAAAGTCCTCCCAAAAAAGGAACACATCCGGCTAGGGTGTAAGGTTGTGGGTACCAGCTAAAGTGCTAAATGCTAATACTGTACAGTCAACTAACCATACTTAATCCTGTCATCCTTCTATGTTCGATCTATACTGTTCCAACCGATGATGCACAGCGAGTGAAAACAGGAAGTCAGGAATCATCGTGTCATGTACCATGTTAAGTAAAGCATAGTTGGAGATACATAATGCATGGAAAGTTAACAATCACTAACTAGGTGAGACCAGTAAATTTTTCCTTGAACCTTGGTATTACTATGCTATGGAATCTAGGCTTTGCCGATTTTGAACTTACATTTCTCTTTTTAGTTGATACATGGTAACTCCGGCTAGTGTGGAATGATTTTCCAGCATACGTTACTTGCACATCATCATTAGCATGGTAACCTATGAAAATGTCCTCAAAACTAGTTGGCTTCCTACTAGCCTCCAGATCCAGATAAACACGAAGAGGCAGACCTTTCATTCTCTGCAAAATATGTTACAGGAATATTTTAAACTGGAAACTCTGAAAGATTAATATATTCAATCAACTTAGAATGAAATAAAGTAATAGTGCGTATTGGTTAGTCAAATAGACATATGGTGTTAGATTCCACAAATAAGTTGTTGCAAGATTGCAATGATGTGAGCCTATGACTCATGCCACTTACCCAACATTTAGCTACTAAATGACCCAATCGTAATTACCAAGTAAACCGAGAGAACATTGGTACTCCCAGCAAGATGAAAGGGAAAAGGGGGCATGCAATCTACATTCTACAAGAATTCAAAAACTGACCTGATGCAGCAATGCTATTTCTCTAATTTATACTTACAGCACTAAACTAATTTTGATGACAATTTTATGAACAAACTTGTATTACTTCCGCACAGCTATCCTACACAAGCATTCTCTTTCTCATTAATGTTAAGGACTTACCTTTAGCCTTTAGGAGATTTCTATCCACATCATGCTTGCATTTTTATTAAATCCCTTTTGATTATCTGTGGTGGCATGGTGCTAGAGTTTAAAAATCTTAATTCGTTAATCTGCTTCTGAGGAATAACATAATTTATCACTTCCCTAAACGGCCAGCTCCGAACTCATGTCTCATGAAAAAAAATTGCCATTTTGCAACGTCACACAACAAAGAGGGAAAGAACTGCAGTACCTGCTGCGGCGGCGTGGCACCCTCGAAGAGCAGAGCGTCGGGGCGGTCGACGGCGGCGGCGGACTTGCTCCATACGCAGCTCACCCCGCAGCGGCAGGTGTACACCCCGTCGAGCGCGTCGGGGATCCACGTCCAACCCTTGACGAGCACCCCCACGTGCCGCGTCTTCAGCTCCTTGCACCTCGCGCCGCCCCACCCCGTGCCGCCGGTGATGGAAGACGCGGATGCCGTCGCGTTGGAGCCGGGCTCCGCAGCGAGCTTGGCGCGGATGCGGGGGCACCCGACGGCGGCGTCCCAGGCGTTGAAGGCCGATAAGAGCGAGGTGAAGGGGGAGCGCTCGCGGGAGCCAACCGAGTCCAGCGCCGTCGCGATGCGGCCCGTAGCGCCGGCGCCGGCGAAGAGGGGCGCGGGGGTGGAGAGGGAGGAGGAGATGGAGGGGAGCTCGAAGTGGCCGGAGAGGAGGAGGAGGAGGATGACGGCGGAGGCGAGCATCGGGGCCACGTAGTTGATGCGCTTCGGGACGAGCATCGGGGGGGAAAGGGGCTTCCGGACGCTTCGCTCGCTGGCCAGGCCGCCGGAGCGCGAGATCTCGGAGGCGGAGGCCGAGGAGAGGAAATTGGTGGGGGTTTCGGGCTTTCGGCCTTCCTTTCGTTGTTGTAGTTTTGCAGTTTACTGGTTAGGCTGGCTGGTAGGACGGAGTAGTCGGAGTGGTGGTCGCCGGCAGTTGTTGACCATCGTGGCCACTGTTCTTGACTTCTACTTTTCAACGGGACAAAAAATTCAAGGTGGATATTCACGAAACTCGAAAGGTTTATACACGTGTTCTAATCAGCTAGTATGATTTAGGGTTACGCAGATCACTTCGGTTTGAACAACAAATCGATATAAAAAATTCAATTTTTTTTTGTATGTACTTCATAATTTAAGCTACATCTATCTAAATTTTAAAGTTTGATTTTTTTCAGGAGAAACGAAGGAAAGAAGTCTCCGAGTGTAAGTTAAAAGAAAATTTGGGAAAAGACAAACACAGGACTTGTCCTTTTGTTTATTAACTCGTTTTGACTCCAGCAGACGTCTCTTCCTATAAATTTTTTTTTCCTGTCTCCGTGTTTTTTTTTTTCAAAGGATAGTCTAATACTACACATAGACTTCTCCTAAATTTTCTTTCGAATTGTTCGTGTTTATTTCATATGAATCCTAAATGGTTTGCAAGATTTCTCACTTGAAACATGGTGTGCAACTAGACTCGTGTTTCCGTGTTTGAAATATTTGGAAACGGTAATTAATAGATAGTTCCACTCTGACGAGACAAATCATAATCTCATGGGTTCATCCGTCAGTTATTTTATCATTTATTTGTCAGTTATTTTATCATTTATTTGATCTGATATGCTTCTGGCAGTTTGGGAGAGAACATCAGTCCGGCTAAGAACACGGTTTAGATCGGGCAAGTCAGTCTGGCTGCATAACGACGATCAGACCGTGACGCACGGAGGCTAAAAAAATTTACTCGAAAAAGTTGACTGGTGCGATTTGTTGGAATTAATACGGGTTATGTTTAATTTTAAATTCTAATTAATTTATGAAAAATCTCAAAAACTCATGTGCATGTACTAAAATTGTTTAGTCCCACATGAAGAATTGAAGGGGAGTTACCATTTTATAAGGTAGAACGTGGTAACTCACCTTGTGGAATTGGAGAGAGCCAACACACGCGACTAGCGGTTGGGTTCATATAGGTGTGTTCTTTCAAGATTACTCTGTAGGACGGCATATTTGCTTAAACAAGCCACAGAACACATTAAGATAAAAGTACTCTCCTCCCAGTTAACCAATAGCTTGTTTCGCCAATCCTACTTTACGGGATCTCCGATCATATAGGATGAGTTACCACTATGCTGCATCTCCTACGCCAGCATGGCGAGCTTGAGCTCTTTGAGCGGCTTCTTCCCCCTTATGGCCTCATACTGTATGGTTAGGGTTTCTCGAGTGGGAGATGGAGACAGAAGTGGCCAAAGGCCTAGTCGGGCAGGAGGAAGGAGACCTGGTGAAGTGCTACGGAGCTATGAGCCCTGGATCTGGCCACAGCGGTGTGGCAGAGAGGGGGAGCAGCAGCCGTTGGGGTGACCGGGTGAGGGTAGTCGCGGGAGGAGGATGCGGCGGCGTGGGCGCGGGAGGAGGAGGAAGGAGATGGGCGCTGGGGGAGAGAGGAGATGATGTCGGCGGTGGAGGAGGGAAGGCGGTATGCGGCCACGGGGATTTTGGCAGGGGCCCGGGCGTGGGAGGAGATGTGAAGGGACGCGGAGGAGGCAGATGAGGTGGAGGCACTTGGGGAAGAGCAACTGCTACGGCTACGGGGAGGGAGTCGAGCGAGGGGAAGGGAAGGGACGGGAGCAGCTGGGTGCCGTATATCCTGCGCAAAAGGGCCACTATCGCTATCGAACGGCTCACGTGCGCGCGAATCGGTGTAGGCAAAGAAATTCCCTGGACAGCTGGCGGCGCGGGAGTGGTAGAAAATAGCCGAGAAGTGCGGGGAGAGCTCCGATCTCTTGCGCTACAATCAGAGGGATAGCTCCTCGCTTCATTTACAATGGTAGGAGGCCACGCATGTGTGAAGAATCATTTTTCATGCTGTCTGATCGATGTGCCTTCATCATCAATTTTGTGTGACCGCAACGCAAGTTTGAAGAATCAATTTGATGGTATTTGGCTGGAAGTTTTTTTCCCCCGCCTAGAGTGATTGCCTTGCTAGGAAATAGGTTACTGATTTTTTTGTTAGATTGTTCGGTAATCGTCACAATTATTAGACTGCAATACCATCACGCGAATGCCCAAATTTGCATTAACTACAATGCATTTGTATATTATGTTATGTACAATAGGTTTACACCAGCTGTTTATAGTTCTCTGCCACGTAGAATTTAACCTGATGCAGATGAAAGAGGATAAAGAAATATAAATATATTGTCTATAATTCTGTAGCCGACTGTATCACCAGAACCAATGAAGAAATATCTTAGATCCATAAAAATATTAAAAGATTGTGTTATTTGTAAAAACAAGTGAAAAAATAACCTATTGTATATAAGCTGTCTATAGTACTATCTATAGGTGACTTGAAGAATTGCTATAGACAATAGCTATTTGTACCATTGTATACGCCGTTAGTTTCAAAATCCTAGTTACATTTGCGTCACCTGCAAGCTGATTCATGATGGCTACAGCCATGGAAAGACGAGTGGGTGTTGCTCGGAATGTGGAGTTGATCACGTGCTTTTGACGCAAGGATTCGACCAAGTATTCGGTAGTATGCGTACTATGTACCACGGAGGCCAGCCGTCGGCGCGGAGGGAGGCCCCGGCCGGGCATCACGGCAGTCTGCGAAGGGCGACATCGACGTCGTCGGCGAGGACTAGATGAGTCAGTTTCATCCTGCTTCCTCGCCTCCATCTCTTGAATTCTCTTCGTCGCGATGGCCGATAGAGAGATCTGCGTGGGTAAGTACACGTGTGCACTTGGCCCCACCCCACTGTACGGTGTTAATATGATGTGGGCGCCTTCCTCTCCGCCTAATGATTTAGATATATATATATATATATCATCTCTAGGACTCTTTTTCTCCGCCGTATATATATATATATATATATATATATATATATATATATATATCATTAATCTTAATTATTCAATTCAGATCTAATGATCGTATTAGTATTTTAGCACTGAATTATATATATATATATATATATATATATCATTAATCTTAATTATTCAATTCAGATCTAATGATCGTATTAGTATTTTAGCACTGAATTATCCATTAACACTAGATATATTCACACACACACACACGAAGACTCCACGTTCAGGAAAAGATAGGCTGCAGCAGGATACGAAGGCATGCTTGCGCACTGGTTACTAATTCTATTGCATGTTTTGGTTTTTGGCCAACAAGGAAAGTATCTATACGTGTAAGGCTACATGACGTGGAGATTGATTGGCTGCCATGCACTTGTCCGAGTCATGTGATTGGTTGTAACCATTTAGCTATGTTTTTATTTTTAGTCTTAGTTGAAAGGATTTGGAAACAAACGTTGTTCCCGGCAATCAGCCGTGCGCTAGCCATGTCCTGGTCCATTAAAACTAGCTAGCGCAAGGTTTTGCAAAGACATACCAACATTGAGTAAAGAATTGAAACAAAGCTTTTTACTTGTTCTTTAGTTCCAGAGTTTATGCGAGGATTTTTGAAAGAAAATTAGATGATCTATTGTTCGTTCTGTAAATTAAGATCAAGTTTGCTTTTCCACTGAGAATTGAGGGCTTGGCAATCTCCGCTCGTGGTCTAGCGGCGATTATCCCGCTGCATGTTGACGAATATCTATAGATATGCAAGTCCGTGCATTAGCGCGTGGTGTACAGCTGAGTGTTGTTCGTCGTCAAGCACTATTTATCCACGGTTGTACTTGAGAAAATCGGGTCACCCGGTATCATCGTGGTATCAGATTCCAGGCCACTCAGTAAAATCTCTTTTTACCTATAATTTAGTAGATTATTTTTTCAAACCTATACACCAAAAAAGCAACAAAAAATATCCTATTTCGCTGTAGTTTAATTGTAACATCCTAATTTTTCGAGCTTTTAAAAATCTTTTATTAGTTAGTAGTTGGAAAATTCAACATTTGGATTTTATTTGAATTTTTAATTAAAGTTTAATATAGACTTTTAGTATCAAAATAATTTAATATGATTAATCCCAACATCAACAATGGTCGAAACTATTTTATTTGGATTCTATGTGTTTGGATATATTTTTTAGAATTTTTCTGGGTTCATTTGCTATTTTTTAATTGCTATTTGGATTTTTTTGTATTTTCTAAAAAAAACTAATTTAAAATCTCGAAACAGTGTTTGGGCCGAAACCCAGCCCCACATGTCAGCCTCTCCTCTCCTCGCGCGCGCGTTCCGCCGCTGACGCGTGGGCCTCGCCGAGTCTTGTCGTCTTTGCATGAGTTGCGCTCACCTCTGCCATTGTTGAGCTCGAGATCCGACTGGAAAAGGGATTCTCCAACTAAAACCTCCCGGATTTCCACGTTAAATCTTATCTCGTATCTTCTTGCATCCAAATCCGGCCGAATCAAATCTCAAATCGGTTTCTATCTCCTGGATTTTCTATTTCGTTTTCATATTCAAAACAGACTCGATTTGGGGGATATCTTATCCCGGGCACTCGATCCCCTATAAATAGCTCCCGAGGTTCGCCAGCGCCTCCACAACCCAAAGCCCCCCTCATTGCCCGAGAACCCTAGCGCCGCCGCAATCAGAGCTTTAGGTTTTCGGCCAAAGCTTTTCGTTTTTCGAATTGCATCGCCGTCGTCGCCACCTCGTCGACGCCGACTACACCGCCAAGTCCGCCGCCGCCCGGGCTACCTCGTGCACCCTTCCCCGCTGCAAGAGCGTCGCTAGAACCCTCGCCCGACAATGGCCACACCTTCCTCGCCGCTGGCCATCACCGTTGATCTCAGCCGCTCGTAAGTGCACCATCAGGTTCACAATACCCTTTGCTATCTGCTGGTACCACTCACCGCCGGTGAGTCGCCTCCATTCGTCGGAGACCATTGGGGCCCGAGCGCCGCCGCCGTCCATGTCGGCCGCCACCTTAGCGCCCGCGTTTGCGTGTCATCCCATGTGTCGCCGCGTCAGCGCAACGTGTGTGCATGCGTGGCCGGTCCACCGAACCCTAGATCCAATCACTCGGTGAACTTGGTTCACCGTGAGCCGAGTCGCTGACATGTGGGTCTCACATGTTAGAATTTCTCTGATTCCTTTTAATTCCGAAATTCTGAGGGCTGACGTCATGCATGCATAATAATCTGGATTTTTCAATAGAAAAATAATTCAAAAATTCTGATAAATTCTTTTTAGGTTATTTTCTTTATATTCAAACTTGTAAAGGTCATATCTTCTTCATCCGAACTCCGATTGAGCTAATTCAAATTCCTAAATTCATTTAAATTTGAGATCTATTTATCTAAGATTTTTATTTAAGTTTTAGAGCTTGTTTTGTCTCTATTATTTATTTATTTGTTTTGTTTATTTATTTTATTTGCGAGTAGACGCTAATTCTTCGGTGACTTTTGAAGAAGAATGTGTGCACCAAGATCAAGACCAGTACCTAGATCTATTCCAAGGCAAGTTATACCTTTGATCATATTACGCCCAGTTTTCAAAATACTTTGATTCAAATTATTGCATTCTATTTAAAGTATTTATTTAAATGCTTTTTGTTTAGTTATTAGTCTAAATTGTTACATCCACCTTGTCTATTGTTATGTCATGATCTTTTGTCACCCTAGGTTGGTTCAATACTAGTTGGTATTATCATAGCACCAACGTGGGTTGGTTATATATGAGTAGATTACTTACCCATGCTACGAGTCATCATCTCATGTGAGTTGCAAATATAAACTTCATTAAGTGATTATGGAACTGTGTGATAAAGCTGTGTGTATTGTGTGCTATTACTTGTTGATGGCATGTGTTGCACTTAACCAACATGGTGGGAAAAGATTTAGACTGAGGCAAGTGGTGGATATTGTGTGATATGGTGGAAGTTGTGTGCATGGGAATTTTGATCTGTGTGATATTTGGTTAGAAATTGAAAGTCTTACTTTGGTCAATTAAGGACTTAACTTTGTATACCATTGAACCGAGCCTTACTGTACGACCACATATCTGGTATAAGACGGGCCTAACTTAGTAGGTTATGGAGTCTTGATATTGACAACTCAGGTTGTAGGTTAGTCTGTGTGCCAAGATGGAGGTGTGATTCTCACATCGTGGGACGGTTCGTCGCTTCCCTGTCCACCGGTGTGTCGTACTAAGCGCTGTGTATATCGACTGGACGGCGATAAAGCACATCAGGAGTGTCAATACTTGAGATGAAGTTTCTGAAAGGTTTTGTAATGATTAGTGCTAGCTACACTAATTATATCGTGTGGGTGAAGTGTACAACCTCTGCAGAGTGTTAATTAATCTATTCTAATAGCTGCGTCTGCGGTTATGGACATGCTCGGGGATTTCACACGAGGGATAGATTTTCATAAAACATTTGGGAAGAGAGCTGTGTGATCTAAGTCACATGGCTGTGTGAATAACTTGTTTAGACTGTGTGTCCTTTGTGAAAACAAATGTCAAATTATTATTGTTTATTTGTTTTAAATATTGTTCTCAATCTATTATTCATATTTAATTGCAAATGTTGCTTTATGCAAAATAACCACAAAAGCCATTCCTTTTCTAAATAAGCCATTATCTGTAAATTGCATTATGTGGTATGACTTGCGAGTATGGTTGTGTACTCATGCTTGCTTCAGAAAATCAACAGAAGTGGAGGAGTCATCGCTTGCATTTGAGGAGGAGTTCTATGAAAGTGCTGATCGTTAGGGTCTTGATCTCAGTCGGTTGCCTGTGCTGAATTGATGGTATTCCGCTGGAGTTTAATTTTGTTCCGCTGCTGCTATTTTATTTATTGCCAGCCCTACGATGCTCAATAAATGTAAACTCGACCATAAGGTCAAAATCATTATTTGCTATTCAAATTAGTCGTTTATTCTATTAATCGTCTTGTGTGGATCAATATTCATCTATGTTGATACTGTGTGCGCTAGCGTGATCTTTGACTAGTGCAGTATACACAGAGGGTCCAGAATTTTATTTTTGGGTCCCGATAGTGGTAGTATCAGAGCCATACTGACTGTAGGTCTTGGCCTTAGTTAGATCGGCTGTTTTAGAGTATCCAAACTATTTTTTAAAGCAAAATTAACTTGCAAGATTAATTGAACTACTTAACTCCTCTCATGTCTCTCTTGACTCAACTATTGCTGGAATTTTTCTTCTCCCTGCTGTTTTTTTAGTTGTTCTTACCCTATTGTCTGTCTTGTCAGATGCGTCGTCTTCAGAACTATGGTGAGCGCAAGGGAGGACTTACCGCTGAGCTTTGGAAGTTGTTGCAATTACTTGGAGGATTCGACTGTCCGATGTACCATGGCAGTGATTGGATAGTGAACGGTCGAGACCGTGGAGTGATCTGTCGATTGACTATCTACGCCACGATGGACACCAAAGCAAGTCATCCCCTGAACATCTCAGCGCGAAGGATGGTTTGGATCAAAGCAATTCAAGAGTCTTCACACCTTGCTATCCTAAGGATCTGCAACATCTACGCTCGCGAGCTTCAAGATGTTGTCTTCTGCTACCACCCTTGTACCTCTGATGTGGATTGTCCTGCACGTTACCCGTCTACAGATGGAGAGAGCAACGCCAACCGGGGCACCGAGACCAGTTCGCAAGGATACTAGCGCAGTTACAGGTCTACAGCAGGCGGGAGCACCGTTAGAGTTATAGAGGCTATCTCATCGAGTAGTCCACTTGAGTTTTTCGGCTTAGTTAGTTTTTAAGGTTAGGGGAGTCGCCCTTTAGATGGTAGATTATGTGTTTAGATTCGTTCTTATTTTCTTGTGTGTGAGTATGAGCTACGAAGACCCTTAGGCATTTGTTGCAGTCATGCTAAGATCTTAATTAATATAAGTATTTCAGTTGAGCTTTTTTTAGCTGTGTTTGTTGGGTTTAACCTACCGCTGCCTACTTCCTAACTCATTTTGTGTTTACTACCTTATCTAACCCATGGAGTTTCACCAGATAGTTCAGACTCGTCATGCTGCTGCAAGTAGTTCCAGCACCCTTGTGTCAGAAGGCAGTGAGTAGACCCCCGCAGGAGCAGTTCCACCTCATGCACCCCCAATTGACCTGCAGAATTTTAGAGCCTTCATGGCAGCTCAGACTCAGATGATGTACACCATGATGAATCAGATTCAGAACATGAACAATCAGAACAACAACAACAATAACTACAATGGAGCCCCAGTCGCTCATGGTCACCATGGACCATCCAAGCTAGCCGAGTTCATGAGGACTCGTCCACCAACGTTCTCTGGGAATGTTTCACTGGTGGAAGCTGATGATTGGCTTCGTGTCGTTGAAAGGAAGCTGCTGATCACCCAATGCAGCAATCATGAAAAAGTTCTATATGCCACTCACCAGATGGAAGGTATAGCTGCTGAATAGTGGGAAAACTTCTGTACACTGCATGAGATGCTGCAAAACATTACCTAGGAAGAGTTTTCAATTGCTTTCCGCTAGTACCATGTACCAGAAGGAATCATGGATTCGAAGGATGAGTTCCGCGCTCTCAAGCATGGAGGGATGTCTGTAACTGACAATCTCAATAAAATTTCTTAGCTTGCCCGTTATGCCGCGAAAGATGTCACCACAGATAAGGCCTGTCAGAGTCGTTTTCTGAATGGATTGAATTCTGGATTGCAAGTTAACTTGATTTCTCATACTTTTCCAGACTTTCAGGAACTAGTCATCACAGCTTTGATTCTAGAATACAAGCGCAAAGAATTGGAAGACAGCCGCAAACGCGGGAAGGCTCAGCAAGGGAGTTACCAGTTACAGCAGAAGGTAATAATAGTTCCATAGCAGTTTAACCGTTTCCGCTGTAGAACTCTTTCAGAACACCTACACCAACTTCGGCACCTTGTTCAGTGGTTTAGAATTTTCGCAACCTGATACCAGCCAACCCCATTCCAGGGAACAACCCGTAGAGTGGGCCAAGAGTTTGTTTTTCCTGCCGTCAGACAGGGTACTTCGCCAACCAATGCCCGCAAAAGGGAACAGTAACTCCATTACGCTTCAACCTTGGAGCTACACCAGTCAAGACACCAGCGTAGAGCAACAATCAGGGAGCATCTCAAGTTGCCGGCCAATCTGAAGGAGCAAAAATAGAGAACAAAAGAAACGACGGCAAAAGTTTCGGCCATAGTATTAAATTCTTTTGTTGGAGCATTGTTATATTTTTTGTATCCGATACTATTCGCATAACCTAATTTTGAGGGTCCGTCTATACAACATTCGATTGTTTTCTCAGCCCAAAACAATCAGATTTTAGTTACAACTTAATTATACATAAATTATAGTAATTTATGTATGCAATTTTTTGTTCTTGGTCATTGTAATTATTGTCAAAAGTTTTAATAACTCATATTTCCATCACATGATTCAAAATCTAACATATACTTTGAAATATTTAGCAAAAAAAAGACAAAAAAATTGTATACCAACAAAATACGTAATGTAGTGAGCCCACTATGGTCCAAAAAAATTATAATAAATTCGGACCCAATTCATCATATGAGAAGAAGTGCAGGTCTCAAAGCATATCTGACGGATGAAAATTCGACTAATTTGACAAAAGAAAATAGTCGAATGTTGTTTAGCAAATCTCTAATTTTGAGCGATCTTGTGCCCTCATATACAACTTTTGATTACTAGCTAGCATCTTTCCTTGAACTGTTGCAATATGAACGTTCGCCTCCATACAAAATTGTTCTTCTTATCGCTTATTCCTTTGATTGCAATAGTCCCTTTATCATTGTGCGTGTATTTCTGTTCTTCCTCACTTAAATCATACGATCAACAATTAGACAATGTGAGTCGCGTTTGGATTGCTACCTAGCTCGACAATCTTTAAATTCTGAATTCGTTAGGTTGTTTTCCTCACCTAGCTCCACCTAAAACATCCATGTCTAGTATTGGCTTTTGTTCTTGGTATTCGCTCGTACAATCTTGGTTGGTCGTTCATTGCTACGAGTGTAAGTTTTTGGCACTCTTAATTTACTTCAGAATGGTACAATTTGCTTTGTTTCAGAACAGTAGTTGAGAGATTCCCACTTATTTTCACATATATTTTCACTTGGTATTTTTGCTACTATGACTATGTCAGGAAGTGAGCAGGATAAGGATATGGATGGCAACCTTACTAATTCGGTCACCAAGATGCACTGCCTTACACTTCGTGCCACTCTTCGGGACGAGTTTCGGGCCAAGGTCGACCAGGTGCGCAGCGACCTTGGGCGTGTCCAAAACAACTTGGATAGCCTGGGGACAGATTTCCAAAAGCTGTCCATGACTATCGACAGCAACCACAAGGTACTGCTTGATGCTATTGCCAAGCTCACCGCTTCGATGCAGCTGGGTACACATGGCAATGCGGGGAGTGTACACCTTTCGTACGAGTCACGAGACGAGACGGATGCGGAGGCTACCGCAAAATAGCTGTGCGAGGATCATCCACACCAACGACGACTCGACGAACAGGCACGTGTCCACGAGGTGACACAATAGCGTCGTGTTATTGCCGAGGTTGCGGCGTGTCCCCCTGCACAAGGGCGCGGCCGTGGCAACGACATAGGATGGTGTCCAGGATGGTGCCTATGGAGGCGCGCATGATGGGGCCTATGGGGGTGCCTACTATGGCACCCATGGAGGAGGCCGTGGCAACTGCCACGCTGACGACGAGGAGTCTGTGTTCGATGACTATTAGATGCGCCGTCAACATAATTACTATGCACACAATCGTTGGCACAACGAGGATGCTGATGATCTTGTTGCAAAGCCCAAGTTCACGATGCCGTCCTTTGAGGGTACTACAGAGGTGGAGGTTTATCTTGCATGGGAGCAGAAAGTTGATAAGTTATTCCGCATGAACCGCTATTCTGATCAGCGCAAGTTGAATCTTGCCGCATATGTTGCTACATGGTGGGAGAGTTGTGTGCAACAGCGTATGGAGTGACACGAGCCACGTGTTGTTACATGGGACGAGCTGAAGTGATAGATGCGCACACGCTTTGTACCTATACATTACAAGCGCTCGCTGCATGAGAAGTTGATTGGGTTGCGACAGGGGTTGAAATCAGTTGATGAGTATTATAAAGAGGAGTATATTATCATACATGATGATGTGTGTGAGAATGAGGAACAAACGATGACTCGCTTTCTTGCTGGGATGAATTATGCTATTCGGCGGATCGTTAATCATCATTAATACAACAACATGGTTGAGTTGATGTATCAAGCATGTGAGGCTGAGAAATAGGTAATTGAAGATGCTAAGTATGTTTCATGTCAACATTATTCGAGCACAACACCTCCGTATAGCACGGACAGCCAGGCAAGCCTGCTCCATCAGGGGGCAATTCCGCGATGCACAGTTCAACATAGAGGAAGATAGATAGTACACCGCCACCAGCACGCTGACCACCGGCCCCCACTGCTAGTGCATCATCCTCGATGGGTTTTACAGGTCGTTCACGTGATGTAACATGCTACAAGTGCAAGGGAGTTGGTTGTTTTCAGAAAGATTGCCAAAATAATAATGTTATGATACTTACTGATAATGTGTATATTTTAGCTAGTGATGAGGATGACACTCCTCCATTTGCTAATTTTTGCAGAGGATCCTAGAGAGAATGAGAGATTGGACTGTAGGCTGGGGTCACCAGATGGAGAGCATATGCTAGTGTGTGCACCTTGTGTACTTAGCGTGTCACAGAGTTAGTCTACCGCACAACGGTGTAATTTGTTTCAGTCATGGGCGACAGTTGGTAGTAAAGTGTGCAAAGTAACAATTGATGGAGGAAGTTGTCATAATCTTACCAGCAAGGAGATGTAGACAAAATTAGGCTTAAAATATTTACCACATCCTCATCCTTATCATGTGCAGTGGTTGAGCAATGTGGACGAGGTGAAAGTCAGTCATATGGTGAAGGTGCACTTTAAGATTGGCAAGTATGAAGATACTATAGTTTGCAATGTGGTGCCCATGTCTGTTTGTCATTTGCTATTAGGGCGACCATGGCAATTTGATCGCCATGTTTACCATGATGGGCATACAAACCGCTACAAGTTTAAGTGGAGTGGTAAAGATGTGATTTTGTATCCACTTACACTGACAGAGATAGTCAATACTGATAAGAAGAAAGTTGTGGTGAATGGTGAAAATTGAGAGTACACCAAATAGAGATATTCCACCTTCGGTGAGTGAGAGCCATAAGCCAAAATTGAGTGGTAAAAAGAAAAGTGAGGGAGAGAAAGGTTTAGTAATGTTAGCCACCAAATCAGAGATGAGAGCTTTTTGTGAGAATCCCAATTTGGTGCACTTTGTACTTCTGTACAATGATACATTGCTTACTACTGACGACTTGATGTCTCTTCCTAGTGGTGTCTCTCATGTTTGGAAGGAATTCAGCGACGTCTTTTCGGAGGAGGTGCCCGCTGATTTGCCACCAATCTGCGGGATAGAGCATCAAATTGATTTAATTCAGAGAGCGACGCTACCAAACCGACCACCGTATCGCACCAACCCCGAAGAAACAAGGAAATCCATAAACAAGTGCAAGAGTTTCTCGACAAAGGGTACATATGCGAAAACTTAAGCCATTGTGATGTGCCTATTATTTTAGTTCCTAAGAAAGATGGTACTTGGCTCATGTGCATAGATTGTAGAGCGATTAATAACATCAATATTCGATATCGTCATCCTATACATCGCTTAGATGATATGTTGGACGAATTGAGTGGTGTTGTTATTTTCTCTAAAATTGATTTGCGTGGTGAGTATCATCAAATTATGATGAAAGAAGGGGATGAGTGAAAAACTGCATTTAAAATAAAATTTGGATTGTATGAGTGGTTAGTCATGCTGTTTGAGTTAACTAATACACCTAGTACTTTCATGAGATTGATGAATCATGTTTTAAGGAATTCATTGGAAAATTTATGGCCGTGTATTTTGATAAAATCTTGATTTATAGCCATAATGAATCTGATCATATTGACCACATTAGACAAGTACTATAGGTTTTATGCGATGCTAGGTTGTTTGGGAGCTTAGCGAAGTGCACTTTTTGCAAAGATCGTACAATATTTTTGGGCTATGTAGTTTCGGCACATGGAGTAGAGGTAGATGAGTCTAAAATTGAAGCAATTAAAAATTGTTCTACACCTGTGAATGTTAGTCAAATTAGGAGGTTTGATGGGCTCACTGGTTTTTATCAGTGTTTTGTTAAGGATTTTAGCACCATCGCTGCGTCACTGAATGAATTAACAAAAAAGGTGTTGCGTTTGCATGGAGAGGGGGGGAGGGGGTGGGGTGCACAGCAAGATGCATTTGATGAATTGAAAAGTGCTTAACTGAGGCATCATTACTTGTTTTACCTGATTTCACTAAGAATTTTGAAATTGAATGTGATGCTAGTGGAATTGGTATTGGCGGTGTTTTGATGCAAGAGGGTAAACCGGTTGCGTATTTTAGCGAGAAACTAAAGGGTGCACAATTTAATTATCCGGTCTATAATAAGGAGTTGTATGTGTTGGTGCGAGTCTTAGAAGTTTGGCAACATTACTTATGGCCTAAAGAATTCATTATCTATTTTGATCATGAGGCTTTAAAATATTTGCAAGGCCAAGCTAAGCTGAATTGTCGACATGGTAAATGGGTGGAATTTATTGAGTCGTTTCCCTGTATCGTGAAATATAAGAAAGGGAAGGAAAACGTGGTTGCTGATGCTCTTTCTAGGAAAAGTGTGCCTTTTAAATCGCTTAGATGTGCAAGTTCTTGGTTTAGAGAATTTGCATTATTTATATACTAATGACCACGATTTCGCTTCACCTTATGCGCATTGCAAAGGTGGGAAAGGCTGGGACAAATTTCACATTCATGATGGGTTTTTATTTGGCGCTAACAAACTATGTGTTCCAGAATTGTCTGTACGTTTGTTATTTTCGCAGGAATCTCATACAGGTGGATTAATAAGATATTTTGGATGTGGGAAGACGTTGTCTATGCTGAGCGATCACTTTTATTGGCCTAACATGAGGCGTGATATGGACAGGTATGTACCACGGTGCATAACTTGTCACAAGGCGAAATCGAAGTTGCATCCACATAGTTTGTACACTCCTCTTCCAGTTCCTAATGCACCATGTGAAGATATTAGTATGGACTTTATTTTAGGACTGACTAGGACTAAGAGGGGGAGAGATTCTATTTTGTCATTGTGGATCGTTTTTCAAAGATGACATATTTTATTCCATGCCACAAGAGCGACGATGCCTCACATGTTGCTAACTTGTTTTTCAGGGAGGTTGTGAGGTTACATGGCATTCCCAAGAACATTATCTCGGATCTCAACGTCAAATTCATGAGTTATTTCTGGAAGACACTTTGGGGCGGGGGAGCTAGGGACAAGGTTGTTATTTAGCACAACTTGTCATCCCCAAACTGATGGTCAAACGGAGGTGGTGAATTGCACACTTTCGATGTTGTTGAGCATCATGATCAAGAAAAATATGAAGGAGTGGGAGGACTGTTTGCCGCACGTGGAGTTCACCTACAAAAGAGTTGTCCACTCTACTACATAGATGTACTCATTTGAGGTGGTGTATGGTTTCAAGCTTATTACGCCACTTGATTTGCTACCGCTCCCAAGTCAACAATGAACAAATATGGAGGCGTCAAAGAGGGCTAAATATGCAAAGAAAACAAATCATTTGTGATACGTTAGCCATCACAGATGGTTTAATATACAAACCGTCTGTCATAGTGAACTATCACAGACGGTTTTAGTTACAAACCATCTCTGATAGTCAACTATCACATACGGTTTTGAGTTAATAACCGTCTGTGATAGTCTGCATCTCAGACGGATCGAAAGTCATCTGTGATTACCTCATATCATTACTGACCCATAAACTCACATGGATCACGAAATCGTCTGTGATGATATTTTTGAACCATCCGTGAAGATCTTTTCTGTTGTAGTGTTTGCTTCCGGTACATTTCTGTATGCTGCATGGTTTGTTGGAGGATCTCCGACACCTGTCCTACAAGTTGAACGTAATCTGGGGTCTCTACCAGAGCAGGATCTAGATTACTTAGAATGTCACGAACTCGTTGCAGGTTTTGAAGTGTTACCAGAGGTCTTGGAGGATTCTGACTAGCAGTGGGAGTTCGATGAGTCGAATATCCTTCCGACCTTCCATCTTGTCCAGTCCGACCTGTTACGTGTTGTGAGGTAGGAACAGACAGATTAACTAATCAATGTCCATTAGTTCGTTTGCCTCCGACAAGTGGTGTTTGAGCACTGTACCATCTCCATCAGTATGTGGTGGTGGGTTAAGCCATGGAGGACTGAGCATGGCATCTTGATCGGTATCTCCGATCGCGTTAATCTCGGGCGCCAGCAGCGATCTTCCGACGAGCTCCCATCGTAACTAAGGGTGAGCCTTCCGAAGCTTGGCAAGGAGCCTCCACGATTGGGAGCGGTCGAGATTACCACCTCTGCGGACTTTGTGGTGGATTCTGCCTGATCCGGTGGATTGCCGATCGTATGTTGAGGTTTATAAATCTCACTCGGTCTTTGACCAGTGGCAATGGTAACTTCATTAACACTCCCACCAAGTGTCGGTTGGCCCCCGGAATACGTAGAAGTCATTGGCGAATACGGGTTGCCCATGATAACATTGAGAGTACGTTGATTCTCTGATGTTTGGCTACTGTCGCCGTTCTTGCCGGGCTTGTAGAGGCATTCGGATGCTCCGAACTGGTCGGAACGACCGGTTCCCCTGAAAGCGCTACAGATGGCGGTTGTGAATCCTCATTCATCCAGTCGATCTCGCTGGTCTTAGCGAGGGGCGAGCCAGCGAAGGAGGATGATGATGACATCCCGTTTTCTTCCATGGCGCAGATGCATGCATCCATGTCCATGCATCCATGATGACGACATCCCAAGTCTCTGCCATATTCGCATGAGCGATGACAGAGCGAAGGGAGTGAATGAGGAATGCTTGAGCGAAGTGATCTTCAAGAACCCAACGCTTTGTTCCCCACGGAAGACGCCGGTGTCGATGATCAAGTCGCCAATTTTACGGAATAAAATAGAGAAAAATGGCAAAGAGTTCTTAGGAGAGAATGAGATTGTTCTTTATTGCAATGAACTGGATCCATTACAAGGGGTGTCTTCGACAAGACGGTGGACTAATCCTAATTACACTGAGCGTAGTGCTTGCCGTGCAATTGAATCAGACTTAAAACATAAATCTAATGTCGATTGTGATGCTTCAATCTAATGCCTTTGTTTCTCTGTGCATGTCTTTAAATAACCATCGAAGAGGTGGCAGTTACTCCTAGAGAAGACGCCTGTTGGAAGTGGTGTGTCCGGTCTGAGGGTCAGTTGCAGTTAACGAAATAATAACTGGTCGTCCGTTGGCGTCTGTGAGACACTCAACCGTACAATGGTTATTATCAGTGTCTTAGGACCATGAAACGTCACATTGTATGGAAAAAATATGTCATGTGTTCCATTCATGTAACATCCCAAGTTTAGGGTTTGTATTTCAAATGTATAAAAATATGATCTTTTTAAAACTTTTGCGGCATCTCTTGGTTATTCAAATTGTTTGGATTTCAAATTGGGGTTTTGTGGATTTTCAAACGCTAAAACATCATTTTATGAAAAGAACGTAAACTCTTGGGTTTTAAAATCTAGTGAAATGAAGTGGTAATTAAAAAAATCAGACTTATTATAATTACACTAAGTATGAAATGGGAAATTTGGCTAAAGCATACCTTGCAAAATTTCTTCAATTAAAATAAATTAAAAGGCAAGCAAACATAAACTTAAAGATTTTCTGGGGAAAATATACTATAAATAAAACCCTATAAAAGTTCCATGAGGATCTACACTACGACCTAAGCCTTCCCTAAAAATTTCGGAATTTGAAGCTATTTTGCTATGTCTGACAAAATCTAAGAGCTCTCAGCCTTTTTTTTTTTAAATGAAAACCAATTTTCAATTCCATCCTCCCACTAATAGGTAGGTCCCACCCGTCGGGCTTGCTGTTCCACGAGCCGAGCCAGGTTGCCCGCGCCGTGCCACCAGCCCTGGCTCATCCCCGCACGTCGACCCGCACCAAATACTCTATTTCGACCAGGCCCTTGGTTATGACTAGCCAGTCGGTTTCGACCAGCCACTCGGTTTTGACCAGGCTCTCAATTTTGACCAGACCGTCCGACCAGGCCCGCATGTCAACCACCTCCTCGCCTGGTTGGCATCCTCCACGACGCGCCCAAGCTACCAACAATTGTATGCGTCAGTGACCGCTGCAAAGTCATCGCCGCGGCGTGAATCCCGCTCCTTTTCCCCCGAACACATGCACATTAAATGCCATCACCTTAGCCGCACCTGTTCCCGCATTTGTCTTCTCCCCACCTGCCCTTTCACGCTGGAGTGCACGAATGTCCGAGCCGCCCACGTCGTGCCACTGCGAAGTCTGCCACTTCATCTTGTCGCCTGATCGCGTCGCCAGAGCACCGTGACGCCAGTGCCCTGCCGCCCCGTCGCTCTGCCAACTGCTCAAGCGACCTTCCCTGCCCCGTCGTGTCGCCAGCGTGCCATGGCTGAAGCACCAGAGCTCCACCCGTTACGTCGTGTCGCTCTATCCCTACTTCACCTGCCCTCGACCTCTTGGTCCTCGCCAGGACGCCCGCACCTTCGCCCAGGCCCGCGCAAGTCGTCGCCGTGCAGGGCTCGGGGCGCCCATACCGCTAGATCCTCGGGACCGTGCGCCACCCTAAGCTCCTCAACGGTCCCTTCTCCCTTCCCTGGCTATAAAAGGAGCTCCGAGCCTCCCCTTTCCTCACCTCTCCTCCCTGCTCGCTGTTGGTAATTGCCACTAGAGAAAAGCCCGAGCTCTCCCTTTCGGCTGCGCCTCGCCATGGAACTCGTCGCTCCGTGGGACTTCCCCCCATCTTTCAACGTCACCTTGCATTCTAGTACCCATGGAATGTTTCCCCTTGCTAATTCAGGTTTTGCACTGCAGGGTCCGCCGCTTGTCCTCTTCTCCCTCAGCCCCGACCGACCCCATCATCGCTGTCCTTTGTCATCTCCGGCCACGAGCGTCCCGCCGTCGTCCTTCGTTGTCTCCAACCGCGAGCTTCCCCATCACTGTTTGCCATCCACCGACCACCTCCGGCCTCTCTCTCGGTCTTGGTAAGCCCTCCCCCGGTGCCATGTTTCCCCTCAAACCTTATTCCAACCATGTCTACAACTATGTTTACGACTATGTCTACGACCACATCTATGACCATGGTTACGACCAGGTCTACAACCAGCTCAACGACCATGTAGTCATATAGCCAAAACTCCTTCGACCTGGTAGTCAAAACTCCCCTCGACCGGGTGGTCGAAACTCCTTCACCAGGTGGTCGAAACTCTTTTGACCATGTGATATAAACTCTTTCGACCAGATAGTGAAGCCTCCTTACGACCACGTGCAGTTGAACCTTCTTCCAACCACGTGTTGTCGAACTAGTGAACAGTAACCAAAACCCTATTGTTAGATTTTTTTTTCTTCCAACAGAAATGGTTTATGCTATAACTTTCACATACGAACTCCAAATCGAATAATTTTTATTTCTAAATTTATCTAAAATCGTATTCTACCCGAATATGCAAAAATATTTGTATTTGGTTACTATTAGAATTTACTTGAATTATTTAATTGATTTATGGCTTTTCTTGCAATAGACGTTGATTGTGCGAACGAAATCTCCGATGACCAACCAAGCTTATATTCAGAACAACCTGAGTAGGGCTAATATTTTACTTATTTTTCTTCATTTTGCAAATCTATTATTGCATGGGTGTATCTTTGATATTAAACTGCTATGTTTGGGATGTCAGTAGTGTTAATCCTATTTGATGCATGAATTCCCTTGATATGTTGATGTCTTTACTGATTGTAGACACTAGGATATAGGTTAGAAAATATGTAATGTCAACTTGGCAATTTAAGTATGAATACCGCACAACTACTAAGTAGACCGATAGGTTTTTCTGAAAGGATATAGAAAGACAATATGACAAATGTGGATTTGGGAGATTTATGGAAATATCTAGAGGGGTGTGCCTCTGTTATTTTGGTATAAAAACAAAATGCAAAACCTAGTTTTAGATGTGGGTGAGTTATATTATATTCTAAAAAAGTGGGAAATGAGTCTCACTAATAGATAGGGAGAGATTCTCGCCTGGGTCAATTAAGGACCAGACGCTAGCAAATCTAGTTCTAAGACTTACGTACAACCACATATGCTATTTATGGGGTGGCCTTAGCTAATTAAGTCATCGAAAAACTAGCATTGCACGTAGGTATGCTGTAGAGTGCGGACAGGACCAAAAGACCGGCATGTCCGAAGGGGATCCCTTCTCCGAGGAGTTGGGATAAAGGCTTCCGACACAACTGTGAATGCCTCACTCAATGGGAGCTATCCGGGCAAGTGAAGGGTATCCGTTCGCTGGGCTAGTGTAGGGTTAGTACTAGATGATGTAAAGGCTTCGACACATACTCTAGACTGTTTACCTACGGTAGTGAGCGGTGGTATCGACAGATACCGAACAAACTAGAGAAATCATTTTATATGGGTAAAGTTGTACACCTATGTAGAGTGTAAATCTATTATAATGGTTGTGTTCGCGGTCATGAGCGTGCTTAGTGTGGACGGTATCAGTTTAGTGTTGGTTTTCATAAAAAAAAACTAGCTTATCGAGAAAATATGGGAAATGGTTTGTAATTTGTTTGAGTTAGCTGCCGAGTTATGGCTGAACATGAAACGTTGCTCGCGGTTGTAGATGTTATTATTATTGGTTCATTCAAATATTTATTACTGTTCAGTATCTATTTAAACTACTCTTTCAAAATTCTGTTGCAAAGTACTAATTATGGATATTGCAACTGAAATCTACTTAATGCAAAATAACTTGTAGCATAGAGCCTTCTCCTCGATTAGCCTTCCATTTATATAAACTTTGCGATACACTACAAGTCTTGCTGAGTACGCAATGTACTCAACCTTGCTAAATTTGTTGTTCAGAGTATGAGGAAGAGTCGATACCAGACGACGCTTTCTTCGCACCCAGAACCGGAGGGTTCGGTGACGGGTCTATCTAGGTCCTTGTTTCTTGTTAGTTTCCTTTGGGTTATGGATGGGCACACTGCCAAGATCTCTTACTTCCATCCCTTTTACTTCCGCTGCTACAATTTGCTACTCTATTTAATATTTAGCCGGTAGGCCAATGTTGTAATAATTGTATCGCTTAAGATAAGTACCACTTTGTTTTACTCTGTATGTGTGCATGTATGGATGTGAATGCCAAATATTGTGAATATGTGTACTAGGCACTGATCATGGGACTAGTACGGTACACACATGAGATCTTCAGGTATTCCACGCCCGGGGTCTGACAATTCATCACACGGTAAGGAATACACTTGGATTCAGATCCAAGTGTCAGTTCATAGCTTTCACGAGCAGTCATCTGGTCGGGGATTAGGTGCAGGATCTTATCCGACCAAGGTACCCATTATGTAACCTCTAGAATCCTTACGACCACAGGGGTCGTTGGGCTTAGGGGTTACGACGAAGAAGACATATGGTCTTTATTATGTATTTAAAGTAATACATAGAGATTTTAATCCTCGTCAGCTGCCGAGATGTGCACAATTGCGACCACCCGGAGTCTCTGCCACTATCGATTGGTCTCGCCGCTGCAACCAGCTTCGTCAACGTCCCCATGGTCCCAATAGAACAACTAGAATAGAAATTGATAGAAGTGTTCGCTTCCATTTAATCCATTCACAACAAAAAGTAATTCATTCATGTACAAACTGAAGAATCAAGCCTTCGTTGCTCAAACAAGTATGCACAAAACCAAGAATATGGGCTCACAAATTAGTACAAACTGGAGCAACACGGGCACACAAATCATAAGCATTGGGCTGGCTCGCTTCCTCTGTAGGTTTTGACCTGTTTTTGGGACACGGTGAGCAGAAGAAAGGGGAGGGAGGGATCACTACGGGAGGACCTCACTGCCGTGTTTTCCCTGTAGTCAGTCTGGCCCTCAACGGCAGGTGCTCCCTTGCCATCCCCATATCATGTTGCATCGTCTTTTCCCTTTCCTCTGTGAGAGAGCATGAGGGAGAAGGGGAAGGAGACGCCTACGATGTTCAAGGATTCGAGCGCCTGGCAACCCAGGAGTGGCTACGAAAGCGTGGAGGGCGGGGAGGAGGGAGCGGTGGCGGGGGAGGAGACGGGGACAATGTCGAAGGGGAGTAGAAGGGAGTAGTGGCGGCGACAACAACGGGGGAGGAGAAGGGGAGGAAGCCAGTGCGAGGGCGGAGAGGAGACGAGGATGCTAGGCGAGGGTAGGCGTGGGCGAATGGTAGGGCGACACAAGCGAAGGGGAGGAGGCGGTCGGCAGGTGCAGTGAAGGGAGGAGGCGGACGGTGCGGGCCAAGGGAGGAGGGGGAGTTGCGGGCGAATGGGAGGAGGAGGGCAGCGGGGACGATGTGGGCGAAGGGGAGGAGGTGGGCGGCGGGGCGAAGGGGAGGAGACGGCTGAAGGTGCGGCCAGCGTGGAAGGCAGGGAGGAGGGAGCAGTTGTGGCGGTGATGGCGGGGAAGGAAGCGAGCGCTAGGGCAACATGATTGAGGGTGGGGAGGAGGTGAGGGATGATAGGTGAGGGTAGGCTAGCAGAGGAGGCGAGGGCGCGGTGTGACTACGGAAAAATGTGTCGCGCTGCACTAAGATGAAGGAGGCAGGAAGCTTCTGACGACAACCAGCGCAACACAAACACCCGAGAGGCTCCCGAAGCTGAACTGAGTGGTGGACAAGCATAGCGACGCGACCAGACAAGAATCTCATAAACATCGATGGCTCTACACCCGCCCGGCCTTGGCCGTAGATGGCGTTATGACGGTTGTTGTTGCCAGGGACCTCGATATGATTTCAAAAAGTGCGGGGCCTTTTCACAAAATGGCGACATGGACGCTGTGAGAGACCGCGAATTCTTTCCCCTTTTAGAAATTACTAGTTAAGTGCCCGTGCGTTGCTACGAAACATCTCTTGAATGTAGTAGTTTATCAAATAATATAGATAGTATACATCTCAATTCGTCAAGGCGCGTGGAGCAGAGCAAAAGAGTGGGAGCAGAGAGGAGGAAGTGAGTCATGTCCAGATCTGGCCGATGGAAGCGACGGCGGGGGAAGGGCGGAGGCGTGCAGAGCCAGCTGAAGAGCGGGGATGGTGGCGAGGGAGGAGAAGAGGAGG
The DNA here is from genome assembly GCA_036346395.1 of Hsuehochloa calcarea. Lineage (NCBI taxonomy): Eukaryota > Viridiplantae > Streptophyta > Magnoliopsida > Poales > Poaceae > Hsuehochloa > Hsuehochloa calcarea. Next base: position 5,293,875 of record CM070615.1, on the reverse strand, counting down.
AAGTGCAGGTGGCGTTGCAGGCGACGCCGGGAGAGGAGTCACTACACCATGACATAGTATTAAGGGCAATAATCTGTCGGGAAAGAATTAGGTGAGAGGCAAATTATCTGCCGGCAATGTTGAAGATATTACGGGTCTTATTATCTGCCGGCAATAACTATTATGTAGAACAACTTATCTGCCGGGTATATTTTTATTTTAGCTACAACATATCTGCCCGTAAAAAAATAAACTATGTCAATATAACTGCCGGGAAAAATATTGGACGGGAGATGAAAAAAATAGCGCCAAATGCTTCTGCCAGGGAAAAAGAAGCGCCAAATTTTTCTGCCATGTCTCTCTCCACCTTATCTCTTCCCCCTCCCCCACCCCCCACCATCCTCTAACCTCCTCCCGACGCGCGCGCGCGGCTGCCTCTTCGATCTCCCCGCGGCCAGCGCCTCCCTCCACGCAGCTCCCCAGCGCCCCCTTCCTCCCCGCGCCGCCCCTTCCTCCCCGCGCCTCCCGTCCTCCCCAGCGCCGCCCTTCCTCCCAGCGCCCCGCCCTCCCCGCGCCTCCCATCCTCCCAGCGCCGCCCCTTCCTCCCGCGCCTCCGTCCTCCCAGCGACGCCCTTCCTCCTGCGCCTCCGTCCTCCCAGCCCCGCCCCTTTCTCTCCGCGCCTCCGTCCTCCCAGCGCCGCCCCTTCCTCCCTCAAGCGCCTCCGTCCTCCCAGCGCCGCCCTTCCTCCCGCGCCTCCCGTCCTCCCAGCGCGCCCCTTCCTCCCAAGCGCCTCCGTCCTCCCGGCCGCCACCCTCCCAGCGCCGCCCTTCCTCCCGTTCCCAGCGCCGCCCCTCCTTCTTCCAGCGCCACCCTTCCTCCCAGTTCCCAGCGCGCCCTCCTTCGTCCCAGCTCGTTGTGCGGCTCTCGTTGTCACTGCTCAGCTCGAGCAGCGAGGTGACCTCCGAGTGCGCGACACTGCAAGGCAAGAATCTCTCTCTCTCTTTTTTTGTGTGTGTGTGTGTCAATGTTTGAGCTTGATTGACCGGAGGATTTGTAAATTGTACTAATTATAAACGAAACCTCTGACCAAACGGCAATAATTGGATGCGAGATTAGCGGTTTTAGAAGTGTCATCTCTTTGCCTGTGTTGGAGCAGCTCCAATGGCCGGTAGTTAATCGGCACCAGCACATTGTATTATTTGCTGGAAGCGAGTTGTAGTTTTGTAGAGCAAGTGATGATTTGAGCAGAGTTCCCTCAGGATTTTGTAACTTGATAGAGTGATTCTTTACTCATTACAGAGATCCCTCAGGATTTTGTGGAATTGGTTTGCAGCTGTTGGAGACACTAACAAAGAATTGTGGGGATCATGTGCATATTCAAGTTATAGAGCATATTCAAGTTTTTTTACTGGGGTAATCTTGCAATTCTGCTTTCATCGGTTGTCCTGGGATGCTAGTAGGTGTGCCGTTGGAGTTTTCTGATAGCTGTCCAACTGAAAGTTCCTCTGACAGGGAATTACACTGCACAATTTACAACAGGTGAATGGGTCATATAGCTATAAGAGTGGCCCACAATCAAGGTGGAGTGATGCATTACATTGTTCTTGAAAAAAATCGACAATACTCCGCAATGGGATTATGTCAAGTTCATACCGATCGATTAGAACCTTTATGACATCTTTGGCGACTTTGCACTTTGCGTACCTCATCCCTAACAACTAACCATGTTTCATCATATTTTTGTTTGTACAGTTGAACGAAGACTTTTTGTCGACATTGCTCGCAAGGACGATTACCTACTTGAACAAAGCAACAACAATATCAACTTTCTTGATTCTCAAAGGAGAAAGATTATTTGTTGATCGATGATAAATGAATTACCCGTGAACGAAGCTTCTTTACTTCTTACGTGAGTATCATCGTTTCCATCATATTCACTCTTCTCTCGACCATCACAGATGTTGCAAAGAATCGCTAGATCTCAAAGACTACGTAATCATGCATTCTTTGGGAAAAAGAGATACCACACATCCGATTATTTGATATCGGATTATTTTGAAAAGCTGTCTTGTGCAGATATAAATTGAGCAGGCACTCAACGTGCCCCATCTTTGAGTTTTTACTTGAACTGGGCAGAGTCCTCATTCCGCTGATTGGGACCTTGTACTAAAGCCATCTTTTCTACAATGAAGTTCGCTTCCTTGAATATACGCGACTGACTTAGGTGTGTATGCCTTCATTTCGCATTTTAAACATTTCTCCTTTCTTTGATCTTTAGTTCGACTTTACTTTGTGAATCCACAACTTTAGTAGTTGACAAAACACACATCACAAACACGATACCTTCTCGCTCTTATGCAGTGCAAGCGCTGCATTTGTAATCTTGTTACTCTGCAGAATTGCGAACATAGAACCACAGCTTGTAATAGATTGTGCCTCTTTCTAGTAAAACCAAAAGCCATTTGGCAACCGCTGCATACAGACTGGTCCTTCATTGAGATTGCCCTATGCAAACAGACTGCAGTAGTGAAATTGGAGCCACAAGCTATACTCTCATTTACTTTGTGACCCAATCTGCCACTACTCTCCTTGCCCCAGGAGAAGACCTCCCCTTGCTTAGTGATTATGGCCGCATGATTCTCCCCACAAGCAATGCTCTGTACATCAAGCATTTTGGTTGAGCTCACTAAACTTCGGAAGTGCTTTTGGAAGGTCTTCACTGCCTAACATACTGCCAAGAACATCGCCCAAGAGAAAAACATCCTTCAGAGAATCCAATCTACATGCTGCCCGAGGCACTTCAAATGTTTTCAAAATGACACTTACATTCAGCACAGATTGGTTTATGTATGAATTGCTGAAACATACAAGTGTTAAATGATGAATTGATCATGGGTAAATCATAGATCCTACAAACTAATGACAAGGGGAATTCACAGCAATAGTTTCTTTTGCAATATTCCTTTTTTAATTCATGATAAGATCTTTTTTCCCCATTCGTATCTATTCATCTGATCTTTGCTCTTACAGTCACATTGAATTATCCGAATGCTACTTGACTATTGAATCATGACTAATACATTTGAATTACCATATACATCATAAATCTTTAGGGTTCCTTCAAGTGCTTTCACTGTTTCTTTTGTCATTTTCTTGACCATTTTACAGTGATATTCAAGTGAGAGACAAAATTCGCACTTGTTGATTCTTGGCAAGAGGCATTTGGTGGGCTCGTGGGAAGCACCCTCAAGTACTCTTGGGCATATTCTAAATCAAGGTGTGTTTGATGTCTGCTAGACTAAGTTGTCGCTTGGACATGGACCTTAAACAAAAAGAAATGCCATCACTACCATATCTGCTTGCATATTTTACAGTCCAATGGGGGGAAGTGTTGTTGTAGTTGCCAAGTGTTGGGTTGGCAAAGGCCCTACTAGGGTTTATATATTGTCCATGCATGATGGCAAGTTTAACTTTTCACAAAATTTGCCTGAAACGGAAGGAACCCAAGAAGCCAATTGTTGTAGTTAATTTGTTTAACATTTATGTTTCCCTGTGGCAAAGGCTACTGTTATATCAACGGACCGGAGGACAGTAGTGGGTGGTACTCTGTTGGGTGTTGAATATTGTGAAGTTGTCGTTAATCATGTGCTAAAAAGGGCTGCTCAACTGCCTCGTCCTTATGGGGATATGAGCGTCATGGCTGATGCTTGTGGGAGATCTATTGCATGGCCACATCAGCATGTAAGCATCGATCTATTGTATCCACCTACAATTTATTTTCTCAATTAATGTACTTGCATCTATTGTATTCTGCAGATAAAAGAAGATCAGAAGTCAGTAGGGCCATCACAACAAGCTGGGCGAACACGAGGTATAAACATGTTCGCATAATCACATCCTCACATGTATTCAGAAAAAAATTGCGCTTACAGTGAATTTGAAAAGTGCAAAAACTTTAGTGAAGTGAAAATGTCTCGAAGATCTTGAGTAATGGAATAAGAAAAAGGTTGTATGGATGGATGTACTCTTGAGACTCAGTGCCGATCGGCAACCGATTTTTTATTGCCAGGATTGTTTATTGTGTAAGCATTTGATCACATGTATTCTTGTTTATGTGCATTCTTTAATTTACATCACCTTTGACTTTAGTTGGTGATATGATGCAAAGGGATTAATATACTATTCTTTAGCAATTGGATCACACGTAGCAGTGTCAATGTTTTAGTTGAGCTAGGCAATTTGCATGGAGAGATTAAAGAGTAATATTGGGATGCGGTCCCAAGTTTTGAGTACTTTGGTTGATCTTTGGTTATGAGAGATGTTTTAGTCAATTCTCTTGAACTGAGATACAGACTTTATTGGGATGTATGGTGTTTAATATAGTTCAGACCTTATGAATTCCTAAAAGTTCAGACCTTACAATGAGCTTGAAGTATGAAAGGTGCTAGTGCTGGTAATGCTGTCAAAATTTGTGTGTTTGTGGTACTGGACTACGGACTACCAAAGAAGGTAGGGTTTTGGATTGGTATTGCTAGAATTTGTCATTTTTCAATCATTTGGTCAAGCTGCATGCTTGTGTTTGCATTTTTCCTTTACATTTTCAATATGCATCTTGTTTGACTTTGCAGACTAATCTATTGTCGTTTAACGATTCACTATAAACAGTTGGTCCTTCATCTAGCAGTCAATTTGCACATTTTCCATGGTTACAATAACAATAGATTGGTTAGTCACTCCAGTGTCTTACTTGGGACTTGATAGGCTTGAAGGACTTTAACCCCCTCCTTGTGCTAATGCATCACAAGCTGCCAAATTATTGGCAAGGCCCTCACGGTTGACATGTTCTATATGATGCCAAATTGCCCATTTAATGTTTGATAATTTCCCTAGTGGGTGGGGATGGGGGTTGCCCTTTTAAACGTGTGTAATAGATGTTAGTGATTCTCTTGAATGTCATTTATGTATGTAGTGATAGTTTAGCATGATATATTTTTCTTATGTTGCTTGCCAAATATTGTTTGCTAAACATTATTTTTTAAATGTAAGACATAATCATGCTGCATTTGCAAGTTAGAGTTGAGGAAATGCCACTATTTGATGCTCATATCATGTTTGACTTTATATATGGTTTGTGGTTATTGACTTATCGAATTTCTTTTCAGGTACAAAACATAAGGGTTGTTGAAGTTGTTGTTTGCTGATGGAGTGATCGTCCTTATTTTGCAAATGATGATAGCGTGGTGATTTCATTATGTGGACATCTTCATTATCGACTTCTTTTGCGTAGATGTTTTGTATATGCTAAGGATAGACTAATCTTTGTGGTACAAGGGGTTATAGTATTATGGACTAGTATTGTCAACTTCTTTTATATAGATGTTTTGTAAATGCCAAGAAGACTATGCCTATATTAGAATGCTCAGAATTCTGAAATTACATGTGTATGGTGGCAGATGTACTGTTGTGCTTATCAGTAATTTCAAATTTTAGGTTTATATATTTTGCATCATTTGAATTTCATCTATGTGATGTACTTTTATTAGATTGTTCATATCACATTTTCTAAGTGGTATAATTGACAAAATATTGTTGGGAAAATAGACAACCGAGGGCCGGTAATTGCCGGCGAAACACTAATTGCCGGGGAAAACCAGCTTATCTAGGGCGCATAACTGTTCGGGAAAATAGACAATTAAGGCGGGTTAGCACGGCAATAAGTATAAGCTGGGAGAAACTCCAGCGCAGGGAAAACCTACTTATCTAGGCGCATAGCGTTGGAAAGCAGACAATTAAGGCGGGTTAGCTACGGCAATAAGGATAAGCAGGAGAAACTCCAAGCTACGGAAAACCGGCTTTTCTAGGCGCATAAGCGTTGGGAAAGCAGACAATTAAGGGCGGGTTAGCTCACGAGCAATAAGGATAAGCTAGGAGAAACTCCAAGCCGGAAAACCAGCTTTTCTAGGGCGCATAACAGTTCGGGAAAACAGACAATTAAGGGCGGGTTAACTGCCGGCAATAAGTATAACTGTCTGAGAAACTCCAATTGCCGGAAAACCCATCGCTAGGAAACTATAATCGCGGCAAAAATAATTTTCTAGGCGATTAGCTCAGAATACAAATATCTGTAGGAAATGTTTTCCCAAAGACTTTACTGACGAGCACCAAGTGCCGGGAAAAGGTGTTGCCGGCAGATAAGTTGCCGCACACAGCACTTTTTTGCGACAGTTTCATTGCCCTTAATAATATGCCATGGTGTAGTGAGTAGGGAGTGCACAATGCGCGAATATAGTTTGATGGTAACGTGACCCAATGTCAATAGAGAGGGACATGGGAGGGTGGGTAGGATGAACGACTAACAACTCTAATTTTTAAGTAGTAGAGAAATATATACGACAATGCCATGGCTGCACCACTCCCTCCATCGTGCAAATAGCACCTCGTTTTGCTGTGGGCATCATGCTTCATATGCTCTTCCCTTCAACTAGCTATAATTGGACTCTTTTCATGACATATATTGCATGTAATGTTCTTTGACCAAAAATTTACAAATTTTTCTGGTTTATTAGGAGTTAATTTTGTTGTATAATTTCAAGTTTTACGAGGGAATGAGGAGAGCTTTGAGATCAACTTTGCTCCCATAACCTACTGGGATATATAATCCCATGGGTGACTTGTTTATAAATGTGCAGATGAAACTTTACAATGTGCTTACAGCTTACAACCCAAAATAGTTTTAAAAGTGCCTGAAAATTCAGTTTGCACTTTTTTCAGAAGTAATGACGATTAAAAAATTCTAGTCGCTATGGACTTATGTGACCTTAGAGGTTGGAGGAGTTAACTAGAAAACATTATCGCGAATCTGCATGATCAAAGTGTGGATATACCAATTTCCGGAGGCATGTGCACACAAAAAAATGTATAATTATAGAATGTAGTTTTACCACATACGCATGCAACCGTATGTGCTATCCTCACCGTTGAAATGTTCCGAGACTTGTGCAGCCTTATGAATCATATGAATCAAATACATATATCTGTACGTAGTGCGTACCGTATGCATGACGATTTAAACTCCCGCCGCCTCTCTCTCTCTCTCTCTCTCTCATTCTCTCCTCCTCTCTCATTTGATCCCATCTCTCTCTCGGCGTATGACAGCTAGATTGAGCGGATTCGACCGTCCCCAGGCGCGGCACTGCTGGATCCAACCGCCACCATCATCTTCCTCTTTGGCTTCCCCAGGCGCAGCGTAGGATCCGAACACCCCCGACTTGAGGACGGCGGCGAGCCGAGCCGATCTGGCCGTCCTCGGCACAGTGGTGCCACTTCCCCAGCTCTGGCGACGGTTGAATTCGGGTTCTGCCTCCCCCTCCGACGTTGGCCTCCTCCACCCCTTCTTCTCCCGCACCATCGGCCCGAGTCCGCCCTTCCAGCAGTCTCCCTAGCGTCATCCTCAGCCGCGTTAGACTCCTCCACCTCACAGTGTCATCCTCAACCGCGCCGGCCTCCTCCACCTCGCCAGCCACCAGATTTAGCGGTCTCTATGCCGAATCCAGCAAGGGTGTGGCTAGATCCACTCGGTAGCCAGCACTACCGGACTCAGCTTCTTTGCCGAGTGCCAAATATCGGGCACTCGGCAAATAGCTATTTTGCCGAGTGCCGCACTCGGCAACGAACTGCACTCAGCACATTAATATGCACTCGGCAAAGGATAACACTCGGTAAACGCACGCTTTGGCACTCGGCAAAGGAGGGCATTCGGCAAAGGTGGCCTGAGGTAACAGCTCCCGCCCAACGTCAAGTTTTGCCGAACGTCGGTCGTTTGGCACTCGGCAAAATAAATCTTTGCGAGTGCAATGCGACTTTCGGCAAAGACACCCTTTGCCGAGTGCGTGACTCGCACTCGACAAGCGTTTCTTTTTTATTTTTTATTTTGGCCTTCAAATTTTTTTTGCAGCCCTCCTACAGTACCAGGTACTCTATGTTAGGATTTGGTATATTTTTGTGGCTTTTTGTTATATTTAGTTAATTTATTTCATTTACTATAATTATTTCGGAAAATGCAAATTTGAACTGCACGTGCATCGAATAATGGAATTTAATGATTCAAAAAATGATAGTCATGTTATTGAGTGTAGTGTGAGGCCGTATTCAGAGCGGACCGAAATTTTGAACATCTTGTTGTGAAACATGGTAGTGAACCGTGCAAGGAGTGTTTTAAATTCTATAAAAAGCAAACAAAGTCCGAAAATTATGAAACTTGTGGAGATGTCATGATATCATATGTGGAGGCTGTGAAAAAAATTTGAGAAGGTTTCATGCACGTTGTCACGTACGATGCTTACAAACCAGGATATCTCCACATGTGATACTTATATCTCAGCTGGAGATGCCCTCCAGTCTCCCTCGCTCCCCCGCCGCCCCCGCCGCCCTCCAGTCTCCCTCCAGTCTCGGCCGTCCCCTAAGTTTTGGCCCCGATCTATCCATTCCACGGGTAAAACTTTGATCCAAACCTCCCATCCTGTAGTACGTGCTAGGATTACTGCTGTAGATGCTTAATTTTGGGGAGGAAACGCTAGAGTTTCTTGAGATATTGTGGTATTTGTTTTGTTATTGTTTGTGCAAGCCAGATGTTTGACGAATTGTTTACTACAAATTGTGTGGAAGAAACAACAATGAGTCCATAGCCATCGCGCGTCACACTATGCGCAAATACTAGATTCATTAAAGAAACACATGCAATGCAGATCACATGTTGGTATGCTGCACCAAGGTTATGTAGAGAGAATAAAAAAATAACAACACGAGATAAAAATCAGTGAAAGGGAAACCTCCTTACCAAATTCCGACTAAACTAAATCCAGGGAAGAGACCTTTGACTGATTTTTATGGGATTAGGCGTTATCATTTACATATCATATTCACAACACCCTTGGAAACCAGAAAGTGAAAGATGAAAGAAGAATAATCACTACACATACACATGTCTTTAGCTATCCTTTACCAAGACCAGCGGGGCCAAACGCTGCATAATGCGACAAGGCAAAAAGAATAGTCGGATGAAAGACCAGGTGAGGTGTTTGGTGTTCTTTCTCCTCGGTGTGTCCTCTCGGACGGGTGGGTGTTGGTGTTTGTAATGAAATGAATGGACAGATCTCCTGCCATCCATTTCAAAAAATAGTCGGATGAAGAATATAGAAGATAGTTCTACAAATGTGTACTCAAATATCAACATCAACATGAGAACTACTAGGACAGTTCTGAGCTGCATCTCTCGGCACTGTACTCATGAAGACGCTCTCGCTGCGTCGCCACATGAATGCATCTGATGATCTGAGTTATCTGGTGCTCATTACATAGTGATGAATCAAGAAGCTCGTGGGACTTCCCTGCTTTCCACAGCTCCCAGGCCTGAAAGAACCCTTCTTCTTTTTCTGTGATTTTTTTTTCCTGCTGTCATAGGTGATGGATGTCAAGTACCTCATTTCTACTTTTATGATCTAGTTTCATTTTAGCTTTGCAATGTGAAACAAATGGAAGATGAAATCTAGGTGTGTTGTTGTATTGGCTATGCTTTATAACAGGGAAGAAATCACTGAAACTAGGGATTGATGGCTTCTGTCTATTGATTGTTGTCGTTGTTCCTCTTGTTGTCCTCTTGTTGTCGTTCTCTGTCTACCAGCTTTATTCCTTATATCTATGATTGTAACACGGTTATTTGGAAAGCTTGGTTTATCTGAAAAATTCCTTTGTAAGAATTGTAACACGGTTCAGTTTTCCTATGATTGTAACACGGATCCCAAAATGCACAATAATTTTTGTGATACAAATGCAACTTGAAATGCAACTTGAATGCAACTTAACATATGAATTAATCTACCCACATGTTAGCCTGGATAGTTTGGTTAGCTAATCTTGAATGCAACTTATTTTTTTTTAAATGACAGTATTTTGTTCCATTTTTGCAGAGAAGAGCCCGTCGGAGCCGAGTCGGAGTTCCCGACGCCGTGCCGGTCTGCCTGCATAGCGTCGCCTCGCCACTGCACCGACCCGCCACGGCCCCGCTAGCCTGACTCCACCGCCACCCTAGGTATAACCCCTCTTTTCGTATCATGGTCGTAGATCATGTAACCCAGTTAGGCGTCTCCCGTAGATGCAATTGATGGTTACATTACTCGCTGATACATATGTTAGAGGATGGATGACCGTCATTGGATGTACACGGGCCGGAGAAGTCAGAGTGATTACACCACGGAATGGATGAACAAGACCGATGCTTTCTTGAACCGTGCATTTGGCAAGGCTGCTAAAGGACATTGTCTAGTTTTGTGTCCCTGCAGCAAATATGGAAACAGGAGAAGGGTAAACAAGGTGGACATGGGAAAACATCTTTTGAAGAATGGATTTACGCCGGACTACACCCGGTGGGTCCACCATGGTGAAGCCCATCGTATGAGAGAGGAGGTGGTGAGACCACGCGTCGAGGCTTATGATGCTGATGCCGGGGTAGCAGACATGTTAGATGACTTTCAACAAGGACAGTTCGATGAGGGACGTGAGAAGGAGGAGATGGAGGCAGCCGCACAGGCGTTCTACGACATGATGGACTCGGCACAGAAACCCCTTCACGATCGGTCAACGGTGTCTCAACTGGATGCCATTGGACGCTTAATGGGGTTGAAGTCCGAGTTAAACTGAGTCGAGAAGGCCGATAAGATGTTGGCGTGATTGGCACCACCTTAGGAGGGCCACATTACGCCAAAGAGCATGTACGAGTCACGAAACTCCTTCGTGCACTTAAGATGCCGTATGAGCGGATACATGCTTGTTCGAAGGGTGCGTCCTATTTAGGAAAGAACACAAGGATGCAAAATCTTGTCCAAAGTGTAAATCCTCCGGTACACGGAGGTAGACTCGTGATGGCGGAAGAGGCGACTACGATCCCCGTGAAAATCCCACGGTACCTTCCGCTCCTACCGAGGATCCAACGGCTATACATGACCGAGGAATCCGCGAAATGATGACATGGCACAAAATGGCAAGCGGTACAATCGACAAGATGGTACATCCATCCGATGGTGAAGCATGGACCCGCTTTGATGACAAACATCGTGAGAAAGCGGATGAGGCTCGCATGATATACGTGTCGCTACCGGCAATGATGGGTTCAATCCTTATGGGTGATGGTGCCCCATACACATGTTGGCCCGTGTTCGTTATCCCTTCAATCTCCCCGGTGTCTCCTTTCAACGACATAACGTATTCTTGTCGTTGATAATTCCCCGACACCGGGAGTAATATGGGTGTGTTCATGGAGCCGTGTTTGATGAATTGGTCCGTGCTTGGGACGAAGGGGTATGGACATCGACCAGAGCTACAAAGACAAGCTTCAAAATGCACGTTTGGTACCACTACTCCTGCATGACTTCTGGCGTATGGGTTATTCTGCGCTGGTGTGTTCAGGAAGTTCCCATGCCCAATATGCAAGGAAGGTGTGAGGTTCATTTGGTTGCACAAGGGTGGCAAGTACTCGTCGTTCGACGGACATCGTCAATTCCTCCTCTTGACCATCCATTCGGACAAGACATCAAGAACTTTACGAAAGGTGTCGAGTGATGGACCACACCGCGGATGATGGTGGTGCCGAGGTTCATGCTCACATAGATGCTCTCGTGCCCAATCAAGAAGGTGGTTTTGTGGGATATGGTGAGCAACATATGTGGACTCATAAGTCGGGCTTGACGAGGCTCCCTATTTCGATGACCTTCTTACGCCACATAACATTGATGTAATGCACATGAAAAGAATGTCGCCGAGGCACTTTGGGCAACACTCATGGACCTTTGAAAAGTCTAAGGACAACCCTAAGGTTAGAGTGGACACAGCAGCGTTATGCGATAGACCAAATCAAGAGATGCGACCTCCTAGTCGCGACAAGACATGGAGAAGGCCTAAGGCCGATTTCGTCTTGAAAAAGGACCAAAGGAGGAAGTACTTGAATGGATCCAGACGCTAATGTTCCCCGATAGGTATGCAATAATCGAAGAGGGAGTGAACTTAGGCACTCGCGAATCAAGCGGGATGAAGAGTCATGACTACCACATATGGATTGGCGGCTTCTTAGGCGATGGTTCGAGGCTATGTCCCCGAGCATGTCGGCAAGTCTTTGGCGAGTTGAGCTATTTCTTCCGCGACTTTGTGCCAAGGAGCTATCTCGGACCGTCATTGATGACTTGGAAAAAGTGGCACCGTGTTGCTCGTAAGTTGGAGAAGATCTTTCCACCGGCTTTTCTTGGCGATGCAAAGCATTTGATTGTGCACCTCCGTATGAGGCACGTATGGGGGGCCGTGCGATCTTAGTTGGTGCTATCAATCGAGAGATGTCGAAGACTCTTCGCAAAAATGTAGAAATAAAACCAAAATTGAGGCTTCCATTGCGAGGCATACATTCGGAGGAGGTGTCAAACTTCACAGAGAAATACTACGAGAACCTTCCTAGCGTTTATAATCCACCCCTCGTTACAATTTGGCGAAAATGAATCGAACATCGACCTTTTCCAAGGGCAACTCTAAGCGCAAGTGCATCGACCACTAAGCAATTGAAAAATGAAGAGTGGCACGATATCATGCTATATGTGTTGACCAACCTTGTCGAGGTGCGGCCGTTCATTGGGTAAGTATTCAACGAACTTGTTTCAATCGCCGTCCTCCTTGTTTGTTCGTCCAACCCCTTGTTTCTCGTTAGTGCAGGAATTTCTTCGTCAATCTGGCATGAATCAAGGGATCCTACCCGCAGAAAGCGATACCCTTCTTTCACGAGTGCGGGACCGGGAGCCCGATTTCATTTCTTGGTTCAAAGCAGAAGGTCTTGTCTAATTTAGCTCGTGCTTAGTTCGACATTCCAAGTTGATCGTGCGTTCGAATAATATAACGATCTATCCCGCTTGAGCTTGCGAGGCCCAATTCGATCGTCTATAAGTGACGAGTTGAGACAAAGGTTGCAAGCGGTGTGTCGTTAGGGTCAAGTCATTTACGGTTATGGCGTGAATGGATATCGTTTTCACGACAAGCTACGAGCGAGTAGGCCCAATCGAAAAACCACAAGCAATGGAGTTTTTACGCGCAAGACCGATGGCCTCGACTATTATGGAAGAATTGAAGAAATCTACGAACTTCCATTTTATGGTTCCAAACCTCTTAATCTGTCATATTCAAATGCCTTGGTTTCATCACGGAGTAGCGAGGCGAACCCTAAGCTTGGGCTAGTCGAGATTCGACAGATTAATCTATCGAGGAAAAGATGTCTACATTGTGGCTCAACAGCCGTCGAGGTTTATTATACGCCATACGCGTGCCAAGACAAAGAGCATCTTAAGGGTTGGGCTATTGTGCACAAGGTATCGCCACACGGTAAACTACTCCGTCCCAAGCGATGAAGATTACAACTTCAACCCAAACACATATGATGGAGAGTTCTTTCAAGAAGAGGGCTACAAGGAGGTTTGAGATAGACTTAACCGGCGATAGGAATGGAAGTAGACAATGAAAGGGTTGATGGCGAGGACGCTGAGGCGAGTGCGAAATGTGAAGGACTTACGAATGCTTGGCGATTACGTTTAGGCAATGACAATGAAGACAACATTCCTCCTTCGGATAGTGTTGATGATTTGGACAATGTTGATAGTGATGACGAGACCTATGATCCAGCTAATCCCAATCATGAAGATTATTTCTAATACATGTAATACTATGTTTTTTGTAATTATATTTTGTTCATTTTGCATCTATTTCTAATACATGTATTACTATGTTTTTTGTAATTATGTTTTGTTCATTTTGCATCTATTTCTAATTACGTCTTGCTTATTCTTTTTAATTGCAAGTGAGTGAACAAAGATGGCGGGCGACCGTCGTAGGGATGTGTCCTCGCTTTACCAGAGACCACGCACTGCGGAGGAGGAGGCGGAGGGGTCGGACAGGAGGAGGAGGAAGAGGACCGCCCGCCGCAGGAGGGCCGTCTCCTCCCACGCCACGTGAGGAGGTCTTTGGAGGAGGAGGTGGCGCCCGTGGGCGAGTTGGACGAGGAGTCGGTTGTGCAGACAGGCGAGGAGGAGGTGGCGCCCGTGGGCGAGTTGGACGAGGAGCCGGTTCTGGCAGACGGCGAGGAGGAGGGGCGCGACGAGGACGGCGACGAGGCGGTAGGCACGGTTCCGCTTCCTCCTCTTCCTCTTGAGTGTCTACTTGCGAGGTCCCGCGAGACTCCTCGAGTCTGCATCCTCACCAACGCCAGATGATTCGCCGAAGGGCAAAAGTAAGTAACTTTAGATGTTGTCACCACTACTTCATATGATATGTTGAAAAAAGAGAAACTAATAATTTTTCTTAATCACTTGTGCAGAGGCCGGGTGGTTGTGTCGGTGGTAGCGCACGCTCCGCCAATGGCATCTGGGTCTTCATGCGAGCAACACTACCCGGCATTATCACGTATCTGGGAAGACGGAGCCGCCTACTCGTTTGACCACTACGCCGTCGGCCCGATCGGAGTACCCCAACAAAGCGGCGCGGTGAAGGCGGAGTTTTGGGTAAGTCTCCTCGCACAACATTGCTCAATACATCGCATTCATTGGACTTTTCTTGAAATAATGAATGGATACATCGCGTTTGTATGCAGACTTATTTCAGATCGATGAGGATTTGAGGCGAGGCGGACGGTGGCTACCAAAGCTGTAAAAACTCATCACCGACATGCATCACGGGTGCGCATCCAGCCATCGTAACCTACCACGGGTCGAAGCTTGGAGAGAAGGTCACCAAGAAAGACGCAAGAAACATGACGACCGGGACCGAGACCTTGAGGTAGATGAAGAACATTAATATTGATTTGTTTTGAGATTAAATACGTTTAATTTGATCTTCTTATATGTCAAATACTTGATGGCGTGTAGATGATTCCTGGTGGTGCCAATCGTATCCCGAGTCTTTGGCGATGATCGTGGACAAGTGGTTCACGAGGAGTATCTCGGATGCACAGTGATGCGGGCCCGTCGTTTGATGATGCAAGGTCCAAAGCACACCATCAAGGCGACCGCAGCCTCTCGCATACAAACAAGCATGGGTACACGAATTCATTTATCTATTGTGACGCTCAATTGCGCCGATTTCTAATTATCTTCTTTGTCTTTCTCGCGATCGGCGTCACATAGTGGCCACCTTGCTCGGACTTCGGGCATGGTGTATGGCCCACAAGGGCAAAGCGACGTCGAGCGTCTCCTTCAACTGGAGGACCCGCCCAGCGTACACGAACCCGGCGCCCACACCCGCATCGGTGAGTACATCGCCGGGCAAGGTCGATCCATGGGCGGACCATGATCCGAGCACCGAGGACTTTGATGGAGAGATCGTCATGAGGTGGGACAAGGCAAGAAGCATGGGCGGTTACGGCTTGGCGGCGGCCTCATCGACACGGCCTCTACTCCATCTCTCTCCCGAGATCCGAGCACGAGCACGGCGAGAGCCCGACCATCGCCCACGGCAGATCACGTGACAAAGACCGGTCGGCCTTTTCGAGGTTATTCTGTTTTACTCGTCGTACATTGATCTTTACACACCTTTATTAGCTTTGCATTCATGAAACATTGGGTGAAATATTGCGGGCCCTTTGGAACAAGAAATGAGGCAACGTCGGGAGCCGGAGGCCCGGCGAGAGGATGTCGGCCAGTGGAGGCCGAGGAGGCGAGCGGAGCCCAGACGCAGAGGTGTCGGACATTACGGAGTTCCTACAAGGTCTTGGGCAACATATGGGCTTTCTTTGTGCAATTGGGCTGCATTGGCTCTACCTCCGCCTCCACGTCCTGCATTGCGGCTACTCCTGTGAGTATGAAAGTTTTTTGCTTTCGCTTGTGCTTTGCTTGTATGACCTCTACCTTCCTAGATTAGGTATATAATGTAATCTTGTCTCACATGCAATCTCTTCTACTTTGTGCAGCCTCAATCGACGGGTTCGAATAATCCACCTCATGCGCCTCCGAATGATGGAGCTTTTCCTTCACCACGATCGCGGTGGCCACCTTCGAGATGAATGGTAGTTGTATTTTCATTTGTTGTTCACTTGGTGATGGACTTGTGATATACTTGTGATGCACTTGTCATTGTGATGAACTTGTGGATTTGTTTGGATGGACTTGAGCACTTATTGTTATATATGTGATATATGTGATGGATGTGATAAATATGTGATGGATGAGATATATATGTGATGGATGTGATATATGTTTGGATGGATTTGTTTGTCGCGATGGAATGTAATAAATAAATAAAAAATGCAGTTTTGGGTCACTTTGCCGAGTGCAACACTCGGCAAAGGACCCCTTTGCCGAGTGCCATGGTCATGGCACTCGGCAAAAGCTGAGAAATGGCGCTGAAACCCAGTTTTCAGATTTGCGAGTGCCATGGTCATGGCACTTCGGCAAAGCTGAATATGGGCGCTGAAACCCGGTTTCCGGCTTTGCCGAGTGCCGACCATCCGACTCTCGGCACAGAAATTTTCAAAAAAAAATTAAAAAATCTTTGCCGAGTGCCGGCCGGGTTGGCACTCGGCAAAGCGGCTGTCAACGGGGCCGGCGCCGTGACTTGGCCTTTTCTTTGCCGAGTGCTGACTTGGCACTCGGCAAAGCCTGTACCGAGTGCCCGACAAAGGCACTCGGCAAAGGTTGCTTCGCCGATAAATTTTTTCCCGAGTGCCCTTTGCCGAGTGTCGCACTCGGCAAAGCTTTTGCCGAGTGCAAAGGAGTCTTTGCCTAGTGCCTGAGGCACTCGGCAAAGAGCCAGAATCCAGTAGTGCAGGGTGGCGGTGGAGAGTGCGGAGCTGGTGTCATCTTCGTTTGCTTTGGCGACCACGCATGCCTCCTCCACCTCGCACCGTCGTCCTCAACCGCCTTGTCCATGGAACTAATTCCCCATTTATTCTGATTTCCCTTTTCTTGTGATTTTTTTATTTTGTCTTTCGATTTGTTGTACCAAATTTTGTGGTGATTTCTTGAAGATGAAATTCAAACAATGAAATTTTATGAAGTGAAATATCCAAAATCCAACATATTGCAATTTCTTGAAGTTGAAATCAAAATTTTGATTTCTTGTATTGCAATTTCTCTAGCATATTCGGGAAGATGATTTTTTTCGGTTTTTTTCCTTTCTCCTGGACATGAACAAAATTTGCCAAAGGACATAAAAATCATATGTATAGATTTGTCTTCATAATATTACAAATGTATTAGGTGTTGTGGCTATATATTACAATAGAAATTAGTGGTAAAAGTTGTGTTTTGAGGACCTTGCCAATGTCCGTAATGATATGTATTTGTGACATTTTGATCTATTGTTCCTAAAAGAAACATTTTGTATCTAGTTAAGGTGAAATCAATGTTCACTAAGGCCCTAGACGCTAGTCGGTCGGTAGACCAGTTGTAATACTCTGATTTATTATAAGAAAAAAAGCTGACAAAAGAGAGATTAGACATAAGAAAAAGGGGGTTTATGCAGTTTTTTGGTAACCTGGGCCTCGGGCCTTGGCCCAGGAGGCCCATGAGGGGCCGACCACGTATAAAAGGAGGGGAAAACCCTAATATTACTGTAGCTACAGTGCACACCCGCCACTGTAGTAGCCCCCTCCATGTTGCTCTACCAAGATGAGGAGATGAGGAGAAAGGAAGAAGTGGAAGGAAGAAGACGAAAGGAAGAAAGTGATGCGGCCACGACTACTAAACCTGTCTGTGAGGTGCATGCGTGCGTGCCGAGTCCCAAGGCGCACGGGCTGTCGTGCGTGTGCATGGTTGCACTCGAACTAGGAGTGTATGTAGATTTTGCATGGGAGCAACTAATCAGCCCAATGCATGTGTGTGTACGGGAGTCAAAGGAAACCAACAAGGCTTCCTATTTCTACGTGCATGGTATTGCATGGGAGCCAGGAGGAGATCAAGCATATGATGAGATGGGATTTCAAGCCGTATGCACAAAGGAAATCAATTCAATTTCCTATTTTTTGGGCGTAAGGAGCAGGAGACCAACAACTACTCGATCAACTAATAGAGATATATTTGGAGATTCTGTTGGAGATAAACAGCAAGAAATCCGAAGGAAACATCTAACTTGTGTGAATTTTGTTAGGTCCGGCGTACCTCCGTTTCTACTAGTGCGTGTCTTTCTTTTCTCTACGCGATATGGGATGGGGTCCACCAACAGGACAAGTTGATCTATTTAAGATGGCGCACCAAATAGGTTTCACGTTGATTGTTTAATTAGTTGGAGTATGCTTCGTGACTTTCTTTGTAAAACCACTGGTTTCCAATAAAAACCAATCTGGTTCATTTATGCCTTTGTTACATGAGTCCATGTCACATTGGTTCAAGTGTACGTCGGTTTGAAGAGTTTTAATACGAGTCCAATAAACTTAGTTGTGTGCGTGTGCATGTAAGCCTATAAAAGGGCAAGAGGTGCGACCATGTAGGGGGGGGGGTTGTCAAGTTTTGGAGTTATGAATTAAAATAGGTGTGCGTGTTGGCCTTCGGCCGTTAGGGTTCATTCTTGTTTTATATGTGTTCTTGTGAATTCCAATGGGTTTCTAGCTGTGGTGCTAGGAGTTACTCGTTGGATCTTTGATCCCTATTTCTCGTTTGTGTACTGAGGTGTATGCGGGTGTGAGATTTATTTATCCAAGTGCGAGTTGCATCCTGTAATTCGTGCTCCACAGATTTGTTCAGAAAATTCCACCGTGAAAGATCGGGCAACCCTGCGGATTTAATCTCGCCTCGAGGTTGATCCACATCAGAAGGAGAAGAGGGGAGTTCTTCGGGAGATTGATCTCCGTCGTCCTACGGGTCTTCAAGGGCAACGAAGGCGGCGAGGCGGCGAGTGCAGGAGCACCTCCGTTGCCTCCTAGTACGTCACCTCGCGGAAGGCAAATACAATGTGTTAAGACATGTTGATTTCTATTGAATGTTATTAATGCAATGTTACTTCTATGATCCATGTTCATACTTCATGTTATACAGTTGAATGTTGTTGATGCGATGCTATTTCTATGATCCATGATTCAAACTTCATGATATTTATTCGTTCTTAGTTGATAATCCATGTGAATGAAAGAGGTGACACTCATTGCATATATTCATTCTATTTTTGTATTGTTCGTGTTCCGTCTACGGGAGTGGAATTGTTAAGACCCATCAATTCCAGTATGGGCACGTAAGACCCACCATTCCAATGTGGGCAATTTCGGACACCCGTATGAAACGTTCTTCATACGGTGATTGGATCCCCGGACTTTGTTAAGTACGGGCTTAAGTGAGCACCGACGGGTGTGTCACTCGCTATACCGGTATGAGCATGTGTGTAGTCTATTCCTTTCAATGCATCCATTCATTCCATATATACTCATAAGTGTTCAGAGATAAATTCATAATTCGTATTGAGATTGACTTGTTCATAACCTGGTTTGTTCAATTGTTTACTATACTTGCTGAGTTTCGACTCATTCTTGCTTTCTTTATTTATTTAGGTGATCATTGATGACGGCTTATTCGGAGAGGGTAGACAAGCACACTTCACTCAGTTCACCATAATTTACTTTCATTAGTAATGTCGATTTTGTCTTTCAATTGTTAACCGAGGAACTGTAATAGATAAATTTACTATTACATGATATTTCTCTTCATGTTAGGTTTTCTTGTTAAATGATGCTAGTGGTTCATTTTAATTATTCATTGATTCTGTTTTGATGAATTCAGTCTTTATTCCTACCATGCTACTTTTAAAGTTGGTCTCTATATGTATTTAGAGGAGTTTCAGTGTAAATTCTACCACAATTTGGTTGTATGTTAGTTCTTTAGGTAGCATTTTGGCTTCCGAATAGCCAGTGTGTTACAGTTGTTATCATAGCGGGTTTTAGGTCCGTGGTTAATTCAAGCATCTTAAAATTGACACACTGTGGATAGTAGGAGAGGATTGGGTAATTCATTGCTTCCGCATTTCCATTGATGCGACTCTCTTAATGAGCCGTTGTTGAATTGTTTGGTGCTATGTTGTTGTTAATATATGATATGATGTGATGTCCTATATCTATGAATTTATTCTATGATTATCATGAGATGATCCTATATATTCATAATTGATTACGTTGGTTATGCGTGTTGATAACAGATGTTAAGAAGTTGAGGTCGTGGTTGTTACTCTGGGATTCACCAGGTTACACCATCGTGCGTGGTATGTGGTTAGGGGAGTAGTTACCCCGATTACCATAGTTTCAGATGTTGAGCGTGAGTTGCTTTAGAAAGTTGTTCTCTTCCTTGATTTCTGAATTTAGCAAATTCTTGTTCGGTGGTGGTTGATGAATTTCTCTTGGGTTCATGGTTCATGGTAGTTGATGAGTTTCAATGGGTCTTTAATGGTTCTCTGAAACAATTATTATTTTTCGACTGTTGAGTTGCTTTTACTACTGGTGATCTTCGTCAATTGGCAATATTGATATTTTCTTAGTTGTTCCTTCTTTCTCATTGGAAAAGAGCGACTCATTTACTCGTTTGATAGTTTGGATAATGAGAGTTTTCTATTGCAAGTTCGTTAACATGAGAAAGCTTTGGCTCAATGTATTTCTTTTGGATCATTCCGCGTGTGGAAGTTTAATGCATCTCTTTTCTAAAGAAAAGTGTTAAAACCCTTTTATGGTGCCTTATTGTGATTTAGTCGGAGATTGTAATCAAATAAAATGGTTGGCTACGGGTTTATATTAGTCCTTATTTGTTTTTCAAAACAATTCTTGTCTTTCTACTGCTGAGCTCTCTTTGCTATTTGTAAACGTTATTATCGACAAGATCATTCTCTTTTAAGATAGTCCTATCTTTCTTGTTGATAAAGGTGACCTGGTTATCCGTTTGGTATTTTGGAGAATGGAAATTATCTTTACCAAAGTTCATTGAAGGCAAGTACAATGTGTTAAGACATGTTGATTTCTGTTGAATGTTATTAATGCAATGTTACTTCTATCATCCATGTTCATACTTCATGTTATACAGTTGAATGTTATTGATGCGATGCTATTTCTATGATCCATAATTCAAACTTCATGATATTTATTCATTCTTAGTTGATAATCCATGTGAATGAAAGAGGTGACACTCATTGCATATATTCATTCCATTTTTGTATTGTTCGTGTTCCGTCCACGGGAGTGGAATTGTTAAGACCCATCAATTCCAATATAGGCACGTAAGACCCACCATTCCAGTATAGGTTTTCTTGTTAAATGATGCTAGTGGTTCATTTTAATTATTCATTGATTCTGTTTTGATGAATTCAGTCTTTATTCCTACCGTGCTACTTTTAAAGTTGGTCTCTATATGTATTTAGAGGAGTTTCAGTTTAAATTCTACCGTAATTTGGTTGTATGTTAGTTCTTTAGGTAGCATTTTGGCTTCCGAATAGCCAGTATGTTACACCAGTGCTTAGCACCTAATCGCTGATTAGGCAGGCCTAGGCAGGGCTAGGCGGCTGCTTAAGCGAGATAAATCGGCTAAGCTGAAGGGTGTCGCCTAATGCCTAGGCGCCGCCTAGGTAGGATAGGCGGCCACCTTTTAGAACATCGGGTAAAATAGATTTGGCTATTTTGGTGTTACATGTGAGTATGTGACTATACATTTGATTCTACTAGCAACCTTCAACATGATAAAATTATCAAGGGACATGTAACCTCAGGATTCACATGTTAGTATGACATTAAGGAGTAAATCCTCAAATACACCTATTCATAGTGGTAAATCCTTAATAATTCCAATTATCAATATTTTGTGTGGGGTTGGAGGATCTTCGGCCAAACGGGAAAAAGGAAAAAAAAAGAAAAATGGGGACGATAAATAGCAACAAGTGGCAAAATGGCAAACTGTTTGGAAAAAGGAAAAGAAAAGAGTAAATTTCAAAAAACCCTATGTATTTGAGGCATTGGTAACATAAAATCACAGGTTTTGCAATTTTTTCACAAAACCACAGGCTCTAAGGCACATGGTTATATTTTACACAATTCCATCCATATCCCCTCATATCCCACCTATCTGACATGTTAGGCCTACAAAGAAGTCTTGAGCTAGCAGTCGAAGAGGGATGTGGAGGCCGCGTGTTCACCCGGTGCCACGACCGCACCCAGCGATGTGGCAAGGAGACTGAGCATGGGGCCTTAAGGCGCGGAGCGATGGCCTCCCGGCATAGTTCGCGTGCGCAAGAGGGTCTTTGCAGCTTAACCAAGGCTGGACGGGAGGAAGGCCAGGCCACCATAGTTAGGCAGCGATCGACGTCGATTTCTTTGTGGGCCCAACAAGTTAGACGAGTGAGACATGAGGGGATATGGATGAAATTGGGTTAAGTGTAACTAAGTGCTTCAAAACATGTGGTTTTGTGAAAAAAAAATTGCAAACATTTAGTTTTGTGCTACTAATGCCCCAATATTGATTTTTTTAATAATATTTTTTAATAAAATATTACAAAAATAAATAATTGTTTTTTTACAAAATGGGCTACTACCATCATTTGAAATGACGAAATATCCCTATCACCATTCCAAATGGCGATAGTAGCCCTGTCGTCACTAGAACAGTGTGCAAATACGTAAGTCGCTAGTTCAATTGGTGATAAGCCTCTGTCGCCAATTGAACTGGTGGTAATATTCGTTATTTAAAAAAACTGAAAGTAACGACAAACATAAGTTACACATTACAATTCGATGCAAGACATAATAAGAAACAGAAACAAAAAGTAATAAGAAAAATATTAGCATTAGTGCATAGTTTACACATCAGTACATCAGACAACACAACTAAATAGGATAGACGTCATCACATAGTTTGTCGACAAATCATAATGATATTACAAAACATTGGCACAATATATTTAAACAAGATAAGCCATTCCCGTGCCCGCGACCTCAACGTCTGCCATGTCCATCTCCACAGTGCCTACCTCGAGTGGGGCAGTCGGATGAGGTCCCCGCGGCTCCGTCCAGACTGTCGACCTCTCCTTCATCCTATGCATTTCTAGCAGCGCAATTCTTGAAGGTTTGCCCGGACTCCCTGTAAATGGAGCACTTCTTCATACGACGCCCGACTTATGCTTCGTCTATGTCGTTTCTGATACGTCGTTTCGCCACTGGCCAACCTTTTCCTTCAGCCTAGCAATGTCTGTGGCACAAACCAGTTGCTCCCAGGTATGTTGGCTAGTGAAATGGTCAACCACACCGTAACCATACATCTTTGCATTCCAGGTTTGCATCACCCCTTCCTTGGTGAAATTCAGAAAGATATTGGCCGGGACGTTGCGCTACTGTCAAACATGTGGGCATCACATGTGAGTATGCCCTATGCAGAAGAAGTGGCTTGTTGCAAGTGCATACACAACTAGCGTGGCTTAGCGTGCACTCGTGGATGATCCTCTGACGGTTTGTCCCGTTGTGTCTTTTTTTTCCTACAAACTACCTCGAAGCAAAGCTCCTTTGTGCCCATCTTGAATGGCCAGTGCATCTCACCCTTCTTGCTCTTCTCCTCTATGCACTTGGTGATCATGGCGGGGTACAATACTCTGTCATTTGCCATGGAGAGCTAGGCATTGTTGCTTCGGCCAACAAAGTACGTTGTGGTACCACAGAGAATTACCTCCACAATACCAACCAAAGGGAGGCACCTGGCGCCGCGCATGACCCAATTGTACACTTCGGCTAGATTGGTTCTCATGACACCATATTGAGCATCATCCTCGTAGTTAATCCAGTATGAGTAGCATTTCACCTACCCCTATCTTCCTCCTCACACCAGGACCATCTATGAGTAACTCTAGCAATGCCTCGGGGTCCTGGTCAGTGCTTGTAGTAGGCTTTTTCGCTGCCTCCCTTTTGTGCGTCCTTATTCACTTCATCCAGAGTTTTGCAAACTGCATCAAACTTTCTTTGCTAAAACTGGTTGCACAACCGCATGAAGAGGTTCATCAAGTTATTGTTGTGGAACTGCCTGTAAAGTTAGCACCCAAGCACCTCATGCACGACCTGCTCTGCAGATAAACCCACAGAAGTGGCTCATTTTCCTCTTGTTGTAGCTGAGTTATTGCACTCAATAGGACCACATGCTCATCATGTATGACGTATACATTAGGACTGTCCTGTACAATAGAAATCTTCACGTTCCTCAAAAACCACAAATAATTGTCCGTGTTTTGGCTTTCAACGAATGTGAAGGCCACAAGAAGAACCTGATTGTTCCCGTCCGTCGTAATTGTTGTAAGCATCTGCCCCTTGTACTTCTTAGTCATGAACGTGCCATCCATGTACAAGATCGGATGGCACTACCAGAATGCATTAATGCATGCACCAAAGGAGAAGAATGCTCACTTCAGTACCCTCTTTTCGGCCCACAGCATATGTGTGTCATCTTGAAGGCCGACATGAGTATCGGGATTCCTGTCTTGTAGGACTCTAAATTGGCTAGGCAGGTTGTGGTAGGAATCCTCGAACGTAGCGAACCTTGATTCCAATATCTTCTACTTTGCCCTTCACACCTTAACATAGCTGATTGTGTACTGGAACCTTGTCTCGATTGCCTGAATCATGGATCATGGTTTGAAATCTAGATTATCCACGATCTCGTCGTGCATGATGTTCGCGATGAAGCTGGATGACATGTTCTTATAGGATTGCATTGATTTAGCGACGACACATGTGTAAGGAATTACTATAGAGCATTTCCATTAGGTGTCTCACTTATGCTGGAATACGTGCACTTGCCAAGGGCATCTCTGTCATACTTCACA
Source organism: Hsuehochloa calcarea (assembly GCA_036346395.1). Lineage (NCBI taxonomy): Eukaryota > Viridiplantae > Streptophyta > Magnoliopsida > Poales > Poaceae > Hsuehochloa > Hsuehochloa calcarea. The sequence goes on along the minus strand of CM070615.1, from coordinate 5,269,064 downwards.
TCGTAGCATCTTGGGTTAGACTTCACAACTGTGAATGTACACCGCAGCGACAATGCCCAGAATTTGACAACCTCCTACACAACCCTCTTGCATTTGTACATGGCTCCTTGCCAGACCTCATTCTGGTCGTACTCCCATGGTACACTAGAGCCTTCGTCCATGACGAGGTTGTCGAATTGGTATGTGTTTCACTTGGATGGAACTGTCTACTATTCCACAATATCCTCTTCATCAGATCCTTCATCTTTCAATAGTGCCTGGTAGTCCTGGTTTTCGAGCGCCATCCTTCGAACTAGGACTTCGATCTCCTCACCTTTGTCAGCAATCCAACTAGCTTCCTGGACCAAAGGAGTTTCTTCCACACGGTCTTCATCGGTAACATCAACAACTCCCGGACCTTCGTCTATTGTGTGCGTCGCGCTATGGATGGAGTCCCCAACTTCTTTTTCGGCATCACCGCCACATCCTTATTGTTCAGTCGTAGATGCAGGAATGGTCTTGCCATATGCAATATCCTCAGGCGGAAGGACCAAATCACCCACCAACTACTCGCCAGGAGTTTCTTCCACACGGTCCGGTAACATCAACAACTGTATGTATAAGTCCCCAACTTCTTTTCGGCATGACCTTGTTCCTTTATGCAGGCACTAACTCCCACCTGTATGATGTGCCCTGTGGTACTCAGTTTGCAAGATAGCTCAATTTCAGATCGTACACATCATGGTCCAAATCAAATGTGTAGAACAACCACCGTATCACAACGCCCCATGTACGCTACTTTGGTCTTGTTAGGCTTACGATCACTGATTCGAAATAACGCAAATCAACCCTCTCGGGACCCTGCAGAACAACCCCTGACCGTAGTAAATTTTGAAATTGATTGTGTCCGACATAATTGACGTACTGCACCATAAACAAGATTTTCACGATTAACCACATATCTAAAACTAAACTACACACCGAAAAGGATGTACTACAACATAATACACTACGTAATTATACATCTAAAACTATATAATCCATTTAGTTAAAAAATTAACTACAAGGTAGATGACCAGACGGACAGTTCTTCACTATCTCCTCTCATGCCCTCTACTCCTCTCTGCTCCTCTCCCTTCCCTTCCCTCCCCTCTTTCTATTTTTTTCTGAATAAAAGTGAATTATGCCTAAATTTTAGGGTCTTTTATAGGGGGGGTTGTGTCTTCATTTGGAATGACAACTAGGACCTGCAGGATTCTTATCGCCATTTCGAATAGTAATTTGCCTAAATTTTAATATTAAAATATTTTACCTACAACATGGCATGCTGAACTCCACCGCTACAAAAGCCAATCCAACCAACTAAACTGCATCCTTTTATCTTCTCATCTACTTACACTTGTCTCACAACTCTACTCAACACCATCTCTCAGTCATCTATTTCAATGAGCCACAACAGCGGTGCCACTGGCAAATGCAAGGCGTGTGAACTGCCCAAACTACAGGGTCCAAGCAAATGTCATGTACTCCAGCACCGAAGAGAACAGGGTGCTTGTGTTCAACAAGCGTTCGTATTTCTATGTGAGTTTGATTTCTGCGAATGCAGGTATTTACATTTTGGGTTTGTTTGTCACTTATTTTTAATATTCGGTTTGGTTTTAAGGCCTACAGATGCCAATACTTTCAGTGGGCTAACTTGTTGGCGCCGTGGAAGAAAGAGTGTTGAACGTCCACGTGTAGTTCTATATGGTCCAATGGTGAACATGCCACCGGCAGACAAGCGCTTGGACAGGATTGTTGACTACCTGAAGTGGCTCGAGAAACTAATGTGTGTGTGCATATCCTATTGGTAGTGTGTTCAATGTGTATTAAGTAGTAGTCATTGTCTCCATAAGGAATTCATGTATGAATGATGTTGTATGTATGTTTATGAATTGCAAGATATCTTTAACTTTTGGCAACTTGATCTGTATGAACGTAACATGACAAGGGATAATTGCTTTAGAAAATAAGATTTCAATACCACCATGAAATTAAACTTTGTACCCAGGTTTTTCTCAGAAGGAAAAGTCCACACACGCCACCACCTTTTGCAAACCAAAATGACAACACACTGCGATGCTACATTTTCAGACCGAAATGGCCACACTCTGCGATACCATCTTTTCAGACCGAAAAGATCGCACTCTGTCACACCACACATTACCACCTTTTAAGATATCAATGACATCACACTGCGACTCTACCTTCTCAGAAAGAAATGACCACACTCTGCCACGCCATCTTTTCGAACTGAAAAGACCTCACCCCACACACTGCCATCTTTTCAGACAAAAATGATGTGAGGACCCCCGGTCTTATGGAAATAACTCTGGACTTCAAGTAAATGAATTCCATCTTAACTCCATCTAAGTGAGAAGGCCGACCGAAACTAGAGTTCCAATGATCATGCGTACTGCTCCTCTGTAAGCACTACATGATGACTGGTTCTCCAAACGGTCCAAGTCCACAATGAGTTAAAATGGAATTAAAAGACAGCGGGTATGCGTCTGTGTTGGCTCCCAAGATCAGCGACCAACACATCCATACCCTCATCAATGTCAATCACAGTCATACAACAATAATACATTGACATAACGAAAGACATACAAAAAATAGTTCAAGTCTACAACTATTACAATAGGGTCGACCGGCCAAATTCAAATAAGATCAAAAAGTAGAAGCTGAAGTAAGCAAAATAAGCAAAAGTCCAGCAATTGTGTGCCCCATAACCCATGGCAACCAACTGGGGGGGGGGTTAAAGAATAGTACTATTCATTAGCATTACCAAAATCGGTGCTAATGAACTCGTCGAGCGTAGAATCGTGTTCACCTGAATTTGTAGCAACCGGGTTAAGTAAAAATGTACTCGCAAGTCTTACACATACTAGTTTTATAATTGCCATTTTAAAATCAAATTTTAAGTCAAAGTAAAACATGTGATAAAGTTATACATTGATAAACAAATGAATGAAACAAGTACCGAAGTGCCAGCCCACTTTGATAAACTAAAATGCATGAACACTCGTTCATGTCGAATACCAAGTTGTAACCATGCCAATTTTAGTTGATAGTCTAGCGATGAAGTCTACCAAAAACCAAGTGTTGTCCATAACCATAGTGTTGGACCGAAAAGGCGACTAGAGGGGGGGGGGTGAATAGGAGCGCGCTCACTTTTTCACAAATTATGAACTCAATACAATTTCACTCCAGTAGCTATTAGAAAGCTATGAAGATCAATATACCGAGACAAATGGAAGACTAGTATTGAATCCAATAAAAACCCCTAAGCAATGCGACAATAATCAGCAGAAATCAAAGCAACACAAGTACTGGCGGTCTGACCTCTGTAGTGAACCGGTCGGACCGATTGCCGGGCGGTCGGACCGCTGTTATACTGGCGGTCGGACCGCTCTGAAATCGGTCGGACCGGTGGTGACGGGCGGTCGGACCGGCGATCTCACGTAACCGATCCAAGCGATAAAATCGGCCCGATGGCGAAGTTGCAATTGGGTCTAACTTTTGATTCTCAACTCCAAACTTCACGAAACTTTGCACACACCTTCTCTATGCTATTGAGGACCTATTCCAATCGAATATTATGATAATTCTTGGAATGATCTTGAGCAATTGTCAATTGATTAACAGAAGGTCTAAAACCGGGCAAGAACGAAAACTTGATCCTAAACCTTGTTCGTGAGAGATTGATGATCAAGATGATGCTAGATAGATTCACACATATCACAGCAAGCTAATTCACATGAAAGAATCAATCACAAACTCGCGGATCAAAGAAAGCCCTAAAAACACGAAATTGAAAGCAAGAACGAAAAGAGACTTATCTCAAGCAAACCTTGCATAGATTGATTTCGTGGTTGATCCTTGGATTACATCCACACCATCATGGATCAGTAGACAATCAAAGATCACGAAATTCACCACAAACCATCAAGAGCCCTAGCCTCCACCTCAACTCCCCTAAAGACAATTAGGGTTTTGAAACATAAAAAGGCGAGAGAGAGAGAGGTGCAGCCACCATCTCCTCCTATTTATAGTGGAGGCCTAAAACTCTTAGGGTTTGACTCTCTTGGGCTCCCGTTAAGGCCCACTAACAAACGGGTCACACACGCACGCTTCGCAAAGCGCCGTCTTTAACCTTTTGACCTAAACCGCTTCACCATGTTCATGGATTTGCCAATAGGTCACCCTTGTCCATCTTGTGTCACGCTTGAGTCGTTGACCTCACCCGGCATCGTCAATCGTTCTGGACCTCAACTCTCCAAGTCTAGTCCCGATCCTCCTCGCCGTTGACCGTCGTTGACCACCAAGCTACCTGCACAACCATAGACAAGCAAACACGAATTCGGGAACAAGTTCTTCACAACTTGACCCATGTTAGTCAAAACATGCATCATGCAAATCATATGCCATGAAACCAATGACTTTGACCTAACAAATCAACATCGCCACGAAGTTGGTCAACGTTCAAGTTATTACCGGTCTGACCGCTCCAGGTGAGCCGGTCGGACCGCCCCTTGACCGGTCGGACCGCTCCCTGTGAGCCGGTCGGACCGCCCCTTGGGACTTAGTCGAATTTCAACCCCTGAAAATCCAAAACCTACTGGAAACTTTAAACCAATAGAATTTTTTACTGGAGACTCCAAAAATCATGAGACCAAGTGCATTGGGATCCCCTCACTTGCCTACAACACCTATTTTTGGCCCAGCTCGTTTTGACCACTTCTGTCATCACCGGTCCGACCGCCCCACATGGCCGGTCCGACCGATTTGGGACCGGTCGGACCGCCCCTGTCCAGTAAGCCTGTAACTTTGTCGAAAACACGTGAAACGACAAACCGTAAACGCCATTGCCAATTGTCACATCATCCTAAGATCTGGAACATATCCCCATGAAATCCACAATCTCCCCCTTGATGAACACATTGGCAATTATCCAGAAAATGTAAGTAAGAGGTTTGAAAACGAGTTTACTCGCAGTTTTCGCACAAAGGCACAACTTGGTCCATAAGCAAGAAAAAGCAATGAAAATGACCAAGCTGGCATCAGAATAGTATAGGCATGTGAGACAAGGCAAAAGTAAGCATAAAAACTTTGATTTCCAGAAAAGGGTCAAAATTCTCACATAAGGTCCATATGAAAGAACAATTGTTCAACTGACCTATGATCATTGTGAGGATAAAAGAATGCAATTCGAGTTCAGAATATTCAATAATACAATAAGAATGCAACTCAAGAACTCCCCCTCACTATGATCCTCAATTTTCAAATTTTCAGTGTCTCCCCTTTGTATAAACTTCTCCCCCAATAAAGAAATATCTTCTTATTAACACATCTTCTCTTCTCATTTAACACATCTTCTCCCCCTTTGACAATGGATTCATCAAGGAATCACGTCTTCCTCTCATCCAGAGATAATAAATATAGAATAAAGGAAGAAGCAGAAACAAAAGAAGCATAAAGAGGAATATGCATGAAGTGCAATGGAGTGGCTTCAATTTTGTATTTTCAATTTTGATTACAAGAAGCTTTGGAGATTACCCAAAAGAACAAGCTAGTATCTCTAATATTGCACAAACAAGACATATCAAGCCCGACAAATAGCTAGCAAGATCATGGTAAGACATATATATCAAAGCTATGCACAAAGGCTCAAAAGTAAAGCGATGGATTTGATCAATTTAAGCAACGCTTCAAATTCAAACAAGTTCATCAACGAGGATCCTAAAGTGAAATTGGTCATGTCAAAATGTCAAAGTGAGATCAAAAATCTAACAAAGACCACATTAAGAGTCAATCAAGTCACGTATTGAATCATTTTGCTCAATATTTTATAAACGCCCATTTGTCAACATTTTTCTCATTTGCATTGAATATTGAAGTTGACTAATGATCTAACTTAGTGACAAGATCCTGGACTAGGAGCCATCCACAAACTCATCCTAAGCTTGACCAAAAGTAAATTAAAGGTATATCTTAGTAAAGAAGATCTGGACTAGGAGCCATCCACAAACTCTTTCTAAGCTTCTACAAGGCGACAAATCTTGAGGTTCATGTCATTTCGACAAGCGGTCCCCATGAGATCGTCTGTTCATCAAACTATCTCCAAGTTCATGTCATTTGACAAGCGATCTCATAAGAATAGTTTGGCACAGTTTAAGCATAAGACAATCTTGATTTTCATTTTTCACATGAGCGGTTTAGAATCTCAAGAACACAAAAGCTCAAGTAATAGTCAATTTTAGATCAAAGAGCTAACAAAGCAATTACAGCAGGCCAATGTCACAAGAGGAGCACTAATTGCGCAACTCGTTAAAACATCCACAAATTGCAATTTCTTAGTTTGAGTTGTTTAAAAGGTTCTAGCTCATATAGCAAAGACTTAGCTACACATGTAAAAGCATGATAATTCTAGCAAGTCAAAGAACTAGACATGACATTGAGCAAGAATTGAAATACAAAAGCTCTAAAGGGTAATAGGCAAAGCTTCATCAATTTTTAAAATAAGCGAAAATCTTATATTACAATGCATCTTTTGGATTTTTCATACCATTTGTTGTAACCACTTGTTGGAGTTTTCATATGAATGCAATATGACACAATGAGATGCAATTAAAAAGCCTAAAACCTAAAAAGTTGAAAAGATCACTAAGTTCGAGAAAAGAACAAGGAAAGATCAAAAGAACAAGGAAAGATAAGAAAAAAATCAAACTCCCCTCAAACCAACCCATAAGGATAAATTACCCTAACTCGCTTCTTAAGGAGGAAAATCTGGTTTGATCTAAAGGCTTGGTAAGAATATCCGCCAATTGAGCTTGGACTCTACTGAAGTGCATCACAATATCACCTTTTTCAACATGATCTTTAAGGAAGTGAAAGCGAATATCTATGTGTTTAGTCCTAGTATGTTGCCTTTGGGTTTTTAGCAATATTAATAGCGAAGTGTTATCACGAAAAGAGGAACACTAGCAAAGTTTAACCCATAATCTTTCAAAGTGGGCGTCATCCACAAAATCAGCTCTGACAACTAGCGTGACTATATACTCGCCTCCAAGAATGGATTGTGCATGTAAGACCGCTCTAGAAGACCAAGATACAAGAGAAGTGCCTAGAAAGTGGCAGTGCACGAGGTACTCTTCCTATCTAGCAAACTGACCGCAAAATCGAATCTGAAAAACCTCTAATGGACAAAGTGAAGAGCAGAATACCAAATTCCATATAAGAGGGTAGAGTGTAAATACACGAATATGCGCTTAACGGCTTGGCGATGGGAAGTTCTGAGGCGCTGAAATCTTGCGAAAGGCATACCGTGAAGTGAATGTCCGGTCTCGAGGCCGTCAAATCTGAAGGAGCCGATCATCTTTGCGGTACTCGCGTTGATCCACGACTTCTCCTTCCTCATCTGGATCCAAAGCGATCGAAGTTGCCATGGGAGTGGAAATTGGCTTGCGATCACCCATGTTGAAGCGTTTGAGTAGATCTTTAGTGTACTTCGTCGATGGATGAAAGTTCCTTCCTTGCATTGCTTGATTTGAAGTCCCAAAAGTAATTAAGCTCTCCCATCATACTCATCTCAAATTCCTGGACATAGTGTCGGAAAAAGTGGAAACAAGAGCATTAGAGGAACCACCAAGATAATATCATCCACATAAATTTGAGCAAGCAGGAAGTCATTGTCACGCCTAAGAATAAATAGAGTTTTATCCACTTTACCCATCTCAAAATTATTTTTAAGCAAGAAATTCTTAAGTCTATCATACCAGGCTCTAGGGGCTTGTTTAAGACCATACAATGCTTTAGATAGCTTGAAAACACGATTTGGATATTTAGGATCCTCAAAATCAGGGGGTTGCTTAACATACACTTCCTCATCTATGAAACCATTTAAAAATGCACTTTTAACATCCATCTGATATAATTTAAAACCTTTTGATGCAGCAAATGCAAGCAGAATGCGAATGGCTTCTAGTCTAGCAACAGGAGCAAATGTCTCATCAAAATCTAACCCCTCAACTTGGTGAAACCACGAGCTACCAATCGGCCTTATTTCTAACCACAGAACCATCCTCACCTTGTTTATTCTTAAACACCCAACGGGTTCCTATAACATTATGACCACTAGGAGGTTCTACTAGATTCCAAACTTTGTTTCTTTCAAAATTCTCTAACTCCTCATGCATGGCATTTACCCAGCTAGAATCAGATAAAGCATGTGATATATCACGGGGTTCAAAAGAAGCAACAAAAGCTGAATGAGAGTAGAGATTTGGATCATTATACCTGGAGCGAGTGACTCGCTCATGTAGATTACCTATTATCATTAGGAGGATCTTTGTCTTTGAATGCGAAGTGGGCGCCGGGTGAGATCTGTTTCTTCGACCTCGCAGTATCTGCGATGATGAAGATGTGAGAGCCTCAAGCCGAAGGTGAAGTAGGCGAAGCGTGTTCTTCTATCAAGTATGGGCGCTTGATGCAGCAGATGAAGGAATGATATTAGCTTCGTCCTCATCTTCCTCCACAAAAATGCTCTCTGTCACCTGTAAATCATCTGTAGCAATTGATCTAGCTCCAAGGCTAGTCTCATCAAAAGTGACATTACAAGTCTCCTGCATAATGTTAGTCTCAGTATTAAAAACTCGAAAACCCCTCGAGTGAGCAGGATAACCCAGAAATATCCCATCAAAAGTTCTTGATTCAAATTTATCTAAATTGCCTGTCTTAAGAATAAAACATTTTGATCCAAAAACTCGAAAATGCGAAACAGAGGGTTTTCTACCAAAACGAAGCTCATAAGGAGTCTTTCCTAAAGAAGGTCTCAAGAAGACACGATTTGCAATATGGCAAGCAGTAGCAATAGCTTCGGCCCAAAATCTCCTCGGTGTGCTATATTCATCTAGCATCGTTCTAGCCATTTCGACCAAGGTCCTATTCTTCATTTCCACCACGCCATTTTGTTGAGGGACGTGTGGAGAGGAGAAGCGATGCTCAATACCACGCCAAGACAAAAGAAGCAAAAGAAGCATTTTTGAACTCCGTGCCATTATCACTGCGAATCGCTCTCAAAACACCAGGAAGCTCAGAAGCCAAACGAAGAACAAGGTCATGAAAATAACCAAAAGCTTCATCTTTTGAAGTAAGAAAGAACACCCAAGTATATCTAGAAATATCATCGACTATGACAAGAATATACCATTTTCCACCGACTGACCGGACTCTAGCAGAACCAACAGTATCCATATGAAGCAACTGTCCTGGTCCGTCAGTCATAACTATAGTCACAGAAGGGTGTGAGGCGGCAACTTGTTTGCCATGCCTCTGAGCGCACATCTGACATCCTTGCGGCTTTGAGTTTGGGCAAACCTCTCATGAGATCAAGGTTGCTAACTCGTGTCAGATGATCAAAACCAATGTGCCCCAAACGTCGGTGCCAAAGCCAGAAATCAGAAGAAGATGTAAGCAAACATTTAAGAGATCCAACAAGAGATTCAGAAAAATCAGCTCCAAAAATTCTACCAACTCTAGAGATTTCAAACACAAGCTCACCAGTAGAATCAAGCACACGACAAGCATTTTTCTTAAAAATAGTCTCATAACCATCATCAAGAAGCTGAGAAACAGAAAGAAGATTATACCTAAGCTTGTCCACAAGAGCGACATCCTTTAGAATGAATTTGTTGTTTACCCTAATTGATCCTGTTCCTTCAATTCGCCCTTGTGTATCATCTCCAAAGGTGATGAAGTCATCACCTGTTGCCCGCGTGAAAGAGGTGAACCATTTTGAGTTTCCGGTCATGTGGCGTGAACATCCGGAGTCAACGAACCACGTGTTCTTCCCCTTTCCGCGGTAGTCCTCAAAATCAAGGAACAAAAGAACGATGTGTCTCAATACTGGGGTTAGATAAACAAGATTTAGGAATCCAGTACTGAGACACACGTCTGCAAGGAGTATACAAACCAGAAGTACTATCCTTGATTTCATCTAACATTCGGTTATGAGCAATGTTTAAATTAATATGAGACTTAAATCGTCCATGGCGGTCGACCGCGTTGGGTGGCGGTCGAACCGCGACCAAAACGGTCGACCGGTGATCACCAATGATCGACCGCAAATCGATAAACATTAGAATTAGGATATTTAGAAACATAATGATTTGCATGAGAGAAAAATCCTAATCCAGGTTTATTCTTTTCAGTGTTACCATGTCTCATAGAAGCTCTAGGTTGCATGAATGAAATTCTATCAAAATTTTTTCTATCATTTTTCAACCTACGCCAACAAAATTCAATCAAATGTCCACCTTTTTGCAATAAGTGCAATGGTACTTGGTACCACTAGAAGAAGCACCATTGGAATTAATACAAGGTTGGGCAAAACCGCAGATTTAAAAGATGTTTTTGCGGGTTGGGTTTTGAATTCAATTAAACCTTTTTCCAAGACTTGAATGACTTTTGGCTTTGAATTGTCTTGAAAAGAATTGAATCCTAAACCTTGCTTCTTATAAGGAGTTTTAGACTTGTCAAGAATCATGTTTAATTGTTTCTTACCTTTAGAAAATTTCTCTAATGTATCATGAAGGTAAGCATTTTCTTTTCTCAAGTTAACACAAGCATCACAAGTTTTATCCATAGATTTCTCCTTAAACACAGCAATTTCAAGCTTAAGAGCGGAACATGAAGCACAAGTAGTATTTTCAATATTGTCCTTAAGCTTAGCATATTTGACTCTAGCAGCTTCTAAGATATCTTTGATTTCACGCTCTTTTCTAAACATGAAGTGCAAGGGCTAGAATCAAATACATCAAAAGCAATCAATTTACTAGATTCTAAACATTTTTCACAAGGAGCACTTTTAATTTCATTTAGTTCAGATCTAGCATTCTCAAGTTGTTGTACAGAAATATTATGAGCAGATTGTAACTTGGTAATTTCTGAATGCATAGCATGACAAGATAAACATTCATCAGGTTCAAGAGTCTTAGCATTTTTAAGCTCTACTTTTAGTTTGTTAATATTTGACTCTAATTTCTTATTTTTTGTCATGACAAATTCTAGTGCTTCATCTTGACTAAGCAATTGCTCAACTATAGAATCATATTTAGCAGAAAGCTCATCATAAGAAAAAGATACCTCATTATCATCAATGTCGTCCGTGTCGACCATGAAGCACATGCGGTGAAGTCTTTGGCCTTCCTTTCTTTTTGCCTTGAGGATCTCCTCCTCCTTGTCCTCCTCACTCCCAGTATCCACATCGCTCAAGGATTGATCCTCAAAAGCGGCAAGGACCCGGTGAGCAGCCTTCACAAGCTTATTAGCCTCATACCTTGATTTGTTGAAAGGAGGCTTCTTCCAAGCTGGCTTTCCTTCCTTATGATTGCTCTTACCTTTCACTTGGGGCAATTTGCGGATATGATTTAGCTCACCACATTCATAGCATGTCACCGGACCACCTCTCTTTTGTTTCTCACATTATTGTAGGCCCGTGTGAATTTTTTAGCTAGAAGAGCTAACTCTGCTTCAGAATACTTTCAAGCTCCTCTTCATGAATAGCAGATAAACAAGCAAATGAAAATCCGAAGAAGATTCAAAAGAGTCATCAAAAGCTTTTTTAGAGGATCGCTACCAAAGCTAAATTATCTTTCTTGGGATGATCAACTCTTTTAATTTCATGAGTCTTGAGTTTACTATAAAGCAATTCTAAAGTAAGACTTGAAAGATCAACATTTTCCTCTATAGCAAGAGCCTTCATCTCCCACTCCTTGGTGTTGATTGCGGCCAAGAGATGGGTGGCATTTTCAGATTGAGAATATTCAATATCAACACTTTTATTTGATTAATTACTTTATTAAAGCGATGAAAATGTCATCGATGCTCTCTCCAGACGATCTCGAATTTATTGTATTCACGCTTGTAAAACTGGCGCACCTTTTTGATTTGGGACGAACCTCATGATATGTTTCGAGAGTGTTCTAAATTTCATGCGTGATTGAAAGATTGCAAATTCTATCATATTCTTGTCTACCAAGTGCACCATATAAAAGATTCTTAGCCTTATTGTTGTTAGCCAAAAGAATTGCGTAAGCGTGTGTAGCAATTTCAGAATAACCAATGAGGCTCTAACAACATCCCAAATAGCTTGTCCTCGCTCTCAAGAAAGACGCAGATACGATTCTTCCAATAGGCATAGTCGTGCCCATCGAAGATATGCGGTTTAGTAGAAAACTTATCCATCGCCAAAGTTCAGTGACCGGTTAAGATCAAGATTGAACTAACCGGGCTCTGATACCACTTGTTGGACCGAAAAGGCGACTAGAGGGGGGGGTGAATAGGAGCGCGCTCACTTTTTCACAAATTATGAACTCAATACAATTTCACTCCAGTAGCTATTAGAAAGCTATGAAGATCAATATACCAGTACAGCGGAAGACTAGTATTGAATCCAATAAAAACCCCTAAGCAATGCGACAATAATCAGCAGAAATCAAAGCAACACAAGTACTGGCGGTCTGACCTTTGTAGTGAACCGGTCGGACCGATTGCCGGGCGGTCGGACCGCTGTTATACTGGCGGTCGGACCGCTCCGAAATCGGTCGGACCGGTGGTGACGGGCGGTCGGACCGGCGATCTGAACCGATTCAAAGCATAAAATCAGCCCGATGACGAAGTTGCAATTGGGTCTAACTTTTGATTCTCAACTCCAAACATCACGAAACTTTGCACACACCTTCTCTATGCTATTGAGGACCTATTCCAATCGAATATTATGATAATTCTTGGAACGATCTTGAGCAATTGTCAATTGATTAACAGAAGGTCTAAAACCGGGCAAGAACGAAAATTTGATCCTAAAGCTTGTTCGTGAGAGATTGATGATCAAGATGATGCTAGATAGATTCACACATATCACAGCAAGCTAATTCACGTGAAAGAATCAATCACAAACTCGCGGATCAAAGAAAGCCCTAAAAACACGAAATTGAAAGCAAGAACGAAAAGAGACTTATCTCAAGCAAACCTTGCATAGATTGATTTCGTGGTTGATGCTGGATTACATCCACACCATCATGGATCAGTAGACAATCAAAGATCACGAAATTCACCACAAACCATCAAGAGCCCTAGCCTCCACCTCAACTCCCCTAAAGACAATTAGGGTTTTGAAACATAAAAAGGAGAGAGAGAGAGGTGCAGCCACCATCTTCTCCTATTTATAGTGGAGGCCTAAAACTCTTAGGGTTTGACTCTCTTGGGCTCCCGTTAAGGCCCACTAACAAACGGGTCACACACGCACGCTTCGCAAAGCGCCGTCTTTAACCTTTTGACCTAAACCGCTTCACCATGTTCATGGATTTGCCAATAGGTCACCCTTGTCCATCTTGTGTCACGCTTGAGTCGTTGACCTCACCCGGCATCGCCAATCGCTCGACCTCAACTCTCCAAGTCTAGTCCCGATCCTCCTCGCCGCTGACCGTCGTTGACCACCAAGCTACCGCACAACCATAGACAAGCAAACACGATTCGGGAACAAGTTCTTCACAACTTGACCCATGTTAGTCAAAACATGCATCATGCAAATCATATGCCATGAAACCAATGACTTTGACCTAACAAATCAACATCGCCACGGTTGGTCAACGCTCAAGTTATTACGGCCCGACCGCCCAGTGAGCCGGTCGGACCGCTTCTTGACCGGTCGGACCGCTCCTCGTGAGCGATCGGACCGCCTTGGGACTTAGTCGAATTTCAACCCTCAAAATCCAAAACCTCTCGGAAACTTTAAACCAATAGAATTTTTATCGAGACTCCAAAATCATGAGACCAAGTGCATTGGGATCCCTCACTTGCCTACAACACCTATTTTTGGCCCACTCGTTTTGACCATACATCATCACGGTCCGATCGCCCACATGGCCGGTCCGACCGATTTGGGACCGGCCGATCCGTGCAGGACCGGTCGGACCGCCTCATCGAGAAGCTCAGTAACTTTGTCGAAAACACGTAAAACGACAAACCGTAAACGCCATTGCCAATTGTCACATCATCCTAAGATCTGGAACATATCCCCATGAAATCCACACATAGACACGACTATTCTAATAGTTTAATTCCTGCAGGGAGGGTACTATACCCACACGACTCGACTAGCCTGTAAGCCACCAGAATTAACACACTTCCTATGGTGTGTCAGCCGGAGAAATCGAGATTAGATACTTTTTAGCAAGAAAATCCTATTGAGATAAGTCCCCCTTGTGAGATGAACCACATACTTAGTACAAACGACCGATAGCACTTGCTAAGCAGGCTCACAAGTTGTGTTGGAGATATCGATACAATGTAAATAAAGAAAAATAGTGCTCCCATGCACATTATAGAAAATTACATTGGATCCTAAGAACAAATGATCAAACTCAAATGTCCTCACACCACCTCGGACCTAACCCAATAAAACCTACCCCTTACTAGTGAAAACTTTTTTGTTGAAATTTTAGTTGTTACAGGCAAAAATTGGATCTACCAGACCCCTCCGGTAAAATTTCCAACCGGTCAAAAAATTTCGAATTTGCTAGTTTTTTTGACAAATATAAAAAGTTTCTAACCATATTCAAACACGTGAGTGCATGTGCCGTAGTGGAAACACCCTTAGCCTTGTAAGAGGTTGGTTCTGGGTTCGAACCTTGACTTGCATTTTTTTGGTGTATTTTTTGCTTTAACTTCACCCAAAATTCAAAATTTGATTAGAAAATTTTGGCCAAAATAAATCCAAAATTTTTGGTAACCGCTGGTAACCGGGTCTATCGCTAGGCTCCGAATTTTTTTCCCAACCGGTAGCTTTTTCCCGCCCCTTACTTGACCAAACGATACTCATATCCCACGTGTGGAAGTACGATTGGTACTTGGAGTTGTTAGCCCATGGCTCGGTCCTTAACGGTCCAGACAAGTCTACCACATACCCGATTTCGTGTACGAAGGCACCCTCACTAGCAACCTCTTGTGCAGACCAAAAACCATTTGAAACAACAAAATCTACACTCAAATAACCAGATACGACGATCTGGACCCAAAAAAATCATAAATGATAAATGTCAAGTGGTTTCCATGATCGACGGGCTAATCGCCAACCGAACTAACGTATCTTCTAGACTTGCATGGCTAAGCACTTGATAAGCAAAAGAGAACATCATCACATCCATCTATCATTAAGCATATATGTATTGGCATTTAACAAGGATAATCATCAACAGTATGACATAACTAACTACACATCACAAAAATATTGACATATCAAAATAGCATGGAAGCAATTATCATTGCATTTCAAAATACTACTTAACAAAAACCGGGATCAACATGATGCAAAAAGAAAGTTCAAATGATGATTGCCTTGTTGGTATTCAAGTTGTTCACTTTCAGTAGTGTAGGAGTCTACGTCGATCGCTTCGGAATCTATACAAATACGATATCGAATAAACATCGAGAAAAGGTAAAAAATTCAAAATGCTCAAAAATACATGAAATTACTACAACAGCTATATGATGATTTTATATGAATTTAGGTGAAAGAATGATTTCATTTGAATTTATCATGTGAGAGTTATAGCAGTTTGAAAATCAATTTTCAGAAAAATACTGTAAAAATCGCCTCTGTCACTGTTCATCCGAAATTAAGTTTTTCACAAAAATTTGTAGAGCGGTGGTGGAGACAAGGATTATATGGACAAATAGAGAATAAAATTATAAGACCAAAATAATATGGTTCATCTCTTTTGGAGTTCATATGAATTAGTTTTGAATTTTCAAAGTTATCAACATTTTCTATTGTAAAAATAATTAAATTATAGATCATTTTCCAAAAAATATACGTTCTGTGATAGAGACATATTTGAAACCTATTTCAATTTAAATTTCACTCAAAATTAAAATTATCAAAATTAGTTTCACTGGATTTGGAGTTAAAGTGAATTAGTTATGCATTTTTGAAGTTAATAGAATTTTCAGTGCAACAATAATTCATTTTCAGATTTATAAATGCATTTTAAAATTTTCTTACCGACGCTTACCTAGCTGTAGATGCTGACAAGCGGGGTCCACTACATTGCGTTATTTTTCATTTTAATTTCTGAATTTAGTCGCACTGACAGGTGGGCCCGTGTGTCATTGTCCCAGTCTACATGCATAGTGTATGGACCGAAGTCCAAGAACTCGATCCACGGGTTCACCGACTAGGATTACTATGCCCTTAAAGACTGGGCCCGCATGCCATAGACCGACAGTCGGTCATTAAATTCTGCTAACACGTGATTTCCGACAAAGACCGCTCATTAACTACTGATCACAGTAATTAAACCCTAATTACGCAGCTACAGTTCTGGTCGGAAATCCGACAACGGAGCTTCTCATGGCCGCTTCACTGCCCAGCATCTCGTCGGCTCGGTAGTCCACGGCAGCACCGGCCAAGGGCATAAATGGGACCTCAATAGCCTTGCGCACCATTAGGATCCGGCGGCGACCTCAACGGTTGCTGGTAGCAGCGGCACATCAGAGATGAGCGGTGAGTATACTATGACAACAGTGCAAGCAACAAAAAGCTATGCGTTGCCCAAGGAAGAGGGTGCCCAAGAGATTCTACGATGCTAGAGGATGCTACCTGAGTGAGGAAGATGACCGAGGAAGCTCAGAGATGGCTACTCGACAGTGAGGTCCACGACGGTGAAGAGGTTCAATGTGGAGAGGTGATCCTCAGCCAAGAGGAAAGCAATGAAGGTGCATAGTAGCTTAAGGGTGCTACGGGTATGGTGTAAACAGAGAGGATTGGGTAATGCCTTATCGGCCGGAGCTGGAGACGAAGATTACGGTTGGCGGCCAAAAAATGAAAAACTTCAAATTTCGTGGACTCATGTGAAGCATTAAGGAAATGGGCTGAGGGGAAATGAAATTTATGCCAAGGGACACAATTTGACGCACAAAGATGAGGAGGAAGCTCACCGAAGACAATGTTTGCACGACGGTGGCCTTTAGGGCGTGCTTTGGACGTGCTCTGGAACCGAAGAAGACGCTTCTGCGTTCCAGGTGCTACAAGCAAATAGGGAGGCTAGCATTAGCAAATATGGAGATGGCGACGACCGTAGATGGCGAGGGACAACGCGGAGAGGAGATTACCCAAGAGAGGTGCTAGAACAAGCGTCTCCCTCCTCAGCTACCGAGAGGAGGAATGAGGGAGAAAGAGGGTAGAGAGGGGGTGTTAAGCTCGGGCGATGACAGAAATGTAGGCGGCAACAAGCGAGGAAGATCCAGGAGTGGTGGATCAGGGTGGTGGATTCACAACATCACTAGTGCAGCGCAGAGCGGCGCGGCCGCGTGGCATAGGATGCCTGCGCTCCTCCTGCCCGAGGAAGGAGACGGCCCTGACGCGCGGGCCCGGTGCATCAGTGGAACAAAGTGGTGCAACGTGAAGAGGCGGCTAGGTCGAGCCAATTCAAGACTGTTGGGCTTGAGTCGGAATCCAGCTCGAGTCTAAGGAACAGTGGCCGAGGTTGACTGATTGGATTTCATTTGATCCTACATTGACCGAGCTACTAAAAATAGCAAATAAATTCCTAACATTCTGAAATTAATCAGAGGGGTTCCTGGGATGACCTAGTACCTATATAAAATTTTAAACATCACTTTTCATGATTTATTTGCTCAATTTAAATTCAAAACTGCAGGGCTATTTAGAAAAGGATTTGAATTTTTACAAGAGTGAAATAAGTTCTAAAATTTTGGGAAAAATATATTTATTCAAGATAAATATTATAGGTTTTAAATAAGTTATTTACCAGAGAAATTTATAAGAATTTATCTCATTTTTCTTTTGGGGCTTCATCTTTGAGTTGTGTGTTGAACTTGATTTGAAGTTTTTCAAATGTGATCTTTTGTGTAAATGTTTCAGATATGACATGTATTCTCATGAGATGCATAATAATTCCATTTATTAAAAAAGGGATGTGACAAATGACAACACATTGTGACGCTGCCATTTCAGACTAAAATGACCACATCCCTGCCACCGTACCATTTCAGACCAAAATGATGACAGTTCTCCCTCCACCCTAAGCACTACACCCTATTTGCTTATAAAAGGAGGTAGAAGAGAGCATGAGGAGAACACTACACCACCACACCTAACACTTCACTCCAACTTTTTCACACAACAGAGAGAAAGGAGATGTTAGACTT
Source organism: Hsuehochloa calcarea (assembly GCA_036346395.1). Classification (NCBI taxonomy): domain Eukaryota; kingdom Viridiplantae; phylum Streptophyta; class Magnoliopsida; order Poales; family Poaceae; genus Hsuehochloa; species Hsuehochloa calcarea. The sequence goes on along the minus strand of CM070615.1, from coordinate 5,250,815 downwards.
TTATGTGAAGATGCCGCGAAAGTGCAAGTGGCTTGTCGAGAGGGCTAAACCCTACCAATGATTGTTCTATGAAAGATGTGCCAGTACCACTAGAGTTTCCACGCTTGCAATGTGTGTGCGAAGAACCAGCGAAGGTCATTCAGTCCATACACCTGATGACCGTTGCCTAGACGTACTACATGTGCTGGAATATCCTCGTAAGAGAATCTTATACACACATAGATTTTTCACATCTTATATTGCATTTCACATATCGCTAAATTCATCTACGCTTAATGGTAGCTGGAGATGCGTTGCAACTTCTTTTAATGGATCGACGGTCCGGACATGTATGATTGGGCGTTCATCAAGCATAAATACATGTTCAACTACGAAAAGCGACCCGATACATTCGAGCGTTGGAAACCTTACGTACTTGACCCTATTGAAAAGGCCCTGAAGGAACCCAAGAAAGTAGGGTGTGGTGGACCCCCGAATAGGAAGCTGAGTACGACCGCACGGAGTGCGTGGCGGACAAGGGGAACGATCCTGCTAATGAGACCGGCGGTCGTCCTAGAGCTCCTCGTCGCCCAGGTGCACTCCATATCGAAGAGGTAAGTTATGTTAGATTTGCATTCTGATTATTGATTTGGCCTTATGTTCTGTTATCCTAACATCATTCAGTCGTCCAGTCCGTCTCACAGAACATGACTGACTTCGAGACTAGCCGCCGCTGTGGGCAGTCCCGAGACAAGGGGAAGGAACCAATGGGCCACCAAGACTACATAACCTTGTTTCAATCCACCTTTTTCGATTCCAAAAAATGGCACATGGGTCGTATGTATTTTCCATTTTTTGATTTGTGCATGCCGACGTTTCTAATGCACATAACCAAACCCTATACGCCATGTAATTCGCAATTAAATTGTGAAGTCTTTCAAATTTTATTCTCAAATATTTCATCTATTTCAAATTTCATACTCTTTTTCGAAAGGAATCGTTTCTGTAAATAATACAATCGGGACAACAGCGCGCGTGGCAACCCTAAACCCAAATAGTTTTGTTATTTCATTCCAAATGGGACTGTTTGTGTTATTACACTGCCGAACTCGCATTCCAAATTGTCACCGATGTCGCATTCTCTACTTCATATTTCTTTATCTTTTCCAAATTTGCAATCCAAGCTACGCGGACACGTAAAGATATTTCCAAAAACTTTGTGAAATCCACTAAATTTAAACCTGAATTCTCTACATACAAATAAAATTTTATAAATTTCCAACTCCTGTTGCCATTTGAACTGGCGACATGCTCCAATCCCCAATTGAACTAGCGACATGAGCATGTCGCCAGTTTAATTGGCAAATTAAGCATTTCCAATAGTGGCATCATAGTTTTAACGGCGACAAAGCTACTATCATAGTAGCCCATTTTGTAAAAAATAATCGACCATTTATATTTTTTAACTCTTTATTAAAATAATATTATTTATAAAAATTCCCTAATACCTATGTTTTTCTTAAATTTACTAAAAGAAAAAGGAAAAGAAAAATAATCAAAATTGGAAGATAAGTTTCCGACCACGTTTGTCTTCTTCTTTCTCCCCCTCTCCTCCCCCTAGAGGTGGCTAGATGGGCTGTGCCAGTTGGGCCGGCCCGAGGCACGACACTCTTGGACCCGGCCTAGGCACAACACAGCACACACTGTTCATGGGCCAGGCCGGCACAACACAAAGGCACGTGTCATTATTGGGCTTCCTGATGAGGACATCGACCCTAAGGATACAACCACTGCTTCAACTTGCTGCACTGCATCGTCTACTTCCTTTACTTCACCAACATCTTCTCCAATTGAACTTTCGGCTAATGCAATGCCATATTACCCAATTAGATCGAGCTACGTCTACATGCCATGGTGCTACGTCTACATACCATGGTACTATGTGTACATGCCATGGTGCTACTACATGTGCCAAGCAGGAGTTCAAGCTGGATACATTTTGGTCGATCGGTTCGGAATCAGCCCGACAAAGACCAACTTAAAATAGATATAACTTTTGCAAACGGAGTCCGATTCGGGTGTTCTTGGGCTTGTTGGAAAGCTAACGACGATATGTTTCCAATGGATCAAGTTTCACCTCCAAATTCCTTCTGTAGACTTCGGAATCGTCAAAAGAAGGTGCTATATCACTAATTTGGGCCGATTTGGGCCTTGTAATCGTACCGGAATTGGCCCATATGCCGCCGGCCCACCTGGGAGCGTGATTACTGTTCATGTGAACAGTAATTCGTGCCTTTAGTCCCACCCCTCTATTTCTTTTAGATTTGTGGCTCCTCATCCCCTATTTAAGGAGGACGCACCCCCTCTAGTTTCCTTGGATTTTGTTTAGTTAAAAGTTAGCCTTGTTGCAACTTCGTGTATTGGCTTGTGTCGACTAGACCAACCATAATACCACTTTTCAAAATCCCAATTTTAATATTTCAATCTTTATTTGCAATTTCAGATTACTTTATCTTGTTCTTGCGTGCTTCTTCGGTGTATGCAGGAATCGACCTTCGTGGTCAGGTCAACCGGGTATTCGTGCATGGTTGATAACGACTTGTCGATCAGTTCAGCGATTGCGTGGTTTTGAGTCTTGCGTGTTCATAGCCAGGATCGTCAGAGTTGAGCGACGCCTACCGGACTTATCGTTCTCATCGAAAGATCGGGACAACAAATAGAACCTTAGGGTTCATCAAGTGGTATCAGAGCTACAGTTCTTCGGTGAGAGTTTCCTGTTTTCTATTAGTAGATTCGTTTTTCATACCTAGAGTCCAGAAAATTGCCAAAAGAAAAAAATTCGCATCTATCATCCATACCAAGCCCTTTGAGCCTTTGCAATTTTTTTTCTTTTCAGTTTGCTTGTTGAATAATTAGTTACATTGTCGTGTCTAGTTGCTGATCTTTAGTTCTAGCTATTGTCTAGTTCGTCGTTGTCTAGATTGCTTCTCGTGTTTTTCCTTTGCGTCGCTTAATCGTTCTTTTAGGATTCTTAGTTTTTTCATCTAAAACAGAAAATTCGTGGGTTAGAACTCCTCTAATCTGCACCAAAAAAAAGAGAACACTTTGCTGTATTCGTGACTTGTTGAAAACCCTAGAGCCGGCAAAAAAAATAGAAGGAGAAAGAGGCCGCCACACAAAACAAAAGCCGTGGTAGAAAAAAAAAGAAAAAGGGAAAAAAAAAGCAAGCTTACACCAAAATCAGTGAAAACTGGTGGAGCCCTTCTACATATAGCCACAAACTTGCACAAAAAATTTCAGCAAGATTAGCCCACGGAATCAAAAGATATAGCAATTTAAAGATTGAAACCGAGTCGGTTTCCAGTCCGAGTACGATTCCGTTTCCGAGAGACCTTCAGTAAAACGGGCATAACTTTTGCATATGGTGTCCGATTTGGACGTTCTTGGACTCGTTGGAAAGCTAACAACGAGTCGCATACTTTCCACTTAATGCACTAGTCTCCCTCCAGATAACCCAAAATCGGTCATTTTCGGCTCCGAATTCGCGTCACAAGTTTTTTGTTTCGGTTTTTGCCGTTTCTTTTAGTCTTCCCATCAGAATTTGGGGTCCGTCTCAACTTTAAAGTTGTAGATCTCATCGAAACCTTTCAAACGAGTATATATAAGCCATATAAAATTTTGCTTTTTCATCTCTTGAGACTAACTATTGTTTTCTGCTTAAACTAAAGGGCTGTTTACGCTGCACGTTATTCTGTTTTTGTGCTCTACATCGTGTGAACCATCTTGTGCTCTACAAAGAAGTTTGAGTAGTTGGTTAGCGTCTCTCCCAGCACTTGTTGTGAGGTTTTCCATTGCTTACATCAAGTCACATTTATCTTTGCGCGTGCGTACATACACATCTCTTAGTGGAGCTTTGATTAGCTAAACTTTGATTAGACTAGGATCAGCACTTGTGACTAGTACTTTGAAGCTGCTTTTCAATTTTGCATCTTGAATTGAATAATTGCTATTCCTTTGCTACATACTAGCCTTCCGAGCTCCACTTCCTACTAACTCAAGGCGGTCTAGTTCCTCGCAATCGTTGGGCTGATCGTAAGTGAGAGTATCACGAACCAGCCACCGGTTGTACCACTTCCTTGCTGCATTGGTAAGAACTTGTAAGAACTAGGTATAAGCTTGAGTGTGAGTGACTTGATTGAGCCTCCGGAACCTTGTAGTTGATAGGACATATACTGCGTGATTTGTTCTTTGCTTTGATACTAACAATGGCGTGTTCATCGTCACAAGGGGAGCATAGCAGCACAACAATGAGGAAGATGCACCGCCATCCTCGCACAAAAGAAATCATGCGGCGCTTTTCTCGCATGTTGGATCAACATTCAGGGCGTATGGAGTTGATTATAGATCGCACCACTGACGAACTTGCTGCGTTGGCTACACGTGTGGAGCAGCTAGAGAGAGCTCCACCTTCATTGCCGCCCCATTCTTTGTCGGCATTGCACGATCGCGCCAGAACCCATCCGTTGCTCGCTCATGGGCCGATGAGGTAGAAGATGAAGCGAACCCATATGTTGCGTCACGGGTCCGATGGTGATTTCAATCCCATTAATGATCGTGATCACCGACAACAACGCTTCAATCGACAAGGTATGCGAAGAGAGCCACCACGTGAGGTACGTGACCATAATGATTCACTTGGTAAAATTAAATTCACTATACCTCCTTTTGCTGGTAAATATGATCCTGATGCTTATCTCACGTGAGAGTTAGTTGTGGACCAAAAATTTGCATGCCATGAATTTCCTGATAATAAAAAGGTTAGGGCTGCTATTAGTGAGTTCACAGATTTTGCATCTATTTGGTGGAGTGAATATGGTCGTACTCATCAGGATATACCTAGAACATGGAATGCTTTGAAAAGAGCAATGAGACGTAGGTTTGTACCTTCATATTATTCACGTGATTTGCTTAATAAATTACAACGCTTAAGACAGGGTAGTAGTTCTGTAGAAGACTATTATCAAGAATTGTGTGGATTTCATGGGGATATGCTCCAGATCTTAGGATGATGTGACAATTGGCAATGGCGTTTACGGTTTGTAGTTTCACGTGTTTTCGACAAAGCTACTGTGTATTACGACGAGGCGGTCCGACCGGTCCTTGCACCGCGGTCCGGCCGGTCCCAAATCGGTCGGACCGGCCATGTGGGGCGGTCGGACGGTGATGACCAAAGTGGTCAAAATGAGCCGAGCCAAAAATAGGTGTTGTAGGCAAGTGAGGGATCCCAATGCACTTGGTCTCATGATTTTGGAGTCTCGAAAGAAAAGTTCTATTGGTTTAAAGTTTCTAGAAGGTTTGGATTTTGGGGTTGAAATTGGCTAAGTCCTAAGGCGGTCCGACCGGCTCATGAGTGACGGTCCGATCGGCTCATTGTGGAGCGGTCCGACCGGCCAAGGGCGATCCGACGGCTCACCGGAGCGGTCGACCGGTTTCTACTTGATCGTCGACCAACTTCGTGGCGATGTTGATTAGTTAGGTCAAAGTCACTGGTTTCATGGCATATGATTTGCATGATGCATGTTTTGACTAACATGGGTCAAGTTGTGAAGAACTTGTTCCGAATTCGTGTTTTCTTGTGCGTGGTTGTGCGGGTAGCTTGGTGGTCAACGACGGTCAACGGCGAGGAGAATCGGGACTAGACTTGAAGAGTTGAGGTCCAGAACGATCGACGATGCCGGGTGGGGTCAACGACTCAAGCGTGACACAAGATGGACAATGGTGACCTATTGGCGAATCCATGACGCATGGTGAAGCGGTTTAGGTCAAAAGGTTAAAGACGGCGCTTATGGTTGCGTGCGTGTGTGATTCGCTTGTTAGTGGGCCTTAACGGAGCCCAATGGAGTCAAACCCTAGGAGTCTAGGCCTCCACTATAAATAGGAGGAGGTGGTGGGTGCCTCTCTCTCGCTTTTATGTTTCAAAACCCTAATTGTCTTTAGGGAGTTGAGGTGGAGGCTAGGGCTCTTGATGGTTTGTGGTGAATTTCGTGATCCTTGATTGTCTCATTGATCCATGATGGTGTGGATGTAATCCACTTCAATCACGAAATCAATCTATGCAAGGTTTGCTTGAGATAAGTCTCTTTTCGTTCTTGCTTTCAATTTGGTGATTTTAGGGCTTTCTTTGATCCGCGAGTTTGTGATTGATTCTTTCACGTGAATTAGCTTGCGTGATATGTGTGAATCTATCTAGCATCATCTTGATCATCAATCTCTCACGAACAAGCTTTAGGATCAAGTTTTCGTTCTTGCCGGTTTTAGACCTTACGTTAATCAATTGACAATTGCTCAAGATCGCTCCAAGAATTATCATAATATTCGATTGGAATAGGTCCTCAATAGCATATAGAAGGTGTGTGCAAAGTTTCATAAAGATTGGAGTTGAGAATCAAAGTTTCACCTAATTGCAACTTCGTCATCTGGTGATTTTATCATTGCAGATCGGTTCGAGTCGGTACGGTCAGATCATTGTCATCACCGGTCGACCGATTTTGAGCGGTCCGACCGCCAAAGACTAACGCCGGTCGACCGTCCCGCAATCGGTCCGACCGGTTGAGTATAACAGTCCGACCGCCCGTCTTTGTGAGTCTTGGTAATCTTAGTTGATTTTGTTATATTGCTTAGGGGTTTAATTGGATTCAATACTAGTCTTCCATTTGTCTTGGTATATTGATCTTCATAGCTTTCTAATAGCTCTTTGGAGTTAAATTGTATTGAGTTCATAATTTGTGAAAAGTGAGCGTGCTCCTATTCCCCCCTCTAGTCGCTTTTACGGTCCAACAAATTGCAAACCGGTTTGTTGCGTTGTGGTTTAGAAGAAACCTGGGATGCTAAGATGGCTAGATTTTTGGGAGGGTTAAACCGTGAAATTCGAGGACATTTTAGACTATAAAGAATATGATTCTATCAACCGCTTATTCCATATTGCTTGCAAAGCCGAGAGAGAAGTGCGGGGTCGACAATCTCGCTCGGGGCAATATTGGAGGAACTTTTTGTGTCGGCCAAGGCAAAGAACATCACATGGCATCCTCCTCCACTTTCGACTGTGCCCCCTGTTGTCGCTTCAACTCCTATACATATCCACGATGCAAGCAAACCCGCAAAAGTACAAGCCCTTACAAAAGTGCTTCTTACATTGCTTCTACAGGCGATCTAGAGATGTGCAATGTCACCGTTGTAAAGGATTTGGGCACTTGATGCGCGATTGCCCAAGTCGTGAGCTTTGCTTATCAAGGACAATGGTGAGTACACTTCATTAGCGATATTGAGGAAGAACATGTGTTGGTTGCAACTAACAATGCTTTGGTGATGAAACCGAGGAAGAACATATAAACCATGAGGCGTCGACATGTACCAAAGCCTAGTTGTTCGGCGTGTGCTAAGTGCTCAAATGGAACTTCTTGAACAAAATCAACGCCATATTTTGTTTCAATCCAAGTTCGTCATCAAGGAACGTTCATGTAGAGTCATCATTGATGGCGGGAGTTGCAACAATCTTGCTAGCATAGACATGGTCGAGAAGCTTGGCTTGACCACAACACAACACCTCATCCTTACTACATCCAATGGTGAATTCTTGTGGTAAGTTGAAGGTAACTAAGCTTGTGCGCAGACACTTTTCTATTGGATCATATCATGATTATGTTGATTGTGATGTCGCACCTATGCAAGCATGCTCATTATTATTAGGTAGACCTTGGCAATATGATAGATATCTTGAACATCATGGTAGATCTAATCATTATACTTTCACATATAAAGAAAAGAAAATCACTCGCTTCCAATGTCTCCGCCGCTATATTAAAGGATGAATTAGAAAGAAGCTGCGAGAACAAGTAAGGAGAAGACACAAGTTGATCAAAAGATTATAGCTCCAAGTGAAATTAAATTGAAAGCTCTGTTATGTTAGCTACAAAATTGATTCCATTGATATGGAAAAACATGAATCTAAATGTCATACTATGATTTGTAAAGAAACTCCGTGTCCATTAGAAGAAGTGCATGTTTCTTTGCCTCTGTTGCTACTAACCTTTGCGGGAGAGTGATGACTTCGAGAAAACAAATGAGTCGAGGACGACTCAAATTCAAGAAAGGGAGGATGATGAGGACATCGACCCTAAGGATACAACCATCGCTTCAACTCTTTGACCTGCATCCTCTACTTCCTTTACTTCACCAACATCTTCTCCAATTGAACTTTCGCTAATGCAATGCCATATTGCCCAATTAGATCGAGCCACGCCTACATGCCATGGTGCTACGCCTACATACCATGGTACTATGTGTACATGCCATGGTGCTACTACATGTGCCAAGCAGAGTTCAAGTGGATACATTTTGGTCGATCAGTTCGGAATCAGCCGACAGCACCAACTTAAAACAGATATAACTTTTGCAAACGGAGTCCGATTCGGGTGTTCTTGGGCTTGTTAGAAAGCTAACGACGATATCTTTCCAACGGATCCAGCCTCACCTCCAAATTCCTTCTGTAGACTTCGAAATCGTCAAAAGAAGATGCTATATCACTAATTTGGGCCGATTTGGGCCTTGTAATCGTACCGGAATTGGCCCATATGCCACCGGCCCACCTGAGGGCGTTATTACTGTTCATGTGAACAGTAATTCGTGCCTTTAGTCCCACCCCTCTATTTATTTTAGATTTGTGGCTCCTCATCCCCTATTTAAGGAGGACGCACCCCCTCTAGTTTCCTTGGATTTTGTTTAGTTAAAAGTTAGCCTTGTTGCAACTTCATGTATTGGCTTGTGTCGACTAGACCAACCATAATACCGCTTTTCAAAATCCCAATTTTAATATTTCAATCTTTATTTACAATTTCAGATTGCTTTATCTTGTTCTTGCGTGCTTCTTCGGTGTATGCAGGAATCGACCTTCGTGGTCAGGTCAACCGGGTTTTCGTGCATGGTTGATAACGACTTGTCGATCAATTCAGCGATTGCGTGGTTTTGAGCCTTGCGTGTTCATAGCCAGGATCATCAGAGTTGAGCGACGCCTACCGGACTTATCGTTCTCATCGAAAGATCGGGACAACAAATAGAACCTTAGGGTTCATCACTTCCCCCTCGCACGATGGGCCGACCCGGTATGGCACGAACAGTGACGGGACGTGCTAGGCACAGCACGAGCCCAGCATGGCCCATGTGGCCCCGTGTGGAGAGGCCGAAGGAGGGAGCTGGGAGGAGAGGACGAGGACGGGGCGGCGCCGACACGGATGAAGGAGGAGGAGGAGAGGAAGAGGAGTAGGAGGGCGGGGCGGCGCCAGCAGCCGGTGCGAAGGGGGGAGAAGACGGCGGGGTGCATGGGCGGAGGAAGAAGGGAGGACAAGGCGGCGGGAGGTGAAGAGCGCACGGGCACGACGACTAGGAGGAGGGGGAGAGGAAGAGGAAGGCGGGGCGGCACCGGCTGCCGGCGCGAAAGGAGGAGTGGTGGGGCGGAGGAAGAAGGGAGGAGAAGGCAAGGCGGCCGACTCAAGAAGGGAGGGAGCTAGGACGAGAAGGGGTGGGGGTAGGCGAGAGGCAAGGGTAGGTGGGCCATGCGGCATGATGGGTTGTGCCTGGCACGACACGACTCATTTGAAATTCTGCCTGTTGGGGGGCTTTTTCGCGCGTGCGCCGTGCCCAACATGGCCTGTTTAGCCCTAACGTTTAGATTTTTTTTTGAAAATTTGATTGTTTTTTTTTACCGTTTGGGCTTTAAAAATAGCAAAAAACTGTATTTTTTTCTATAAATAGCCACCATACCCCCCCATTCAGCACCCATCCATTCCCCGATCTCTCTTTCAAATTATGTTATGCAAATTCAAATTTGTTGTGAGATAATTTGGCAAAATTCAAAAAAATATGCTAATTTTGGAACATTTAATTTCTGACAGCAAGTCAGCAAAAGAGGTACAATACTATTTTTTCATAATTTTTTTATTTGTTATGCTAAGATGAAAGTAATAATAGTGTTAGTTTGTATTTTGCAGCTTTTGTTATGGAAAATTATGATAGTTTTGCACTTGGTGATTACGGACTTTCACCAAAGGAAGTTTCATCCATGGAGGTTGCAGCTGGCTCAAATCTACTGCAGTTGTTTGTGGAAGGTCAAGGCGGAGTTCCATCATCAGGCTCTACGACAGCATTTTCATCAGCGACCATCGGAGCAAAAAGGTCGATGCCGTCTACATCGGGAGTGTGGGACAATTTCGACAGGACAACCAAGCCAAACACACAGGGAAATGAGATACCATATGCTATTTGAAGAATTATCGCAATGAATTGTATGAAGGTCTACAGGTGGAACGGGACACTTGCTTAGACATGCTACATAATGTAAGGCCAAGTAAGAATTGGTGATGAGGCAGACACGGCTATAGTACAACCCTGGTGGTACAGTACGTAGCTGGGACTACGATCCTGAGGTAGCCCGTTGTCGGGACCCAAATATGCAAATCTGGACCCTCTGTGTATTCTGCACTAGTCCAGGATCACGCTAGTGCACACAGTGTCAACATTGATGAAATATCACATCCATACAACGAATATAAGAATAAACGAGTACATTTAAATAACAAATAACTGTTGGGACCTTATGGTCGAGTTTTACATTTATTAAGCCATGCAAGGCTGATAATAAAGAAATAAAGCTGCAATGAAACGAAAAAAACTCCGGTGGCTCCATCAATTTACCACGAGCAACCGATCGATCAAGACCCTAACGCTCAATCTTCAGAGAACTCTTCTTCAAAAGCAGGCGACGACTCCTCCACTTCTGTTGATTTGTTTAGCAAGAGTGAGTACACACCGTACTCGCAAGTCATACCACAGAATGCATTTATACATGATGGCTTATTCCAAAGAAATGGCTTCTGTGGTTACTTTGCAGAAATGCAACATTTGCAATTGAATACAAATAATAGATTGAAAGCGTAATTCAAAACAAATAAACAATAATAAGTTAACAATTGATTTCACAAAGACACACAGCCTAATCAAGTTCTTTCACACAGTGAACAAGTTATCTCACACACGGTGACCCTTCCCATTTGTTTTATGAAAATCTACCCTCGTGTGAAATTCAGAGCATGTCCATAACCGAGGACGCGCTATTCGAATAGATTGGTTTGAACACTCTGCAGAGGTTGTACACTTTACCCACACGATGAAACCAACGGATCGAGTTGATCACAACAAAACCTTTCGAGACTTCATCTCAAACAATGACACTCTGGTGTGCTTTATCGCCATCCAATTTGTACACACACCCTTGAACGACACACACCATTGGACAGGATGCAATGAATCGTCCGCGATGTGACATATCACACCTCCGACCCATCACATAGCTTAAATACAACCCGAGTTGTCAATGTCAAGACTCCATAACTTACTAAGTCAGGCCCGGCCCATACTAGGCATGTGGTCGACAAGAAGGCCCAGCTCAATGGCGCACAAAGTTAAGTCCTTAATTGACCAAGGCAAGACTTCCGATTTTAACCCAAATCACAAAGTTTAATAAGCACACGGCTCCACCATTCACACAGAATCCACCACTTGCCTCGGCCTAAATCTTTTCCCACCCTGTTGATTAAGTGCAACACATGCCATCAACGAGTAATAGCACACAAAGACACACAGATCCATCACACGTTCCATAATCACTTAGTCAAGTTTATAATTGCAACTTTCACATGGAATGATGACTCGTGGCATGGCTAAGCGGCCTAATCGTATCTAACCAACCCACGTTGGTGCTACGATAATACCAACTAATTATTAACCAACCTAGGGTGACAAAAGATCATGGTATACAATAGACAAGGTGGCATAACAATTTGGATTAATAACTACACCCAAAAGTATTTAAATAAATACTTGAAATAGAATGCAATACATTGAAACAAAGTATTTGAAAACGGGTTCAAAATGATCAAAGGTATAACTTGCCTTGGAATAGATCTAGATATTGGTCTTGGTCTTGAGGTGCTCCTTCTTCTGCAAAATTTCCCGAAGTATCGACGTCTACTCGCAAACGAGACAAAAGAAACAAAACAAATAAATAACAGAGGCAAAACAAACTCCAAAAATTAAATAAAATTCATAAATAAATAGATCTGAATTTTATATGAATTTACAAATTTGAATGGGCTCAATCGGAGTTGGATGCAAAAGATATGGGCTTTGGAAGATTGGAAAATCAATTAAACCCTAAATTGGATTTTCTCGAATTTCCGAATTATTTTTATAAAGGAAAATCGGATTATTGCGCAATGCTTGCGCCACCGAGAATTTCCGGAAAAGGAATTAAATTTAAATAAAATTCGACATGTGGGACCCATCGCCGGGTCTCTCGTTCACGGTGGACCGAAAGTGCACCAACCGAGGGAGATCTCGCGCGGTGGGCCTGCCACGCACGCTGCGTGTCTTTGGCGCGGATCTGGCGCCACGCGCCGCCACACCAAAGACTGGTCGACAACGGCGCCGAGCCGGGCGACAACGGGCGGGTGGCGCCGGGACTCGATGGTCACCGGCGAACGGCGGCGACTTCGATGGCGATGAGTGGTACCAACGTAGAGGAGGCTAATGCGCACACACGCACTGGTTTGAGCACACAGGGTTGACGGAGATGGCCGGCGCAGGAAGAAGCGGCGAGAGAGCTCGGGTTTGTCGGACGGCGTTCGGCGATGCTTCGGCGACGAGAGGGTGCGCGACGAGGTAGCTCGTGACTTGTCGATCACAATGGTGCAATCGGTGGAGCAAGGGCGACGACGACGACGGCGCAATCCACCGGAGAAGAAGTTCTACGAAAACCCTAAAGCTTGCAATGCGGCGGCGCTAGAAGCGATCAGGCGACGAGAGTGGCGGTTTAGGGTTACGGAGGCAGGCGGAGCTAAGGGAGTATTTATAGACCGAGATGCCGAGATTTGAAACCCCAATCGGATCCAAACAACCGGTTTTTGAATTCCAAGATTTTCGGAGATTGAAACGGTTCGGGTTTGATTTGGTTTGAAACGGATATGGAATAACCGGAGATATGATTTGGCGGGGGTCGCGAAGAATAAGCAATCGAATCGGTTTTGTTCGGATAAACTTGAAGCTCCAAAGAATGGCGCGAGAGCGCTGGCGCGAGGAAGAAGAAACTCCGCGGAGACGACGACTCGGCGGTGGTCCCACCCGCGAGAGAGCGAGGCGAGTGGGTGCGGCGCGCCGCGATGGAAATCCAACGGCTAGAAGTTTAACGCGGGCGAAGCGAAGCGAAGCGAGATCGTGGCGAAGCCACGCGGCGACAATCCAACGGGTCAAGGCGGGTTGAGCGCGCAGCGTCCGACGGAGACGAGGGCACGCGTCGAGCATCCAATGACGAGAGCGCGCCCGGGCGATATGGTCGGGCGGTTGGAATAGGTCCGGGCTTCGGCCCAAGATCGTTCAAGGATTTAAAATAGGTTTTTCTTTTAAATAAATCCAGAAAATGCAAATAGCAATTAGAAAATAGCAAATGACTTGGGAAAAATTCCAGAAAATTCTATAAAATATATCCAAGCATATAGAATCTAAATAAAATAGTTTTGACAATTGTTGATGTTGGGATTAAGCACATTAAATCAGTTTGTCCTTAAAGTCCAATTTAAGCTTTTTAAATTAATATTCAAATAAATCCAAATGATGAATTTTCTTGCTACCAATGTTTTGACATATCTTCTAATATCTGGTTGACTCTTTCAGTCTGTCCATCTGTCTGTGGATGATAAGCGAGATCAAATTCGGATGAGTTCCTGTGGCTTCATGTAGACTCGCCAAAAACGAGAGGTGAATTGAGATCCTCGATCCGACACTATCTTCTTAGGCACACCGTGCGATCGACGATTTTGACATATACAATTCCGCCAAGTCTCTCGAGTAAGTGGTTTTGGTGGCAAGAAATGGGCAACCTTAGTCAAACGATCCACTATTACCCAAATCGAATCATAACCTGATTGAGTCTTAGGTAAACCGGTAATGAAATCCATACCGATCTCTTCCCACTTCCATTCTGGTATCTTTAGCGGTTGTAGCAAACTCCGCTGGTCTCGATGCTCGCCTTTACTTTACGACACACGTCGCATAAAGCAACGAACTCGCGACGCCTCGCTTTAAGTTTGGCCACCAAAACTTATTCTTAACATCCCGATACATCTTAGTGCTTCCAGGTGAATTGAATACTTAGAGTCATGGGCTTCCTTCGTAATCACCGTCTTAATCCATCCATATCCGTACACGATACGCCCATTGATCCACAAGATATCCCGATCATCTATGGTAAAGTCTTTAAATTTTCCTTCCGACATCTTCTTCTTGAGATCAAGAAACTCGTAATCCTTAGGTTGAGCTTCACGAACTGCTTCTCCGAGTAGACTGTATTTCCAAATTGGCCACAAATCCTTCCTAACAACTTCTAGTCAGTAGCTTCCGAATTCCTCACGAAGTTCTCAACACAACTCTTTTGCTTCCAGAGCATTGCAAGAGCTTTACGACTCGGTGCATCCGCAACTACATTGGCCTTACCAGATGGTAATGGATTCCAAGATTATAATCCTTTATTAATTCCAACCATCTTCTCTGTCTCATGTTCAAATCGGTCGAGTGAATATGTACTTGTGCTCTTATGATCGTGTAGACTTCACAAATGATTCTGGATGAGATAATGTCGCCAAATCTTCAAAGCATGCACTACGGCAACTAATTCCAAATCATGGGTAGGATAGTTCTCTTCATGAGGCCTTAATTGCCTTGACGCATAAGCGGCGCCTCTTCCTTCTTGCATAAGGACACATCCTAATCCTTGACGCCAAGCATCACAAGAGATATCAAAATCCTTACTAATATCCGCAAAACTAGCATGGGTCAAGTCAAACGCTTCTTCAATTCTTGAAAACTCTCTTCACAAGTCAGTCCAAATGTACTTCTTCTCTTTCTTCAATAATTGCGTAAGAGGCTTAGCAATTGTTGAGAATCCTTCAATGAAACGACGATAGTATCCCGCCATTCCCAAGAAACTACGAATTTGAGTAACCGTCTTGGGCTGCTCCCAATTCATTACTGACTTTAACCTTTTCCGGTCAATCGCTACTCCTTCTACTGTCATCACATGACCGAGAAAATCAACTTTCTTCTTCCAAAAGTCACACTTGCTGAACTTGGCATACAACCGATGTCCTCTCGAGCTTCTCTAGGATTAATCTCAAATGTTTCAGATGCTCTTCTTCCGATTTTGAGTATACCAAAATATCATCAATGAATACTACCACGAACTTATCCAAATATTCCATGAATACTTTGTTCATCATGTTCATGAAATAGGCGGGGCATTAGTCAATCCAAAAGACATGACTAGAAATTCATAATGTCCATCTTAGGGTTGAGAAAGCGGTCTTGGTACATCCTTAGGACAAATCTTTAATCGATGGTAACTCGATCGTAGATCGATCTTGGAGAATACTCCGCTCCTTTCATCCGGTCGAACAAATCATCTATTACGGGCAATGGGTACTTGTTCTTGATGGTGACTTCGTTGAGAGAACGATAATCGATACACATTCTCATACTTCCATCTTTCTTCTTGACGAACAAAACAGTGCTCCCCATGGCGATTTAACTAGGTCTTACAAAACCTTTCTCCGAAGAGTTCTTCTATCGCTTCTTCATTTCCACAAGTTCATCGATTGGCATCCGATAGGGTCTCTTGAAATTGGTGCTTTGTTCTCGGCACTAGATCGATGACAAATTCAATGTCACGGTCGGTGGCATTCTTGGTAATTCTTCCGAAATACATCCGGTAATCTCGACTACGGTACATCTTCCAAAGAAACTGTCTTCAAATCGTTGACTACCAAATGTCCATCACGCATCGAGGTGGCTAGAAATTCTACTTTCTTTCTGTGGTATCCTCAATTGTCACGGCTCTTGACCACAATCTAGCATCGCTTTATGTTTGGATAACCAATCCATACCAAGGATGACATCTATGGTCCGAGTGTCTAGAACTATTAGGTTGGCTAGAAACTCAACTCCGACTATGAGTAGCCTAGCTCCTAAACATCCAACTTTAGAACTTAGCTCGCTCAGCATTGGACTAACAGAGTATGCTTAAGATGTATAACTTCCAATTTGTTCTTAGTTGCAAAATTCCGAAACAAACGAATGCGAAGCTCCGTAATCAAAGCAATCGATGCAGTATCGAATTTACTAGAACTTACCCAAGACAACGTCAGTGCTTCTTGGGCTCCTTCTAGAGTGACGTGGTTGACACGACCTCGACCATCGATGGCGGTGCTCCTCGGATTGACCGGTAGCTTGAGAAGTTCCTTGATGGTTGCCTTGTACCGTGTCTTGGCCGTGTATTCCCAAGGTTGAAGCGCATTGGAGTGATAGTCCCATTCTGCGGACATCGGTTGGCGAAATGCCCCGGCCGACGGCTGTAAAGAAAACTCGTTGTATTTTGTGGGTTGCTTATGGATTGGGGTTGAGTGCGCAGGTTGCGAAAGTTCGAGCAATCGGGCGAGTCTTGAAGTTGGTGCGGTGGTCCGAGTAACTCGTGGTGGAAAACGGCTAAATCGCGGTGGAATCATTCTTGCCCCTCACCGGGTTGGTGACTTCCTTCTTCGAGCCATTCTGCGCTACGATGATCTTCCAATTCCTTGCGCTTATCCTCTAGAATCAAAGCCTTGTTGATCAACTCTTGAAAATCGTGAAAGGTGTGGGCGATCAAGTTGACTTGAAGTCCGTTGTTCAATCCTTTCGTAAAACGACTGACGAGCCTTGTCGCTGGCGACATCTTCTCGCAAAGATATCGAGCAAGTTGAGAGAATTTGTTGAGGTAGTCGATCATCGACATTCCTCCTTGCTTGAGAGCACGGAATTCATCCTTCTTTAGATCCATGATTCCTTCCGTACATGATATTGGCGAAAAGTTGTGAACTCTTCCCAAGTAATATCTTGCGGCTCCATGCGCCAGACAAAAGTTTTCCCACCATTCGCGGCAATGCCTTCCATCCGATGAGAGGCGATGTAACTTTTCATGATCGCCGCATTGAGTGATCGCAGTTTTCTCTCAATAACACGGCCAATCATCGCCTTCTCTTGGTGAGACATGTCCGTAAAAGGTTGGTGGGCGGGTCCTCATAAACTCGCCAACTTGGATGATCCATTGTGACCATGAGCAACTGGGGCTCCATTGTGATGTCGATTGTTGTTGTTCGTTATTCATAGCTTGCATCCGATTCATCATGGTGTACATCGGTTGGTCCGAGCCGTCATGAATGCTCCAAAATTCGCAGATCGATCAAGGTGCTTGTGGTGGAACTACTTCTGCGGGATTTGCTCATGTCCTTCCGACCGAGTATCGGAACCACTTGCGCACTTGACGAGTTTGAACCATCCGTGAATCTCCAAGGGTTAGATAAGGTAGCAAGCACGAGATAAGTTGTAGAACTAAGCGGGGTAGGTAAAACCCAACAACATATTTTAAGAAAGCTCAATCAAACTCTTATATTGATTAAGATAATAGTATGGCTTGCAACAAATGCCTAAGGGCCTTTGCGGCTCATACTTGCACACAAAAATAAGGACGAACTTAAGCACACCAAACTACCGCCTAAAGGGCGACTCAAGACATAAAGCGGCTAAGCTCGAAACAACGCGAGCAGACTACTCGATCAAATAGCCTCCATGACCTTGACGGTGCTCCGCTTTCTTGAGACACGAAGTGAGCCGCATCCTCGCGAACCGATCCTCGATGTCCCGGGATGGTGCAATAGGAGCAGTGTCCCCGTGCAGTGCCTTGGTGCTTCGCTCTCTGCCTCTGCCGCTCTTCCGTTCAAATAGGTCCATCGCCTTCTTCGGGTCTTCCTCTTGATGTCTTCTTCGTGTCGTCCATAAAGAGTTTCTTCTAATATGGCGATCCTTTCTTGACTCTCAAGAGTCTCATAGGTACACTCCAGATTCAGAGCGGCTAACTCCAACGATTCCTCCCGAGCAATGGCGAATCGGGCGAGATGCACGACGGTGGCGTTGTCTTCTCCCTCCGTAGAGCGGAAAACGTGCAAGCAAGATCCACGCGATGTGCGGGATGATAACGAAAAATCGGTCACGAAGCTCTCGAGTAGATGTTGCAGATCCTCGGGATGGCAAGGCGTGAAGACTCTGGATTGCTTCAATCCAAATACTCCTTCTAGCCGAGATGTGCAAATGGTTTGCTTGCCTTGGTGTCTTTGCTGGCGTAGATGGTCAAATGGCGACACTCCACGATCTCTACTGCTCACAATCCAAGCACCGCCACGGACAATGGACGATCGAACCTCCAAGTACTTGTAGCAACTTCCAAAGCTCGGTGGCAAGTCCTCCTTGCGCTCTCCATAACTCGAGACGAGGCATCTGTCCAAGATGGACAAGGATATGAAAACAACTTTAAAACAATGGAGAGAAAGAATTTGACAATAGTTGAGTCAAGAGAGACATGAGATGAGTTAAAGAGTTCAATTAATCTTGCAAGTTAATATTTGCTTTAGAAAATAGTTTTGGACTCACTAAGAACGGCCAATCTAACTAGGGTCAAGACTCATACCAACTGGCTCGATACCACCTCTGTCGGGACCCAAATATGCAAACTGGACCCTCGTGTATTCTCGCACTAGTCCAGATCACGCTTAGTGCACACAAGGTCAACATTGATGAAATATCACATCCATACAACGAATATAAGAATAAACGAGTACATTTAAATAACAAATAATCTGTTGGGACCTTATGGTCGAGTTTACATTTATTAAGCCATGCAAGGTCGACAATAAAGAAATAAACTGCAATGAAACGAAAAAACTCCGGTGGCTCCCATCAATTTACCACGAGCAACCGATCGATCAAGACCCTAACGCTCAATCTTCGTAGAACTCTTCTTCAAAAGCAAAGTGATTTACTCCTCCACTTCATTGATTTGTTTAGCAAGAGTGAGTACACACCGTACTCGCAAGTCATACCACGTAATGCATTTATACATGATGGCTTATTCCAAAGAAATGGCTTCTGTGGTTACTTTGCAGAAATGCAACATTTGCAATTGAATACAAATAATAGATTGAAAGCGTAATTCAAAACAAATAAACAATAATAAGTTAACAATTGATTTCACAAAAGACACACAGTCTAATCAAGTTCTTTCACACAAATTGAACAAGTTATCTCACACGGTGACCCTTCCCATTTGTTTTATGAAAATCTACCCTCGTGTGAAATTCCCGAGCATGTCCATAACCGAGGACGCGGCTATTCGAATAGATTGGTTTGAACACTCTGCAGAGGTTGTACACTTTACCCACACGATGAAACCAACCGGATCGAGTTGATCACAACAAAACCTTTCGAGACTTCATCTCAAACAATGACACTCTGGTGTGCTTTATGCCGTCAATTTGTACACACGACCCTTGGAACGACACACACCATTGGGCAGGATGCAATAACCGTCCCGCGATGTGACATATCACACCTCCAAATTTCATCACATAGCTTAAATACAACCTCGAGTTGTCAATGTCAAGACTCCATAACTTACTAAGTCGGCCCACCCATACTAGGCATGTGGTAAATGCAAGAAGGCCCAGTTCAATGGCGCACAAAGTTAAGTCCTTAATTGACCAAGGCAAGACTTCCGCTTTAACCCAAATCACAAAGTTTAATAAGCACACAGCTCCACCATTCACACGTAATCCACCACTTGCCTCGGCCTAAATCTTTTCCCACCTCGTTGATTAAGTGCAACACATGCCATCAACGAGTAATAGCACACAAGACACACAGATTCCATCACACGCCCATAATCACTTAGTCAAGTTTATAATTGCAACTTTCACATGGAATGATGACTCGTGGCATGGCTAAGCGCCTAATCGTATCTAACCAACCCACGTTGGTGCTACGATAATACCAACTAATTATTAACCAACCTAGGGTGACAAAAGATCATGGTATACAATAGACAAGGTGGCATAACAATTTGGATTAATAACTACACCCAAAAGTATTTAAATAAATACTTGAAATAGAATGCAATACATTGAAACAAAGTATTTGAAAACTGGTTCAAAATGATCAAAGGTATAACTTGCCTTGGAATAGATCTAGATATTGGTCTTGGTCTTGAGGTGCTCCTTCTTCGCAAAATTTCAAGTATCGACGCCTACTCGCAAACGAGACAAAAGAAACAAAACAAATAAATAACAGAGGCAAAACAAACTCCAAAATTAAATAAAATTCATAAATAAATAGATCTGAATTTTATATGAATTTACAAATTTGAATGGGCTCAATCGGAGTTCGGATGCAAAAGATATGGGCTTTGGAAGATTGGAAAATCAATTAAACCCTAAATTGGATTTTCTCGAATTTCCGAATTATTTTTATAAAGGAAAATCGGATTATTGCGCAATGCTTGCGCCACCGAGAATTTCCGGAAAAGGAATTAAATTTAAATAAAATTCGACATGTGGGACCCATCGTCGGCCTCGTTCACGGTGGACCGAGTGCACCGAACCGAGGGAGATCTCGCGCGGTGGATCGGGCCACGACGCGCAGTCTTGGCGCTGACCGGCGCCACGCGCTACGCCACACCAAAGATCGGCCGACACGGGCGCCGAGTGGGCGATAACGGCGGTGGCGCCGGACCGATGGTCACCGGCGAACGGCGGCGACTCGATGGCGATGAGTGGTACCAACGTAGAGGAGGCTAATGCGCACACACGGCACCTGGTTTGAGCACCGGGTTGACGGAGATGGCGCCATGGCGGGAAGAGCGGCGAGAGAGCTCGGGTTTTGTTTGACGGCGCCCGGCGATGCTCGGCGACGAGAGGGTGCGCACGAGGTAGCCTCGTGACTTGTCGATCACAATGGTGCAATCGGTGGAGCAAGGCGACGACGACGGCAAGAATCCACGGAGAAGAAGTTCGGCCGAAACCCTAAAGCTTGCAATGCGGCAAGGCTTAGGGCGATCGGGCGACGAGTGGCGGTTTAGGGTTACGAGGCCCGGCGGAGCTAAGGGAGTATTTATAGACCGAGATGCCGAGATTTGAAACCCCAAATCGGATCCAAACAACCGGTTTTTGAATTCCAAGATTTTGGAGATTGAAACCGGTTCGGGTTTGATTTGGTTTGAAACGGATATGGAATAACCGAGATATGATTTGGCGGGTCTGCCAAGAATAAGCAATCGAATCGGTTTTGTCGGATAAACTTGAAGCTCCAAAGAATGGCGCGAGAGCGCAAGGCGAGGAAGAAGAAACTCCGCGAGACGACGACTCGGCGGTGGTCCCACCGCGAGAGAGCGAGGCGAGGGTGCGGCCGGCGATGGAAATCCAACGGCTAGAAGCGAACGCGGCGAAGCGAGCGAGCGAGATCACGTGGCGAAGCCACGCGGCGACAATCCAACGGTCAAGGCGGGGTTGAGCGCGTGCGTCCGACGAGACGAGGCACGCGCCGAGCATCCAATGAGACGAGCGCGGCCGGGCGATATGGGTCGCGGTTGAATAGGTTGGCTTCGCCCAAGATCGTTCAAGGATTTAAAATAGGTTTTTCTTTTAAATAAATCCAGAAAATGCAAATAGCAATTAGAAAATAGCAAATGACTTGGGAAAAATTCCAGAAAATTCTATAAAATATATCCAAGCATATAGAATCTAAATAAAATAGTTTTGACAATTGTTGATGTTGGGATTAAGCACATTAAATCAGTTTGTCCTTAAAGTCCAATTTAAGCTTTTTAAATTAATATTCAAATAAATCCAAATGATGAATTTTCTTGCTACCAATGTTTAAAAGATTTTTAAAGCTCTGAAAATTGGGATGTTACACCCGTCAATCTCTTTGTCGTTTAATTGTTTCTGAGGATTTACTGTTAGGCTTTAGGGAGTCTACTGCTTTCCAAACTTATATTAGAATTGCGCATAATCCTAGATTTTCTACCGTTTCTAGAAAGACAACAACTAAGAATCTAATAAAATACTACAATGAATGTCATAATAAAATAAAAGAACTATTTAGTGCGTGCACATTTTCGGTGGCACTGATCTCAGACATATGGAGTGGTCTGACTAGGGAGGATTATCTTATTGTAGTTGCTCATTATGTTAATGACGATTGGGTAATGGAGAAAAGAATTATAGGTTTCAAATTCATTGATGTTGCATACACATGTGAGAATGTTGCGGACTTTATTATCAAAGTCGTGGAAGACTTTGGTCTTACAGACAAAATATTATCAATTACTTTAGAAATGCTGTTTCAAACTCTAGGGCCATGGATATTCTTACTCTAGTGTTGAGTACATACACAAATTCTTTCTTGCTACATCAGCAATGCACTTGTCATATTATTAACCTTATAGTCAAATGTGGTTTAAAGAGGTTGAATCCGTATATTAAAGGTTTTCGCGATGCGATATCTTACTTGAATAATTCTAACGTAAGAATATCAACATATAAGAACTTCTGCAGGGTGATGTGTCTACGTTCAAGAAAGTTCGGTTTGGATATGCTGGTAAGATGGAACTCTACTTACCTGATGCTTAAGAGTCTTTTACCATATAAGAGTACTTTTCTGTTTTTATTCAAACGCACTATCGAGCATTGACGATAATATACTATTAATTGAGCAATATTGGTTCGTTGTTGAGAAGATACTTAAGTTTTTAATTTTTTTATGAGGCCACTGTTACTTTGTCTGCTGTCTATTATCCAACATATCCTATTATTATGCACAATATTTTACAGATTACTAGTCATTTAAAAAACTATAAAAATGATAGTTTTAAGAGGGGATATTGTTGATATGAAAACTAAATATCTTAAATATTGTAGAGAAATCTCTTTCCTATATGTATTTGCATTTATTTTAGATTCTAGGGCTAAAATTGACGGATTTGCTAATGTTCTTGATTTATTACTGATGGTATAGGGCTAGATCATTCTAACTATTTTGTATATGTTCGTTCTCGATTACATGAGGTTTTCCAAAGGTGCGAAAATAAATTCCAAGGATCCCGCTTGCAATGACCTCTAGTAGCACCCACCTTAAGTAACAAGACAGTCTGTGGGGCAAGATCTGGGGTGCAGAGTCTTCCTCCAGGTCGAGGTCTTCTTCTTCTACATCGGCACATTCTCAACAAAGTTCAAGACCAACCTCTCACCCAAGGAGTGGAGAACTATCCGTCTTTTTGGACAGTGATATGGTGGATTTCAACTCGAAAAACTTTAAAATTTTGCACTGGTGGCATGACCATAAGTTAGCATATCTCGTACTATTTATACTTGCACGTGATGTGTTAATTGTTCCTGTCTTGATAGTTTACTATGAGTCTACTTTCAGTCTTTTTAGAAGAATATTGGAGGATAGAAGAACACGTTTCACAAGTGAGATGGTGGAGATATTTCTAACTGTGAAGGATTGAGAACAAGCTGATTCACAAACACAACACTCTATGGAAGATCCAGAGTTGTCAGAGGTATTCGAAAATTTATATCTAGACAATGACACATAGAATAAAGATGTATGTAGAGCTATAGACTGTACTTTTTTCATTTACGAAGTTTTTCTCATGTTGAGTTTTTATTTGGCAAATATTTTAACGAGACAACCATTTGAACATTAATAAAGCTCTTTATTACATTTTCAATATGTTTATCTCAATTTTTTAATATAATTTTTATATGTATTTCTGAATTCTACATAGTTTTCTAATTTTTTTTAGATTTTTTTGAAACTAACCAAGCTATGTGAGCCGCAACCGGCCTATCGGACCAAATAGACTTAAACCGATACAGCACGGTACGAAAAACCGTTGAACTATGTTTAGACCACCTTCTTAGTACGTGAACCGACGAGACACAATCCATCTGTTTTGTAGGCCAGGATGGGCGCGACCGTGCCGCCCACCTTCCCCTCTCACCGAGGGAGAGAAGCACATGCCCTGGCAATCCATCCCCATTTGCAAACCCAATCCAAAGACCAAAAGAATGATAAGCCAATAGATTTCCAACCTCACATGGAGCAAAAACCCGATCTTTGCATGTGACCCAGAAAGAGGGGCAAGAAAGCAAAGCAATTCCCATTGCTCCACATTCCTCTCTCTCTCTCTGGTCTGCAAGCCGCCGTAAACCTCCCCTAAAGCTCCTTTGTTAGCCCCAAATCATCACCCATTCCCCCAAGTAACCCCCAAGGCTAGAGGCCCCCACTGCAAGATCCAATCTTTTTGAGTTTTTCAATCCCAATCCCTATAAATTTCTCAGAAAAGAAGCCAAGAATCGCATACAGCGGTGGGAAAAAGCTTCCGTTTTTGATCGGCTGTTGTTGAGGATTCGAGCCTCGCCGGTCGCCGCGGTTTTTCCAAGAAGGGGAGGGCGGCTTCGCTCCGCTGCGGCGTCCGTACGGTTCTTAATCCCGGGGAGAGCCACCGCCGTCGAGGCCAATGCAGCCGGACCCGAAAGGCCCGGGCGGGGAAAAGGCGGGTGCAAATGCGCACGCGCGGCTGCCGCCGTCGGCGGGGCGGCCGGCGTCAGTGCTGCCGCACAAGACGGCGAACGTGCGCGACCACTACCGCATCGGGAAGAAGCTGGGGCAGGGGCAGTTCGGCACGACGTACCTGTGCGTGGGCAAGGCAGACGGCGGCGACTACGCGTGCAAGTCCATCCCCAAGCGCAAGCTGCTCTGCTGCGAGGACTACGAGGACGTGTGGCGCGAGATCCAGATCATGCACCACCTCTCGGAGCACCCCAACGTCGTCCGCATCCGCGGTGCCTACGAGGACGCGCTCTTCGTGCACATTGTCATGGAGCTCTGTGCCGGCGGCGAGCTCTTCGACCGCATCGTGGCCAAGGGCCACTACAGCGAGCGCGCCGCCGCACAGCTCATCAGGACGATCGTGGGGGTGGTGGAGGGCTGCCACTCGCTCGGTGTCATGCACCGGGACCTTAAGCCGGAGAACTTCCTGTTTGCGAGCACCGCTGAGGACGTGCCGCTCAAGGCCACTGACTTTGGGCTCTCCGTGTTCTACAAGCCCGGTGTGTATATGTGATTGCTTGCTTACATTGCTTAATATGGTTGGTAATGTAATGCTGTTTAATGTTGCTATTTGGTCCAATTGATGCGACGATGGCATGAGTGCAAATTGCTAGCATTGCATATGGTGGTAGGGAGTTAACATTGCATTTACATAGATTGCCCATTTCGCTATCCTGAAAAGTGTTTGCTAAAATATTCATAACATTGGTATTTCCAAGTTTGACAACATTGGTCAAGCTCCAGACTGGAAATGAGAGTAGTGGACGGTTGTTGAATAATATAAGAAAAGAATTCTAGAAATAATTTGTACGTCAGTAATGTTACTATAAATAATGGGAGATGGGGGTGGGGCATTCCTGTGGTTTGTCTGGTTTGAACTTTGAAGGCATTTCTGTTTGGTTCAACATAATGAGGGCATGATATTATATTCTGTAACAATACATTCTTTTTTGTAAGGTCAATTTTTTAGGGAAATTCATAAGACCACCATTAGTAATTCTCACTAGGATGGAAGGGTAGGTGTGGGTATGCAGCCTTGTCTTGTTCAGATGCAGGTGTAATACTGTAGGTTATGAGAATGATTTCCAGTTATCAACTTTTTTGGGAAAAGAACACTATCAATTTTGGTTGGCATGGTGATAGATGATTATCCTTGTGGCCTTGTCTGTTTGCTGTCGTATAGAAGTTTAAATATCTGGTTTTCTTGGGTTGGAGATTAGCTAGTTTTAACTACCATATATGTGCTTACTTTTGTGTTAGTATGAAATATGGATGCCTTCTTTGGAGGAATTCTGAAGTTTGATGTTCAGCTCAGTCATCCAGTAATAATTTCGTAGGCCGTCATAGACAGCCTGAATATGATATCAAAATTATATTTAGTGGCGACAAACTGCATTGTGAAATACGCATTAGGCAGGCAAGTCATTCTTGTTGTGCTCCCTCATGCATTGCTGGAAATTGATCTTCATAGGGGTGGACTTGGAGGAATGACATCGCTGCAAAAAAAAAAAGACGGTTGTGTTGCAGGGTGTTGCTTCTTTACTTTCATGGTTTATGTCTTAACTGTGAAATGGGTATTCTATGTCATTGACATGTGTGCGTAGTGCCTACTGAAGTTATTTTTGATTCGCTGAAGATTTCAGAATCTGATAAAAGGAAGATGAGAGTTGGGAAAACTTGTCAGGAGCGATAATCCCCTTGAATTTGGTGGCTAGAAATTGTGTTGTTTCTGGTAAACGGAATTTGACAATTTGTCAAATGCATCTGCTAGCTGTTCCCGTGATTAACTTAGTGGTTAGTGCATAGTGATCAGTGAAGTCTTGACTCTTGAGTTGTTGTGCTGTTTTCTTCTATTTTGCTAGATATGATTAATAAAACTCACAGTAAAAGTTCACTGACAATGAAAGCTATTCGTTTCCATTTCTTCAGGTGATAAATTTTCTGATGTTGTTGGGAGCCCATATTATGTTGCACCTGAGGTGCTTCAAAAATGCTATGGCCCAGAAGCTGATGTCTGGAGTGCTGGAGTAATTTTGTACATTTTGCTATGTGGTGTGCCCCCATTTTGGGCAGGTAAACTATTTGCTATTCCAACCATTGAATTGCCTGGTCTAGATCCATTATATATTTCCATGGGTAAAAACTGCTTTTCTCCCCTCAGAAAGCGAAGCAGGAATCTTCAGGCAGATTCTGCGAGGCAAACTTGACTTGGAATCCGAACCATGGCCTAGTATCTCTGATAGTGCTAAAGATCTGGTCCATAAGATGCTTACCCGAGATCCTACAAAGAGACTGACTGCCCATGAGGTTCTCTGTAAGTCTCCCTCCCTTCCACTCTCTCTGAGACTTAGTGTGTGTGTGCTTGAGCACCTGTGTGACGTAATTGTATTTTTTACTAATAATAGTGGCATTGCCTATACCAGGTCATCCATGGATTGTTGATGATGCTGTAGCACCTGATAAGCCTATTGATTCTGCTGTTTTGTCAAGGCTGAAACACTTTTCTGCAATGAATAAGCTCAAGAAGATGGCATTAAGGGTATGGGTATCTCTTTATCCCATTGTAGTCATGTAGCTGATTTTGTGCACTAAGTTCAGCACTTTTTTAGCATTACATTAGATTTAGTGCCTCATTTCTATTAATCACATTGCCTTATTTGTTTGAAGCTCTCAAGTTAATTCCATATGCATATTTTCCTTTCCCTTTACCCTGGTTGCCCCTGTTAACCACACTTGTTGCACTATTTTATGAGAATTAAACATTTAAGACTAGAGTTTAACTCATAATCATTTGCGCATTTCTAATGGAGAAGACCAGGACTTCAATGACAGATATGAACTATTGTGTAACAATTATGTTAATAGGCCTCTTCCTCATTTATTTGTGCTGGAAAATCTTGTTTGCGTGGACTCTTGGTGAACTGGCATCTCACAGAATAGCTATGCATAATATTGCAAATGCTCAAAAGAGTTAGCAGCATGGTGCAACATGCAATGACCTTGGAACTAGAGCTTTTCAGAGACTAAGTATGTTTTTGTTCCTGCAGGTTATTGCTGAAAGCCTATCTGAGGAAGAGATTGGAGGCTTAAAGGAATTGTTTAAAATGATCGACACTGACAACAGTGGGACAATAACTTATGACGAACTGAAGAATGGATTGAAAAGGGTGGGCTCAGATTTAATGGAACCTGAAATCCAGGCTTTAATGGATGCAGTAAGTACTATTACCTTGTTGAGTCTGCTCCACTTTTATTCAAAAACAAAACAATTGTACTGCAGCGTTATTAGATAATATGCATAATTGAGATTGTAATCTGGTTTTGTCTGTCTGTTACAGGCTGATATTGACAACAGTGGAACTATTGACTATGGTGAATTCTTAGCAGCCACATTGCACATGAATAAACTAGAGAGGGAGGAAAACTTGGTGTCAGCATTCTCATTCTTTGATAAGGATGGAAGTGGCTTCATAACAATTGATGAGCTCTCACAAGCATGCCAACAATTTGGTCTTTCTGATGTTCATGTTGAGGATATGATCAAAGATGTGGATCAAAATAATGTTGGCCTTATCCTTCTCTTTCCTTTTTTCCATCTCCGTACCTGTCACTTGTGTGTTATCACATCTTTACTTGGATGCTTGTCACTTAATTTAAGAATCATTTTGCAGGATGGACAAATTGATTATAGCGAGTTTGCGGCGATGATGAGGAAGGGCAATGCTGGTGGAGCTGGAAGGAGAACCATGAGGAACAGCTTGCGTGTAAATCTTGGTGAGATCTTGAAGCCCAGCGAAAACTAACGTGAATTAGAGGGTTTTGCTTTCCAGATGTTCTTGTCCGAAGT
Organism: Hsuehochloa calcarea; assembly: GCA_036346395.1. Lineage (NCBI taxonomy): Eukaryota > Viridiplantae > Streptophyta > Magnoliopsida > Poales > Poaceae > Hsuehochloa > Hsuehochloa calcarea. The sequence goes on along the minus strand of CM070615.1, from coordinate 5,222,353 downwards.
TTTGCATGCCCCGTCAGCCGGACTCGTCAAAACAAGTGATTTTAGTAACTGGTCTGACATCTGTTGCTTGTTCTACCGGGATGCTGTGAAATTTTCGTAGTAGCACTAGTAGTTAGAGAAAGCATACAATGGTACAAGTGTAACAAATTTTAGGTGGTGGAGATGTTGAGTTGCTTATGTCGGTCATGTCGTTTTATCATGGACAATATTGATAATTTCATGTTTGTATTAATACTTAACTAGTTCACTTTGTTGTTAATGTACAATGTGTTGTTCCATAAGGCAGGTATGGAGTTGTTTTCCATGTAATTAATCAAGCGATTACATCGTTATGTCTGTCTAAAGGATCGAATGAAATACTGCAGGCATATGGTTTTGAGTTTCATATTTGTAATTCTTCTGAATCTGAACTAACCTTTGCAGATGGTTTTGTGTTTCCTTGCAAGTCACATTTGCATTAAGTTAAAACTAACCTTGATCAATCAACGGTTGAGATTCAAACCTTCCCTTACCTGGTGGTAAGAGAATAAGCGGTGTATCATAGAAGAGTTCCTGAGTGGAATAATGTGCATAATTAGTTATGTTCTGTTTCCTCTTATCTTCTAGCCACAACAATGTAACCTTTCTTGCTGATGTGTTGTCAAATACTCAAATGCTGTATATGTAGCATCCAGCAGTTTCAGATATGTAAGGAATGGTTGATACGAAAATCCAGAATTTTCTATATGAAGACCATATCATGTGCCATCAGTTAAATGACAGATGATCTGCAGAACTGCAACATGATTGTACCAACTTAAATCCCGTTGTTGCTAAGGAGTTCCTCAAACCAGAGGCCAATGTCCATGCGGCAGCTAGGCAAGCACATCCAGAAGCAGCAGCTACCTGTCGCTGAATAGAGTGGTTGTGAGACCGAGTCACACAAAGCACACTGCATGGCGACAAACAACTCTCAGCTGCAGCCGTTGCCATCACTGAAAGCCTGAAAAAAGATCAGCGGCATTCGACGTGAACTATGGCAACCAACCGGGGATCGATCATCACTGAAAGCCTGAAAAAAGATCAGCGGCATTCGACGTGAACTATGGCAACCAACCGGGGTGAATCGATCCATGGATGTCATATCCCGGGACATCTCCGCCGTAGGCCTACGGGCGACAGATCCCGGTGAAATGCGCCCACGGATGAGAAGCCTGCAGTTCGAGTTTGTCAGCTGGGACTGGGAGAATGGTCCATTTTGAGGCCAGCAACATTCAGGCAATTTCCATGGATCAGGTGCAGCAAAATTCTCAGAGGCTTTTACAAAGGTACACATAAAAATGGGAATTGAAATAATTAAATCAGAGGGAAGAGAATGTGCCAGCATCAGGACAAAGGAGATGACAACAACAGGATTGGAGCAATTGAGAGCCAGCCAATGAAATCCTGAAGCCAACCTCCACCTCACAACTCATATCCCTTGTGGTAGCCACTAATTAACCAGGTGCAGCGCAGGCTTAAATATGGCCAGTGGTTGCAGCTCTCGCCCCCTACTAAGGAAGGACACTTCAAATTCACTGGTGTGAACGAGAGGGCAGGGCAGTAGCGACCAGTTGAACTCACAAGACAGGAGGAAGAAGAATGGCATCTGCTACTCTCCTCAAGTCCTCCTTCCTTCCGAAGAAGTCCGAATGGGGCGCGACGCGCCAGGTTGCTGCCCCCAGGCCGGTGACCGTCTCCATGGTCGTCCGTGCCGGCGCGTACGACGATGAGCTCGTCAAGACTGCGGTATGTTTGCTATATATGTCCAAGCTTTACGTTGCTTCAGTAGGCAGTAGTTTGTGGTATCTTGTCCTACGACAGTGAGGAGGATTTGGTTATCTGAATTCTGTGTAGATGAGTTCAATGCCTGCTTATAGGAGGAATTAATCCTGAATAACAAGAAAGATTTGGAAATGGCCGAACAAGATTTGATCTTACCACTAGTACATCATGGTTATATGTTGCCTTGGTAGACAGTAATTCAACTTCTTGCATCTTAACATTGGTTGAACTCGAAGAATTGAAGTGTATCACATAGAAATTTGGAGAACTCGAAGAATTGAAGTGAGAAATTAGAATGAACAACAATCACCACAATTAAGCCTTTGCTTATCGTGTAAAAAAGAATAGTACAGTGATTTGTCAGAGCCCTGCACTGCATCTGCATGCATGCAAAAGTAAAAATTCAGAGACTGAAGAGACATTTGTTGTGGCTCCAGAAAACCATCGCGTCGCCAGGGAGGGGCATCCTAGCCATGGACGAGTCCAACGCGACCTGCGGCAAGCGTCTGGCGACGATCGGCCTCGAGAACACGGAGGCGAACCGGCAGGCGTACCGTACCCTCCTGGTGACCCCGCCGGGGCTGGGGAATTACATCTCCGGCGCCATCCTCTTCGAGGAGACCCTCTACCAGTCCACCGTCGACGGCAAGAAGATCGTCGACATCCTCGTCGAGCAGGGCATCGTGCCCGGCATCAAGGTCGACAAGGGCCTCGTGCCACTCGCCGGCTCCAACAACGAGTCGTGGTGCCAGGGGCTCGACGGCCTCGCCTCCCGCGAGGCGGCCTACTACCAGCAGGGCGCTCGCTTCGCCAAGTGGTGAGACATTGTCTGCAGCTGCAGCTGCACCTGACCTGCAAGAACACTTGTATGTTTAATCTTCCCGATATCTGACGAGAAATGAAATCTTGTCCATGGCAGGCGTACCGTCGTCAGCATCCCCAACGGTCCGTCTGCCCTGGCCGTGAAGGAGGCCGCCTGGGGCCTCGCTCGCTACGCCGCCATCTCACAGGTACTGATTCATTTTTCTCAGTGAGATTCATGCACCAATCAGTTCAACCAGAAGCTTAATCTGTGAACCTGCCGTACCTGCAGGAGAACGGGCTGGTGCCGATCGTGGAGCCTGAGATCCTGCTGGACGGCGACCACGGCCTCGAGCAGACGTTCGAGGTGGCGCAGAAGGTGTGGGCGGAGACGTTCTTCTACATGGCGGAGAACAACGTCATGTTCGAGGGCATCCTCCTCAAGCCCAGCATGGTGACCCCCGGCGCCGAGTGCAAGGACAAGGCCACCCCGGCGCAGGTCGCCGCCTACACCCTCAAGTTCCTCCACCGGAGGATCCCCCCCGCCGTCCCCGGCATCATGGTCGTCACCATCTCCTCGCTCCTCTCAAGAATCTTTCAGCTAGTGCATTCTGTAGAATTCTGAGCTTTAATTTTGCCTCTCTTCTTTTCTGCAGTTCTTGTCTGGTGGGCAGTCGGAGGTGGAGGCGACGCAGAACCTGAATGCGATGAACCAGGGGCCGAACCCGTGGCACGTGTCCTTCTCCTACGCGAGGGCGCTGCAGAACACCTGCCTCAAGACGTGGGGCGGGCGGCCGGAGAACGTCAAGGCGGCGCAGGACGCGCTGCTGCTGCGCGCCAAGGCCAACTCCCTCGCGCAGCTCGGCAAGTACACCAGCGACGGCGAGGCCGCCGAGGCCAAGGAGGGCATGTTTGTCAAGAACTACAGCTACTGATTAAGCAGATGATACTACTACCGCAAGATCGATCGACCAGCGTTGCCAATACTCATATACACAAGCTGAGATGGAAACAACTTGAGATGGTTACTGTATTTACATGCATGTCGATCTAGATCCTTTTTTACTGCTTTGTTTGCCTCTCTGTACAATGCTTCGGTAGATCGTTTACAGCAAAATTTTGCATGTACGTACGCACGCACATTAATTAGTAATGGTTAATGTATCGAGTGTACTATGTTGATGCATGAGACATGGATGAGCACGCATGATAGAATGTGTCGTAGTGGGTACTAGATTGCAATAAGGCGCGCGTGTGGCCGGAACATGCAAAGAGTTTCAACTCCATGGTGATCCTCACTTTTGCGTGCGATTTGGATGGAACAGGATCCCATGATTTCTTTAGGTTTAGCCTCTACACAGATTCCACAAATCTACTTGCTTCCTCAGCCGTGCACTCGTGCGTGCATTCCATCGCCACTCAAAAACAAAGTCTCAAACTTCCTCCTCCACCGTCGAGCCATCAGCTACCTGCAAATCTTTCCAAAACTGGTATGGGATTTGGGAGTAACACCCCTAAATTCTTTATGTATTTCTGAATTAGTCTCATGATCAGTAACTAGTTCACACAGTAAACAAATATAGTAACATCCATAAATTGCACTATTTTATTAATAATCAACATAGTTTATTACAAGAAAGGCTTACAGGCCAACAATAAACAAACACAACGGAAGATGAAGAAGACGTAGTAGAGTCCAGCTGATCTGCCACAAGCAATCGACTGGGGTAGCGGCCTAGTCGTCGCAATCCACACCGATAGCGGAGTCCTTATCCTTTGAAATTTATTTGCATTAAGCAAGGGTGAGTACAGCTTCCGTTGCTCGTAAGTTACCCCTATAATAGAGTTAATGCATACACTACTACAGCACACGTCATCACATACGGTTCGGAATCGTCATCACGCATTTGCTTCAACCGCCTATATTTATTCGCTCGTGATAACAGCAATTATCACAGACGGTTAAAACCGCTCAGGATAATTATTTTATCACGACGGTTTTGTAAGTAAACCGCTCGTGATAAGTGATTATCACGCATTTGCTAAAGAAAACCGCTCGTGATATGTCTAGTATCACGACGGTTTACTTTAAAATCGTCGTGAAGCTATTACCACGCACGGTTTTATGTTGAAATCGCTCGTGGTAATAGCCTTCATGCAGGCGGTTTCAACATAAAATCGCCTGTGGTACCGAGCGATCCTAGCTACATTGTTTGTCGCTTTTTGGCCACTCAGAATTGCTAGCCATGCCCTCTCAAAACAAGCATGTACAAAAAATGATACATCGCAGATAATCAATTGTTGACAACTCAAATTGATCATTACTCAAAATAAATTAATAAAGATCGAATTTGTTGAAGTATTTTTGCTATAGTTGTACAATTGGATTACAATTAAGTCAATTGTTTGCGTGAATCTGGGTCGCTGATGGAGTGAAACTCTCCTTTGTTAACTATTTATGTCATGATAAAGGTGCATAGTCGCCTCGAACTTCCACGAGCTCTTGCGCAACGAGTCCATGTAAATCTATTATCAAACCCCGCCGCTAGGTCAAGAAAAAATGGTAAGGATATATATTTGAATTTACAATTACAAAAAATTATTTCGAGATCGACAAACCTCCTGATTCTTCATCTTAGCATCGATGATTTGTCGCATATGATGGCAACGAGAATGCACATAGCTCATCATTTTTTTGCTAAGCAGACCGCAAAAATAGAATTACATATGTACGATAGTCATTGAAGACACATTTTTATGAAGTATGATATATATAGGATTATTGTGTTGTAGCGCTGCATCGGAAATTTCGTCCGTGTGTTAGTTGGGGCCGATCCATCAGTATCTTCCTTGTTGGCTAACATAGGAGATGAACGAACTACATAATTGAAAAAGTTATCCCTGCATTTCAAACGAAGGAAGACTACAATAGAGTTATGTATGGAGGAAATGATCATACTTGTCGAGTATTCCTTGCGAAACGTCAAGTCGTGATTGTTTCGACTAGGGAATCAAGATATATCACGTTGTTCCTCTTGGGTATAATGACTAAAAGGATCTAGTGGTACCTACTCATGTATGTCGCTATAACTATTAAACCTAAGTACAAATGAAATTTGAATAGCAAATAGTGAAGCACTTACCCCGGTTGTAGGGCACCAAGATGTAGTCCTTGCGATTCAAGAAGCAATGCCGTCGTTATATAGTTCTCAACGAAGGTCGCGTCGCTTGGATGGTTTGCATAGATACCACGTGTGGGTCGAGGAAACCCACGGCTCTCGCCCTTCCCGCATTTTTCATCATGTATCTATACATAAGCAATGAGTTGCGATATTTATCAAGATTACATGAATGTAGAACTTGATTGTACACACTTACGTTGTCCAACATCGTAGAAGCGAGGCGCCGAGGGCTTCGAGATTGAATAGGTTGAATAAGTCGCTGAAGCCCACCACGGTTGTCTTACCGCTGAAGAAATGCTCATCCTTGTATGCGACGGTGATTCCAAAGATCGCACCCTTCTTTGCGGTATTCGCAGTACCGTGCATGCAAAGCCCGATAAGCAAATCCAGTGGGCTAATTGTGCGTTAGGGCACAACGGTTTTCCGATGGAGTACTTCCCGTGCTTCGGGACTTGGGAGGCGCTTAATGTTCGCCGATTTCGATTTGGCCTTAACGATTGGCGCGTTTTCCGCGAGACGACTCGGGAACCGATACGAGCACGCTTTTGTTGTTCCTTCTGCGCCTTCTCCACGGAACCGGCGAGGTGGCCTTCGAGACGAAATATGAGGTGGAGTCATGGAGGGTCCGCTGGAGAGGAATGGTCCTGCCGAGATTGCGGCATCGCTGGGTCCGGGACGATGTCCGCCTTGGGCCACCGGATAAAAGCGCACCGGCATCCCCTAGTGTTGTGATCTCTTCGTTTCGCGAATGTCCACGGGACGGCCATGAAATGTTGATGTACCATGTCCACTCCACCCTTGCGTAACCATGCGCCACCGACACCGCGGTCGCACCGCTTCCTTCCCGGTATGGATGCACCATCCCCGCCCAAATTTCAATAGGAATGGACCCAACTAACCTCGCTTGAGCTTGTAGGCCGTCGGCTCCTACAAAATGATACGCAATTAGCTAAGGTGTCCTATAGGTCTATCTTTGGTGCATTCCATAGATGTACATTACCTTGATGCGTCTATCGGAATTGGTCGTCGTCATGTTCAAAATTATGCGTGGACGCGACACTACTCCGATGTCGAGGACTTGTTCCCGCAATAACAGGGCGGCTTATGCATCGGGTTGCGAGTACTTGATTCGCTTGATCCCGCAAACTTGCTATCCGCCCTGAAATTTCGCTTAAGCGCTCCAATCGATTGTCGATTTCGCCTTGGATCTCTTCCTACTTCTATACATGAAGTAGTCGTCATAATCCATGTACCCAAGGTACGTTAACCCCTTGCTCGCGTGCACCCGAGTGCTCCTTGTTTCCTAGGGCCGTAGATAGTATATCCTTCTCCCCGTGTTCTTGGAAGGAGCCTTCAAAGTTTGGGCAATCAATTCACGCCGCAAGAGGTCATCATGTTATTATAGTCACTATGAAGTTATGGACTTATAAACAAGTAGGTAGTTCGACATTTTACCACACGCTGGGACACTTCCCGTCCGCCGGTTTGGGAAAGTGACGCCGCCATCGACGAGACTTTTGCCCTCGCTTAACTGTGCACGGAACGCGGTGTGTGATATCAGAAATAGATTCTCCTCCTCCGCCTCCCATTGCGCGGATTTAGCCGCTGCACTCACGCCGTGCCGAGTCCGTGGGGGTGAGTGTTTCGCGCTCGGATTGCTTTGTGCGCCGCACTTTGCTCCTTAAATTCATCCGCCGCCTTCATAACCACAAAGGCGCTCCATGTTTCCGCGCCAAGAATGGAAACTTCGTGAAGGACGCCTCACTCTTGTTCACGCATCGCGTGACAAGAACGCTCTTGAAGGTCCTCCACGCGTGACACATGGAGAGCAAGGCATGCCGCTCGACGCGCTTCATGTCCTGCTTCGATAGTGAACCCGCTTGAAAGGTCTTCCCACAAAGACGCGCTCTCGATCTTTTGTCGAGACTTCCACTTTGGTGTGGTGATAGGACCTTTTCCTTGCAAGTATCCCGCAGATGGTCCGAATCTCGCCACGATGCCGGGGACTCAGAGGGACCCCAACGCCACCGACCTCCGTGATGGTCATCGGCCAAACAGCAATTTCGATATTCCTCCGCCATCTCGCTTACGATCTGCGGTCGGTGACGGCGGCGAAGACGGCGCTCGCCATGTCCGGTTCGTGATTTGGCGGCGAAGACGGCGCCTCGCCATCTCGCTACTTGCTATCTAATCTGATATATATGGCATCCTAGAATTAATAAATTCAAAAGAATATGCAAGATGTAATTAATAAAGATATATATGGCATCCTAGAATTAACAAATTCAAAATGCACCAATCTTTCTAATGATGTTGTTTAAGAAGCTAGAATACTATTCTCATATACCAAAAAAATGATACGGTGATATATACTACTTCGTCGTTCTCTTTTCTAAAAAGGCGGTGCAAAATATGCCTCCAATCATCTCTTTCAGGGTTTTGGGAGCCAATATCCTGCCAAACACTTCTCAATTAACTCCAAATTCTTAAGAGGAGTGGATCCTCCGAGAATCGTGGAGTTGGGAGTGAAAAATAAGGAGCTGAGTCCTACCAAACATGGCCTAAGAATCTACTAATTTTGTCCATATATGTCCATAAGCATGCAAAGTACACACTTATCATCGTGTGATCATTTATAAAATAACATGATGTGCATACCATGAGGAAAAGCATATTAGAATCTCAGACAATACACTCTTATGGACAATTAGCTGTCCAATAATAACATAATGATTTTCCAATCAGCTTAAGACAAGATGTGCTTGAAAGCATGTGCTTTTATGCATGTGAATGAATATCGTGAAACCAATTGGCAAGTGAAATGGGTGAACTAGCCAACTAGGGAAGCCCAAGAGCTTGCCTGTCATGTTGAGTTTCAAGATGTTTGTAGACATTGAACTTCCAAGCAAATACGCCTATAATAGATATAAAAATAACCTAAATGTAGTCAAACGTAAGAGCATTGCACAATCTCTAATGCACTTACACGTAAAGATATACAAAGAAACACCTATACTATTTGTCAAACTAAAATTGACAGGATAACAACACCTTCAAAGTTTAATCTTAACACCACGGGATCAATTTTTACACACTCACAATCCAATTCCAGGGACGATAACATTGTTAATTTTGCACGATACAAGGACAAAAACTGCGAATGCATACAATCCAACGACTAGTATACTACATTAATCTCTAACTTCAGTTGTGCTAAAAACCGATGTGTTGTAGTATGTGGAGTACATCAACATAATCTTCACTGATGTCGGATAAAAACAACATAGCATCGCGCAAAGTAATGTACCAATCTAACAATAAGCACTTGACTTCAACCAATCTCCCAAGTCAAAGGATTAATCACAAGTAAACATGCATGGCACCAGAGAATAGATTACTACTACACAGAAGGGCCAGATCACGAGCAAGACGGGTGCGGCGGGTTCGGAGGGGGATGGGACGACTTACCCGAGCAGTGGCGGTGGCGGAGGTGGCTGGCCTCGGGAGGCGCCGGGTCGGGAGGAGGGCGCCGGTGGCGGATGTGGCCTGGTCGGGAGGCGCCGGGCCTGGGAGGCGCCTGGGAGGAGGGGCGCGGTGGCGAGGTGGCCGGGGTCTGGGAGGCGCCGGGTCTGGGAGGAGACGGCAAGCAGAGGTCGGGTAGGGTTAGAGCCAAGACAGAGGAATCCCGATCGGTTCTACCTTATAAGAAATTCGACATCACAGACGGTTCCGGAAGGAACCGTCTGTGATGTTGAAACCGTCTGTTTCAATTCTTTGATGGGCTACAGGAATATTAATCAATCACTTATGAAGAATGTGGCAGCAGTTAAACTCTGTAATACCATCAGATAGCTGGTGGGAGGGTACAAGGTCTAAATTACTTCTACAGATCACACGCGATCTTCTCATTTTCAACTGACAAAATTATACATGTTTCTGTGCTCATTCTGTAGGTACCCCAAAAATGATCGTGCCTCATGCCTTGTCTCTACGAAGAGAGCAGCATAAGCAGGATCACACGATGTACTAGTAGCCTTTATACACACAATAAAATTATGCTAGACTTAGATCATGTACAATAAATTTACATTATCTCGCTATAGTCGATCGTATCACTCAAAAAGAATAAAAAGAAAGAAATGTGATATCTACAACTCAGTAGTCGATCGTATCACTCAACCAAGGAACATCCACATTTTGTCATCAATTTAAAGATCATAAGTCCATAACACATTAACACATGACAATGGAATAAATTAGTTAATTACAATGGAGTAAATTCTTAATTAAAATATAGCCCTTCATGATGATCGACGCGCATATAGCTAGCTTCCTCACCGGGTTCTTCCTCGAGCTCGATGCCGCTCCGAAAGGTGGCAACTCGTCAAATTGATTGTATTCTTCCTCGCCCACTACATTCTCAACTCCGACAATCCTCCTTTTTCCATTAAGAACTACGTGACGCTTCTTATTTGCCTCGCCTACATAGAAGACTTGAACAACTTGGTTAGCCAAGACGAATGGTTCGCCTTTGTATCCGACACGCCGAGGTCCACGGTAGTGACGCCTGCACTTGTCGACCTTCACCTATGGGAGATGGACCCAACGGCACCAAATAGGGGATCTTGAAAAGCACGAGTCGATCTCCCATATCTCCTCTATTTGCCCATAGTACGAGCTCCTCAAATTTATCCAGATCGAATGCATCTATGCGACACCATTGCTCAGATTTGTGCTCTTCCTATCCCGAGTGCCAGATAAAATGTGTACCCATTTATGTCGATCCTTGCCATGTGACAATTGTAAAATATGGCCCTCTTGCCAACCATAGCAGCTGCGTATCATCACTTGATGACCTCCGAGTGATTCGCACCTTTAACCATTCGTTGAACCGACGGTTGTGCTCTCTCGTGATCCAAACCTCCGACCGTCCGGATTACTGGCGCACCATGTCTTTGTGCTCGTCGATGTACGGGACACTTGGGTCATGTGTTGCAAGACCGTGAAATGGGCTTGAGCGCACGATCCGGATCGGAGTGATTGATTTCCTTCCGATGGTCCCGATACCATCCGGTCTCCCTCATGACGAGATAGAGGCACACCAATCGGATCCACCGAGCCATGTAGTCGACGCAGTAACTCAATGACCTCTTCCGCTGCATAACCTTCGATGATGTCGCCTCCGGCCGAGATCGATTCCGCACGTAGGACTTGAGAATTCCCATGTACCTCTCGAACGGGTACATATGACGAGAAACACAGGCCACATATCTTTATCTCTTTCACAAGGTGAACAATGAGATGGACCATGATATCGAAAAATAACGGAGGGAAATACATCTCAAGATGACACAGTAGTCGTCACTACCTCTACCGCAGAGCATCTAGTCCTTGGGGATCGATGACCTTCTCGAGCAATTGAGTTGAAGAAATAACCTGACCTCAAGATTGCCACTCGGACCTTGTTCGGCAAGATACTCCTAATTGCAACAGAAGCATTTGTGTCATCAAGACACCACAATCATGCGACTTCATACCAATTAATTTCAAATCTTGCATAGAAACAAGTTTCTTAATGTTAGCGGAGTAACCAGACGGACTTTCACACCGCAAGCTCGCACGCTTCATTTCTCTCGCCTTGGACATAGTGTAGCAAGTCGGGGAAGGTACGTCGTCTCAGATCTGTCTCTTTCGTGCTAACTCGGTCCTTATGTTCATATCGACCAAGTCACGCCGCATGCGTTAACACCATCCTTTGTTTTGCCACTAATGTTCAAAGAAGAGACCAATCAAGCTATCACATACATTCTTCTCTACGTGCATAACGCCGATGCAAAGGCGAACTTCTAAGTACTCCCAATAAGGCAAGTCCCAAAAATTGACCGCTTCTTCCGATGTTCTTCTCACGGGTTCTTAATTTACGCCCCTTCCCAAGCACAACATCGATATCCTTAACCATATCATAGACCTCTTTTCCACTAAAAGCCCTTGAAGTCGAACCGCCTTCCTTATTTCCGTCGAATTGTTTCTTCATCTTGCGGTATGGGTGACTCTCTAAGGAACCTACGGTGACGCATATACGCTTTTGCGCGAGTTGTTCAAACCATACACTCTCCGTAGCATCTAAGCAAAGGCGATGTGCTTTGGCTCCTTTTGTATCAAGCCCGACAAAGTTACCAAGGGCAGGAAAATCATTGATGGTGCGAGAACAACATGGCGCGTAAAGTGAAGTTCTCTCGCTTGTACGCATCCCATACTGCACTCCCTTCGCTCCACAAAGTGTCACAAGATCTTCCAAAGAATGGTGCTAGGTACACATCAATATCATTCCTGTGTTGCTTCGCCCTTGGATAAGTAGTGACATCAAAATGTACTTCCGCTTCATACAGAGCCAAGGAGGAAGGTTGTACATACATAGATTCACGGCCAGTGCTATGTCACGCTCATGTTACCGAAAGGATTCATTCCATCCGTACTCAACCCTAACCTTATGTTCCTTGGTTCGATCGAACTCTTCAAGCTCCGATCAAGTTTCTCCACCGCGTAATCGCAGGTGTCTTAGCTTTCCATCTCTCTTACGCTCCTCCGAGTGCCAACGCAGCAATCTTGCCTCCTTTGGGTTCGCAAATAAACGCTTCAAACGTGGGATTACAGCAGATACCACAACATCTTAGCAGGAGGTCCTTGCTTCACCTTAGCGAGATTTTGACGCTTGTATCGGGATGCTTTGCACACGGACAATAATGCATGTCCGCATACTCTTTACTAGAGGATACAATCGTTCGGACATGCATGTATTCTTTCTACTTCCATTCCCAATGGGCAAATAACCTTCTTTGCTTGATAGGTGGTGTTGGGCAACACGCTTCTCCTAAGGATGTCCGCTAGAGACCTAACAACGCCGTGAAACTCTTATCTGACCAACTATTGCTTGCCTTCAATTTCAGATTCAAGCACGGTTGACAACCTTGTATATTCCGCTTATACCAGGAACAAAGGTCTCACCGAGTCCTCCCTTAAGCCCTCGAATTTACAAAACTCTCTCTCATCAGTAGTTCTCTTCGCATCGCGTAGCATCCGATCCGCATTGTCATCGTGCCCCCTATCCTCATCAAAAGCATAGTCCACATCCGCAAATCGTTGACTTCCTCGGCGATGTCGCCATTATTAACTTCGTATAATCGCTCTTCACCGTGGATCGTCCAACATGTATACCCTTTTTGAAACCCCTTCAATCAAGTGCGCTCGATCGCGCCGCGTTGTTAAACATCTTCGACACGCAATCAATGCACCTGACAAGACATAAAATTTATCCCCTTCTTCAACATATCCTGCTCAGCGGCTCTTCTAAAAGCAACCACGCCATTAATGTAATCTTGACTCACACGGTTCACACCGTACATCCAGTTTCGATCCATCTACACTACGCATGTAACAAATTAGTGTCAAATTGATTAGCGATTAATTTATAGCAAACAAAATGTGCAATATAAACTCATTCTCCAACATTTGCATCTAAGGTTATTGAAAGAAAACTCTTCACTAGTTATGTACCACACGCGGTGGCATAGCGTAGCCATGCCTACGGCCACAACCATGATCCCTACCTCTCGACACCGATATCTATCTCAATTGAACAATCATGCAACCCAAATATAGGCATCATCTCATACAACACTTATTAACCTAAAATACCGGAACCGTAAATGCAATATTGTTGACTCCAAACCCCACCGCATCGTGAACCGGTGTGTAAATTTTATTTTTTAAGCCAATTAATTATCCTAACTCAAATTTTAGTGATTATTAGACCTAATTCAATTTTATTAAGTTACCACTCCTAAGTCAAATTTTAGTTCATTAGTTATAAGGGAAATCATTATTCAAAACTAACATTTGCAGGGCTAATATTATTTATTCCAACATTGACGGTGCAAGATCGATCATGTGCTCATACCAGTATTAGAGGAGGAGCCGCAGGTTGGAGGAGCTAGGGCAGGGAAGTGGCGCCTGGAGCGGTAGACACAGCGCAGTGAGGAGCTAGGGCAGGGAAGTGGCGCAGGTTGGAGGAGCTAGGGCAGGGAAGTGGCGCCTGGAGCGGTAGACACAAAGCAGCATGAGGAGCTAGGGCAGGAAGGGAAGTGGTAGACACAGCAGTCTTGGTGAGGGATGTCTCGGCCAATTTATATGAAGCACAGAAATCGCTGCAGACGCTCTATTTCGTAACCGCTCAGTGATAGGCATTATCACTGCACGGCTCAAATAGAACCGTCTGTGATAGGCCCAGCAAGCGCTAAAACAAAGTTTCAGACAGACCCAACACGTGCATTTGCCCAAAGGAACCGTCTGTGATGGGCCGTCTGCTATAGCCTCTTTTGTAGTAGTGATACATGGATATTATCAAAGGAAGGCTTATAGGGTTATTTGTGCAAAAGCAATATTTGACCTTTTTAAATACAATACTAAGTTCAAAAGCTCAAGTTTTACAATATCTAAATTGAGTTTTAACTGAATTAATAAAGCTAGTGTAGGCACCAATCTAACACTAACTTAAACATGGGTAACAACCCGAGACTTCAACCCATAACTTTTCTTATGGACACTTATCCATGTCATAAACTTTTTTTATAAAATATTTTGAAAATAAAATCAAAATCTAACTTTGAGTGGCTTTGCTCAGCATGTCCATGACTGTGGATACGGCTATTCGAATAGTTTTACACTCTGCAGAGGTTGTACAACTTTACCCACAAGACACAACTTCTCTAGTTTGTTTGGCATTCATCGATACCACTGCTCACTACCTTAGGTAAGTAGTCTAGAGCATGTGTCAAGGCCTTTACAACGCTTTACTCCAAGGTTATTATGCCCACTAAGGTTTCACCTCTATTTGGTTAGCTACCCGCCGGAAGCCACCTCTTGCGCCAAGTGGGACTACTGTCTAACCGACATCGGCCCACACATCAACACGGCATAAAACAACAATGAGGTAATACAAATTATTTAGCCTAGTCCTACCCATACATAACATGTGGTAGTACGGTGGAGTTTTGCAAGATGTGGCTCAAAAACTGGTCCTTAACTCACTTGGGCGACTTCCAAAATAACAATATTTGGGCCTCAACCCATTCTCAGATTGAGCCCGTGCATAAACCTACACCCACCAACTATCCATTTCGCTTAAGTACAAACTAACTTTTCCTTTATTTCAATTTTTCAAATCATTTGAAAACTTCAATGACACACCAATTGCATGGTTGCCATTTAAACAACATTTTGATTTTTTTGGCCGAAAACTCCCAAATCAAACACTCTAGGTCTAATCATGGCTAAGCATAATTTTTTTTTCAAAATGTTCTAGTTCATACTATTGCATAAACCAGATTTTCATCTAAGGTGTCAAAGTATGTTTCATTCAATAACAAAGTGGGCTATACAATGGTAATGTAAATAACTAAAATTTCAAAGTAGGCATTTAAATTACATTGAATAGAAATAGCATGCAACAATAATTTAAAACAAAAATTAAATAATTTGAAATAATAGGATCAAATATGATCAAAGGTATAACTTGCCTTGCTTGGTTAATCGTTGTTCTGAAACGACGTCGAAATCTGACTCTCCGAAGTCGTCGAAATCTATACGGGAAAACGAGTAAAATTAAAAAATCCAAATAAACTCCAAATTAAATAATTTTGGTTCAGATAGCTATAATTTTATTTTATATGAATGTAGGAATAAGCTAGAATCGGTGGAATCATAGTTTGTATGAAGGAGAACGAACATCTGAAAGGTTGATTATCACATGAAAAGATGAAATTTCGAATCTCAAAATTTAAGGAATTATTTTTCCAAAGGAAATCCCTTTATTGCATTAGTGGGAAAAAAGAATTTTCAGCTGAATTTATTTTGTAAAGGAAAAGGGTTGGAGTCAATGACATGTGGGCCCGAGTCTTGTGGACCGGGTCCACAAAAATGGGTTTGGTCCACTGTGGGCCGGCCCATGGAATAGAATCAGCCACGCAAGCATGACACGCAAGCACACACGTGGGCTGCCACGTGAGTTTAGGCAGTGAGGTGGTCATGACATGGCAGTGACGAATTATTACGAAATTTAAAATTTTGTTTGAATAGAAAGGTAGATAATATTGAAAGGAACATGTAGGTAAAAGGGCTCAAGCAATTACCCAACGGATGAAGAGTTCGGGCTCGACGGAGTTCTCGCCAGACTTGGGGAAGGAGATGTGGCCGGTGATGAAAAAGTTAGTAAATCAAAATTCCATTTGAATAGAAATATGGAGAAACTCAATAGGAACTAACTGATAAAATTTGGTGCACAATGGTGCAATGGATGAGGAGATTGGGCTCGCCGGAGTTAGAGAAGAAGACTGTCGGTGCTTTTGTGGCCGAGGTGAACCAATAGGTAAATCAAAATTCGGCTTGAATAGAAATGTAGATAATATCAAGAGGAACTCACCGGTAAAATTTGATGCACAACGGAGCTACGGATGAGGAGATCGGGCTCTCCAGAATTGTCGTTGGAGTTGGAGAAGAAGGGCTAGCAGAGGGAGCTCCAAGAGGCTTTTGGCAAATCTGAGCGAGATGGATGTGGGGAATGGGGTGAAGAGGCTACGGTTCAATTTATAGGGGCAAAAGAGTAACAGTTTGGCAGGAATTAGTCGCCGGAGTTATGGCCGAGTTTTTGGGCGTAATTACTGTTTTGACCGAGTTACTGTAGCTAACGGGAGATGAATCTTGCTTTTGAAAATTCGAAAAGACATTAATTAATTTTGAAAAATAGCAAATAAATTTTAAAAAATCACAGATACTGAACACAACATTCTGAACTCAAATAAAATAAAAATAGTAAAAATAATAATTTTATTTTTATGCAGTAATTATTTTATATTGCCAAAAATTATTTTTAAACTTGAAAAAATAGTAATATAGGTCTAAAAATTTATGAATTTTTAGAGTATTTAAATAGGGTACTTTTAGCTTAAATAAAATATTTTAAACAAAAAATTAGCTTTTACTTGTAAACAACAATTCATTTTTAATTGCTATATATTACAAAAATAAAAAAGGGACTTTTAGAAAATACCAAATAGATTTAAAAAAATTCTAGAAAATTTCAAGAAAATTTCATGAATTATTTTGAACTTAATAAAATTATTTAAAAATTAAATTTCGAATTTAATTTTGTACATCAATTATTTTTAATTTCAGGAAAATTAAAAATCATGGTGGCTGGGGAGATGTAGTTAGACATAGTGCAGGAAATCCAAGAACGATGGCAGCTGGAAACCTTATAAACCTCCATAATCCATTCCAGGCCAGAATTATGGCGTGTATCCATGCTCTAAAGATTGCAGCTGAGCTCGGTATGGGCCGTATTGTCTTGGAGAGTAAGGCTCATAACCTTAAGACTGCACTGATGGAGAAGGAAGTGGACAATGGCATGGATGCAATCGTCATCAGAGAAGTTAGACTTCTTTTGTTTCTTAATTTTGATGTATTTCATGTCATGTACTGTTCTGCGCTTCTATGGGGGCCGGAGAGGAAATGTATGTGCCTTCAGGGCTTTCCTGGTGTTGGATTGATCTCGGCTAACTGCCGACCGAGAAATTAGGGGCGTAACAACCCACGTAGCGCCTTTATCGGGGGTGTATCCAACTTTTGGTTATCGGTCCCGTTCACCCAGCGCGATATAAAAGAGTTAGACTCGGGAAAGCCTCGTGCGTGAGTTCTAGGCTACGAGTATCCAACACAAGACCAGATCTATTCATCCTGATGTGGTGAGCGAAGACCGAAGCCGTCGTCACCACCGAAACGCCGCCATCCGCCCTCACATCTCGTCTGTGACTCATACCGAACATCGTTGACGTCATCGTCACATCACCGATCAAATCTTCAAGGCGAGATGGCATCTTCAGGATCAGGTATACACCATAACGCTTCCGCACTAATGTTTTAGTTAGGTGTTCATCTATGAGCTAGTTTTAGTCTTAGTTTTAGCACACATTTGGTATCATAACAAGTCTAGCTCAGTTTGAACCCTAATAGCCCCAACCGAGTCTCTCTTTCACCCAGATCTAATGGTTAATGGCTCGGTTTTAGCACTTAGAAGGAGGGGATTCAAAATCCTTAGTGAAACCCTAATGAAAACGAAATCCCGAACCCCTAAACCCTCAAACTCAGATCGGAGACGAAAGGGGCGGCGGAATACTCATGCGTTTTTGGAGACCACCGGGTTTCCTCTAGCTTCGGGCACTGCCGTAGCTCCACTCGACGGCTGCGCACGCGACCTCGGTTGCACGCGCACGCCGGCGAGGAGAGCTGCGAGGGCGCCGCCTCTTCATGTCGTGCCGCCTCTTACTGCACGTCGCCTTAAGCCGCCGCTCTGCTCCTCGCTCTCCCTTGCGCCGTGGCCGTCGGAGCCGCTCGCTGCTGCGCGCCTTCACTCGCACTGTCGAGCGAAGTTTTCAGAGAGGAACAGAGAAATGAATTAGGGTTAGGGTTTCTGCTGTTCGGTCGGCTTTTATACCTTGCTACTTTCACTCTCGACCGTCCGATGAAATCCGACGTTCCGCGTCATGGGTGATATCGCGCGGTCGATCTCACGCCTGCCGATCAAATCCAACGACCACCAAACGTCGTGACAATTTTTGCTAATGGGCCGGGCGACCACGCGCGTGAGCAGGCTAAGCGCGCAAGCAGAATAAGCGTGGGCACAGCCGAAGCGCAAGCACGTGCCGGGGCGGGCTGGGCAGCGCATTCTTTGTGTCTAACAAGACCCTTTTATTTTTCCAAATGTTTTTTGTGTTTAAATCATTAGTTCATGCACTGTTTAATCTATTGTTAATTGCTCAAATATCAGTGTATTATTGTCTTTAATTAAAATTGAACCAACGAGATATTTTAATTATAGATTATTATGAGATTATTTTTTGGCATTATGTATGCGCATGATTATATACTGACCAACGTTGTTTGTAGTCATATGTCGCCATATTAATTGTTGAAGTTCTTTTTCATTTTCTGCCCAACGGTGATATGAATTAGAACTGTAGTTTTGCATATTATTAATCAGACCAACGTAGGATTAATTACATACAATACATTTTTAATATTATTTCTAATTTTCCCTATATTTTAAGGATCAACAATAAATGCTTCGAATGTTGTCGCTACAATTGATAACATTGAACAGCTTACAGGAAGCAACTTTCCCACTTGGAAAGAAAGAGTTTCAGTTGTCCTTGGAGTTTTAGACCTTGACTATGCGTTAAGGGTGACTTCTCCCATTCCCCCACCGTCGGTGAGGATAATTATGATGAGAAAAAGAAAACTTATGATACTAATGCTAAAAAATAGGAGCGGTCCAACCGCCTGTCACTAATGATCATGAAGACCTCTATCTCAGTTGGGATTAGGGGAGCAATCCCAGATTCTGAAAATGCTAAGGAGTACCTGGCTTCAGTTGAGGAGAAATTCAAAGGCTCCACTAAGGTTTATGTCAGTACTTTAATCCAGAGGCTTTTATCCACTAAGTATGACGGGTCCAGCAGCATAAGAGAACATATTATGATGATGACTGATATGGTTGGAAAACTAAAGGGCATGGACATGGAGATATCCGATGGTTTCCTAGTCCACTTTATTATGACTTCTCTTCCTTCTGAGTACACTACTTTTAAAATAAATTACAATACTCAGAAAGACAAATGGAGCATGAGCGATTTAATCGCCATGTGTGTCCAGGAGGAAGAACGAATAAGGACAGAAAAGAAAGATTTTGCGAATCAAGTTGGCGGTCCTAGCAAAAGGAAGTTCTTAGGGGATTTCAAATCCAAGAAAAAGCTGCACTACTCCCCAAATTCAGATAATTCAGGGTTTAAGTTGCAAAATGCACATAAGCCCTATGTTGCTCCTGCTAAAGCGCCTAATGGGAATGTATGTCACTTCTGCAAGGAGCTAGGGCACTTCTAGAAGGATTTTGTTGGTTTTCCGAAGTAGCTCGCCAAGAAGGGTAACGATACTATAACGTTCATTGATGAAACTCTTTATGCTGATTTTTCCCTTAAATCTTGGTGAATTGACTCAGGTGCAACTGTGCACGTTACCAACTCTTTACAGGGATTCCATACCTCGAGAACACTAAGAAAGGAGGAGCGAAGTCTTAGAGTCGCGGATGGAAAAGAAGCCGAAGTGGAATCAGTTGGATCTGTTTCATTAGTTTTAGATAGCGGCTTCACACTTCGTCTTAATAATGTAGTCTTTGTTCCTTCCATCAGGAGAAATTTAATTTCAATTTCTTTATTGGACGATGATGATTTTAAATGTAATTTTGGTAACAATAAATGTGTTATTACATTTAATTCAAATGATGTTGGTCTTGCTGTTAGACAAGACAAGCTCTATATGCTTTCCCTTAATGAATCTCCTATATCTTTGAATGTGTGTGATGCTAAGCGTAAAAAGAATAATGAGACTTCTTCGAAACTATAGTACTATCATTTAGGCTACATTTCGAAGGGGAGAATGGAGCGTCTCATTAAGGAAGAGATTCTACAACCATTAGATTTCTCTGACTCAGACCACTGCATTGATTGCATTAAAGGAAAATATGTAAAGCAAATAAAGAAGGGAGCAACTCGCAACACAGGACTATTAGAATTAATTCATACTGATATTTGTGATCCTTTTCCTGTGACATCAATGGATAGTTTTGATTATTTCATCACATTCACTAGTGATTTCTCCCGTTATGGTTATATTTTTCCCATTAAGGACCGATCTGAGTCACTTGATAAATTCATGATATTTAAGGATGAAGTTGAAAATCAGCACAACCTAAGAATTAATGTGGTAAGATCGGACCATGGAGGAGAATATTATGGGAGACATGCCCCTTATGGGCAAATTCTTGACCCTTTCGCTAAGTTCCTTCAGGAAAATGACATTGGTGTCCAATATTCTACACCAGGTGAACCTCAGCAGAATGAGGTAGTTGAGAGGCGCAACCGTATACTTATGGATATGGTATGGAGCATGCTTAGCTATTCTAGTTTATCAACTGGTTTGTAGATGGAAGCACTAAAGACAGCTATACATATTCTTAATCAGGTTCCCAGTAAATCAGTACCTAAGACAACTTATGAATTATGGACTGGGAGAAAACCAAGTTTGAAATATTTAAGAGTGTGGGGTTGTTGTGCTGAAGCTAAGATATTTAATCCACATATTGGAAAATTAGATCATAAGACAGTAAGTTGCCATTTTATTGGGTACCCTGATAGATCTAAAGGGTATCGGTTTAACTGCTCTAACAGGATAACTAAGTTTGTAGAAACAAGACACGTTGTGTTCTTAGAAAATAATGAGGACCTGGAGCCTAGAAAAATAGATCTTGAAGAGAAGCGGGTTTACGTTCCTTCACCGCTTATTCCAGAGACTTTTATTCCTGCGCTTCAGGTGGTTGCACCTCCAGTACCTAATACTGTTGGTGCACCCACTGTTGAGGTCTCTGAAACTCCTAATGTCATACCTAATGATGAGCCTCAGCAGTCTCTGCGCCTCGTGACCTCCCGCAATAGTCTTGAACCTATTAGAAGATCACAGCGGGAGAGAAGATCTGCCATCTCAAATAATTATGTTGTTTATATGAATGAGGATATTAATGATATAGGGAAGGTAGATGATCCCACCTCTTATAAGGAAGCCATGATGAGTGAACATTCTCCTAACTGGCTTGATGCCATGAAGGATGAACTAAAGTCTATGAGCACTAATGATGTATGTGACTTAGTAGAAATTCCTGACGGAGTCAAAACAGTAGGCTGTAATGGGTCTACAAAATCAAGCATGACTCTAAGGGAAATATCGAAAGGTTCAAAGCAAGACTCGTAGCAAAAGGCTTCTCACAATGAGAGGGGATTGATTATAACGACACATTTTCTCCTGTCTCAAGTAAGGATTCATTCAGAATTGTTGTGGCACTTGTAGCTCATTATGATTTAGAGTTACATCAGATGGATGTTAAGATGGCATTTCTTAGTGGCGACTTGCAAGAAAAAGTTTTCATGGCTCAACCGGAAGGTTTTGTCGTGGAAGGCAAGGAGCATATGGGATGTCGACTTAAGAAATCCATTTATGGCTTAAAACAAGCATCAAGACAGTGGTACCTCAAATTCGATAAAGTTATAAGAAATTTTGGATTTAAGGAAAATGAAGTTGATAACTGTATATATGTTAAATTCAAGGGGAGTAAATTCACCATCTTAGTGCTTTATGTGGATGACATCTTATTGGCTAGCAGCGATAAGGATATGCTGTTTGAGACCAAGAGATTTCTTTCATCTAATTTTGATATGAAGGATCTCGGTGATGCCTCTTACGTTCTTGGCATTGAAATTCACCGAGACAGGTCCAAAGGAGTATTAGGTTTATATCAAAAGGCATACGTTAACATAGTATTAAAGAGATACAATATGCATAAGTGCTCTGGCTCACCTGCTCCTATTGTTAAGGTCGATAAGTTTGGGACATTTCAATGTCCAAGGAACCAATATGAAACTGATCAGATGAAGTCGGTTCCTTATGCTTCAGCTGTCGGAAGCATTATGTACGCTTAAGTAAGCATGCAACCTAATTTAGCTTTTGTAACCGGAATGCTTGGCAGATATCAGTCAAATCCAAGACCGAACCACTGGAAGACCGTTAAGAAAGTCTCGTGTTATATGCAAGCTACTAAGCATCTCATGCTCGCATATAAGAATTCTGATAACCTTGAAGTTATTGGTTATTCAGATTCAGATTTTGCGGGATGTGTTGATACTAAGAAATCCACGTCAGGTTATATCTTCACACTCGCTGGTGGAGCTATCTCGTGGAAAAGCTCCAAACAAACCCTTACGACATCTTCAACGATGCAAGCTGAGTTTGTGGCATGTTATGAGGCTACCGGGCAGGCTGTATAGTTTAAGAACTTTATTCCGGGTCTTAGAGTGGTAGACAGCATTTCTAAACCACTCACCTTATACTGCGATAACGAACCCGCAGTCTTTTATGCGAGTAACAACAAGTCGAGTAGTGCTGCCAAACACATTGACATTAAGTATCATGTTGTGAAAGATAGAATCCAGGATCAAACCATTAGTATCAAGCATATTAGTACTAAGTCAATGCTTGCGGATCCGCTTACTAAAGGCTTACCACCCAATATCTTTCGTGATCATGTTGCCGGCATGGGTTTATTGGAAAACCTCTGATTCTGGATAAGAGGACCTTAAAACAAACCAACTCCCATTAAGTATAATGAATATCCATTTCGAAGATAAGATAGTACACTATAGGTACTGGAGTAGTATGGCACTTCATTGGTCATGCGATACATTATCTTGGTATGTTATTTTATTGAGAATGGACTTATGATGTTAGCCTTTCGATCAAAGGGGAGAATGTTGGATTGATCTCGGCTAACTGCCGACCGAGAAATTAGGGGCGTAACAATCCACGTAGCGCCCTGATTGGGGGTGTAACCAACTTTTGGTTATCGGTCCCGTTCACCCAGCGCAATATAAAAGAGTTGGACTCGGGCAAGCCTCGTGCGTGAGTTCTAGGCTACGAGTATCCAACACAAGACCCGATCTATTCATCGTGATGTGGTGAGCGAAGACAGAAGCCGTCGTCACCACCGAAACGCCGCCATCCGCCCTCACATCTCGTCTGTGACTCATACCGAACATCATCAGAGTCATCGTCACATCACCGATCTGATCTTCATGGCGAGATGGCGTCTTCAGGATCAGGTATACACCATAACGCTTCCACACTAATGTTTTAGTTAGGTGTTCATCTATGAGCTAGTTTTAGTCTCAGTTTTAGCACACACCCGGATCTGTGTCAGACTTTGTATCACTTTGGCTCAATTGTTTAATGGAAAAGTTGTTTTTTTTGGCTCAAAAAAAGGGAGAAAGGGAGGAGGGTTCACTCTGCTGCGACTGCGGGTGAGGTTCTTTTTTTTGGCCAAAGGATTCGAATTAGTGAAAATAACTTTTTTTTCAGAGCTATCATCTAAATGAAATAAGATATTCTTGGGATAGTTCTTCCATGAAAAATATAGTGAAATCGTATTTCTCGTTCTTTTCCCCGGTCTTGCTACGAAGAAATACATACATTTCTAGTACAGAGTTCCTAGATGGAGCCGCTTAGTTTTACCCGTGGGGTCTTTCAATTTATTACTTAAGCAAAATTAGGAGAAGAGGTTAGGAACTTGAACAAAATTACTAGATTAGATCCCACAGCACTTGCCGCTGTGCAATTCAACCACACAGGGTTAGAATACTGGCCAAAGCAAAAAAAAATCCCGATGAACTATTAGAGACCCATCACCCATATATAGGGGTTGGAATCCTGGCTTCAATGTTCATTGCCATGCAACCACGCAAGTTTAGAACGAACCAACTCAAATTACCATTCCTCACATTCGTGTGAGGAGAAACTTTGATACTGGCAATAAGACTCGTTGGGTTTGTGAATGCGGAACGGAAGATCCATCATTTCCTCTCTTTCCAAATCTCCCAAGTGACCAGCATGAGGAGGGTCACCGTCGCTTTCTTCAGTGTGTCGTCATCGATAACTTGGATTCCCACCAATGGTGGATGGAGAGGTAAGGTTGTGCTGTGAGTTGCAAAAGGGTTGGCCGGTTGATCTATTGGGCGAGGAGCGCTCATACCCATTTGGTGAAGTGGCATTTTGTAAGGATATGGATGGTTTACTCCAGCGTCTGAGAGAGCAGTGCGCAGGTGGTTTGGTTTGGCCATCCACGCGCTGCGAGGCGGTCTGCTGTCCACGGTCTATTTTGAATGGCTAATTAGGTAAAAAATTTGTATTTATGCGGCGCCCACGCCTTCCAAATTAGAGAATTCATGCTTATTGTAATATCTCAAAATAAGGGTATGCATTTTAAATGTATAAAAATACAATCTTTTTAAAACTTTTGCTACATTTCCCTGTCATTAAATTTATTTGGATTTTTATCCAAGGCTTTGTTGGTTTTTAACCTAAACCTCATTTTATGGAAAGCTTAGACCTATTGGATAATTAAAAAAATGAAATAAAATATACCAATTAAAATACAAGCTAAGCATAATTATTCTGGATATAAAATGAGGGAAACAATTGAAGCATGTTTTAGAACTTTTCCTCAAAACAAATAGTAAAGATAAAGCAAACTGAAAGTTAAAATATTTTTAGAGATAAATTTATAACAAGAGAAATCCTAGAAAAATTACACAAACATCTATACGGCACCAGTAACCTACCCTAAAATTTTCATGAATTTTGGAGCCTTGCAACAATGTTAAATAAATCTCTTAAGACTCAGCCATTTCCAATTAAATAAAAATCAGAAAAGAAAACCTAAACCATAACTTACCTTCCGCTGACGGCTGGGCCCCACCTGCAGGCCCCTTCGTCCATGCAGCGTAGCCTACTCTCATGCCAGGGCCGTTCCACCGTGCCGCACCACCGGTCCTACCGCGGTTTCGACCGTACGCCGTCGATTTTGGCTTGCCCTGACCGCATCACTCGGCTAGCGCCATGCCCTGGCGAACCTTAATTGCCATGTCTTCTCCCCCATTGTTCAATTATCAATGCCCATGCCCGAGCGTCGCCTTCGGTGGACTCCGCCGACCCTCGCGTTTTCCTTTGCCCATGGCCTATAAATAGCCAGCCACCCCTAGAGCCTCACTAAGCTGCCCTTCAACACCCTAAGCAACCCCGACCTCTCCCCTAGTTCCCCCACTCCTCTATTGAGCTCAAGCTCAAAGAACCGAGCGAGCTCCATCTCGGCCAAGACGTTGCCCCACTCGTCGCCGACGTCCCGGAGGGTTTTTATCCCCACCAACCCCGTCACCACATGCTCCTAAGCACTACCTTTACTTCCCCTAACATGATTTTGTGTTTACTCCACAGGAACCACTGTATTTTGTTTCTCCCTCGGCTCTAGCCAAAACAACTATCTTCGCCGCCACACTGCCTCCGGTGGACTTGGACCGATTCACGACGCCAGAAGCACCACCACGTGGAGATCCCTGAGCTTCCCCAAGGGTCTCCAAAGCTCTTCTAGCTCTCTAGACCGCTCTCAGCATTGGCTACCTCGTCGCTGTCGCTATCCACCACCGCCAGCCCTTCTCCAAGCTGCTCCATCCCCCACCACTCCGGCATGCTCCCAGTACTCCCTAAACACCCATGCGTGCGCTAATTGGATCAATGCGTTGCCAGGTGCATTGATACCATGTTCGGCCCAAGCTCACCGTCGCCTAACCCCATCGCGCCACCGTGCCGGACCGCTGGAGCCCTCGCCGCCGGTAACAATAGGTCCACCCTGACGAGGCGGTCCCATTTTGGCCATTATCCCACGTCGCCATGCTCTCAATCGCTGGCATTAGCCGTAGACGCCAGCGGCCGGGAACTGCTCTGCGCGGTCGGAACCGAACACTAACTGTAGCTAGGTGCTTAAATGCCAAATCAATGTCTTAATGCAGATTACTATATAGATCCTGGTACTAATTAGCGCTGGGTTCGCTGACAAGTGGGTCCGCAACAAAAAAACGTGGGCATTTAGTGCTTTGAGTACCGCGCCTGGTCACTGACTTGTGGGCTAGAGGCCATTAATGGCACAGTAGTGCACCGCATGAAATCGAAACCCTGTGCGTATGGACCGAAGGTCCACACACTGTTTTTGTAGACTAGCCCTATGACACGTAGGACCCACCCGCAAGTAAATGAATTTCTTTACAAAAATAAAATAAAAGAAAAAATATGCGTAGGGCCCACCTGTCATAGATTGGGCATTTCAGTTAGAAAAATAAAATGAAAATGGCTTCGGGTCCCACCTGTTAGAGAGACATTCTCTCTCTCCCTTTTCTTTTTCTAGATTTTCAATCCAGTTCAACTTCAAACTTTAATAACTTTTGCTACAAAACTCCAAATGAGTTTATTTTTATCTCTAAATTCGTATAAAATCATAATATACCTGAATATGCAAAAATATTTGAATTTGGTTACTGTTAGAATTGCTTTGCATTATTTAATTGATTTTTGGCTCTTTTTGCAATAGACGTTGATTGTGCGAGCGAAATTTGATTTAGCTTTTGAATTTTTCAAAAATGGCTGAAAGTTTCCCAAATTTTTGTACTTAGTAAACAGAGTCCGGAATTTATGAAAATTTTTGTGGGGGCTCCTAACACAGTATGGTTTATTTTGTAAATATTCCAGGATTTGATTTGTTCTATGTTTTTCTCGAAAATTCTTTCAATTTTTGTTTGCATGTGAATCCACTATTTGATTTATGCAAAAGTTCAAAAATCATGAAAATAGTTTTCCATACATAAACATGCTAATGAAATTTTCTTCCTACTATTTTCATTATAATTTCCCATAATTGGGATTTTTGGGATATTACAGCCGTCAACTCCGTTAGATTTTTCCGTTAACTTTTTCAAAAATACCTATTTTGCCCTCGTCACCTTCTTCTTCCCCAAATCATGCACAACACATTATCCTCCATTATTTCTCTGTCAAATCCTCCCATCTCCTTCCTTCCGTCGTGGCATATAAAAAACTCCCCAGTTCAAAAGGGCATGGTTTCGAGTTTGTAGTGGCATGGAAGGGAGATGTCACTTTGCAATAGCATATCAGGAATTTAGCAACTTTGCAGTGACATATAAAAAATTCCCCAATTCTAAACACCTAATTTAAAAATTCATCTACCTAATGATATATCAAATTAAGCTCCATATTATTTGATATCAAATAGTTGTACGAGTGTGAGACACATAAAATACATGTAAAAAAAAAGGCAGGATAAACTAATATGTTCAGTGTTTACTTATAAGACATGTTCACCAACATTGTGTTGTATTAAATCTGTCACAACCCACTCTAAAATTTATCATTGCATATTGTGATATTGCATTTTGCCTCCTAGTGAACCTTTTTCTCTTGCCCAAGTATTTGAGATTGTGAGCGATGAGCGAAAGTCAAAAAAGCTGTTGCTACTAGCTACTTCTTGAAAATACAGGAAGATACATGTGCTGATCTTTTGTGTACATGTACATGTAATATTTATTAGATAGCTAACACTTAGCATATAAGATCGTTTTTCCCCCCAACTGGGTCGTCCACACGTGTGGATTTCCTTTCTGCTTCACTCGCTTTGTCGCTTGTGCCTCAAGGTTTGTCCAATCCACCCATGTCAGTGCCCGACTGACATGACAGTAAACTCTTGTGGCCACTCTGCCCGGCACGTCCATCCGTTTGTTTCGCCGTGACGTGGCCTCGGTCGCTGTCACGTGGGCCCCAAAGTTTCGGAAACCGGAAACCCGAGGGCGTATGCCAAAAACACCTGGAAAGTTGGAGGGCCTTATTGCTTAT
This sequence comes from Hsuehochloa calcarea, assembly GCA_036346395.1. Taxonomy (NCBI): domain Eukaryota; kingdom Viridiplantae; phylum Streptophyta; class Magnoliopsida; order Poales; family Poaceae; genus Hsuehochloa; species Hsuehochloa calcarea. The sequence continues at coordinate 5,194,124 of CM070615.1, read as the reverse complement.
CCCGCGGGGGCAAAAAATCGAAATATTCAAACCCGCGTCCCCGCGGGGGCAAAAAATCGAAATATTCAAACCCGCGTCCCACCCACGCGGGTGAATCGGCGGCGCACAACGCCCAGCCGAGCGATCTCCGGGGGAAGATGCCAGGACCCGGTCTACAGCTAGCGCGCGTGGACCCGTACCTGCTGCCGCGGGGCCCACGGGGTGTGGGGTCGGGAGACAGTGAGTGATGGCTCACGAGTTAAATATTCTGCTAATTGCTGCGCAGATGTTTCAATCTGGCCCTGTGTTTGCCACGTTATTATTAGTTAGACGATGGCCCTGCTCCAAGAAAAACATTTGGTTTCCTATTTTCCTACTTAAATAGAAGAGAGACAGACAGACAGACTCTTATCCATCTACCTTTTTCTTCAAACCAAAATTCATCTCTTATCCATCAATCCCCTCGTTTTTTTGAATTCGGAATTCTAATTAATGGTTTTCGTGAGACAGACTTGATGTTTTCCCTGTAACTATATGTACATCTTGCTCAGCTTAAAGTTCTAGTGAGCGAGAAATATTTTAGGCAACAGTGAGCCAAATTTGAGTGACATAGCAGCTCGAATTTCAATCTATTTTTTTAAACTACAATTGGTACTTGCTAGTGATTAGTATGAAAAATACATGATCCTCTGCGCGCAACATATTTTTCCCGACATAGCGGAGCTTAATTAATTATCCAAACCCAATGAAAATAGCAGAACAAACTCAGCGTTGGAAAAATCGAAACCACGAGATAATCTTTCGTAATAATCCGGGACCGGAAGGGCCGAAATGAAAAACGCGCACACGCTATCGAACGACAGCCCAGGGGAAGCGAAGCAGAAGGACCGTTCCAACCATCTCCCACCACGCCGGCCGCCGCCGCCTCCGCCCCCGCCTTCCTAATTCTGTTGAGCTCTCCCCGACCTCGTAGACATGAGTTCCACCGCGGCCGCGGCTCCACTGAGCCGCCGCACGCGCAGCAGGCCACCGTCGGCGTCCTCCCGCAAGTCCGACGACCCCTCGGCCGCCGCCGCCAACGGAAACGGGAAGGCCTCCTCCAAGCCCGCTTCCCTAACCATATGAAGTAAGCGCGTCAAAACTTGGTCTTTTCCTTCTATTTTTTCACCTCAGTTCGTGCTGGGACTACTAAAGATTGGAGTTTTATTGGATTTTCGTAAGGGGGGAGAGGACGGTGAAGAAGCTGAGGCTATCCAAGGCGCTGACGATACCGGAGGGGACGACTGTGTCGGACGCGTGCAGGCGGATGGCGGCGAGGCGGGTCGACGCGGTGCTGCTCACCGACGCGCAAGGCCTCCTCTCCGGCATAGTCACTGATAAGGTGAATTCTTTTATTATTTAATCATTTTAGTGGAATTTCGATGGATGGAATGTATTGTCGTGTGCTTTCATAGTGGTTGGGAGCTAAGAAAAAGGTGAGATTTTTTTAGTTGTTGTTACGAGGAATCAAGGTTTTTATTTTGAAAAAATTGATGTCTGGATTAGATTCTTGGTTTGAAGCATAGCAAGTGGCCCTTTCTGTTAAAACAAAAGTTCTTTTTTTTATTTGGAGGTTTTGATCAAATCATTTATCAACCAAAAGTTGACGACTCATTGGAATTCTAGCTGCCTCTGCCTTTTCTTTTCCTTCTTTTATGATACTGGAAAAATGGAATCCGATGTTAGTATACTTGTTTAGTAGTGGTTTGTTGCTAAAACGATCGAATTAATTAAAGGTAAAATGAGGATGGTTTGCATTTTAGTTTTGTTGCCTGCTTATGCTTTGTACTGTACTTCTAACTGAACCGAAGCACAGCCTTATAAATAGTAGTATTATGCCAAACGGCTTGTGGTCTAATTTCACTTCTTTCAAGCTGAAGGCATTTTTTTTTCTTTGGGATTCAAATTGGGGTGTAGGATATATCCACAAGGGTGATTGCCGAGGGGCTGCGGGTGGAGCAAACCATCATGTCCAAGATCATGACACGGAATCCTATTTATGTCATGTCTGACTCGCTTGCCATTGAGGCATTGCAGAAGATGGTTCAAGGTATATCTAGTTATACTGGCATTCCCACTGTTATGCTTGCTTGGCTGAAATGTTTATAGGAACATTTTGACTGCGAAGTAGAGTGAGTTGAGCTCCTATACTTGTTTTCACCAAACCGTGTTGCAAGATGTTCTTTTATATGTGTAGTCATTTGTATAGTTTTTTAGCAGCGGTATCAATTCGAGTGATTTTTGTTAGGAATAGCAACTTGTATTTTCAGGAGATCAAAGGGCCAATATATATAGACAAAATACAGGAGGTAAATATGCAAAAAAACCCCTCATAACAATGGGGAATAACACACTATACATATATCTCCAACATCCCCCTCAAACTCCTCATGGTGGATCAACAACACTGAGTTTGGAGAGATATAAGCCGTGTTGTGCTCGAGTTTGGGTCTTCGTGAAGAGATCCGCTATCTGAAGCTCGGAAGACACATACTGAAGAGCAATCACCTGATCATGCACACAAGACCTTATGAAGGAAGCATCAACACTAATATGCTTGGTGAGCTCATGCTTTACAGGGTCACGGACAATACTGATAGCACTTCTACTGTCTGACAAGAGAGGAGTCGGTGTAGTGACAGAAACACCAAAATCCTCAAGTAACCACTGTAACCAAGTAATCTCTGCTATCAAGAGAGTCATAGCTCGCAACTCAACCTCTGCGACTCGAACGGATATCGCAGATATTTCTTCGTCTTCCAGGCAATGAGAGAACCACCAAGAAAAACACAGTAAGCAGAGATAGATCGGCGATCAGAGAGATTGCTGGCCCAAGTAGCATCCGAATAAGCCTGAAGCTGGAACGAGCTGGAGTGCGGAAAAAAGTGACGGCGAGAAATAGTCCCACGAAGGTATCGTAAAACTCGAAGAAGGTGGCTGTAGTGGACCTGAGTGGGGGCAGAGACGAACTGACTCATAATGTGGACTGGATAAGTGATATCCGGACGAGTAACAGCAAGGTAGACAAGACTCCCGACAAAATGACGATAGCGAGTTGAATCAGAAAGATGCTCGTTATCAGAGGGCTGGAGATAAACATTGAGCTCCATGGGAGTCTCAACAGTACGCTGATCAGTGAGAGAGGCGCGATCAAGAAAATCCTGAATATACTTCTCTTGGGACATAAAGAAACCATCTAGAGTGGAAGTAACCTTAATCCCAAGGAAGTAACGAAGAGGACCAAGATCCGACATAAGGAACTGCTCACTCAGACGAGCCTTGACAAAGACAATGTACCCAGAATCATCTCCGGTGATAATCATATCATCAACATACAGAAGAAGAAGAGTCCACCACTAGACGAAGTGTGGACAAAGAGCGCAGGATCATGATCACTAGCTGAGAAGCCAGCAGTAGTGATCACAGAGGAGAAGCGCTCAAACCAAGCACGAGGGGCTTGTTTAAGGCCATAGAGAGAGCGACGAAGACGACAGACCGTGCCCTCAGGAACATAATACCCAGTGGGCGGATGCATGTAGACCTCCTCATGCAACTCGCTATTAAGAAAGGCATTCTTGACTTCAAGCTGAGAAACAGACCAGTGGCGAACATACACCACCGAAAGAAGAGTGCAGACAGTAGTCACGTGGGCCACATGAGCAAAAGTCTCGTCGTAGTCACGACCATGCTCCCGCTGGATGCCATGAGCAACAAGACGCGCCTTATAGCGCTCAAGAGAGTCATCAGAGTGAGTCTTAATCTTATAGACCCACTTACACGTGATGGGACGAGAGTGAGATGGAAAAGGAACAAGATCCCAAGTACCAGTACGCTCGAGGGCAGCAATCTCCTCGGTCATGGCATGCTGTCACTCAGGGTGAGTAACAGCATCCCGATAGGAGACATGCTCATGGGTAGTTGCACCAGTAAAACCAAAACGGGCAGGAGGCCGAATCGATTGACGATCGCGGAGAGCGTAGCGAGGAGGCCGAATCGACTGACGATCGCGGAGAGCGTAGCGAGGAGATGATGACCCATCAGGGGAAGATGGAGCATCAGGAGAATATGAAACATCAGGGGAAGATGGCTCATCTGGAAGATCCTCAATACGAGGTCGACGGGTGTAGAAGAGAGTGGGAGGAGTCTGAGGAGCCGTAGGAGAAGAAGCTGGCGGCGACAATAGTGGAGAGGCATCAGGAGGTATATGTGGAGACTCAGTGGGACAGGTGGACGAAGGCAAGACAAAGATGGGTGTATCTGGAAAAGTAAAAAAAGACAGGGACTCCACAGAGGAAACCGAAGGAGAGGCAGGATGTGGTTAGAAGGGACGAGACTCGTCAAAAGTCGTATCCTAAGAAATTCGCATCCGTCGACCAACGAGGTCCCAAAGATTTAGCCCTTGTGCTCGCAGATCAGATCCCATAAAACACACTCAACAGACTGAGCAGTTAGTTTGGTGCGTTCTCGAGGTGCGAGAAGAACGTAGCAAACACAAACCAAATGCAGACGAAGGGGTGGTAGTCGGAAGAAGACCACGAGACGCTCAAGAGATCTCACCTGAAGAGCGTAAGAGGTGAATGTTGACAAGATAGGTGGCGAGAAACAAATTTCGGCCCAAAAGTGAGGTGGAATAGAGGCGGCAATCATCAGTGTACGAGCTGTCTCAAGGAGGTGACGATGCTTGCTTTCAGCGACACCATTCTGAGCATTAACACCAGGACAAGAGAACTGAGCGAGAGTGCCCTGCTCAACAAGGAAGCTGCGCAGATAACGAGAAAGGTACTCGCCAGCAGAGTCAGCATGAAAGACACGAATAAGAGTGGAGAACTGTGTGCGAACCATAGTGACAAATTGTTTATAGATAGATAAGGCCTCACTACGAGAAGACATAAAATATATCCAAGTGTGGTGAGAGAAATCATCTATAAATATGATATAATATCGATGACCCCCTTTCGAAATGAAGGGAGCCGGACCCCAAACATCTGAATGAACAAGATCAAAAGGACGCCGGGATAATGACTCACTATGAGAATAGAGAAGCTGAATCTGTTTCCCTAACTTACAGCCCTGGCAATCTAAAGACACGTCTCATGAGACAGACCTCAGAAGACCACGACGAACTAAAGACGACAGACGAGATCCACACAGATGACCAAGACGGTGATGCCACTGTTGGAAAGAGTGGACGGGGTGGCAGAAGCGGAGAGACTGGCGGCGACGGTGGCAGTGGAAGGAAGGTGAAGCCAGTCAAACTCCCAGAGACGCCACCGTCGCCGCCAAACAGGGGCCAGAACCAACCAGAGCCCCTGTTTGGCGGTCCTGAACACAACAAGAGTCAGAGTCAAGAATGACCCGACAACCAAGGTCAGTAATCTTCCCAGCAGAAAGAAACTGCATGGTTAGGCGAGGAACATAAGCAACAGAAGGAACATGAAAAGATAAGTTGCTAAGAGGTTCTAGACCAGAGACAGATAGAGGGGTACCATCAGCAGTAAGAACATTGAAAGGAGAATCAAGAGGTGTAATGAAAGATGGAGTGGAAGAATCAGAAGTCATGTGAAAAGATGCCCTGGAATCAAGAATCCACGGGGAGGTACCTGACTGTGTAGGAGGTGGTTTCGCATTGCCCGAAGAGTCAGTAGAAGAACCTGCAAAACATGTCGAGGGAGAACCTGAAGCGGCAAGTTGGCGTCGAATTCCGTCTATCTCCTGCTCAGTGAGAGAAACTAGCTGAAGGAGTCGATGCAGACGTCGATGTAGAAGCACCAGGGCCAGTGCTAGTAGAAGAACGACGTGAAAGATGCCGCTGCTTCTTATAGCACTGAGACTCAATGTGGACGACCTTGTCGCAGTAGGAGCAGCGAGGACGGCCATCGCCAGATGGAGGGCGGCCACCACCACCTGTGGTTGCCGCTGGAGGAGGCAGTGTGCTGAAACGTGGAGTAGTCGGTGTAGCAGGTGGACGAGCGGCGAGCACGGAGCGGAGTGGCATCAGACCAGCACCACTCAAGCGAGTCTCCTCTGCACGTATCTCGGTAAGAGCCTCAGAAGAGTGACGAGGGTGGCGTGCAAGAAGCTGGACACGCCCGCTCGAACTCGTGGCGAAGACGAGTAAGGAAATCGAGACACGCCGAAACTCGTGTCAAGACGGATAGCCGAGTAGCACGAACAGAGCTACTGACTAGCAAAGCGAAGAGAGCCCGATCGACGCGGACAATGTAACTCGAAGCGTAAAGGCGTCAACAGTAGCTTCACCCTGTTGAAGAGAGTGCTCTGGTGGACCACAGACAAGTAGAGGGCATCACCAGAGGGCTCGTAGCGCCGACAAAGGTGAGTCCACATCCGAAAGCCGGAAGAGTCCCACAACCTCGTAAGAGAAGGCGAGGTTGAACATCGGCGATGAAGACAAGCGCCGGCGTCGTCGTCGCACTCACCGAGTGTAGGTGGCGGTCGATCCGTAGGAATCGAGCTTCTTGGTAGGCGAGCGATCGATCATCAACAAGGCGGCGGCCTCGTGAGCATCCTTGTCTACCGTCGGGGTAGCGCGACAGCGAGAAGCTCCGTCGGCGAGTAGGGCAAGGCGGGCAGGTGGCATCGCCAGAGAGGACGTCCCAGAGACGAAGACCACGCATGTGGATGCGCATGTGAGATACGAAGTCGGTGTAATTAACACCATCAAATATCACCGGGCAGCAAGGAGGAAAAGGTGCCTATTGGTAGGTGGCGCTGGACGGCGCGGTGACCAAGGCAACAAAGTCTAACAGGCGGCGCGGGACGACACGGCGGTTAGAATGAGTTTTTTTTCTTGCTCAAAACTCACGCGGTTAAAAGGGGCCGGGCCGACGCCGCCCACAGAGAACGCGATCACACGGGGGGAACTAGGGTTCCCCCCTACGTCAGCGGCGGCTCAAGAACCGGCGTCGGCAGCGGCGGCAAACCCGGCGACTGAGAAGGCGCGTGCAGCGTGTCGGGCGACGGTGACCTTGAGGCGGCGGCGGCAATGCCCTCGCGGCGACGATGGCGGCGATCTTTGCAGAGGCGGCGGCGGTGGCCCTTGTGGCGGCGGTCGCGCGGCGTCCGGGAGCCGACGGTGGTGGAGACGTGGCCGGCGTCTACGGGCCGGTGTCTGCGGTCTCCACCGAGACAAGCGGCGGCGTTGCCTGCGGGAGGGGAGAGAAGCCGGCGGTAGCGGCTAGGGTATGGAGGGAAGCCGCCGGCGGCGGCTAGGGCAGGGGAGGACGAGTTGCCCATCCGGAAGAGGTAACCCTAATGGGTTCTGATACCATGTTAGGAATAGCAACTTGTATTTCCAGGAGGCCAAAGGGCCAATATATATAGACAAAGTGCAGGAGGTAAATATGCAAATAACCCCTCATAACAATGGGGAATAACACACTATACATATATCTCTAACAATTTTAACCATCATGATTCTTTCCTGAATATTTCACTATCATATTTAACTCAAGGGACTCGGTTGAACCAATTGGGAGCACCCAATTGTGAAAACTGGCATGTGTAGATAAATCGATATCACTGGAACTTTTATGAAAGGGGGATACTTAGTGGGTACTTAGTGGAACAATGAAGAAAATAAACTCAGTTACAGTGTAGATTGCTTATGCTACTGTGCTTAGTTAATTGCTTAAAAGTGCTCCTCTCTGCATGTGCATGCTTGACTGTTAATTGCCTATATTCTAAAGTTCTGGTGTAACTCATGATTTTTGATATTTTCATAAGAATTATATTAGGATTTTCCTTTGTTTCAAGTACAACCTTTAGTTGAAAATAACTGTTTTATATAGTATCCTCTGATATATACTTTTTGATGAGTCACTGTCAGGCCAACTCAAGTTGCCCTTTTTTTGAAGTGTAATGAAAACACAATTTTAGGTAAATGTTAGGCTTCTTGAGCTGTGTTGGTATCTCGATATCTCAACCAGAAAAAAGAAGAAGAAGAATCCTGGATTTATTTTGTCAGACATCTGGGATTTCTTTGGCTTGTTGTTGAGTTTCTGATATTATGACTTCAGTAGCATATATATGTAGGCTGGTTGTTTTCATGTTCTTACATAGAGACCTTGATTATATAGATTCGTCCTTTCTTCACTGACATTAGTTTTTCCAATATGCTCTTTCATCTTTTAGGGAAATTTAGACACCTCCCAGTTGTGGAAAATGGTGAGGTTATTGCTATGCTGGACATTGCAAAATGTCTCTATGATGCAATATCAAGACTGGAAAAGGCAGCAGAAAAAGGGAGTGCGATAGCAGCTGCTGTAGAAGGGGTTGAGCGTCAATTGGGGGGCAACTTTTCAGGTCAGGCAATGCACATCTTGTCATTTAATTCATTCTCTTTCACCCCTAAAAGTACGCTGATCATAAAATGAATGGTGTATTTTGTGAACAATAATCATGCTATATTTATCTTTCCGAAGCAAAATGAAATGAAAATTCGTACTATACAACTTATCAGGTATATCATATTGTACTGCACTATACTGTTATGTGTTTATTTTTCTTAACCATGTTGCTTGTCCTTGAATAACTGTATTTTGATGTTGTCTTGTCTTACCAACCAATTTAAGGTATTTACTGTTTTTGCATACAGCTCCTTATGCTTTCATAGAAACTCTAAGAGAGCGGATGTTCAAACCTTCTTTGTCATCCATTGTCACGGAGGGCACAAAGTATAGTATCTACTTTCTCTGACTATTTTCTATCAATTGTTAGCAAAAAAGTTTGGCTAGTGAGAATTACTATACTGTTAACTTCCAGGATAGCACTTGTTTCCCCTTCAGATCCTGTGTACGTAGCAACACAGAAAATGCGCGAGTTTCAAGTTAATTGGGTGGTTGTCACTACAGGAAACACGTTGCAGGGGATCTTCACGTAAGCATTCTATATTAGTACCACACTATTGTTTTTTATTTTATTTTATCATTTTATTATTTTATCATTTTTCTTTCTTGTTATTGATGGATATGTGATTCTGAAATGCAGCTCAAAAGATGTGCTTATGCGTGTTGTGGCACAGAATCTTTCCCCTGAGTTGACCCTAGTAGAAAAGGTTTCCTCACTAGACTTACATTTTTCTTTCTTCAAATGGTATTTAACTTTTCGATAGTATAATTGCTTATAACTCACTGCATTAGTTACAATTTTTTAAAGGTGATGACTTCAAACCCAGATTGTGCTACGTTAGACACCACAATTCTGGATGCATTACATATAATGCACGATGGAAAATTCTTGCACATTCCCGTTCTTGACAGAGGTACAACCTGATTCTTGTCTCAGCCTGTGAACACCTTACTGGTACAGTGGTACTTCATCTGGTACATGTCTTCACTTTCCTGAACAGATGGACAAATTACTGCTTGCTTGGATGTCTTGCAACTTACCCATGCAGCCATTCAATTGGTGATCCCTAACTCCTTGCTGCCCTTTCTTAAGCTCTGCCGAAGATTCCTATCCTAATTTTGTCAATTTATTTGTCTATTTGTAGGTTGAAGGAGGCAATGGGACTGTAAATGACGTGACAAACTCAGTAATGCAGAGGTTCTGGGACTCTGCTCTTGCTTTGGAGCCTCCAGATGAGGAATTTGATAGCCATAGGTTCGTTGATGGTTCATTTGTGGAAATTTTGTTCTTTTGTTTTTCCCTAATAGGCTAATACAGTTCTCCCCTACATTGCTCAGCGAAGTATCCTTACTTATGGCGTCAGAGGCTGGGGATGGAAAGAGTAGTATTTATCCCCCTGTTATTGGCAATTCATTTTCCTTTAAGCTTCAAGACCGAAAGGGACGTGTACATAGATTCACTTGTGGTAAGTACTTTGTACAAATATGATAACTGTGGTTTTATCGCTCCAAATATAAGTGCTTCTTAATTTGTATTCTGTTGCTATAGGCTCGGAGAGCTTAGACGAGCTCGTATCTTCTGTAAGGCAAAGATTAAGTATTGGTGATGAAAAGGGCAGAGTTCAACTCTTGGTAAGATTGAATAATTTGGCACGAAAGCATTCGTATGCTTCGATAGGCATGTAGAAGACATATATTAGGTGTCTGATGTTTGATAGTAAAGGTCAAGCTTTTCCTTGTTTTCTCAGTTATGAAATATTCACTGCCTTTATGTACTTCAAGAGGAAAGTGATTATCTTATATCCTGTGATTCTTGTCGTTGCACCATTATCTGTACCTCATTGGCAATGCTACATATGGATTAACAGAGCCATTATTCAGCCATCATTCATTAACTCCAACTACAGGATAGCCAATATTTGCCTGCACTGCCCAACTTAATCTTAATCGTGGTGTTGTATGTAGTATGAAGATGATGAAGGCGACCGAGTGCTGCTGACAACAGATACTGATCTTGCTGGTGCAATTCTCCTTGCCAAGTCATCCGGATTGAAGGTATTCTGTATTCTTAGTGTTAATTATTCTATTGCAAGTTGCAGGGCTCTTCAACTATTAGTTGTTTGCTTGCTCCACCTCACCAAAGTTAAAATTCCACTGTCAGGTTTTGAAGTTGCATATTGACCAGTCGGGTTCCAGGACAGAGGTGACAAAACCATCACAGGAGCTGGTACCTTCCCGCAGGAGTGGGTTGTCGCCTGTTAAAGTTGGGCTAATGGCTGGTGCAATTGCTCTCAGTGGTGCTGCAGTCATGGTTTACTTGAAACGATCTAGGGTGTGATCTCCAGAGGAATCAGTAATTTTCCAAATCTACATTTCCAACAGCTAACATCCACTTTAGAATTTTGTGTTATCTTAGTACCAGTGTATACTAAGTAATGAAAGGATGGAGTGCAACCAAGGTTACATCAGATGGTTGAAGATCCAGGAATGGATTAGAGTACATTATTAAGTTTTTCGAGTAACTGAAGTTGTAACACTGGGCAGAAGGAGCTGCCTATCTTTGTTCCCATCTTCATTTTGCACACATATCCGCAATTTCACGGCTACGGTGAAATGTATAAACATTATATATGTTCCCTAGTTCATACTTTTGCACTTCTTTGTAGATAAACAGATAATGTAAATTCAGTTCAGAGGACAACAGTAAATGGATCCTTCTCCTTCAGTTCGAGTTGGGGAGTCCTGTCCTGAGGATAGGCACTTGGAAGATGTATTCCATTGTTCATGTCATGATGCTTCTTAGCAACTGCATTGAGAATTATAATAATACCCTCTCTCTTTTTCTCATACGATGATCTGGAGTTAGATTCTTGTATTATGAGTTAAGCAAACTCAACCGCTACGCTAGCTAGCTATAAGAATCAAATATAAACAATTAACACCTACACAATGTCAAACATATGTCCACATTGACAAAAATAATGAGTACTTAGTAATTTGTTCCTTTGGTCAAACTATATTATGAACAAATTGTGTCATGAGGGTGGCAAAGAACTGATGTATGATTTTGACCTAAATGCAGATTTTTTAACAATGCCCCTTTTCAATTGAGCACGTCCTCTCTCGAGAATTTATCTGTCACCAGTAGAGTAGTGGCCCCTAATCCTTTGCGTGATGGACTGATAATGAAGCCATGATTGATAAGATAAAAGTGGGATTGGTGTGCGGTTCAAGTTATGGTTGCATGTTCGGAGTGGAGCTTTTGGTGATATTTCTGTTAAGGTAGTAAGGTTTCGTAACTTCCTCGATGGCTGACTTAGAGTGGAATCTTGTGCTTCTCTTGCCTTTTCTTTCTCTCTCTCCCAACCATCAGCTGCTGCAGCTTGAAAGGCAGTGTTTGGATTACGCAATGATGTCAAAAATTACTTTTATACTGGATTTGTTGCTCTTAAGGGTCGCTACATCTTTTCATGTTTACCGTTACATCAGAAAGAACTAAACAACTATGTATATGTGTGTACAAATACAAAATTGTTGTATTTCTGTAATGTCGTAGCAACAATCCTAGACGATGGGTACAAAGTACCCTTTAGTCTTAGGAGGGGACCGAGCAGGAGAGGAAGCAAGAGGATGAGAAAAATGAGTGTGTTGTATTACCAGTGTGAATGAACGAGGAGTCCCCCTTCTTAAATGCCCGTAGGGTTATATATATATAGGCGATATTTCTTTTATTTTCTTGCTCTTGCTTTACATTGAGATAGAGAGCTATTTAGGTATATTTTCATAAATACACCAAATAAATCTAGTTCATACATACATAATTTTTTCTTAAAACCTTCTGAGTATTATCGACAATCCTAGAAGCGGGGCACCCTTGACGCCCTCCTGCAACATCCACGAATAACTCATGTTTCTTTTAATGCTAATAAAGAGCATAGTACCTGACATTCTGTGATAAAGAATCGGATTTGTACCAGCAGCATCTTAGCAGTTGGTATGTCAATTAACAAAATAATGCGGTTGCTACAATGATTAGATTGTGACGCCATATGAATATCGCTTTGATACTCTGTAGATGAGATACCGGCAGGCGACGATTTAGGCACATTGTAGGCTGACACATGCTAGCTAGGCAGGATTAGTAGTTTAGGGCCCTCTCGAAACAGTATAATCTTGTGAGCTTAAGGTGAGAACCATGTCCTACCTAGCTAGGGCCACAAGCTACGATATAATTTCAACTTAGCGTACAAACTCAAATATAGAACATCCCGAGCTAGGCTCGTCAGATACAAATAATAAAATTCAGCGTTTTATATATGAAAACAAAAGGATAAAAAGATGGCTATCGTATATACAACTTTTCGCTAAAACAATTATGAACTTTTTTCTTCTATGTTTTGCCACTTTCCCAAGTCCCTGCCCGTGGGATGAGCGACAAACGGTGAAAAAGCGAAGTTTTTTATTTAATTGTTTTTTAATAGTATTTTAAACTTAACATGTCGCTAATTTTATTTTCAATTCTCACCTCTTTGGCCACATCATCACTCGTGACGTGGTCAAACCGTGCTGTCACACCACCGATCTCAGTGTGACCAAACATGCCACGCTAACCCTCGTCCGCGCGCTGTGCCAGCGTAGAGAGCTTGCATGGTAAGTGTCATGCCCTCACTTATGGCGTGACAAGTCTGCTTTGTCACACCAACTCTAGTGGCATGATAGTGACGACTTAGGTGACACCGCCCACCCAGCTCGCCATTTTTCCCGTGCCCCCAGCCTCTCTCCTAACCAAATCCCTTCTTGCAGCCACACATCCCGCAGTCCTGCTCGGCCCCATCCCACTGCCCCCCTACGCCGCAGTCATCCCCACGCCACCGTCCTATGCCGCTGTCATCCCCACACCGGCATCCTACGCCGCAGCCATCCCATACGCCGCCGCCATCCTCGCGCCGGCATCCTTCCTCTGCCGACCTCCTTCCCGCGTCGTCCTCTTCCCCGTGCTGGGCTCCTCCCCTGCATCGGCTTCCTCCCCGCGACCCCCTACTCCCTCCACTGTGAAGGTAATATCCTCTCCCGTTTTTTTTGCAGTACCAAGCCCGAATTAGGCAAACATCTTTATCTTGTCTTAATAGAATCATCTACATTGCTTAGATGCACTACTACACAAAAGCTCATCACAGACGGTTCTAAACCATCATCACATAAGGTTTTTGAACCGTCTGAATTTTTGTGTCTGTGATGACACGAAGTCATCACGCACGGCTTTGATGAAAACTATCATAGAAGTCATCACGAACCGCTGTGATAGTCTACGCTTTTGAACCGTCTGTGATAGTCTATTTTCACATATGGTTCTAAACAAGAACCGTCTGTGATAGAATCGTGTGGTCTACCTATTTACTTTGCTTCCGCTGTTCTTTTATGTTTGACCTTGTGCCTAATTTTGTAATAAACTCTGATTATCAATTAATAAATGTGTGATATGATTTTGCTATCACTTTTGTTTGACTGTGTACACTAAATATTCCTGGACTAATGTATGAAACACAGAAAATTAGGGTTCCTTTATTTTCGGATTCGACACATGTCCGCCACCTCACCTACCACATCTACTCATGGGTGCACGTGTCTGCCCGGTCACGGCCGCGTCAGCGCTTGCGTGCCACTCCATCCAAACCCCAGATCCGATCTGGTATAAACCTAGTCTGCCATACACCGTGACTATACCATGTGGAGTCCACAAGCCATAATACCATTCTGTGAACTCGTGAACCCATACAATAGTAAGCCTTTGCATGGACTCGGTCCATAGACTGTGGGTCCCACTGTCAGTCTCTGCAGCCTTTTTCCTGGAATTGTTTTAATTCTGAAATTCAGTGATGACATCAGCATGCGTCATAATCTGGATTTTTCAATAGAAAAATAATCCAGATAATTCCAAAAATTTCTATTTTTGTATTTTCTTTGGTTTAGAACTTCCGAAGGCCATATCTTCTTCATCCGAACTCCGATTGAGCCTATTCAAATCTCTAAATTCATCTAAATTTGAGCTCTATTTTTGAGAATTTTATTTAATTTTTAGAGCTTATTTTCCTCTCTATTTTTATTTATTTACTTCATTTGCGAGTAGTCCTTAATACTTCGGGGAATTTCAAGGAAGAAGAAGTTCAACAATACCAAGACTAGTGCCAAGATCTATTCCAAGGCAAGTTATACCTTTGATCATGTTGAACCCAATTTTTAAAACTACTTTGATTTAAAGTACTGCATTCTACTTTAAGTATTTATTTAAATATTTTGGGTGTAGTTATTAATCCTAATTGTTAATATACATCGTGTTTATTGTAATGACATGATCTTTTGTTACCCTAGTTTGGTTAATTGTTAGTTAGTATTATCATAGCATCAACATGGGTTGGTTAGACGAATAGTAGTTCTTAGCCATGCTACGAGTCACACATATCATTTAAGTTGTAATTATAAAATTTGACTAAGTGACTATGAAATTTTGTGTAAAACTGTGTGTTATGTGTTATTACTTTGTGATATCACGTGTTGCACTTAACCAACAGGGTGGGAAAGGATTTGGACTGAGGCAAGTGGTGGATACTAAGTGATATGGTGGAACTTTTTTAATGAGAATTATAATTTTTGTGGCATAGTTAGAAATTGAAAGTCTTGTTTTGGTCAATTAAGGATTTAACTTTGTACGCCATTGAACTGGGCCTTTCATACAGCCACATGCCTGATGGGACATGCCTAACTTAGTAAGTTATGGAGTCTTGACATTGACTACTCCGGCAGTAGGTTAGGCTCTGTGTTAGAGTGGAGGTGTGTTTCGGTCTTAGTGGCGACTCACATCGCGAGATGGGTCGCCACTTCCCTATCCAACGGTGTGCGATGGACTAATTTCCTCAGTGGGCGTGTCAATGCTTGAGATAAAGTTTCTGAAAGGTTTTGTTATGATTAGTGCTAGGTACACTGATTGTATTATGTGGGTAAAGTCTACAACCTCGCAGAGTGTTAAACAATCTATTCAAATAGCCGCATCCGCGGTCATGGACATGCTCGGGGATTTCACACGAGGGTTAGATTTTCATAAAATATTTGGGATGGGAGCTGTGTGATCTAAGTCATATGGCTATGTGAAATAATTTGATTAGGCTTTGTGTCTTTGTGAAAATAACTGTTAAATTATTACTGTTTATTTGTTTTAAACATGTTTTTAATCTATTATTTGTATTCAATTGCAAATGTTGCTTTATACCAAATAACCACAAAAGCCATTCCTTTGGAATAAGTCATCATCTATAAATTGCATTATGTAGTATGACTTGCGAGTACGGTTGTGTACTCATGCTTGTTATAATCAATCAACAGAAGTGGAGGAGTCTTCGTCTGACTTCGAGGAGGTGTTCAACGAAGGTGCTGATCGTTATGTCTTAATCCCAATCGATTGCTTATGGTGAATTGATGGGATTTCGTTGGAGTTTGTTTTGTTCTGCTGCTTATTTATTTATTGCCAGCGCTGCGAGGCTTAATAAGTGTAAACTCGACCTTAAGGTCAAAACCCTTATTTGTTATTCAAATTAATTGTTTATGCTATTATTCATCTTGTATTGATTGATATTCATCTATTTGATACTGTGTGCACTAGCGTGATTCTGGACTAGTGCAGAATATACAGAGGGTCAAGAATTGCATTTTTGGGCCCCGATAGACAATGAGGAATCCTCAACTCCATCCACATCACCTCATTGCTTCATGGCAACAGGTAATAAGAAGGTAAATGATGATGATGAGCCTTCATATGATGAGTTGATGGATATGCTTGAGGAGCTTAATGAGTATTTAGAAAAGGAGAAATCAAAATTTAAAGTTTTGAAGAAAGATTATGTCTTACTTCAAAATAATTATGATATTTTAAAAGATGAACATGAAAATCTCCTCCAAAATGAGCTCAATAAGTCCAAAGTGGATATAGGCATAACATGTGATTTATTAGATGATATGCCATGTGTAGTTACTAACCCTTGCATTACATCTAAGGTTAGTGTATCCACTTTGTGTGATGATTTGCTTGATATGCCTGGTTGCTCAAAAATATATGCTTCTATTTCCTCTATATCTTGTGATACTAACATTATAGAGGAAAACAAAGAGCTCAAAGCTCAAGTCACAAAATTAAAAAATAACTTGGAAAGAAGTTTCAAAGGGAAGGCTACTCCCGATGATATATTGAGCAAGCAAAGATGCTTGCGAGAAAAGAGTGGAATTTGCTTCATTCCAAAGAAGAAGGAAAATAGTAAGACAAGGTACAATGCAAGATACACAAAGAATATCAAGTGCCTTGGTTGCATTGAGAAGGGACACTTTGTCTCGGTGTGCCCAAACAAGATAAATGACAAGCAATTATCATCAAAGAAGAGTCAAGCCGGTAAGGAGCAAGTAAATAAGACAAAAGGGGGAAGTAAAAGCTCAACTTGCTACAATTGCCGGGAAAAAGAATATTTTAGTAAGGATTATCCCAAAGGTATCTCTCCTAAGTCTATTATCTATAATAATCATTATTTGCTTAGGAAGGCTAAAAATAGCAATGTGTTTGCTAGAATTGTTAGTTCACCAAAGCTTATTGCTAGGGCCATTTTGGTGCTCAAATCTCTTGTGACTAATGTTCAAGGACCCAACCCAGTTTGGGTATTAGAAGGTGCTTAAATGATTAATAGGTACTTGGAGAGGCATTGCAGATTTGGCACACATGAAGAGGTAGATTCCACCATGTGCAAAATTGGATCTAAGCTTAAGAATGATCATTTCATAGCAAGAACGAATGTCATCTCGGTAACAAGTATTTACATTGAAGTATCTAACCATTTTACCTTGTGTAGGTTGTATTTCATGAAAATCTTTTCAAAAGGGTGTTCTTGCTCTTGTTCACAATATTCTTTAGTACAATCTTGACCAAGATGGTTCGTGGCATATTAAGGGGAGTGCTAAGTCATATACTTGTATATCACATCTTTAAGTGTGCCCAAATAAATGAAGTGCCAGTAATATTTTTCAAAATTGAGTCTTTTAGTCAAAGGTCAAAAATTTCATAAATATTAGTAATATTTTGAAAAACTAGTTGTAAAATATATACAAATGCTTTTCAAAGGTTTACAAAAGGTTTTGGCTCAAGAAAATCTATTTTAAGTGAAAAAAAGTTTCTAGCCAAAATTCAAAAATATAGTATCTTGTTTTTGATATAAACTAGATTTTTGTGTAAAATCTATTCTAAAAGAAATTTAAAAACCATCCCAAAATAAATATCCTAGAGTTGGTTATTCTAAACCTTTTTGCTATTTATAAAATTTTCAAAAGGTCAACCTAGTAAAAAAAATATTTGATTTTGAAACTTGTCCAAACTATTAGATGAAAGCTGCTTTCGCAAGTTGAGGAATGAATTAAATATCATGGACTATTAAAGTGTTACTTGAATTCATGCCTCATGCACTTTGTTCCTATTTGGTGTTATTTGAAGCTTTCAAGAAAGATATTTTCAAATATTTTCCTAAAAACCTCTATGTTCATAAAAATTATGTTCTTAGATATTCTTTAGTCTCTTCAATGCATAATGATCCTAAATAACATTTATTTGAATGCAAAACTAAGGATCATTTGCATATTTCTCAATTCCAAGATCTATCCCTGAAGTTCTAGAAAAATCGGAACTGCCGGCGTGTAAGTTGAGGAACTACCGTGTCGGCTGGTAAAGTAATCATGAGAGACTAAGTTGACGGAGTGGTCGAAAACCAACGTGGTCGAAAATGTGGTTGAAAAACGTGATCAAAAATGTTGTAAAAAACGTGGTAAAAAAACGTAGTCGAAAATGTGGTTGAAAACATGGTAAAAATTGTGGTCGAAAACCAACATGGTCGAAGACCAATAGGTCACCGGTACTATCGGCATTGAAAATGCGGTACTACCATTTTGGTTGGTGAAATGCATTAACTGCCTTCGCACGGGGCTTTAACCCTCTATCTTCACTCTCTCCCCGAACGGTTATTCCACACTCTTTCTCTTGCTCTCTCCCCCTCAAACCGCCTTCTTCCCTCTCCGGCCCAAATCTTCTTCTCCGGTCCTCTCCTTTGTACCCCCAAGGTAATCAAACCTTTCTCCTTCACCTCCTCTCTCAAATCCATGTTTTGGCTTGAGGTTTGGTTGTCTCATCTTACCAAGACTTGGAACCCTAGATGAAGGTGCTCTCTCCAAATCTAGCTTTTTGATCCTCAATATCTTCAAGGATTCATCTCCTCTTATCTTCCTTTTTTTCATCTAAGCCTGTAAATCTATCTTCCCTACTTGCAAAATTACTCACATTGTGATTTGCCAAAATTTCTAGGGTTTGTCATAAATCCTAATTTAAAATCAATTTGGTGGCAAATCCTTAACCTGCAAGTAGTTTGAGTGTAGATTAATAAGTATCCATTATGCCATTGCATCAATTTTGTAAATTTTGGGTTGATCCCAAAACCAGTTTTCCCCCTTTTGTCACTAGCGGTCTGACCGGCCATGTCAGTGGTATGATCGCCTGTGACAGAGAAATTAGCCGAAATGGCATTTATGAATCACTTGTTAGTTTATTCCTTGATTCCTTTGATAATTTTTGTAGTCTTTTCTCAGCGACCATGACGCGCAAGCAAACAGTGAGTCGTTCGGATGCTCTTCCCTCTTCATCAAAAGGAAAAGCTCCTACCAAGGATGAATATGAAGAAGAGGTTGAAGAAGAAGAGACAAGTAACAACAGTGACAGCGATGATAACAACTATGAAGAATCAGACCATCATGAGGATAAAGATGAGGATGATGCATTAGATCAAAGTTAATTTGTTGGACTTGATGTGGCAAGTTTGAAGAGTGAAAAATATACCATTCTGAGGCATTTCAATCAATTCAGATTTCCAAAGAATGCTACCTTGAGTATGCTCCACACTCTCTTTCAGCAAGATGTTTATCAGATCATCTATGCCAAGAAGAAGTTTACTAATCATATATTTAAAAAGTAGAGTTACTTGGGACATAATCTGTAATACCCTGAAATCTGTTCGGACGATTAGAAGAATATTCAGGAGAAAGAATTAAATAGGAATCACAATATTCAGTGATCGCAAGAGGGTTTCAGCTAATTCCCGACAACCTGGGCCTTGGGCCACGGCCCATGTGGCCCAAGGGGGGCCGGCCAAGGGGGGTGCTCCCCCCAAACCCTAGCCGCCACCCTCTCCTCCCCGCTTCCTCCCACTTGTGCGCCTCCCCCTTCACCCAAGCCGCCACCCCCCTCTCCCCATTGCTTCTCCCCTACGCCACCACCTCCCCAGCAGCACCACCACCCCAGCAGCACCACCTCCCTCCCCGGTGAAGATCCTTGCTGCGGTTCATTGGAGGAAAGGCGAGGAGACCACCGTTGGAGTGCCGGTCAAGACGAGGTAGCAGATCGGTGTTGTTCAGTGCGGTTACTCATCAGCTTTGGGTAATATCAGTATATTTTTGATCTTATCGCCTCTTGTAAAGTTATAGCCCTCGGTTTTAGCTTTCTTTGGGCACCGACATCACCTGATTTGGACCTACGGTGTAGGAGTTATGGTAGTTTTACCGCGACTGACCAGGAGAGCTGACGAGAATTGACAGATTGTCTTGTCTGGCCATTACGAATTATTTAGAGGCCAAATTAGAAAAGACACCCAAAATTAATATTGTAGAGGATTCATTTATATTTCCAAGTTGATAAAGAACACAATTTTTAGAGTTGGCAATCAAAGTTTATGGAATTTGTACCGCCGCTGTTTCGCTGACTGTCAAATTACAGAGACAGAAATTTTACCTAGATAAAATAATTAGTAGGATGCCGAATCAGGAGACTTGTCCCACTAGACTATTGTAGCTTGTTTTGTCATGATTCTAGAGAGTCCAAGATCACCCCGTTCCGAGTTGCGTAGCAAACGTTATGGTGTTTTTAGTGCTCTGTCCAGAGAACCCGACGTGAAATTGATGTTTTTTTTAACCGGCCTGGCAGGGGTATTATTTTGCCGATTCTGTAAGGCTCGCCAACTAGACTTAGTTGGAGAATTTAATTATATTTCCAGAAAGTCTAAGAACATCTTATTTGGACTCCTGTACCAATAGATATAGATTTTTGAAGTTGACTATCCACCGAGGGGACAGATCGACGTTTAGGAATTTGGTGACGGGATCGAGTTAGATATTTTACGAGTTCATGGTTGTTGTTATACAGTTTGTTTTGGTCCGCTGATGTGTCTTAGCGTGTGTTATAATTTTTATTCAGGTGGTGGACTGGTACCGGGGGCAGCACCTTCTGTACATCCCTCGTTCTCTCGTGGTTAAGGCAAGTATAATGATGAATATAATATATATTATTGAACGAAAATATTTGATATATATTATGAGTACTTGTGTGTTCATGTTTGTGATGATGGCTGTGGATATCGTGAGGATATGTGCACGATCTCAGGATGATGAGTCAATTGGCAATGGCTTTGTTGGTTTGCAAAATCTCGCGTTTTCGGGGTTTGCTTCATCTTTGTCGGACCACGGCGGTCGGCCGGTGGTTTGGGGCGGTCAGACCGCCCATGGGACGGTCGGACCGGCAGTGGTGGCCGGTCGGACCGGCCTGACCTAAAATAGGCTTTTGGAGCTAAGCCAAAAATAGGTGGTGTAGGCAGGTGAGGGGAGTCTCCTGGATGTGGTTTCATCATTTTTGGAGCTCCCAGTCAAAAGTTCTATTGAGTTGAAAATTCCGAAGGTTTGGATTTTCAAGCCGGAATTTTGCTAAGTCCTTTGGGGGCGGTCCGACCGCCGTTGTGGGAGCGGTCCGCCGGGCTCGATATCGGTCGGGACCGCCTTGTGGGGCGGTCAGACCGGCAATGGCTTGGAGGTTTGCCAAGTTCGCATTGATGCATGTTGATTGTGTTTAATGTATGGTTATCAATGCTTTATTGATGTATATTGCATTGCGGAGCTAACGTGGGTCAAGTTGTGAAGAACTTGTTCCCGGAAACGGTTTGTTTGTCTATTGCTGTGCAGGTGGCTTGCGCGTCAACGAGACGTCAACGGTGAGTGGATCGGGACTACGCTTGGAGAGCCGAGGTCCGAACGATCATGGATACGGTGAGGTCGTGTGACTCAAGCATCTTTGCAGATGGGCAAGATGGATCGAGCGGGTGGTTCGGTGCACGGTATTTGGTTGGATCAGCGGTGCGGATATCGGTGCAAGTCTCGGGAGGTTCGATGGGATTCGGACAAGAGAGGCTTGGCCGATGAGAACCGTGATCAACCTCACACGTGGTGAAGCGGCGATTGCTTCAACAGATTAGTGTGTGGGTCCCATGTGTGTGGGTCCCAAAAGTGGAACCCTAGTCCTTTCCTATAAATAGAAGGGGGGAGATGTAAAACCCCCTTGAAGCTTCCATTTGGTTTGCCCCTTCCTTTTTCTAGGGTTAGGGTTTGGAGAGGAAGAGAGGGAGAGATTGTGATTGCTCCTTGGTGAGCTCTTGTCCTCCTTGAGGGAGTGGCTTTGTAAGCATCTTGTGAGATCAATCAATCTTGTGATGCTTGCTTGAGAGATCATTTGTCTTCTCTTTGTGTTCTTCTCTCATTTGGATGAATTTGGTGCTTCCTTGATTCAAGGGTTTATACTTGGTCTCTTGACCCATTTTGTCTTGCTTTGATGTGTGGGAATTCTACTAGAATCATCTAGACCATCAACCCCCACAAGCAAGTCTTGAATCAAATATTTTCATATTTCTAGGGTTTGTGCAGTTCTTTGTTAAATCCTTGAGAGATCGATTCTGCGAAGTGGATCTGAAGGATCGTCGCTTGAAATAGGTCTCCAATATCATTAGGGAAGTGTGCTCGAAATTTGGTCAAGTTTCATTGGTTGAATCAAAAGTTGGATCAAATTTCGTTTTGGATTTGGGTAGGATTTTTCAGTACTGGACTCTACCGGTCCGACCGGTGTTTCAACGGCGGTCCGACCGCCAGATATTCAGCCATCATTCTGCTCACGGGTCGAACGTTGTCCACCGGTCCGACCGCCGCTTAGTTGTCGGCCGATCATTGGTTGAACGTCGGTCAGACCGCCCTTGGTAGCCGGTCAGACCGCCTGTGCCCAGATCAACCCTTTGAGATTAAGTCTCCAATTTTGTGTCGTGTTGTTGTCGGGGTTCGTCGAATTCAGCACAAGGCTTCCGCTGTGTGCTTACTGATCTTCTTAGCTTCCATAGCTAAAGGAGTAAAGTTCGTGTTGAATTTGCTTTAGGCGAGAAAGTTGTGAAAGAGCCTATTCACCCCCCCCCCCTCAGTCGCCTTTCCGGTCCTACAATTGGTATCAGAGCCGGTTAGCTCTTCTCATAGATCTTAACCGGTCTTTGGAGCCATGGCGACTGAGCGATATTCAATCAGGCCACATGTTTTTGATAGAGTTGATTTTGCATATTGGAAGGCCCGAATGGAGGCCTACATCGAGGCTCAAGGGCACGCGATTTGGCTTAAGGTGAAAAACCCTTATGTCGTGCGGTAGATGACAATTTGATCACTCGGATGTGGGGAACAACAAAGCGGGGCTCGAATTTCTTGATTCAAGGCCTTAGTCGATCGGAGTTTGAGCGTGTTGCTCACTTGTTGTCGCGCTCATGAGATCCGCGACTCTTTATGATTATCACGAGGGTCCATCGCGATCAAGGAAGTGAGACAGAACCGACTAAAGAAAGCATACTCCAAGATCGAGCAAAGACACGTGAATCTTTAGATGAGCTGTGGGGAGATTTTCTAAAATTCTTCATGATCTCCGTATTGTTAATCTTGTCTTTCAGAGTCCGAAAATGCACGCCACTCTTGGGTGCTTTGGATGTGAAGGTGCGGGGATGAAGATCATCGCCATCAATGACAACAACATCATGAGTGAGCTTACCATGGATAAGCTTTACTCGAGGTTGAAGACGCATGAGATTGATTTTATCTCGCGCCTCCCACGCATGAGCCGATGGCTTTAGTGGTTGACAACTCTAAGGGTAGATATCTTGATTCTTTTAATGTTAGCTCATCCGGATTCTGCTTTATGCGCTTTGCATTCTTTGAGCGATGAGCAACTTGAGAGACTACACGAGGATGACTTAGCCCTCCTATCCACAAAATTCACGAGCCTACAATAATGTGAGGAGTAGGAGGAGAGGTGGACCTATCACATGCTTTGAATGTGGTGAGCCAAACCACATTCGCTCTAGATGCCCCAAGCTGAAGGGCAAGGAGGAGGAGTCACAAAGGCATCCTCAAGCGAGGGATGCTAAGTCCAAGAAGACAAACTATCGCAAGTTTGTCAGCCGAGTCCTTGAAGCTCTAGAGGATGTGAGCATGGAAGATGTGGACTCTGAGTCGGAGGGCGACAAGAGTGACTCCGTGGCAAGAAGAAGGCACGTGATTTCACCGGCATGTGCTTTATGGCTAAGAACGACCACGACAAATGACTTCTCCAACAGCGAGGATCCTTTTAGTGATCCCGATGAGGTATGCCCTTCACTTCCTGACATGAAAAGGGCTTTAGTGCTTGCTGAACATAAATTGCATAAGCAAGTTAGAGTGATTAAGAAACAGGATACTATGATTGATAATTTGAACCTAGAAGTGGTTAGGCTCAAATCCATTAATCCTGATGATTTCTGTGATTCATGCTCTAACTTGCTTAATGAATTGTCAAGCTTGAATAATGCTCATTCCTCTGTTGAAGAACAATTGAGAATGCTCTTGTTGAACTAGAATCTTTCAAGTCTAGTTCTGTTTGCATGAATGCCATTCCGCTTGATGTGACTGCTTTAGATGCTATTCCATTAAATTGCTCAAACTGTGCTTTGCTAGAAGTGAAACCTGGATAGCTCTTTAAAGAATTGCAAAAATTTGATGCTAGTCACACTTGTTCTCATTGTAAGAATAATCGAATTAAAATGCAAGAGATGGTGAAATGGTTGTTTATTCTAGAATTGCCTCTTGTGAAAATTGCCCTAAGCTTACAATTGAGATTGAAGCTTTAAACAAGACTCTTGAAGAGAAAGCTAAAATTGAAAGATCCATGTCTCTTCTGCTTCCAAGAAAGTTATTGATTCTTCCTCTTGTATGTTGCATCTTTGAAATTGAAGCTGCTATTGGTAAGATACAAGAGGCTTTTAGAGTCAAATTTAAGGAGCAGTTGAATAGGATTGGAGAGTCCTATTGTGTGTCTTGTGAGGCTCACGAAAGTGGAAGTGGATCTTCTTAAGAGCAAACATGTTGAGGCAATCGATTCTAAAAAGTGCTCCAATTGTGGAGTTTTGGCAAAGAGAACGATTACCTCAAAATGACTCTTGAGAGGTTTTCTAGTGGGAAAAAGAAACTCAACTTGATTCTAGACCAATCCAAGGTGAGTGTGAAAAACAGTGGCCTAGGTTTTAAGTCCCTAGAGCTTTCCAAGAATCTCACACCAAAAATTGCTAGAATTATGAAAAGTGGTTTGGTTGAGCAAGAACCTCCTATGACTTCAAAGGTTGTTCTTAAATCTGCAGGTTCTGCTCAATCTCTTTCTAGCAAGAAAGGTGCTTCTGTCTCACCTGTACGGACCCCTCAAAAGGTCAAGTACCATTGCACTTTCTGCAAGAAAGAGGGTCACACGGTTGAGTTTTGCTTTCGGAGAGCAAAAATTGAGAGGAAAGAGAGAGTGAGCAATTTGAGATCCATTAGAGGAGTCTCTTCTTCAGCTGTAGTCTCTAGAGCCAGGCAGCCTATTCAGCGTACCACATATCGGCCTAGGTTCGTAGAGAACTTTGTTGACTCCTTTGGTGGGTCCAGGCAGCAGGTTGGTCTTGGATATCGTGAGGATAGACCACGGGTAGCACCTAGACAGGGGGAGTATCGGTCTTTTGGTAGATCGTTTTGGAGAGGTCCAGGTGGTGCTCATGGGCATTCTTATGATTTTGTGCCTAATCATTTTTCTCGCTTCTTTTGCTATTCCCGGGCCTCGTCCATCTCGAAGATGGACACCGGATCCTTTATCTCAAATCCCAGTACTGAGGCATGGATGTTTTGAGGGAATTTGCTTTTTTTGTTTTCATTGTATCATAATGCATGTTTCAATTCTTTTGTCTTGTATTGCATAATAAAATCTGTGGAGCTTTGATTATTGTCCTTGTATGGCTTGTTTTCATACTCTATACCTTGTCATATCAAGTGATAGTATGCTAGACTTCTTTTATGGCTCTTCGTGTTTAGCTTAGCTTTTGCCTTGCTAGCTTTATATCTGTGAGCAAATTGAATCGAATCATGTCTTGTTGGATCTTGTTACTAGTTTTGCTCTAGTGATCCTTCTATGATTCTTGCCATGTCTAATAGGTTGAATTGAGTCTTGAACTTATTTTGAGATGAAAAATGAGCTTTTTATCTTCTTAAGTCAAGCAAATGAAAAATGAGATTTTCATGCGAAAAACCGATCTCACCAATCCTTTCTCATGAGACGGCTTGCCATTGCACTAGGCATGAACTCAGGGGGAGTTTTGGATGACCTAGACCACTCTTTTAAGCTTATCGCTTGAGATGGTCGCGGCAAGGCTTGAGATCTAGCACAGTAAAAAAAAAATCCTTTTAGGAAAATGCTTAAAATGCTAAGTGCTTGAGTTTTTGCTTCAAAAGAATACTCTTGATGCTCAAAATGCCTCAGTTCTTGTTTTGAGTCTCTTTTTTCTTATAGACATGGCTTGACTCATTATTGGTTGCTTCTAGTGAAACTTTGACATTGAGCAACCTTTCATGATTTTAATTCTGTTAATCTCAGATTGCTGCTATCTGGGTTTTAGCTTTGCAGTACATATTTTTGCCATGATTGAATATAGCGTCTTCTCTTTATATGGCTTGGTATATGTCTTGTACTGTCTACATAGATAATGGTTATGGCTCCTTTTGTTAAATTTCAAAAATAAAGTCATTTCTTCATGCTCGTTCTTGTCCCATGCATCTTGATGAATTCATTGTCAAAGGGGGAGAAGGATTGAAGAAAATCTTTGCTTTGGAGCTTTTGGTTTACAGAAGGTTTCATACATAAAAGAACACACACACACAAATAAAAAATTTGTGAACCTTTTGAAAATTTGTGATCATAGTGAGTTGAGTCTCTGGGTTTTATTGCCTTTTTCTGATTTGAATTGCAATTCAAGAAGACTCACAATGATCAAAGGTCAAATAGAACATATTGTCTTTCATATGGACCTTAGTGAGATTTTTGGCCATCTTCCGAATTTGAATCCTTTTGTGCGTTCATTGCCTTATCTCACTTGCACTATACTATTCGAAGCCGGCTTGGTGGTTCCTAAGCTTTTTCTTGCTTATGGACCAAGTTGTGCCTTTATCGAAAACGGCGATTTTTACTTTTCATTTGAAAACCACATTTTTTGAAATTGCCAATGTGTTCATCAAGGGGGAGATTGTGGATATCGTGAGGATATGTGCACGATCTCAGGATGATGAGTCAATTGGCAATGGCTTTGTTGGTTTGCAAAATCTCGCGTTTTCGGGGTTTGCTTCATCTTTGTCGGACCACTGGTGTCGGACGGTGGTTTAGGCGGTCAGACCGCCCATGGGACGGTCGGACCGGCAGTGGTGGCCGGTCGGACCGGCCTGACCTAAAATAGGCTTTTGGAGCTAAGCCAAAAATAGGTGGTGTAGGCAGGTGAGGGGAGTCTCCTGGATGTGGTTTCATCATTTTTGGAGCTCCCAGTCAAAAGTTCTATTGAGTTGAAAATTCCAGAAGGTTTCGGATTTTCAAGCTGGAATTTTGGCTAAGTCCTTTGGGGCGGTCCGACCGCCGTTGTGGGAGCGGTCCGACCGGCCTGATATCGGTCGGACCGGCCTTGTGGGGCGGTCAGACCGGCAATGGCTTGGAGGTTTGCCAAGTTCGCATTGATGCATGTTGATTGTGTTTAATGTATGGTTATCAATGCTTTATTGATGTATATTGCATTGCGGAGCTAACGTGGGTCAAGTTGTGAAGAACTTGTTCCCGGAAACGGTTTGTTTGTGTATTCTTTGTGCGGTGGCTTGCGAGTCAACGGCGTCAAGCGGTGAGTGGATCGGGACTACGCTTGGAGAGCCGAGGTCGAGCGATCATGGATACCGGTGAGGTCGTGTGACTCAAGCATCTTTGCAGATGGGCAAGATGGATCGAGCGGGTGGTTCGGTGCAATTGGTTGGATCGGCGGTGCGGATATCGGTGCAAGTCTCGGGAGGTTAGATGGGATTCGGACAAGAGAGGCTTGGCTTCGATGAGAACCGCTGATACACGTGGTGAAGCAGGCGATTGCTTCAACAGATTAGTGTGTGGGTCCCATGTGTGTGTGGGTCCCAAAAAGTGGAACCCTAGTCCTTTCCTATAAATAGAAGGGGGGAGATGTAAAACCCCCTTGAAGCTTCCATTTGGTTTGCCCCTTCCTTTTTCTAGGGTTAGGATTTGGAGAGGAAGAGAGGGAGAGATTGTGATTGCTCCTTGGTGAGCTCTTGTCCTCCTTGAGGGAGTGGCTTTGTAAGCATCTTGTGAGATCAATCAATCTTGTGATGCTTGCTTGAGAGATCATTTGTCTCCTCTTTGTGTTCTTCTCTCATTTGGATGAATTTGGTGCTTCCTTGATTCAAGGGTTTATACTTGGTCTCTTGACCCATTTTGTCTTGCTTTGATGTGTGGGAATTCTACTAGAATCATCTAGACCATCAACCCCCACAAGCAAGTCTTGAATCAAAGATTTTCATATTTCTAGGGTTTGTGCACTTCTTTGTTAAATCCTTGAGAGATCGATTCTGAAGTGGATCCGAAGGATCGCCGCTTGAAATAGGTCTCCAATATCATTAGGGAAGTGTGCTCGAAATTTGGTCAAGTTTCATTGGTTGAATCAAAAGTTGGATCAAATTTCGTTTTGGATTTGGGTAGGATTTTTGATCTTGGACTCTACCGGTCCGATCGGGTTTCAACGGCGGTCCGACCGCACCGTATATTCAGACCATCATTGCTCGCGGGTCGAACCGAACATCCACCGTCCGACCGCCGATTAGTTGCCGGTCGACCATTGGTTGAAGCGTCGGTCGACCGCCCTTGGTAGCCGGTCGGACCGCTTTGTGCCAGATCAACCCTTTGAGATTAAGTCTCCACTTTTGTGTCGTGTTGTTGTCGGGGTTCGTCGAATTCAAAGACAAGGCTTCATTGTGTGCTTCTTGATCTTCTTAGCTTCCATAGCTAAAGGAGTAAAGTTCGTGTTGAATTTGCTTTAGGCGAGAAAGTTGTGAAAGCGCCTATTCACCCCCCCCCTCAGTCGCCTTTCCGGTCCTACAATGGCAAAATTGGTATTGTTCATGGTTGCTAGAGATATGAATCACGTGTTATTCATGGTTGTTTGTCTATGGTTATGAGATTTTGGAGTAAGAATAGGTTATGCAAATGCAATATTGTTGTGGATGTATGTTTGTATTATTTTGAGAATTCATACATATGCATTATGTTGGTTTACTGAAGTCTTGGTCATGTGAGGACCAAGCAACTCTTGAGGTCCCCGTCATATTAATGACGGGCTAAAGGTTCCCATGCTTGAAGAGCATGGGCTCAGGTCCCCATACACGTGGATTATAGGCAAAGGTTCCTGTACCAGATGTTACAGGCATGGGTGTGCATCGACGGATGTGCACTTTGCATTACCGGTAAAATGCAAAAGAGAAAGAGAAAGAGAAAGTCCATGTTGAGCATATTGCATAGCATGCATGTGTAAAGTGATTGATATGTGATTTTGTGAAGTATAGTTGATGAGTTACATGCTTGTATGTTGTTGATGGTATTTATTATATTTGCTGAGTCTTTGGACTTACCTTTTGCTTTTGTTGTGCTTTTAGGTACCACTTGCAAGAACGGCATGCATGGGAGGGAGTAGAATTGCTTTGGATGCATTCACTACCACACAATCTTTTAAAGATGATTATCATTTAGGCCGTACCTTAATAATAAGCAAATTGTTTAAGGATTAAATTTGGTTATGCCTGAATGCATTGTGTTATTTGTAATAATGAGAGTGGTAAGTTTTAATTATGCTTGCTTATGCCTTAGCTGAATAGATTATTTATGATGCTTTGATGAACTTTGGATGTTGAGATATTGATAATAATATATGCATCTGTTGGAACCTCCAGTATACTTAGTTATACAAAGGAGGTTCTGCCGAAATTTAGAACCATGCCTTATGTTTATTGGTTATCATGTTTATTTAGTAGCATTCCAGGCCCCCTGATGGGTTGGGGTGTTACATAATCCAGTGTACAATGGTCTTTATCATCTATTTCGGGATGTGAGCTTAGATTCCTTGGTTTCCTTGAGGTGCAACTTTCATGCCAAGGCGATTCACTAGTTTTATGCAACTATCTGTGTCCCCTGACCATGACTATCTCATCTAGATGACAGGACAACAGCAGCTCGGAGCTTCTAGGGATGATTTTCTGAGTGCTTTGAGTTTGGGAGATTCAAGGGGAATCAAAGTACATCTGCAAGAACCTCTCGCTCTTACTCAAGTGAATGAATTCCATGATCAAGGTAATCATTTTGTGTGTGGAAGAGTAAGTGATCTTCTCCCTCTTACTAGCATCATTAACAGGATCATGAGATCATTGTTCTTTCCTAGGAATGGAAATAATGATGAAATACATGAGCATGCTTGGAATGTACTGAAATATATCATGGATGGCACTAGAATTGATGTGATGGATTTGATCATAAGAGAGATTTCCACATCTAAGGGTGATAAGGCAAAGAGTATATACTTTGCTCCTTACATTATGAAGCTTATTCAAAGCAAGATCAACTTTGATAATCCTTGTGACATGGAGCACAAAGAGTATAGACCCAGAGATGCTCCTCCTCATGTGCCTCCTCCACCTCCTCTTCAGCCTCAGGGGCAAGGATTGCCTTCTCATGGACATCCAGGGTAACAGGCTCCTCAGGAGCAAGATCCAGTCATGACAACCCTCCTTCACCTTCAGTCGAGCTTTGATCGCATGGATACCAGGTTTGATCAGATGCATCAAGTTTAGGTTGAGACTAGAGCCATGGTAGAAGGATTGGACGTGAGATTTGATGAAATGGACTCAAAGGTCACACACTTGGATGAGAGATTCACAGAGTTCCAGCAGCAGCAGGTGCCTCTTGTGTATCAGAGGTTTGGACATTGTCGTCATCCTCCTTCGTTCACCCAGCGTGGCGATCATCCATTCACGTCAGAGGCTCCTCCTTTCTAGTTATAGTATCTTTCATATTTAGGTCTATAGACCATGTTTTGTAAGTATAAGCTTATTTTCTCTCATGTAATATCTTGTGTAAGCTTATTAAAACTTGAATGCATTTAGATATATTTTGGACACTTGGATGATTAATGTTAAGCTATGATTTATGTATCATATTGTATCCTTGTCCAATAAATGTTTATTTTTGAATCCTTATTGATGATGCATGCTCATTTAAATCTTGATTATCTTGTGTCATGCTTCCTTGGATCCAACATATAGAGGAAACTCCATCAATATTTCTTAAAATCTTCATATATGCATGAACTTCAATTTGAATCTCTATATGCATATATTTAGGGGGAGTTTTGTCTATATGGCTCTTGCTATGTATTCAATTCAAATATCTCTTGAAATAAATAAAAAATCAGAAATTCTTTTTGGGAAATAGTTAAACTAGTCCAAAATTAGTTGGAGATTTCATGAGTGAGTTTATCTGAATACGTTCCAAATATCATTTCCTTTAGACAATTCAATATAGTCTTATTTCAAGTTGTATTACTCTTTTTGACCATAAAAAGAGGAGTTTGTGATTTATTATGGTTTCCTTCAATTTCTTGTAACCAAATCCCCAAATTAGTCATATGTATCTATTTCATACTCTTTTATGACCAAAATAAAATGAATTCAATTGTCAAGCTCATTGTTTTGCAAAGGCTCTTTATGTATAAGATTTATTTTGTATTTTTGGTGTTTAATGCCAAAAGGAGGAGAATATTTATATTATCAATATTTCCAATTGGATGAGTAATATATTCTCTCTTGTGATTTTATCTTTTCATACATGTCTCATTCATATGCTTAAAAATACATTATATGCATAATGTTTGAATAACATTATATGCAATGCTTGAATTAAATTGTTTAGTAACATGCATGGATATAATTCAATAGCTTAAATTCTTATCTTATGTTAATTTATATCCAAATATTGTTATTAATAAAGGATTTGTTATCAATCACCAAAAAAGGAAAGATTTAAGAATATAGAACCGTGATTATGAGTTAATGGAGTATTTTAGTGATTAATGATAAATCTATTTGTGATACTATGTAACATCCCAATTTTCAGAGCTTTAAAAATCCTTTAAATAGTGGTAGTGAGAGGATTCACCATTTGGATTTATTTGAATATTAATTTAAAAGCTTAATATGGACTTTAAGGACAAACTGATTTAATGTGCTTAATTCCAACATCAACAATGGCCAAACTTATTTTATTTAGATTATATTTGCTTGGATATATTTTATAGAATTTTCTAGAATTTTTCCAAGACCATTTGCTATTTTCTAATTGCTATTTGCATTTTCTGGATTTATTAAAAATAAAAATCTATTTAAATCCCTCGGAACAGTGTTGGGCCGAAGCCCAACACTATTCCAGCCGCGCCACCAGACTCGCCGCTCGACCGCGCCCTCGTCCGTTGGATGCTTGACGCGTGCCCCTCCCCGTTTCGATCGGACGCGCGCGCTCAACCCCGCCTTCCTCCGTTGGATTGCTGCCGCGTGGCCTCGCCCGCTGATCTCGCTCGCTCGCCTCGCCTCATTGCCGCTGCAGTGGGACCGCCACGTGGTCGTCGTCTCGCACCTTTCTTCTTCTCGCGCGCGCGCGCTTCGCGCCATTCTTTGGAGCTTGAAGCTTCGTCCGACAAAACCGATTCGGTTGCTGATTCTTCGTGCCGACCCCACAAATCGTATCTCTATTTATTCCTTATCTTTTCCAAACCGAATCAAACCCCGAATCCCTCTCAATCTCTGAGAATCAAGGACTTCAAAACCCGACCGTTTCGGACCCGAATTGGGGATTTCAATTCCGGCGTTCCCCGGGCCTATAAATACCCCCCTTAGGATCGCCTAGTCCGCCGCAACCCAGAGCCACCACCCTCGTCTCCCCGATCACCCTAGCGCCGCCGCAATCCAAGTTTTAGAGTTTTCGGCCGAGCTTCTTCTTCGGTGAATTGCACCACCGTCATTGTCGCCATTGCTCCACCGACTGCACCACCGTGATCAGCAAGTCCCAGGCCACCTCGTGCGCCCCTCCTCGTCGCCGGAGCACCCTTCCGACAAAACCCGAAGCTCCACCGCCGCTTCTTCCTCGCCGCCGGTCGCCACCGTCGTTGCCAGCTACTGGTAAGGGCACCCCTGAGTGCGCAATAGTACGGGGAACAAACTGGTACCCTCCACCGCCGGCGAGTCGCCGCCGTTCACCGGTGACCATCGGGTCCCAAGCGCCACACTCACCGCCGTAGCCGCATTAGCGCCACCGCAACTGCCGCGTCAGCTTTTGTGACTGCGTGTCGCCCTCGTGTCGCCGTGTCGGCCAAGACACGCAAGACGCGGCCCGACCCACCGGCTTCGGATCCGTGGCTAAGTGAACTTAGTCCACCGTGAGCCTAGTCACCCACATGTCAGAATTATTTTAAATCTATTTATTTTTCCATAAATTCTCGGCTGACGCAAGCATTGCGCAATAATCCGATTTTCCTTTATAAAAATAATTCGGGAAATTCAATAAAATCCAAATTAGGGTTTTATTTGATTTTCAAACTTCCAAAGCCCATATCTTTTGCATCCGAACTCCGATTGATCCCATTCAAATTTGTAAATTTATATAAAATTAAGATATATTTAATTGTGAATTTTATTTGATTTTTGGAGTTTGTTTTGCCTCTATATTTATTTGTTTTTGGTTTCTTTTGTCTCGTTTGCGAGTAGACGTCGATACTTCGGGAAATTTTGCTGAAGAAGGAGCACCTCCTCAAGATCAAGACTAGTACTTTGAGTTATTTCAAGGCAAGTTATACCTTTGATCATATTGAACCCAGTTTTCAAAATACTTTGTTTTAATGTATTGCATTCTATTTCAAGTATTTATTTATTTAAATATTTTTGGGATAGTTATTAATCCAATTTGTTATATCCACATTGTCTATTGTATGCCATGATCTTTTGTCACCCTAGGTGGGTTCATCATTTGTTGGTATTATCGTAGCACCAACGTGGGTTGGTTAGATACGATTAGACTGCTTAGCCATGCCACGAGTCATCATTTCATGTGAGATGCAAATATAAACCTGACTAAGTGATTATGGAACTGTGTGATAAAACTGTGTGTGCTGTGTGCTGTTACTTGTTGATGGCATGAGTTGCACTTAATCAACAGGGTGGAAAAAAACTTTAGACTGAGGCAAGTGGTGGATCTGTGTGAATGGTGGAGCTGTGTGATATAAACTTTGTGATTTGGGAAAAACTGAAAGTCTTGCCTTGGTCAATTAAGGACTTAACTTTGTGCACCATTGAACTGGGTATTACTGTACGACCACATGCCTAGTATGGGCTGGGCCTAACTTAGTAAGTTATGGAGTCTTAACATTGACAACTCAGGTTGTATTTAAACTATGTGATGGGCTGGAGGTGTGATATGTCACATCGCGGGACGGTTCGCTGCATCCCTGTCCAACGATGTGTGTCGTAACCAAACGCTGTGTGTATCGGTTGGACGGTAGGAAAGCACATCGGGAGTGTCATTGTTTGAGATGAAGTCTCTGAAAGGTTTTGTTATGACTAGTGCTAGCTACACTGATTGTATCATGTGGGTAAAGTGTACAACCTCTACAGAGTGTTTAAACCAATCTATTCGAATAGCCGCGTCCTCGGATATGGACATGCTTGGGAATTTCACACGAGGGGTAGATTTTCATGAAACATTTGGGAAGGGTCAGCTGTGTGAGACAACTTATACAGCTGTGTGAATAACTTATTTAGACTGTGTGTCCTTTGTGAAACCAATTGTGAAATTAATATTCTTTAATTGTTTCAATTATGTTTTCAATCTATTATTTGTATTCAATTGCAAATGTTGCATTTCCGCAAAATAACCACCAAAGCCATTCCTTTGGAATAAGCCATCATGTATAAATGCATTCTGTGGTATGACTTGCGAGTACGGTGTGTACTCACTCTTGCTAAACAAATCAACAGAAGTGGAGGAGTCGTCGCCTGCTTTTGTAAAAGAGTTCTACGAAGGTTGATCGTTAGGGTCTTGATCCCAGTCAGTTGCCTGTGGTAAATTGATGGGAGTCCACTGGAGTTTATTTCGTTTCCGCTGTAGTTTATTCTTTATTATCAGCCTTGCATGGCTTAATAAATGTAAAACTCGACCGTAAGGTCCCAACAGTTATTTGTTATTCAAAGTACTCGTTTATTCTTATGTTCATTGTATGGATGTGATATTTCATCGATGTTAACACTGTGTGTACTAGCGTGATCCTGGACTAGTGCAGAATACACAGAGGGTCCATATTTGCATATTTGGGTCCCGACAGACTAGCACTTTCATTGATATACATATCGTGTAGTCTTATTTGGATGAAAATGTGAAATCAAAGAGGTATGCATTTGACATCGTATTACTATATATTGTTGTATTCCTTAGATCCAAAATATAGTTTGAACTCCACTAAAAGTATAACTTGAATATGTGCATATGTTTTTATTACACATTGGTATATGCACACATTGAGGGGGAGTTCACTCTATGTTTTGTGGTTTTATTAGTATTGATTCATATTATTTAATCCACATATATTAAAGATCTCTACTTTGAAACATATCAAATAAGTACATAAAACTTGTGTAGTTCATATATACTCATATGACTCTATATTCAATTATTTGCAATTGTGATGGTTGATCGACATTAAGTCAAAGTTCAAGAAGAAAATGCATCATGTGTTGATGCACCCCAAGATCCCGAAGAAGAGATAACCATGAGTTGATCATCAAGTCAAGAGAAAACCATCATGTGTTGATGGAAGTCAAGTGAAGGATGCATCGTGGGTTGATGCATATCAAGTCAAGGACCCAAACTTGAAGAAAAGATGTGCGTCATCAAGCTTCAAGAGGATGCTCAAGGTAAAGGTATGACTAGCTAGGGTTAAGGATGTGTTTATAGTCTTTTACCGGTCTTGCTGTTTGGTTAGAGACCGGATTGCTAGTATATGTTGTTAATACTATTAAGAAGGGTCTTGACTAGTAGCTTGAGTTTGCCATGTGTTGATAGCTTGTCTTGCTTGCTCTAGCTCTCGTTAGCGTATTGTCAATATTTACAAATGTGTTTTGCAAATAGTTGAGGCTTATGTATAATCCTTGTAGCATATGACTTTAGTTTGCAAATGCGTTTTGCAAATGGTTTAAGTGCATGTATCTTATTCCTTGTGGTGTTGATTCTAAAAGTTGGCAAATGTGTTTTGCAACTTGTTGAGAATCTTGCATTCATCTCTTGTGTGCATCTTGTGTCAATTGGCAAATGTGTTTTGCAAATTGAATTGAAGCAAGGTGTGTAACCTATTTTCAGTCTTGGTGACATGGGTGGTTTGACCACCCATGTCAGTCGGTCTGACCGATTGGATATCGGTCTAAACACCATGTGTTGGCGGTCTGACCTGTCACTGGTCAGCGGTAAAACCGCTTTGTTTTGTGCGGTATGTCTTTTCCAGAGAGATACCTTTTGGAGCATGTTTGCTCACCTAGAAGGCGGTAATCTGGGTTTCATTGGAACTAGCATGTCGAAGCATGCTGACACCTAGTACCAAACTTAGTTGGTGGTATGTCATCTCTAGAGAGGGCCAGTTTTGGACCTCTAAGGGAAGCGGTAGTACCGCCCTATATAAACTGAACTACTGGAGAGTAGAACTACCGTATATACAACGACGATAGTACCGTGTCGCATTTGAACAACTAGTTTTATAGCCGTTGGAGCTAGGGCGTTCTGACCGGCTATTGGTTGGTGGTCTGACCAGTTTTCTCTGGTTTTCTAAAGATTCTCCTCCAACAGCTAGTTTTCTTTGTGTGGGTATAAATACCTCCTTGTGGATAGTTGTGGGAGAGTTGCTGGTGCCATATTCATTCCCTTTAGCAAAGAGGAAGCCCTTTCCTCTCTTTTGTGTATGTATTGCACTTAGTGAGCTTAGAGATCAAACCCTAAGTGCATGTGTTGTATTAGGTAGTGGATTATGTGTCCACTTGATCTTAGACACTTGATTTATTCAAGTGAGCGTCTTCAGCTTATTACTCTTGGTGTTTGCTGACACCTAGACAACTTGGAGGTGTTGCGCGGTGAGCTTCTCAAAGAAGGTTGTGAGAAAACCCAAGCGGTTGTGAGTGATTTGGTGCTCACCATCTTCAGAGTGGAGGAAGAACAACCCTAAGTGGATCAAGGTGTTGGTTCGTGTTGGAGTCGGTCCAAGTAGTTGGACTTACCTCGGAGGTGTTTGGCTTAATTCGTGGAGCCGATCCAATTTTTCTGGGCTTACCTCAACGTGTATTAGGGGAGACCGGCAAGTCTCTGAGCACCATGGTAAAACATTGTTGTGTTATTATGGTTTGACTTCTTGTACTTTACTCTGCAATTTATATTTATAGAATTAAATTACTCACATGTATTTGCTTGTTTGATATCATTATAAATAGTCTTAGAATTATTGGTGCACATAGTAAAGACTAGTTGATTAATATTTTAATTGTGCAAAACCGAATTGTTGTTAACATCCGCATAAAAAATCGGTTTTAGCCAAAAGATTTTTAAAACTGTTTATTCACCCCCCTCTAGTCGGCCTTCTCGATCTTACATTAGCCGAGAGGGCTAACCCTACCCGGATAAGTCTATGAAGGATGTGCCGGTACCACCGTAGTTCCTAGTCCCGCATTGTATGTGCGAAGAACCAGCAAAGATCATCCAGTCCACACACCCGTCGATGTCCGCTCAGGCGTACTACACGTGCAACCACCACCTCGTAAGCGTATCTTGCACACATAAAGATTTCTCACATCATACATTAAATTCCACCACCTAGGATTGTGCATTCACTTAGCAATGTTCAATTCTTGCTATCTCAACTCAGGTTTATAAGTTGTGGAACATACGTTCGTGGAAAATCAAATGCTAAGAAGATGGTACATGAGAGTGAACTTGTGCATTACAACTTCATCTTTCCTGCCAAATGGTCCACATATCTTTATGCAACAAATGTAAGATTTCATCGTATGAGAACACCTTTAAAAATATTCAGCCCTGTCTCGCCAACTCTAGTAGCATGACAAGGCAAGCTTATCACGCCATGGGTGCAGGCATTACTAATGCAACACCAACCCTCCACGTTGCACGACGTGCCTTGAAGAGTTTGCGTGGCAGGTTGGGCCACGCCAAGACTTTGACGTGATAGAATGGTTTGGCCACGCCACGAGTAATGACGTGACCAAAGGGGTCAGAATTGGAAATAAAGTTAAGAAGAGGTTAAGTTTAAAATAATATTAAAAAAGGATTAAATAATAAAAATTTGAAAAAGCGTATTCAAGATTAAAGTGCAAAAAATACAAATGCGTGTAGCATAGCAACTCCTAAGGGAAAAGCTATTATTTCGAGTAGATGCCAAATTGTCTTAACTAGTCCTGTAACCGCAAAATTGCCACAAAGTTGTGCTTTCACAAGGTAGTTTTCCAGTAAAATTGGCTACATGATATTACAATTTCATGGTGTTATCTATGGGACATCTAAATTTTGTGTCTTTTCGAACGACACTACAGAAATGTAACTCTTGCTGTAGAACATTGATGCCATTAAAAAAGAGAGAAAAATTCATAATATACACTGAATAACTACATGATTCACAATATGCCACTCATTGTGAGGCTGACATGTGGGTTCATGACCATATGCTAGTGAGATATCAGTGACATATTATGAAATATAAAGTTATTCAGTGACATCTAGTGAATTGCCCCTTAAAATAATATTTTCGAGCTGAAGAGCAGAGGAAAGGCTAGTGAAAAGTCCATTTTACCATTCTAGTCTCCTTCCTTCTTTCCTATTCCTTCCCCTCCCTTCTTCTCTTCCCTTCTTCCTCCTCTAGCCTGATGGCCGCCGCGCTGTTGTACCATGCTGGGTGGCTGCTAGTTGAGCACCCCATCGTTGCCTCCTTTCACTAGTGCCTAGGCTGCACCTTCGTCTCGCCCCCGTCCTTTGCCACTATCGCTGTCTGCGCCTACCTCACCGCGGTGCTTCTCATCCACCAAAACCACGTCCCGCCGCTCCTGTCCACCACTTTCTACGCCCTCTGGGCCACCTTCGGGCCCACAACGCTGTCCTCCTGGCCATCTTTGCCGCCATGGCCACCGGCTAGGCTCTCTCTGCTGTGGCCACGACTCCCTACTGGACGTGGCCCTTCTGCTTCCTGCACGCCTTCTTCCTTCTTTCCTATTCCATCTCATACCTTCTTCCTCCTCTAGCCCGACGGCCACCGCACTACTGCGCCACGCCTAGTGGCTGCTGGTCGAGCGCCTCCTTTCATTAGTGCCCGGGCTGCACCTTCACTGCTGCAGCTGTCTACGCCTACCTCGCCGCGGTGCTCCTCCTCCACCGCCGCATCTTGTCCCTCTCGTCCTCCACTCCCGTGCCCTCCGTGTCGCCTCCCTGCTCCACATTGCCATCCTCTAAGCCCTCTCCATCGCCATGTCTGCCAGCTGCACGCTCTTTGTTGCGGCCACGTCTACCACCACGGCGTCGTCATCACCATGTGCTACCTCTGGCTCGCCATGCGCTAGTCCCTCACTACCGCCTCCTCATCTTCACTAGCGACGCCGCCTCCTTCTCCCCATCCTCACCGCCATGGCGACTGCGGCGGCACAGGCCCACATGTTCCAAAGCATGGCGATCCCATTTTCGGAACTGAGACAGGAAGAGGAGGCGCTAAGGATGCCGGCAACGATGACGACCATGGTTCTATTTATTTCTCTTCCTCCATTCTGTTTGTGAAGAATGAAGGAAAAAAGAAGAGAAGGCCATTAAGGTCAGTTTGAAATGTTTCTCTCTCCTAACTAGTCAAATATATTATTTAATGGCCTTAGTGTCCCACAGCAAAGAGATATATTTTTGTAGTGTCTTTCGGCAAAGACACAGAATTTGGACGTCTCATAGCTAACACTACGAAATTGTAGTGTCTTGTAGCCAATTTTTCCTCGCTTCTTTTTGTTACGAAGCAACTGAATTACAATAGTGGAGTAGTATATGTTCCAGTAATATACCCTACAACTCATGCCACGCCTTCGTATATACATACAGAAATACAAGACACTCGTTAAAGCTCTGTTTGAAACGTGGGAATTTCCCCCAAATTCTATGAGAATTGAATCGTTTCATATAAAATCCCGAAGACATTCCTGTGTTCCAAGGAGACCTAAGGATATCACCATTGGACACAATCCTTTCTAGGGATGGTAATTGTGGCTGATTACCCGCGTGCCCGGGGGTAAATGCCCTAATGGTGCTGGGTATGTGCTGTTTTCTTTGCCCACGGGCATGAAAATGGGGAAAACTCTCTGCTTGTCGGGTAAACGGGCACATGCATGGGTAAGCACCACCCCGTACCCATCTCGCCCGTTTACCCATGCCATATACTGATAGGTGGGCTAACGGTCAACGGTAACACCACTAGTCCATTACCACTGAAACCCTAGGGTTACTCGATTAGTCACTAGATTCCCAGCCGCCACTCGGCCCACTCCGCTAGCCACCAACACAAGCGCCGAAGCCCTAAATCCTCCTCCTCCTCCCGATTCCCAGCCGCCACTCCACCTCATCCTCCTCCCGGGCGGTTGCCTCCCAGGCTTCAACGTCCTCCTCCTGGCTGGCTACCACACCCCCACCCCTGCTCTGCCGCCACTCCGCCTCATCCTCCTCCTGGTCGGTTGCCTCCCAGGCTCCCACGTCCTCCTCCCGGCCGGTTGTCGCCCCCCGCCCCTGCCCTACCGCCGCTCCTCCTCGCGCCGAAGCCCCAAATCCTCCTCCCGATTCTCAACCAGCACTCCGCCTCATCCTCCTCTCGACCGGCTGCCTCCTATGCTCCCACGTCCTCCTCCTGGCCAGCTGCCGCCCACCCTAACCCCCCTGCCATGCCGCCGCTCCTCCTCGCGCCCCCTGAATGTAACCAACTGGAGCGATGATATATAGCATGTAAAGTGTGTGTGAAACATGAACAGCTGGCTAATTATGATATTTGTGAATTTTTAAATTTATTCATTGCACTCTTGGTTTTTGGCCAGGTTTTGCGTCCATTTTTTGCTGAGGAAGAAAGATGAAGTGGAAAAGTATCTCCCTGTGAAAACACAAGTAATACTCAAGTGTGACCTGTCTGCTTGGAAAAAAAACATACTATGAACAAGTCACGGGCAAGGGAAGGGTTGCGCTAGGATATGGTATGTTGTACTACTAATCCTTTTTCCCTGACATAAATTATTTCCGACTGAATAAAATTTGTAATCTTTGATTAGTCCTCAGAGAATAGAATAGTGCATAGCATTACAAACTTATGCTATAATGGCATTGCAAATTTGGATGTATTTTGTGTTGGTGGTATATCTAATATGTAATCTTGCCCTTGTGCATTCTTGCATTTTTCACTATCATTGTGTTTGCTTAAAAATAGGCATTTATTGTTATATATGTGTATGTGCAGGGCTTCAATCAAGGGCTCTGCAAAATCTGTAAATTTTTTTATAGTTACTGGAATCCTCAGATGGACCAGCAAACTGAAGACCGTGCCCGTCACATGGGACAGAAGAATGCAGTGCGCGTGTTTGTTCATGTTAGTGTTGGCTCAATTGAAGAAGAGATCTTGGGCCGTGCAAAACAGAAGATGGGTATTGATGCCAAAGTTATCCAGGCTGGGTTGTTCAACACAACTTCCACTGGTTAGTTTGAATGCTCTAGTTGTCTATGATGTTCTTAACTTCTTAATTCTTATAGCTTTCCATGAGTGCTCCTTTTCCGTGTATATGTTGGAACTCATGAAAATTTTATCATGTTGGAACTACGTGAGTCAACATGGGTCAGGTTCGTGGGTATATGGGCATGCCGAGCGGGCGACAGGTGTGGACGAGGTTTTTCACCCGTCGTCTTTCGTAGATATACTCGTGGCAAAAATCAATATTATAGATATAAATGAACACTATCATTATCCGTCGTACCCAATTACCATCCCTGTTCCTTTCTACCGAGAGGCTGGACCCCTTTCGAGGCCCGTTTGCTACGAGGGAGATGGGAACAGAAGTACTAAAACGGGCTTCTCACCAGGCTTTGCACTTTGTTTCCTCGTACTCGTACTAAATCAGTAGCAGCAGTACTACCAAGTACCAACACCTTTTGTAGAGAGAGAGAGAGAGTACACAAGACAGTACAAGTTGAAGTAGACTTCCAGTACCAGCTACGCGGTACCAGCAGGCGACAAGCATCCCCATCCTGACTGCGCGTGCGGCCTCGCCGGCCAATCTCTTCTCCTATGGGCGGTCGCCGGTCAGTGTCGGTCCCCTCAACCCCCTGTAGTACCGCCTGCGCGGTGGGCTGGAGGACCCCGCGTCTGGGTCACTGACAGGGGTGGGCCCCACCACATGAAGGGGAGAGAAAAAACAATGGGCAGAGGCAGACAAGCAAACACGAACCGTCGTCAGGTGCACGAAAAGCCAAACCTTCCCCCGAACCACCGGGGTAATCACTAAACTAAGAACCCTGATTAAATCCCTAATCCATTGCTGGAATCTCGCAATCAAGCGTCAAAGGCAGGGATCATTTAACCACCACCACCACCACTACTTACAAATCCAGTGATCGGATTGAAGGCTACAGGAGAGAGAAGAAGAGAGGCCAAGGGGGAGCTGCGCGAGGGGGATAGTTTCTTGGTTCGAGCTGCCTGGGCGGGAAGGAGCAATGCCCATCGCCACCAATGGCGATTGAATGATGCGGGGTGAGTGTACTCTACTCTACTCTACTGTATTTATTACCCCTATATTTCTATTTCGCCAGCGAAAAGAGAAGCTTTGGATTCTTGCATTTATGTCTTCCCTCGATGCACTTTGTCCTGCTCCTCTTCACTTCACTTCGGAACTCGAAAGTAATACTACTAGGAGTGGAGTACTTGACTTGTAAGTTGTAACTCGTGAGCTGTGGCCTCCCCCACATGGCGAAAGCTGCAGGTGGTGGCCTTGCAGTGGCAGTGGCCGCCCATGGCCACCACTTCTCCTTTTCTTTTCTTTTCCATTTGCTTTTCAGCTCCTGTTCTTGTGCGGTTGTCTGCCTCTGCTTGCTCTGATCTGCGCCTGCGTTAGTCTGTCTCTCTCTCTCAGAGTGTGAGCTGGGCAACGTGACGCTTCTCGCTTTTCCTAGCTTGTCTGTCCTGGAGATAAAAAGGGCAGAGGAGAGAGAGAGAGCAAAAAAAAGAGAGGGGAAAACAAGAAACTACTGTCGTCTTGTGTTCACGGAGTTCTTGCGATGCGCGGCATTCTCCGTGCGATGGTTTAATTCCAGGTATTAATGCTGGCTACCATTCCCTCCTTTCTCTACCCCCCCTCTTTGTTCTTGAAGCTCTCTGTATTTCCCCCACTTTTTTTTGTTTTCGCTGAATTTTCTTGGAATGCTTTACATATTTACGGAAGTTAGTTAGGTCTAGATTTGGGGCGCGCAAGATGGGATTTTGAGGAGATGGGCAGGTTTCCTACCGGGGATTTAGGTGATTGGCGAGGAGGAATTGGGGCGTCAAGCTGCGATCTTTAGGGATTGTGTGTTTGCGCCTCTTGTTTTTGCCGAAGGATTTTCTTGGGTGGGTTTATCTTCTATTGAGGAGTTGGGAGTAGTCGGTGGCTACTATTTTTGTATTGAGGTATTCTTCTTACTTTTTGGTACCATTTTCTTTACTAATTCTTCTGAAGTTCTGTTGCTATAGGATTGAGGAGGTTGCTGCTAGCTAAGAGGACTTGATTGTATTTCATGGTGATAAAATTCCTCTTCCCAGTGCTTTTGCACTGTTTTCTTGGATGTTCTTGGTTTGGGTTTCTAAAGAGGGCATAATTGGATTTCGTGGTGATAAATTTTGGTCTTGCATAGTTTTTAGCTTTGCATTTTCCTAGGGCATTGCTTGGTTTCTGGGCCCCTACCCAATCCCTGGTTGGTTTTGGCGTTGATACATTTGTTTGTAATTTTTGCCAAAGTTGTGCTAAAGAAAAAAACGAAGTGGTCTTGCAGCACATTTTGGTTTCTAGTCAATACAAAATTGGTTCTTGTGAACTGTGATTATAGTAAGTTTCTCATTTTCTTATTTCGGTAGGGTGTTGTGGTTGTTGCA
This sequence comes from Hsuehochloa calcarea, assembly GCA_036346395.1. Classification (NCBI taxonomy): domain Eukaryota; kingdom Viridiplantae; phylum Streptophyta; class Magnoliopsida; order Poales; family Poaceae; genus Hsuehochloa; species Hsuehochloa calcarea. Next base: position 5,150,197 of record CM070615.1, on the reverse strand, counting down.
TCTTTCACAATCTGTTGGTACCATTCTCGAGTGATAATTTTCTATTTCATGTTGTTTGATTCAGACTAGTAATCTGAAACTTGGCGAATGGTGAGATCTCTCTGCGTTGCTTCTTGTGCCAATGTTGATCGATGAAACCTGCATACGGTGGTAGCCCAGAAAGGAGAACCACTTTGGATCTTCTGAATAGTTGATGGTTATGGACCGCGCGAGTTGGCTCTGGAGGCGTAAGTCGTCAGATAAGAGCCCTGGGGGCAGCGAGTGCTCCGTGTTTGTATCATCGCATTCTGAGCACTGCTCTGATGATCAGGTTTGACACCATGCCTTAATTTTGTATCCTGTAGATCTTTTGACCTCAATAGGGCAGTTTAGTTGCAGTGGCTACATGTTTTAATCATAACCATTTTTACTTCTCAATGAACGTATTCTGATTTTATCATAATTTTGTTAACTGTAGTGTTCTTTTCAGTGGTAGGACAGTCAATTTTCTTAGAAAAGAAGCTTGGAACTTTACATTATAACTTTATAAGTGGAACAAAAGTGTCACTTTAGTCATCTAGAGGCAAGATGTCATTTCCCCTACCTTGCACAGATTTGTGGAACATACAAACTCGTAGTTTGACCTGGTTCTAGTGGGGGAACAAGGGTTTGGATGCTAATGTTCAATGAATGAATTGTCGTTGATGGGAAATATTGTGATAGAGAAAGACCAACGGATCTCTACCTATCGACTATCATGCTAATAACTGTAGTTCCAATTGTGTAAGATTTGTGATGTTGAGCTTGAGATATGGCAGGTGAAGCTCTATGTCAATTGATTAGAGGATTGTAACACTTTCTGAATGTTTCCTAATATTGGTAGTTCCCTTTGTCATGCAACGTATAAAGAAGTAACTGCAGACAGGCAAGAATAGGTTAGGGAGGTACCAGTGGATGCTTTTAAGATGTTCTTTTTTCATAAACTTTGAGGTTTATCTCCCAAGTCAGTTCATTAATTTTGGAGTTATGTAAACTTGATTAGTTGATTTGCTACTTTGACCCTATGGTGGTTGGTTGATAGATGATACTCCATCTGTTCTTTTTTACTTACGTTTTTGACAAAAACTTTTTACGGTCTTCAAGATACGACTTTGACTATTATTTTTTTTATAACTTTATATTAAGATGTACTAATAAAATATGGTATTATGAAAGTATTTTTAATGATAGATCTAATGATACGATTCTCATATAGCCAATCTAGATAATTTTAAACCTACTAACAGTCAAACTTTAGAAAGTTTTAAAATTTGACGATACAAATTCTAGGATGTCAAGTAAAAAAGAAAAGGGTGAGTACTTGCTGAGTCAAGTCCCAACTAGAGGTGGCCAAATGGTTGTCCCAGCACGACACGACACAGGCTCATTTAGGCACGACCCACTTGGCCTAGCATATTAAATGGGCCATGTCGTGCTGACCCAGACACATTTAGCTCGACGGGTCAGGTTAGGCCCGTTTAGCCCATCTCGGTCCGAAAATTATTAAAAATTGAAATAATTCGAGAAAAATGTATATAATAAAAACATGAGTTTTTAAAATTCTTTTTGTATTTTTAAAGCACCCCAACGGTTAAAAAATTGAAAAATTCGACCGTTACCGTGCCTAATGGGCCAACCATTGCCTAATCAGGTCTAAACGGGCCAGGTCGTGCTGTGCGTGGCATGGTTATTAAGGTGGTAAGGCGAGGCGAGGCGACCCACCCCCGTCACACCTTTTAAGCGGTAAGGCGTGAGGCGAGGCGACGCCTTACTCTCGTCCTAAGGCGCTAAGGCAGTGAATAAAATGAGTATTTCACAAACAACACAAGTACCTTGTTGTTGCCAATTCTTGAGCTCATGTAGAACCCATCCCCCCTTTCCAATTGCTCTTCTCCCATGTAGTATCCATCCCCCTTGCAAGTTTCAACATATAGATTGTTATAAATGTAATAGATACAAATTGTGTTCCAATTAATTGAGTAAATACGGATTGAGTGACATACCTTGTTGGCAATCTCTCCTCTCTTCAATTCTCCCAAGCAACAAGTCACATGAATAATGAACAACAATGCCACATAAGTCCACAATAACAATTAAGTGAATCTGAGAATTAAATATGAGCAACATAACAAATTAACAAGCTCGACATAAGTCCACACAAATAACATAGGTGATAAGTCCACAAGCTTAGAGTAGTCTAATGACATAATAGTAGTCTACAACACAAAAGCCGCCGACTCCGCACTTCGCCGAATCGCCAGACGCCAGTGGCAGCGCATAAAGCCGTTCGTCGACTTTGCTACGCTCAGTCGCTCACGCATTCACGCGACGCCACCAAAGCGCAAGCTCCTCCGCCGATGCTCAAGCCTCGCTCCCTTCTCGGCTTCTCCCTTCTTCCCGCATCGCCTCCCGACGGTGACCCGGGCGACTCGGCTTCCCCTCCTGCTCCCTTCTTCTCGCTGGCCTCCCCTCCCTTCTCCCGCATCGCCGTCGGGCGGGAGGAGGAGGGAGGAGGAGGTGGAGGTGGAGGTGGAGACCGGGGAGGGAGGGGGAGCCGGGGAGGGGGAGGAGGAGGAGGTGGAGGCCGGGATGGAGCAAACCTGGAGCGTCAGAGGAAGGTGGCGCAGTAGATGGTCGCCGGTGCGCCGCTTCAGGGATGGAGGCCGCGATGGCGATGGAGGCGGCGCTAGGTCTTCGGTCGTTCGGCTTCACGCACGCGGCAACAGGTTTTATGCAACGCTTGTCCCTCATCCCGTGACTCCCGTCTCTTTTATCTCCACCCCTTCTTATGGCGGCCGCCTTGGAGATTCCCGACGCCTTGGAGACGCCATAGCGACGCCTTGGCCTTGAGGTGGATGCCTTAGGCATTGATGGCAAGGCGGCGGCGAGCTACGCCAACCGCCTAAGCGTCGCTTGCCTTGATATCCATGGTGCTTGGGTTGTGCCGTGCTGGCCCGCTGGGTCGAGGTCACTACCCAAGCATAGCACGGGGGTCGGATGTCGGCCCGTTTAGGTGGTGGGCCGTGCGTGCCTAGGTTGGGATAACAATACCGTGCTTCAGGCTGCCTGGCTAGAACGGCCCATTTGGCCACCTCTAGTCCCAACTTTGTTTTCTAGTGATAAAGAAATTCAATTCATTAGTATCGGCTTTCCAAGTAATATATGAGATGGTTGAGTTTTGATCTTGATATTTATATATTTCACTTTCGAATTTTAATGGGTATTAAGTTCTGCAACAATCCATATTTATGTACTTTATTGCCAACATATTTGTGCTTTCCTTAAAATAAAGGTAAATGATCGGCCTAATGAAATAGGGACTTTAGTAACTAATACTTTCTAACGTAATCTATGTTGAAATATAAGTGAATTGCACGTCTTTCCTCATCAGCTTAAGCTTTCAGGTGAACTGGTTGGTGTATGCAACTCAATATGGTATGAGAGCCGAGAGATCTTGAGTTCAAGACTCGGTTGGCGCAATTAAAAAAATTAATTGCAGTCCACTTCTATTCCACGTCTTAGACCTGAGGGAGGCTATACGTGAGGAGTGTTGAAGTATAAGTGAATTGTACATCTTTTCTCATCAGTTTAAGTTTTTGGATGAATTGGTTGGCTGGAACAAAAGTGGGCTGCAATTAATTTTTTTAATTGCGTCAACCGAGTCTTGAACTCAAGACCTCTTGGCTCTGATACCATATTGAGTTGCATACACCAACCAGTTCACCCGAAAGCTTAAGCTAATGAGAAAAGACGGACAATTCACTTATACTTTAACAATCTGTTGCTGCCTCTGTACAGTATTTGTATATTTCAACAAGTAATTAGCGCAGATGATTTACTCAAAACATTCTAAGTTTGTTTGCTGATGTCAAACCAGGAGGTTCTGAGGCCTGTCTCAAACAATGCTTCACCACATCATAGCCAATCACCTGAAGACTCTTCAAGAATTAGGGATGACGAGACCCAAGAAACTGGAGTCACAAAATCCTTGACTGAAAAGCTAGCATCCGGAATTAATTTAAATTATTCTTTTCCACAGCATGGCCAATCACCGGAACCACACGTGTCCTCAAATGTCAGAGATGAAGATGTCAAAGAAACCGTGAAGAGTTTGAACGAGAAACTTGCTGCTGCTCTTTCGACCATCGGTGCTAAAGAGGACTTGGTGAAGCAGCATGCTAAAGTCACAGAAGAGGCTGTTGCAGGTATCTTACGTCTGTCCTGAAACATTATGATCAATTGTGAATGATTCCATTCATTAATTAGTAATTACTATATTATTCTCGTAGTTAGAGTCTTTAGAAACTTGGCATTTTGAATGATTCCATTCATTAATTTATGAGGTTATTTCGGTTGCTAGAATTGCATTTGTAGAAGTTTCGTGAGAGAAAATTTGTTTCATTTAGCTTTATTCTTCTTCTATGTTGCAGTGTTCTTTGTTAGAGATATATTTGTGTTAGAGTAGGACTCTAGATTTGTTTTGGTTTCCTTATCTGTAACCTTTTACTCGTGTATATATATACCGGCCCATTGGCCTCCTGAATATACAAGTTGCAATTCCAACATAGTATCAGAGTGAGGTTAGGGTTACCTCTTCTCTTCCACGCAACTCGTCGCCACCGCCGGCCTCCTTCCTCTGCCCTAGCCGCCACCGTCGGCCTCCACTGCTGCGCCTCTTTGCTCGGTCTCCTCGGTGCCGGCTGTCGCTCCGTCGCCGATCCGATCTCCCATGAGTCGCAGATCCGCTTAAGACCTCCTCGGGGCTGTCATTGCCGCGCTCCGTCACCGACGTCTCCGCCGATTAGGCTGCCAGCGACGCCGCCTCAGCGCCGCCCGGCCTCGGTCTCCTCGGGCGCGACCTCAACGCAATCCGGCCCGGTTGCCGTCTGCGAGGGCGCGCCCGACACCCCGGTTGCCGTCCTGCGAGGGCGCGGCCGCGCGCCCGATTCTGCGCCGCTCTCGGTCGTTCCGCCCGGGCCGCTGCAAGTGCCGCGCCGCCAGCCAGCGCCCCGATTCTGCCGACTCTCGGTCGTCGCCGCCCGCCGCCGCCACGGTATTGTCGCGCCGCCGCCGCTACTCGGCTCCACCGCCCCATCGCTGACGCCGCCGTCGCCGCCTCGCGTCGGCCTCGAGCAACCGCCGGACGCCGCCCTGCCAGCGCCGCCGTCGCCACCGCCGCCGCCCGCCGACACAAGGGGAACCCTAGTTCCCCGCTTTTTAACCGTCGTCTTGCGCGCTTTGGGCGGTGGGCGGCCGGTCTTTAAAGACCGTGGCGCAAAAAAACGCCGTCTAATCGCCGCGCCGTCCAGCGCCGCCTATTAGACTACGTTACCTTGGTCGCCGCGCCGTCCAGCGCCGCCTACCAATGGGCACCGTTTCCCTCCCTCGCTACCCGGTGATCTTCAACGGTGTTAACTACACTGACTTCGTATCTCACATGCGCATTCACATGCGTGGTATTCGTCTCTGGGGCGTCCTCTCTTGCGATGTCACCTGCCCGCCATGCCCTACTCCTCCAACGGAGCCTACGTCCGTTGCGCTTCCCCCGACAGCTGACAAGGCTGCTATTGAGGCTGCTGGCCTTGCTGATAAGAAAGTTGCCTCTGCCTATCAAGAGGCTCTGGATTTCTACATGGATCGCTTGACTACCTACACTCAGTGGTGCGACGACGACGCTCGGGCTACTGCTGTCTTCATCGCCAGTGTCCAGCCTTAGTTCTCTTCTGAGATTGTGGGATTTTCTTGGTGTTGGATGTGGACTCATGTTAATGACGCTCTGAACCCTCTGGAGATGCCCTCTACATCGATGAGTTCGCCAGAGCACTCTCTTGACGAGGTGATGCTCTGTTGGCGCCTTATGCGCTCGAGTTCTGCGATGCGGCATCAAGCTGGACTCTCTTCGCTTCTTGGTTGTCGTTCTGTTCATCTTTGCTGGTGTCCGTCTTGACACAGGTTTCAGCGTGTCTCGAGTTTCTTACTCGCTTTAGTCTGAGTTCGGCGAGGTGTGCCCGGCTACTTGCACGCCCCCTCGTGTCACTCTTCGGAGGCCCTTACGAGATCGTGCGGAGGAGACTCGTCGAGTGGTCTTTGATGCGATGCCACTCCCTCCGTGCTTGCCGCCGTACACTGCTACCGAGCGCTTCACGCCAAGACATTGCCTCCTCCGTGGTGCCACATGTGGTGGTGGCGCCTCCATCTGGCGGTGGTCGTCCTCATTGCTCCTCTGCGACAAGATCGCCACATTGAGTCCAGTGCTACAAGAAAGCGGCATATTTCACGCCGTTCTTCTCCTATGCTTGCACGGTACTTCTACATCGGCGTCTGCATCACCTACTTCGCGTTTTCTCTCTTTGGCGGGGAGATAGCAAGACTTGACATCGCTTGCCGCTTGAGTTCTTCCTCGGCGGGATCTGCGAGGTTCTGCGGTGACTCTTGAACCTTTGAGAAACCACCTCCTACACGGTCAGGTATATCCCGTGGATCCTAGATTAGGAGCATCCTTCCACATGACTTGATTCTTCCACTCTGTCTTTTGTTACACCTCTTGATTCCCTATCGATTGTACTTACTGCGATGGTACCTCTCTTCTGTCTGCAGTGAGGACCTCTTAGCAACTCATCTTTTCATGTTCCTTACATTGCTCATGTTCCTCGCCTAACCATGCTGACTTCTTTCTCACGGATGATTATTGACCTTGGTTATCGGGTCATTCTCGACTCGACTCTTGTTGTGTTCGGGACCGCCCACGGAGCTCTGGTTGGTTCGGCCTCGGCGCCTTGACTCACGGCGTCTCTGGAAGCTTATTGGTTGCACCTTCCTTCCATTGCCCGTCGCCGTCGGTCTCTCCGTTTGGCTACTCAGTCTCTGGCTCTTTCAGCAGATGGCATCACCGTCTTGGTCATCTGTGGATCTCGTCTGTCATCCTTAGTTCGTCGTGGTCTTCGGGATGCATCTCGGTGGCGTCTCTTTAGATTGTCGGTGTAAGTTAGGCAAGCAGTTGACTTCCTTATCCTCATAGTGAGTCGAGTGTCTCGGCGTCCTTTTGATCTTGTTCATTCGATGTTTGGGGTCCGGCTCCTTCGTTTGAAAGGGGTCATCGATACTATATCATATTTATAGATGATTTCTCTGCCACACTTGGATATATTTTATGTCTTCTCATAGTGAGGTCTTGTCTATCTATAAGCAGTTTGCCGCCATGGTTACTTTACAGTTCTCCACTCCTATTCGTGTTTTTCGTCTTGACTCTCTTTGGCGAGTACCTCTCTTATCACCTCACGCAGTTTCCTTCTTTGGCGAGGCACTCTCGCTCAATTCTCTTGTCACAGTGCTCATGCTCGAATGGTGTTCTTGGCGCAAGCATCGTCACCTTCTTGAATCGGCTCGTGCCACGATGATTGCCGCCTCTATTCCACCTCCTTTTGGGCGAAATTTGTTTCCACTTGCCACCTATCTCGTCAACATCCGACCTTCTTCTACTCTTGAGGCACAATCCACATTGGCGTATCTGTGGTCTCCTCCGACTACTCGCCCAATCTGTTTGGTTGCGTTTGCTCGTTCTCCTCGCCGAGAACGCACCAAGCTGGCCTTTCGATCTGTTGAGTGTGTCTTTTTGGGATCTGATGCGAGCACAAGGGCTATCGGTCTTTGGGATCTGTTGGTCAAGCGGATCACGATTTCTCGGGATGTGACTTTCAGCGAGTCTCGTCCCTTCTACCCACGTCATGTCTCTTCCTCGGCTTCCTCTGTGGAGTCTCTCTTTTTGACTTTTCGGATACACCTATCTCTGTCTTGCCCTCGTCCACCCGTCCCATCGAGTCTCCACATATTTCTCCTGTGGCCTCTCGCCATTATGCGCCGCTTTGCCGTCCCTGCGGCTCCTCGGGCTCCCCGCTACACTCGTCTACACTCGTCGACCTCGTATTGAGGATCTTCGGATGAGCCCTCTTCTCTCTGCGATTCATCATCTTACGATGCTTCATCTTCCCACGATGGGCGTCTTCTCCTCGCACGCTCTCGCGATCGCCCGGTCGATTCGCCCCGCCCGTTTGCCTTCTTTGGCGTAGCTACTCGTGAGTCCGCCTCCCACAGGGATCTTTGTTACTCATCTGAGTGGCGACATGCCATGGCCGAGAGATTCGCCCTCAGCGTCTTGGTACTTGGGATCTTGTTTCTTTTCCATCTCGCTCTCGTCCCATCACATGTAAGTGGGTTTATAAGATTAAGACTCGCTCGATGGCTCTCTTGGCGCTATAGCAGCGTCTTGTTGCTCGTGGCTTCAGCAGGGAGCATGGTCGTGACTCTGACGAGACTTTTGCTCTGTGGCCCACATGACCCTTGTCGCGCTCTTCTTTCGGTGGCGTCATTGCGCCATAGTGCATCTCTCGGCTTGATGTCAAGAATGCCTTTCTTAATGGTGAATTGCATGAGGAGGTCTACATGCATCCACCTTTGGGTATTATGTTCACGAGGGCATGGTGCATGTAAGCTTCGTCGCTCTCTCTATGGCCTTAAGCAAGCCCCTCGTGCTTGGTTTGGCGCTTCTCCTCTGTAGTCACTTCTGCTTTGGTTTTTCAAATGTAGTGATCATGATCCTGCGCTCTTTGTCCACACCGTCTCGTGGTGGACTCTTCTTCTTACGTATGTTGATGATATGATCATTCACAGGAGATGACTACGAGTATATTGCCTTTGTCAAGGCTCGTCTTAGTGGCGTTCCTTATGTCGGATCTTGGTCCTCTTCGTTATTTCCTTGGGATTGAGGTTACATCCACTCCGGATGGCTTCTTTATATCCCAAGAGAAGTATATTCAGGATCTTCTTGATCGCGCCTCTCTCACTGATCAGCGTACTGTTGAGACTCCCATGGAGCTCAATGTTCACCTCCGACCCTCGATGGCGAGCCTCTTTACGATCAGGCTACGCTATCGTCATCTTGTTGGGAGTCTTGTCTACCTTAACATTACTCGTCCGGATATCACTTATCCGATTCACATTACGAGTCGGTTCGTATGCGCTCCCGCTCGGGTCCCTCTGACCACCTTCTTGAGTTCTGCGATACCTTCGTGGGACTATCTCTCGCCGTCTCTTCTTTCCACGCTCCGGCTCGTTCTGACTTGATCTTATTCGGATGCTACTTGGGCGTGATCCCTCGATCGTCGGTCTATCTGCCTTCTTGTGTTTTTGGTGGTTCGCTTATTGCACGGAAGGCGAAGAAGCAGTTGCGAATGTCCCGTCGAGTCACGGAGGTGAGTTGCGAGCTATGGCTCTCTTGTGATGCAGAGATTCCTTAGCTACGGTGGTTACTTGAGGATTTTGGTGTTTACATTACTACAGAGCTCTCTCTTGTCGAGATAAATGCAGTGCTATCGGTATTGCCGTGACCACGTGAAGCATGAGCTCACCAAGCATATTGGTGTTGATGCTTCCTTCATGAGTCTTGTGTGCATGATCGGTGATTGCTCTTGATATGTGCCTTGAGCTTGGATAGCGGATTTCTTCACGAAGGCCTAGACTCGAGCACAGCACGGCTTCTACCTCTCCAAACTCAGTGTTGTTGATCCACCATGAGTTTGAGGGGGGGGGGGGGTGTTAGAGATATATTTGTGTTAGAGTAGGACTCTAGATTTGTTTTGGTTTCCTTATCTGTAACCTTTTACTCGTGTATATATATACCGGCCCATTGACCTCCTGAATATACAAGTTGCAATTCCAACATTCTTAACCTTGCCGTTGATAACCTTGTTGTAGGTTGGGAACAAGCTGAAGCTGAGGTTACTGCCCTCAAGAGGCTACTTGAAGGTGCTTCTCAGAAGAATGTTTCTCTTGAGAATCAAGTCAGACACCTGGACGAGGCCCTCAAGGAATGTGTCAGGCAGCTGCGTCTGGCACGGGAAGAACAAGAGGACAAAATCCATGATGTAGTTACTAAGCAGTCTCAGGAGTTGGAGTCTGAGAACTGCAAGCTCCAAAACCATATCGCTGAGTTGAAGATGCAGCTGGAAGCCACAAAATTGGAAGCCTCCACCATGTCTATACAGCATGATCTACAAGAAAAGCTTCAGGCAATTGAGAAAGAGAACTTGGATCTCAAGGCCAAGCTCCTTGTACAGTCCAAGGACCTGAAGACACTCTCATTGGAAAGAGATTTGAGCAATCAATCAGCAGAGACAGCAAGCAAGCAGCACTTGGAAAGTGTGAAAAAGATTGCGAGGGTTGAGGCAGAATGCCGCATGTTACATCATCTAACTCTCAAAGCAGCATTGGTTAATGATTCTAGGCCTCTGCCAAACAATGTTGGCATGGAATCACTGACTGACAGCCACTCTGACAGTGCGGAGCATATGGTTGCTGTTGATAATGAACTGCGAAATTCTGACTCGTGGGCATCTGCTCTGATTGCTGAGCTTGATCAGTTCAAGAATGGCAAGGCTGGTGCAAGAAATATTGCAAACAGTCCCGTTGAGATTGACTTAATGGATGATTTCCTTGAGATGGAAAGGTTAGCTGCATTGCCTGAATCGGACCACACAAGCTCTACCTTTGATATGGAAACAGATTCCGATAAGGCTGTGCTGAGAAACAACTCTTCTAAAGTTGAAACTGAAGAATTGCGGCATCAGGTGGCAGATTTGCAGGCAAAGGTTGAAAAGATCGAAAGCGAGAAAAGGGAGCTTGAGATGGCCCTGATAGAGGCCAGAAATCAGCTAGACATCTCCTGTGATGCTCTAGTGGCGGCAAAGAATAGGCTGGTTGAAATGCAAATGCAGTTGGACTCAGCAAATGATTCCAAACATGCTGCTTTGGGAGACGTGGAGCGATTGGACTCAGAGAGGAAGGCTTTGGAGTTTCAACTGGAGTCCAAATCTGTACAAGTTGAGGAGCTACTTGTGGTGGTGGCTTCATTGGAAGAAAATGCAGAAAGGAAAGAATTGGAGTCCCAGTTAGAACTGATGTCAGCGGAAGCCACAAAGCTTCATCAGACTCTGGCATATTTGGACGAGGGGATTGAAGCTGAGAGGGCTCTTTCTGTGCAGCACAAAGCAAAAGCAGAGGCTGCATGGAATGCTAAAGAATCATTGGAAGCACAGCTGTGTTCTGCAAACACTGAAGTAGGAAAACTGCAGGACATTGTCAAAGCACTAGAGAATGAGATAGAAAAAGAGAAGGCATTGCATGAAGCACTCACAGCACAATTAGAGGTGAAGATTGAAGTAGCTGTAGATGCTGTTAAAGGATCATTCGAGGCACAGCTGTGTTCAGCAAACTCTGAAGTAGGGAAACTGTGTGGCATTGTCGAAGCACTACAGAATGAGATAGAAAAAGAGAAGGCACTGCATGAACAACTGACTGCACAGTTACAGGTTAAGGTTGAAGAAGAGAGATCTCGCTCTGTTGAGGCTGTTAAGGAATCATTGGAGGCACAGCTGTGTTCAGCAAACACTGAAGTAGGGAAACTGCGTGCCATTGTCAAAGCACTAGAGAATGAGGTAGAAAAAGAGAAAGCACTGCACGAAGAACTGACAGCACAATTAGAGGTGAAGATTGAAGGGAGAAAACTCTTTCTGTGGAGGCTGCCAAAGAATCATTAGAGGCAGAGCTCCAGTTAGCAAACTCAGAAGTTATGAAACTGCGTGGTATGGTGACTGCTCTTGATCATGAGGTAGAAAAGGAGAAGGCATTTTCTGCAGAGCTCCAGATGCAACTAGAAGCTCTAGAGGCCATCAAAAAGGTGTTGGAGTGCGAGGTTGAGTCCACACATCAGGATACCGGAAAGCTCAACGAGAAGGTGCAGTTATTCGAAGCAAAACTCAAGGAACAGATGTCGTCAGCAGCGGAATTCACTGCCAAGGCAGAGGCTGCGCAGTCAGAGAGAATGGCATTGGAGCATCAACTTGAAGCAGCAAAGACGGATGTTGTAAAACTGACAAACAAGGTGTGCTTTCTCCGAGGGGAGATTGTGCAGGAGAGGTTGCTGTCAGAAGAGTACGAACAGAAATGCCGAGAGCTGGAGGCTCAGTTGTCAAGGGACAGTCGAGACGCGAAGCTCTGGCGGCTCGCAAATTCGAACGGAGATCTCAAGGCCAAACAGGTAATTTTCTCTTTGTACTTAATCTGGCAGTGTTTCCTTCTCTCTCCTTTTTGGTTTCCTTGTTTGCTAAGTACTCTGATAATATTTTGATATGAATATTATGTATATTTAAGAGGGTTTAATGGACAATATATATAAGAAGTACAAAGAGTATACCATATACAGATAAGGACTCTTATTCTAAAACTCCCCCCTCAAACTCATAGTGAATCACACATACTAAGTTTAGAGAGAAAATACAAATATTATACCATAGTATGTTGTTTCGTGAAGAAGTGAGCAACCTATAACTCTAAGGGCACAAACTGTAAAGCAGGTACTCCCTCCTGCACCTGTGAGCGAGTGTATGAAGCATCCACACCAATGTGCTTGGTGAGCTCATACTTTACTGGGTCCCGGACAATACTGATAGCATGATAGCACCTGTACTGTCAGACAAAAAAGTCGTATGTCCTATCATAGGTACTCCAAAATCTGCAAATTACTACCGCAGCCAAGTAACCTCTGCTGTCACCGCTGTCATAGCTCTCAAGTCAGTCTCTGCACTCGAACGTGAAACTGCAGTCTGCTTCTTTGTCTTCCAACCAATCATGGAGGAGCTAAGAAAAACACATTAAGCAGAAAGAGAACGACGATCAGAATGATCACTAGCTCAGGTCGCATCGAAGTACGCCTAAAGCTATAGTGATGTGGAGCTAAGGAAAAACAAACGACGAGGGATAGTCCCATGCAAGTAGCGAAGAACACGAAGAAGGTGACTGTAGTATGGATAGCTAAGACGAGCCATAAACGGATTCAAGACATGAACATCATAAGCAATATCAGGACGAGTGCTCACAAGATACACCAAACTCCTAACAAGATGACGATATCGAGTAAGATTCTCAAGAAGATCACCATCAGTGGTATGAAGTTGGAGGGATAGCTCCATGAGAGTCTTAGCAGTGCGAGTGTCAGTCATACCAGATCGGTCAAGAAGATCTCAGAGATACTTCTGCTGGGAGAGGTAATAGCCCTCAGACATGGAAGAGATCTCAATCCTAAGGAAGTACGTAAGAGAACTAAGACCAGTCATCAAAAACTACTCACTGAGATGCTTCTTCACATACATGATGAATGAGGAAGCATCACCGGTGATGAGCATATCATCAACATACAAAGAAGCAGTATCCTACCCCGAGGTGATACATGGACAAAAAGAGTAGGATTGTGGGAATTGATAGTGAAACCGATAGCAGTAATCACTGAGGTAAAATACGCAAACCAGGCACGATGAGCCTGTTTGAGGCCATAAAGAGCACAACGAAGACGACAGACGTTCTCATCAAGAACAGAATTCCCAAGTGGTGGCTACATGTAGACCTCATGCAAAACACTATTAAGAAAAACATTCTTAACATCTAGTTGAGAGATTGACCACCGGCGAACAAAAGCAAGAGTGTGAACAGTGGTCATATGGGCAACAGGGGCAAAAGTCTCATCGTAGTCACGATCGTACTCCTGCTGAAAGCCACAAGCCACAATGCGAATCTTGTAGCGCTCGATGGTGCCATCAGATCAGGTCTTAATCTTATACACCCACTTGCACGTGTTCGGACGAGCATGCACAGGTGTCGGTACAATATCCCAAGTCTCCGTACGTCGAAGAGCATCAAGCTCCTTTGCCATAGCGAGCTACCACTCAGAATGAAGAGCAACCTCATTATAAGAACTAGGCCTAGTGACAGAGAGAGCATGAGCTATCGGAGCAAATCCAAGACGATCAGGAGGTCGAAGGGATGTTCGGTTACGAAGGACGTAACGAGGAGCATCATTAGGAGAATCAGATATAGGTGCCGGTAAGATATCAGGAGAGGAGACTGGTGAAGGACGAGGACGCTTGGAATAGTGAATACTAGAGAACTGAGATGGTGGTGCTGCAGGAACAAGAGGCGGTGCTGCAGGAGGCAACACTAGAGGCGGAGATACGGAAGGAACCACCGGAGACAAACTAGGAGAAGACTGTGATAGTGGAGAAATGGGTGAAGAGTCAGAAAGAGACAACCATGAAATCAACTCAACGGTGGAAACAGGAGAAGGAGCCGAATCTCGATAGAAGAAATGGCGCGATTCGTCAAAGACAACATCATGTGAAATCCTAATCCGTCGAGCAGAGGATCGTAGCAGTGATAACCCTTATGCTCATAACTATAACTAAGAAACACACACTCAATTAGTGCGCTCACAAGGCTACAGCAGAACAAAACAAGTACAACCAAAAACACGAAGGTGAGTGTACTGGGGGGCTCAAGAGTAGAGACGCTCTATAGGACTGACACCCTTAAGAACAGTGGAAGGCTGCATATTGATGAGATATGCAGCCGTAGAAACAACCTTAGCCCAGAACTGTGGTGGAACGTGAGAGGCAAGGAGAAGAGTGCGGACAGTCTTAATCAGACGACGATGTTTGCGCTCAGCAACTCTATTCTGAGCATGGGCACCAGGGCAAGAAGACGAGTAAAGAGTGCCCTGCTAAGAATGAAACTGCCTAAACGCGACAGAACAGTACTCGCCAACAGAATCACAGCGAAAAATACGGATGAGAGAATCAAACTGAGTACAAACCATCATTGTAAAGCTACGATAGATTGTAAGAAACTGACCATGATTAGATATAGGGAAAATTCATGTAAAACATGAATAATCATCAATGAAGATCACATAAAGTTTATACCCGTCTTTAGAGATAATAAGCACAGGTCCTCATACATCTGAATGAATTAAGTCAAAAGGACAAGAAGACAATGACTCACTAGAATGATATGGATGTTGTAGTTGCTTGCCCAGTTTACAACCCTGATAAAACATGGCAGTGTCAACAGTAACACGTGCAAGAACACCCTAACGAACTAATAAAGAAAGACGGGACCCACACAAATGACCTCAACAGTGATGCCACTGCGCAAAAATACCAGATGTGGTGGCAGTAGTGGCGGTGGAAGTAGACGTAGAGGTGATAGGAGCAACTGAAGTGGACGGAAGGTGGAGGCGATCAAGGATGTAGAGACCCTGACGATCCCTACGGCACCGGCCAATCCTAAGTACCATCCCTTGTCTGTTGATCCTGGATGAAACAGGTGTGAGAGTCAAAACCAACCCTACAGCTAAGATCAGTGAGCTAACCCATCGAGTGAAGTTGCATGGTAAACTGGGGAACATGGGAAACATTTGGAACAGAAAAGTCAGTGGACAAAAGAGTGTTCTAACAGCTGACAAACAGAGGAGTATCGTTAGCTGTCCGAACAGAGATAGGAAAAACAGGAGGTCCTACTGAAGTGAGAGATGTGGAGTCCGATGTTATGTGGAAAGAGGTACCATAATCCTGAACACAAGAAGTACCTGGAGGAGACGTCTGAGTTAGATTGGCAGAACTTGCTGAGCTGTGAGAGAGTTGAAGTAGAGCCTGGCAGAACTGCTGAACAGAGTCACCTCGCTGAGAAGGTCCTGACGTGCTGGTCTGTCCTCCTAGCGAGGAGTTAGGACCTCCCTGCCCCCTGGATCTTCCACCTCCACGCGCCTTGTTCTGCTTTTTTCGCACCACACAATGCTGGTAGTCGTGCCCGAAGTTCTTACAATAATTGTACTAAACCCCATTTGGTGCAAAAAGAGGAGCAAAATAGACACCTGAGGGACTATAGTCGAAGCAGAAGGGGTAGCAAGCACAGTTGGAACAAACTGTGCTGCTAACCACGGCGAAGCTCCTCAACACGAAGCTCCTCAACACGAAGTGTCGAAAGAGCCTCGGTGACCGCCGGTCGTGGTGAACGGCTCAGCGGTTAAGCTCTGACAGGTTCAAACTCTGGGCGAAGATGGCAGACGAAGTCGTAAAAGCGAAGGCGAACACGATCTGTCTTCTGCACTTTATAACACTCTTGGCAGAGCGGAGAAGCCAGCTTGTCCAGCTGGCGCTATAGACTAGCCAGGGCTCAGAAGAAGTCCTCGACGGAGGAGTTCTCCTGGCGAAGTGTCTCCAACTCACGTTGAAGCGAAAAGAACTGAGCATCGCTGCTCTGTTGTTATCGCTCACGCAAGTACTCCAGATCTGACGAGTGCCACATAGACCAACAATGTCTGGCTTGATGGAGTCGTCGACGTTGACCACTAGGATGGCTCGAACACGGGTCTCATCAGCACACCAGCGCTCAAAAGCATCTATGGCATACTGAAAAGCCTCATCAGCAGCATCAACAGTAGCAATAGCGTCCTCTGCCTCCTTGGCGGCCTCATCTTCTGCAGGAGGTGCAGAAGTAGGCTGTCTGGGAGAAGGCTGAACCGACAACAGTGGTCAAGGTCGGGCACTAGTAACATGCCCTTAGAGGCGGAGACTATCGAGCGTGATCTCCATGAGTGAATACCACAACCTATACTTCATCCCATAATACACGCACACGCCCACGGGGGAACTTAGGGTCCCCCTACCGAGCAGCGGCGGCTGGGGATAGCGGCGGTGAAGCGGGGAGCGTAGAGCAGAATCGGCGGCCCCACCAATCGCTCGGGCGTCGTGTCGGGTAGAAGCGGCGAAGGCGACAACGGCGTTGGTGGTTGAGCGGCAGCCCGATTTGGGTGGCGGCTCGACCGGGCCAGACAGCGTCAGCGGTGGAGACGTCGGGCTCGGGCGACGTCGGGGCAGCGCCAAGCTTGAGCTCGGGCGACATCGGGGCGGCAGTGGTGCGGCGTCGCGTCGAGGAGCGGCGGTGGCGGCGGCCTTTGACGACAACGTGGCAACGGAAGAGTTATGTTAGTGCCCTAGCTCTGATACCACGTTATGAATATTGTGTATATTCAAGAGGGCTCAATGGGCAATATATATAAGGAATACAAGAGGTATGCACACATTTAATCCTAGCTTAACATCTCAAACCCAACACACCATTATGAATTCGCTGTACGCCTGTACCTTAAGCATCGTATCAGATGACAAAGAGATTTCAGCTTAGGATTGCTTGTAAAGCGTACCTAATAACATAAATGCTCAAACTCACTAAATTAGTCAAGATATTGGATCTAATTATGAATCATGGTCATTGTAATAGGAGAAGGAGCTTGCAAATGCAGCTGGGAAGCTTACGGAGTGCCAGAAGACCATCGCTTCCCTCGGGCGTCAGTTGAAATCACTGACAGACCTCGACAATGTGGTGGTGCAGCCTGAAAGGCTGGAGTCCAGGGACATGCCACTGGACTTCAGAAATGGTGGTGCTAACTTTGCGGTCTTTGCAGATGAATTATATGATTTTGACCTGCCCAATGGCAACGGAAGCTGCTTTTCACCGGTCCCGTCGATTCAACCCTCGTCCCCGCCTTCAGAAATGTCAGTGTTTGCAGGGGGCCTGTCGTCGCTTAGTAGTTACAGAAGCAAAAGAAGGAAGTAAGAGCTGATGAACAAACAGATTATCCAGATGCTACTAACAGTTCACGGATGCTCTCATCTGTAGGTAGATCAGTGTACATTTACAGAAACTGATTGTTAGATTCGTGTGCTGAATTCCATTCCAGCAAGCTCAGTTTTTATAGCCTGCTTGATGAGTTCTTAGTTCTTACTGTATCAATGTTGACTGTTTGCTGCAAAAAGTAAACTCTGTATCAGTGTGAGATTTCCATTTCAGGGGATGCTTAGCTGTGCCGTGTGCAGATTCAGTGGTTTATCTATGTTGTGGTAGTTGGTTGGGTACAGGTCCCGAGGACTAAGAGTTGGACACTCGCCCTTGACCGGCAGGCCATGTCGCCGTCAAGACTCAAAGGCCCTATTGAGAGGAGGGAGAAAACTAGAGACTTTTCTTGTTTACTTTTTTGCTTGTCCCATAAAAATACTATCTCATTGTTATATAGACAGAGGATGACTTGACCACATAGAAACTCATCTCTAAATAAGAAATCCTAAAATTACGCAACTAAACGATCATCTACCAAATTACGAGATATGTATGTAGCTAACCAACTAGAGAGATAACCTTTCACTAATGGGATGTGCTACAGTAACCACGTGGAATGTTCACGTGCTGCAGTACCCTCGCCTCACGATATTTGGACCCATGTCCATAACAACTATGGCCATAACAACTTCTCCGCCCTTTGCAAGACAACTCGTCCTTGAGCTGTTAGGTGGTGGCCAAGGACGAAGCCCATCGTGACCCCACATCGAAGACAAGATGTATCGTCGATGCTACATCGGGCATAGGATCAGGGACTTTAGCAGGGAGGTAGTGGTTCTGGCCGATGTTAAGGAAGAGGCCAGTGCCATGAGGAACCGATGAGGGGGCGAGTGTCGCCGTTCCCATCACGGAACACAACTATGGCGGTTGAAACGTGACAACGTTGTTGTCCCCCACCTGACCGCCGTCATGCTCCACCGTGTTGTTGGCATAGTTTTGGTCAGTGATAGAACAGACGCTGTGATGGCACCGGCAGCGTGACAGCAAGTTGTTGCAGCGTTGTGGCCACCTTCAGATGTGACACCAGAAGGGGCGACGACAAGACCAACAGTGGTGTTGGTTTTGGAGCTGGAGGTGATGATGGTGGTGGTGGTGATGCTAGCACCGGTGGTAGCGCTGGTTGCTCGACCTGCGCACCCTTGATGTTGGTTATTGTCGCACAAACAACCTTCACTTTGGTTGGCTCACCGAACATCACATTCTCCAAGCGTGCAAGCCACACGTTGTGGTTGTCAAGACAGTTGTTCATGGTGACCAATTGTACCAAGATGTAATCCATCTTGGTGCTGATCTGGGCTACTCATCTTCCTAGTAGACTATATAAAGGGGGACCCCCAGCCATTGCACTACAGTTTTATAGAAGAGCAATAAAGAGAAGACAAAGTCCCCTCATATCTCTGTGTTCAATCTATATTATGTTCTTGTGTTCTTACATTGTTCTTATGATTCTGAGTTTCGTCTACGAGGTAATCACTCGGACTGAACTCACCAGCGACGGTTCCTCAACACGTTATCAACACGATCGACTCTCCTCGGATTGAAAGGTAACCGTCGAAGAATGACACTCGTAGATCGAATTATTTTTCTAGATCGCTTTCAATTCTGTGATTATTGTTTTTAATTGTTTTATCCTACGATGCAAATCCGCTCTAATCTACCACGAGCCGACTTGAAGTCGTCGGCACAATGCCGATCAGTAGATTGCATGAAAGAGTAGATGATGATTGCACTGTGGATTGCAAATACATTCTAATCTACCATGAGCTGACTTCAAGTCGTCGCCAAGCCGATCGGTACTCGTATGAATAGTAGTACTCGAATAAACAGTGGTACTCCGATGAACAAATCAATTTTTTTCACCGATGGCTCCGGACGGCTTGGGGCGCCGCGCGGCGACACGAGCCGTATCTCCACCACCCGATGCCACCCCCCACGGGCTTCCCGCGATCGCCCGGCACGCAACCGGGATCCACCACCTGGAGCCGCCATCGGCCACGAAGAAACAACGCCGCACCCCCGCCATGCACCGCCAGCCTTGCCACACGACCACGGCACTGCCCGAAGCAAAAAGAGAAAAAAGGGGGAGAAGGGCAAAGCGTGGCCCGAAGTCGTGCGCCCGCCGAACCGCTCGAACGTGGCCACGCCCCGTGCCTACTCGCCGCGCGCGCTTGAAGCCTTCGTCTCGCCGAGCACGCTGCTCCACACGTCCCGAAGATGCGCCACCAGCGGCACGAGGCGAAGCACACGGCCGGCGGCAACCGCCCCAACCTCTTGCCCACGCCCACACACGCCGGCCGGATCTCGCATAGATGCACGCTACCCGGTCGTGTGTCGCCCCCGCATGGGCGCCGCCACCGTGGCCGCCGCTGACCCCCCCTCGTCGGCTCGCTGCGATCAGCTGCCACGACTCCCTTTCCGCACGGGCCTGCGCGTGTGTAGCCACCGCCGCCCCTTGAACAGAAGGGCTGGGAAACCCTATTGGTCCCTTTTTGCTCTAGCTTAATTGGGCCGGGCAATATGGGCCAGGGAAAGACTAAGCGGGCTGAGAAGCGGCCTGGTCCAACAGAAGAAGAAAATTCGGGAAAAATAAAAGAAATCCTAAAATGTGCAAAAAGGCCCTAAATTTTTTTGAAAATTATGCGAAAATTTTTCTCAGAACAGAAAATTAGCGGTTTAACCCCTAGAAATTGCAGAATTCACCGAAAATTTATTTTCCAACAGAAAAGGGGCTCATGAATTCAATTTTTAAATAAGTTTTAGCATTTGAAGTATGTTTAACTTTGTTATTATTATTTCTATGCAATTTATGTATCGTATTTACTGTTTTTGATTATTTGTGATTGTTGATATTGCTTTTAATCACTAAAAATAGCAGTAAATTAGGAAAAATCGAGAACATTATGAGATATTTTGTAACCATTTTATGCAAATTACTAGCAGTAATCTTAGAACTCTTTGCATGAATATGCAGATGACTAGCATTACGAACCGGGAGTTCAAAGAGCTGGCCCAGCATGGCCACAATTACCTGACTTGGGCATCAGATGTCGAGATCGTACTTGGAGCCAAGAAGTTTTGTGCTGCTATTGGAGTTGGCACCTTGAAGGATGCCACTCCAACTGCTGAGGAAAATGGTCAAACACTTCATTTCCTCAGACACCATCTCTGCCTAACGCTCAAGAATGAATATATGGCGGAGAAGAACGTACTAGAATTATGGATTGCACTGAAGAAGCGGTTCGAGAAGCTGAAGTACACCATTCTTCCTCTGGCAGAGCAGGGATGGAACCGACTACATTTTTCTGACTACAAGATCGTGGGGGAGCACAATTCTGCATTGCATAGAATTTGTACAAGTCTTTAGCTCTGGGGTAAGGTAACCACGGATGAGCAGAAGATCGATAAAATTCTTTCTACCTTTCACCTAAACGCGGTGCAAGCTACACGCAAGTATCGTCAGGACGGCTACAAGGAGTATGTCGAACGGATTGACGTCATGCAAGTTGCAGAAACTCAAGATGATGTTCTCAGAAAAAACTAGATCTCACAGCAGCCTAGTAGCAATGTTGGCCATGAAGTCAATGCTAGCAGCTACAAGGTAAGGAAGCCTCACTCAAAGGAAAGAGGCAAGAAGGGTAAAGTCATGCGTCGTAAGACCAAGCAGAATGCTCACGCCAAGAAAGGCGGATGAAAGAAGCGCGATGGGAAGCCCTATGGTCAGCAGGACTAGAGTTGCTACAAATGTGGCACTTGGGGACATTGGTCACGTGTTTGCCATGACTCGCAGCACGTGATTGATGCTTTCAAGTCTAAAAATAAGGGCAAATGACAGCATGAGACACACCTCGCCATTGTAGGCATAGAGGATCCACAGTCATGGGTTGCACCCATGGATATGGACAGCCCAGTAGCAGCCCCCATCACACCTTTGGACATCGCAGCGGCAGCAGCTGTAGTTGCCGAAGAAGAGAAGATGGACATAGAACATATTCAGGTAGAAGTTTCTTCATATTTCGCTAATTCGATCTAGTGCGCACATTGCACTTAGATTTATAGTCATTTGCAAATTATGGTTGTGATAGAACATTGAATTTTTGAATAATGGTTGTAAGCTCTAGGAGAGTAAATCATTAAATTCTTATGATGAGTCATGCAAGACTTTTTCCTGTATTAATAATAGCAAGTTATGTTCTGTTTTGGAGTATTTTATTTATGTGTGTGGATTGCTTCCTACCCCATATTAATAAATACTTTATATATCAGAACATGTGTTCCACCCTATGGAGGAAGTGTACTTAGACGATAGTGGCATGACGGATACCATCTTGAGAGAGACAAAATAAATTCAGTCGATCGGCAATAATGCTGGTAGTCTTACGACAATCGTAGACAACGATACTTGTATAATAGGTTCAGGAAGAGCCACAATGATACTCCCGATGTACACAATATTGGTTATTAAAGAAGCCTTGTTGTACCCAGAATCGACTAGAACTCTCTTAAGCTTTAAAGATATTCGCGCTAACGGTCTCCACGTAGAGACTGAAATAGAGTATGGTAAGGAATACCGGCTCATTACAAAGTGTGAAGAAAATTGAAAAGGGGTATTAGAACGACTTACTTCATATGAATCTGGGCTATACTATACTAATATTAAGGCACATGCAGCATATATTATCCTGAAAATCACTTTTAGAAACTCTGAACTTTTTGTCTCTAGCATGATAGATTAGGCCACCCTGATCTTAGTATGATGAGAAATATAATTACTAATTCTCAGGAACATAATATCAATGTAAAGAATTTTTGAATCAGGAAGAATTTGTGTGCCCCGCATGTGTTATCGGGAAACTAATTACTACACCTTCTGTTCTGAAAGTAAAGGATGAAATTCCTGCATTCTGGACCATAACTAGGGAGACATATGCGGTCTTATACAGCCCATGTCAGGGCCATTTAGGTATTTTATGGTGCTTATCAATGCTTCCTCGAAATGGTCACAGATAATTAAAATTAAAAATAATTTTCTTGATCATCATGTGAAGTCCATCAGAATAGACAACGCTGGAGAATTTACTTCAAAGGTATTTGATGATTATTGTATGGCAATGGGAATTACCGTTGAGCATTCCGTACTGCATGTACACACCCAGGATGGACTAGCAGAGGTATTAATTAAAAGATTTAAATTTATTGCCCGATCGCTCTTGCATAATTATAATTTACCAACTACATGTTGAGGACACGTAATCCTACACGCAGCAACTCTCATCAATTTTAGACTGTTGGCATATAACATCCATTCACCTATCCAACTAGCGCAAGGATCAGCACCGAAAATCTCTCATCTACGAAGATTTGGTTGCAATGTTTATGTACCTATACCACCACCGCAGCGAACTGCAATGGGCCTCTCCAAAAGTCTAGGATATACGTTGGTTATGAGACAACATCCATAGACAGTATCTGGAACCCATGATTGGAGACTTGCAAACAGCCCGCTTCGCTAACAACATACTTGATGAGGATAGTTTTCCGTCATTAGAGGGAAATCAACCCCTTGATGAAAAATGTCAGAAATAACATGGCAAACCATGGGAATCCATGCACATGACCTGCGCACTAGCGAAGCAAGTAGAGAAGTCCATAAGATAATTGATTTGCAAGCATTAGCGAATCAACTGCCTGACCACTTTAGTGATTTAAAGAGCGTGACCAAGTCACATGTGTCTGCACACAATGCACCGAAGAGAGTTGAAATACCAAAAAAATTGAAGGTATCTCTAATCACGTCCAGATGCCTCATAATAAAAGGACGAGAACTCCAACCCCTCGAATCTCAAGTAACCGGGAACGCCTGGTGAAAAAGGATAAGAAGGACTTGACACAGTCGATATCTGAAGTTCCCTAGAACCAGAAGGGGGGCCAGTTGACACAGTCCAACCCCTCGAATCTCAAGGAGCCTTCAGGAGACCGCTGCGTCGCCTCGCATTCGGGACCCCTCGTGCCCCGCACCACCTCACGCCCAGCGTCGCGAGCCTCGGGAGCCGCGAACTGCCTCGGGACCCGCCGCCTCCTCGGGAGACGCTCGGGAGCACACGGTCGCCTCGCACCGCGCCGCGCGCTCGGGACCCGCGCCGCCTTAGGAGCCATGCACCTCCTCGGGAGGCGCGCGCCCGCATCCTTAGCGGTACCGCCTCGCGCCCGCCCGCGCCCGCCTCGGGAGACGCTCGCCATCAATTCCTACGGAGCCTCCGCACGCGCGCTTCGCCTCCGGAGGCCCCCGGACCCGTTCGGCCCTAGCATCGACGCCTTCGCCTCGGGAGCCAACCGCGCCGCCTCGGAAGGTATCACAATTTCTTTACATAGGCAGTTAGCTAAAGCAAGAATTCGTTGGTGCTTTTGGATGCCAGCAAGTGCAAAATTTAATAGGTCCTATGCATACTAGTATTTAAGTCAAAACAACTCGCAACAAAGACGCCGAGCGTGGCTCCGAGCCCGGCGCACACTGCCTCACTCCCAGGAGTGTGCGGTGTGTAAACCCACCACAGTGGCAACAAAGACGCCGAGCATGGCTCCGAGCCCCGGCGCACACTGCCTCACTCCCCGGAGTGTGCAGTGCATAAGCCCACCACAGTGGCAACAAAGACGCCGAGCGTGGCTCCGAGCCCCGGCGCACACTGCCTCACTCCCCTGAGTGTGCGTTGCGTAAGCCCACCACAGTGGCAACAAAGACGCCGAGCGTGGCTCTGAGCCCCGGCGCACACTCCCTCACTCCCCGGAGTGTGCGGTGCGTAAGCCCACCACAGTGGTAACAAAGACGCCGAGCGTGGCTCCACCGCGAGGGCCCTGCCCCAGCGGAGAGACACCTCGCATAACGCTGCCAGCGCACAGAACCCTGGTCGCTCTGATGGCCCTACCCCAATGACCAGGGAGTCCCGCCGTGAGGACCCAGACCCAGCGGAGAGACATCTCGCATAAAGCTGCAAACGCGCAGAACCCTGGCTACTCTGGTGGCCCTGCCCCAGTGACCAGGGAGTCTCTCGCCGGGAGGGATCCCCAAGTCATCCATCAACTCTACTGATTTACAGCAATAGAATAATTTGGTCTTGACATCAAGAGTACTCTGTCAGGTCAGGAACACATAATATGCAAATGGGCTCTCCCGGAGCCCAATCTAAAAAGTATGGGTGACGGCGCAGGCTTCGCCTCCCCCTCGCATAATATGCAAATGGGCTCCCCCGGAGCCCAATCTAAAAAATATGGGGGACGGCGCAGGCTTCGCCTCCCCCCTCGCAAAACATACTAATGGGCTCCCCCGGAGCCCAATCTCAAAAATATGGGGGACGGCGCAAGCTTTGCCTCCCCTCGTAAAATATACAAATGGGCTCCCCCGGAGCCCAATCTCAAAAGTATGGGGGACGGCGCAGGCTTCGCCTCCCCCTCGCAAAATATACAAATAGGCTCCCCCGAAGCCCAATCTAAAAAATATAGGGGACGGCGCAGGCTTCGCCTCCCCCTCACAGAATATATGAACACCGCAATAAAAAATATATATAATAAAATAAAAAAGAAAAAGGGAAACGCAAAACCATTCGCCCCCTCCAAGTCACGGCAACAGTGGACAAGGAGCAGTCGAAGGGGGGATGGTACCAGGCCTGCAACGGCCCACAGCGAGAACATCACAAGGTAAGTCAAATACGCCACCTATGGTTCCACTGCAGCTCGTCGCCCGCCTCGAGGCGATCACCTCGGCAGGGCGGCCGCCGATGCTCACCGCCTGCCTCGAAGGCTATGCCTCGGCGTGGCGGCCCCGGGTCGACTTCGCCCTTCTTTGGTTCGCCTTCGCTCGCCGTCTGCCTCAACTTCACCCCCACGGGTTCCGCCGCGGCTCGCCGCTTGCCTCGAGGCTATGCCTCGACGTGGCTTCCCGCGCCGGCGCCGCCCTTCTTGGTTCGCGCCGCCGCGCTTTGCCTCGAAGGCTATGCCTTGGCGTGGCGGCCGCGTCGACCGCCCTTGCCGATTCCGCCGATGCTCACGCGCCGCCTCGAAGGCTATGCCTCGGCTTAGCGGCCTGGTCGACTCGCCCTTCTTGCGGTTCCGTTGCTCGTTATGCGCCTCAACTTCACCCTCGCGGGTTCTGCCGCGGCTCGCCGCCTGCCTCGAAGGCTATGCCTCGGTGTGGCGGCCCGCATCGACTTCGCCCTTCTTTGGTTCCGCCACGCTCGCCGCTGCCTTGAAGGCTATGCCTTGGCGTGGCGGCCCCGCGTCGACCGCCCTTCTTTGGTTCGCCGCCGCTCGCGCCCGCCTCGAAGGCTATGCCTCGGCGTGGCGGCCCGCGTCGACCGCCCTTCTTTGGTTCGCATTGCTCGCCGTCGCCTCGGAGGCTATGCCTCGGCGGGGCCCGCGTCGTCTTCGCCCTCGCGGGCTCCAGCCATAACATGCCACCCGCTTCCAGGACTCGTGCCGATCCCTTCCTGGGTATCCCGACTCTAGAGGGTCCGGTGGCAACGAGGGTGCGTCCGCTCACCCCTCGGGATCACGGGATCCGTCCTCGTAACCTTGGACCAAGCAGACGAGGGAGTTGTCGTAGCCAGGCACCAGGGGGTGCCCCGCACCCTCGGGTCGTCAGGAATACCGTTGTTCCATCAGGGATACTGCACCTGTGTAAACCAAGTCCATACGGATTAGTATGGACAAATGTACCTAAATACCCTCTCTCTCTCTCTCTCTCGGCCGTGAGGGCAAGAAGGTAAATATCCCTTCTTGCCCTCCTATATATTGAGCCCCATGGGCATGTAAAAAACCATGGCCTCTCGTTGACACCAAAAGCAATACACATGCATACTCAAGTTTTGGCTCCTCTCCCTTCGGTCCTCTCTCAAGATAAAAAGGATACTGAGTACCCACTGTCTAGTTTTTCTACTACGACAATTAGACATGGTAACTTAGAAAAGAAGAAACCTGGTTTAGGATTTGTGTCACATGCTCATCATCATGCTCCTAAACAAGATAACTCTCATGTTAGTTTAACCATTGCTCATAACAGAACTTCAAATAAAATCAAGGATAGCACTTCTACTTTGCATACTACTCGCAGACGTGTGTCTCAGTACTGGGTTCCTAAGTCTTGTTTAACTAACCTCAGTATTGAGACACATCGTTCTTCTTTGCCTTGATTTTCAGGATTACTGTGGAAAGAGAAAGGACACGTGGTTCGTCGACTCCGGCTGTTCACGCCACATGACCGGAGACTCAAGATGGTTCACCTCCTTCACGCGGTCGACGGGTGATGATTTCATCACCTTTGGAGATGATAAACAAGGGTGGATTGAAGGAACGGGATCGATCAGGGTGAACGTCAGTTTCATCCTCAAGGACGTCGCCCTTGTGGACAAGCTAAGGTTTAATTTGCTTTCTGTCTCTCAACTTCTTGATGATGGATATGGCACTAGATTTAAGAAAAATGCTTGTCGGGTGCTTGATTCAACTGGTGAGCTTGATTTTGGAATTACTAGAGTTGCTAGGATCTTTGGAGCTGACTTTTCTGAATCTCTTGCTGGTTCTCTCAAATGCTTGATTTCATCTTCTTCTTCTGAGTTCTGGCTTTGGCACCGTTGTTTCGAGCACATTGGTTTTGATCATCTGACGCGAGTTAGTAACCTTGAGCTCATGAGAGGTTTGCCCAAACTCAAAGCCGTCAAAGATGTTGTATGTGCGCCCTGTAGGCATGGCAAGCAAGTTGTCGCCTCACACCTTTCAGTGACTATAGTCATGACTGACGGACCGGGACAGTTGCTTCATATGGATACTGTTGGTCCTGCTAGCGTTCGGTCAGTTGGTGAAAAATGGTACATTCTTGTCATAGTCGATGATTTTTCTAGATACACTTGGGTGTTCTTTCTTACTTCGAAGGATGAAGGTTTTGATCATTATCATGATCTTGTTCTTCGTTTGGCTTCTGAACTTCCGGGTGCCTTGAGAGCGATCCGCAGTGACAATGGCACGGAGTTCAAGAATGCCTCATTTGCTTCTTTTTGTGCTGAGCGTGGAATTGAGTATCAGTTCTCTTCTCCAGACGTCCCTCAACAAAATGGCATTGTGGAAAGGAAGAACATGACCTTAGTCGAGATGGCTAGGACGATGCTAGATGATTATAGCACACCGAGGAGGTTTTGGGCTAAAACTATTTCTACTGCTTGACATATTGCTAATCGTATCTTTGTGAGACCTTCTTTGGGCAAGACTGCTTATGAGCTTCGATTTTGTAGAAAACCCTCTGTCTCGCACTTTCGAGTCTTTGGATCAAAATATTTTATTCTCAAGACAGGAAATCTAGACAAATTTGAGTCAAGAACTTTTGATGGTTTATTTCTGGGTTATCCTGCACATTCGTGGGGTTTTTGGGTTTTCAATGTTGAAACTAACCTTGTTCCGGAGACATGCAATGTCACTTTTGATGAGACTAGCCCTGGAGCTAGATCAGATATTCCAGGTGATACACAGGTGACAGAGAGCATATTCATAGAGGAAGATGATGAAGGACTTGATAATGTTCTTTCACCTGCTGCTGTTGACGCTCCTATTTTCAGCACAAGAACCTGCTGTGACTACTTCGCCTTCAGATGAGGCTCCTGCTGCATCTTCATCATCAGCAGTACCTGCGGAGGTTGAAGAAATATTTTCCTCTCCGGGTGCGCCACTACACATTCAAAGGCAACACCCTCCGGATCAGATAATAAGTAATCTCCATGAGCGAGTCACTCGCTCCAGGTATCATGATCCAAATCTCTACTCCCATTCTGCATTTGTTGCTTCTTTTGAACCTCGCGATATATCACACACTTTATCGGATTCTAGCTGGGTTAATGCCATGCATGAGGAGTTAGAGAATTTTGAGAGGAATAAGGTTTGGAACCTAGTAGAACCTCCTAGTGGCCATAATGTTATAGGAACCCGCACGTCACGAGACTCCCCGAGTCGCGTCCGTCTAGATGCGCCCTTTTGCCGCCGCTGAATCGCCATCGTTCGCCAGATCCATGGTTGCCGGAGCATCGCTGGCGTTTCGCCGCCGTGGACGCCCACCTGTGCTGCCACCTCTGCGCGTGACACGTGGTGCCCGCGTGTCGCTGAGTCAGCAGCCGCGTCAATACCCGCGTGCCACCCCAGCCTAAACCCTAGATCCAAACTTTCGTAAACCCAATCCACCGTGAGCCGTGTGGGTCCCATTGTTAGATTCACTGTTCCATGAACTCGTGAACCCGTAGACCAGTAAGCCTTTTCGTGAACTCGGTCTATAAACCGTGGGTCCCACCAGTCAGTCTCCCAGCCATTTTCCCGGGATTTATTTTAGTTTCAAAATTCCTTCGCTGATGTCATATTCTGGATTTTTCAATAGAATAATAATACGGAAATTCGAGAAATTCCAATTTAGGGTATTTTATTTAGTTTTGATCTTCCAAAGGTCATATCTTCTTCATCCGAACTCTGTTTGAGCCCATTCAAATTTCTAAATTCGTCTAAATTTGAGCTCTATTTACTTGAGATTTTTATTTAATTTTTGGAGTATTTTATTTTATTTTATTTTATTTATTTATTTGTTTCGTTTACGAGTAGACATTGATTCATCGGGGACTTTTGGAGAAGAAGAAGTGCATCAAGATCAAGACCAGTACCTGAACCTATTCCAAGGCAAGTTATACCTTTAATCATATTGAACCCAGTTTTCAAAATACTTTGATTCAATTATTGCATTCTTTTTCAAGTATTTATTTAAATACTTTTGGGTTTAGTTATTAATCCAATTTGTTACATCCACCTTGTCTATTGTTATGCCATGATCTTTTATCACCCTAGGTTGGTTCATTATTAGTTGGTATTATTGTAGCTTCAACGTGGGTTGGTTAAATACGAATAGATTGCTTAGTCATGCTACGAGTCATCATTTCATGTGAGTTGCAAATATAAACTTGACTAAGTGATTATGTAGTTGTGTGATAAAACTGTGTGCGCTATGTGCTATTACTCGTTGATGGCATGTGTTGCACTTAACCAACAGGGTGTGAAAACATTTAGACTGATGCAAGTGGTGGATACTGTGTGATATGGTGGAGTTGTGTGAATGGAAATATTGGTCTGTGTGACATTTAGTTAGAAATTAGAAGTCTTGCATTGGTCAATTAAGGACTTAGCTCTGTTCGCCATTGAATTGAGCCTTCCGTACAACCACATGCCTGGTATGGGATGAGTCTAACTTAGTAAGTTATGGAGTCTTGACATTGACAACTCAGGTTGTAGGTTAGGTTGTGTGATGGGCTGGAGGTGTGATTCTCACATCACGGGAGGGTTCGCCGCTTCCCTGTCCGACGGTGTGTGTCATGCCAAACGTTGTGTATCGATTGGATGGCGGTAAAGCACATCGTGAGTGTCAATGCTTGAGATGAAGTTTCTGAAAGGTTTTGTTATGGTCAATGCTAGCTACACTGATTATATCGTGTGAGTAAAGTGTACAATCTCTGCAGAGGGTTAATCAATCTATTTGAATAGCCACATCCGCAGTCATGGACATGCTCGGGGATTTCACATGAGGGGTAAATTTTCATAAAAGCAATTGGGAAAGGTCAGTTGTGTGAGATAACTTGTGCAACTATGTGAAACAATTTTATTAGACTTTGTGTCCTTTGTGAAAACAAATATTAAACTATTATTGTTTATTTATTTTGAATTATGATTTCAATCTACTATTTGTATTCAATTGCAAATGTTGCATTTCTGCAAAAGAACCACAGAAGTCATTCCTTCGGAATAAGCCATCATCTATAAATTGCATTCTCTAGTATGACTTGTGAGTACGGTTGTGTAACGGTTGTGTACTCATGCTTGCTTCAAACAATCAAAGGTTAAGCGCACCTCAATAAGTTGCAAATCACAGAGCCTAACTCCATCCCCCCAAATACTTCTACTAAACTCTCTCCTTTACCAAAGGAATTTTTTTATTACAATACCATTCTGCCAACTCAGACAAGAAGATCGTTTAAGTCCAAATCACTTAAATCACTTAAGAACCAGCAAAACATTCCAACGCAACACCAGACTCGAACCAATTTCAGCTACCACATAAATCCTAAACTCCAAAAGATCATGAGTTCAAAACTCAAAACATTACATTTAAACGATATCACAGAAGACGATCAAATTCCTTTACTTCTAAAAGAATCAACACTACCCTCATCACCTCATACTCACAATCTTACTAACCTCATCATTACATACTCTTAGCAAGAATCTTTATCGTCAACTCTTTTTATTAAAAAGCCCCTAGGCTCACCAAATAGTCACATACTACTAGTATCATCTCATCCACAAATTAGGAGTAGACCAAAATCTTACAGCCTCACTATAACAACCACTTTATTTTAGAGGGAATCTACTACGCAAAAGATATTACACCAAACCCTTTCATCAAGGACATGCTATCATCCGACGATTTCACAATCATATAGGCATAAGCCACCTATTAAATCATGTCAGTTCAACTCGTAGTGATGCTCAATACTACACCTTAACACATAACAACTGCACCCCAACCATCGTTGTTATCGATTGGCTTCATTATAAAGTCTAGTTACTACCAACTTTTCTTTGCAAATCACATGAAAATTTGCACACGCATATTCAACGGTTCCTCTTCATGTTTAGATTTCAGCCAAATCACTCTAAAATTTCAAGAATCAAAACCTTCCATCGATCAAAAGTCTCAACAACACTACAACCAATTTAATCACGTCATTCCATATAGACGATCTGTCCAGAACTCCTCCCATAAACTCTTGATTCACAGATTTTCAACCCCTTCAACCTTTTTGTGCACCATTTCAACAATTAATCATACTAAGGAATATGTAAATCTAGCAACCATATATGATCATCAAATAGCAAGTTTTACGATAATTTATGGGTTAATATCCTTTAAGGCAACGTTCAAACACATCCTTAACATAACCATCTCCAATGGTTAGCTTGATCCATTGAGATCCATTACTCTATATTATCTAAGAAATTTACCAACTTTCACAATCTTAATGATCAGACGAATTCATCAATATCTCACACTTCTTAGTTACCCTATTGATTTCAATTAGGGTTACCAAAGACATCATTTAAGTTTCTTTATGCATTATGTTGTTGACCCAACTTGATAACTCATACCAATCAGTTAATTTCTATGATGACCACCACTTGTTGCTTAAACATAAAAAGACTTTACCAAAAGGGTTTTGACATTTTCTTTCATAAAAGTGAATCAGTAAACTTCAGTACTCAATTTACTCCAAAATAAATACGTAGGGTTGTACTTCAATACTCACTATCCAACATCAAGCAAACAAATGAGTCATATTTTCCGATAAGAAAGACAGAACTCCAATGAAAAGGTCAATCTTGACAGTTAACCACGTTCACCAGCCACAAGAATAACTCAATAGTTGGGAAAACATTAGTTGTTTTAAGGGACAAATTAAACCAATAAAAACACATTAGTTACTTTGTACCCACTAATTCATGAAAATTCATCAACCAACAACGGGTAATCAGAATATCCGAATGGAAACTCAAGAAAAACAACAAGCTTTCCCAAGGAAACCCATCCCCAACATTCGTAACAAAGTCACTCAGAGTAAACACTTCTCTTTCCCCATATCACAAACGGTAGTACAACCCGACCATACCTATGGCTATAACCACAATCTCTACCTCTCAACATCTATTATCATCACAAGTAACAATCACATAATCAAATCATAAGCATTCATAATCAATTCATATCAGCATTGATCAACGCGACATAACAGAAACGTAAATGCAATACTTTACCCATTCTCATCCTACTGTGCACCAGTGTATCAAATTTTAAGTTGATTAACCACTTGCAAATTTTAATTAACCTATTCACCACGGACCTATAACCCACTCTGATACCAACTGTAACACCCTGTCTATGCGAAAGCCAACATGTTACCTAAAATTTCTACCACGAATCAACGATTTGAACAATTTCTAACACCCTAACAATAAAAAGCAAACTAAGTTCTATTCAAAATGGATTTAGCATAATAAACCAACCATGTGTCTACTCCCTCCCATAAATGTCGTCATCATGGTTCACTTAAAAATAAGAAACACAGCAAGGGTGAGTCCATGACTTAGCAAGTACAAAAGAATACTTTGAACAAAAATAGGCATAATTCATCAAACATACAATAGAACCAAAATATGAGGTAATGGAAATCACATGAATGGATGAATGTGCATGTCCTTCACTTCTACTCATACCGGTATAGCTAGTCAACACCCGTCGGTGTTCACTCATGCCCGCATTATACAAAATGCGGGGATCCAAAGCCCGTTTGAAGAACGTTTCAAAATGGGGATCCAAAGTTGCCCACATTGGAATGGTGGATCTTACATGTCTATGTTGGAATGATGGAACTTCACTACCCACTCACGTGGGTGTAACAAGATCAATACTTGCATGCATGAATGAATTCGATGAACAAAGACATATCATTAACAGAACCATGATAATCAGTTAAGACTATGAGCAAGTACATAACAAACATTGCTCACCATACATTTTTCGAACATGGAAAAGCACATATCATCACAACCATACAAAAGTACTTGCCTTTTTCGCTACGAAGTGCGGGGAGGCAAAGACGATGCCCCTAACTCCGGTACCCCTTCTCCTACACAAGAGAATCACTAATCATAAGAACGCTGTGAAAAGTACACTCTACTCACACCACCTAACACATTTTCGCGAAACGCAAGATTCAAATATTGATTGTACTCAATTTACCCGACAGCCTAACGGAAGCTTTCACGGGATAGCAGTACTAAAATATTCATATCTTTTACTACGAAACTCGGAACGGAGTGATCTTAGACTCTCTGGAATCGTGAAGAAATTATCTACGACAAAATAGTTGCCAAGATTTTCTGATTCGGCCATCCAGTATTCCTAAGGATCACGTCAAGTTTCTGCAGCTACAAACTGACAATCAGGAACTACTGCTGTGGGAGAAAATTCGTATCTTTTGGTTAGCTCAACCAAATATGAAGTTCTCTACCAATATGGAAAGCTTAAAGGATTTCCTACAACTTTTATGTTGGGTGAACTCTCTGATTCGGCCTCTAACTAAATCATATTAGTTACACAAAGTATCTGTTAATCCTCGTCAGCCCTTCTGGACAGACGCAAAGAAACCACCATAACTTCTAGACCGTAACTCCAAATTGAGTGATCTTTATGCCTATAGAAATCTAACAACGAGCACTACAACTTTTGAAGAGACCCTAACTCCTGATTCGGACTTTAACTCTACGCAATCTAACGATCAAACCGAGGGTAGAAATCTGATCTGATTGACGCCGTGGACAGCAACGACGAGGATGCTCCAATGGGACGTTATCTCGCTGGGAAAAATACGGAACCAGTGGGGAGGACGACCTTGGGGGAAGGGCTGCGCCGAGGGAGGAAGAGTAGAGGAGGGGCAGCTGCTGTGGGGAAGGGGGAGGCGCCCAAGTGGGGGAAAGAGGGGGTGGCGGCTAGGGTTTGGGGGGAAAGCACCCCCCTTGGCCGGCCCCCCTTGGGTCACATGGGCTGTGGCCCAAGGCCCAGGTTGCCGAGAATTCGCGAAAACCCCTTCACATCACCAAAAATTATATTTTCTATTTAATTCTTTATCCCGAATATTCTTCTAATCGCCTAGAATAAATTTTGGGGTATTACATGTTCGAATAATTCTTAACACTCTGTAGAGGTTTGACACACAGGAGATAAATAAACTTACAATATCGATCTGACACACTTCCATAGGTCTGTAACTAAGTGATTATCACAAGGCTTTTACAACGCTCTGACTTAACCCAATTATGCCCGCTAAGGTTTCACCACTAAAAGGTTACATCCACCACGTCGGGGCCCCTCTTGCGCCACGTGAATCTACCCGTAAATCTCGAAACCTACATCACACATGGTATAACCAAAATCAAGATATTGCTAGTTAATTCGCTAGGTCTCTCCCATACTGGACATGTGGTTGTACGATAAGGCCTAGATCATTGGCGCACCAGATTAAATCCTTAGGGATTACTCAGGCGAAACCACCTCATCCAAAATGTGATACCTGCGTCCCGTTTACTGCACGATCATTCGCCCGAGTAGGAAAATATTTTTGTTCAACCAGGCCCAATGGCATCTCCGCCATGGCAAAACAAATTTTACAACAGTGGTCTCGCACCATAATTTCATATATTATTAAGTCAAGTTATCATGATTAATCTTGTGATAAGCATGCATAAGTGTAACTACATTTCCCATGTTTGTATTAAAAATATGTCCAACTAAAATCAT
Source organism: Hsuehochloa calcarea (assembly GCA_036346395.1). Classification (NCBI taxonomy): domain Eukaryota; kingdom Viridiplantae; phylum Streptophyta; class Magnoliopsida; order Poales; family Poaceae; genus Hsuehochloa; species Hsuehochloa calcarea. Next base: position 5,115,207 of record CM070615.1, on the reverse strand, counting down.
CCCTTCCTATGGTCCAAAGGATACATGGCATTCATAAGTTTTCAAGGTAGCATAATGTCGATTGGGTAATTAGCTATTCCTGAAACAAAATGATATAAAATTAGTATGCATGTTGATATAAAAACAATATAATTCTACAAAAAAAATGGGTGCAATATGACCAAAGGTTTATGACTTGCCTTCATCAAAGGATGGAGATACTCCTGCAGACTTATCCAAGTCGGCCTCAACAACGACAAAATCTAAATGCGCAAAATGAGATGGATAAATAATAGAAAAACAAATAAAATGCAAAATTATAAAATTAGTACCAATAGAGATATATTGAATTTAAATGAATTTAGAAAAAAATTGACGGAATTGGAGATCGTATGAAGGAGAATGAGCATCCAAAAGTTTTGTCAGGAAAAAATCCTAAAAATTGGAAAGGATGGAATATTCTACGGAACACACTGTTTCGGTTTTTGAACGAATAAACATCAGAATTGACAATTGGATCCCACATGCTAGTGAGAGAGAGAGATGGCAAGAGAGCAAACATTACAGAGGATGGCAAGTGGGGCCAATGTGTCATAGAGAGGAAGAAGAAAGCACATGAGAAAGGAAAACAGAGCAAGGCCTACGGTGGCAAAGGCATGCGGTGGCGCTGGTGAGCGGCGGCGTGGGAGGGCCGACGGTGGGAAAATGGAACTCCGGCGGGGTAAGGGTCCCACGGGGGATGGCGGCGCAATCGGAGCGCTACGACGATGGCGGTAACAACGCACGGTGTGCGACGATGGCGGTGGTGTGGCGGCACGACGAGGTAGGAGGCGCTCGCATGGGCTGGGCGGTGGCATAGGGAGTGGCAGGGCCACTCGGGGAGGCCGGAGGGTGGTCAAGGTGGGGGGACAACAACACCGGTGGTAGCGGCGGTACTCCATGGAAACGGTGCGGTCGAATGGAGGTGAGGATAGGTAGAGGATCTCGGATAGGTAGAGGATCTCCGGGAACACATGGTGACGTGGTCCAATCGGCGAAAAACTCACCAGAGAAAGAGATCAAGCGATGGAGGAGATTTCGTTCTAGAAGAAGAAAACGACAAAATTTGGCAAAGAGAAATTGATTGAGGGGAAATATTCACTAGCACGAGAACACAATGTGACGCACTTAGGACATCAAGATTCTCGCCGGAATGATGGGAACACGAAGCGAAGATCGCGGCCGGCACTCAGGAAGACGACGCTTGCGGTGGCGATAGAGCTTCAGAGATAGAGAGAGTTCGTGGGGAGAGGGAAGGGGTGAAGGTGATGATGATGCTTCCGTTTAAAGGCTTGGGCAAGGATTCATACGACGAGAACGTGAGCGTGATCAACAACGTCGTAAATGGCTCGATTTTGAAAATGCTCGAACGACACAATTGAATGGCGTGGAAACTGTGAATTCATGGTGCGGTGATGGTGGAGATGTAATGACGCGGGCGGCGCGGGGATTGCGGCATTCACGGCGCAATGTGGTCTTGGCCGGCTCGTGCGACTCGGCATGGCGTGGCGTGGGAGCGGCACAGGCAGGGGCGTGGCTCGGGTGTGGCCAGGCGCAGGCAAAGCCGGGTGCAGCCAAGAGTGAACAAAGTCAAGGGGCGTCCAACCACGGCTTGGCCAAGACAGAGGGGCAACGCGGCATGGCACTGGCATGCGCAAGCAGCAGCAACCGGCTCTGGAACAAAACAGAGCAAGACAAGAGAAAAAGAAAGGAAAGAATGAAAGAAGAAAAAGGGAAAAGAAAATGAGTTTCGGTCCAAGAAAAATTGAAATAAAATTATGAGATTTGCATTTCGAAGAGAAATCAAATCTAAATTTGAATTTTGGCTGAGGTTTGAAATTGAGGAGAGGTGAATTCAAATTAAAAATATGCCGAGAAAAGATTTGCTTTTTTGGAATTTGAATTGATATAATCAATATTTCCAATTAAAATCCAAATCTTTTAAATAATTGATCTAAATTAATTTTACCACAAAGGAAAGAAATTTTGGGAAAACGGAAAAGAAATAAGTTAAACAAAACACAAAAGAAATAACAAAAAGATCTTGGAAAAAAATCCAAGAGAAAATCTAGAAAATAACTGAGAACACCAGAAAATCAAAAAAACAAAATTTTGAGTTTAATTGAAGTTTGATTTACTCATGTATAATTGTTTTTATATCTTTTGAAATTTTAAATTAAGCTTTTGACAAAACAAGAAAATTCAAATGGTTATTTTTATTTTAAAATTTTCAAAAATACACACAATTTTCGAATGACGATTTACCTAAATTTTGATATTGAAAAAAATACCTACAAAGTGGCATGCCGAACCCCACCGCTACAAAAGCCCATCCAACCAACTAAACTGCAGCCCTTTCTCTTCGCATCTACTAACACTTGTCTCAGAACTCTACTCGAGGCCATGTCTCGATCGTCTAGTTCAATGATTTACCTAAAAGAGCGGTAACACTAACACTTGTCTCGTAACTCTACTCGAATGTCGAGGCACATGAAGCGTAACGCAGCGAACACGAACTACGGGTCTAAGAAAATGTCATGTACTCCAACACCGAAGAGAACATGGGCGTGTGTTCAACAAGTGTCTGTATTTCTTGGTAAATTTGATTTCCACAAATACTGGTATTTGCATTTTGGGTTTGTTTGTCACTTCTTTTTCACTATTCGGTTTGATTTTTCTGGTGGCGGATGCCAGTACTTTTGGTAGGCGGACTCTGTTGGTGCCGTGGTGGAAAGTGCAGTTGAACATCCACCTGTAGTTCTATATGGTCCAATGGTGAACATGCCACCTGCAGATGAGCTCTTGGACAGGATTCTTAACCACCGGAAGTGGCTCGAGAAACATACGTGTGTGTGTATCCTACTGGTATTGTCTTCAATATGTATAAAGTAGCAGTCATTGTCTGCACAAGGGATGCATATATGAACGATGTTGTATGCTTGTTTATGAATTGTAAGATATCTTTAACTTTTGGCAACTGGATCTGTATGAACGTAACATGATAAGGGACAATTACATTAGAAAATGAGACTTCAATATTGTAATGAAATTAAACTTTGTACCCATGTTCATCTCTACGGAAAAGTCGACAAACCACCACCACATTATGCAGACCGAAATGACAACACAATGTGACGCTACCTTTTTAGACCAAAATGATCACACTCCGCCACACCACCTTTTCATACATGAATGACCGCACTCTATCACGCCACCTTTTAAGACCGAAAACACCGTACACTATCACGCCACACACTGCCACCTTTTCAGGCAAAAATGATAACACGCTACGACGCTACCTTTGCAGACCGAAATGACAACACACTGCTACGCTACCTTTTCAAACCGAAATGACCACACTCTGTCACACCACCTTTTCAGACTGAAAAGATCACACCTTTCACAGCACACACACTGCCATCTTTTTAGACAAAAATGACAACACACTGTGACTCTACCTTCTCAAAAAGAAATGATCACACTCTTCTATGCCACCTTTTTAGACCGAAAAAGATCACACTCTGTCACGTCACACACTACCACCTTTTCAGATAAAATGACAACACATTGCGACGCTACCATTTCAGACTGAAATGACAACACCCTGCCACACTACCATTTTAGACCGAAATGACAACTCTGCTCCCTCCACCCTTATCACTACACCCTGTCTACTTATAACAGGAGGGGGGGAGAGCTGGAGGAGAACACTACACCACCACACCTAACATTTCAACTTGTTTCACTCAACAGAGAGTAAGGAGATGTCGAACCTCTATGTGAAGATGTTGTGAAAGTGCAAGTGGCTTGCCGAGAGGGGTAAATTGTTGTAAGAAATATGTGTCGGTACCATAGGAGTTTCCACACCCGCAATGTGCATGCGAAGAACCGGCGAAGATCATTCAGTCCATACACCCGTAGATCGCCGCCCGAGCATACTACATGTATGGGAATATCCTCGTAAGAGAATCTTACACACACATAGATTTTTCACATATTACATTGCATTTCACATATCGCTAACTTCATGCACGCATAATAGCAGCTGGAGATGCGTTGCAACTTCTTTCAATGGATCGACAACTCGAACATGTACAATAGGGCATTTATTGAGCAAAAGTACATGTTCAACTACGCAAAGTGACCCAAGATCTTCGAACGTTGGAAATCTTACGTACGTGACCCTATTGAAAATACACCGGAGGAGGCTAGGAAAGCAAGGTGGTGGTGGAGGACCCCCAAATAGGAAGCTGAGTATGACCGGATCGAGCGCGGCAACAGACATAGGGAAGACTCTTGCTAGTGAGACCGACGATTGTCCTAGAGCTTCCGTCGCCCAGGCGCACTCCATATCGAAGAGGTAAGTTATGTTCAATTTACATCCTGATTATTGATTTGGTCTTATGTTCCGCTATCCTAACATCATTCAATTGTCTATTCCGTCGCCCAAGCGCACTCCATATCGAAGAGGTAAGTTATGTTCAATTTACATCCTGATTATTGATTTGGTCTTATGTTCCGCTATCCTAACATCATTCAATCGTCTATTCCATATCGAAGAGGGAGACTGGATGCCACCGCGGGTAGTCCCGAGAAATGGGCAACAGAGATGGGCCGCCAAGCCTAATTAACTCCATTCCAATCCACCCTTTTTCGATCCCAAAAAGGCGCACATGTATCGTAGGTGTTTTCCGGATTGTTGATTCGTACATGTTGTCGTTTCTAATGCACGTAACCAAATCCTGCGCGTCATGCATTTTTCAATTAAATTATGTAGTCTTTCAAATTTTATTCCCAAATATTTCATCTATTTCAAATTTCATACTCTTTTCCAAAAGGAATCGGTTCTGCAAACAATACAATCGGGATAACAGCACAAATCCACTAAAATTTGAAGCTGAATTCTCTACATATAAATAAAAATTTATAAATTTCTAGCTCCTGTCGCCATCTGAACTGGCAACAGGCTCATGTCGCTAGTTCAATTGGCGAATGTCTTTCTAATGGCAGCAGCACTGTTCTAATGGCGACAAAGCTATTGTCGCCATTTGGAATGGCGATAGGGATATTTCATCATTTCAAATGGTAGCAGTAGCCATTTTTTTATATATAAAAAATGACTATTTATTTTTAAAATTCTTTATTAAAATAATATTATCTAAAAAAATTGATGTTTTGGTTGCCATCTTTGCCTTCAAATTTTTTTTAACACAAATCTTTGCCTTCAATTTAGTGTTACACACTTGCGCTTATGATTTTCTGTTCTTAACACCAGTGCATCATGCAATGTAGAATTATAAGATGTGTGTTTTGTTTATTCAGAGACCCTCCACCCTATCATGAAGCAATGCACCATTCGACCACGTCTTGTAGTGATGTATTAGGCTATTCCTATCCTACTTATTTATTTCAATCATGCACACTTATCTGCGTATTTCTTTGTTATTCTTATGATCCATCCTCCAATGGGAATCTAAATTTCTGCTGTGGACTCATCCTAAGAAAAACTTTCACAAGTCCACCATCTCACATTGATTCACTATTGTATATATAGATAGGAGCATTGCTTTGATATACTACTTCTCATGAATATGCAGGTTTTTTTAACATAATGTTGCCACCTTGCTGTCAATATATCAGGTGCAACCCGGTTAGTTTAGGCAATAAATCAACATAAAAATCCAAAAAAAAATTGACGTTGTGCCTCTCAATTTATTCTATTTATAAGAGTAACAAAAATAAGAAAATTCTAGCAAATGGTAAATGAAAAGGGAAAAGACAAATGCTTCCTATTCACAACAAAGTTACCTTTTTCCCCTTCTACCACACTCTGAGTTTGAAGTTGAAATTTTGCAGGGTGCTACAACTGTCCATGGACTACATCATCAAATTTTCTCGGATTCGTTTGCGTTGATTTGGTGCCTCAACCGACCGGGTTGCACCAATCTTTGCCTTCAATTTGTGGGTCGCACCTGAATATGTTGCCTTGCCGCCAAACGTGGCCTGTCATCATAAGATGCAGACAGCTCCAACCAGGCATTAGGCTACCGGTTGAAAAAAAAAATTCGGAGGGTAGCGATAACTCCGATTACCGGGAAATTTCGGTCAATTTTCGGCCAAAATTTTCAAAAAAAACTCAAATTTTCGGATTTTAAATTAAAAAAATCAAATTTGAACAAAATTCAAGCAAATTCGAATTTTTTGAATAAATTTCATCAAAACCGAAATTTTCAGAGCTGGTTTGAATTTTATCGGCGGTCACCGGTAACCGCCGACATTTTGGCGAGATTTTTTTTCACCGGTTCAAACAGCAATCTCTGTAGAGCCACTCCATAACACATCATGGGTAAGTGGGCACCTCAGGGAAGCTATGCATCCAAGAACCACTCTTGTCGTACCAAGCCTTGGATCTGCGTGCAATCAATGGCCAACAGGATAACCACATCATGGACAACAAAAAGCTTAGCAGTACAGGCATAAATTGGCCTCCCTTTTGGGTGAGCACATCACAGGGTTTAATCATATGAGGCAAACTAATGCCTAAGTCAGGGGTATTGAATGGTTTTAGGTTAACCATCTTGCAAGGATGGGAGGGAGAAGAATTAAATGAGAATGCAAGTAAGCCCATCAATTGCTTGAATAGTTGGTTGTGGTTGATTCTTTCTTCTTTTTCCTCCATCCTTGTTCTGTTCTGTTCTGTTTTCTTTTTCCTATTAGCTTCTAGAAGATCTTTTTGTATATATGTTTATGAAAAAAAAATTAGAGTGCACACCATTTTCTGCTCTAGAGCAACATTTATTTAGAGGTGTGTTTTGGCTTGAGTGAGGAGTTGTAGTACATGTGTTGTAGTGAGGAGTTGGATTGAGTTCGGTGGCGGGAGAGGTGGTTAAATTGCTCTATGCACACATTGAGGGTGGAAAACGACCTAGGGTTTTCTTAAGTGGTGTTTTACTTCAAATTCAAATCCTCAGTTTCCTAAACTCAAAACATTTAATTGTTTTTCTAGGAATTTACAACTCGATCTGCTGCTTCCTTTAGCATGCACCACCCAAAAAAAACTGTTTGTATTGGATAGATTTTAAAACCAATCAATGGTGTATAACTATAGAGCAAGATTACAAATCTCACCATTTTAATAGGCTAGACTTCCTTGAGTACAAGAGAGATAAGTCTAATAAATCCAATCAAGTGGCTAATGAATTTGGCCCACATACTCAACATCTTATCCTAGTGATGAAACACTCCATTGACTTAATCCTCCTTTTCTTGGAAAACACAGGCTTTTCAGTGCGTGTTAATCCAATGGAAAAAAGAAAAGAAAAAGACATGTTTTCTGCATTGCTTTTTATTGTTTGTATCTAATATAGTTGACAGAGAAATCTCGTCAGGTACTAAGGTTTGATTTGACAATAACATAAAACAATATTGGACATCACTTTGTTAGATGGACCCGTTGGTAAAATTTGACCTTTAAAATTAGGGTCATGCTAGCGCTCGAACGTCTGACAATATACTTACCATCGGACGCTCCCACTAAAATTATGCAACATTTCATTATTCCGTTCGAAACATTTTTTTCAATCCTTGAGAAACATTGCAAAACAGCAGTGGCAACATGGTAACTAAGTTGGAAAAAAAATCACATTGTCTCTCAATTTTGACCAAAAAAGAATTGTTGTAGTACTAGGAGATTTTGTTCGGTATGACATGTTTATTATTAGGACGTATGGGTGGGAACCTCCTACCGTACGGTCCGAAATGCAACATCCCAGGACAACGATTGCAACATCTTCAGACAACGGTTGCAGCATCATCAGACAACGTTTGCAACATCACCGAAGAATAGTTGCAACATCATAGATCAAACCAGAACATCTAGAGAAAAAAACGCGTTAAAAAATTTGCAATATCGCCGTGAATAGTATGCAATATTTTTTTTCTATAGCTGCAACTTTTTTTTCCTACATATGCAATATTTTTTTATACATATGCAACATTTCAAAAAACAGTATGCAACATTATTTTCAATGGATTGCAACATTATTTTCAACGGGTTACAACATTGATACACCGTCCGATGGAAAACATCCATATCGGACGTCTGCCGGTGTGTATTTTCCTAAAAATTGATGTATCAATTAAGTGCATATAATGCCTAATTGACGATAGAGGAACCAAATACTTCATCCTTCGATTTTTATAAGATGCGGTTTGATTTGGTGCAGTCTCCAAAGTTAAACTTTGATTGTTAATTTATTTTAAAATACTTTGTTCATAACTACAAAATCATAATCATAGAAAAGTGCTTCCAAATACGAATCCAACGGTATCACTTTTGTGTCCCATAAACTATGTATTGTTGGACTAATTGTTGATCAAAGTTTATACACTTTGAATCTCAAAATGCGTGGGTGCATTATAAAAATCAGGTATTACATATTTTTCTCATACAAGTGGCTAATTTTACACCGTTTTGAGTTAGTTTTGTTTTGGTTTAAAATGATTTGAAAATTAATACCTAAATAACCCAGTTTGTAAAGCAGCTTATGCATGTAAGGTTTTTTATTAAAAAATGGTATTTAACTGCTGTTCTTAAAGTATGGATTAAATTAATATTTTAAAAAACTGATAGATTAAATTAATGACATTGATGTAATTCACAAGGCAAAACTTCTCCATGCCGAAAGTTACCGTTGGAAACTAAGCAACTGTCGTTTAGTGATTGACACACACACGTACACTTGTATACACACACATCTACACTTGTATATCACGCACAATCCAAGTCATTGCCTCTCTCTCTCTCTCTCTCTCTCTCTCTCTCCTCTCCCTCTCAATTTGCCATTATTTATCCTTTTGTCTACTCCCCTCCAATTAATTATTCACCAACAAATTACCTTTTGTCCTTGTTCTCGTCGTTGTTCTTGTCTCTCATCGTCGTATATAAGCACCAATTCTTGGCCTAATCACACAGGCAGGAGGAGTTCTTGTTCAGACTTCAGTGTGTTTGTTGCATATTGTGCTGCTCATCCATGGGTATCTTCAGCTCGTCCGCGAAGGTGTACAAGCCGGCCGCCGAGGTCAATCTCGGCCCCGACAGCGACGAATTCTACATCAGTCCTAATGTCAAAGGTTTCCCTTGCTGCACATTTGCAATTCTGAATTCTGAATTATGCTCTCGGAGTGGAACTCTGAATTCAGATCTTGATGCTAAATCTGAGAAATTTTCTTCTTCAGCTCCTCGGGTTGCCGGGCTTCTGGTGAAGATCTTCGTGTGGATTCTTGAGATGCCGATCATCGGTCAGATTGTGCTTTACATCTTGAAGAAGGATAATCTCATCAATAAGGTGCCGCAGAATTCCAACTCACCGGAAAATTATCTTTCTTTCTTAAAAAAAAAACTTATCCTTTCAGATATGTTCAGCCTAATTTGCAGTTAGCATGCATGCATGTAAACTGTAAAGATCGGTGATGACTAAAGTTTTCACCAAAATGTTGTGAACACAATTATTACGACAATAAATTGCACTGTAGTGTTGTTCTCTTGCACTTTCTTGTATCAGTCTCAGGAATAATTCCTCTGATTTGACACAGTTTCTGACCACTGAACCCACTATTCGCAGCTTGTCTCAGAGGCTGAAATCCCGGAGCCGCCACTGTTCACTGCAACCCACAGCTGGGAAGGTTCTCTGCAATTCTGAACTTCCGACTGAACCAAATTCTTGCTTGGAGCAGAACATTTTTCTTTTCAGTGGATCCGATTCAAACAACAAACTGTTACTGTTTCAGACATTCCAGAGCAGAATGTCAGCTTGACGAAGCCCGACTTGTCGCCCGCGGAGCGGGTTCAGGAGGCCGTCAGCTGCCTCCCTGCTCGCCTCGAATCGACGCTCACCACCGATGCGTCGTCTAGCCTCAGGCGCTGGACGATAAGGGACTTCTCCAAGGCATACAGTTCAGGAGAGACTACACCTGTTCAGGTTTGTTTTAGGTCACATTGTTCTTGACAGTAGTTTAAGGTTCACATGACACATGGTAAATTTATCGTAAATTTACTGTACTGTCTACAACTCTCTGTCCTTGTCAAGTGAATTATCAGTGCCAAGTAAGTTTAAGCAGGTTACAAATCCATTCTGTTACTGACAATTACAACATGATGTAAAACTGTAAATTATGATAAATGAGCAAGAACACATTGTTTCAGGTAGCAAAGAGATTCCTAGCTGCAGTGGAGGAGTGCTCAAGCCCTACCCTCAACATGGCATTCTTCATCAGCTACAATCCTGAAGACATCATGAAGCAGGCTGAGGAGTCCACCCTCAGATACCAGAGACGTAAATAAATCTTACTCTGCTTCATTTACACTGCACATGCAGAGTAACAATGAACAGAAACATAGTAACAGTTGATGATAGCACAAAACAATGACTAAACTGTTCCTCTCAACCAACACATCACCTTTCTTTGGTTCTTGCCCTCTTTCAGTTTTGAGATCTAGCCCACCAAACTTTGTACCCACCTTCTACCAACCAGGTCATACACGTACACCAGTCCAAGAACACTCACAACCAGAACCTGTCCAAGAAGTTTCTGAATTTCTGTTTTGACATCTGAAAACATCAATTCCATAAAGGAAAGTAAGCTGATCAAATGAATGCTGTCCGTTACATGTTGTCTGGAAGCAAAGAGTGGCAGGAGAGGCAACAGGGTAGCATGTCAAATGCCACATTCTGGTGAAGATTTTTTACAGGGAAACTAGACTGAGATTGTTAGATCACTTTCTTGCACTAACCTATCAGGGAGTTGGGATTGTATGATGATTCACCCACCAGGATATACGGTCCTGAAGGCACGCATTCATTGCGTAGCCGATCAGTTAGTTGTTACTTGTTAGTGCCTGAGATTGCAGGTCAATCAGGGCTCTTGCAGAGTTAGGTGGCTAGAATTCTTAGGCTTTTAGCACTATATTAGGTCCAAGTCTAATTAGAAAGGGATATGTACTGTGTAATAAAGCCGAAAAAGAAAGAGTTGTGTGCATAAAAGAGTCTTTTAGATCACAAACAACAGCATGTCTCACATCAGGAAAATAACCTTCCATTTGGGCCTCTCTCTCTCTCTCTCTCTCTCCCCCCTTTTTTTTTGCAAACCTAAAACAGTACACTCCCCTAGAAGAATTAATGAGAGACAGACAGACAGCTACGTTTGCATCTCTTGCATGTGAAATTACTAATTTTTTTATATCAAACTGAGTGCATCATTTCTTCTGTTTTGTTCTTTTACTTAAACCGCAGGAACACCTCTGTCTGCAATGGATGGAATACTGATGGCTGTGAAAGACGAGATAGACTGCTTGCCGTACCCAACCACAGGTAATACACTCTAGCAACATGCCATGATCTACATTTGCTCTGACATAGCATATCTTTTTTACGCTTGTAAATGGCTGCTGTTTGATTGCATGAAAATTGTTGTGAAACTTGCACTGGCACTGGCTGGCACATTTTTAAGTGGGGTGAGAAATTTTACAGTACATTCTGCCAGTAGTATACGGTAGTAGTATAAATCAAATATAACCATTAATTGTTAAGAGTATAATAGATTTTTCTTTGTATTTATAATTTTTCGTAGTGGTATTATGAACTTTTTCAACTAAGATTAAAAATATTACTCTTGTTCCATCTGATCCTCACATTGTCAATTATAATTCTACCCCCTTAGAATTCTACTTCTCATATTACCAGTACCAAGTGTAGTATAATAAAATCATAACTAATATAAACCATTGAATCAAAAGAATAGACGTCCATTTTAAATTTCTAGTTTGTGGACCTGCGGGGGGTGTGGTCATGGCAATCATGCTTGTGATCTAAGTGTAGGCCGTTGTGCCACCCATCAACCAGACACAGTTTTAAATCAACCAGACACAGTTTTAACTCATCAGATTGCTGTTCTTTCGAGATTGACGAAAGCACGCTCGATGGCATTGTTGCGCTGGTCCATGTCTCACTGTAAAGCTGCAATACCACAGTAAAAAGAAAGTTTCAGTATTTCCAAAGAACCTGCTTGTAACGCACAAAATAGTTTGGTTTCCGCAGTAATTTAGAAAAGAAAGATCCCCGCGTTCCAACGGTGGTTTCTGATTCCGAGCGAACTGTGACGTTGCATGCAGGAGGGACGCGGTGGCTGGGTGGCGCGCGCGCGCCCACGGCGGACGCGGCGTGCGTGGCGCAGCTGCGCGCCTGCGGCGCCATCCTCGCCGGCAAGACCAACATGCACGAGCTCGGCGCCGGCACCAGCGGCATCAACCCGCACCACGGGTACGTACGAACTGCGTATTGCATTGTGAATTTGTGATCTACCGGCCATTACTATTTACTACCACGTGCATTTTTACCTACCACGTACGTATACAGCACAGTACGTACAATCGATCCTACAGTCTATAGCCTAGCCTAGCTAGCCTAGCCTGACAGTGGCAGGTGCTGAACCACTGCTGCAGAAACTCGAAACAGTACTCCAGTGATTTTCTACGGCACCCTTCGTTTTGTTTTAGACCTTACCACCGGTGGCGGAACCAGAAATCGGTGATGGGAGAGGACGGATTCTACGAGAAACAATCGCAAAACTAACTCTCTCGGACTAGGTTGCACTGAGGCAAAAAGGAATTCACGTTTTGCTCCTTAGGACGACGGTGAGATCAGCGGCGGCGCCCATGGTTCCGCCGCCGCTGAATCCGATATGCTAGCAAGGGAAATGAACGGTAACGTAGCACCGTAACTTTTTTTGCTTACCTTAAATGCAGAGGATCCGGTTGTGGCAGTTGCCATCCTATTGGTGACCACGACTGAAAAAGTTCGGTTTTTTGCACGTACATCACTGGCCAGTTCATCGCCAAAGTGCTAGTAATAATGGCCATTAAAATTGTATGTGGTGTGGTGGACCAAAGAGGGAGAGAGAAACAAGAGCTCGTACCTGATCTGATCCGCTGCGTTTATGATGGTGTCTCTGCAGGTCCACGAGGAACCCGTACAACGTCGGCAAGGTCTCCGGCGGCTCCTCCAGCGGTTCCGCTGCCGTGGTCTGCGCCGGCCTCTGCCCCGTCGCGCTCGGCGTCGACGGAGGAGGTAAGCAATTTTCACCTCACAGCATTATCGCGATACTAGCTATACTGCTTTTAGATTTTGGGACACTGAATTTCTGACGTGGCTGTGTCTTCTGCTCTAGGATCTGTTCGGATGCCGGCGGCGCTGTGCGGTGTGGTTGGTTTCAAGCCGACCGCCGGACGGTTGTCCAACGCCGGGTACGTACATCACCTTCCATGAACGTGAAAAAGTAATAAATCTGCGATGTATATGCGGATGCCTATTTATAAGGCGAACTATGCTTTCTTAAGTATAAGTCAAATCTTGAACCATTTTATCAAAATCAGAATAAGATAAACGGTCTAAAGGCCGGTAAAATCGACTTAGAGTTAACGAAATCAGACAAACTTAGAAATAGCAAAGACGATGTATATATACCCTTCATGTCGCTCAAAATGATGCTGCGGTTCCAGGGTTCTTCCATTGAATTGGACTGTCGGGATGCCGGGGATCTTGGCAGGGACGGTGGAGGATGCCATCGTCGCGTCAGTGACCTCTCTTTCTTTCAGAAACTATTACTATCAATCTTATTGTCATCAGCTATATGTATAGCATGATCTGAAAAGTAAATATCATGTGGTGTTTTGGCTCTTTCAGTTATTCAGCTATCGTGGATCAGTCTAAGCCGTCTTACTTGCGGGTAAAGGCCTCTTATTTATTAATGTTTCTTACCTTCAGAGCATTCAGCATTCAGTGAAATTGAATTACTTATTACTGACAAGCTGCCTTGCAGCCTGAGTTGAATCTGCCTTTGCTGAAGTCTACACTGTCCATTGGCAACATCAAACTAGCAAAATATGCAAAGGTATGAGACTCCAGTGAGTAAATTTGAGAAGTCAAAGCGACTCTGAACATTGTGCTAACACTTCAACAAAAATACAGTGGTTTTATGACAGTGCAGAGGACATCAGAAGCTGCTGTGACAAAGCTCTTCAGATGCTGCACACACACTATGGTTGGGAGGTAAGAAAGATTCTGTAGTTAAAGCGGATTGGCAGAAAGAAATGTAGCAATAATCTTGTCAAGAACTCTATGACAGCTTATGTAATTTGGCAGAAAGAAATCTCATTTCTTGTTGTGATCCTTTCTTCTCTGCAAGACTCTGGATGTGACTATTCCTGAGATCGAGGAGATGCGCCTTGCCCATTACGTGACGATCGGCTCAGAATGCACTGCTTCACTTGCTAAATATCTTGACAAACTGTAAGCAGTTGATATGATGACTTCTTCTGTGCATTTTGATGATGTCTTCTGTTCATCCTAGTTTTGGGTGTAGGTTACATGAGTGTCAAGTTCAGAATTATATGCCTTTGTAGTAATTCAGCTTCTGTGCGATAAATAAGTAGATACTTCTTTTTTCTGATGATGGGGATGGAGAGTTTTAAGCTGTCCCAATCTCATGTTTAAAACTCTTACTGTTAATTTTTCAATAAAGCTTTCTAAAAAGCCACCTTTGTTCATATATAATATATAATATAAGAAGCTGCTATCTGCAAAGCAACTCGGTGAAGGATAATCTTCTTAAGTTTTTTTTAAAAAAAAATTATAAGGGTCCAGGGAAAAGCCCTTATGGGAATTCTCAATACACCACTAAGTGAGGCAGTTGATTAAGATTCCTATAAATTCGTTTTCAAAAGAGGGATTCCTTACCAGCATGAAAATAATGTTACATGAGTATTCTGTGCATTTTGATGCAACAAACTTACGAGTTATGACTGAACTGACCGATGACCATGTCTTTTGAATTGTGCCAGGAAGAAATCTAAAATCGGGTGGGATGCAAGAGTCGCGCTGAGCGTATACGGTTCATTCAGCAGCAGAGCTTACCTGAATTCGCAACGACTCCGGTGGGCTATCGTTTGTCAATCAGTGTCTCTCAACCAAGGATAGAAAACCCGTTCCCGGGGGGATCCCGGTCGCCGACCGGGGAAAAAAACCGGCCGGTTCCCGGATTTTCCGGAAAAAACCGGATAAATTTCATTTGAATTTGCTTAAAAACCAGTCAAAATTCAAAATTTAGAATTTGAACTGGCCAAACCGGGAAAAACCAGCCGGTTTTCCTCTTCCCGGAGCCCACCGGTAAACCCGGTAACCGGCCGGTTTTTTCTTCCATGCTCTCAACATTAGAACAGCAATTGATTTCATACGATACTGCACAAATATCTTACACATAGTAAGATCGAGTGCTCCATTCTTTTTCTTGATGGTTCATGTAATCTGATATCAAACTGCACAACATATATGTATTCAGGAACCGTCAGATGTACTTCCACAAGGAGATCTTCAAGACAGCAGATGTTATCGTCTCACCAATGACTGGGTATTTTTCACCTTTCATCACTCTAAAATTAGCCACACATGCATCACTTGCCACAAAAATGTAGTATTCATCCTTCATCACCAATTTCCATCTTCAGTGTGACTGCCTACACGCTGCAAGATGACGCGCTAAACAGCGGCGAACTTGACTACATTAACGGAGGTAACGAGCCAGAATTCAGAGAACATTTCAGCAACTGCATGTCTAGCTAGTACCATGTATCCTAACTCAGTGACATGCTGTTCCAATCATAGCTGCGTTGGTCCGGTACTCAATAGCGGGAAACTTCCTCGGTTTGCCGGCCATAACCGTCATGGTAACAGATATCTGTACTTGGTCTACTCTCTGCAGAAAGAAATTTATCTACACAATGCTTAAGAAAATTAACAATTAACATGACTGGTGAAACTGGTGACCAATCTGTCAGGTTGGGTATGACAAGGGCGGACTGCCGATCGGCCTTCAGTTCATCGGCAGGCCGTGGTCCGAAGCGACTTTGCTCCACATAGCATTCGCAATGCAGGCAAGTGAAATCAGCAATCTGTCCAAAGCAACAGCTGCTAAAATATGAAGATGTGTTCCTACTTTCTAGTACTGATTACTGAAACCTCCTGCGATTCTTGTTGGCTGCAGGAAGCGTGCATCAAGAACTACAGAAAGCCTGCAGTGTTCTATGATCTCCTCAAGAAAGACTGAGAGAATGGTCAAGAACCTGCGGATATGTCGGCTCGTCGCTTTGATCAAGTCTCCATAGAAGAGATGCCATGTCAAAGATAAGCAGGCGACAATACTTTTCATCGAAGTGAAGAAGTGTAGCAGATTGTTCTTCCATTGTGTAAGAATACAGGGTCTGAAAGAAAGGAAGCAAAATAGCTCAAGTTCAGTAGCAGTTTAGGCTCAGGGGATTCAGTTGATGTAAGCCAGTAATGTGAAATGTTTTGTGTACAGTCGTGCAAAAAATAGCAATATATATATAGTGTGCATTTTCATGTACACTGAGGTGTTTAAATTTTAGCATTTTCACAAGGGCAAGTAGCCGCTCAAGATTTGTGAAATGAATTTTGCTGCATCAGCAGCCGCATGTGAGCCTCTGACATGTTGGACCCACGGTAGCGCACAACCCAATCTGATTGTCACTTTGTCAGCGCCATGAACGCGTGTACACGTGGGCATGGGGGGACCACAGACGTGGCGACAGGCACCTCCAATTATTATTTCGCGGATGAACGATACTGACCTAAACAGCTCCCTCTACAATGCCATTACATCTGGCCAAACTCCACTGAGGCCCGTATCACCCCTCTGTCACCATGCTCAGCTTGTGTCACATCTTTGACTCCGCACCTATGTGCTAAGCTAGCTCCACAACAATAGGTTAAAAAAACGGTCGTAACCGGTTTACCGGTCGGTAATTTTGAATTTTTGACTCTATAATGTCCTTCTCTAATTAGTTTAGGTATTCTTATGCTAAATTATGTATTGAAACATTAGTTTTTAGTATATTTAGCACTATTAAAATATAAAGGATGACTGTTTATGTACAACTTGAAACAATTTATCATTAATTGGATTGCATGCAGCCATGAGAGAATTGAATTGCATCATTATTTACTCAGGATTGGATTGATTATTTAATCCTATACTTTCAAATCATTTAGTGACACGATATGATTAATAAGAGATACAAAAAAGTATTTGCTAATAGTTTGTTCAGCGACACAAATTTCATATGTATGATTACTAGTATCAATATACTGGCATTGGAGCTCCCTAAACTTATGCAGCTGTCTCACTCAATGTCGGACCGGATTTTCTAATCCCGAATCCTCTGCGAATACATTGTGATATTCCCTGGATCAGTAGATAGCACTCGCAGATACATCACTGAATCATTTCAAACATGGCTTAAAACCATACCATTCATTAATTTAACACATCTAAGTTTACATAGACCGCATCAAGTCAAGTTTTACAATAAGGGCCGAACAGGCCAAACAATTACATCACAAAGTAGCGGAAGCGACAACGGAAGCAAAAAGCGTGAGGGCACATCTCTCCACAGGCAAGCGACTGGGAAACCTGTGTACATCCGATATTACCCGAAAACTTAGATAATATATGATGCATCTAGGTACCAAGGAGTCAGCTAGACTGGGGCGAGACTACTAAACTATGCTTCAAGAACTCCTGAGTCTTCAGACATCTGGTTCCTCGTAGTAGTTGTAATCTCTAAAATTTTCTGCTTCTGAGGGTTTGGGGGAAAGAGCGAGAATGGGCATAACTACCGTGCTCGCGAGCCAACACACAGTATGCAATAGTATACATGCAAGGCTTAACAAGGATGGCTCAGGTTCTTTTATTTGCTAAAGCAACATTTTCAATTATCATAAGTACAAATCCCTATGACTTAGTGTGGATTTCATGGGGATATGCTCCAGATCTTAGGATGATGTGACAATTGGCAATGGCGTTTACGGTTTGTCGTTTCACGCGTTTTCGACAAAGTTACATGCTTACTGCTCAGGGGCGGTCCGACCGGTCCTTGCACGGCGGTCCGACCGGTCCCATATCGGTCGGACCGGCCATCTGGGGCGGTCGGACCGGCGATGACCAAAAGTGTTCAAATCGAGCTGGGCCAAAAATAGGTGTTGTAGACAAGTAAGGGGATCCCAATGCACTTGGTCTCATGATTTTTGGAGCCTCCAGTGAAAAGTTCTATTGGTTTAAAGTTTCCAGAAGGTTTCGGATTTTGGGAGCTTGAATTTGGCTAAGTCTAAGTATGGTCGACCGCTCATTGTGGAGCGGTCCGACCGCCATGGGCGGTCTCGACCGGCCACCTGGAGCGGTCGGGCCGAACTACTTGAACGTCGACCAACTTCATGGCGATGTTGTTTTGTTAGGTCAAAGTCATTGGTTTCATGGCATATGATTTGCATGATGCATGTTTTGACTAACATGGGTCAAGTTGTGAAGAACTTGTTCCCGAATCGTGTTTTCTTGTGCGTGGTTGTGCAGTAGCTTGGTGGTCAACGACGGTCAACGGCGAGGAGAATCGGACTAGACTTGAAGAGTTGAGGTCCGAACGATCGACGATGCGGGTGAGGTCAACGACTCAAGCGTGACACAAGATGGACAAGGGTGACCTATTGGCAAATCCATGACGCATGGTGAAGCGGTTTAGGTCAAAGGTTAAAGACGGCGCCGCGAAGCGTGCGTGTGTGACCCGCTTGTTAGTGGGCCTTAACGGAGCCCAATTAAGTCAAACCCTAAGAGTTTTAGGCCTCCACTATAAATAGGAGGAGATGGTGGTCGCACTCTCTCTCTCTCGCCTTTTATGTTTCAAAACCCTAATTGTCTTTAGGGAGTTGAGGTGGAGGCAAGGGCTCTTGATGGTTTGTGGTGAATTTCGTGATCTTTGATTGTCCATCGATCCATGATGGTGTGGATGTAATCCAAAGAACAATCACGAAATCAATCTATGCAAGGTTTGCTTGAGATAAGTCTCTTTTCGTTCTTGCTTTCAATTTCGTGATTTTAGGGCTTTCTTTGATCCGCGAGTTTGTGATTGATTCTTTCACGTGAATTAGCTTGCTGTGATATGTGTGAATCTATCTAGCATCATCTTGATCATCAATCTCTCACGAACAAGCTTTAGGATCAAGTTTCCGTTCTTGCGGTTTTAGACCTTCGTTAATCAATTGACAATTGCTCAAGATCGCTCCAAGAATTATCATAATATTCGATTGGAATAGGTCCTCAATAGCATATAGAAGGTGTGTGCAAAGTTTCATAAAGATTGGAGTTGAGAATCAAAAGTTTCACCTAATTTCAACTTCGTCATCGGCCGATTTATTGCTGCAGATCGGTTCGAGTCGGCGGTCGATCATTCGTCATCACCGGCCGATCGATTTGAGCGGTCCGACCGCCAAAGACAACGCCGGTCGATCGCCCGCAATCGGTCCGACCGGTTGAGTATAACGGTCGACCGCCTGCGTCTTGTGAGTCTTGGTAATCTTAGTTGATTTTGTTATATTGCTTAGGGTTTAATTGAATTCAATATTAGTCTTCCCACAGATCGTATATTGATCTTCATAGCTTTCTAATAGCTACTGGAGTTAAATTGTATTGAGTTCATAATTTGTGAAAAGTGAGCGTGCTCCTATTCACCCCTCTAGTCGCCTTTACGGTCCAACAAGTGGTATCGAGCCCTGTTAGTTCAATCTTGATCTTAACCGTCACCGAACTTTGGCGATGGATAAGTTTTCTACTAAACCGCATATCTTCGATGGGCATGACTATGCCTATTGGAAGAATCGTATGCGTCTTTCTTGAGAGCGAGGACAAGCTATTTGGGATGTTGTTAGAGCCCATGGTTATTCTGAAATTGCTACACCGCTTCGCAATTCTTTTGGCTAACAACAATAAGGCTAAGAATCTTTTATATGGTGCACTTGGTAGACAAGAATATGATAGAATTTGCAATCTTTCAATCAAGATGAAATTTGGAACACTCTGAAACATATCATGAGGGTTCGTCCCAAATCAAAAAGGTGCGCCAAACTGCTTACAAGCGTGAGTACAATAAATTCGAGATGCGCCCCGAGAGAGCATCGATGACATTTTCAATCGCTTTAATAAAGTAATTAATCAAATGAAAGTCGTTGATATTGAATATTCTCAATGAAAATGCCACCCATCTCTTGGCCGCAATCAACACCAAGGAGTGGGAGATGAAAGCTCTTGCTATAGAAGAAAATGTTGATCTTTCAAGTCTTACTTTAGAATTGCTTTATAGTAAACTCAAGACTCATGAAATTAAAAGAGTTGATCATCCTAAGAAAGATAATTTAGCTTTGGTAGCGATCCTCTCAAAAGGCTTTTGATGACTCTTGTGAATCTTCTTCGGATTTTCATTTGCTTGTTTATCCGCTATTCATGAAGAGGAGCTTGAAAGTATTCTCAAACAGAGTTAGCTCTTCTAGCTAAGAAATTTACACGGCCTACAATAATGTGAGAAACAAAAGAGAGGTGGTCCAGAACATGCTATGAATGTGGTGAGCTCAATCATATCCGGCAAATTGCCCCAAGTCGAAAGGTAAGAGCAATCATAAGGAAGGAAAGCCGACTTGGAAGAAGCCTCCTTCAACAAATCAAGGTATGAGGCAAATAAGCTTGTGAAGGTCGCTCACCGGGTCCTTGCCGCTTTTGAGGATCAATCCTTGAGCGATGTGGATACCGGGAGTGAGGAGGACAAGGAGGAGGAGATCCTCAAGGTAAAAAGAAAGGGAAGGCCAAAGACTTCACTGGCATGTGCTTCATGGCTGACACGGAGGACATTGATGATAATGAGGTATCTTTTACTTATGATGAGCTTTCTGCTAAATATGATTCTATAGTTGAGCAATTGCTTAGTCAAGATGAAGCGCTTGAATTTGTTATGACAAAAAATAAGAAATTAGAGTCAAAGATTAGCAAACTGAAAGTAGAGCTTAAAACTGCTAAGACTCTTGAACCTGATGAATGTTTATCTTGTCATGCTATGCATTCTGAAATTACCAAGTTACAATCTGCTCATAATATTTGTGTACAACAACTTGAGAATGCTAAATCTGAACTAAATGAAATTAAAAGTGCTCCTTGTGAAAAATGTTTAGAATCTAGTAAATTGATTGCTTTTGATGTATTTGATTCTAGCCCTTGCACGTCATGCTTAGAAAAAGAACGTGAAATCAAAGATATCTTAGAAGCTGCTAGAGTCAAATATGCTAAGCTTAAGGACAATATTGAAAATACTATTTGTGCTTCATGTTCCACTCTTAAGCTTGAAATTGCTTTGTATAAGGAAAAATCTATGGTTAAAACTTGTGATGCTTGTGTTAACTTGAGAAAAGAAAATGCTTACCTTCATGATACATTAGAGAAATTTTCTAAAGGTAAGAAACAATTAAACATGATTCTTGACAAATCTAAAACTCCTTATAAGAAGCAAGGTTTAGGATTCAATTCTTTTCAAGACAATTCAAACCCAAAAGTCATTCAAGTCTTGGAAAAAGGTTTAATTGAATTCAAAACTCAACCTGCAAAAACATCTTTTAAATCTGCAGGCTTTGCCCAACCTTGTATTAATTCAAATGGTGCCTCTTCTAGTGGTACCAAGTACCATTGCACTTATTGCAAAAAAGGTGGACATTTGATTGAATCTTTGTTGGCGAGGTTGAAAAATGATAGGAAAAATTTTGATAGAATTTCATTCATGCAACCTAGAGCTTCTATGAGACATGGTAACACTGAAAAGAATAAACCTGGATTAGGATTTTTCTCTCATGCAAATCATTATGTTTCTAGACATCTTAATTCTAATGTGTATCAGACTGGCGGTCTGACCGCTGGTGGTCACCGGTCTGACCGTTTTGGTCACCGGTCTGACCGCCAGCACAAAGCCGGTCAGACCGCCCATGGACAGTCTAAGTCCCATGTTAAGTTAAACATTGCTCGTAATCGAATGTTAAATGAAATCAAGGATAGTACTTCTGGTTTGTATACTCCTTGCAGAGACGTGTGTCTCAAGATCGATTCCTAAATCTTGTTTATCTAATCCCGATGATTGAGACACATCGTTCTTTTGCTCCTTGATTTTCGTGGATTATCGCGAAAGGGAAGAACACGTGGTTCGTTGACTCCGGATGTTCACGCCACATGACCGGAAACTCAAAATGGTTCACCTCTTTCACGCGAGCAACAGGTGATGACTTCATCACCTTTGGAGATGATACACAAGGGCGAATTGAAGGAACAGGATCAATTAGGGTAAACAACAAATTCATTCTAAAGGATGTCGCTCTTGTGGACAAGCTTAGGTATAATCTCCTTCTGTTTCTCGACTTCTTGATGATGGTTATGAGACTATTTTTAAGAAAAATGCTTGTCGTGTGCTTGATTCTCTTGGTGAGCTTGTGTTTGGAATCTCTAGAGTTGGTAGAATTTTTGAGTGACTTTTCGTAATTTCTTCTTGGATCTCTTAAATGTTTGCTTACATCTTCTTCGATTTTTGGCTTTGGCATCGACGTTTGGGGCACATTGGTTTTGATCATTTGACGCGAGTTAGCAACCTTGATCTCATGAGAGGTTTGCCTAAGCTCAAAGTTGTCAAAGATGTCAGTATGTGCACCTTGTAGGCATGGCAAACAAGTTGCCGCCTCACACCCTTCTCGTGACTATGGTTATGACCGACGGACCGGGACAGCTTGCTTCATATGGATACTTGTTGGTCCGCTAGAGTCCGGTCGATCGGTGGAAAATGGTATATTCTTGTCATAGTCGATGATCTTTCTAGATATACTTGGGTGTTCTTTCTTACTTCAAAGGATGAAGCTTTTGGTTATTTTCATGATCTTGTTCTTCGCTTGGCTTCGAGCTTCTCGGTGCCTTGAGAGCGATTCGCAGATGATAATGGCACGGAGTTCAAAAATGCTTCTTTTGCTTCTTTTGTCTTTGGCGTGGTATTGAGCATCGTTCTCCTCTCCACACGTCCCTCAACAAAATGGCGTGGTGGAAAGGAAGAATAGGACCTTGGTCGAAATGGCTAGGACGATGCTAGATGAGTATAGCACACCTAGGAGATTTTGGGCCGAAGCTATTGCTACTGCTTGCCATATTGCCAATCGTGTCTTTTGAGACCTTCTTTAGGCAAGACTCCTTATGAGCTTCGTTTTGGTAGAAAACCCTCTGTTTCGCATTTTCGAGTTTTTGGATCAAAATGTTTTATTCTTAAGACAGGCAATTTAGATAAATTTGAATCAAGAACTTTTGATGGGGTATTTTTGGGTTATCCTGCTCATTCGAGGGGTTTTCGAGTTTTTAATACTGAGACTAACATTATTCAGGAGACTTGTAATGTCACTTTTGATGAGACTAGCCCCGAGCTAGATCAATTTTGCTACAGATGATTTACAGTGAGTGAGAGTATTTTGTGGAGGAAGATGAGGACGGCTAATGTCATTCCCTCATCTGCTCTGCCAAGCGCCCATATTGATACAAGAACTCGCTACGCCTACTTCACCTTCGATTGAGGCTCTCGCCGCATCATCATCATCGCTAGATACTGCGGAGGTCGAAGAAACGACATCTCACCCGGCGCCCACTTCGCATTCAGAGACAAAGATCCTCGGAATGGATAATAGGTAATCTACATGAGCGAGTCACTCGCCCGGTATAATGATCCAAATCTCTACTCTCATTCGGCTTTTGTTGCTTCTTTTGAACCCCGCGATATATCACATGCTTTATCCGATTCTATTTGGGTAAATGCCATGCATGAGGAGTTAGAGAATTTTGAAAGAAACAAAGTTTGGAACCTAGTAGAACCTCCTAGTGGTCATAATGTTATAGGAACCGTTGGGTGTTTAAGAATAAACAAGGTGAGGATGGTTCTGTGGTTAGAAATAAGGCCGATTGGTAGCTCGGGGTTTCAAACCAAGTTGAGGGGTTAGATTTTGATGAGACATTTGCTCTGTTGCTAGACTAGAAGCCATTCGCATTCTCGCTTGCATTTTTGCATCAAAAGGTTTTAAATTATATCGATGGATGTTAAAAGTGCCTTTTAAATGGTTTCATAGATGAGGAAGTGTATGTTAAGCAACCCCGGTTTTGAGGATCCTAAATATCCAAATCGTGTTTTCAAGCTATCTAAAGCATTGTATGGTCTTAAACAAGCCCCTAGAGCACGGTATGATAGACTTAAGACCTTCTTGCTTAAAAATAATTTTGAGATGGGTAAAGTGGATAAAACCCTATTCATTCTTAGACGTGACAATGACTTCTGCTTGCTCAAATTTATGTGGATGATATTATCTTTGGTGGTTCCTCTAATGCTCTTGTTTCACTTTTACGACACTATGTCTAGGGAATTTGAGATGAGTATGATGGGAGAGCTTAATTACTTTTTGGGACTTCAAATCAAGCAATGCAAGGAAGGAACTTTCATCCATCGACGAAGTACACTAAAGATCTTCTCAAACGCTTCAACATGGGTGATTGCAAGCCAATTTCCACTCCCATGGCAACTTCAACTGCTTTGGATCCAGATGAGGAAGGAGAAGTCGTGGATCAACGCGAGTACCGCAAACATGATCGGCTCCTTCGTATTTGACGGCCTCGAGACCGGACATTCACTTCACGGTATGCCTTTGTGCAAGATTTGAGCGTCTCGAGAACTTCCCATCGCCAAGCCGTTAAGTTTATATTCGTGTATTTACACTCTACCCTCTTATATGGCATTTGGTATTCCCTGCTCTTGACTTTGTCCATTAGAGGTTTTTGATTCGATTTTGCGGGCTGTCGGTTAGATAGGAAGAGTACCTCAGGCACCTGTCACTTTCTAGGCACGTCTCTTGTATCTTGGTCTTCTAAAAGGTCTTGTTGCACAATCCTTCTCGCCGAGGCGAGTATGTTCTTCTTTGCTAGTTCTCAGAGCTGATTTTGTGGATGACGTCCACTTTGAAAGATTATGGGTTAAACTTTGCTAGTGTTCCTCTTTTCTGTGATAACACTTCTGCTATTAATATTGCTAAAAACCCAGTGCAACATTCTAGGACTAAGCACATAGACATTCGCTTTCACTTCCTTAAAGATCATGTTGAAAAAGGTGATATTGTGATGCACTTTGTAGAGTCCGAAGCTCAATTGGCGGATATTCTTACCAAGCCTTTAGATCAAACCAGATTTTCCTCCTTAAGAAGCGAGTTAGGCGTTATTTATCCTTATGGGTTGGTTTGAGGGGGAGTTCGATCTTTTCTGATCTTTCCTTGTTCTTTTGATCTTTTATTGTTCTTTTTCTGAACTTAGTGATCTTTTTGAACTTTTTAAGTTTTTAGGCTTTTATTTGCATCTCATTGTATCATATTACATTCATATGAAAAATCCAACAAGTGGTAACAACAAGTGGTTACAGCAAGTGGTATGAAAAATCCAAAAAGATGCATTATAATATAAGTTTTTCTGCTTATCTTTTAAAATTGATGGAGCTTTGCCTATTACCCTTTAGAGCTTTTGTATTTCAATTCTTGCTCAATGTCATGTCTAGTTCTTTGACTTGCTAGAATTATCATGCTTTTACATGTGTAGCTAAGTCTTTGCTATATGAGCTAGAACCTTTTAAACAACTCAAACTAAGAAATTGCAATTTGTGGATGTTTTAGCGAGTTGCGTAATTAGTGCTCCTCTTGTGACATTGGCCTGTGTAATTGCTTTGTTAGCTCTTTGATCTAAAATTGACCATTACTTGAGCTTTTGTGTTCTTGAGATTCTAAAAACTGCTCTTGTGAAAAATGAAAATCAAGATTGTCTTATGCTTAAATTGTGCCAAACTATTCTTACGAGACCGCTTGTCAAATGACATGAACTTGGAGATAGTTTGATGAACTGACGATCTCATGGGGACCGCTTGTCGAAATGACATGAACCTCAAGATTTGTCGCCCGGTAGAAGCTTAGAAAGAGTTTGTGGATGGCTCCTAGTCCGGATCTTCTTTACTAAGATATACCTTTAATCAACTTTTGGTGAAGCTTAGGATGAGTTTGTGGATGGCTCCTAGTCCAGGATCTTGTCACTAAGTTAGATCATTAGTCAACTTCAATATTCAATGCAAATGAGAAAAATGTTGACAATTGGGCGTTTACAAAATATTGAGCAAAATGATTCAATACGGGACTTGATTGACTCTTCATGTGGTCTTTGTTAGATTTTTGATCTCACTTTGACATTTGACATGGCCAATTTCACTTTAGGATCCTGTTGATGAACTTCTTTGAATTTGAAGCGTTGCTTAAATTGATAAAATCTAATGCTTTACTTTTGAGCCTTTGTGCTTAGCTTTGATATATATGTCTTACCATGATCTTGCTAGCGTTGTCAGGCTTGATATGCTGTTTGTGCAATATTAGAGAAACTACATTGTTCTTTTGGGTAATCTCCAAAGCTTCTTATCAAAAATTGAAAATACAAAAATTGAAGCCACTCCATTGCACTTCATGCATATTCCTCTTTATGCTTCTTTTGTTTCGCTTCTTTCTTTATTCTCTATTTGTTATTCTGGATGAGAGGAAGGCGTGATTCCTTGATGAATCCATTGTCAAAGGGGAGAAGATGTGTTAAATGAAAAGATATTTCTTTGGGAGAAGATGTGTAATATTTCTTTGCTACTCTTATTTGGAGAAGATGTGTTAATGAGAAGATTGGGGAGAAGTTTATACAAAGGGAGAAACGAAAATTTGAAATTTGATGATCATAGTGAGGGGAGTTCTTGAGTTGCATTCTTATTGTCTTATTGAATATTCGAACTTGAATTGCATTCTTTTATACTCACAATGATCATAGGTCAATTGAACAATTGTTCTTTCATATGGACCTCATGTGAGAATTTTGACCCTTTTCCGAAATCAAAGTTTTATGCTTTCTTTTGCCTTGTCTCACATGCCTATACTATTCGATGCCGGCTTGGTCATGTTCATGGCTTTTTCTTGCTTATGGACCAAGTTGTGCCTTTGTGCAAAAACCGCGAGTAAACTCGTTTTCAAACCTCTTACTTACATTTTACGGATAATTGCCAATGTGTTCATCAAGGGGAGATTGTGGATTTCATGGGGATATGCTCCGGATCTTAGGATGATGTGACAATTGGCAATGGCGTTTACGGTTTGTCGTTTCACGCGTTTTCGACAAAGTTACATGCTTCGCTTTCGGGCGGTCCGACCGGTCCTTAGACGGCGGTCCGACCGGTCCCATATCGGTCGGACCGGCCATCTGGGCGATCGGACGGCGATGACCAAAAGTGTTCAAATCGAGTGGGCCAAAAATAGGTGTTGTAGACAAGTAAGGGATCCCAATGCACTTGGTCTCATGATTTTTGGAGCCTCGGTGAAAAGTTCTATTGGTTTAAAGTTTCCGAAGGTTTGGATTTTGGGAGCTTGAATTTGGCTAAGTCTATAGGCGGTCCGGCCGGCTCATTGAGGAGCGTCCGACCGCCATGGGCGATCCGACCGGCTCACTGGAGCGGTCGGGCCGAATTACTTGAACGTCACCAACTTCATGGCGATGTTGTTTTGTTAGGTCAAAGTCATTGGTTTCATGGCATATGATTTGCATGATGCATGTTTTGACTAACATGGGTCAAGTTGTGAAGAACTTGTTCCCGAATCGTGTTTTCTTGTGCGTGGTTGTGCGGGTAGCTTGGTGGTCAACGACGGTCAACGGCGAGGAGAATCGGGACTAGACTTGAAGAGTTGAGGTCGAGCGATCGACGATGCGGGTGAGGTCAACGACTCAAGCGTGACACAAGATGGACAAGGGTGACCTATTGGCAAATCCATGACGCATGGTGAAGCGGTTTAGGTCAAAGGTTAAAGACGGCGCCAGCGAAGCGTGCGTGTGTGACCCGCTTGTTAGTGGGCCTTAACGGAGCCCAATTAAGTCAAACCCTAAGAGTTTTAGGCCTCCACTATAAATAGGAGGAGATGGTGGTGCACTCTCTCTCTCGCCTTTTATGTTTCAAAACCCTAATTGTCTTTAGGGAGTTGAGGTGGAGGCAAGGGCTCTTGATGGTTTGTGGTGAATTTCGTGATCTTTGATTGTCCACTGATCCATGATGGTGTGGATGTAATCCAGCAACAATCACGAAATCAATCTATGCAAGGTTTGCTTGAGATAAGTCTCTTTTCGTTCTTGCTTTCAATTTCGTGATTTTAGGGCTTTCTTTGATCCGCGAGTTTGTGATTGATTCTTTCACGTGAATTAGCTTGCTGTGATATGTGTGAATCTATCTAGCATCATCTTGATCATCAATCTCTCACGAACAAGCTTTAGGATCAAGTTTCCGTTCTTGCCCGGTTTTAGACCTTCTGTTAATCAATTGACAATTGCTCAAGATCGTTCCAAGAATTATCATAATATTCGATTGGAATAGGTCCTCAATAGCATATAGAAGGTGTGTGCAAAGTTTCATAAAGATTGGAGTTGAGAATCAAAAGTTTCACCTAATTTCAACCGTCATCGGTGATTTTATTATTGTGATCGGTTCGAGTCGGCCGGTCGATCCGCCCATCATCACCGGTCGACCGATTTTGAGCGGTCCGACCGCCAAAGACAACGCCGGTCAGACCGTCCGGCAATCGGTCCGACCGGTTGAGTATAACGGTCAGACCGCCCGTGCTGTGAGTCTTGGTAATCTTAGTTGATTTTGTTATATTGCTTAGGGGTTTAATTGAATTCAATATTAGTCTTCCGCTGTACTGGTATATTGATCTTCATAGCTTTCTAATAGCTACTGGAGTTAAATTGTATTGAGTTCATAATTTGTGAAAAGTGGCGTGCTCTATTCACCCCCTCTAGTCGCCTTTACGGTCCAACACTTAGCATTTTAAACAAATTGTATTTTCATTAAAGAGAATAAGTGCAATATTAAATAACAGTAGAGGTTACCTCCATCTCATGCTTAATTTTGATAGCGGTTACATCCACCGATTATCAACACTGGGTAAGGCTACCGGAAAATCCAAAACAAATTTGGATGAGCCCACCACATTTTCATTCCACCCACAAAGGTTTTTGAAATAGAGCTAACTCAGGTTAAGTTCCCATGTCCGCCTTTGATCGTAGGCGCGGCTGTTTAAACAGTTTAGACTCTGCAGAGGTTGTACACTGTACCCACAAGAGATAATCATACTCGTTACCCCCACATGATTTCTTAGTCATGTAGTTGAGCGATCGTCACAGTAACATTTCAAACTACCTTGCCCCTTCCGTCATCTCACCCCTATGGCCAATTCCATAAGTTGTGCGGGATGCTTACCACAACGACTAGCGCAGCTGGCCCCGGCCATAACGACTAGCGCAGCTGATAACTTCACCATTTTTGGTGTCCCATTCAAGCTAGCATACGTCCTGCCGCTTGCACACTTCTAAACACCAGTTGTAGGATGACATTCAGGGTTCAATAATTTTACTAAGCCAAGTTGCAATTTGCAGACTTGCGGTTGTACTTGTTTTACACAGGAGGTCATGACAAGATTAAGTCCTTAATTCATCTGGACGGTTCATACCACATACCAACCATTCTCGTGCTACGTCTGCACCCACCACTCTTTCCATCCGTCCAGATGTGGTACTAGCAAGTTGTGTTAGGGTTTTGGGAAGGAAAACCAATTAACGCAACACATCAGTCATCTACATCCAATGACTGCCCAAAATCATTTTTAATGTTTAAAGAATGATGATTGGGACATTTATTGTCCCGGTACTTAAGCAAGACTAGCATGTCGCTTAAGTACAACCTATGCTAGTATTTACCATATATTTACTAGGGTGACAAAGAATACTATATTCGATTTATCAAAGAATGGCTTAATAAGTAATTAATCAGCAAATGGGTATTTAACTACCTTAAACTTTAACATATCATTGATTACAAAATTAAAGCATGCAACTTTGATATTTTAAATAAACATAGTTTGCATAAAATGTAGGCTCAGAATGATCAAAGTATTGACTCGCCTTGGTTAAAGGCAGCGGGGTCTTGGTATTCTTGAGCTTGATCGAAGTTGAGGTCTCTGGCGTCTTCGAACCCTAATCGGACGAAAGTACTGGAAAAAAGACACAACAGCAAAGAGAGCAAATAAATACCAAACTCAAAAATAAATAAACTCCAAAATGAACATGACCAGTGCCATTAGCAAGATCTTGATTTTAAAAAAATTTAGAAACTGGTTTCATAATTTTTGGAGTTATAAAGAAAAAGATATGAATTTTGGAAGCTTTTCAAATGAATTTTTAATTAAAAACTAATTCAGAAAATTGAAAAATCCCTCGTGCCGACACGTGGCACGCACGAAGCGCGGTCCACGGGCACTGTGCTTGTGGACCGGATCCACGCGCGTCGGCCCACGGGTCTACAGCACAGTGTCGGTGGGCCCATTGGTCAGCGACACTGCAGCGAAGGGGGCCATTTGTCAGCGTGACGGCGGCGATAAAAACGGCGACGCGCTCGGTGCGTCGCCTCATCTTCTCCCGAAGCGCGGAGAAAACGAGGGGAGCGGGAGCGGGCGAGGGAGAGAGAGGGGGAGGCGAGGGGGGCGCATGACGGCGGCCGGAGGTGGAGGAGGAAGGGGCGTCGGGGTGGAGGCCGAAGCCGGAGGCGAAGCCAGTGTCGGGCGCCAGAGCTGGAGACGAAGGAGGAGGCAGAGGAGGCGACGGCGACGGCTCCAAGGAGACAAAGCGACGGTGCTGGAGGAGATGAAGGGGTGGAGGGGGAGGAAGGAGGAGAAGGGAGGCGGCTCGGCTTTTATAGCCGGCGGAGGTGGGGAGGGAGAGAGATTCGGCACGGCTCGGGCAAGGAGATTGGCGGGGGCGGGTGGTGATGCGACTGGGCGGGGAGGAGGCGTGTTGCAACCGAGCAGAGGAGGCGTCTTGTGGCGAGGCGAGGCTGCACGTCGGCAAAAGCGAGAAGAGCAAGCGCTTGGATTGGGGAAAGAGGCGGCGGCACAGAGCGAGGTAAGCAATCCACTGAGATTGCTTTTGATGGATTTGCTTCCTTTTTGCCCCAAATGATTCTCTGCCAAACTTTTGATTTTGAAAATTTGAAAACCAAATTTTGATTTTTGAAACTCTTGCAAAAACAGGATGTTACACTCAACACCCTAAACTTGCATTGTACTTTGCCGCCCTCCTAAACTTGATCATGTTTGCACCATTGATCAATCAAATATTTGGGTAATTTCACAACCATTGGCCATTGCTCCAATGCAATTTACTCTTTCAATTGTGTCTGTGCAAGAGCATACTACTCATCCTTTTGAAAAATCATGTATGCATGTGTATTTAGAATATATACAGTATTTTATTTGGTCTATTGTCATTCCATTAGGCAGTCTTTCAATTCATCAGGGACAGACAATAGTTGCTTTGGGGACGTTTGGATCTATACTTATTTTTTCCATCCTAGGAGGGGGCAAACTAGCCTAGTTAAGATCTTGCTTGGAAAATAAAAAAAAAATCCGGTTTTTTTGCCTGTTACCGGCAGGTAACCGGTCCGGTAAAAAACTAGATTTAAATTTTGAAATTCAAATTCATCCCTTTTTTTGAATTTTCCGGTAACGGTACCGGCCGTCGGCCAGGAAACTCCCCGGAACCGAGATTTCGATCCCTGTCTACAACACTGCAGTGAATCGGCCCTAGTGATGTGTCGCAACAAAGGCCCAATAGAGGCGGTACTTACATTCATTCATTAGTCAAAGAGAGGCAATACCAATGTTCACCTATGTCAACTTCTTCAAATTAAAGTAAACCGCTAACAATTCACATAATCATAAATCATCGGTCAAAAGAGAAGCAAGCCAATCAATATATTTCACATAACAAAATACATAAAATACTCACCAGGTAGGAATTAGGATGAAGCAATGTTGTTATGCTACAGTACCTGTTACTCTCCTTCGATTTATATATGATCAATTTGCATGGAACAGAAAGGATCGTTCAGTTAAAGATGTCATTAACAAATAACTACACAGCTTACCATAATAGTAGATGAATGTAACAAACCACTCTGGGTGGGTCGATTCACAACAATGGGGAGAGACCACACAGCTTCACAGACACAACAACATGGGCATCGACCATGCTTAAGTGCAGATGAATGGCGGCGCACCTTTTCTTTGACAGGAAACAACGTGGAGAACCAATTCAGACAGTAACCTTGTTCGGTTGGTTCCTATCATCTATATCATTTATCAAAATTTAGAACAAATATTGAAAATTCAAGAACTTCATACAATGAAGAACCAACTAAAAAGGAAAATAACAAACCAGGAATGGGCTAGGCATTTCTTCGAGCGGGTGGTGGTGGTGAGGAACAAAGCATGTGAGAGGGCAACCACCGTTGAGGAAGCAGGAGTTGGGAGCTGCGCACAACACGTCACAGAGTATGGCCAGCTTTATGATGTCCAGGGCGGAGGAACTCGAGCTCGAAAATGCCATCGAGGTTGCGGCCTTGCACAGCACCAAGTGTGTCGTGTAGCCTGGCTAACTTTAGCATGGCCATGGGGCGTGGTCCGCCGTGTAGCACCATGACAAAGTGTGACATGGTTAAGCTCGATCGATGATGTTAGGATTTGTTTGTTGGGCCTTGAGCTCAACAACAATTGTGGGGAGGCGGCTGGCTGGATAGCATGGCTCACGCGGGAGCATAGGAAACAATTTTTCTCTTGATGGTGGAAGGGGAAGCCAGTAGGGAAGAAAATAAATCATACGAGGTGAGAAAGCCCACCTATCGACGCTTGCTTTCCCATGAGAAGGGTGGGAAGGTTGAGAACACATCACTGACTACTACTAGAGTCTTTTTAGATAGTAAAGATAACGATGGTTATGTAGTACGTAGTCAAATCTGTTGAAGATACGCACAATATTTTAATTCTAGATTTTATTATGAATCAAATATCATAAATAACTATATATACAGAAATCAGTACTAATAGGAGGCAACATATTGTACTTTGAAATAAACTCAAGAACAAAATGTAATAGAGTCGATCAGTCACATGAACGACTTATAGTCGGACTTGATGAAGACTAGGAAGCAACATTGACGCGGTCGTGGAAGTGGACAACGTCAAGAAAGAAGTCGATCGGTCGAGCAGATGAGCTGCCTAGAAACCTTATTGTCGCCCCATGAAGATACTGTGAGACCCCGGTTTATCCGGCTTATAATGCTTAACCATCCACTTGGTCCTAGCATCACAAATCAGATAATCCGAGACTCGAGACATGTATACTTCCCAGAGTGCAGTATACACACCTCTTTACAAAGCTCATGCATCAATTCCATTCATTCACATAGAACCGAAGCAAAAACAACAACCAGAAGATGACATACATAAAGGATAGTTATTACAAAAGAGAGGCCAACCGGCCAAAAGACATCATACATAAAGAAATATAACAGCGGAAGCAAAAGTGCCATAAGATGGCCATAAACCAAAAGAGCCAATCAGTGTGCCTTTAACCCACAAGGCAACCGACCGGACCGCCAAACTAGTCGTCGAAACCACAGCACATCTCACAAAAGTGAGGCCCTTGGGGCTCACCTTCTTCCTCTGCAAACAAAAGCAGCCCAGCAAAAGCTGGGTGAGTACTTTGAATGTACTCTTAAGATATACATGAATGATACGAGATCTACACAATAACTATATGCAAGCTTAATTAAGTGGAGCAGGTTAGGACTCAAATTTTTAAGCATAAAGCAAGTTTTATTTGCAATAATGTAATAGATTGAAAGCAATTTTGCAATCTGATTTTATTTGATAAAAACAGTAGTAATCAAGTATCAACAACAGTAAAACAGTCCTGGAAGTGACTAGACCATTAGTCACCACAATAGCATGAATTACCCATTCATGCCAACCATGTCAAGTTTTAATTTTAAAACAAAAGCAGTTGTTGAAGTCTAGATCTTTGGAAATCCCCAAGCGTGTCCATAACCTAGGGCGAGGCTATTGAATAGTTTTATCCTGCAGGTGTACCAACTTACCCACACGCGGACCGCCTTTTGCCAAGCTATTAAGCACACTTCCTTAGGTATCTGGCGCGGCTAAGTCCTCTGAGACATTTCCAATATTGTGAATTATTCACGAGCCGCCCGTATGGATAGAAACACATACGTTGTGTCGAGTCATCGTAAAGCCTCGGTCAACTACCCTTCCGGGTAAAGCCTTGGACAACTACGACGCTCCTCGAGGTGGAGAGCCTACCGGAATCTCCACCACCGTACACCCAACACAAGAACACGAGAACACATATCATGTTTCACACAACACACACAACCCCTCCTGCGACTCGGAGATAACCCACGCCAAAGTACTAAGTCAAGAGGTCTCATATCCCTCTCGCGTGGTTAGTCGCAAAGTGCTTGGATCAATGGCGCAAGCAACAATTCGGTCCTTAGGGACTGGGCACCTTCCTTGTCACACCCAACAATCACACCAACATGTCATTGTGCCCAAGTCAAATCATTTTGTCTCATTTTGGTTTTACAAACAAAAGCATAAGGTCTTGAACCAAAAATAAACAAAATGATTTGTGTGATCAAGGTCATCGACTAAGTCGATAACCGCCCAATTCTACCGGTAGCTAAGCATTTCTAGGCATGACATCGCAAAGGCAGTAAAGAGCATAATTAAATCACGGGCTCTAATTCACGTGATGATAATAACTTATGGTTGTGGCGGGGATAACATTTTAATGGCAACAATGCATTAGGAATAGCTACCTCTAAGCAGGGCAAAAATAATTGGACACAAAAGCAATGCATACATATAATTTGTAAACAAGATATTAGACTTTGAAAGTAATGGGACTTTTATGATCAAATATCTTGCACGCTTCTTTGTGGGTCAAGGTCTTCTTTGTGGATCAACAAGATTATCAACGTGCTCTTGGATCCTAACGAGAAAGCAAAAAGCAGCCGATAAGAACGAATAAAGCGCAAAGACCCAACAGTAAACCTTCTCCAAAAATTCTAAAAATTTTACAGTAGCAAGGTCTTGATTTATAATGAATTTAGCAACAAGAACCAATTGATTTGGATTCTTAATGCCAAAGATATGACCAAAATAATTTTGCTCACTTTTATAAATCAAAATGCTACTATTCATTAGCAAAAATTTCTGGAGCTATACTGGGTTTGGAAACATCTTTAACTTAAAGATGAGTTAAAAACATAACCAAGAAAATTTGAATCAACGAAAAGGATTTAAAATGAATTAGTTATGCATTTTACAAGTTATCACATTTTGAGTTGATAAATAAATCTCTTGGGAAAAATCGAATTTAGAAATGGCGTGGCGAGCGAGGCGTCGATCTTGGATCCGACGGTCGGCGTTCGCGAAGCTTGTGGCCAGCGGCGTGCCACGAAAACATCAGTCGTTAACCGTTGGATCGAGGATCCAACGGTCCACGACCACTTTGGTCGAGCGCTTAGGCGTCCGGGACATCTGATCGTCGCCGTTGGATTTGGATCCAACGGTCCACGAGATGGGGGCGTTCGGCGGTCCAAGCGTTCGCAGCGCCGCGGCGTTGGATCTGGGATCAACGCTCGCGCCGACTTCGCATCGGGACCATTGATCTTAGATCCAGCGGTCCCAGGCACCGAGGCGCGGCAATTCAAAATTTTCCACGCGACGTGGGCGTAGATCTAAGGATCGGCGGTTCGCATCCACTCACGTTCAAACCATCGTCTGTTTTTCGTCGGCAAAAATAGCGGAAGAACGGCTCGCCGCCGGCGGCTCTGGCGCGACGGTGCGAGCAAGTGCCCAAAATGGGCCCCAAACTTCATTGCGCACCTAAGGGTACCAATGGCGTTGGTGAGTGGTCGAGCAGCCGGCAAGCGGAGAAAACCGAGGTGACCGCAAAGTGACGAAAACGAAAAATGCAAGCGGCTCATTTGCGGTCCAAGGAGTGGTGCCGAGCCACTAGGGACTAAGAGGGTTACACAGGCGCAAAGGATGCAGGAAGAGTCGAAGGCTGCTCGGGCGAAGAAGAATGGCGATTTCGGCGAAAGGGAAATCGAATTGGCTCGTCCTGGACAAATTGAACCGAATTGAGTGAGGTTAAGCGTCGATGAGTAGAGGGAGAGCGAGAGGAGCAAAGACTGAGGAAGAAAACCCCATTGCACCGGCTTCACCGAAGCTCCAAAGCCGTCGATGGCGCGAGAGCTTCAGAGAATCTGTGGCTCAGTGGCTTGTGAGTGCTAGCTAGAGCTGCGGTGTGGCTAAAGGAAGCTAAGGGAGAAACCAAGGAGCTTAAATAGCCGAGCATGGCGAGAGCAAAGCGATATCCCGCTCGGGTCAACAGCCATTTAGCGCGAGAGGCGGCGGAGGCGATTGGAGAGTGGGCGTCGAGGAGGAGCAGCGGGCATTAAATGCGCGAGAGATAGCCGTTTAAAAGCGGCCGTGGATTGGATTGGACCGACTGCGGCTTTTCTCCTCTGCGCCGCGCCATGGGCTGCCTTGCTCACTTGTGTGACGGAGGAAGGAGCGACTCGTCGATCGTCGGATGGAAATCGAAAGGTGAGTTAGATCGAATGGATTACAGCGGTCCGTCGTTCAAGCGGTGAAGACCGTTCGATGTTGATCCAACGGTGAGTTGGATCGGGTGGATTAAACGATTCCATCGTTCAAGCGGTCGAGGGCCGTTCGATCTTGATCCAACGGCTCACGACGCACACCGATCGACCACGCGGTGCGATTAGTTGATGGACCGAGTCCGATGGCTCGAGCCCGAGCCTGGTTCGAACGAGAGAGTGCAAACTAACTAGGGTTTGAGAGCAGTGCAAACTAACTAGGGTTTGAATTAAAGGCTGATTTTGAGGAATTTGTTTAAGGTAGCAAACCAGCTCCAAAAATTATGAAATTTTAAGCTGGAGGTTCTTGTGCAGGGGAACCTTATATAAAATTTTCAGAGACTTTTATGCACTGCATTTTCTTAAAAATTTCAGAAGGCTACTTTAGGAGTTTGACTAAGGTTTGACTTGTCTCAAAATTATCAAATAATTTCTGAAAATTATGAAATAATTCGAGGTGTTAACCATCCCTCCTAGGTTCAATGAAAATTATTTTCAGGGGTTGGGCACAAGATTTTCATGAAGGAGATTTGTGTTGGTGTCCAAATGGCAATTTGATTTTGATTCCACATAATTCCTTTACAAAAATTATGGGCTGATTACAAAAATCAAGATCGGAGAAAAAGTTTTAATTTCTCCTCATTTTATTACATTTGAAACACAAACCAATTTTGGGATGTTACAAAACCTCCCCCTTACAAAAATCTCGTCCAGAGATTTGGCTCGCTCGATAAAGAAAGATGGATAGTGCGCTTGAGGCGATCTTCCCTTTCCCAAGTAGCCTCATCTTGAGAATGGTTTGACCACTTTGAACTTTGAGGAATCGATGGTTTTATTCCTCGTCCTCCGTTCGACCTCATCGAGTATCGAGCAGGCGCTCGCGATAGGTCAAATCCTTGGACATCGAGGGTTTCCAGCGGAGCTTCCTCGGTTGGAACACGGAGACACTTCTTTAGTTGGGACACATGGAAAACATCATGTACCCCTTCAAGTGCGGTGGCAATTCCAACTTATAGGCAACGGCTCCTTTCTTCTCGATAACACGGTAAGGACCGGCATATCGAGGAGCTAACTTGCCCTTGGCCAAAAGCGATGGCCCTTCAAAGGAGAGACTTTGAGATCGACAAAATCATCGGGCTCGAAGCTCAATTCACGGCGGCGGCGATTCGCGTAGCTCTTTTGCTGGATTGAGTGTGCGCAAGCGATCACGAATGAGTGGACTTGGCTCTCGGCTTCATTGATCGAGCCGGACCAAAGAAAGGTCTTTCGCCGTCTCAGACCAATTCAGCGGGGTTCGCACTTTCTCCGTATAAGGCCTCGAAGGTGACATGCCGAGGCGGCACGAAAAAGCATTGTTGTAGGAAAACTTCGGCAAATGGTAAGCATTTCTCCCAATTCTTTCCATAGGAGAGAACACAAGCACGAGCATGTCCTCCAACACTTGGTTGACTCTTTCGGTCGGCCATCGGTTTGAGGATGATATCTTTGAAGCGAAAAAAAACGCAGTGCCCATAGCTTCTTGCAGACCATGCCAAACCGGAGGTAAATAGTGAACCACGGTCGAAATGATCGTCTTTGGCACACCATGCAAGCTTACAATCCTGGAGGCGTAGAGCTCGGCTAGGCGATCGACACGAAGCTTTGTCTTATTTGGAAGAAAATGTGCCACTTTGGTTAATCGATCAATAATTACCCGGATAGCATCATTCCCCTTTGGTGGCGCGGGCGGGCCGGTGATAAAGTCCATCCGATCGAATCCACTTCCATTCGGAATAGGCAAAGGTGAAGCAAACTGCTTTGGGCCGATGCTCGGCCTTGACACGACGACACACGTCGCACTCGACAACGAACCGCAATCTCCCTCTTCATTCGGGTCCACCAAAATCTCGGCGGAGATCTTGATACATCTTTGTGGCCGGGATGGATAGACAAAGGCGAATCATGGGCCTCGCGGAGAATCAAATCCGCAGATTCCATGTCCTTTGGAACCACAAAGTATTGCCGAACCTTACAACACCATGCTCATCCTCGGAGAAGCACTTGGCATTCCGTTCTTGACATTTTCCTTGATGCGGCTTATTCCGACATCCGATTCTTTGGCGACCTTAATCCGATCTACCAAGGTTGGTTGCACAACCAAGGCGTGAGGAACCATGCTCAACCAAACCTAAGTTGAGGCGCTGAAATTCCTCGGAAGGGTGGGTTGACATCCCTGGAGCAACAAGGCATTGCAATGCGCTTTGCGATCGGCGCATCGGCAGCGACATTAGCCTTGCGGATGGTAGTGAATACCCATGTCATAATCTTTCACCAACTCCAACCATCTCTTTTATGCGAGGTTCAGATCTGGTTGGGTGAACAAATACTTTAGGCTTTTGTGATCCGAATACACTTCATAGCGATTACGATTAGGTAATGTCGCCAAATCTTAAGCGCATGAATCACACGACCAATTCCAAGTCATGGGTAGGATAGTTGAGTTCATGAGGCCTCAATTGCCTTGATGCATAGGCCACTACCTTGCCTTCTTGCATAAGGACACAACCGAGTCCTCGACGAGAAGCATCGCAAAAGATATCGAAAACCGATGAATATCGGGAAGAACAAGGGCGGGAGCGGTGGTCAAGCGCTTCTTGAGTACTTGGAAGCTTTCCTCACAAGCATCGGACCACAAGAACTTCTTGTCCTTCTTGAGCAACTCCGTCATCGGCCGCGATCTTGGAGAAGTTCTCGATAAAGCGGCGATAATATCCGGCTAAGCGAGAAAACTCCGCGCCGATTCGAAGTAGGTGACACCAAGAAAGAACATCGCTGATCTTGCTAGGATCAGCGGCTCGCCTCTCTTTGAAAGAACATGACCCGGAAGGCCACTTCCTTCAACGAGCAGCGTACTTCTTGAACTTTGCATACGGTGGTGCTCACGAAGCTTGCCTAACACGAGCCTCAGATGCTCATCATGTTCCTCATCGTTCTTAGAATAGATAAGAATATCATCGATGAAGACCACAACAAACTTATCCAAATACTCCATGAATACCGAATTCATGAGGTTCATGAACAAGGCGGGAGCATTGGTTAAGCCAAATGACATGACGGTATACTCATACAAGCCATAGCGAGTAGAAAGCCGTCTTTGGAATATCCTCGGGCGTGCCGAACTTGATGATATCCCATTCTCAAATCAATCTTGGAGAATACTCGGGCTCCAGTTAATTGATCAAAGAGATCGTCAATGCGGGGCAATGGATACTTGTTCTTTACCGTTACCTCATTAAGCGGACGGTAGTCAACGCACATGCGCAAAGTATTGTCTTTCTTCTTTACGAAGATTGCAGGACAACCCCACGGAGATGAGCTAGGTCGAATGAAACCTTTTTCTGCAGCTCATTCAGTTGCTTCTTCAACTCCACCAACTCGTTCGATGGCATCCGATAATGCCTCTTTGAAATAGGCGATGCAGGAACCAACTCAATGACAAACTCTAGGTCTCGAACTGGTGGCATCCCTGGAAGAGCTTCAGGAAAGACATCAACGAAGTCACGAACTGTGGGGACTTCACTAATATCTAGAGTGGGCTTCGCTTCAAGCGCGAAAAGATGCGGACCTAGCGACTTTGGCGGCGAACACCGCTCGCCGGAAGAACTAGATAGAGACACACTTCTTGGCACAATCGATTTGTCCCTTATCTTTGAGACAACCAATCCATACCAAGAATTACATCTAGACTTGCTGAATGGAGGAGAATAAGATTCGCGAAGAATCTCACTCCCTCAATTTCAATTGGGACATCCTACACTCAGTTGACTCTCAACTCCGAACCGGAGGCGAATGAGCAATGGGACCAACAATGGAGTAAAGAAGAGCTCACTAATAGCAGCAAAAGACTCAGAAACAAAAGAATGAGATGCTCCTGAATCAAACAAAACAGTAGCAGAATGAGAGTTAACAGAAAGTGTACCCGGCCACGGCGCGGGTGCCTCTGTGCCTCCTCTGCTTGAGATGAGGTTGACGCGACCACTACCCACGCCTTGGGTAGTAGGGACTATCTTGAGTCTGAGAAGAACCACCTCCTGGCCCGCGTCCTCCATTAGGACGAGGGGCTGCTCCTGTCTTCTTGGGGCATTGGTTCGCATAATGCCCCTTGTTGTTGCGGAAGAAGCAGGTGACATCCGCGGCTGTGCGGAGGCCTCCTGGCTGACTCGCAGGTGCACGTGATTGGGGCACGGCCTGCGAAGGGCGAAGAACAGTCTTGGCGGCCTCGGAAGTCTTGAAGGCGGAGGGCGGGACCCCGAGGCGCCCAACACGAGCGGAAAGAGGCGCTGCGGCCGACTTGTGGGCCTCCCACTTGTGCTTGCGGGAATCCACAAGTGCTCTCCCCGCGTGCTCAGCAACGATGACCTTATCTACCAAGGCCTGGAAATCCGGAAAGTCAACGATGGATAGCTTGTCCTGCAGCTCCTCAGACAAACCATCCTTGAACTTCTCTTGCTTGGCCTCATCAGTGGCCACCTCCTCCGGAGCATAACGAGCCAAATGGTTGAACTCGTAAAGATACTCCGTGACTGAATGACGCCCTTGCCTGAGCGACAAGAACTCCTTCTTCTTCAGCTTCATCAAGCCGGAAGGAATATGAGAGCGGCGGAAGGCGATCGGAACTCCTCCCAAGTGACGGTGTGACCGTCCGGCTGCATGGCGAGAAAGCTCTCCCACCAAGACAAAGCTGCACCCTCCAGCTGGTGCGATGCGAACAGCGCCTTCTCGTGCTCCTGGCACTGCGCTATGCGGAGCTTCCGCTCCACCAGACGAAGCCAGTCGTCTGCGTCAAGCGGGTCCTCAGACCGGGAGAACGTAGGGGGCTGAGTGCGAAGAAACTCCGCAAGTCCCCCACGCGGCTGATGACCACTCCCTTGCCGGATCACGAAGCACCGGTAAGAGGCGGAAGTGTTGCGCGCGATGGCGTCGAAGAACCCTCTGTCCTCTGCGGTTGCGCTCAATCGAAGAAGGACCTCGGCCATGGTCGGAGGAGGAGGAAGTTCCTCGTCCGGACGGTGGCCGCCTTAGCGCTCTGAGTCGTCCGGCCATCTGTTACAAGAAACTTGGGTTAAAACTAGACTCAAAGATTTAAAGCCAAAGAAAGCGAAAAGCTAACGACTAGGGAATGGAATATCACCCTAACCGAAAGCCAAAAACAGCAAGTGGGTCAACAAACAAGCTTATAAAAGACTCCAACAACAGTAAGGAATCACCAAACCAAAGCTCAACTTCCCAATGCAACCAACCCGTATTGAATGAACGAGTAATTGCTTGAGAAGATAAAAATTCAGAATAGTAGGTAAGATCTATTACCCCTAAAGAGCAATGTTTAGTCAACGAAAATAGTGTTAGATACTTAGCTAACTAGTATCACATCTTACCCCTTTTTAACCCCACAAGTTTTAGTTGATTATCCTCTCATTTTCCACCCCATTAGAAACCATCGAGCCTGCTGTCCGGAAATTGAGGTTGCTGTAGTGATTTTGCATCCAAGCTCCCGGTCGAAGTCTTCCATTCTAGAAACTTCAAAATCTGGCACACTTCAATTTGCCAAGCTCAGTGGTCCTATCAGAAACCATTGAGCTCTTTGTCTGAAATTGAAGCGTCTTTGTCGATTCGCATCAAGCCTCTAGTCGAAATCTTCAGTCCAGAAACTTCAAAACCCTAAGCACTTCAATTTGCCAAACTCAGTGGTTCCCAAAACCCATTTAATCGATAACACTATCTTTGAAGGAAGAAGAGGTAAACAATTTTCAAAACTCAAATTAGAGTGAGATGAGAGGAGAAAGCTAAGATAAGTAAGGAATAAAATCTGAGAATTCCTTAAGCTTTCAAAAATCATTTGATACTTTGAAAATAAAGTTTTCCAAAATATCCTAAAGACGACCAACTTGGGTTACTACGGTCGGTATGGCTCGATACAAACCTTGTGAGACCCGGTTTATCCAAACTTGTAATGCTTAACCATCCACTTGGTCCTAGCATCACAAATCGGATAATCCGAGACTCGAGACATGTATACTTCCCAGTGCGATATACACACCTCTTTACAAAGCTCATGCATCAATTCCATTCATTCACATAGAACGAAGCAAAAACAACAACGAGAAGATGACATACATAAAGGATAGTTATTACAAAGAGAGGCCAACCGCCAAAAGACATCATACATAAAGAAATATAACAGTGAAGCAAAAGTGCCATAAGATGGCCATAAACCAAAAGAGCCAATCGGTGTGCCTTTAACCCACAAGGCAACCGCCAGGACCGCCAAGCTAGTCGTGAAACCACGGCACATCTCACAAAAGTGAGGCCCTTGGGGCTCACCTTCTTCCTCTGCAAACAAAAGCATTTCAAAAAAAGTGGGTGAGTACTTTGAATGTACTACTTAAGATATACAAGAATGATAACAGATCTACACAATAACTATATGCAAGCTTAATTAAGTGGAGCGAGTTAGGACTCAAATTTTTAAGCATAAAGCAAGTTTTATTTGCAATAATGTAATAGATTGAAAGCAATTTTGCAATCTGATTTTATTTGATAAAAACAGTAGTAATCAAGTATCAACAACAGTAAAACAGTCCTGGAAGTGACTAGACCATTAGTCACCACAATAGCATGAATTACCCATTCATGCCAACCATGTCAAGTTTTAATTTTAAAACAAAAGCAGTTGTTGAAGTCTAGATCTTTGGAAATCCCCAAGCGTGTCCATAACCTAGGACGAGGCTATTCGAATAGTTTTATCCCTGCAGGGTGTACCAACTTACCCACACGCCAGACCGCCTTTTTACCAAGCTATTAAGCACACTTCCTTAGGTATGCCGACACGGCTAAGTCCTACGAGATATTTCCAATATTGTGAATTATTCACGAGCCGCCCGTATGGATAGAAACCCATACGTTGTGTCGAGTCATCGTAAAGCCTCGGTCAACTACCCTTCGGGTAAAGCCTT
Source organism: Hsuehochloa calcarea (assembly GCA_036346395.1). NCBI lineage: Eukaryota > Viridiplantae > Streptophyta > Magnoliopsida > Poales > Poaceae > Hsuehochloa > Hsuehochloa calcarea. Next base: position 5,071,572 of record CM070615.1, on the reverse strand, counting down.
GGACAACTACGACGCTCCTCGAGGTGGAGAGCCTACCGGAATCTCCACCACCGCACACCCAACACAAGAACACCGAGAACACATATCATGTTTCACACAACACACACAACCCCTCCTGCGACTCGGAGATAACCCACGCCAAAGTACTAAGTCAAGAGAGGTCCCATATCCCTCTCGCGTGGTTAGTACGCAAAGTGCTTGGATCAATGGCGCAAGCAACAATTCGGTCCTTGGGGACACAGGCACCTTTCCTTGTCACACCCAACAATCACACCAACATGCCATTGTGCCCAAGTCAAATCATTTTGTCTCATTTTGGTTTTACAAACAAAAGCATAAGGTGCTGAACCAAAATAAACAAAATGATTTGTGTGATCAAGGTCATCGACTAAGTCGATAACCGCCCAATTCTCTGGTAGCTAAGCATTTCTAGACATGACATCGCAAAGGCAGTAAAGAGCATAATTAAATCACGGGCTCTAATTCACGGTGATGATAATAACTTATGGTTGTGGCGGGGATAACATTTTAATGGCAACAATGCATTAGGAATAGCTACCTCTAAGCAGGGCAAAAATAATTGGACACAAAAGCAATGCATACATATAATTTGTAAACAAGATATTAGACTTTGAAAGTAATAGGACATTTATGATCAAATATCTTGCACGCTTCTTTGTGGGTCAAGGTGCTTCTTGTGGATCAACAAGATTATCAACGTGCTCTTGGATCCTAACGAGAAAGCAAAAAGCAACCGATAAGAACGAATAAAAGCATAAAGACCCAACAGTAAACCTTCTCCAAAAATTCTAAAATTTTACAGTAGCAAGGTCTTGATTTATAATGAATTTAGCAACAAGAACCAATTGATTTGGATTCTTAATGCCAAAGATATGATCAAAACAATTTTGCTCGACTTTTATAAATCAAAATGCTACTATTCATTAGCAAAAATTTCTGGAGCTATACGGGGTTTGAAAACATCTTTAACTTAAAGATGAGTTAAAAACATAACCAAGAAAATTTGAATCAACGAAAAGGATTTAAAATGAATTAGTTATGCATTTTACAAGTTATCACATTTTGATTGATAAATAAATCTCTTCGGAAAAATCGAATTTAGAAATGGCGTGGCGAGCGAGGCGTCGATCTTGGATCCGACGGTCCGCGTTCGCGAACAACAGCGAGCGCGTCTTGGCGAAACATGAGTCGTTAACCGTTGGATCGAGGATCCAACGGTCCCGACCACTTTGGTCGAGCGCTTGGGCGTCCGGGATCTGATCGTCCGCCGTTGGATTTGGATCAACGGTCCACGAGATGGGCGCGTTGGCGGTCGAGCGTTCACGCAGCGCCGCGAGCCGTGGATCTGGGATCAACGCTCATGCCGACTCGCATCGGGACCATTGATCTTAGATCCAACGGTCCCGCAGCCAGAGGCGCGCGGCAATTCAAAATTTTCCACGCGACGTGGGCGTAGATCTAAGGATCGGCGGTTCGCATCGACTCACGTTCAAACCATCGTCTGTTTTCGTCCGGCAAAAGCAGCGGGAAGAACGGCTCGCCGGCGGCTCTGGCCATGACGGTGCGAGCAAGTGCCCAAAATGGGTCCCAAACTTCATTGCGCACCTAAGGGTACCAATGGCATTGGTGAGGTGGTCGAGCAGCAAGCAAGCCGGAGAGAACCGAGGTGACCGCAAAGTGACGAAACGAAAAATGCAAGCGGCTCATTGCGGTCCAAGGGGTGGTGCCGAGCCACTAGGGACTAAGAGGGGTTACACAGGCGCAAAGGATGCAGGAAGAGTCAAGTTGCTCGGGCGAAGAAGAATGGCGATTCGGCGAAGGGAAATCGAATTCGGCTCGTCCTGGACAAATTGAACCGAATTGAGTGAGGGTTAGCGTCGATGAGTAGAGGGAGAGCGAGAGGAGCAAAGACTCGAGGAAGAAAACCCCATTGCGACTTCACCGAAGCTCCAAAACCGTCGATGGCGTGAGAGCTTCAGAGAATCTGTGGCTCCAGTGGCTTGTGAGTGCTAGCTAGAGCTGCGGTGTGGCTAAAGGAAGCTAAGGAGAAACCAAGGAGCTTAAATAGCGGGCATGGCGAGAGCAAAGCGATATCCCGCTCGGGTCAACACAGCCATTTGAGCGAGAGGCGGCGGAGGCGGTTGGAGAGTGGGCGTCGAGGAGGAGCACAGCGGGCATTAAATGCGCGCGAGAGATAGCCGTTTAAAAGCGACCATGGATTGGGACCGGCCAGCTGCGGCTTTTCTCCTCTGCGCGCGCCGTGGTCGCTTTGCTCACCGCACCGACGGAGGAAGGAGACGACTCGTCGATCGTCGGATGGAAATCGAAAGGTGAGTTAGATCGAATGGATTACAGCGGTTCGTCGTTCAAGCGGTGAAGACCGTTCGATGTTGATCAGCGGTGAGTTGGATCGGGTGGATTAAACGATTCCATCGTTCAAGCGGTCGAGGGCCGTTCGATCTTGATCCAACGGCTCACGACTGCACACCGATCGACCACGCCGGTGCGATTAGTTGATGGACCGAGTCGATGGCTCGAGCGAGCCTTGTTCGAACAGAGAGCAGTGCAAACTAACTAGGGTTTGAATTAAAGGCTGATTTTGAGAATTTGTTTAAGGTAGCAAACCAGCTCCAAAAATTAGGAAATTTTAAGCTGGAGGTTCTTGTGTGAGGGAACCTTATATAAAATTTTTAGAGACTTTTATGCCTTGTATTTTCTTTAAAAATTTCAGAAGGCTACTTTAGGAGTTTGACTAAGGTTTGACTTGTCTCAAAAATTATCAAATAATTTCTGAAAATTATGAAATAATTCTGAGGTGTTAACCATCCCTCCTAGGTTCAATGAAAATTATTTTCAGGGGTTGGGCACAAGATTTTCATGAAGGAGATTTGTGTTGGTGTCCAAATGGCAATTTGATTTTTGATTCCACATAATTCCTTTACAAAAATTATGGAACTGATTACAAAAATCAAGATCAGAGAAAAAGTTTTAATTTCTCCTCATTTTTATTACATTTGAAACACAAACCAATTTTGGGATGTTACAGATACTCTCTGCAACAATTCAGAGATAGCCGCTCTCCCCCCTTTCCGATGCACGCCGAGGAGGAAGGTCGATGTGGTACGACAACTCAACACCACAGCATAATTTACCAAAGAAGGTAGATGAAGTAAGAAAGGAATGGAGAAATTCTTCTTCTGTTCATTCTCGATGTCTCTAGACCCTTATAGGGACAAGGTATTTACTCTCTAGTAACTATTGTAATGAACCTAAATTAAGTCACTGGTAACTGCTAATTTAAACCAATTAGTTCGTATTCATGCTATGTTTAACAGCTCTCGGCCAGTTCACAAAAGGAGTGAGAAATGTACAGTTAGCTCCTGACCAGTTACGACCAGTTCGTATCTAGTCACAATTAGGTAGTAACCATCCCTGATCAAGTGGTAGCCACTTAGGACCAGCTTGTAACTCCTTATGACCAGTTCGTATATAGTCACGACCAGGTGGTACTTACTTACGACCAACTTATAACTCCTTACGACCAGTTCGTGTCCGGTCAACTGGTCGTGACATATCCCGACCAGTCCGTGATCATGCACGACCAACTCACGACCAATCTGTAACTCCTTACGACCAGTCTTTCTCTGGTCGGACTAATCAAACTAATTGTCTTGTTTCTCATCACTTGGCTAAACCATGCATGTTTTGGGATTTTGAAAGAAATAGACGTCATAAATGGGCCAATTCCCAACAAAATCTTTCTTTGTCATGTGTCTCCGAAGAAACAAGACATACTTATACATCACTCCTAGAAACTAGAAAGAAAATAGCACTATGCATCAACATACTACCGATTCCAAACGAAAGTTGTTTTAGAATTTGTGTTGGTCAAGCATTTCTATGTTTTATCATCAATATATAGAGAATTACCAATATTAACAACATGAAATTGATATTACTAGATCCATCATGGAATATATTTTCATAATGTATAATTATTTTTATTTGAAACAATGTATTTTCATATAAGTTGATGGTCAAAGTGTCGTCTTTGAGACCATGTCAGTGTAAAAAATGACTTAAATTTGGAATATGGGGGGTATACCATTGACCATACATAATTTTGTCATATATAGTTGTGAATTGTATGTCTTCTAATTCCTTATTGATACTTCTTTCATAATTTAAATGTTAAATTCGAGTTATACTCAAACTAGTGATAAGTATACTCAATGCTCTGGTTCTTAGTGAGGAGCTGGGCTCGTGGCCAGTTTTCAAATTCCCTTAGGTGACTGAAGAAATACGGGTAGACTACACTATCTGATAATTCAAAAGTTTTACCATGTAAACTAGGAAGCCGTGCAAGCAAGAGATCATAGATTGTTACCACTAGACGCGCAGTGCAGCAGAATAAGCGTTTGAGCAGTCTGATCTAATGTCGATGTAGTGGTCGTAGTCGATTGTTCATCATTCTCGGCGCCAATCGTCTCCTCTAGCAACCTATCATATTCCTTGCGTAGGTCGTGGATTATCCTCGATCAGCGCAATAGCAACCACAGCAGCGTCTCCACTGTATCCACACATCTAGGGGTGGAACGCCATACATTAGTGTGCTAACACCAACGTGAACGGTAGGGCCTTCAGGGAGATGGCTGCTAGGGTATCGGTGGAGAAACTCTCTTATGCCCTAACAGCCCCATGCATCCCCTTATAAAGAGTCCATAACGGATCCTATCCGAATTGGTTTTGTTTCAACTCGTTAAGTGTGTGACCCGATAGGTTCATGCGTAATCGGTTGTGACTCAGAAACTCCTTTATGACCATAAGTCGTTAACGGTTCCTAACAGGATATAACGATTTCTGAATACACATAAATATTATATCGAACGAACCTTATGCAATATGATTTATGACCAGGTCTTTATCACTAACAACCAGTTCGTATCTCCATACGACCAGTTCACATTTAGTCATGACCAATTCGTAACAATTTACGACCAGTTAGTGATATGTATGACCAGTTCGTATATCCATAAGACTAGTTCGTATCTGGTCGGACTAAACGACGTGCTTGCATATTCTCCTTTTGTTTCACGATATCTGGTTAAACTTCAGGTAAGATTTATGTCATTCATGAACTGTTCAATGCTTTCTCGATCTAGTGATAGATAACTTCATGTGGTCGACTCTTTGACCACTAGTGGCACGGTCATACACTTTCTTTATCAGACCACATCGAGGGGCTCGGAAATATCTCTCATGTTATGTTAGGAGTGACAAATCTCATATCGGACTAGTCACATCAATCTGTATGTTTCATAGCATACTCGAAAGCTACCTTTATAACTATCCAGTTACGGAGTAGCGTTTCACAACCAATAAGTGTACTATTACACATGTAGGAAACTATGTTAATCTCAGGTCTAAGGGGTATACATCATCATTTATTGAAACCAACTAATAACACACAAAATCATAACAATATCAATAGTGTCTCAAGGTGGGTCAATCCAACACCATGTTCTCTAATTTGTGATCATATTATTAATTTGATATCCTCATATCCATGATCGGTGAAATATGGTCATCAATCAATACATGTGTTGGTCAATAAGTCACTAGTGTCTCGACTAGTAACATCCGACCAAGGATACATTTAGAATGACATTATATAACTTAAATAGTTTAACTAACAAATTACGTACTTGTTAATATTTATAAATTGTAATTCATTCAAGGAACGTAATAATATTTATTCTTTAACTCATAAACATATATGTGATATAATTTTCTCTATGATTGACCAACAGTAATAGCATCAACAAAGGATTGGCAGCGTGTGACGTGGCTCCAGATTATAAAGAGCAGAATGCACACATCTCGCGGTCAATACTGAAAACAAGTGCAGACCCAACTGTGGACCATAGAGGAATAATTTTCAGCCTGGTCCTAAGACGTGAATCGTGTATGTTACCTTCGAGTGACAGACGTGGGTCCTCTAAGTATTGTGTGCACTGTAGTAATAGTAAATACTATTGAAATATAGTCATTTTTACTGTTTGTAAAAATACTATTTTACTTTTAACACTGTAGTATTGGTACTATATACTATTCATCTACGCCATTTTCTAACTATTGGACAGTCCGAATGACCCAGTGCACCCCTTCTACGAGGATCCGAGTCCTCGAGTGGCAGCTTGTTGTCACGCTGAAGAACAAACTACATAGTTAAAATTGCTAGGCTATAGTTCTTTTTTTTTAAGGGCTAGACTATAGTTGACATGGGTTGACAATTAGCGTTTGTATATTGTATCTCTCGACACCTTTAGTTCGTTGTAACCTCTTTACTTCTATATCTTCATAAAATCTTGGTCGGACCTAGCAAAATGTGAGGTCTTATTTCGAATATAGAGTTTTTTTCTTCTTATTACGGCGAGAAATCAACTTTCATATGAAATACCTACAACGTTAAAGCTGAATTTGCAAAATTCAAGAATGACATTTAGGTCATTTATGTGTAAAGTTTCTGGAGAGATCGAAACAAGTTTAGGCCCCGTTTGGTGTTGCGTATATGCACACTTTTTTATTATTATAATTTTTAAAATAATAATTGAATCAACAATAACATATATACTAGGCGTATTTGAAACTATAAAGCAGTATGATCATCAACTCAAATATTTCTATCTCATATATATACGCTAACAAGGCAAAGTCTAGAATAAGAACACTACTAATAGAAGTAGACATCAACACCATCTCATGATTTATTTCTAGGAAGCAAGACCTAGTCATATCAAATGATATCACCGTGACTTACAGAGAATCGCTCCGGCGAAGGTCGCGGTAGAGTCTAATGCAAAGAAGACGACGTGAATCAGATGATGGACAAATGAGGAAGATGTGAGTAGTCGTGCGAAGGCTTCCCAAAAATCTTATTCGCCCCAACCGTGCAGGATCACGAGGGACGCTGGCTTCGAAGACACTGTTCTCCCCACGTCGATGCACGCTAAAGAAGGGATGGAGAAACCGAACTTGCGCAGTACAGAGGAACAAAACGATACTGATCTCTCTTGGTTCTGTACCTGAGAGGAGATTCCTCTTCCTCATATAGAACCAACAGCAAGCAAAAGAAACTGTTGTCATTATTCTGTTTTAAACGCAGTTAATACGTGCTATAAAAGCTCTATTGAAATAGTGTAATTCGAATTTTCAATTTCTAATTCGTATACAGGTTTTGAGATGACAAAATCGCTGGACTATTCACGCGCACGTCGCGCGCAGGGGCGATGGCGAGACGAGCGAGCGCGCGCGTGTTCTTTTTTTACTTGCTTCAACTAGGTAAGACCAACTTCACCTTATATATTGGTCTCCTCACACCAGTCTACCAATATATCCATCATGCATGAGTTAATATTTGTAAGATTTATTTATAATATTATATAGATCAAGCCCATAAATTCCAACATTTGGAACGTGGGAATTTTTCCCGATTCCTACCGGAATTTAAACTGAGTTCATGTGAAATTCATACGTCCGAGGCAGAAAATGTTCCTTCCGACAGGCAGTGTGAGAGGCCTAGACGGACATGATTACCCCTCCAGACCCCCGCAACTACCCAGTCCACCCTCTCCTACATCCGTAGGGGCAAAACCGTCCACCAAAAAGAATACCCCACCACGCCGCGCCGTGACCGTCTCGTCTTCTCATCTCCTCCCCCAAACCCAAACGATTCTTCAGAAGTTCAGATCAGACCGGGAGAGCCAAAAAAGTCCCCCCAAAAAAAAGAAACGATCTCGAGAGCTCTCGGCTCATCGCGAGGAGGAGACGAGGGCTTGAGGGCTCCGGATCGTCGCAGTAGCAGGAAGATGTCGTCGACGTTCAGCGGCGATGAGACGGCGCCCTTCTTCGGCTTCCTCGGCGCCGCCGCCGCGCTCGTCTTCTCATGTACCGTCCTGTTCCATTTCTTTCTCATGACATTCTCGGGCTTTCCTTCGTGCGGGGGAGGAGGTCTCGTGGTAGCTTGTTCCTTCTCCGATCCGTCCGGGTCGGCGGGGTTTCTGCTTCCTAGGATACTGCTCGTTCGATTCGTGAGGCACTGGTGGTTCCAGTTGCTCTGATCTGCCGTAATTCGAGAGCTGCTTGCTCTATTCCGACCTAGATTTGGTTCGCTTGCAAATTGGAATGATCTGATCTGATCTGAACAACGCTTGGGATCCATGCGACTGTGACGAGATCTCCCCTCTCTCGGTGTCTTGCAGGCATGGGGGCTGCGTACGGGACGGCCAAGAGCGGCGTCGGCGTGGCGTCCATGGGCGTGATGCGCCCCGAGCTCGTCATGAAGTCCATCGTGCCCGTCGTCATGGCTGGTGTGCTCGGTATCTACGGCCTCATCATCGCCGTCATCATCAGCACAGGGATCAACCCCAAGGCCAAGCCCTACTTCCTCTTCGACGGCTACGCGCACCTCTCATCTGGCCTTGCCTGTGGCCTCGCTGGGCTCGCCGCCGGCATGGCCATCGGCATCGTCGGTGACGCTGGAGTCAGGTAAAGATGCTTGCTTTTATCTTCTCTTGTCATAATCTCCCTGCGGGTTGATTTTTCTGTAACTGTTATGTATGTCGGTTTGATAATGATAATAATTTGCTTGTTGTTAATGCATGCGTGTGTCTTGATAAGTGTAGCTAACAGGCTAATACTACATTTGAAGAGGTGTGTTTGGGCGGATGACTACTAAATTCGTAGTCCTTAATCTATTAGTTGATTTGTTTCGGATCTGCCTAGTAATGACATTCGTATCACAAAAGCTATACATCTCTGTTAGTGGTTGCGCTTTCCGGTTAATGTTGATAGCGTCAAAATTACTTTTAATTGTTTGTGTTAAGAGGACAATACCGTCTTTACAAAAGTAAATGGCAGTGACACCATGGATTATTCTCTATATAAACCCACTTAAGGTGTTTATAGCTAGTTCATTAATGAGCTGAAAGCCTAAAGGTGAACCTATGTGAGCTATTCCTTACTATCATAACAGTTTCCTATACATGACATGACCATTGTATCAATTATCTTAGGAAGTAATCCTAGATTTTAGGAAAAATGACAATGGGGCTACCTCTTCGCAAGCCTACTTATTTGCAGATCCTATATCTTTGTTGTGTTCTTTTATATAAATAGTATATACTCGCAACATATTTATTGTGGCTTTATTTTGATATCTTGTTTAACCGAGAAAACATTGTTTTGTAGAAAAATGGATGACATTTATGATATATTTTTAACTTTATGCTTTATGTTTGTCTTGGTCTTTGTAGCTTCCTAGTTAGTAGGATATCCTATCTGTGTGTTGTTTCATTTCGGTGACATGTACATTGTGTTTGTAAGTTGTGTCGCCACTGTCTAATTTATTTTTTTGCATATTTAACACAAGAGAAGGCTAGTTTGTTTTTTCGTGTTTAAATTGGTCACCTAAAGAGGCTTATACTCATCATGTATGAAAGGTTTTTGATCTAGGATCCAGCTAGGTAGTTATGCGGTACAGAATTCCTGCTTTAGTGGTTTGTGTATGAGAATTTATTTTTAGATTTAAATGTTTGTCTGGATCAACAAGTTCCTTTCTAGTTGTGTGTGGCTTGATACGCTAAAGTGAACTTTAGCGCATATGTCATTTTTACTGTACTCTGATTGTACCGAAAATCAACTGAAAGTTGACTATATCGTGAATACTCTTATTCCTAATCCTTGGCATTGTCTGCAGGGCAAATGCACAGCAGCCGAAGCTGTTTGTGGGCATGATCCTCATCCTGATCTTCGCAGAGGCACTCGCTCTGTACGGTCTCATTGTTGGCATCATCCTGTCTTCCCGTGCTGGCCAATCCCGCGCAGATTAGGCACGTTTCAACACGCGGCCCTTCGTGGGTTCTTGTTTTTATTCTTGAAACTACAAGCTGAGCTTTAGAGGTTATTCTGTCTAGTTTTCATTCTTCTTCTGTTGGGTCGAGAAAATATCCGTAGCCAAGGGAGGTTTTCCCTTGCGGTGCCATTCTTTTTCCGTCATGATGGGTGGGTGGTGGTTGATGCTTATTTATGCACAGTTTTTTGGGTCTGGCTGGACGGTGCTGTAATATGGTGAATAAGCAAGAACATGCAATGCAATGGAGCTTAAGACTGTTTTGTTCACTCATCCTTTTATTCTGTTTATTCGTTCTTGTGAGCCATGATCTTTGTAAGGGAAAATTGCACATGGTTTCCATTTTGTACCAGCTCTCGTATAATCTTTCTGCTGAATCCTTTGCGGTTTGCGACAGTAATCCGCTTTTGGAACGGAGGTTTGTGGTGGGAATTATGAAGTCGTACTGTTTCTCCTAACGAGATGAAATTTACAGTATATGTTGCCTATCTTTGGAGGCAGGAGACAGAAATGTTTTGAAGGTAGTGACACACTACTGATCCCAACGCCAAGGTGAAGACAGATGTGAATTCTGTGAGACGAACGAGGATACCTATGACATCTTTTCCGAATGTGCATTCGCTGGAGCTCAAGGACAGGACAGCAATAGCTTCCTAGTTGGATGAAGAGCTGCAGTATGTTAGGCAGGTGACAGATTTGTACTTTGTGTGGGGGCAGCAGAAGCATCATCATGGCATCTGGAGCTCCACAAATGGGCAGGTCTCAGTTCGAAGAATCTAGCTATACACCATCAGACCATGCCCAATTCGAAGAATCTAACTGCGCACCATCTTGCCAAATTTGCCTCACACGGCAAGTGCAAGATTCTTTTTTAGAGAATTGCGTGGGAGGTTCTTGAATTTGCGAGATTGTGTTATTTAGCCTTTTAAATTTGTATTTTATTTTTTTTGTCTTTGAACTTGCGAGGTTGTGTCATTTAGCTCCCTGAACTTGCATTGAAGTGAAATTCATCGGATGCGATACCGGCGACTTCGTCCCCTCCGAGTCTGGTGGACTCATTGCCTCCCTATTCCGGTTGTGTTCATCGTTTCCATCACCTTACGGTGACAAAAATGAATTTTTCGGGCTCGGGAACGTACTGTGCTCGCTTTTTCGCCGGAGCTCTACGGTCGCAGCTTGTTGCCGCCCTCGATCTTGCCTCCTCGTGAGATTGAGAGAAGCACATTGCTAGTGTCAGAGCAGAAGCTACTCACCCTGCACGAAGTTTATTTGGTCGTTTGCTAACAAAGAAAGGTTGAGCTAAGGAGTCACCATGTGTGAGAGAGAAGTATTGGGAATGTACTCTCTCTCATGACCGACTCACAGGAGGTAAGGGCGAGGGTGATGGCAAGCTAGACGGTGGAGCTCTGGCGAAGATATGAGCACGGTGCATTCCCAGGCCTAAAGAATCTGTTTTTGTCGGCGTGAGGTGACGAGGACGGTGAACACGTCCGGAACGGGGCGGCGATGAGTCCATCAGACTCGATCTAACAAACTTCAGGGAGCTAAGTGGCATAACCTCGCAAGTTCAAGGGGTTGAGAAAGTAAAATGCAAGTTCAGAGAGTTAAGTGGCACAACCTCGCAAGTTGAGAGATCTGCAGTGCAATTTTCTCTTCTTTTTATCAGCATATGATTTGTGCTCGACTCCTGATGCAAATAAAAGGGAGCAACTAGTACAATTTTAGTTATCATACTATCACCTCTATTGTAGGCCAATCTGGCTTTGTTTCCGTTGGCTTCTGTTGGCAAGAAGAAAAAGAAGGGAGGGACTCCTGATCTTTGTTATGTAAAGTCTGCTTTAAAAAGTAGATGGGGGCATAAATAAATCAAGGATTAAAAAAAATGAAAAGGCTTGAAAAAAGGAGGTTTCTTAGAGAGACTATCCTGGAGTTGAGTTTGGATTTTATTGGTATTCAAGAAACCATTAAACAAGATTTTACCAAGAATGAACTGAGTAATCTTTGTGGTGGTCAGGATTTTTTCTGGACTTGGTCTCCCCCTAAGGGGAGATCCGGTGGGATTCTCGTGGGGGTGTCTATGAATTCTTTTAATGTTATAACATCCGTTTTGGGAGATTATTTTGTTAAATTGACTCTACAAAGTAAAAAAAATTTATACGTTCATTTGGGACTTGGTCATTGTATATGGGGCTGCTCAACAAGAAAGTAAAGAAACCTTCTTAGTACAGTTAGCTCAACTCTTGAATGTTTCTACCATACCAATCTTTATGGCTGGTGATTGTAATATAATCAGGAAAGATTGTGAACAAAATAAGCCAGGTGGTTGTAATAGGTGGAGTTTTCTTTTTAATTCTATTATTGGAAATGTTGAGCTGTGGGAATTTACTCTCAGTGGTAGACGTTTTACTTGGAGTAATGGTCATGGACAACCCTACTTATGAGTTGCTAGATAGAGTGTTGGTAAGCAATCATTGGGAAAAACAACACCCATAGGTCTACACTAAGGCACTACCTAGAACTTTGTCAGATCATGCTCCTATCTTGGTTGACATAGGGGTCAATTTTTCAAAAATTCCTAGTTGCATATTTGAATTATGCTGGTTCTCGAGGGATGACCTTTCTCATGTGGTCCAAGGGGTTTGGGAGCAACCAATTGGTAGGTTGTCTCCCTTAGATGCCTGACAACTTATGATGAGAAAGCTCGGAAGAGTTCTAAAAGGTTGGAATAGAAATGTGGAAGGTCACTATAGGAAGAGGAAAAAGGAGTAGATGGATCAGATAGATATACTTGATAGAGACTGTGAAATTCATGGGTTAGATGCTGTTAAAAGATATTACAAGCAACATATTGAGAATCAAATGGTAGGGATCTTAAAAGAGGAAGAATTGAAATGGTTCCAAGGATCTAAAGAGAAAGACCTTCTAAAAGGGGATTGTAATACTAAGTATTATCATGCTAAAGCTAATGAGAGGAAACAAAATAATATCATTTTTGCTCTGCATCAGGATGAGGGTGTTATTGAATGGAATGATAGATTGTTGCAATATATCACTGGTTTTTATAAAGATCTTTTTGGTCATCCAGAATCTACTAAGATTCAGCTACATTTGTTTGACATTCCTCAGTTGGATGACCAAGATACGTTGTTCTTGTCTCAAGATTTCAGCATGGAGTAGTTGAGAGATGTTGTTTTTTAATGGAACCAAATAAAGCTCTTGAGCGAGATGGGTTCCCAGCTGAGTTTTACAAAAAAAAAACTAGACTTTGATTAAGTTTGATCTGAAAGAAATTCTAGATAATTTCTTGGCTGGAAAATTGGTTATTGCAAGCCTTAATCATGGTATAATCTCTTTGTTACCAAAAGGAAAGGATGCAGACAAAATTCAAAAGTTTAGGCCTATCTGTCTCTTAAATGTTAGTTATAAAATTTTAACCAGGGCTTTAACTGTAAGACTGTCTAAACTGATTGATAAAATGATTCTTGTATTCCAAACAACTTTCCTTAAAGGTGGGTATATAATGGAAGGTGGCTGACTTTGCATGAACTAGAGTTGTATAGGGTTTTGTTCAAAGTTGACTTTGAAAAAAGCCTATGACAAAGTTAAATGATCTTTTCTGTTTAAAACTCTTAATTTGAAAAGCTTTCCCCCTAAATGGATTGACTAGGTAATGCAGGTGGTTAGTGGTGGGAGAGTTTGTGTGAAGGTAAATGATATTATAGGTCCATATTTTAGTACTTTTAAAGGTCTTGGGTAAGGTTATCCTCTATCACCACTGTTATTTGATCTAGTGGCCAATATTTTAGTTCTTTTAATGAAGAAAGCTCAAGAACTGGGTCTGATCAATGGTCTAAACTCTCATCTAGTTGAGGGTGGGCTGGCTATTATGCAATATGCAGATAACACCATTTTCCTAATCCAAGATGATGAAGAGAGTGCAAAGAATCTGAAACTTGTGCTATATTTGTTTGAACAATTATCAGGGCTTAAGATAAAGTTTCATAAGAGCGAAGTCTTCTATCTTGGTTTAGCAGGAGATTTATGAGGAATTTTTCATCTGCAAGGTGGGAGTTTTGCCTCTTAGATACCTGGGAATCCCTGTGGACAGGAAGAAGGTAAGAAATTTGGAATGGAAGAGCGCTGAGGATAGGTTTGAGCACAAATTGAGCTATTGGTAGGGCAAGTTGCTAACAACAGGAGGGAGACTTGCGTTAGTGAACTCTTGTCTAAGTAATTTACCTTTATATATGATGTCCTTTTACAAATTACATGTGGGGGTTAGGAGAAAAATGGATTTTTTAAGATCCAAATTTTTATGGAATTCTGATGAAGGAAAAAAGAAATATCGCTTGGTTAGTTGGCCAGTGGTTTGTTTGCCTAAGAACCAAGGTGGTCTAGGTGTTTTGGATCTCAAGATCATGAACTTAGCTTTGCTGGGTAAGTGGTTATGCAGGTTAGAAAATGAAGATGGTCAATGGCCATAGATGATAAAAAAAATACCTTTGGAAGCACGCTTTGGCTCAGGTAGAAGTTAAGGTTGGGGACTCTTGTTTTTGGAAAGGTGTAATGGAGGTAAGAGATCTCTTCTTATCTTGCTGCAAGAGGAAGCCAGGAAATGATGCTAAAACTAGGTTCTGGGAGGACTTATGGGTGAGTGATGTTCCTTTTTCTGATAAATATGCAAGTCTTTGTAATACTACCTATACTAGTGTGGATATCGTGGGGATATGTGCATGATCTTAGAGTGATGAGTCAATTGGCAATGGCGTTGTTGGTTTGTTAAATCTCGCGTTTTCGGCAAACTTCTGTGCTGTCAGGTCATTGGCGGTCCGATCGGCTATGTCGCCGATCAGACCGGCCGTGTGGCAGTCCGACCGGCGATACTTACCGGTCCGACCGGGCATAGTTTATGATGGAGTTTGGGGCTAGGCCAAAAATAGGTTGTGTAGGCAATAGAGGGGAGTCTTCTGGATGTGGTCACATAATTTTTGGAGCTCCCAGTCAAAAGTTCTATCAATTTGAATCTCTTGCATTGTATTATAAACTTGTGGAGCTTTGATTATTATCTTTGTATGGTATGTTTTCATACTTTATATCTTGCCATGTTCTGTGATAGTCTGCTAGACTTCTTTCATGGTTTTTCTTATTTAGCTTAGCTTTTGCCTTGCTAGCTTTATATCTGTGAGCAAAATTGAATCAAATCATGTTTTGTTGGATCTTGTGACTAGTTTTGCTTTATTGATCCTTTCATGATTCATGTCATGTCTTATAGGTTAATTTGAGCATTGAACTGAGTTTGAGCTGTGAAATGAGCTTTGTTAATTCTTAAGTCAAGCAGATGAAGAATGAGTTTTTATGTACGAAAAAACTGATCTCACAATTTTTTTCTCATGAGACTGCTTGCCATTGCACTAGGCATGAACTCAGAGGGAGTTTTGGATGACCTAGACCATTCTTTTAAGCTTCTTGCTTGAGATGGTCGCGGCAAGGCTTGAGATCTAGCACATTGCTATAAAAAAAATATCATTTTCAGCAAAATGCTCAAAAATGCTAAGTGCTTGATTAAATTGCTTCATATTTGAACTCCTAATGCTCAAAATATCTCAGTTTCTGGTTTCTTGTCTTAATGTTCTTATAGACATGGCTTGACTCATTTTTGGATACCTTGGTGAAACTATGATATTGAGCAACTTATCATGGTATCAATTCATTTAATCTCAGATTATTGCTATGTTGGTCTTAGCTTTGCAGTACATGATTTGCCATGATTGAACTTAGCTTCTTCACTTAATATGGCTTGGTGTAATACTTGTACTGTCTTCTTTGATAATCTTCATGGCTCCTTTTGCTAAAAGTTCAAAAATAAAAAAATAGCTATTCCTTCATGCTCTAACTTTTTTCTTGCATCTTGATGAATTCATTGTCAAAGGAGGAGAAAGATTAGAGAAAATGTGGTTTTTATACCTTTTTGGAGTCTTAAAGAGAAATTGTATTTTCTGAAAATTGGTTATCATTGTGAGTGGATTCTCTTGGTTTTATTGCCTTTTCTGATTATATTTGCAAATCTAGAAGACTCACAATGATCAAAGGTCAAATAGAACATTTGTTCTTTCATATGGACCGAAGTGAGATTTTTGGCTACTTTCTGGAAATTAAAAAATTTTGTGCTCTCTTTGCCTTATCTCGCTTGTCTATCTATTCTGAAGCCAGCTTGGTCGTTTCCTAAGCTTTTTTTGCTTATGGACCAAGTTGTGCCTTTGTGCGAAAACTGTAAGTTTTTTACTTTTCAAACCACTTAACTTCATTTTCTGGGAAATTACCAATGTGTTCATCAAGGGGGAGATTGCAGATATCGTGGGGATATGTGCATGATCTTAAAGTGATGAGTCAATTGGCAATAGCGTTGTTGGTTTGTAAAATTTCGCATTTTCTGCAAACTTCTGTGCTGTCAGGTCATTGGCGGTCCGACCGGCAATGTCGCCGGTCGAACCGGCGTGTGGCAGTCGAACCGGCGATGCTTGCCGGTCCGACCGGCCATAGTTTATGATGGAGTTTCGGGCTAAGCCAAAAATAGGTTGTGTAGGCAAGAGAGGGGAGTCTTCTGGATGTGGTCACATAATTTTTGGAGCTCCCAGTCAAAAGTTCTATCAGTTTGAAAATTCCAGAGAGCTTGCGGTTTTCCGAGTTGAAATTTGGCTAAGTCTTTTGAGGCGGTCAGACTGCCGTTGTGGAATCGGTCCGACCGCTGGGAAATCGGTCCGACCGGCTTGGTAGGGCGGTCAGACCGGCTTCCACTTGGAGTTCGGCCATTTTGGCATTGATGTGTTTTCGTTGTGTTTAATGCATGAGTTTCAATGCTTTATTGTTGCATATTGCATTGTTGAGCTAACGTGGGTCAAGTTGTGAAGAACTTGTTCCCAGAGACGATTTCTTTATCTATTGCTGTGCAGGTGGCTTGCAGGTCAACGACGTCAACGGTGAGGTGGATCGGGACTACGCTTGGAGAGCTGAGGTCCAGAACGATCATGGATGCCGGATGAGGTCATGTGACTCAAGCAGGGTGCAGAATGAACAAGATGGATCGAACGGGCAGTTCGTTGCAGCTGGTTGGATCTAGCGGCGCGGGGGTCGGTGCAAGTGCCTTGGAGGTTCCGATGGGATTCGGACGGGAGATACTTGCCGACATGATGAGAGCCGTTGATCAACCTACACGTGGTGAAGCAGACGATTGCTTCAACAAATTGATGTGTGTGTGTGTGTCCCATTTGTATTGGGCCATAATGGGAGCCCATGTGAGAAACCCTAGCCTCTCCTATAAATAGAAAGGGGGGAGATGGAAAAACCCCCCAAGCACTTAAGCCCTCATTTGCAAAAACCATTTCTAGGGTTAGGGTTAGGAGAGGAGAGGAGAGGAGATTTGAGTGTGCTCTTGGATTGAGCTCTTGTCCTCCTTGAGGGAGTGGCTTTGTAAGCAATATATTGAATCAATCAATCTATTGATGTTTGCTTAAGGGTGAAATCTCTTTTGTGTTCTTCTCTCTTTTGATGATTTTGGTGCTTCCTTGATCCAAGTGTTTATACTTGGTCTCTTGACCGATTTTATCTTGCTTTGATGTGTGGGAATACTCCTAGAATCATCTAGATCATCAATCCCCCACAAGCAAGTCTTGGATCAAGATTTTCATATTTCTAGGTTTTGGAACACTTATTTGGTAAAACTTTGAGAGATCGTTTCTTCGAAGTGGATATGGACGATCGTCGCTAGAAATAGGTCTTAGATATCCTTAGGGAGGTGTGCTCCAAATTTGGTCAAGTTTCATTGGTTGAATCAAAAGTTGGACCAATTTTCGTTTTGGATTTGGGCATTGTGTGTTTCCTCTGGAATAAATCGGTCTGACCGATTTTACACCGCCCGACATTCAGACTGCCAATTGAGGCGGTCCGGCCTTGACGATCAGGCCAAAGAAGACACCGGTCCGACCGCTCAGTGAGATCATTTCTCCATATTTGTGTATTGTGGTTAAGGGGGTAATTGAATTCTGTACAAGGCTTCCTCTGTGCGTTTACTGATATTTTTAGCTTTCATAGCTAAAGGGGAAAAGTGCGTGTTGAATTTGATTAAGGCGAAAAATCGAGAAAGCGCCTATTCACCCCCCTCTAGTCGCCTTTACGGTCCTACAACCAGACATGTCACAGTGGCAAAGGTGTTTGAGATAGGGTTTGGATGCATTAGATTTAGGACTCTTTTGGGGGTTGTTACTTGCCTTGTGGAATCAGCTTTTAGAGGATTGCAACTTTGTGCACCTGAGTGAGTGGGGTGATAGGCCGGTTTGGTTGTTGTCTCCTTCTGGGGTTTTCTCTATTAAAACTTTCTACAATGCTTTGATAGTTTAGGGTGTTTCTTTCCCATAACATTTCATCTGGGAAGTTAAAATACCACTGAGGTTAAAGGTGTTCATGTGGTTAGTGCTAAAGCAAAGAAATTTTGACCAAAGACAGCCTTATTCACAGGGGATGGATGGGTGACAAAGCTTGTGTTTTCTGTGGTACTGATGGGAATATTAATCATT
The DNA here is from genome assembly GCA_036346395.1 of Hsuehochloa calcarea. Taxonomy (NCBI): domain Eukaryota; kingdom Viridiplantae; phylum Streptophyta; class Magnoliopsida; order Poales; family Poaceae; genus Hsuehochloa; species Hsuehochloa calcarea. The sequence continues at coordinate 5,053,071 of CM070615.1, read as the reverse complement.
TGTTCTTGTTTTGTCCCTTGTCAAGATTCACTTTGGAATGTTGTGTGTTGCACTTTGGTTTGCCTAGTCCTCCAGCAGATATTCATCAACTGTTCACCATCCAGATTGATGGTTTTGCTACGAGGATTGGAAGCTGGTTTTAGTTGGTTTAGCGGACATTTTTGGAGCATATGGAAAATACATAATTTAGCGTGTTTCCATCGCAAATGGCCAACATAACCTATTTTTGTGATTCATAATATTTGTCGATAGGTTAACCTTTGGGCCAAATTACAGAATGTGGGTGAACAGTAGTTGCTTATCAGGCATGCTAGAGGAACGTGACAAGTTGCTAATGAAGTTTTTGGAGCAAGAAGAAGATGGGCGCTATGGACTAGAAGAATAGAAGCTGGAGGGGGTTCAGATGGATAACATGTCGATGCTTGCCAATCTTCTGGCAGTTACTTGGAGTCAGAAATTGATTGAACCTTGCTGCAAGGTTCTGTTTTTTTTTGTCTAGCCGCTTGATACATTGTTAGTAATTGGTAGTATCAAACTTATTGTAATTTTTGGTTGTTAACTTGAACCTTGTAGTTTTGTTTCTATTAATAGAAATGGGGTGATCCTTTTATATATAAAAAAAATTGTAGGTTTGTAGGTGACCTAAATGGTAGGGATGAAAACGGGTCGAATACGAGCGGATATTGCTCTTTTAGTATCATAACCCCTTTCCCCTGGATTTGGAGTCGGATACGGATACGGATACGAATACAGATTTTTTGGGATGCAGACACGGGGCGGATCGGATTCCAATCGATCACGAGTAACTTCACAAATAATGTATATAAAGAAAATATGTAATTTCATCAACGAAAATGTCAAATTATACTACCTATTAGAGAATTATTTATCCTACTTGACAACATAAACATAAACAATATAAAGAAAATATGTAATTTCACCAACGAAAATGTCAAATTATACTACCTATTAGAGAATTATTTATCCTACTTGACAACATAAATATAAACAATGACTAGAAAACCATAGAAGATATTAAAAGATATTGATGTTTATCGGATATCCTATAAAATACGGATAGGATATTACTATTTTCATATCCTAACCTATATTCCATGAGAATTTTCGGACACGAATATGGATAATATCAGAAGCAAATCGGAACTAAAAAAATGGTATCTCGAGCGGATTTTTTCGGATATCGGGCGGGCGGGAATTATCCGTCCCCAATTACACTCCTACTAAATGGTTAAATCATAGAATGGGCTTGATCATAACTAAACTATTGCAATGGACTGCAGAAATTGACCAAAGTCAAGAAGAAATATGCACAAAGAAAGATGGTAAAAATATCGGGAAAAAATAAGTTTAAAAATATTAGTATTCTCATCTCAGCTGAATTATTCCTCCTGGGCTAGCTAACTAATCTAAGAACCCGTCGCCGTCCACGATGAGCGGCGCCGACGGCCCGTCGAGCAGCAGCGACTCCAGCGAGGTCGGCACGTCAATCGGGTCGTCGGTGCGGCCTGGTGCGTCGGTCGGTTGGTCGTCGGCGATAGGCCGGTTGATGACGCTGTCGGTCGGGTGGTCGTCGGTGCAGCCTGGCGCGTCCGTTGGGTGGTCGTCGGCGCAGCCTGGCACGTCGGTCAGGTGGTCATCGGCAATGGGCGGGTCGGTGTGGCTGTCGACCGGCGGTGGGTGCGGATGCGGGTGCGGGTCCTTTCTTTGCTGGTGCCGGCGCAGCTCGAGCACCCGGCGGTGGGTGTTAGCGTGCTCCGACAGCACGAAGGTGGGGCTCCCTTTGGGCCGGTACTCCGGCAGCAGCCTCCCCTGCCTGTACCGCACGCCGCACGCGTTGCACAGCGTGCCCCGCCCCATCGGCCCCTCCCTCCACTGCGGCGTCTCCATCGACCCGCAGTGCAGGCAGCTCCTCCTCCTCTGCGGTGGCGGTGGCGGTGGTGCTGGGGCGGCTTCCTTCCTGGGAGCCCTCCTCAGCATCGACGGCTTTCTGACCAGGTAGATGGCTGGCGACACCTCGGGCTCCCAGATCGGGCTCTCCGGCGGCGACTCGGCCACCGGGCCCGCCGCCGGCCGGTGCTCCCGTAGCGCCCCGACCGCCCTGTACCGGACCCCACAGGCGTTGCAGAGCGTGCTCCGCCCCATCGGCCCCGACCTCCACTGCGGCGTCTCCGCCGCGTCGCAGTGCAGGCACCTCCTCGATTTCTTCGCCGGCTTCTTGGCCGAGGAGGCGGTGGCGGGATCGGGGGACGGAGCCACGAGTTGACGTTTGGGACGGGGGGCCCTCACCTCCTCCTCCGTCGGCTTCTTCGCCGGCGCGGCGGTGGCGGGATCGGGAAACGGAGCCACGCGTACGCGCTGGGGACGGGGTGCTATCACCTCCTCCTCCGCTGGGTTCTTGGCCGGCGGCGGCGGGAGGGCGGGGATCCTGTACGACCACCAGGCGGACGGCGCGGCGCGGGGGAGGCAGCTGCGCACCTTGCGCGGGACGGCGGCCTCCAGGCGGGAGATGACGGCGAGCAGCGCCGTGGCGGGCAGCGAGAGGACGTAGACGAGGGGGCGCTCCCGCACCCGCCCCCTGCCGCCCTCCTCCTTCCCGCCATCGCCGCAGGCCATGTCGCTGGTCGCCTTAGTCACCTCAGATCGCCGGAATCTTGCACACCTCTGCCCCCCTAATCCTGGTGGGTGCTCAGCTATAAAAATACTATCTTTAGACCACCGGCTTGGAGAAGTTAAATCAATCCACTCACACACCGAAAGTACAGAGAGATTAATAGATGATTGAATATGTTCCTTGTAGCTCTCTTCCCTCCCCTGCCTCCGCCGTCGCCATAGACGGCGGCTGAGCGAGCTGTGACTGGGCGGCGGCGGCACTGACAGGTGAGCGATTTGCGGGCGGGCGTGTCAGCAGAAGAATGCTAGCAAGGACGACGAGTCACGATGGCCTTTTTTTCTAGTTTTTCTTTCTTACTTTTTTGGTGTCGAGTGCAGGAAAATAAGAAAGAAACTTTTCTGTTGTCTGGTGGTAAAAAAGGAAACTTTTCTGTTATTTTAGTGGATCCGGATTGTCTGAAGTACTGTAAAAGTGTGCAAATAGTAATACAAATCTGTTACAATAATTATAATATAGCACTGTAGTATATAACACCTGATTTTACCTTAGCATAGGTACTATAGCACTTGTCATGGATAAGATTCTAAAATAGTGTACTTTTTATCCTCAATTACCCCCTCCAATGCAGAGGATTTGGACCCTATCCTCCGAGGGAATAACATTCTTTTTCGTGTCTTTTGAACTCTACGAGTAGAGTGTTTGTACTTTGCAATGGGTTTAAAAAATACACATAATTTTTTCTTTTCCATACAAAATGCAAATTTAATCCCAAAATGCTCCTACTTATCAATCCAAATACATTTGGACAATACATTTCATAACTTTGCAAGCAATCCATCGTCTAGTATAAGGCCGCAGCAAGGGCAACACGGGTCAAAACACCTGCATATCACTTGTTTGTTGTTACCAACACAACCCTAAATCCTAAAGCGGCCACCCACCGGAAGAATTACTTAAGTAGCTCGCTTTATGTTCTGTAATCAAAACCAAACACTGGTAATCTTGCACTTCACAGAGCCTTCCTGTCAGTTTGGTTGCAAAAGATCATGCATTAAAACGGCTTATCAATTCTGCAATACCAATTGTCACCGTGTTTTATATGATTAGGACAAAGCTCATGGCAAAAGCAAAATGCAAGAGACAAGGTGTTATGGTTGCACAGTGGGAAATAACTCCATTGTATGCTGAGAGGCTTGAACTGGGGAAAAAGGATGCAAGGTATTGCAAGCCTGTTTATGCTGGAATGGGAATTTGGCAGGTGACATGTGGGGAGACAACTTATGCAGTGAACCTAGAGACTAGGACCTGTGGTTGCTTCAAGTGGAATTTGACTGGCATCCCATGCAAGCATGTTGTATCAGCTCTATACAAGTGCAGGCAGTATCCAGAGGACTTTGTTAATGATTTCTTCAAGAAACCAGCTTATGAGAGAGCCTACCAACACCTTATTTATCCTGTGCCATGACAACATGACTGGATCAAGACACACACACATCCTCCAAAATTCATCAGGCACCCTGGAAGGCCAAAGAAGAGTAGAAAGAAGGGTGTAGGTGAGGTACCAGTGCAGAGTGGCAGAGCTAGGGACATATTTTTTTAAAAAAAATAATTCTTTTTTATTCCAAAATATAGAAATATACCTCTTTTATTTATTTTACAGAAACAATTCTCTGTCGCTCCAACAGTTTAGCGACTAGTACCATTAGGCGATTTTGGGCTTATAACCCGCGCACGCGCGCCGACCATCGGCATTTCGCTCGGGACAGAGGCAGAGCAGCCATGCGGAGGAAGGGAAAGAGAACAAAAGAGAGGAAGAGAGAGAGAGAGAGAGAGAGAGAGGAGAAGAGGGGGAGAGAAATAGAGGAGAGGAGAGGAGAGGAGAGGGAGGGAAAGAGAGGAGGAGAGGTCCGCGCATCAATGACAGTGAGTCCCCTGCACTTCTTTGTAGATTTAATTTTGAAACCATGGTAGGTTAACAACTAAAATCATTAGATGTGTAGTTGTGTCGGGTACGTCGTATATTGTTAATAGTTGTAAATAGTGTGGATGGTGGAGGCCACCGATGAGGACGACCCTCCGATTGAGGACGACAGGGAGGTCCAGGCCGGCTCAGAGCGGTTACGACGATTCCCGTTCGACCGATCGCTACTGACAGCTCTGGTGGTGGCCCGAGACACACACCTTCTACCTCTCATTCGGGGAGATGGCCCCCACTCTGTAGGACGTCGCGGTGCTGCTCGGCCTGTCTATCGCGGGAGCCGCTGCCTCCCCGCCGGATGCGCTTGCCGACAGGCACGACGACCTATTGGGCAAGTTTGAGGGGGTTCTTTCGGCCGAGGCCGCGACAGCGTACTACGTCTTCCCGGCCCGACAAAGGCATGGCCCGCCCCTGCAGTGGCTTTCGCAATTCCGGGTACGTATACGACGGTGAGGGAGGAGGGTCGGTGTGGCAGTGGAGAGGAGGAGAAAGGGATCCGGGTGGATCGATCCGGATCCGGCGGTAGGGGTGTCGGAGGTGGAGCTAGCGAGGAGTAGACGGAGTTGGTGAGGAGGTGAGGCGCAGCGGCGGTTGGATCCAGGTGCGGGCGAGGAGACGGCGTGATGCGGGTCGTGGGGGAGGAAGCAAAGGGAGGAGATGAAGGCTGCAAAGGATCGGTGTCGGATTTGGCCGGGGCGGCTCGACCGGAGAGAGGTGAGAGGAAGAGGTGAAGAAAAAGAGAGAGAAGACAAAGGTGAGGTGAAGGTGTGAGCATGCGGGAGGATCGGTGCCGGATCCGGCCGAGGCCGACTCTGCCGGAGAGAGGTAAGAGGAAGAGGTGAAGAAGAAAGAGAGAAGAAGACAGAGGTGAGGTGAAGATGTGAGTGTACGGGAGGAACAAAAAAAGAAAGAAAATGAAAAAAATGAAAAAAAGAAAGGAGAAGAAAAGAAGAAGAAGAAAAGGAAAGAAAAGGAGGAAAAAAGGAGAGAGAAGGGGATATGGTGTGATGTCAGTGTGGATCTAGGATTCGGTGTGGAGGATCTGATCCGGTGTGGATCTCAGATGAGGTGTGGGGGATCTGATCCGGTGTGGCTGCTTCGAGGGTGGAGGATCTAATCAGATGTGAAAGTCTAGATCTGATTCGGTGTGGAGGATTTGATATGGTGTGACAATATCTGGTGTGGATCCAGATCGGTGGAGGGTCTGGTATGATTGAGGGGGATCTGGTGTGGATCCAAATCGATGGAGGATCTGGTGTGGCTGCGTGTGTTGTGTTTGGGAAAGGAAAGAGAGGGTGATGTGTTTGCTAAGAGCTCTAGCTGCTGTGTTGCTTGGTGATAGTATCGGAGGTTACGATAAAAGGCATGGAAGACAGAGGGAGAAGATTGTTTAGATGTTGGTTTGGTGGTTGTGACAATAGTGGAATTGGTGATGTGCAGTGATGTCGGAGATAGTGTCGGAAATAGTATTGCTGGAGAGGTCCAGAAGATGATTGGGACTAGAGTCAGGCGTAAGGGTCTGTAACAGAGGTAGAGGTGGTGGAGGTCGAGACGGGGGGCGTGTGGGTAGAGGTGGTGGATGGCAGGGACGGCTGGGGTATGAGGGTAGATGAAGATAAGGTTGAGGTTGGGGTAGCTGGTAGATGATGGAGATGAATTTGATAACGTCCCTGTAGTATTGGTGGTGAGCAATTTTTTTTGATGGTATTGATTATGAAGTCAATAGATGGTAGATTCTAGTAATTATATTGCAATATGTAACAAGAAGATCACGATTGTTATCTCATGTCCATCTTGAGAGGGAGTGCTGGATATATTAGAGTTTAGGTAAGAGTCCAAGTCGTGTGCAAGTCAAACAAAAATTGTATGCGAGCTGTGTTAGAGTCGAATTGTAATATTTGACACTATAAATAAAAAATGTGGAGGATACCAAGAGAAACACACAATTATTCCCGAAATCCTACATATATAGTGGGAAGTGTAAAATGAGGCCACATCAAAGCGTGCTCAAACGAGCAAAAATGCTTCTCAGCGTAAGACAACTCCAAAATTTCAGGTTACCTCCAGCAGTACAGAAAAAACATACTCTATGATCAATTTACCTCAACATCAAAATAGCAATATTGTCGACAGTCGACACAAGAGATCTATCCTATATTATCTCCATAGCTGAGCGTATAAAAAAGAGTAGCAGAACCGTCAGGCGTACAATTGAGCCAGATCGTTCTCATACATTTTCTTGATCACCTCCCTCTTGAGCTTGAGGGCTGCCGTGACGAGGCCCGACTCGGGGGTCCATGGATCCGGTATCAGCTTGATTTTGGCTGGGATCTCAAACTTCTCCAGTCGCGCTTGCTTCGCAGCCTGAAGAATACAAAGTGCATGTCAGTAGAGTCAGTATGCTCTACATTGGTGAAGGCATAACCTTGGCCAGCCCTAGATATGATCGAAGGATGCAATCTCCAGAATTGTTGGCTTCAGGTATGTACAACTAGTTCCAATGATATGTGCATATATTGCACTCTACAGTCACCTGGTCAAGGTTTGATTGGAAAGTGGCAACCACTAATGCCTTCACTACTCTTCGAAAGAAATAAAGACCTAGCTGCTTCTGAAACACATTAACAAGTATGCATGACCCGATTGAGAAATTAAAACAAAGCACACTGCACATGAATGCATGTGCTGTATGATCAGTGTTCATTAATACTCTTGTTTCTTTTCTCAAGACTCCTGCAGATCCTTTAACTTAGAAACGATGCTTCCACATTTCTCAAAAACAAATATAAGGATAAGTGAGCGATCATGGATGCTAAATCTTTATGCTTTACATATAAATGCACTTGCAAAAGCATTGAGGCAAGCAAGATGTATGTGTAATGAAATCCAACGAAGTAAAGCAACCAGAAGTTGACCGAGATGAGTATAGAACACAAACCTTTGCTAAAGATCCAAGCACTTCTTTAACAGCCTCTTGCTTCTGGCACAAATCTGTGAAACCAGTGTATGTAACTCCTTGCTGCAATGCCCAGTTTTCCAGCTTATTGCGTGCAGCTACCACAAGTGCAACACAGTAATTGTGGAAAGGATCGGCGTGAATCATGATGTTCTCAACATATGGGCTCACAGTCAAAGCAGCCTCGACCTGTGATCACCCAATCAGTTAAGAGTTAACAAGTGCTACCAGCCGCTTGTCTCACCGGAACAAGAAAATATGCTTACCTTCCCGAGAGATACATATTCACCAAGTTGAAGCTTCACGATATCTTTCTTACGGTCAATGATTTCAAGGCAGCCATCTGGGTGGAAACGCCCAATGTCACCAGAATAGAACCATCGCATACCTCTTTCGTCATCCTTCACAAAACATATGAGGCATATGATTAGATAAATTATTGTGAAAGAAAAGTTATTAGTACGATCCATGATGTGGCCCGCGAACAGATAGGTAACAAATTCACAATATACCTTATATAATTCATTTGTTTTAGCTTCATTCTTGAAATAGCCTTTAGTTACATTGGGACCCCCAATGACTATTTCCCCACGAGGCATTGGTGAATCAGTTGTTAAGTATCCACCTTCAACCCAGCTGATCAACTGAAAAAAAATACAGTTGCCATCAAGGATCAAAAACCCGGTACCGGAGGAAATCCCGGTCGGCGGCCGGTAACGATAACCGGCCGGTTACCGGAAAAACCCGTATGAATTTTGAAAACTGAATTTTGAATTTAAGATTTGGAAAACCGGTTACCAGACTGGTTACAGCCCCAAAACCAGAAAAACCGGTTAAAAAACCGGAAAAATGGAATAATGCTAATATTAATTATCAAGTGTTTAATGAAGTGCATTAATCTAGTATATTTAGTTCATACAATATGTAATCTAGCATATTTAGCTCATATGAAGTGCAAACCGGCCGGAACAATAAATCAAGTATATTTAGCTCGTACAATACGTAATCTAGCACAAAAAGGCCTAAACCAACCTAGAAAGTGCATTACGCAGTCAAAAATTCAAATTCAAATTTGAAATTTTACGATGGTACTGTTCATCCCGGTCCCCACCGGGATTTCCGGTAACCGTCGGGATTTTGATCCCTGGTTGCCATTATGCCAAGAATTGTGAGATGTCAACAGGAACTATTCAGATATTCCACTAAGTAAAAGATCAAATAAGTCAGAAATGTCAAAGCATGAACTGCGATATCGAAAAAAGAACAAGTAAAGACTTATTCTTCTAATTAAGGAATATCTTCAATAGACAAACATTGCCAGATATCAAAATTTAAGAAACAGTACACACAAAAATCATTAGAATGGGGGGCAGCTTTGATAGGAAAATGGGTCCAGCTTAAATTAGGACATGGCTAAGAAAATGAGGCAACATTGTTATCTAACCTTAATATATGAACAAGGTAGTGGAGCACCAACACGGCCAACAGATGTGTCATCGTACTCAGAAAATGTCCCTCCGGCACAAGTTTCAGTCAGACCATACCCTTGCCCTATTGGAGCCCTGAAATGGCATAGGCCTGTCAATTTCCGGGACTGTAAACATGGTGAAACATACATAAATAACTTACTCTCTTTAAATGTATGGAATGGTAAACTAGGGTGACCTGGACAGTTGCCACTAACAACATGAAATGATGATGTACATAATCTTACCCAAGGCATATATTGATAAATCTCTGAGTATCTCCAGACAGAGGTGCTCCACCTGAGAGTACAAAGCGAATCTTTCCTCCCAAGATTGCACGCACCTTTCTGAAGACGAGCATATCCCACAACAGTTTCTCTAATCCCCATGCACTAAACCAACTTCCGTTGATTGCAGCAAGCCGACGGCTATAGGCAGTGTCAAATAATTTCTTCGCCAGACCACCATTTGCATCCACCTAAAGCCATCTCAATATGAAAAGTAGCAGTCAATAACCAATGAGAACACTGGACCAAAACAGCGTAAAGGGCAATACCTTTTTTCTCACTCCATCACGAACACGATCAAGTATAGCAGGTACAGCAGTCATCAGTGTTGGCTTCAGCGCAGAAGCATCACCTAGAGTTCCCTTTTTTATTTTGTTTGATGTATCAGTCAGGGTCAAAGGTGATCCATATCCTATGGAGGCCCCAACAGCAGCCATAAGTGCCTAAAAATAATAAAAATTGCATAAAAGAATTAAGCTTAATAAACAAAAATTGTTAATAGACTGAGATGCTATTCAAGAGGTACCTCGGCTGCCAACTCAAGAATGTGTGCAAGTGGGAGGTAGGCCAAGTATATATCCTTTCTGCCGAGTTCAGGCACTATGGTCATTACTGCTGAAAGTGTAGCCAGGACATTACGATGGGTCATCATAACTCCCTACAAATACATATGATGAAGTAATTGCCAACACAAGTCCTAGCAAGTCAGAAGGATGTATTTGCAGCATAATGAACAACAAAAATGAAAATACTGGACCAGGAAGGTGGGCAAACCTTGGGCAATCCAGTGCTGCCACTTGTGTACATTATCACTGCGACATCAGATGGGAGAGGCATGTTTGCGTCAGCAGGTGCTTCATTTCCTAATCTATCAACTTCCTCAAATGACTCAATGATCCAGCTAGTGCTGTTTTGAGCTAGAGAAACTTCAGTTGAGATGCCTTCCTCATTGATGTAGATGACACGCTTGACAGTGTCAAGTTGCCCACTTATATCAATCAACTTCTTTAATTCTTTCTGACCACATACTACAGTAGTGACCTCAGTCTGGAGAGCAAAACAGGAAAAAAAATTAGCTAAATATAAATCAAGCAAATAGCATATGGGTGTTAATTACTTAAAGCAATAATTTTTGGAACATTATGCTAGCAACTGCTGTAAAGTATTTGGTTCCTATCTATAGCAAAAATGCTACAAGAAGTAAAAATTGCTTTGTCTTGATAAAACACTAGAAGCAGACCACATGATAAAACCCTATCAAGGACTAACTATACAGACAACATGAGACATGAGTGACAGTACTGACCTCATTTAGTGAGTGGCACAGTGCTCCCTCCCCCAAGGAGGCATAGATGGTGACAACTGTAATATTTTGTCTGAAGCATGCCTTGCAAATACAAAAATGGTAAACTCAGAACTTGAGAACGATGCCCAGAGTTCAATGTATTAACACATTATGAAGAAGATAAGCAATGGACAGAAATAGGATTGATTTCAGCATTAAATTACAATAGGGGAAAAAAGAGGAAATGGAACCAGGGTGAATGTAGGTTCAAAGGAACCAATTATGAATCAGTATAAAAGCATGTATCATTTACACTGTTCCTGATGACATAGTATCTCCATCAGGCACTATAATTTAATGGCATATCATGTTCAAGGGTAACAAAAGATACATAGAAACAAGGTTGCTAACACCATTCCTGTATCTGCCACCACAGCTCCTACTGTGAATTTGTCATGTATAATAATAATGAAACATTGGGCCAGCCATTGATACATATGAAATTTATATTCCTCACTTTACATGGTAATGCAAAGGGAAACAACGAAGGGTGTAGAGATATCATAGTTGAATACTGATTGTTCACCATGTAGTTATTTAAGACATCTCTTAGCAGTGCACAACACCTGCACTCACAGAGTGACTTGAGAGACAAACTTGTCTGGAGCACTCATTTTGAATTCACAGCTATGTATGATTGACTCTGTTATGCAGGAACTCTGACTAGCCTGTGTATTTCTGGATTACATGCATTTTAGATAAAGTGGCCAGTGGCCTCAATTTACTTAGGCAACAGTATGCACCTCACACAAATCAACATGAAGAGAACCAAAATGGCACAACATTAGTCTACCTATCGATTGCAAAAGAAAGAAGGGACTACCTGCAGTGCAATCTGCCACTCAGCCTGTGTCTCAGCAAAAATAGCAACACGCTCACTCCTCTGGTGGCCTAATCGAATTAGTCCAGATGAAAAGTTGCAAACGCTCTTGAAGGCCTCAGCGTAACACTTCCACTCATACTCCCCCAGATGAAGCTTCTCAAAGGACCTCCCATCAGATGCTAATTCTGTTTCCCTTGAAATGAGCTTCCTGGTGCCAAGGAGGGGCATGTAGACAAACTCCTTGCAAGACTGCTCAAACAGCTCGGCAAGTGTGGAGACGCCTTCCCAGTGTGTCTCAACAGGGAGTTCAAATCGATAGTTACGGATCGCATAGCCAGGCTCTCCACCCACATCAACCGGCACCCCCCTCTTCTTTTCAACATTTCTCCTTTTCTGGAGCAGCAGAGAGACCGCGATGGGGACAATAAGGCCAACAAAATAAGGATTCATGCTTCTGTAAGGGCAGTCTTACAGCTACACTAGTTTATGGGATGTGAACTACAGATTCACATATGCCTTGAAGCGAGAAACCTGCAACAGATAATCTCATGAGGTAAAATAAAAATAAAAAGATTCTGAACTTTCGGTATAGATTGTAATGTGTAAAGAAATTCTATATTCAAGGAACTAACAGAACGAATTGTCCTTTTATCTGTTCAGGTTTATTGTACAACCACTCCACTTATGAATAGAATATCAACCGAGTACGTATACAACATTTAACTGGTCGTTCAGGTAAAGTAAGATATCTGTAAAGATATCCACGCATCCACCTTTACATATGAAATTTAGCTTGTATGGTTTCCAAAAAGCATTTAGGCAGTAGCAAAAGAAAAAAAAAGAACAAATAGTGAGCACACTAACTACTGGAATCCAGGTGCTAGAAACATTGGGCAGAATTAAAAGAACCACGCACAAAAAAAAAGGGGAGGGAAACACCAGCACTAGTACTATCACTACTGATGTGTCAGTATTACTTGTCTTGATGGTGATAATTCTGTCTGTATGCGAGGCAATGCAAAACGCGAAAGAAAGTGACCCGGCCTCACAGTAGATGGTACTAAAATCTCTATGCGAATCTCACAAAGGTTGCTCGAATTGTATAGAGCAGCGAGTGCTCTAGATCTCACGAGCGCCGCCCCTATCTCCATAACCCCCGCTGAGATACTGCGAACTTCGGAGAGGAGGGGGAGGGGGAGGGGGAGGGGAGGGTGCGTGCGTGCGTACCTTGTGGAGGGCGGCGCAAGGGCGGGCGCAAGCTTCTGGAAGGGAAGGAGAGGGAGGCGGGGGAGGATCGAATTCGATAGGGGCAGAAGCGAAGAGACTGCTCTCTCCCCGACAGTGGCGAGGTAGAGGCGGGTTTGGTTTTTGCTCCCCGCTAAATTCGCTCGAGGCCGGTATTCGCTCTGGCCCCACCAATCCGCTCCCTTCCTCCCTCCCATGCTGGGGCTAGCCAACCAGGCCGTCATCTGCTACATTGGACCTAAATGGGCCTTATTCCTCTTAAGGCTTGTTTGGAACATCCATTCCCAACCGGGATCTAAGTGGATGGATCGGGAATTTAATTAAAATTCCAGCCCATCCATAGGGATGGGTCGGGATTGTAACCTAACCAAACAAGGCCTAAGGGTTTGTTTAGGCAGGGATGGATTAAAACCAATCTATTCGGATTAGAAGGGATTTTAGTTTAAATTCCGAGTTAATCCGAAGGAATTGAGTCGGATCATAATATATCCAAACAAACCCTAAGAATGGTGATGCTTCTATGTCATGCATGGCTTGTGAGAAACCTAAGTCCTGGCCATCCCGATTCACACGCGAGACTTTGGACTTTGGAGTACTATGCTTACTATTATGTAGCCGAGCATCTAGGCAACCATCCGCGTGCGATCCAGGCTAGGTGTGATGTGAGCATGTGCTATCCCATATGGCCAGCTCACCAACTGTAGAGGTGGCCCAGAAACGTCCGGTCTTGATCCGACGGTAAATATCATGTGTTATAACAGTAATACGCGTATCCCTTTTACTACATGTTTTCAGAGGAGCACATTTTTAGAGCTACTACGTCAGTTTGTAAAACTTAACATCGTACACCGTAATCGACTTCCCTTTTTTACCACCACTTTTTTACAATCTCTTTTTTTCGACAATAAAAAGTTAGTATCGTGATAGTAAACCCTAGCTATCTTGTAAGGTAGTTGCGTTGAGGGGTACCGAGTAGGTCCAATAAAGCAAATAGTTGTTTATAGAACAGTAAATGATTTCATCGTAAACAGTAAACAGTTTCATCGTAGACAGTAAACACAAATTCAACCCGGATATATCGCGAAGGCGGTAATATAAAAACATGCTACGCAGTAAACGATTTCATCGTAGACAGTAAATACAAATTCAATCGGGTTTTTATTATTATTTTATTTATATATGGCCAAACAGCGTGGTCAACCGCTTCTAACAAAGATTTAAAAAAGTAGAAATATAAATAATCAAAGTTTTTCTAGTGGTGGAGATAGTCTGCTATCCCCATCTTCAAAACTTCGTATGCAACATCGTCGACATCGCACGGTTCCGGATCAATGAACGAAGCCCGAAATGTGTCCACCCGCTGACGTGCCCATTCGATTATAGCCCAAAGACGCTCCGACTGAAGAATCAAGTCGAATTGCGTCTATAGACCATTTTCTCTGGCTCGAGGGGTCTCAACAAGGTAGACTTGGTCGCCCACCGCCTCGATGAAGCAATCGAAGCGACGATAATCCTCTTGGAGACGTGCAACATCGTTGTGGAGAACGACGTCGATGGCGAGGTTAGCTCGCCAGAAGCTGGATACCACACGGAAGATGCGATGGAGGAGGATGTCCAGATGGTGGATCGTCGCCGACACGTGCCCTGGCATAACCTCCGGCGGAGGAGGGAGAACACTGTTAGTACAGTGCCCCTCCGCAACATCCGCTAACGCATAGCTAGAGAGGTGATCATACCGAATGGCTAGGAAGGCCATCAACGTTGGTGTCAGGGGAGTAGAGTGGAGAGCCATTTTTCTTAATTATATTTGTTTTTATGGAGGGTGCGAAAGATAGTACAACAATGTGATAATCCATCTTTCGGTGGCATATGGTCATTTTTATAAAACAAGGAGTAACGTCGGTGCGTGAGACGAAGAGACGCATCGGGGAGCCGAAGCGGCATTAATGCGCTTAATGCATTGTTTGGGCGATGCTTAATAGACCTTCGCTCACACACATTTTTTTACAGTAATGAAGTACTCACATTATGGTAAACCTAGTTGGACACACAGTAATTAAAAACCGGATGGGTAATAGTAAAGTTACTAGCACCATATAGAAATCGCATTCCACAATTGCAGTAAAAGTTATATGGTAGTAATATTAACGTAAGATGCAGTAATTGATACTTGTATTTTTCATGTATAACCACTTATGTTTTTTCTTTTCTCTTTTTGAACGGGCGCAGAAGTAGTGTATATTACGTGCGTTGGGTCCGTATCATCCGGAGTGTTTCCCTGCACTACAACAAATCGTATTTTCTCTTTTCAAAGGCACGCTCAACCCTCAAAGGAACGAAAAAAGTTAGGTTCTCCGGTGAGCTCTACCGACCGCATTCTTGGCAGGAGCAGAGGTGATCTTCGTTTTCAGCACCCTCCGACCCCCCGCACCTCGCAAGGTTAGAGAATATCGCAGTTTGTTTAGTTTGGAGTTCTTCCTCTCTTGAGAAGTTGATTTTTCTAGGGTTATGCACATTAATTTAACCCCAAACTTGTATATTTCTTTGCTATATTGGGGTAATTTTTTCTACCAATTTTTTGGAGCGTTTTGTATAGTTTTTTCCTACCGCAGTTTCATAGGATCCTTTTGTTTTTCTTCTTTGCTTGTATCCCCGCTCCGACAGTAAATGAGGACATTCAGTGACATACCCTCTAAGGTAAGGAAGATCACCATTGAGTGAAGTCAATCGGCGTTAGAGATTTACTTCGACCCCTCCCAAGCCGAACCCATCGCCTCAAGAGCAACAGACGCACCTATCGCACTGGTGTTTCTCAGAAGAAACAGTAGAGCAAGAAGAGGAAGGCGGCGGTGCCCGCAATAGAGGACGACATCGCCTTATCGCCTTGCTATGAGACCACCCACGAGATTGCAATGGTAAGTTTGTGCACATATAGCAGTAAATGTGCGTCCCTTTTACAGTAATTCGGCAATATTATATAATGTTATCTTTTTCACATCAACAGTAAACATGAGTCATGACTGCAATAATTAGTAAGCATATCGTTAGTAAAAATGACAGTATGTCAAATGCAGGCTCCGCACGACAAGAGTAAGGGTCCTTGGACGACGTGCATCAGGTGCGCTCCTGCCCTCGTCGTCGCAACCATCGGTGAGCTGATGTTAGAGCAAGGGAATGAGGTCAAGAGGATGGGTTTCGATGGTGTGCTGAAGTTCAACCTCGAGGGCTTGGAGAAGAGGGATATGTTGTACTTCCTAATGGACCCGGTCGAGATGGTCATCAACATCGGCGGCGGAAGGAGCATCCCAATCACGGCTCATGTCGTTAAGTGCATCCTCGGGATCCCTTGCGGCGGCGGTGGCGCGCCGATGGTGACCCAGGTCGTAGGGACGTTAGAGCTGGCCGAGCTAAAGCATCTGCTCAGGGTACAACAGAATGCTAACATCAAGAACACGACACTGATCGAGCGGATTAAGACCGAAGGCACATACGCTCTCACGATGAGGTGTTTCTTCCTCCTCGTCTTCAACACACTCCTTTTCCCGACCACCAACATCACCATAATTGGGAGGGATTCTCTGCTGACGAAGGAACTGGACAAATTCGCCGGTATCAATTGGTGCAAGGCCATCGTTGACGACCTTCAGGAGTCCGTTCGCAACTGGAACAAGAAGAAGGACAGCACCACCAAGTCTATCAGCGGATGTGTCTCCTCCGTGCTTGTAAGTCACACAGTAAACTTATTCGCTGCATGTAGTATTTTTTGTTCCCGGACTCTTCGGAGCAACCGGCGTAGGAGGAGACCACAATACTATCTCCAGTAGCGTCACCATCGTCGGTCAAGGTCACAACAGCCCCACGTCTGTCGATAATGTCGTTCGAGCAGCAACATTGCTGTCCACCCCGGCTTTGGAGAAGGCAACCCCCGCCCCAGCATGTACAGAATCGCCTGCAGCCCAAACGTCGATTAATCCCGCCACCCAGACCGCAACGACGCCGGCACCAGCATCGCTGCCTCCCCAGTGCATCCAGGAGGTAATGTCTACGTCCCAGCTTCATCACTATTCCATCCGACCCAAGAGGTGGAAGGCGACGGATCTCAAGGTATGCACCGCATAACAGTAAAACATTGTAAAATAAGCAATAAATAAATACATCATACATAGTAAACAACAGTATACACAGTAAACTAACAAAGCGAACGTAATAGAGCGAGCAAGGCGCACACAGTAAATTTTTGTTTACAATACAGTAATCATTAAAGCAGCACACTGCAATTTACTGATTAAGTGTATCTGTTCTCGCGCAGGCTAGGTAAGGACACTTGAGCTGGCCACCCCAGCCGCAGCGGCGCTGGCACCATCATCGCCAACTCCCGATGCATCCAGGAGGTACCATCTACGTCCCAGTGTCATCGTTGTTCCATCTAACACAAGAAGAGGGGGAGGGCGGCGAACCTCAAGGTATGTACCGCATCATAGTAAAACATTGTAACATGAAGCGGTAAATAGATACATTATACATAGTAAACAACAGCATACAAAGTAAACTGATAAAGCAAACGTAATAAAGCGAGCAAGGTACATGTAGTAATTATGTTTTTCCTCAACACAGTAATCATTAAAGCAACACACAGTAATTTACTTATAAGTGTATTGTTCTCGTGCTAGGCAACGTCGAGTCAAGCATCAATAGCATAATAAACTCGATCGAAGCCGATGTGATCCGAGGTTACACCCCGCCGCATACACAACACAAGCCTTAATTGTGCCGACGGTTGCGGCGGGCCACGTGTCACTGCCCACCATCCTGGAGAAACCCGAGGTACTGAATGCAATAAAATGTGTATGCATGGTTAAGTAATTTTGGTCGGTCTTACATTAATTCATATCTGATTTATTTCTTATCGCAGGAGACAGTAAACGAGGGATCCATCGACGTCCTGTCGAAGCCCCCGAAAGTAAAGGAGCACACGGAAGTAACGACAAAGTAAAACACGAAGGGGAAGAAGAAAGTTTACTTATTTTTAACAGTGACACGTTCCATTTTTTGTTTATTCCTTTTTGCAGGGGCCAATAAAGGAGACCGAAACCATCACACCAGAGCGGCCTCCGGCAGTAAAGGAGGTAGAGGAGGCCCCTACTACCGCGAGAAAAGTCAAGGAGGCTCAAGTGGCTAGCATGAGTGCACAAAAGGTACATACTGGAGGGATGCTGACAGTAATATGCGTTGACATATACAGTAATTTGTTGGACACATGATAGTAAAATAAGAGACACGAGTCGATTTCCAGTAGGACGCCGCCACCAAACCAAAGCTCAAGATAAAACTCACTGATCCCAGGCTGGCAAAGACGACGGGCACAACAGCAACCAAAAAGGGGGCACATGTGGAGAAGACTACTGTAGGGAAGACAGTTCCCCACTCAGCCCAGAGTGACGCCGGTGCGTTGGGGAAGAGGCTGACAAAAGCTCCCAGCAAGCTGGTGTCGTCGTTCAAGCCGTACAAAAGGTGGCCAGAAGTCCCCGTGGCCACAGCCATGGAGGTGAGGGAGCTGATATGCAACGACGAGAGCCTCAAAAGGTAGGAGAATATCGTCACTCTTTTATCGATACGTGAGTGTTCTTTTACTACTCTATCAATAGAGAGTTTACTGGATCGACCAACATTTGTTTTACTGATGGTTCACTTATGTTTTACTGAGATTTGCTAACACGCACGACCTTCCTACTGCAGCCTTGCTCTACTCCAATCCAGCAACGGATTTATAGCGGCCATTGGAAAAGACATGGCGGAGTCGTTCAAGGACGGATAGATGACTAAAGACATGTTCATCTCTCAGTTCATTGAATGTTTGCACCAAGATAACGCTGACCTAACACCACAAAGCAATGGGTACAAGGCATTACCCCCGATCGAACTGTTAGTAAGAAGTTTTTTCGCAAAGACTCTTTTTATAGTAAGTGGTCACTCGCGTAATAGTAAATCCTATCGTCGCCCTCGGTAAGTTCACACTACTGTGTTTTGGTCGTCGATAGAAACTACTAAACGTAGAGGAGTACGTTAAAAACAAGCAGTACGGTAGTGAACAGGGTGTGAACATGCTGAAGGAGCACATGATGGCGGTAGACATCACACGCATAAAGCTGGTAAGTAATTTATTGTCCATCCGACACGTATCCAATAAATTATCTTCCATGATCTAGTAATTTACATTTTTATTACAATAAAGCTGATGACTAATCTGTTTTATGGGTTTTATACTCATTTTGCAGCTCTTCCTCCCAGTTTTACACTATCATTGCTAGTCCGTTTACTGCTTCAACATAGCGCAAAAGTGTGTGGAAGTGCTGGACTCTAACGACTACAAGTAGAAGGGCACAAAATTAACGGACCATCATGACCCAGTGAGGAAGCGAATCATCCCTCACCTGTGTGTAGCCCTGCAGGCCGTGACCAGTGGGAAATTCCCGATCGTCGTGAACTGGAGGGTGCACAACATGGCGACGCCGAAGCAGGTCCTAGAGAACGACTGTGCCTTCTTCGTACTAAAGTACTTGGAGTTCTGGGACGGTGAAAGCTCGACACTGGCAACGTTGATAGAGCCAGTAAGAATTTCTGACCACCCGCAACATTCAATATTTTTTCAGATGTATAGCGTCTGACACACGGTCTTTTTATCATGTGTATGCTAGAGAAGGGGAACGAGTACAGTGCCGAGATGATGTTATATCTGTTATACCACAAGGTCAATAGCGTCAAGCCCTCCCCGACGCACTGGAGAAATTTAGACCGCGCAGCAAGCCAAAGCAGTTTTTTTATTAACTTATAAGGTCTAGTAAACTTTTTTGTAACTGACAGTAACATGAGATTAGTTTTACAATAAAACTTATGATTGCGGAAGAAATTTTGTAACATATAGTAAAGATACGTTTTGGTGGGCATAGTAGTAATATCTTGTTTAAACAACGGTAAAACATTACCACACTTATAGTAACTACCAAAAAAAAACTCAAGCGTGTTTACAGCAGTAACACGACATGCCTCTCTAAGTAATTTAGACATCATTTACAGTAAAATGGTCACTGAATCTACCTTATCATTCACTGGATCAGTAACGTGATGTGCTTTTTTCGTGGTAAAACCATCATCCTGAATATTACGTCCCCATTTTTATCAACGAAACGTAGTAAACGTTTTTTAACGCCACAGATGATGCATGATCATTTTACTGTTAAATTTTCGCCGTCATTTGCATGTTAGGAGGTTTTTACCATCGATTTAGAACGACGCCGAGTTATTTTACTACCGTTTTGTTGCGTGTGTGGGTTTTACTACCGATCTCAAGCGGTAGGCGAGCGCTCTACGCGTAGCACGGGGGAAGCATCATGTGACCCGATCGCGGGGGTTTTACTGTCGATCTTGAGCGGAAGGCATGGATGCTGACACGTCGTGTGTAGCGCATGGTGTCGTGGGCTGGCACGCATCGTAGCTCAGACATCAGCCCACGCGCAGAATAGCTATTCAACACACTAGAGCTGAATAGCGCTACCATTTATATATATATATATATAGTGCTAATGGGTAATTGAGTGCTAAGGTGCTAATGGCAATCTTGACCGTTGGATTTGGATTGAACAGCCAAGATTAATAGGGCTCCCACCTGCAAACCATTTAATCACCTTGCATACTCACACCTCCAAACCATTTAATCACCCTGCATAGGATTAATACTTTCTACTCCCGGGTGTAGTTACTCCCACCTTTGATATACCACCTAAAAGAACTTGACATACTCTTTTATCACTTTGGGTATACTCACATACTAATTATAAGATACTCCAATGCGAACCACACGAAAAATTTGTAAGATAGTCCATAGTTTTTAGCATATTTTGTAAATACCTTCATATTCGCACTAAAAAGGAATATATCTAAAAAATTGTACATACCACCCCTGAAAAGGTGTGAATATCACTTAAATGGTCTTATATACCCGTATACTACACATATATACTCTCGGTTGCGCAAGATACTCCCTAAGTTGTGAGATACGGAATAGAGAGTAACTACTCCCGGGAGTAGAAAAAGACTTCATATATATATATATATATATATATATATATATATATATATATATATATATATAGGAATGTATCTAGTGCTAATGGGTAATTCAGTGCTACGGTGCTAATACCAATCTTGACCGTTAGATCTAAATTGAACAACCAAGATTAATGCGGGCTCCCACCTCTAAACCATTTAATCACTTTGCATGCTCCCACCTTCAATGCACCTTCATTAATGCGTCTTCATTAAACACCATGCATGCTCCTACCTCCAACGGTCAAGATCCAGATCCAACGGTCAAGATTGCTATTAGCACCTTAGCACTAAATTACTCATTAGCACTAGTACGACTAGGCAGCCCACCGCGCACGATCAAGGCTAGGTGTGATGTGCGCATGCGCAATCCCATACGGCTGACCCACCAACTGCAGAGGTGGCCCAAAAACGTCCACACCGCGATCGGTATTCAATTTTGATGGTAAATAACATGAGACGTGACAGTAATTCATGAATCAGTTTACTGCCTTTTCGCGGCATGCGTTTTTTCGAACTCGTTTGTTTGATAGTAAAACATAACAGATAAGATAATAAATACATTGTGTTTTTACTGCCTTTCGTGCAGCATGCGATTTTTATTCGAGCACATGTGTATTTGATAGTAAAAACACAAAGGTAAGACAGTAAAGTTATAATATGTTTTACTGTCGAGAACATCATAAGTCGTAGTGGGGGAGACAAAGAGACGCGTCGGGTAGCCCGAGCGGCATTGTAAAGTTATAATATGTTTTACTACCGAGAACATCCTTATAAGTCGTAGTGGGGGAGACGAAGAGACGCATCGGGTAGCCCGAGCGGGATTGTAAAGTTATAATATGTTTTACTATCGAGAACATCCTTATAAGTCATAGTGGGGGGAGATGAAGAGACACATCGGGTAGCCCTAGCAGCATTGTACGATTTGTTTTTTCGAAAAAATGAGGATTTCGTTTGATTTGGCACCCGTGTTTTCAGCTATTCATGCACGAATATACAAAACAAAGGAGCACGAAGGTAGTACAATAAAATGTAGGCCACAATGTAGTAAAACATGACACGTATGCTATAATTACAAACAAAATAGAAGCTTAGTAATTGCGCTTGCATTTTATGTTCATCGGGTAGTATAGCGAAAAGGTAGTGTGACAGTAAAAGCACATGCAGGAATAGGTAAACAATCATTATAAAGTAGTAAATCTGTATTTTTGTCGCGTTTTCATTTTTAGCGCATCCTTTTTGTGTGTTCGCAGTAAACCAAAATAAAACATTGCAATAATGTTATATGTACATAACAGTAAAGAACAAGAGATAATAACATTTTTCTTCTTGTTTTACATTGCTCGATGATAACAAAAGAAGGGAAGAAAGGGAGACCTAGTGTCCAAAGCAGGACCCCATCGCAGCACTCAGTAGTTCGTAAGCTCGCTCGTTGAGTTTGTCGAGGCTGGATCAGGGAATACGTGGAGATAAACCTCCACCTGCTCCTTCGCGACGGCGAGCCGAGCTTGGCCCCGATCGAGCAAAGAAAGTCTGACGACAATTGTCCAGATGAGGACGTTCATCTCCTCCATGCTCTCGGCGTCATCGATCTTTTCATTTTGCCTGCCGATGTAGTCTTCGATCCTCTGGATGGATGCTTTAACTCGATCCACGAAGTTCGTGAGAATGATCTCCAGGACGAGGTTGATTCGTCGGACGTTGGACACAACTACATTGATCCAACTCAGCAGAAGACGCAGAGCGCGGATGATTGCAGCCACCCTATCCTATAGACAAGGTGGCGGAGCATGGAGGAGGTCACGGACATAATCATAGTTCGCAGCCTTGATCAAGCTCCTCAAAGATAGATGAAAGTATACAAGTGCTAGGTAGTTTAGAACTATAGTTTGCAATGTAGCGGGAGAAGAGTTTGGAGTAATTTTTGTTCTTTTTTTGTTTGTGCTATGCTTTTTTCGAGAGTTTTACTATGGGGAAGGCTCTTTTTTTGGTGTCTCGCATATGCACCACTTCGCTAGCTGATGATACACTATATTTATAAGTCGTCTGGGGGAGACAAAGAGACGCATTGAGGAGATGTAGTGTCAGTGTGTACGGTTTAAAAGTAAAGTCATTTTTTATGTATGTAGTAATTCAATATTAAAAATATACGTCAGTAACATTATTGGCGTCGTATAGTAAAACAGCAACCACATGTCAGTAGAACGAAGACAACCAATTGATCGTCGCATTCTTTTAGCCAAAAAAAAGCAGTAACCAATATACATGGTGTAAAATTATTTCATTCATTAATTTACACATCAGAGTTTACATAGACCGCTTCGGGCCAATTTTTACAATAAGGGCCGGATAGGCCAAATGAATACATTACAAAAGATAGCGAAAGCATCAACGGAAGCAAAGGGGTGAGGGCACATCTTCTGCGAGCAAGTGGTGGGGAACCGTGTACGCCCGATATTATCCGAAAACCTCGGACAATATAGGAGGCACACAAGAACCGACTGAGTCAGCTAGACTGGGGTGAGACTAGAACAGCTAAGGACTAAACTACGCTTCAACGATTCACAGGTCTTGGACTTACGGATCCTTGTTGCGATTGATGACTCAGGGTTTCATTTACGAGGGTTTGGGGAAATAGCGAGGATGAGCACAACTACTGTGCTCGCGAGCCAACACACACAGATGTAATAATTATATGCAAGGTGTAACAAGGATGGCTCGGGTTCTTTTATTTGCATAAAGCAGCATTTGTAAATACATACATTAGGAAATCCTATCACTTAGCATTTGGACCAAATTGCATTTTTAAAGAGATTAATTGTGTAATAATTAATAAAAGCAGAGGCTACCTCCACCTTCATGCTTATATTTTTGTTGGTGGTCATACCCACCTATTACCAACGCTGGGTAAGAATACCCAGGAAAAATCCAAATCAAGGGCTAGATGAGCCCCGCACATTTTTCATCCCAACCACAAAAGTTTTTGAAATAGAACTAACTCTTATGAGCTCCGCATGCCCGCCCTTGACCGTGGGCACGGCTGTTCGAACAGTTTTTATTCTCTGCAGAGATTGTACATCTTTACCCACAAGAGATAATCAGCTTGATATGTACACACATTTCCTTAGACATGTGAATCAAGGGGAGATTATCACAAGGCCTTTACAAGGCATCCCTCGGTATTTGCTACACCCGCTAAGGTTTCACCTGAGTAGGGTTTACGTTACTAGGATCTGACAACCACTTACCCAGACCCCCTCTACCACCGTGCGACTTACGCCTAGGACCCCGTAAGTCGTATACCCCAACCCGTAGCCTCGTGGGCTCCCGGTGAAGGGGCGTCCCTCCAATGGTGCAACTCGTACCGGTGGACACCAATTAGTTAGCCAGGTCAACACCATTATAGACTTGTGGTTGTACTATTTTACAATTGGAGGACATCATAGGATTAAGTCCTTATGATCATCTGGACGGTTCTTACCACGTACCATCCACAAAAATATCCTGGGCTACATTAGCACCCAACCATTTACCCTCCAACTTACCATCCGCCAAGATGGGTATTAGCAAAAAAAATTAGAGTTTTGGAGAGGTATAAAACAAATTATCCAACCAATTCAGTCATTCTCCCCAATGACTGCCCAAAACAATTATTATGATTTAAAGAATGGTGATTTGGGGTAAGTAATACCCCGATACTTAAACAAGTCTAGCATGGTGTTTAAGTACGACCTATAACTAGTAGGTTACCATATATTTACTAGGGTGACAAGGATATTGGGAGTTCAATTATCAAGTTAATGGTATAATAATTATTTAATCATCAAATAGGCATTTAACTACCTTAGAGTGTTTGGCATACATTTGCATAGAAATTAAAGCATGCATTTTGATATTTTTAAAAGAACATAAATTGCATAAAATGTAGGATCAATATGATCAAAGTGTTGACTCGCCTGGGCTATTTTTACCGTAGCCTTGATCTTACTCAAAGCGTGATTAGACAGAGGTTCGAAGTCTTGGTCGGCGTCTTTGCTTGAGTCTTGGATCTGCTTGAGTCGTTGTTCCTTCTGGACTTCGATTTCTAATTACGCAATAACGATTGAAAAACCAAATAAATCAAAAGAATTCAAGAGACCAAATAAAACACAAGAGCCTCAGAAATATTGTGGAGGATGGACTTGAGAGAAGGGTTTAGGCGACACTGGAATATTTGACAGAGTCAAACGACCAGTTGGACGAAAGGAGGAATGACAGAGAATTTCTGCCAGGAGGGAGGATACATAGGAGGGTAAGGTTGAATGAGCTTTTGGTCGGAATGCTCTATTGCGGATTCGGAAGACTACAAGATTATCCTTTGACAGGCGACAAACCAACTTAACTATCGGTTCTATACCAAATCTAGAATACCAGATCGACACACAATCTAATGGCAATTCAATACCAAACTCAGCTACCAGATAATACTCAACGATTCAATTGCTAACAACACACCGATTCAAATGCCGGCTACTCAACCTATTACTATGACCTACTACCAAGTCAAGTTACGGATTTTACTACCAACTTTACAATGGTCAGATCACCAATCATTGCCAATCCATACCGATTTTTAATCAAATCAATACTTCCAGCTTTCACCAAATATCATTATTTCCAACAATCATTGATCTACTAGACAAAGCATTAACCAACAACTAACAATTGATTAACAAATCCAATAGACAATACTGCTACTGAAATCAAGCTATCCCTAATAATCAGGATCACAAGCAACAATTCAATTTACTTGCCAAAACACTTATACTGATGATCAGTAATCACAAACAATTAATAAATAATCAATTTACTACCAACAAGACATCCTGCTATCCTTATTGCAACATTTCTTAATCGTTGGATCGATTGTAACCTTGATGCTACTGCTATGATCTAGGGAAACAACTACGAATCAAACGTTGACAATTGAAATGGATGAATCACAATTAATCACAACTTCTACGACACAACTCGATTGATAGATTAACACAACCTCAACTATCGATTGATCACAGACTTTCCAATTGCAAGCCATACAACTATAGACCTAATGAACCAATTCATAATCGCCAAATTAATCAATTTAGTTCGTCAAATGACCTAATATTCCACAAATGACTCCATTGCTGGTTTACACACATAATCTCTGCAATTGTCAGATTACACCAACAGTATCATTACCACTGCTCGCTAAACCATAGTCAATCAAAATATGGAGAAGCAACACAGATTGAGTCCTGCTATCAAAATTGATACTCAATTCACTGATCTGAGGCAGAATTTAAACTAACAATCAATAACTTCAGCTCATACAATTGATTGGTCTGAAGGTTCAAAATTTCGTGGCAGCAGTGGTCAGCGGAATGGTAGCAATCATAGCCGACAACCAACAATACTAATCTGGGAAACGACAAACCACAGACAACATTCCACACACCACAAAACTGATACTGGGGAAGCAATAATTACAGACAACAATCACAACCACATCACTGTTAATCAATCTTGACATAGCCACTGATATTGAACACTGGAGGTCATTAATCACAGACAACAAACCGAAATATCAACAACAATATCGATCTGGGAGGCAATTCACAGGTAAACAATTCCGATACTCCTGCTAACTGTTCTACTATCCCAAAGTGATCTTTGGTATGCCACTAGGAAGAAGTCTCGCCGAGGCCGAGAGGGAGAGCAAGGAGGCGCTCGGCCAGGGCAGAGGGATGCACAGAGAGGGAGAGAGCACAGAGAGCTGAGGGAGAAGGGGGGCTTGGCCAAGGGAGGTTGCTGGGGGTAGGGAGAAGGAGCTTTGGGGGCCAGTCTGACCGGGGGAGGCAGCCAGTCCGACCGGGGCATCAGGGGGCTCGGGTGCACGAGGCGGCTGGGCATGGCCGGGGAGGAAAAGAGAGGGGGAGAAAGGCTCACCGAGGGGTGGTGGAGGTGGAGGAGCACCGGTGGAGGTTGCTGACGGAGCTGAGGGCGGTGCGGGGAAGTGAGCACGGCGACGGCGGTCCTCGGTGACAGGGAGCTGCGGTCGGCGGGTCGGGGAAGCAAGGGCACCGAGGAGGTGCTCCGGCTCCAAGGATCTAGCCCGAGGCGGCGACGAGGGCGGCCGGCGGGGCTCCAAACGGTCGGCAACGGGGAAGAACTTACCTGAGGGGGAGAGAAGAAGAGGGGAGCGGGGCAGCGAAGTAGAGCCATCGGGGCTATTTATAGCCGCGAAGAGGGGTGGAGCCGGGGAGGAGCTGACGTCGGCGGCATGGGCGACGGCGGAGCCGGTATGGGCGACGGAGTGGCGGCCCATGCCTGCGAGGACGACGGGACGCCGGCCCGACCGAGAGGCGACGGACCGGCGGCGACGGCTTGGACCGAGCCGCTTGCTCGAGCCGGGCGGAGCCGTGCCGCGAGGATGGATAGGGGCGCCGGCCGGGGCAAGCGACAGATGGTGGAGGAGACGGTGGTGGGGCGACTTCGGCAGGCATGGCGCGGAGGGTCTTGTGGCGGGCAGGCGGTGGAGGCGGCAGCGCAGGTGGAGGCGATGAGGCGTGGGGGCGGAGCGGCAGAGGTGGGGGCGAAGTTTGGGGAGCAGGTGGAGGTGGGGAATGGAGCCAGGCCGAGCGAGTTGGGCCGAGCGAGGAGGAAGCTCGGAGGCGGCTCACGGGAGGAGAAGAAAGGGGGCGGTGGAGGCGGCGCAACCGAGGGAGACGAAGCGCCGGGAGCGAGAGGGAAGCGGGGCGACGGGAGAAGATGGATCGGTCGAGGCGATGCGAACGAGAGAAAGGGAGAGAGAGAAATTGACCGACGGAGGAAGAAAGAAAAAAATTACGGGGCCGGGCCGACGGAAAGAAATTGGGCCGGGCCGAGTTGAAAATGGGATGTCACATCTGGGCCCCTCGATGTGATTGGATAAAGAAAGTGCATGGCACTAGTGGTCGAAGAGTCGACCATGTGAAGTTATCCGACGCTTGATCGAGAAAGCACTGAACAGTCTATGGATGACAAATTATCTTACATCGAGTTCAGCCAGATATCGTATGGCAAAGGGAGAATACACGAACAGGTCGTTCGGTTCGAATAGATACGGACTAGTCATATAGAGATACTGTAACATCCCAATTTTCAGAGCTTTTAAAATCTTTTAAATATTGGTAGCAAGAAAATTTATCATTTGAATTTATTTGAATATTAAATTAAAAAGCTTAATATGGACTTTAAGGACAAATTGATTTAATGTGCTTAATCCCAACATCAACAATTGTCAAAACTATTTTATTTAGATTCTATATGCTTGGATATATTTTATAGAATTTTCTGGAATTTTTCCAAAGTCATTTGCTATTTTCTAATTGCTATTTGCATTTTCTGGATTTATTTAAAAGAAAAATCTATTTGTTTTCCTCGGAGCGATGGCGGGCGAAACCGATCACTATTCCAATCCGCCCAACTCCAGCCCAACTTTCCTCGGCCCGCCTTGCGCTCGCTCCCGGTAGTCGGATCGCCATCGCTCGGTTCGCTTCGCCCATTTGCGCGCCTCTCTCGGCTCGCTGGTAGCCCATGAAGCGCCGCGCCGTTGCTTCCGTGACGGTGGCCCGCCTCGCCACGTCATCATCGTCTCCTCGAGGACTCTCCGCGCCCGATTCCGGATCTTCCGCGCCGCCGCCGTTTCTTCGCGGATTCGCCTCGCCCGGCTATTTAAGGCCCAAGCCTTGCACGGATCCTTCGCCTCCTTTCTCCACCAAAACCCTAAGCGCGCCCCTCCTCGTCTTCTCGGCGCGATTCACCGAAGATTGAAGCTTCGGCGAAGACTCGTCGCCGAGCGAATTCGCCGCCTTCAACTTCCGCGGACGTGCAACCACCGCCATTGTGTGCGCAATAGCGGAGCTTCACGATCTTGCCATCGCCTTCGCCGAACATCCTAGTCACCGCTGCGGCTCATCAAACAAAAAACCTCCCGTCACCGCCGCCGCTCCTTCGCCACCGCCGATAAGCCGTCATGCCGGGCCTCACCACCACCTCCACCGAATTGCGCCACACTCCAAACACTCCATTTTGTCTTCCGCCATCGCCGATGTGGCGTGTCGCCGTCCGCCGCCGGCAATTCTCGGCCGGAGCTCCTCTGTGCTCCGTCTTTGGATCAGTGACAAGTCGGCATCACGCGGCGCCATCTCGGCTCCACGTCCGTGTGGCGCCTGCGTGTCACAGCCATGTGGCATAGTCCACCGCCACCCGTCACCCTCGGCTCGGTGGATTTGGTCCACCGTGAGCCGAGTGGCTGACAGTGGGGCCCACCTGTCAGGCCGGTTTAAAATTATTTCTTTTTCCTCGGCTGACGCAAGCATTGCGCAATAATCCGATTTTCCTTTATAAAAATAATTCGGGAAATTCAAGAAAATCCAAATTAGGGTTTAATTGATTTTTAAATCTTCCAAAGCCCATATCTTTTGCATCCGAAGTCCATTTGAGCCCATTCAAATTTGTAAATTCATATAAAATTAAGATCTATTTAATGGTGAATTTTATTTGATTTTTGGAGTTTGTTTGGCCTCTGTTATTTATTTGTTTTGTTTCTTTTGTCTCGTTTGCGAGTAGACGTCGATACTTCGGGGAATTTTGTAGAAGAAGGAGCACCTCAAGACCAAGACCAATATCTAGATCTATTCCAAGGCAAGTTATACCTTTGATCATTTTGAACCCAGTTTTCAAAATACTTTGTTTCAATGTATTGCATTCTATTTCAAGTATTTATTTAAATACTTTTGGGTGTAGTTATTAATCCAAATTGTTATGCCACCTTGTCCATTGTATGCCATGATCTTTTGTCACCCTAGGTTGATTAATTATTAGTTGGTATTATTGTAGCACCAGCGTGGGTTGGTTAGATCGATTAGGCGCTTAGCCATGCCACGAGTCATCATTTCATGTGAGAGTTGCAATTATAAATTTGACTAAGTGATTATGGGCGTGTGATGAATCTGTGTGTCTTTGTGTCTTTGTTACTCGTTGATGGCATGTGTTGCACTTAATCAACGAGGTGGGAAAAGATTTAGGCGAGGCAAGTGGTGGATTACGTGTGAATGGTGGATCGTGTGATATAAACTTTGTGATTTGGGAAAAGCTGGAAGTCTTGCCTTAGTCAATTAAGGACTTAACTTTGTGCGCCATTGAGCTGGGCCTTCTTATGCGACCACATGCCTAGTATGAAATTTGGGCCGACTTAGTAAGTTATGGAGTCTTGACATTGACAACTCGGGTTGTATTTAAGGCATGTGATGAAATTTGGAGGTGTGATATGTCACATCAGCGGAGACGATTATTTGCATCCACGTCCAATGGTGTGTGTCGTTCCAAGGGTGTGTGTACAAATTGGATGGCGATAAAGCACACCAGAGTGTCATTGTTTGAGATGAAGTCTCGAAAGGTTTTGTTGTGATCAACTCGATCCGGTTGGTTTCATCGTGTGGGTAAAGTGTACAAACTCTGCGAGTGTTTAAACCAATCTATTCGAATAGCGCGTCCTCGGTTATGGACATGCTCGGAATTTCACACGAGGGTAGATTTTCATAAAACAATTGGGAAGGGTCAATTTGTGTGAGATAACTTGTTCAAATTGTGTGAAAGAACTTGATTAGACTGTGTGTCCTTTGTGAAATCAATTGTTAACTTATTATTGTCTATTTGTTTTGAATTATGCATTCAATCTATTATTTGTATTCAATTGCAAATGTTGCATTTCTGCAAAACAACCACAGAAGCCATTCCTTTGGAATAAGCCATCATCTATAAATTGCATTACGTGGTATGACTTGCGAGTACGGTGTGTACTCACTCTTGCTAAACAAATCAGCGAAGTGGAGGGTAAATCGCTTTGCTTTTGAAGAAGAGTTCTCGAAGGTTGAGCGTTAGGGTCTTGATCGATCGGTTGCTGTGGTAAATTGATGGGAGCCACCGGAGTTTATTTCGTTTCCGCTGCAGTTTATTTCTTTATTGTCAGCCTTGCATGGCTTAATAAATGTAACACTCGACCATAAGGTCCCAACAGTTATTTGTTATTTAAATGTACTCGTTTATTCTTATATTCGTTGTATGGATGTGATATTTCATCAATGTTGACCTTTGTGTGCACTAGCGTGATCTGGACTAGTCAGCCCCTCGATGTGAATACATGGACTAGTGGTCGAAGAGTTTGCATATTTGGGTCCCTATGGATGACAGATCTTACATGGAGTTTAGCCGATATCGTATGGCAAAGGGAGAATACACACGAATGGTCGGAAAATATATGATCACTAGTCAAACATATATGGTGTCGTAAACTAGTCGTAAGGAGTTACGAACTAGTCATGACTAAATATGAATTGGTCGTATAGAGATACGAGCTAGTCGTAAGTGATAAGGACCTACTCGTAGATCATATTGCATTAAGGTTCATCCGATATAATTAATGTATATTCAAGAATCGTTATATCATACTGGGAACTGCTAACGACTTGTGGTCGGAAAGATGTTTTCGAGTCACAACTGATTACGCATGAACCTACCGAGTCACACACTTAACGAGTTGGAACAAATGTGTTCGGATAGGATCTGTCATGGGCCCTATATTAGAGGATGCATGAGGTTATTGGGTAAGACACGAGACACGTGACGTGAGTTGCTCCACCGAAACCCTAGCCACCATC
Source organism: Hsuehochloa calcarea (assembly GCA_036346395.1). Taxonomy (NCBI): domain Eukaryota; kingdom Viridiplantae; phylum Streptophyta; class Magnoliopsida; order Poales; family Poaceae; genus Hsuehochloa; species Hsuehochloa calcarea. The sequence continues at coordinate 5,021,515 of CM070615.1, read as the reverse complement.
TTCTCAAGAGCCCTACCATGCGAGTTAGTGCTAACACACCGGCATACGTTATTCCATTCCTGGACGTGTGGATACAGTAGAGACGCTACTGCGGTTGCTGCTGCGCTAAAGGACGATCCACAACTTCGCAAGGGACGCGACTGTTTGCTGGAGGAGACGATCGGCAACGAGGATGACTGGACGATCGACTATGACCACTTCATCAATGTTCTCTACGTTGGATTCGGCTGCTTCAACTCTTCTTCCGCTGCACTGCGCGTCTAGTGGTAACAATCTATGATCTCTTGCTTGCATGGCATCCTGGTTTACGTGGTAGAATTTTTGAATTGTCAGCTAGCGTAGCCTACCCGTATCCCTTCAGTGGTATCAGAGCCATCTTGAATAGTTTTTATCTAGATCGATCGTATATACTTGATATGTGGTAGTAGTAGATTGGATCTATTACTGGTCGGGTCTAGTTACCTAGATCGGTTCATATGGATGGAGCGGTTTGGGCACTGGTTTATAAGATCAATCGGCTTTCGGCAATAGTAGATGAGCACCAGTTGATCTACTCGGCTTGTTTACGACCGCCTTGCATGATACTTCTACCGGTCGGAATTCCACCATAGAAGTATGCCGCAGTGCGTAGTCGTATCAAGCGGTGATCAGATTGGTTTAACCATAGTCGTGTTATATGGTAATATGTGTTCATGTTACCTGATATAATTGGATTCTATGTGTAACACCTTTTGCATGGATTGATGTGAATAGTATGTCCTGTGTGTATGTGATGCATGTATGGATTTTCATGCCCTACGTGTCGTGCTGTGAAATAGCCATCGAGCTACATATTATTGTATAACGGTCTGCTGTGCCGACTTGTGATGCTTTATATTATCATATGTAATTCATTACTACCTTTTAGGAGTAATTGCTTAGTAGATGAATGAGGTGATTTCAAGCATGATGGCTCGGATAATAGGAAGCATAGTGGTAGAGATCATCACGATAAGGGTCATACTATTTCACAGTTTAATATGATTATCTTTGAATGTTTATTTTGTTCCTGTTATGCTATTGATCATGTTTTATCATTAGATGTTTTAACATGATAGAGTAGTATCTCTCAAAAAAAAATTAAGTAAATTTGATGTCTTTCCCATTGTTGCACCTATCATGATTTTAATCGTTAATTGGTGGGTCTATCAAAGTAGGGTGTCATTAACTATCTTAATAAGATGGGGTGGGGTGTCAGACACCCATATGTATAGTATTGGTTTAACTTAACAAGACTATCAAAATAGTTTTGGGCCTTAGGGCATAATGTTGGTTGCCGGGGTATAGAGATGACACCTAACAAATAAGAGTCATATGTGATATGATTAGCAAAGGGTTACTTACCTAAAATCACTAGGTTTCTAGCAGTGATGCCAAAGCTTACTAGGACTTAATGATATATGGATCTTAAACCCACTATATGCAGTTAGAAGGAAAATCGGTCATAGAACTGTTCGTGAAACATATAGTGTGAGTATGTTTTATTAAAGTGTTTAATAGTGTTGAATTCCTTGCATATATTTCTGTTGTAGACCATGGCACCTAATACTTCCTCCACTCCTACCTTTAACTTGCGATCTATTCTTGAGAAAGAAAAACTGAATGGAACTAACTTCATTGACTGGTTTCGTAATCTAAGAATTGATCTCAAATAAGAAAAGAAAGAATATGTTCTAGAGGGTCCCTATGTTGATGCTACTCGTGTTGGAAAGAATGCTTATGAGAAGCATTGCAGTGATGTGGTAGATGTGCACTGTCTTATGCTTGCTACCATGAACTCTGAGCTTCAGAAACAATATGAGACCACAGACACTTACAATATGATTGTGGGTCTGAAAGGTATGTTTCAAGATCAAGCAAGGATAGAGAGATATAATACCTCTAAGATATTATTTTCTTGTAGGCTGTCAGAAGGCAACCCGGTTCTCATGTCCTCAAGATGATTGGTCACATTGAGAGCTTGAAAAAAACTTAGTTTCCCCCTTAGCCAAGAGTTGGCTACTAATGTGATTCTCCAATCGCTCCATGCGAGCTTTGAGCCAGTCATATTGAATTTTCGTATAAATGGCATGGAGAACTCAATGACCGAGTTGCATAGCATGCCTAAAGGTACCGAGGAGGGCATTAAGAAAAGTTCTAATCATATGATGATGGTTCAAAAGACTACTAACTTCAAGAAGAAGGGTAAGTCTCAGGGAAAGATAAAAGGCAAAGGGAAGACTCAAGATGAGAACGAGAGTCTCAAAGCTAAGCTTAAGAAGCTTAAACTAGGTCCTAAGCCTCACATAGAATGCTACCATTGTCATGAGACTAGACATTGGAAGAGAAATTGCAAGATGTACTTGGCAAAAATGAAAAAGAACAAAGGAAGTAAGACTTCTAGTTCAGGTATAAATGTTATAGAAATTAATCTTGTCACTTCTCGACCAGTTCTTGGGTATTTGATACCAGATTGGTTGATCATATTTGTAATTCGATGCAGGAACTGATAGGAGTAAAATTTTGGCAAAAGGCGAGGTTGATCTTAGCGTGGCAATGGAGTAAGAGTTGATGCATTAGCTATTGACACTTTACCATTAGTTTTACCCTCAGGATTAGTCATAGAACTAAATAATTATTATTATGTTCTTGTCTTAAGCAAAAATATTATTTCTGCTTCATGTTTAGGAGCAGAAGGTTATAAGTTCATAATAAAGAATAATTATTGTTTAATTTATTTTGAAATTTTACTTTATGGTCATGCTCCATTGGTAAATAGATTATATGTTTTGAATCTTGAGGATGAACCCATCTATAACATTAATGCTAAGAGACTTCGACCTAATGATTTTAATCCCACTTTTATTTGTCATTGTCGTCTAGGTCATATAAATGAGAAGCGCATGATAAATCTCCATAAAGATGGTCTTCCAAACTCATTTGGTTTTGAATCATTTGAAACATGTGAATCTTATTTACTTGGCAAGATGACAAGGGCGTCTTTCACGACCAGAGGTGAGAGGGCAAGTGACCTACTAGTCGTAATACATTTGGATGTATGTGGACCAATGAGCACTTCAGCTAGAAGTGGTTTTCAATACTTCATAACTTTTACTGATGACTTTAGTAGATATGGTTACATCTAGTTAATGATGCATAAGTCTGAATCCTTTGAAAAGTTTAAAGAATTTCAGAATGAGGTACATAATCAACTGGCAGGACAATTAAGTTTCTACGATCGGATCGTGGAGGTGAATATTTGAGCCATGAGTTTGGTGATCATCTAAAGCAATGTGGAATTATTCCACAGCTTACTCCGCCAGGAACACCTCAATGGAATGGGGTATCTGAACGACGGAATTGAATTTTGTTAGACATGGTTCGGTCAATGATGAGTCAATCTGATCTTCCATTGTATTTCTGGGGAAGCTCTCTAGAAACAGCAGCTTTCACTTTAAATAGGATTCCATCAAAAATGGTAGAGAAGACACCATATAAGATATGGGCCGGGAAGTGTCCTGGATTGCCTTTTCTCAGGATTTGGGGTTGTGAGGTTTATGTAAAATGTTTGACGTATGATAAACTCACACCCAAGTTGGATAAGGGCTTCTTTGTGGGGTATCCTAAGGAAACTAAAGGATATTACTTTTATAAGCGGGATGATGACAAAGGTCTTTGTTGCCCATAATGGTGTCTTCTTGGAGAAAGAGTTTCTTTCCAAAGGAGTTAGTGGGAGCAAGGTGCAACTCAAAGAAATTCGAGAAACATCTTAAAATATTTCAACTCCTACTAAACCTCTATAGGATGAACAAAATATTGTAGAACATGTAGACACGACATCAGCTCCACGTAGATCAAAAAGGCCACGTCAATTGCCTATAAGGTATGGACATGATATTTTATTATTGAATAATGATAAGCCTAAGACCTATGAGGAAGCGATAATGGACCTAGACCCTGAGTCATGGCTTGAAGCCATGAGATCCGAGATAAAATCCATGTATGAAAATCAAGTTTGGAACTTGGTTGATCCACCTGGCAGTGTTAAAACCATTGAGTGTAAATGGATTTTTAAGAAAAAGATAGATATGGATAGAAGTGTTCACATTCACAAAGTATGACCGGTTGTGAAAGATTTCAAACAAATTCAAAGTGTTGATTATGATGAAACTTTCTCACCTGTCGCTATGCTCAAGTTTATCCGGATCATTCATTCCCTTGTTCTAACTTCAGCTCGTCGATGGTTGCGACGACGAGGGCAAGAGCGCACCTGATGCACGCCGTCCAAGGTCCCTTCCTCCTATCGCGTGGAGCCTGCATTCGATGTAGCATCATTTTTACTGACGATGCTTACTAATTAGTCATGACTCGTGTTTACTGTTGATGTGAAAAAGATAACACTCTATAATATTATCCAATTACATTAAAAAAAAAGGACATGCATTTACTTTTATATGTGCATAAACTTACCGTTGCAATCTCGTGGACGGTCTCATCGTGAGGTGACAAGGCGACAACATCCTCTATCATAGGCATCACTACCTTCCTCTTCTTGCTCTGCTGTTTCTTTTGAGAAACACCCGCGCGAGTGTCTGCGACAAATGTGACCACTGCTCTTGAGGCGATGGGTTCGGGTTGGGTGGGGTCCAAGTAAATCTCCATCGCCGACTGACTTCCCTCGATGGTGATCTTACTCACCTTGGAGGGTACGTCGCCGGTTGTCCTCATTTTACTGTCAGAACGGCGGATACAAAAAGCGAAGAAGAAAAAAAAAGTGGCTCCTATGAATTACTGCATGTGTGGAGTTATTTTAGTTAAAATCTGAAGAGGAAAAAATATCTCAAAAATGCTCCAAAAATTAGGGAGGAAGAAATCACCCAGTATAGCAAGAAATTATGAAAATTTGGGGTTAAATTACTGTGTGGAACCCTATAAATCCACTTCACAATAGAGGAAGCAATCCAAATTAAAGAGACAGCCGTATTGTCTAACCTTGCGGGGTGCGGGTGGGTCGGATGGTGCTGAAAATGAAGATCGCCTCTGCTCCTACAGGGAATGCGGGCCAGTATAGCTCATCGGAGACTTTGCTTTTTTTAGTTCCTTTGAGGGTTGAGCGCGCCGCCAGAAAGAGAAAATACGATTTGCTGTAGTGCGGGGAAACAACCTGGATGATGTGGCCCCTTTGCACGTAATATACGCGACTTCTGGGCCCATTCAAAAAAAACCTAAACAGTTATATGCAGTAAAAACCCTAGTATCAATTACTACATATTATGTTAATATTACTGCCTTGTAACTTTTACTGCAATTGTTTAATGCTTTTACTATATGGTGCTAGTAACTTTACTATTAACCATTTGGTTTCTTCATTACGTTATGACCGACTAGGTTTACCATGTTGTGAGTACATTTTTACTGGCAAAATTGTGTGTGGATAGAGGTTCTATTAAGTGTCGCCTAAACGATGCCTTAAGTGTATCAATGCCACTTCGACTCCCGATGTGTCTCTTCGTCTCACACGCCGATGTTACTTCTTATTTTATAAAAATGATCATCCGCCACTAGAAGATGGATTATCACATCGCACTACTCTCTTTTGCACCCTCCGTCAAAAAATGAATAGATTTTAAAAAAATAGATCCTCACTCTTCTCCCTTGATTCCGGCGTTGATGGCCTACCTGGCCATTCTGTACAAGCACCTATCCGGCCGTACTCTGGCGGATGCTGCGGAAGGGCACTGTGGTAACATTGTCCTCCCTCCTCCGTCGGATGTTATGACGAGGCACGTGTCAGCGACGTTTCGCCGTCTGGACGTCCTCCTCCGCGCCTTTCCGCCGTCTCCAGCTTTCGTCGAGCTAACCTCGTCATCGACGTAGTTCTCCTGAACGATGTTTCACGTCTCCTGGAGGATTACCGTTGCTTCGACTGCTACAACGAGGCGACAGGCAACCGAGTCTACCTTGTCGAGACCCCTCGAGCAAGAAAAGAGCGGCTATGAGCGCAATTCGACTTGATTTTTCTGTCGGAGCGTCTTTGGGCAACACTCGAACGAGCATATCAATGGGTGGACACGTTTCGTGCTTCCTACACTGATCCCGAACCATCCAATACCAATGACGTCGCCTACGAAGTTTTGAAGACAAAGATAGCATGCTACCTCCGCCGCTAGAAAACTTTGATTATTTATATTTCTACTTTTTTAATCTTTGTAAGAAGCGATTGGTCACGCTATTTGACCATATATAAATACAAAATCAAATACCCGGTTTGAATTTGTATTTACTGTCTATGATGAAACCGTTTACTGACTAACATGTTTTATATTACTACCTTCACGATATACGGTCTCGATGTAACTTGTGGGGACATTTGCTTTTATTATTCTACAAATGCATGTTTACTTTATTGGATCTACTCGGTAAACTAACATAATTAACTTACATATAGCTAAGGTTTACTATCCTGACACTAACTTTTTACTATAAAAAAATTGCAAAAAACGGTGGTACAAATAGGAAGCCAATTACTATGCAAGAGCTCAAAATATTGCATTCCCTGAAACATGCAATGAGGGAAATACACAAAATTATTGTTATGACACCCTAACAATTACCATCGAATCAAATCTCGTGCGGTCATTGACGCGCGCATCACACCTGGCTTATCACTTTGTGTATACTCATATACTAATTATAAGATACTCTAATGCGAATCACATAAAAAATTACAAAAGAGTCCATAATTTTTAGCATATTTTGTAAATACCTTCATATTCGCATATAAAAAGGAGTATGTCTAAAAAATTATACATACCACCCCTAAAAATGTATAAATACTACATAAGTGGTCTTATATACTAGTATACTACACAAACATACTCTCTACAATGTGAGATACGGAATAGGGAGTAACTACACTTAAGTAGCAAAAGGCTATATATATATATATATATATATATATATATATATATATATATATATATATATATATATATATATATATATATATATATATATACACACACACACACTAGTAGGGTGCCCGTATGCTGCAAACTAACCTAAAAAGGAGTGATACATGATATACATGGCATACACATAGCGTAAAACAAATCTACCAGTTTTGGGAAATTTATAGAGCTTTGAGTCTTTGGAGTCAGAACTATGTAAAGTTTTATACCTAAATGTTAAATGCAGTTTAAATTGTAACTATTTCTATGAAGTGAGACAAATTGATCGATGAAGCAATCCACACTAATCCACCACGATAAGCGGTGGCCGGCGCGGCGCTGTGGCGAGGAGGCGGAGGCGGGGCGCCTCCGGGGCGCAGACGCCGTGGTCGCTTCAAGCTCGTGCCAACTCCCAACTCGTCTCGTCGTTCTCCTCTGCCTCCAACCCTCCTTCGCTCGGCCCCGCGCCCGATTCCCTCGACGCCGACCTCGTCCGCCGCTTCGACGCCAGTCCCGCCATCGTGCCGGCGACTGATGCTACTCTCACGCCATCGTGCCGCAGAATGGAGGAGCCGGACGCGCGGTTTTTGCAAAAGGGGCGGGAAATGGAGAAGGAGACGAGGGTGAAGCCGGAGGGTCTGGGAGGGGAGTCGGAGGACGACGAGGTGGAGAAGGTGATGTGGTGGGCGATGAACGCCGCGCGGCTCGACGTGACCATGACCGGGAGCGACAAGGCGAAGCACACCGAGGAGAACGATGAGAAGAGTAGCGTCAGTAGCGAGGACAAGAGAGACAGTTTGGAATTGGAGATGGAGAGGAAGAGGGAGATGGCCAAGAACAAGTCCAAGAACAAGTGGTTCTTCTTTTGATCCTATGGCTATGTAAAACTCATGTTCCCAAGTGGAAGTAACAGCATCATCCAATCAGAGATTCTTCAGATGATGCATAGTATTGTACACTTGTGTTCTTATCTTTCTGGTGATAAACATGAGGCATGCAAGATCTACTAGAGCTAATAAACTTGCATTTGATCTTTCCTGACAAAATATTATCCAAACGAAGAATCAATCTTAGATAATTATTCTATGACTATAAATTTGAGAGTAATTCAGGAACAACTTCACAGCCAGGTGTTTCAGCGAGTAATCATCACAACAAGCATGTTTGTGCATTCTTTTTCCTGCATATTAAGCCACGCAAGAGAAATCCAGAATGGGATGTGATGAGCAGGCTAAAAACTATATAAAAACAGATTGAGAACAGAAAATAAGTCTACATGGAATGACACCGTATGTTTATGTTAATCTTAAACACAAGTGAGCAACTCACTATCTCAACAGCTTTCATAGAGTTCACAAAATGAGTTCATAGGTAGCTAACAGCCGTTACATATTCTCAGTGAAGCACCATGACATGCTACATGCATTTCAGTCTGGATGGAGAACAAAGTATCACAGGAATAATCCACATAAGCACCAGAACGCCATCCAGGGGGAATAAACCTCACTTTCCACTGCAAAAAAAAATTGTAATTACAAAATTTAGAAGCTTGTCGCTTGCAATTACAAGGGGAAAACATGAATGCAATAGTATATATTTTGTTCACTTGCGTGCTCATCATCAAAGTTATGTTGTCGCCTTTCAACAGTATCCTACCTGCCAATCATTTCCAATCAAACATGTTAGAATAAACTGATGAAATAATGTTATTCCTAATGTTCTTAATGAAATAATGATAAACGCAGGTTGCAAATTTACTTACCCAATGATTTCCTAGTGTTCTTCTTAATGTTGATTTCCTCGGCATCATCAAGAACCAGGTTCATGTACTCATCAGAGCCCTGCAGGACATATACAACCAGTGTAAACACTCGATGGTACACAATATGTATGCACATAACATCATATAACCTCTCAGCTAAAGAAAGCACGCATGTACAGAAAGCATTCAAACTAAATCTAGTTCTCTCAAGCGACACAAAGCGCCATCAAATAGAAAAGGCCATCCTGTATCATAAAACACCACTAATTAACATGTAAAATCCATTATTGTCGTTCTTCACTAACATAAAACTTCATTTCATAAAGGTACTAATCACATAGTTTCCAACAGTAGAACAAATTATCAGTTTTTTTTTTATTTTCTTGTCAAAAGCAAGAGTTTGAGAAACCTATCATTATAGGTCATATGGCAAAGCTATCAATTCTTACAAATTTTCAGAGGTAGAAATCGAAGCACTATGTTTTATTTGTTTGTTAAACTATAATTTGTCATCAATGTTAATTCTTTTTTCTGGGGAGAGAATCCTCAATGTTCAACAAAATTAGTCATCAGGGCCGAACCTTATAAACCAAAGGATCTGCTGGGCCAAGGAGGGAATGCAACATGGGCGATCCATGACCCTAATCCTGCCCCTCGGGCAAGACAGGTTAGGATAGTTTCAAGCCGAACCGAACCATCCCCACCCCTATTTGATCACATATGGTATCAGTAGAAACTATACAAGAATGAAATACTGAATACATGTCAATGGTACTGGCCCACAAAATGGATTACAGGGTACCTCTTTTTTATGTTCCAATTATCAAGAGAATTTATAGCTCATTACAGATATCACATCACTGAACATTTGAGCAATCAACAATGCTCAATTATGTGGCAGAAAATGTCATTGTTACGGGGAGAATATGCTAGAATTCCATTAGTGCATTCAACTTTTCCAAAGGTCAAAGGAACCAACCAAATTTATACATCATTGTTGTATCTCTGTGTCCATGTTAATTTACTATCACTGTGAGCACTCAGCTTCACTACTCGTCGTTGACATAGCAGACTCGGTGACGACACTGTAGTCCTATGGCCACATTGAATTAAAATAGGAATAACCAGTTTCATTTCGACACGGGCATGCAAATATCAAATTCATGAAGTCGTTTGTCATATATGCATCGTAAGCTGGATGATGTCAAATACCTTCAAATTTTGATCACGATGGCAATAGATCATTTTTTGCCGTAGACCCCCTTATATGATCACCAGCAAACAAAAAGGCATGCACCGAAGGGTGGTGGACTGGGCTGACCTTGTGAAAGACTGATGGTCATGCGGCCTTGCTGATGGCATTGTAGAGGGCCAAATTGCATGTCCCCGACGTGGTTGGACATGTCATCGAACACGCGGAAGGCATACTCACCTGCAGCTGGACAGTTTCCACTGCAACACCTGTGCGTAACGATTCTAGGGCATGCGGTTGTCATCGAACACGCGGAAGGCATACTCACCTGCAGCTGGACAGTTTCCACTGCAACACCTGTGCGTAACGATTCTAGAGGCATGCGGTTGTCATCAAATGAAGTCGAACCATGAGCAACAACAAAGATGGACGAAGCTTACATCTCGTCGTCGTGTCCGGGAAGGTGGCGGCGACAACCGGCAGCTGGGATAGCTGTCATCATTAGGGCGGAGTTAGGACTGGGCCACGACGGAGGAGAGCACAATGCGATAGCAGGCCATTGTTAATCGAAAAATCAAGACTCACCTTTCTCTGGCAGTACAATGTCCTCCATGGACCCCGGGCGAGCTCGCGGGCGTGCTCCAACATATTGGTCGCCTCAATGGCATACACCTTCCTGGCGCCGGCCTGGGCACTCCAGATGGCAAGGATGCTACTCCCGGTGCCCACATCAAGAACCACCTAATAGATCCACCAAATCCATAATTTTTTCCCTTTACCATCAATCTGAGGGGGAGGGGGAGGGGGAGGAGGGAAGGGAGGAGAGGGGGGCCTCGCCTGCTGGTGGAGGAAGCGGGGTGCAGGGAGGGGGAGGAGGACGGGGAAGCGGGGGCGATCGAGCGGGAGGGGGAAGACGAAGCAGCGGCGGCGCCAACAGATGAGGACGAAGCAGCGGGGGGCGGAGAAGGAGAGGGAGGTGAGAGAGGAGAGGCGGCGAGGTGGAGAAGGCGGAGGGGACGAATTTCGGCGGAGAGAAAGGAGGGGCGGAGGGGGCGAGAGAAAACAGGGGGCGTGGGGCGGAGGGGGCGTGCGACGAAGACGTGAGGAGCGAGGATGAGCGGCGGTTGCGAGGCAGTGGAGATTATTGCGGCTGCGGGCGAGGGGCGGTTGGGAGTGAGGTGGACGGGGGAGACGTTCGCGTGAGTGGACGGGGAAGGGGAGGTAAATTAAGAATTATAGTGTGTGTGTATATACTAGGATTATCTTTGTAATATTCTTCTTGTTGGAGATGACTATTGTTACTCATTTGTTGTCGTTATTTGTGTAGATTTTTTTTTTCTCTCTGACATATAGCATATGTCTGAACTGGAAATTTTTTGATATATGTATGAAGTGGATATATATATATATATATATATATATATATATATATATATATATATATTGATGTGTGTGTATATATATATATATATATATAATTAATACTTTCTACCCCCCAGAAGCATTCCCACCTCCGATATACCACCTAAAAGAACTTGATATACTCCTTTATCACTTTGTGATACTCATATACTAATTATAAGATATTCCAATACGAACCGCATGAAAAATTTGTAAGAAAGTCCTTGGTTTTTAGCATATTTTGTAAATACCTTCATATTTGCACTAAAAAGGAGTATGTCTAAAAATTTATACATACCACCTCTGAAAAGGTGTGAATACCACCTAAGTGGTCTTATATACTTGTATACTACACATACATACTCTCTCGGTAACAAGATACTCTCTACGTTGTGAAATACAGAATAGGGAGTAACTACTCCCGGGAGTAGGAAAAAGGCTTCCTATATATATATATATATATATATTTTGGACATACTCCTTTTTAGCGCGAATATGAAGGTATTTACAAAATATGCTAAAAACTATGGACTCTCTTACAAATTTTTCGTGTAGTTCAGATTGAGTATCTTATAATTAGTATATGAGTATACAAAGTGATAAAGGAGTATGTCAAGTTGTTTTAGGTGGTATATCAAAAGTGGGAGTAACTACACCCGGGAGTAGAAAGTATTAATCCTATATATATATATATATATATATATCCAACAACAACAAGTTGCATACAGTGAATCCATATACTTTTTTCATTTATAAATAAGTGGGTCAAAGTTTCGAAAGATTGATCACTGACCTATATTTGCAATTTGTGAACGAAGGAGTACTACTCTTGAACCATTTGACTAAAAATACAAAACTTTTTCATGACGTGGAGAAACTAGAAAGCAAGGTTGTCAGAATCTTGATTCTAATCTTACGATCTTACATTTCTATGACCCAAATTGATCCTAGATATAGTCTTACTTTTGTAAAATCTTAATATTATTACGATTCGAACAAAAAAAAAATTGTAGGATGGTTATAAAAAATTTCATACAATCCTATCCGATTCTAATAATTATAGTGATTTATTATTAATAATTATTTGCATATCCCTTCCATTGTAAATTTGTACTTTTTATTTCATCTTGTCTATTATAATTTCCATAAATAACAAATGATTTTCCTTTGCACTACATTTTGGTAAACAAAATTTCTAAAAGTACAATTTTAAAAATGTAAGTACAAAGTAGATTTTAAAAATATTCATTTGATAGAATCCGATAGGATCTTAGATTCTATATTGATCCTATGATTTACAATCCCGCGGAAGAAACCTCTTATCCGATTCAAGATCACGATTCTAACATCCTTACTAAAGCTTCAACTGAATTTCTAGGGCCAATATAATTTAATGTTCGCACCCCAGATACTTGGATACTTGGTAGATAGATTCCCACTCAAAAACATTGCTTCCATCTGTTCCCAGTTCTTCCTGTTATTACAATGGTACCAGTAGGCTAGTAGTAAATATATTAGTCAGAAGTCTACAATAATTTAGGACTATCAGTTATGATAGCGTGTATATGATACATAGCAAAACCTTCACCATCTAACGCCTACATGTATACGGCATACCGGAGCGCCCCTTATAATAGAGGCTGCGGCTATCGACTTGTTATTCTGTGTAATAATCAATGAATGGTGCACCAAAAATTCATCCCGCGGCAGTTGCAACTCTCTGCCCGTCGCTACACTCCTCTTTATCGAACTCCTCCATCAACTCTCGTTGCCGTTGTGTCAGCTCCCTATGAGTAGTGAAGACGAAAAAATGTCAAACTCCGAATGTTTCTGCTTTACTTCATAGGGGAAGGAAGACAAGATTTCAATATAACTGAAATTTGACGGAGGCGGAACATACGTTGGAACTCTGATATTGAAGTGAACATACTGATTGCCGTAGGACGAGGAACTCCTCGCCTTTATTCCTGCAAAAACAAAAAAGCATACATGTTAATTACAATACTACGTCTACTATCTAGTATACATCTCACTTACCAGTTGTCAAAGGGTAAAAACCAGTTTGATTGCTGAACAAATCTAACTGATCGGATAAAGGGGTTTTAGTGATTCCAATAACTAACCTTTGCCCCGGAGGACAACCTTCTCTCCTGGTTGGGTACCTTGGCGAACCTGGACAGAGAATACCACATGCAAGGTAAGCCTTAAGAAATAGATAGCAGTCAACTAGTATCATGCATCAGAAGTGAAATTTCGTAAGAACCAACGGATACCTTGACCGAAACATTTCCGGTAAGGGTTGGTACTGTTACAGTTCCACCTAGGACAGCCTGCAAATCAAGCAGTTTTAGAACTCTTCATCAGCGAAGGAAATATGTATGATGTCAATAAAATCTTGGGTCAAAACAGGATACTACTATCATACATTCAAGTGATGACACAACAAAAGGCAGGATTGGTTATCATGCGCTACCAGTATGATGTAATTTGTTAATAAAAAAGTTGAAAGCAATATATAATTTGCATAATATGGATATTTCAAGACCTCAGATCAACTATGATCAGAACACCAACCAACAAAAGAAAAAAATAATAGGAAGAGAAGCGACCTGAGGAATGCTTAGAACAGCATCAACATGCACATGGTTGCCTTCTCTACGAAAGACAGGATCCTCTCTGACCTGTAATAGAAAAATGAAAATTACTTCCAAAGTAGTGATTAAACTGATGGCTAGAGTTGGCATTTTGGGTAAAAAGAAATGGAACCTTGGTAGTCACATAAAGGTCGCCAGGTTTATTGCGCTCAACATCTGCACCACCCTTACCGCAAACCTTCATGGTGTCATTATCATCAATTCCTGAAAAGGTATTCCAGTTACAATATACCCAAATGTCATGTATACTCCCAAAATAAACTCATGCAATTGCATACTTGTAGCAAAGAGTACTCAACATTAACAGAAAAGGCAGAATGGTTAAATAGAAGCAGATTTATGAAGGCAAAATTGGTTACAGGACACCGAACGCTTGTGATATTTGCTCTGGGACACTAGGTTTTTTGTACCTTTGTTGAAACACACTAAACTTTTGTGGTTCTTTGACGTAGGACACCGGGCCGATTAAAATATCATTTTTTGGCTAAATTGAAGAGAGATTGTTTTTTTGTAAATGACTGCTGGTGATCTTGAACCTTACAACTGGACCCGGATGTCTGTCAGTCTGTCCCACCTTCCCTTCTCTCTTTCGATTCTCTCTCACTCTCTCCCTCCTCCCCCTCTGTCTGACAAGTGGTGCTGCTGCGAGCTCCGACGGCGCAAGCACGACGTGTTCCTAGCAGATACGAACCGATTTGCGGACAGGGGCGCAACGCAACGACGAGATGGCAGGGACGGCAACTTTGACACCAGATCGGGGTGGCATCGGAAATGGCGGAAGTGTGAGAGGAGCTCGAGGCCCGGGGTCAGGGGAAGAGAAGATAGGGAGAGAAGAGGAGGGAGTCAGGGGCAAAACGGACTTGTCACCCACCTTCTCTCTCCTCCCTCTGACGGATATTATATTTTAATGGATAGAACGCCCCACAGCAAAGAGCTAGAAAAGTTTAATGTGTTTCATCAAAGGCACAAAAAAACTAGTGTCCTAGAGCAAATGCCACAAAAGTTCAATGTCATGTGGCCAATTTTGCCTTTTATGAAAGTGTGATTTAACATAAGCATATTTTATGGGAACAGTGAGATGATTTATTTGCCTTCTAAAGTTTTCTCGACAATAGTGGTGCTGGTGAATGAAAGATTGAAAGGGCAGATCTGCATTGTGCCAAGTCAATTCAGTTGGAATCACTGTTATGTCCACCTAGGTTAGTTACTGTCTTATAATACAAAAGTTTGCACTTCACAGCATGTAAAGCTACTGGCAAACAAGGACATGCCAAAACTTAATGTTTTGCATACCCAAATTCATAGTTGCAAGCAAGGATAAAAATCTCGGAACCAGCCGGTTTACCGGTGACTGGCCGGTAATGGTAACCGGCCGGTTACCGGATTTACCGGATGAAATTCGTTTGAATTTGCTTAAAAACCAGTCAAAATTTGAAAACTAGAATTTGAATTTGCTAAACCGGGAAAAACCGGTCGGGTTTTTTGTTACCGGACCCGATCGGTAAGGCCGGTGCCGGGATTTTCATCCATGGTTGCAAGTTAAGATTCACATGTCAAACGTATGCATACATTGGTAGAGTCGAATCTTTCTTACCAGCCATTATGTCGAGCTTGACTGTTTTTTTCCCCTTCACTAGCTGTTCACCCTTGCATGTCTTGCAAAAATTCTTCAAGCAAATTACAGACAAGCAAAACAAGTTAGGCCCCCAGAACCAAAACATCAACATAAGAGATAAATCCATAGAATAGAAAGTTCAGTAATTACTGTACAATCACATTGACTGATTTGTATCATACACCTCTTGGCAATCATGCAGAAGTTTTAGGAATTACTATCCCAAATTGTTGAAGTGTTAAAGGTGTTCTTTATAGAGCTAGCCTTATCTTTTTCTAAAGAACCAAGTACACACAAAGGAGTGATGTTTAAGCTTAACCTTTCTCACCGACAACTGTCAAAATAAGCAACTGGGTATCATAGCGGACAGCATGACGAGCAGGACTTTATATCTTATAAGTACTATAAAACCTAAACTTGGAGGAACAAATAGACAATGTCATTGAAACAGAAATGCACCTTCACAATTTTTCCACTTCCACCGCACCGAGAACAAGTAGATTCTAAACTCAATATACCCCTCTGCATGAATATCTGCAATCATAAGACAACATTTTGAAGGTCAGAAAAGTAAACTATAAGTAACATACTCTGGAAGAAGCTTTTGTAAAAGGAGACATACCACACCAGAACCTCTACAAGCTTTGCATGTTTGAGGTACAGTGCCAGGAGGAACACCACTTCCATCTGCAACAAACAAATGATAAGTTTTGAGTCATAAAAAAGAGCAAATAGGGCAGGAGAGAGAATGCAACATGTTCCTACATCAATGAAATAATAAAAAAGTAACAACACGTACTGCAAGTTTCACAGAAAATATCGGCCTCGTATGTAATAGTTTTCCTGCAGCCTTGAACAGCTTCCATGAATGACAGTTCAACAGGAACCTACAATTGAGATAATAAATACAATAAGCATTGCATCAACATGTTTGTTTAAAGCAAACCATTGTAATGAAGAACAAGAAAACCTTGACATCTTGGCCTCCTCGCACGGTGAACGCACTGTCAAAGATCTGGTTGACATGGCAAAAATATAAAATATAAGGCATGTACAATGGTTTGTATATAGCTAAAATACAAACAATAGGAATTACACATACACGGAGAGCTGGAAAGTGATAAGAGGATTTTTGCCAAATACAAACATTGAACAATAGTAGCAAATCATGTTTGGCCCTCCGAATATGAAAGGCTAGCATGATAATTATTTTAAATTCAAAGCACTAGTTCATTACATGTTTACATTATACATAAACACAGGCCTTACACTTAAGAAACAAAGAACTGCACTGGATTTAAAAATACCACAACCTGTGGTATTTTATAGCCAGCTCTGTACAGTTTATTTTTAAAAAACCCACTTGTTTAGTTGTGTTACAAAGTGCCAGCATACAAGGCAATCAAGGAGATATATCACCTGTTTAAGTTTGTAAATCACAGACCTCATGCATAGTTTTCAACAAGACAGAGTGAATTTATAATGACAACCTAAAAATGGGCCAGGGGGGATTTACTGATACTAAATAAAATCCCAAGGGCAATTGCTCTTACATCAGTAAAAATGTCACCAAATGGATGGCCACCAGGAAAACCCTGCCCCCCAGGGAAACCATCTGGGCCACCACCTGATGCTTGGCGCTCATAGGCTTCTGCTCCAAGCTGCCAAGTGCAAATGTACGCATAAGCAATAAAAAAATTATATGATAGGAAAAGAAGATTGGTGATTTAGGGAAATTAACGCTATCATAATGGAAGCAAGTGTCAGTCTAGGTGAACAATCAAATGCAAAACGTTTAAATAAAAATTAAAAAAAAAGAAGACAAAGAACTTGTCTCATTTTTTCATGATAGCATTAAGTCTATATATGAATACTATTTTCTTGTCATACAAAAAAACGTTAATAACCTGATCATATGTTTCACGCTTATCATCATCCTTCAAGACCTGAGAGAAAAGCACAAAGAAATAGCAGCCTTTTAGAATAAACATGCCCTATGGTACATCAGATGGGGAAAAAATTGTTCCTACTAAAACTCTGTACCTCATAGGCACGGTTAACTTCTTGAAATTTTCTTTCAGTGTCAGTATCATCTTTATTAGTATCAGGGTGGAACTTCTTTGCGAGCTGGAGAAGCATGATCAGTTTAGTTAACATTTGACAAGCTAAATAACAAGAAAAAGGAGAAGAAACAGATCAACAAGCACAGCTGACAGAATAGAAGATCATGTGGATTGCTGAACAATCAACACACAGCTATCAATAATATAATGTAGTAACTAGTATTCTAGTAAAGCATGCAATTATTGTCTGAACACTAAAACATGAAATATCACTAAAAATGACCCTCTAGACACACATTCCCTGTAAGGGAGGGCTCTCTTCTCCCATAAGCTCCATATGTTGAGGTTCTTCAAAAAGTAACTTTTCTTACTAGCCCAGAAAACCGTTTGGTGTAGAAGTATATTAGCCGCTAGGTGGAACTTGAGTATTGTGCAAATATACCATGACCCAACTACCCTCATTGGTTTCTTAATGTAAAGTAACATGGTTATGAATTACACGCCTCTCATGACAAAAATCAAGCAAAAATATTATTATAGGGGTAACATTTTTCTCTTTTAATAGATAGTCTGCATGCTAACATTGCTGGTTCTTAGCCAGTTCTTCACTCTTACCATGTTTCTCAAAAACACCATACGACTACAAAAACAGCTCTCGCTCCTTAGAAAATACATAATCTGGAAGGCAGATAGAAACGGTCTCACAAACCCAGTACAACTGATAATTTCTGACAAGGCTAATGGCAGTGTGCCTAGCCTATTCTGTAGAAGACCTAAAAGCTGGATATGACCAGCTTCTGCCCTTTTTTACAAATGGAGCTGGGCTACCAGTAGCCATCATAAACTGTTGAAAAGGTCCTAGGGGAGCTAGAGCTTGTCTCAGCTCAAGTCTGAAGTTTAAGCTCTCCCAAACAGGACCTGATTATCCAATCCAGAAGAAAGATCCAGCTAGCACACAATTGTCAGGTATTATTGATCAAATTATAGTGCCCTTTCTGCACAATAAATTAGGGACTAGCAAAATCATATGCCACAGTTCATGTTCATCATACTGGCACAGTAACATTTTGGAATAAAGGAGCATGATCCTCCAGAAGTTTAATCAAGTGATGTTCAATCAATAGCATATCTTAACTAAGACAAAGTAAAAAAAAATGCATACCGCATAATATGCCTTCTTTATTTCCGACGCAGAAGCGTTGCTGCTCACTCCAAGAACATCATAGTAATCCCTTGCATTCACCCTCCTTGTCGCTAAAATAATAGAAATGTAAGGTTTTATAATACAACTAAACAAAATAAACATGGAATTCACCAAAACGGGGAAAAATAACAAAGGGAACCATACTAGTATTTCAAAATTAAAAGAAAGTACATTGGAAATATCAACAATTGCATTACAACAGAAGCAAGCCTGAGTGCCAGACATAAGACAAAGATAAATATTGGTATCGGTAAACGGCAAAGACAAGCATAATTGTAAGCATGTATTTGGCATTCCCTTTTTAAATTTGTATAGCCACCTCGGTTAAGTATTGTTCTTTTTTTAGATAAATGGCATTAGCCCAGCTTTACTAGAAAACTTAAGTCAAAAGTGCAGATAAAAGTAACAAGTATTACTTAATTCATAGTGTAAAAATAGACAAAAACGAACCTTCACTTAATTGTTTGACACGATATCAATAAGAAACTAGGAATTTGACGATGCTATATTTGAGCAGTACTTTAATACAACCAACACCATTTTTAAGATTATAAAGTGGCCAATGGCTACATAAACTAACCTAGAGTTATATGAAAAGGGCATACGTACAGATGGATAAAAAAATTACTTTCTGTCTTTCTGAAACTTATATATTTGTATATAAAATAAATAATTTATAATCAAATGCATAATTAATATAGCAGTGGCAAGTACAGTTGCAAACATATTACCAATGTTCCTTTTCTAGAATAATGCATCATGGAATCGCTATGTTGTCGTTTATATAAAACTTGTTGCAGCCAAGACATCCATATTGTTTCATGCAAGTGACATGCGGCAGTGTCAATTATAACCTTGTATAGCTCTAATTGTCTAGCATTTTTTAATAAACAAAATAAATGCCATATTCATCATTAAGACAGATAGTTCCGCATTTTAAAAAGAGTTCAAATCTTGAATCTTATGGGCCAACGGGATTCAGTGGAAGTGTTCGACACAGGACTTAGCAAGTTAGCATGGATACGTGTGACCAAATAAGGCTGCAAAGTTGTGTCTTTTACCGCGTGAAAGAAACAAAGAAAAATTAAGTTCCAACAGTGCAAATGCTTGCTGCTCAGATTGAAAGCAGAAAGACAGAGCTAGTCGTAACCAGAAATCCAGAATACGGCATCTTGGCTTCAGTTATAAGCTATCAAAATAGCATTAAATCTTGGTTCGAACTTTCAACTCTAATGAAATTGGCAATAACATTAAATTACACGATCGAACACATCAAATCCACTGGAGCACATACCATGGAACGACCTGCTCGGGCACCACCAACTCGTGCACCTCCTCTCCCTCCCTGCCCAATTCACCGGATCAGCAACACACGAACACGGGCGTCTCAAACAGTTCACGTGAAGCGCACCGAAATTTAAGCGAGGCGACTCACCTGGATCGGGCAACCGCGACGGGACGCCCCACGCCGAGGAGGCGGCGGTGAGGTGGCGGGAGAACAGCTCGAGCTGGCACGAGGGTAAAGGGGTAAACCGTGAAGGTTCGGGATTGGATGGGAGGAAACGAGGGAGGGGTGATCTTACCTTCGAGGAGGAGGTCGCTGCGGCGGCGAGCCTGGAGGCGGCGGCGCGCGCCATGGGAGGCGGAGGTAGGTACGGAAACCCTACTTTTGCGCAGGAGGACGAGCGGCGGAATGGGCTGTGGCTGTGCTGGTTATAAACCGCACGGACGAACGGGGAAGGGTTTTAGGTTCTCGCTTTTAGCACGTGTAGCGAACTAGACATCTCTTATCGATTAGATTGATCATGTTTAGGGATAGCAATCGGAGCGCAACGGGTAATATTCACCTATATTCATACTTGTGATTCCGATTTTTCTCTACGGATATGCCGTGAAAGACGACAGGTGAATAATCTCGCCATGCCCGTCGCCTATCGGTCCCGCGAGTATGCCCGTCTACCCGCTAACAATGCACCGTCGCCCGTGAGTACCCATCGCCTACGGGTACCCACCGCCCACGGGTATACTCATCACACACAAACAATGCACACATCAAGTTCATTTCAATTCACATCAATAGTGCATCAGAGTCCACTGAAGAGCATCAATTGTTATTTACATACAATTACAATGGAAGTTATATATATATATATATATATATATATATATATATATATATATATATATATATATATATATAAACTCAACAACATATCTCTGAATCTCTGAAAACATACAATTCACAGTCCACTTGAGAGCATCAGTAGGAACAACCCAGTGAAAAAATGGATATCCTAGTCTCACAATTCTTCTCATTTTGACCATACACACACACGCTACTGTCGGTAGGAACAAACTAGTCCAACATACATATCCCAGTCTCACAAACCAGATCTCTGGATCGTTTAAACCATATCAGTAGGAACAAACCATTCCAACATACATATTCCAGTCTCACAAACCAGATCTCTGGATCGTTTAAACTCCAGAGTACCTCGTCGTCCTAACCGACTGCTTGTTCTAAATTTTCAGTTCTGAAACTGCAACAAGAATCAATTCTGAAACTGCATCAAGAACTGGAAAACATCAGTAGGAACAAAAACTTACCTGAGTTCAGGAGGAGGCCGAGCGGGAGGAGGACGAAGTCGAGCCGGGTTGAGGAGGCCGGGCGGGAGGAGGCGACCGACGTTCCGAAGGAGGTGACCGGGCTGACCAGGAGCCCAGGCCAGAGGAGGAGGATGGGGGCAGCGGCTGGCCGGGAGGAGGGCGGCTGGGCGAGAGGAGGACGTCCGGGAGGAGGCCGGCTGGCCGGGAGGAGATATGGAAATCTGGATGGGGGGACGGCCGAGAGGAGGGCGACTAGCCGGGAGGAGGGGGACGGCCGGGAGGGGGACGACGGAGGAGGAGGGCCGGCCGGGAGGGGGACGACCAGGAGGAGATCTAGAGATAGGGGAGACGGGAGGCGTGGTGGCCGTTGGGCGGTGGGCGATGGGAGGGCGACGGCCGGGAGGGGGACGGCCGAGAGTGGGACGGCCGGGAGCAGGGGGACAGCCGGGAGGGGATGACCGGGAGGAGGGCGGCCAGCCGGGAGGGGACGGTCAAGAGGAGATCTCGGAGCTTCGGAGGCGGTCTGGCGGTCGGATCGTCGGAGGTGGTCTGGCGAAGGGATAGTGGGAGACGAAGTATGGGAGAGATGGAGAGTGCGAGGGAGACGAGTAGATGACCGAAACTGTGGGAGGTGGCTGAAGTGGGCGTGGGAGGTGGCCAGTGGGAGACTGTGGGAGGCGGTGGGAAGTTAGGGTTTCAGTGTTTTTATACGGTGAGGATGTCTATGGTCCCACCTGTCAGTGTATATGACCGGTAAACGAGTGGTACTTACCCATGTCCGCGCCCGCTTACCCGATGGGTAAGTTTTTGTGCCCGTTTTTATGCTCATGAGCAAAGAAAGATGTCCATACCCACCTCCATTAGGGTATTCACCCCCGGGCACACGGGTAATCGAGCACAATTGACATCCCTAATCATGTCGTGATTCAAGCGGCTAAATAAAAATAAATGGAATAAGTTCATTTTATACCCCTAAACTTTGCAACAAAAAAGCCTATTTAATCCCTAAACTGCAAAATTAGGTATTTAACACTTTAAACGAATAAAATCAGATTAACTTATACCCTGAGACGGTTTTAAAGTGCGGTTTTGCTGGCAAGGTCCAACCTAGAGTGGATTTTGCCATGTTAGCAGCTATGTCATCATTTTTTGCTAATGAAGATCCGAATAAGAGGAGATAGAATGACACGAAGAAGAAAGGGAAAGGTGAGAAAAAAAAAGTAAGAAAAACGTCAATGATGTGGATTTCAACGTCCTTGAGTTGGATCATTGTCAGTAAAACCGGATGGCATGTATGTCAATATAGCAAAAAAAATTACCTTAGTAGGATCTACGTTATCAAAACGGCCTTATGGTGTAAATTGGTCTGGTTCCGTAAGTTTTGGAGTTAAACGCCTAGATTTTTAGTTTAGTGTGTTAAGTGAACTTTTTGTAAAATTCGAGAGTGTAAAATGAACTTATTCCAAAACGAATCTGCCATATAAAAGTGTGGATAATCTTCTATTTCAACTATATTGTTTTCGAAACAAGTACAATTTACCCAACAACTTTTTTCTGGGATTCAAATTCCACCCTCAACTCCAAAAACATGCATTGTTACGGGGGAAATTACAATGAAAACCGAAGCTTTGTACAAACAAATTTTTATTGTTTTTTAGCACTCATGTCTCATGGTATGCTGCATCCATTATAAAGGTAGCCCAGCAATCTTAATTCATTGTACTTGTATGCAAATCATCAGCACTAACCATTGCAGTGTATCACCATCAAATTTAATCACGAAAATATAATAAAGATCATATTAGTTACACTGAAATCGTCATTGATTAAAAAAAGTAGAAAAACTAAGCACCGAGAGCGACACATTTACATATCACTGGATTTAATCATAATGGTGATCAAAGCAAGCATAAAATAGGATGCTTGGTTTGGCCAAACAATACTCATACAAATCCACTACTAGTAGTCAGCTTATCCATTTTGTGTACAAATTGACCAAAAAAACTGGAAATTATTGCTAATGAACACTATCAATATTCGTGTGAACAGATTCTAAAACAGCTGCAATAAACTTCTTGGCAAAGATAGAGGTGATAGTATCTTCATTGAAAGTCAATCCATCATTTCTCTAGTCCATTGCTGAATAAGCATGTAATGGTATAAAGACATGCTCAAGATTTAGAGTTTTTGACTTAAATGACACGGTTGCAGGTGTTTTTTTTATGTAAGTAGCGTCTCTCGCGACGTATTGGCAAAAATAACACCTTGTCCGCATGCTTATAGCCTGGACACACGGTGCCGCGACGTATTGTGTTCACACGCTGCCGCCCAGACAAGCTTGTCCGCACGGGAATCCGAGCGGGAAATCCGGGTGAGGAGGGACGTGCGTCGACGGGTGATACGTCGCTAGTTCGGGCGGTGGCCATGCAGAGAGGCCATGTCCGGGGTGGCTGTGTGAAGAGGCCGTGTCCGGCTAGTGGCTGTGCAGACGAGGCCATGTCCGAGTGGTGGCCGTGCAAACACGCCATGTCCAGGTGGTGGCTGACCGGAACTATATTTGCAAATACCGCGCGAGAAGAACCACAATTACATATACACCGCGAAACAGTATCATTTAGGTCAAAAAAACTCCCAGATTTAGCCCGAAGGAATCATGTGACAAATGCCACTAGTTGTTCCTTTTTTTCTCTAACAAATGACAGCAAGTTCAAGTGATTTGCCAATTTAGAAGCAAATGGATGCCATGATTGGTCTAACTCGGTGTAGGCTAATGAGCCCAACCAAAAAGGCACAAGGGCCCAGATTGCAAAAAAAAACTATCAGGAATTCTACGTTTGGAATTTCTTTACAAATTCCTTCGTTCCCAACAGGCTTAATATGTCATTACCGTAATACTTTTGGATAATATATTCAATTTTCTTCATGCACTTCAGCCTTGAGGTGATTCCTCGTTAATGGCAGCCTGAAACGGCTAATGATCTCTTGTAATGGTCATTTATTTAAACAATTTCCAAGTTGCCTGCCATGTTGTACTGCATACTTTTGGTTTTGAACTGGCGCAATGCAATTACTTGTGGCTTTGCATCATGGCAATCAATCAATCATGGTTCATGTTGGTTGATCAATGGTAGAGTTATTAGCTCATTTAGTCTTTTTTTTAATAAAATAGCAAATTTAGTCCTATAACATCTGACATGACAAAAATAACATTTCTACCGCGCTCCCCATGAGCAGAACCCCTACCGCGATTCTCGTGCACAACAAGTGCCACCTGCTGCCGCTCCCAATCGGCAGCAGGAACGTGGCTGCCTACGGTGCCCACGCACACATTAGCATGCACGTTTCTACCACTGGTTGGGAGCGTAACAGCTGGCCTGCCGCGCATGGGATCGTGGAAGGTGATTTCAGCAGACTTGAAGCGCGGTAGGGGACAGTGTCATCTGTCTAATTTGTCACGATGTTATTTTTATCATTTCGTTATTTGATATTTCATTTCAAAAAATGCTAATAAATGAGCTAAAACCTCTCGATGGTAGTGCTGACATGGCAAGTCACAAGCCGTACAAAGAATACACAGTAATGCTAAACTGAATTAGGCCGGGCCGGGCGAGCCCAAGAGAGGTTCACTTATGATGGGCCGGATTGGGTAGCGCCGGCCCAAGACGAGATTATACGCACGTCCTCCAACCATCCCGTCCGTCCATGCACGCGCCATCTCAAAGCAAACGCGCACACGTCATAAGTCAGCAGCAGTAACTGGTCAGAGCTCAGTCAGATAGAAGCCTGACCCTACCTTGCCGGCGGCGGTGAGCAGCGAGCAGTCGAGCGACGGAGGCGCAGCGGAGGCGGCAGATGGCGGCGGAGAGGAAGTGGAGGTTCGCGATGGTGTGCTCGTCGAACATGAACCGGAGCATGGAGGCGCACTCGCTGCTGGGCCGCGCGGGGCTCGATGTCGCCTCCTACGGCACCGGCACCCACGTCAAGCTCCCGGGCCCGTCGCTCCACGAGCCCAATGTCTACGACTTCGACACCCCCTACAGTGTCATCTACGACGACCTCCGCCGCAAGGACACCGACTTGTTCGTACCCCTTATCTCTCTCCCTTTAGGGTGGGATCAAGTAAACAGAGATCAACAGTGCAAATGTTTTGCAATCTTTGGGCTACCCTACCCAGAATTTGTTTCCCTTTTTCTTATTTCCTCATTCTTAGACTTAATTATCGATGATTTCGTTTGAAATGCCTCTCAGTTCTTGCGCAATTCTGATTCAAAGACATGTAATCCGTAGTGAATTGAGCAGAAATGTTGCAGCATCGGTGGGGGTTTTCCCCTTGTTTTTGGGCGTGTGTGTGTTCTTGGAGCACTGAGAAAACTAGGCATTAGATGTTTTCTTGGTACATTCATCTAGCTGACAAGCAATGCATTTTTGTGCTGACTGTGGTGACCCATCCAGGTACAAGAGGAACGGCCTGTTGCCAATGCTGAAGAGGAAAACCTCTGTCAAGCTGGCGCCGCAGAGGTGGCAGGACAATGCCGGTGATGGGATGTTTGATATGATACTCACCTTTGAGGGGAGGGTCTTCGACTTGGTCGTTGAAGGTAACTGATAGGAACTGGGACATGATTTTGGTCTAGAAAATGCATCAGGCACTAACCATTGGAAACCTGTAGGATTACATGAGTACATGGTTGTGTAGGCACTCACTGACGCTTGGATTTGTTCGTGTGCAGATATGAATAATCGCGAGCAGAGGCTGCTGAAGACCGTGCCGATAATCAATATGGATGTGAAGGATAACCATGAAGAAGCTGTTGTTGGGGCAAAGCTTGCTTTAGATTTGTGCCAGAAGGTATCCAAGCAACATCACATATATAGTGTATAAAGCTATTCCTTCCATTAACTTGTTAGTTATTAACTGGTTAGCCTTGTTTGGAGTTGAATTTTGTAAAATCGTGTGGTTGCTACTGATATTGATGAAGAGATTTGTAACGCCCTTACGCCCCCAATCACTTGGGCTGATAGTTAGTTCAATTAAGAAAATAACTAAAATGGTGATGAAGCTTGAAACACCTAAATCTCAATGCAAGTTTCTAAGTTTTCACAAGCTAGCGCAATGAATCAAAAAATCAAAAGGGAAACAGATCATCCATCACAATTGGCATATTCTTGTCGACGACATCCTCCTAGGCCTTCACGTCATAGTAAGTACACCACCTAAGCTATCTTATGAGATCCTAGCTGCATAGCCCATCCATGCAATTAGTATGGCTAATTAAAGTGCACAGCAACCAAAGGAAAGGTTTCGTTAATTTACCACTTTTATGTCAACTCAAAAACATTTATAATGAACAAAGTTTACCATTAATAAAAATCTACTAGTGATCAAGCCTTGTATCTTAAGCACCATGAGGGTGAATGAAGTGGATATCCACACTCTTACTCTAAAATCTAAATATGGGAATTTTTTAGGATATGGCAATCCAAAGGTTGACATTTCAGGATATGTCACTCCATGTCTCATTGACATGTGGCACGCACACGATTGGGGTGGCATACCTCCAAAATACATCCAATTAGTCAATCCAAGTATACCAATACTACTTTATGGGGAAAATCTCTTGCCCCTGCCAGACTGGCACTTTAAAGTGCACCGACAAAGGTAGCATAGGTCACCCAGTGGAGTATGCACCAGGGGAGTGGGGTGGGGCTGCAGCACCGGCTGCACCCTACCCCCCCCAAAATGCTAATCTATTGAGCAGACATCAAACAACGTTTCATAATCCCAATCAGCTGGTTTGCTAAGTAAAACTGCCTTTTTATTCTATATAAAACATCATATCTGTATTCTTGGTAAAAAAATATAGAGAAACTAACATTGTATAGGTCCTATAACCTGTCGAATGTACGTTTAGTTCGCTCAGTCATGTCCCATGAGCATCGGTTTGTTTTTTGCTATGCGTACGCCGCTGATTATGTTCACAGGGATTCACACGTGATTCTTTGTGTCTGACCCTAAAGCAATGTCTTAATTTGTTCCTTGATCCCCAAACAAACCTCTTCATGGTGCCCTGTCCCAAAGGGTCTACAAATTTCAATTGTCAGCCCTTTTTCTACTACAACATAATACATGTAAGTTTTCATTCTATCACTTGCATATTTCACAAAATGGTATTTTACAAAATAATGATGGCACTAAAGTAGGAGCAATATGCCCCTAGCCATCATTGAAGAGTGGGTTCACATCTTGCCTCAAGAAAGCTGGTGGTGGTAGTTTTAAAGTTAGTCACTTAGTCCTATATCATCAGCAAGTCCGACGTCCTACTGCAAAGCATAGAGAAATTTATCCAAATTTGTAAGAAAATAATACAAGAATACAAGCAATTAAGGACTTGAAACAAACAATTGATGGATTTAGGATGAAGGAGTATTCGAAATAAGGGGTTTGAGGATATTTGGCGAGGATTTTCTGATTCTTAATTTAATTCACATGCATATGTATTTCCCACTTCAAACCATTATACATCCACTTTATATCAAATTACCGACTTATGGCTATCAAATGGTTCCACAAGGATTTGTCTCCAATCCACCATTGAAGTGACCCGAGCATACACTTGACAAGAACAAACTAAACATGCATATGTTCACCAATTTCACCAGTTCAAACTGAACTCCTTACTCCAGCATAAACCAAATGTAGGCATGTTTTGTTCAGTTTCACTAACTACAAGACACGTGCAATCTATTCAAAACACACTAGAAAGGCCAAGATCTCATATAGGATCAAAAGATACCATCATACGTGTTAAACAAGGGAAATTTCAGAGATCTTTTACATTATCAAATACACATAAAAGCACCTTCCCTCAACACAAATCCTACTCTGTAGCATGGTAAAATACAGGGCACAAATCCCAGTTGCACATCTAATTAATATTTGAGAATATCTGTAGTATATTCACTCCATTGACTTCATTTTGGTCACTTTTTTCAGTACACATGAAACTAATGCAAACAAATTACTAGAAGTATGAGAGTAAAGTCAATTTTTTTAGATTTAAGGAACCATGCCATCCTAGTACGAATTATGCATGTATTAAGGGTAGTTTGTATTAAAAATCATGGAATCAACCTTTTTTTTCCACAATGAATACATCCTAGTACACAATAGGGCAGGGAGTAGGCGAGGGTAGTGGAATATCCCGGGCCCCGGGCACCATCCCTCGCTTTGGGGGGGACAATTCTCTCTTATTCCCCATCCAATGTGGGACCTCGAGTCCCCATTGGGTCCCCACCACCCATTCAACGTAGCAAAGCGGAACATGATCGTCAGCAATGCCACCTTCTCTTTGTGAACGTGAAGATGACAAACACACAAGGGAGCACATTTGATTTACTCTATATTTCATTCTCTCCAATAGATGGAAAGCCTCCTCTATTTTGTTCTGTCCAAATATATTTGCTCCCCATTGTTTCCACATAGGAAACACATTCAATCTTTGGGCCTGTATTTTGTTGCAGCTCAGCTTCCAACCAGGGTGTGCAGATGGGCCCAACTCCGTCCGACTCCAGTAAAACTCCTACTGGACCAGCCCACCAGCACCCCTCTCTCTGCCACACGTGCGCGCGCGCGCGCCCACACGCACAAGAGAGAGAGAGAGAGAGAGAGATGTGCCAGAAAAACAAACTTTTTGTGAAATTCTAACTGGGAACCTCGTCCTCGATTTATAAGCAATCAGCATAACTCCATTTACCACCTCCACCCATGCCTAGGATTGTATCAAAGAGGTGAAATTAAATTTATACTGAATGATCTTAAATATCCGAAATCAAATCTGTCCTTACAGTCATACATGTTATACCATGGTAAAAGAAATATTACACATATGACCCTGCATCCATGCCCATCGTGATCAACTGATCTTATACTGCGAATATTAAATGCTTAATTTGTACCTTTTCACTTCAATATTGACATTGATATTCCATTTGGATGGTCGTATCTTCGCCGAAAACCCAGTATTTTGGAAATGAAAGCACAGAGTCCTGTTTCCTCATAAAGTTTTGTGGCCAATCAATTATATAGTAGAACATACCTGGACACCTCTCTGTCACTTGAAAAATAACAAAGAAATCCCCATAAATATCCTTTGTTGCAGTGAAAACCTGTGTATGGAATTAGTTTAATTCTCAACATAATGGAGTTTCCTTTTTCATTAATGATGTGATTAACTGTGGCGTATTTTGAGATATTATTTCGTTTGTTTCCTAGTATAGTTTCCTGAAACAATCTTTGTTATACAGTGCCTTTGTGCATTTCTGCCCTCGTATGTTATCCATAATGCGCTAATTTGTAGATTGCAAACTTACTATAATATCAACATCTACTGGTGGTATAGTGTGTGTTGTAAATGGATTTTGACATTAATCCTTGCACTGTTGCAATGCAATATTGGAATGTAGAATTTGATGTGTTTCTTATTTTCCATCAAGCTTTTGTTCAGAGGTTCCTGCTACCATATTTCTGACCTTAGTTTGTGCGTGGTAGGTATGCACTTCTGTAAAGTGGGACTGTTTAAAAGTTTGGAACGGACTGTTCTTTTTTTCCAGTTTGAAGGAGCGGAAGATGATTGGGAGGAAATTATTGATGACCTGATTCCTGCGTTTGAGAAGCAGCACAAGCGGAAGCTCACATACAACATCGCATTCTACTAACTTCTATAGCCCCTTGTTCGGATTATACAGAGGCATAATCATTCTTGTTTTAACTTGTGTGGATGGTTGGTAACTTGATATTCAGGAAACTGTACAAAACTGAGGCAGCAGCTGCATTACAGTGTTGCTTCAATTCCATGCCAGCATTTAAAAAAAGAAGAAGAAGAGGTGGAACTTAACAAAAGGAAGTATGTTCTATTTTGCTTTACTCGATTGATGCCAGAGGATAGAGATGACGATCTTGAAGCTTGTTAGGAATTGCGACTTGTATTATCAAGGGCCAATGGGGCGTCTGACTTCCGATTTGCTTTAGTTGCTTCCTACATTTTTCAGTGATGAGTCTGATGAGTGGTACATGCACACGAATATGGGTGTGTTGTTTGGAGTTAGTAGGTATAAATTCAGAGTGAACGATGCAGACATACACCAGAAGCATGCATTTCGGTGACGCCGACCTAAAATCGTCAGAGATACATGTAAATGTTCAGGTGTCTTGATCGAGCAACTTCCCCGATTTTGACATCAAGTGGGCACACTTCAGTGGCATTTTTGTTTGGTTTCTCTCAAGCTCTTCGTTTTGACCGGTCAGAGCACCGTTTGCAAGGCTATCGATCATCTGCCGGTGCCAGAATGCTGTGATATGTTGAGAGCTCTGACTTGCAGTTTCGTTTCGTTTCGTTTCATGGTCAGGCCATCACTTGTCAGTCGGTGTTTACCACCTCCGCCGTACTTTGCCGTACCAGTTACACTTGTCAGTCGGTGTTTACCACCTCCGCCGTACTTTGCCGTACCAGTTATACTGCATCTGCCGCCCTGGTTGTTTTGACCGTCGAGAGAGAGCTAGCTCTTTATTACTAGGTCAAAATTCACTAAAAGAAGGACGGGTCGTTCAGACATCACTGCATGATTATCTGTATTCATTAGATAGGCAAATATCTTCTTTGATTGGCTCATCTCACCTCTGAAGTTAGCAATGTCAAATCTTGCTGGTTTCTGTCCAGACTCTGGAATCCATTGAAGTCACTCAGGACAGCAAACCGTCAGGTTTATTTCGCGTTCCAACCATAATTTGCTCAATTTGACCGGAAACCCGTCTTTTAATGGGCGTTTAGTTATTTGCTCAGATTGAAATGGTTCAGGGTGGAGTTGAGCATCGGGTCTCCCAGGCAATGGTCCGAGATCCAGCGAAAATATACCTAGTAAAAATAGCAATAGACTCATCATGTTCCTGTAGAAAATAGCACGATTCTCTGGGTCGGCCTGAGACCTTGCTCGGTGCTGGCTCCGCCCCTGGAAATGATGGTACAAGAGTAGAAGAACACACCACTAGTATAGTATACTATGTATTACTATACATGTGTAGCATATATTCTCTTCACTCCTAAACTAAAAGGGAATGGATAAAAGAAAGGACAATTTGTTCCTTTCTCACCTCCATATGATGCCTATACATATCTGCATGCACACCCATCAATTTAAGAACTAACCAAGCCAATCTCGTCAAACCAGTCTGAATAAATGGTGTGCCATCGTATCCATCCTATCATTCGTAGATAGTACGTGTGATGACGGGACTATTTACTTCCTATCTTTCCTTAACAGTTTAAGCTCCCGACGGAACGGGTTGAAGAGAACTCATAAGTTCATCCAACTTAAGCACATGCCATGCTGCTAGAGTGCTAGTGTACAATAATATTGTTATTTTGTCTGACCAAACTAGTTTGCATTGCACGCGCTACTCCAGTCTCCAATGGTTATAGTTTGATTTTGGAGCTGATCAACTTAATTTTAAAGTAAGCCGAAAAGAATGATTCTTGTGCCTTGTCCTCTATATGTCGGCAACACGAGTCCTGGACTCTTCCCTCAGACATTTTTATCAATACTTTATCGAAGGATGCTTAGTTCAATTTTGAGGCATCTTTGCTTTCTTGCTGAGTTTATTATTATTATTTATTTATGTTCCATGCATCTCGTTCTTATCTAAAGTCCCAAGGGATAGAGCTCACTATGTTCCCGATTTTGCGAAAAAGCCTCAGCAGTTTTCGGAATCGTGTGGAGGTCCCGGCCGAACCCGCAATGACAATTTTGCGGCCACCTATTTGCTGAAAGCCCCTTGTTGTTTTACAAAATTACGTAGAGATTATGCGCACTTGTCTACCTTTCCAAATTAAATTTAGAATATTTAATACATGTAGCCATAATGAAATGAAACTGTTTTTAATATATATTTGTCATTCGCTTTTTTAAAGTGTTGATACAATCGCACGTGCGGCATTATTGCACCGACTATGAGTCAATGACACCGTGAACACTGAGAAAATGGAGTCATCTAGGGACACGTGGATGGAAGCTGGCCGAAAATTAAAGAATCATTGGCCTGCATTTGGTCGGAAAGTGCAAGTAAAGCGGGTGAGGTTAGTATATCTCATGTCTGATTTGACACTCCCCAAAATTCTAGGAATATAAACCTTCCAATGGCCTGTCCTTGTGACACGTCGCCACGGAGAGGAGAGGAAAGCTATTATTGGAAGGTGACCAAGTCTTATATGCTATAGAAGAATTGATATGTGTAGGTTGTCGGGTACTACTAGGCCGTGCGAATTGAAACCGAACCCAAAAAAAACCGTACCAGAACAAACGAATCAGTCAAAAATTTGTTTCCGAGTGGATCGATAGATTGTCATGTTAAGTAGGCACGTACAATGGTAGAGATGACTATTGTATGTATATCCTTCAATATTATTTAGAGATAAGATTAAAGATAACTTTCACAATGTATTATCTCTACAGAATTGTAACCGGTGTTGTATCGCTCAGCTACTTCCTTGGAATGAGTAAGACTGGAAGAAGAATAAGGCATATATAGCTCATTGGTTAGATTTCGATTAGGGCTTGTTTGATCTAGTGATGTCAACATGTCACATTAAGATTTAATCCCTAGACAGAAGAAAAGTGTAACACGTGCGATACTAATCAAGCAAGCGCTGGATTAAAGATGAACCAAAGAGAAGACACGGAGATCACACTCTGCTCAAACGTAATGACTTCTCATCTACTCCCCTGTTCATGCTCACACGAGCCTCCTGACTTCTTCGTCTCCGAAATGTGTCTTTTGACTATCGATTTTCTTCTTCTGTTAGCAGTTTTATAACTTTCGCAAAAGTTTTTCAGATGACAAATCTAGCGTAATCAAGCTAAGTTTAAACGTGCGTATAGTCAGGGGCGGCTCCAGCAATCGGGCAAGGCTGGGCGGCGGCCCGAGGTAGCCGACGCCGCCCCCCCCCCTTCCTCTCCCCCTCAGTGACTCTGAGTCTCAGATGGCCAAGCCTCAGTTCTTCCAGTTCCAGAGTGAGGAGGAGGCGGGAGTCGGGAGGCCACCTGCGGCCTGCCGATTGCCGAAGAAGGCCTACAGGCTACAGCCCATGCCTCATGCCCAGCCCAACTAAGCCCATCTGCATCTCCCTGTTCACTTCTTCCCCGTTGGCCGGTTCCCTTTCCCCAAATCCACAATCCAAAATTTCAAATTGCAAAATCCCAAACCTTAATCCTTGAAGAACCCTAGCCAAGAGCTCACGGCGCCGGGCCGAAGGCGGCGCCTGGAGGAGCTCCAGCTGGAGTCGGAAGCCTGGAGCCAAGCGGGTGGCCAGCCGGGGAACCGGGGAGGAGCTCTAGGCGGAGCAAAGAACACGCGGCGCCGGGAGGAGCTCCAGGCCTCCAGCCGGAGCCAGGAGTGCGCGGCTCCAGGCCGGAGGCGGCGCCGGTCTCCACCAGGCCACGGCGGGGAATCGGGAAGCAGAAGGGAGGAGGAGCCGTGAGATTTGGCCGTGGCGGTGTCGGGAGGACCGGAGGAGCTCCAGGCCTCCAGCCGGAGCCAGGAGCGCGCAGCGTCGGCCGGAGGCGGCGCCGGGAGGAGCTCCACTAGGCCGCGCAGAAGGGAGGAGCGTGAGGTGAGGGAGCCGTGGCGGCGGAGGCGTGAGGCGTGAGGTTTGAGAATTGAGGAGAGTGAGCTGAGTGGGGAGGCGTTGCCGCAGCCCGCAGGGGGTGAGTAGAAGGGAGGGGCCGACCGAGCCGAGGTGCGGCGCTTGGTCTTGCGGCCGAACAGTGCAAGCTGCTGCCTGGCTGCCAGCGTGGTCACTGGTCGCCACAAGGTTTACGGAATAAAAATAAAGTTTGTGTTTTGTGAATGTTAAGTGGTAGAAAATAAAAATCAAGATTCAAGATGACTCCTCCTAAGTCGAAAGGAAAAGGTAAGAATTGGATGGTGAATGCCTGAATAGTGATTGATGAATACTGTGAATTTGTGATGTATCATGTGTGATACTCATGGTGATTATTGATGAATTAATATGATGATGTGTGAATTTGATCCTCCAGATTTGAAGAGCTATTTTACCATTGCGTCATCGTCGAGTGGGTCGACCCCAAGAACAGGTGCAAGCAGGAATGTTGTGGTAGCTACAGAAGAGCAAGTACTACCGGTTGAAACTGTCAATATTGAAGATGCACAAGTAGCACAACAACCAGAACCGCGGGAAGAAACTGAAGGTATTAAGGATTTTAACCCGGATGTTCATATTGTTGCTGATCCAGCACTTCGTATACCAATTGAGGAATTTCATCCGGATATTAGAGATCAAGTGAGAAGATCTTATTTGTTGAAGGGTCCAACACAACCTTTTGATCACAATTTTCCTCGCAAACAATATGGAAAGTGTTTTAGGTGCTTTCGTGAAACATGGTTTAAGAGGCACGACTGGTTGGAATATAGTGTAGAGAAGGATGCTGTTTATTGCTTCTATTGCTTTCTTTTCAGGCAGCAACCCTTAGATGAAAAATTTGGTCATGATGTCTTCACTAAATTAGGGTACAACAATTGGAAGAATACATATGCATCACTACCTCTTCATGTTGGTGGGGTTAATAGTATTCACAACAATGCAAGGAGATGCAGTGATGTTTTTAAGAATCAACGGGCAAGTGTATCTCATAAGATGGAGTCTCACAGCAAAGATTCTGAAATGAAATATGACACCCGTTTGACTGCTTCTTTAAATTGTGCAAGATATCTATTAATGCAAGGTCACTCATTCCGTGGACATAACGAATCTTCTTTATCCATAAACAAAGGTAATTTTTTAGAGTTGATTGATTGGTACAAAGAAATGAAGGAAGAAGTGAGGGTTGCATTTGAGGAGTTATGTTCATTAAATGCCCAAATGTGTTCAGCAACGATTCAAAAGGATCTTGTAAGATGTTGTGCATATATGGTCACCAAGGTGATTTTGGATGAGATTGGAGGTAGTCTTTTCTCCGTTCTTATCGATGAATCTCGTGATATATCAATCAAAGAGCAAATGGCCATGATTGTAAGGTTAGTTATTAATTATGTGTTCAATTTTTATCTCAACTAATTGTACCATGTATCTCAACTAGTTGTATCATGATTCCTGCAGGTTTGTGAACAACAAAGGAAAAGTCATCGAAAGATTTTTGGGTTTTAAACATGTCAAAGATACAACTGCAGATGCATTGAAGGGAGCTTTAGTTACTTTGCTTGGTAAGCATAATTTACCTATTACTAGAATACGAGGATAGGGATACGATGGAGCTTCCAATATGAGAGGTGAATTCAATGGCCTTCAAAGACAGATTCGTGCCATCAACCCGTGTGCTTTCTATGTCCATTGCTTTGTCCACCAGTTGTAGTTGGTAGTTGTTGCTGTCACAAGTTGTTGTTCATCTATTAGGGATTTTTTCAACTATGTGACTTTGATTGTGACCACAACTAGTGTGTCTTGCAAGAGAAGGGATGTATTGACCGAGAAGCATCGTAAGAATATTTTGGATAGGTTGGAGAGTGGTGAGATCTTTACAGGAAGAGGGAAGCATCAAGACACTGTCTTGGCTAGACCTGGAGATACTAGATGGGTGTAGGATCAAGGATAACCGACTAGAGGGGGGTGAATAGGAGGTTTTTAAAGTTTTTAACAAATTAACAAGTTATGCTCCTAGCTAGGCAATTTAATCTCAATAAGCAAGCTAGAAATATAAGTGCGAATTTTAAAGACAAGAAATAACCACAAGACACAATGATGTTTTTCCGTGGTATCAAGACTTGCGGTCTTCACTAGTCCACGTTGAGGAAGCTTGATCACCCAAGCCGGCTCCACGAATTAAGCCTTCCTCGATCACTTGGGTTGTTCTTCCTCCGCTCCGAGATGGTGAACACCAACCACTCACAATCTTGCTCGGGTCTTCTCACAAGCTTCACTTGAGAAGATCACCGTGCTTCACCGCCAAGCCGTCTAGGAGTGCGGCAACACCCCAAGAGAATAGATCAACGATCCTCGCTGACTTTACTCAAGTGCCAATGAATCAACTAAAGATGAATGCACTTGATCTCCTCTCAATGAATGCAAGAGTAAATTGGGAGTAGAATTGAATGCACAATGCTCACAAGGGTTGAGATATCTTCAATGCATGTATATCTTGTCCCTTGTGCGGTTGGGGAGGTATTTATAGCCTCCACCAAACAATTCTAGCCGTTGGGAAGAAGTTCCCAAATTTCAAAGACATATCGGAACAACGGCGTGTTAGCATCGGTACAACGCGCTACGCTCAATCGTACGAGAACGGCTATGTTACACGCATTAAATGCACCGATATAGCCGTTGGATTTAGTTGCGGTTCATCCGCGAGCAAACACCGGATCGTCCGATTTGAGTTTTCTAAACCGTAGATTTTGCATCCGTTTCGAATTTTACAACCGCTAAATACATTTGGAACAACCGTATTGCGGTTCATCCGATTATACGTCTTGACAAACCGATTCTCAAAAGAGGTTTTCAAAGGAGATTACACTCGTCTTGTTATTTTGCAATCATTGTAATATCATCGGAACAACCGAATGCGGTCCATCCGATTATACGCTGCATACCGATTCTCAAAAGCGGTTTTCAAAGGAGATTACACTCGATCGTTATTTTGCAATCGCCAAATATCATCGAACAACCGCGCCGGTACAACCACCGCTAAGCCTTGGTTCATCCGATTCGAATTAAAGCATCAATTCATTCTAACTTAAATTCAAGTCCAATTTTAAATGCATGCATGGTCCTAAGTTGATCCATATGGCACAAGAATAAGCTATCAAGCTACTAGTCGTGATCCCCTTAATAGTACGGCATTTATCCTATAATCCGGTCTACCAACCAATTCTCCTTAGACCAGGTAAAATAGAAAAGGATCCTAGACTATTTGTACCTTGACTTTAAGCCTTGTTGATCTTCACATTTTCCTTTAGCATGCATCCTTGCTTCATCATGTTCATCAAATGGAATTAACCTTGCACATTCTTAGTAAACTTGTTAATCCCATATTCACATATTATCATTAATTACCAAAACCATTTTAGGGGCCTAGATGCTTTCAATCTCCCCTTTTGGTAATTGATGACAACACACTTAATATGTGAGAAAAGTTGTTTTGAATATACTAAGAGTGTATATTCTTTTGAAGTCTTTTGACAGGTAAAATAATCTTTGCAATGAGCATAAGTAAATTTTGAGAATTATTTTTCTTGTCAAATCCAATTAAATGAAGACTCCCCCTAAACAAATGCATATGGATAGTAAATAATTTGCAAGCATATGTAAAGAATTGAAAATTTTGGCGGAGTTTCTTTTGCATTTATGAACTTGAGGAAGCAATACAGTATAAGATATGTCAAATAATTCAGATTGCATTGCATAAAAAGATAATAAGACATAACCACATTCCACAAGTTCAACAAAAGTTACCAACTATTACAGGCACAAAATAGATCAACAATCAACCAGTTTTACAAAACACATATAAATCACATAAGCCCATAGTCACATAAGCCCATAGCTCCCCCTAAAACTAAGTCTTCACATCTTCACAATTTCTCCCCCTTTGGCATCAAAGTACCAAAAAGCATCAAACAGAGGGGTCCTGAGAGGAAGAAATCGGGTCTGGTGGAGCAGGAGCAGGAGAAGCAAAGAAAGTGAGCTGAAATCGTGCAGGATCCGGAGAAGCTGACACAGAGGGCGCGGGATCCTGAGATACTGAGAGGGTGGTAGGAGCTGGAGGAGCTGGAGCCTGAAACTCAGTAGGTGCAGCTGAGGGAGCTGAGGTAGGTGCAGCTGTCCTAGAAGAAGGACCCTTGGGCGACTGAGGAGGTCGGCGAACATAACGCTGAGGGGTCTTGAGAAAATGTTCTAAGTCATTTAGGCCCTCAGACAAAGCTGATAATCTGTTATGAGTCTCATCAAAGAAGTCATTTTGGATAGCGCCATCCCAAGTAAGCCTATGACGAGTCTCATCTCGAAGGCAACTTGTTCACCTTCATCTCCGCAAAGTCTTGATAATAGGCTGCGATTTTGAAGTACTTGCGCTAGAGCACTTGCATCGGGCATAGCGGCAGGAGGAGCATCAACCTCGGTAGGAGCATCCTCGGAGACTTGTTGAGGAGGAATGGCATCTCGTGGTTTATATGGCTTGTGAGTAGATCCCAAACCACCACGGTACTCGATCTTTCTAACAATCAATGCCATGATGTAAGGAGCATAATAAATCCTTTTAACTCTGTCATTCTTGGAGGAGGCTATGCCTTGAAGAATAACATCCACTACATCAAATTTAACTCCTCCACAATATGATCTATCATGTTCCAAACATGCCCCGCATCGCATCGAAATTCCCACTCTTAGGGTAGAAAGTATGATTAATTATCTGTTAATCATGCTCACTGCTTCAATCCAAGAATTGTCCCTAACTTGCATTTGGTCAAGAGTCATAATGCCCGCCCAAGCAGAACAAGTAAATTTGAACTCTCAAAGATTTTGTCCCAAGAGTCGGATGAATTCTCAACACTCTCGCAAATTCCTCTTTGGTGCTTTCCACATTTCGACACCATCGACCATCTAAAAGTCTTCAAGTCATGGGACATATGCAAAGTGTGGCATAAAGCGTCGAATGATCTTGTCATCATAATTCATTTTATGCCCACAAGATCATGAAGACCCACATTGTAGAAAAGTCGATAGACTCCACTGTATTTGTCCAAGGTATTAATATTTGACCAATTAATCCATTTATGATCGGCAAATTTCTTGTGCCTACTATATATTTGCTCATACACTTGCTCTTGAAAGATTGTGTGGAATTTTGGATTTAATGTGTCATTCTTCAGAAGATATTGATTGACATGGCGCTTGATGGCATAGTCATCACGACGAAGATGTAGGTCGAGAGGAGTCCCGGAGGATCAATCAAATCATCATCTTCTGCGTCCTTGGAGGAACTTCCTCTTCTTCTTCTTCTTCTTCTTCGGATTCAGTTTCCTCAATTGATCTACTTCGAGCTATTTTACGATTCGGCCGAGGTGGTCTCTTTCCCTTTCCTTTTCCCTGCAGGGTCTTCTGTCGAACAGCCCGAGTTTGACGAACAGGAATGTCGGGTTGAACTCTTCCAATTTGCAGTGGAGGTTGAGGTGCCGAAGACCCTTGTCTTGACGATCCCTGAGACTTCTTGGATGTTCCTCGCATTCTAGGCATCTATACAGAGATTGGAGTGATTAAGATGTCAAGGAACGATTTGAATTGAATTGAATTGAAAGAAATGACAATTTCGGTTCTGTCAGATAATCGGATCATCCGCCGTTATGTGGCGGAACGTCCGAATCGCGGTCGTTCGCCTCAAGAACCGAACGTCCGATTGTCTGACCAAAACTAGGGTTGAAGAAATTCGAGATTTTGATGGAATCTAAGAGAGTGAGTGCTAGAACTGGATGCGCAAGGGTCATAGGACACCAGTGAAGCACTTTTGCCCAATTAGATTTCTAGATATCAATCGCATTATCGAAAACCCTAAAAACTGCCCCGAGTGCTCCAAATGCGGTAAAACTCGAATCAAGAGATGTTTTACCTTGAGATTTGAGGAAGGAGAGCTTTGGAAATGCAAGGACTTGGAGATCCACCGAGAGAATCACTCGATTTGAAAGAGAGTTTTGAGAGGCGCCGATCGAGAGAGAGGAACCCGAGCGATGCGAGATGAAAAGGAAAACGGACGAGCATACCGGAGTGATAAGGTCAAAAGGAAAGCGGACGTCCGCTATTATAACGCCGGATGATCCGATCATGACGTCTGATTCGCATAACTCCGGATGTACCGATTGTCCCAGGATTTTGATAAAGCTCGATTTCTTTGGGATTTTGAATAATTGCAAATGATCCTTAGATTTACACTCAATAAAACATCATTTAGGGATCATTATGCATATAATATATCAAGATTATATATGAACATAGTTTTTATAATTATAGTGAATTTAATATGAGATTTGAGAAATTCTTTTACAAAATATTCAAATAACACCAAATAAAAAGCACTGAAATAACAAAAATTTAAACAATGTTTGAATAATCTATGACATTTAATTCATTCCTCAATTTGCAAAAGCGGCCTTCTTCTAATGGCTTGGTGAAAATATCCGCTAATTGGTCTTGGTTCTTATGTGGCTAATTTCAATGTCTCCCTTGATCACATGATCTCTCAAGAAATGGTGGCGAATATCTATATGCTTGGTTCTTGAGTGTTGAACAGATTGTTAGCAATTTTCACAAAGACTATCATTGTCACACAAAAGAGGCATTTTATCGGTTTTAATTCCATAATCCATCAATGTTTGCCTCATCCATAGCAATTGAGCACAACAACTTCCCGGAAACATATTCGGCCGGCGGTGGATAGGGCTACGAATTTTGTTTCTTGGATGACCATGATACTAAAGATCTTCCTAAAATTGACAACTACCCGAGGTGCTTTTTCTATCCACTTTGCATCCCGCATAATCGAGTCCGAATATCCAATTAAGTCAAATTTAGCACCTTTTGGGAACCAAAGGCCAATGCTAGAGGAATGCTTTAAATATCTTAGAATTCTTTTAATGACCATTAAATGACATTCTTTTGGATTTGCTTGAAAGCGAGCACACATACAAACACTAAACATGATATCGGGCCTAGATGCGGTAAGATAAAGCAAACTACCAATCATAGATCTATAAAGCTTTAAATCTACCGATTTACCTCCTCATTTAAGTCAAGATGACCATTTGTTGCCATGGGAGTCTTGATGGGTTTTGCATCCTCCATACCAAACTTCTTGATCAATTCTTTTGCATACTTGGTTTGGCTCACGAAGGTCCCATCTTTGAGTTGCTTGATTTGGAATCCAAGGAAGTAGCTTAATTCTCCAATCATCGACATTTCAAATTCCTAGACATCATATCACCAAACTCTTTGCAAAAATCTTGATTAGTAGACCCAAAAATAATATCATCAACATAAATTTGACATACAAAGAAATCATCATCTATAACTTTAGTAAATAAGGTTGAATCAATCTTCCCAATTTTGAATCCTTTTGAGACTA
The DNA here is from genome assembly GCA_036346395.1 of Hsuehochloa calcarea. Taxonomy (NCBI): domain Eukaryota; kingdom Viridiplantae; phylum Streptophyta; class Magnoliopsida; order Poales; family Poaceae; genus Hsuehochloa; species Hsuehochloa calcarea. The sequence goes on along the minus strand of CM070615.1, from coordinate 4,979,877 downwards.
GAAAATCTCTAAGTCGTTCATACCATGCTCTAGGAGCTTGTTTAAGGCCATAGAGCGCTTTAGAGAGTTTATAGACATTATTTGGATTTTAGGATCTTCAAAACCGGAGGTTGTTCAACAAATACAAGTTCGAAATTTTACCATTTAAGAAAGCACTTTTAACATCCATTTGAAATAATTTAATATCAAAGCATGATGCAAAAGCAAGTAATATCCGAATTGATTCTAATCTAGCTACGGAGCAAAAGTTTCACCAAAATCCAAACCTTCAACTTGTGAATACCCTTGAGCTACCAATCTTGCTTTGTTTGAACAACCAAACCATTTTCATCTTGCTTGTTCCTAAAGACTCATTTTGTACCAATGACGTTGTGTTCCTTGGGTCGATCCACCAATGTCCAAACTTCATTCGGGTGAAGTTGTTGAGTTCTTCATGCATAGCATTCACCCAATCCGGATCTTCAAGTGCTTCTTCTACATGCTTTGGCTCAATACAAGAGACAAAAGAGTAATATTCACAAAAAGAAGCAACACGAGATCGAGTTTGAACACCCTTACTTACATCACCCAATATTTGGTCTATTGGATGATCCTTAGCAATTGCATTGTGGATTCTTGGTGGTAAGTTAGATGGTTGATCATCTTCCTTATTGTCAAGTTGAACTTGGTTTGTAGAAGATGTTGGTGGTTCAACTTGTGTGGAGGATGATGAATCATCTTGGGCTTTATGTCACCAATTTGCATATGCTCCATTGCCCTTCTCAAAGCTTCATTGCCTACATCATCCAAATTCTCATGCTCTTCTTGAGAGCCGTTAGTTTCATCAAATTGAACATCATGTTTTCTTCAACTAAACCGGAGTTTTTGTTGAAGACACGATAACTTTACTATTTGATGAATAACCTAGCAAGAAACCAACATCACATCTACTTTCAAATTTTGATAGCCTAACACCCTTCTTTAAAATATAGCATTTACAACCAAAGACACGAAAATAGGAGATGTTCGGTTTCTTCCTACAAGAAGCTCATAGGAAGTCTTTTTCAAAAGACGATGTAAATAAAGACGATTTATGGCATGACAAGCGGTGTTAATTGCTTCCCCAAAAACTATCTAAGTATTATATTCATCAAGCATTGTCCTAGCCATTTCAATTAATGTACGATTTTCCTTTCTACAACTCCATTTTGTTCGGGGTGTAGGTTGTGGAAAGTTAGTGCTTTATTCCAAGTTCATCACAAAAGTCTTCAACTTTAGTATTTTTGAACTCGGAACCATTATCACTACGGATTTTCTTTTTTGAAATCAAATTCATTTTGGGCCCTTTTGTAAAGTTTTTGAAAATTCGGAGGTTTCACTTTTATCATCTAGGAAGAATACCCATGTATATCTAGAGTAATCATCCACAATAACCAAACAATAGCTATTTCCCGATACTCTTATAGGTTGTTGGCCCAAACAAATCCATATGTAAGAGTTCCAATGGTCTAGAAGTTGACATGATACTTTTGGAAGGGTGAGAATTAGCGACTTGTTTACCGACTTGACATGCACTACAAAGTCGGTTTTCTCAAACTTCACATCTTTCAAGCCAACAACTAAATCATGTTTGAAAAGCTTTTGAGTTGAATCATTCCTACATGAGCTAGCCTTCTATGCCAAAGCCAACCCAAGGAGGTTTTGCCATCAAACAAGTTTTTAAGCATGAATCATTTGAAGTGAAATCTACCAAATAAAGGTTTCCAAATCTAAATCCTTTAAAAATTAAAGAGTTATCATTTTCATTTGAAATTGTAACACCTTCTTTAGAGAAAGAGCAAATTAGTCCTAGATCACATATTTGAGCTACGGATAACAAGTTAAAGTTTAGTGATTCTACTAGAGATACATTTGAAATGGAAAGGTCATTTGAGATAGCAATTTTACCCAATCCAATTACCTTTCCTTTGCTATTGTCACCAAATGTGATTTTGTCCATTCCTTTCCCATTCTCGAATGTGGTGAACATTTTTCTATCACCGGTCATGTGTTGAGTGCAACCACTATCAAGCACCCAATGTTTTCCACCGGTCTTGTAGTTCACCTACAAAACAAGAATCAAGTTCTTTTAGGTACCCAAATTTGTTTGGGTCCTTGGAGGTTAGTGACCAAGGTTTTAGGCACCCAAATAGCATTCTTTTAGCGCCTAAAATTGAAGTGCCAATAAAATGAGCAAGTATTTTACCATCCTTAGTCTTTCTAAGCATATAGCATGAATCATATATACCAAAAGATGCAATTTTACCTTTAGGACAATTTTGTTGTACATGTCCTATTTCCAGCACTTATAGCAATACTTACCATTTTCCTCACATACCTTGTGGGTTTATTTGCTAGCTTCTTACCTTTCTTAGGCACATACCGAGACCTTCCTTGTTGAATGAGCACCTTTGCTCACTCAAAAGATTGTCTAAGGTGGCCTTACCCTTAAAGCATCTTTCCAAACTTTTGCTTAGTTTATTGACTTGTTCTTTTAATTCATGGTTCTCAACAATAAGTAAAGGATCACAAGTATTTGCTAAACTAGCAATTGAATCATTACTAGAGCAACATGGCATGGCAAGTAAATCATCACATGAAGTAGAAATGCTAGACATGGATTTTTCATTTAAAGCAATATCTACTTTAGACATCTCATTCATTAAATCACAAGTAATTCCAATATGTGAATGAGATTTTCAATATTCTTTAAGATGAGAGAATCATGAGCTTTCTTTAGCTCCTCAAAAGAGTCTTTTAGAGAGAGATATTCTTTCTTCAAGACTTTAAATTTTGATTTCTCTTTTCCATTAAATTCATTTAATTCATCAAGCATATCCAATAATTCTTCATAAGTTGGTTCATCACTATCAATGGATTTTACCTTATCTCCTTTTGCCATGAGGCATGTAGGAGTGGAGAATAGTGAAGGAGTTTCTTTGATAGCAATGCCAACTAGTCCCTTCTTCTTGGAAGACTCATCCTCATCTGAGTCTGAGTCGCTTGATTCATCATTTGAATCCCACTCTCCAATGTGAGCTTCATTCTTGCCATCCTTGTGAAGCTTCTTGAAAAGCTTCTTCTTGCCATTATATTCTTTCTTCTTGAATGACTTGTCCTTGTCATCCTTCTTTGGGCAACGAGATGAGATGTGCCCTTTTCATCACAATTATAGCATCGAATGTTGCTATAACTCTTCTTGTCACTTGAATATTGTCCCTTCTTGTATTTGTCAAAGTTGTAGCTTCTATTGGGCGTCTCTTCATGAACTTCTTCATTTTTCTTACAAGGAGTGCATACTCCTCATCGGAATCTTCTCCTTCATCCTCATCATCACTTGATTCCGCTTTGGCCTTGAAAGCGGTAATTTTCTTCTTTGAGGAGGATGTCTCCACGAGCTCTTCTTTGTCCTTCTTGAACAACTCATTTGTGATGAGATTGCCCAAAAGGCCGTTGGTGTCATCCTTGGCAATTCGGAGAGTTGATGAAGAGCGTCACCAAAGTTTCATATTTGTCGGGAAGAGCCCTAAGCATCTTGCGCACAATATCAACATCGGAAAGGTTAGTCCCAAGGCCTTTGAGCTCATTCACAATGTTGTTGAGTCTTGAATACATCTCATTGATGTTTTCATGAGGCAACATTATGAATGTCTCATATTTAATCCGAAGCCTATGCAATTTGGCTTCTTTGACCGTGGATGTACCTCATGGATTTCGAGAGAGTTGTCCAAATAGCATGAGCGGTTTCCAAATTGCTCACTCTATTGAACTCATCCGCTCAAAGCGCCAAAGAGAGCATTCATAGCTTGGGCATCTAAATGAGAGTTACGCGTGTCTTGATCCGTGGGTTCAAGTGGATTAAGAGGCATAGTGTAACCATCATTTACGATTTTCCAAATGCTTGGACTCATGGCCTTTAAAAGATTGACATTCTAATTTTCCAATAAGCATAATTTGTGCCATCAAAGAGTGGAGCCCTTCCTAAAGCCATCCCCTCACTAGCCATCCTTGCTCTCCTAGACGGTTAAGTCCAACAACGGAGAGACCAAGCTCGATACCACTTGTAGGATCAAGGATAACCGACTAGAGGGGGTGAATAGGAGGTTTTAAAGTTTTAACAAATTAACAAGTTATGCTCCTAGCTAGGCAATTTAATCTCAATAAGCAAGCTAGAAATATAAGTGCGAATTTTAAAGACAAGAAATAACCACAAGACACAATGATGTTTTTCCGTGGTATCGAAGACTTGCGGTCTTCACTAGTCCACGTTGAGGAAGCTTGATCACCCAAGCCGGCTCCACGAATTAAGCCTTCCCTCGATCACTTGGGTTGTTCTTCCTCCGCTCCGGAGATGGTGAACACCAACCACTCACAATCTTGCTCGGGTCTTCTCACAAGCTTCACTTGAGAAGATCACCGTGCTTCACCGCCAAGCCGTCTAGGAGTGCGGCAACACCCCAAGAGAATAGATCAACGATCCTCGCTTGACTTTACTCAAGTGCCAATGAATCAACTAAAGATGAATGCACTTGATCTCCCTCTCAATGAATGCAAGAGTAAATTGGGAGTAGAATTGAATGCACAATGCTCACAAGGGTTGAGATATCTTCAATGCACTGTATATCTTGTCCCTTGTGCAGTTGGGGAGGTATTTATAGCCTCCACCAAACAATTCTAGCCGTTGGGAAGAAGTTCCCGAAATTTCAGCAAATATCGGAACAACCGGCGTGTTAGCATCGGTACAACCGCGCTACGCTCAATGCACGCGAACGGCTATGTTACACGATTAAATGCACTGATATAGCCGTTGGATTTAGTTGCGGTTCATCCGCAGGCAAACACCCGGATCGTCCGATTTCAGGTTTTCTAAACCAGAGATTTTGCATCTGTTCTGGAATTTTACAACCGCTAAATACATTTCGGAACAACCGTATTGCGGTTCATCCGATTATACGTCTTGATACAACCGATTCTCAAAAGAGGTTTTCAAAGGAGATTACACTCGATTGTTATTTTGCAACCATTGTAATATCATCGGAACAACCGAATGCGGTCCATCCGATTATACTGTGCTGCACACCGATTCTCAAGCGGTTTTCAAAGGAGATTACACTCGATCGTTATTTTGCAACCGCGAAATATCATCGGAACAACCGCGCTTTGCATACAACCGCTAAGCCTTGGTTCATCCGATTCGAATTAAAGCATCAATTCATTCTAACTTAAATTCAAGTCCAATTTTAAATGCATGCATGATCCTAAGTTGATCCATATGGCACAAGAATAAGCTATCAAGCTACTAGTCGTGATCCCCCTTAATAGTACGGCATTTATCCTATAATCCGGTCTACCAACCAATTCTCCTTAGACCGGTAAAATAGAAAAGGATCCTAGACTATTTGTACCTTGACTTTAAGCCTTGTTGATCTTCACATTTTCCTTTAGCATGCATCCTTGCTTCATCATGTTCATCAAATGGAATTAACCTTGCACATTCTTAGTAAACTTGTTAATCCCATATTCACATATTATCATTAATTACCAAAACCATTTTTAGGGCCCTAGATGCTTTCAATGGGGCTCTCATTACACAACTTTAGTCCGCATTGAGTCAATGTGGGAGGCAGTGGTGGAGGTGCTGAAATTTGTGCATGAAGATGGGCGTCAACCAGGTCCAGCAGCAGGATTGATGCAACATATGGAGAGTTTTAACTTTGTATTCATTATGAAGATGATGTTGAAAGTATTTCGCATTACAAATGAGTTATCTCTTGTATTGCAAAGGAAGGATCAAAATATTGTTCAGGCCATGTCATTGCTTGTTGATGTGAAAGCACGTTTGATCAGCTTGAGGAACCATGGTTGGGAACCTCTATTTGCAGAAGTCAAAATATTTTATGATGCAAACAAGATTCCAGTACCGAATATGGATGAAGCGATACCAAGATGGGGCCGATCAAGGCTAGATGGGGTGACGGTCACTCAAGATCACCATTATCGTATTGATACTTTCTTTGCTGCTGTTGATGCTATTAGTACAGAGATGGATCATCGCTTCAATGAGGTATCTTCGGAGTTGCTTGTTTGCTTTTCTTGTCTTGATCCAAGAGACTCATTCTCTAAGTTTGATATGGATAAGATTGCTCGACTTGCGGAGATCTATGATACGGATTTCACCATTGCTGATCGTGCAACTATAAGGGATCAACTTGAAACCTTCATTCTTCATGTCCGAAGAATTGATGATTTCATTGTTTGTCATGATTTTGCAAGTTTGGCCATCAAGATGGTTGAAACAGAAAGACATATTGTTTTTCCATTGGTCTACCGCCTCATTGAATTAGCATTGCTCCTACCGGTGGCAACAACATCGGTTGAAAGAGTCTTTTCGGCTATGAATATTATTAAAACCGATTTGCGCAATAGACTATCCGATGAGTGGCTCAATGACTTAATGGTATGCTACATCGAGTGGGAGATATTTAAAGGACTTGATCATGATAAAATTAAGAAACAATTTCAATCCATTAAATCTCGGAGAATGAAATTGCCTCTGCCTCCTCGACGTAATTAATACTTTAATGGTATGTCTTTCTGTCTATTATTTTTGATAATTTTTTAATGATTTACGATGGATTAATATGAATACTCACCATCCATCTACTTTTGACAGGTTGTTACTAGTAATTCAATAATTTGGTATTTTGGTGATAAATTGTTCTGTAAACTTCATTGATGAGGTATATTTTCTACATTTGTCCTATCTTTGTATGTCCACATAATGCGGATTGTAGTTTTGAGATCAATTTAGTTTCATATACTCTGTTGAAAGTGATTGCAACATGTATTATATATGTCTTGCTTTGTTATCGGATAATAGTATTAGTTTATTCCGCCCAACCTAAATTTTAATCCTGGATCCGCCACTGCGTATAGTAGGTACATGGATGCATGTGGCACATGATTATTGATGCTCACATGGTTGCAAACTAAAATTATGTGCACAAACCTAACCTTCCTAACCTTTCATGAATCCCTAACCCAACAATTATACAATTATACACTGGCTAGGTGATTGATTAACCACAACTCACGAATTCCAAATTATGCTTTTCCCTGTTACTTAATTTCTAAATACTATTTGTATTTTCTGTCTTGATATTACCCTACGCATTTACAGTTTTTTTTTTTTAAAAAAATCCCGTGAGAGGGAAAATAATTCTCGAATAAGATGTAACATGTCATGAAACAGAGGCTATGCACATACACTGGTAAAGATATCGATGTCTAGGTTTCAAAACGCGTTCTATTAATTAGAGTGGGACTTCTACTGTTCCAATTTGCGTCGCTGACAAGAGTCTGGTCAAACAGATAGCGACTGAGCTATACTTACAAGTTATTTCGTTCTGAATTAATTAATACTAATATATAATAAGAAAAGTATTTTTTTTGGGTATATATAGATGGGAGAAGATAAATAGTTTACCGGTATAAAATCAACAATACACTACATTAACATCGTTGTCTACAAAGACTACTGGTAGAAAATCTAGCGAACAGGTTTAAGGTTTTCCTCCAACCAAACACCTCGGCAAACAAAGCAGGAGGTGTACGGTGCAAAGGTTAAAGTGTTGTAAAAATCTGGTACTCGCTCCGCGCTCACGACTACATATCATTCTAGTATTTAAACGTTCAAGATGTTATTTGCACCTTAACATTCAATTACCTATTTATATTAGATATGTTCCCTATAAACTTTATTTCTAAATGTGTGATTCTACAATTTTAAGGGTATTTTATTACCTTTTCTTTTGTACACCCCTCACATTCATTATTTCAAAAGTTATTTACTACTGTGTACTCCTTCCGGTCACAAAAGAGTGACCTTTTAGGATACGTATTGTCAAACTTAGTAAATTTTAGCTATTGAAATATCGATGAATATTTAGGTTGGATACGGGAAAACGGCATGTGTGAATTCGTCTTAAAAAATACTTCTATAGATTTATAATTTTATTGAGTTTTATTAATATATTATATACAAATTATTGGTCAAAATTATGCTTTGAAGATCGTGTTAATGTCCAAAACGTTATTTTGTTTTGTGACCAGAGGAAGTACTAGAGTGACATAATGCTAGATATAGTTGAACAATGCTAGAGTGACATCTATTCCTCTAATTTGGTTAGTTCCTGCTCTGTTCTCGTAGTTGGATCTAGTTGCTCCGCCGTGTAAGAAGAAAAGGTTACATCTAGATTAATATAGTTGAACAATTTTAACCTTTGCCAATAATCTACTATCGATGCATATATAGGCACTGTTTGAAACTTGAAAAAAATCTGCCCCAATGAAATTTGTACCGATTCCTGTGAAATTATTGTGTTGCAAACGAGTCTTTGGACAGGTTACATGATCGCCTTTAGGAACTACTTTCGTTAGGTTTTAATTTTGCTATATTTGACCAGTATATTATAGCAGAAATAAGTGATCAAAGTTATATTTTGAATACTATATCCAAACACTACTTTTTTAAAAAAAAAAACCGGAAGTGCTAGTACATAGCTCGAGTAATTAAGTAATCAACTTCTCAGGGAAGTAATAGCACGTGGCTATTTAATCGTCGTAGTCATCGTATTAGGGAGGGCAGCCTACTCCCAAGTGCCTGTCACCGATCCTGAAAGGACATGTAAGAAAGGCAGGTAGTTAGGTAAGTGCGCTCCATGGGTCTATGGTCAAACGAATGTGAAACCTAAGCAAATCTGGTCAAATTCCTTCTTTCAATGCTTGTAATATTTCCAGTTTATGTAGAAACCGAAAGAAAAAAAAACAAATTATGTTGGCCAAAGCACTTTCTTAAACCCTGAAATCAGTTAAGCCTAAAATTCATGCATACATCTTTCTTAAACCCCAAAGCCAAGCATGGAAGCAAGCAAACAAATTAACAGGGATCCATACTTCACAAAAACAAATTATTTTCTCTAAGATATAATTTTAACCACTAATTACTATTATGATATATTTATCAAATTCAATAAAATTATAAAATTACTTTTAAAGACAAATCTACATATATATAATTTTTATGTATCTAATTTAAATATTTTTTAAAAAACTAATAATAAATAATATTATTAAAATTTAACTACGCGCATTTCAAAATGAATTATTTTTGTGGTCAAGAGAGGCAGAGAGAAAAAAAAGGGCACAAGTAGGAACAGATTTTAGTCGTTCACAAAGACACGTACCTAGGATGTTAACGAGGAATGTATGCGGCACACTTGGTCGGGTCGATATATACTTACTTACTTATCCTTTATAATTTACTGACCATTATATATTTATTTACCGCTTAATTGATTTCCGTCGTAAAACACAATGTTACTTAGTTATCCCTTGCTGGCTAAGTAAGTTAGCCGCTAACTGCATGCAGTTCACATGTATGTAGTATGGTTATATATAGTCGGGAGTCGCTGAGCAAGGAGTGGGAGCTAGGCGTGCTGTTCAGAGACGTGTTGCGCGTGTTGATGTGCTACGGCGCCGAGGTGGCGGGCCCGGAACAGCACCGGCGGCGGCGGCGGATCGCCGACGATGATCCCGCCGGCGGTGGGGGCGACCAGGAGGCGGTGATGGCGACGACAGCGGCGGGGTCGGCGATGCTGTCGTGGCAGAGGCAGAGGCAGGCGCAGGAGACGTCGGCGATGGTGTCGGCGCTCGCGAGGGTCGTCGCGGGGGGCGCGGCGGCGACGGCGTCGGCGTCGTCTCTGAAGAGGCCCGCCGAGGGGGAGGTAGTATCCATGGAGGAGGCGTGGAGGCCGTACTGCGGAGAGCTAGCAGCCGCCGCCGCGCCGCCGCCGTCGGCCTCTCCCTCTCTGGTTGGTACGTACACACGGTCCGCGACACTAACATAGCAATACATGACTGACATGCATGCATCTCCATGGCGCAGTACTAGAAAGCTCTTTCTCTTCTTTCTTTTTTTTTCTCCCCCATTTCTGCGTAGCGCGACATGACGTACCGACCAACTCTCGAAGGCTACCAACTGCACCGAGCATGACTCGAAGAGAAAAGAAGAAACTACACCGTGCGTGCGTGCGTGCGTGCTTAGAGATGAAAGCAAAGATTAGTAGTGTTAAACAAAGGGCAATGCCAACAACTATGCACGTTTCTCTGTGCTTTTCTTCCTTTCCTTTCCGAACCTGCACGTTTCGTGTTTACGCAGTTAATCTTGCAAGCCACGCTCTCATGCGTCGACAGTAATTATTCTAATTCCACAGCAACATAACTGCGAGATTACCTACCTCGTTTTGTCTTCTTCCTTTTACTAGTTGGTAAAGCAAGAAAACAGAGCAAGCGTGCAAGAAAACAGAGCAACTGATAGATCTCGCCGCTCAGCTCAAAACTGGTCTTTGTTCTTATCTCGTGACGCAATTTATTTATTTTTCTTGTTATTAGAGAGTGAAAAATCAAATAACTTGTTAGAGATCGTAAAGAATACGTATCTTGTTCCAATTGAGAGTAATCATAACATTCTTCTCCTAACTGATCTCCTCTGTTTCTTTGACGTGTGCGCAGACTACAGAGCAGCGCCGGGGCAGTACTCGCCTGCGTTTGCGGCGGCGTCCTCGTCGCAGTACCGGGCAGCAGCCGCCGACGAGGAGCTACCCTCGCCGTCCTCTGCTGACTCTGGCGGCGGCGGGAGCACGCCGAGGAAGCGGTACAGGGGTGTGCGGCAGCGGCCGTGGGGGAAGTGGGCGGCGGAGATCCGGGACCCGCACAAGGCGGCGCGCGTGTGGCTCGGCACCTTCGACACCGCCGAGGCCGCCGCGAGCGCCTATGACGACGCCGCGCTCCGTTTCCGCGGCAGCCGCGCCAAGCTCAACTTCCCCGAGTCCGCCACCCTCCCGCCGCCTCAACAGCCTCCTGCGCCAGCAATGTCGCCGCCGCCGCGGCCGGAGGCGCTGCTGGAGTCGCAGGCGCTCTCCGGTGGGGACTCCTACGCCCAGTACGCCAGGTTCTTGCAGGGTGCCGGCGAGCCGGCTCTGCCCGGCGGCTCGTCGGGGACGCCAAGAACGCTAGCGTCTCCGGTGCTCTACAACTTCGGGTGTGAGGGTGAGGCCGCGGGCTATATCTGGCCACCGGAGAGCGGCGGAGAGGGTGGCGAGATGGGGTACCCGGTGACTTCGCCGGCGGCGTGGGCGGACTACGGCTTGTATCCGCCGCCGCAGCGGCGGGATCCGTCGGGTTGACGTGGTCGATCTCCAGGGAAGGAGCCGCAACCGGTCGCTGACAGGTGGGGCCATCCTTCTCAGGACGGGCGGCAGTGAACCTGACAGGTACCGACGAGTAAAGAAACTTCGGTCAACGCAAGTTCACATCGCATGTTAGTTGGGCAGTCAACCTGTTCAAACGGCACTGGATTTGGAAATCAATGCGCGAGATCGACGTGAGGAATTCTCCTCCCTATTTTACCTGTGAGGGGGCTTCAACCAAATCCTCTCGGATGGGCGGGTGATATTGCAGTTCAATTTTCCTTAATTCGAATTTTCCTTGTTAATTCAAAGGGATTAGGTAGTCTCATATATCAAAATAACCTTGTAATTCCGTGCTATCCTTTAATGCTATACCATTTAGTTTTGAAGAACGTGTTTAGTTAGCGGGATAGAGTTGAATCTAATGGAATGTTTTTGTACTACGTGGTTCTTTTGTTGTGTGGACTAAGAGAACGGTAGAGAATACATGTTGTCTGCCTAGCCTAACACGATGTCAACAAAACTACATTTACTATTTTATTTTGTTTTTTTAAAAAAGCCTGAACGAATCAAAAACTCAAATTATGGCTCAAGTGTATCACGTAGCCACACCGCCTCGCGGCTAGCTATAGATTTGTGGCTCGAATCCCAAGCCTAATCTCGACGTACTTGGTAACACTCTTTTTACTCAAACGTGTCCCCGTTTGAAACGTACGAATACATCCCAGCGGAAAGCTGAAAGGAGTTGAACTGTTTTATTGCAAAATTTTGCTAGAATTCGTGTGAAATTGCTCGCTCTAAAAGTTTCGCGAGGTCAACCTGTTTAACACAGTTTTATTTACTCTAACTAAGAAGTTAGGAGTTAAAGTTATACCAAACAGGATCTTAAGTCGATTGCACATTGGATTCCATATTGCAAACACAGCAGAAGAGAGAGCAGCGGGGTGCGGATGGAACGGGGGAGAATGGCACACCCAGTGCTCTGAAATTTGGTGCACGGTATTACTTATCCCTGCATAATCATGTCCTACGTTACCATTACCATGCTTAGATAAAGCCGTTACGTACAAGCATGCACACGGTAGGTATAACCTCTCTATTTGACCAAGATATCATTATATATATAGGTCACACAAACTCATTGCTTTAATGCAGGTCGCCCTGCCCTGCACCATCGGCTGCTGCCTCTGCCTTTCGCCACAAGAAAACGGCACAGTTTGGAAGAAGACCATGTGTTCTTCGTTCACATCACTAAGGTTATGATTGGCTTGTAGTTAAAGGGAACGTATTCAGTGTTAATGGGTAATTCAGTGTTAAAGCGCTAATGCCAATCTTGATTGTGTTAAGGTGCTAATACCAATCTTGATTGTTAGATTTGAATTGAACAGTCAAGATTAATACGAGCTCCAACCTCTAAACCATTTAATCACTTTGCATGCTCCCACCTTCAATGCACCTTCATTAATGCGTCTTTATTAAATATCATGCATACTCCCACCTCCAACGGTTAAGATTCAGATCCAACGGTCAAGATTGGTATTAACATCTTATCACTGAATTACCCATTAGCACTAGATATGTTCCCGTAGTTAAATCTTATCATACTTTGCCACACTTTTAATTAGATAAATTTGACCAAGTTATGCACCTGTTTGGTTTGTAGATACATCTGTAACAATATTCCTTTCCTACCGACTAAGTATTATGCATCAATGACTCAAAAAAAAAATATACTAAGATTCTCTTTTGCTAGTCAAAGCGGGATTTCAATTTTAATGTTCTAACTTAGGTCAAATTTAGCCTCCCAAGAAAAACTTTACCAACCTTAGTATACGAGCCAAACATATCCTAATCAGAAACACAAATGTGGCTTACAACCAGAGAGCATCTCATTTACACATTTTATGACGCGGATATGGTCCCAGAAGATGTAGGATACAAACATGTCGCCGCTCACGATCATCAGCAGCAGTAGTACACGGCTTCACTTCACACGTTCGCATTTGGATAAGCCAGCTAGGTCATACGGCTAACCTTTATAATGTAATCTTTTCACATGTCAACATGTTACTGGGCTTCTTTCTTCTTCTTTTTCAATTTTTTTTTCTCTATCTCTTTTCGCTCTCTTCGATGGAGAACTGGTCACATCTCATACGCCAAATTGGCCACTTCCCCCATCGTACCTGCTGAGGCCAGGGCAGGCGTTGACGCGTGCGTTTTGACTCCTGCTCCAGCGTGTCCCACGCCTGCACACGTCAGCAGAAAAAAAGGTCAGTACGGTGGCCTGGATTGGGATCTAGAAGTTCTTGCAACCACAGCGAAAACAGATAATGACCGTTGAACAGGTGGACAACTTTTCAGCATGAATAGGTGCATAAACTGAAATACCGAAATTTTAAGTAGCCACGAAACTAGGTGATCTCAGCTGTCAACGACGTTATAGCTCTCAACACAATCTCAACACTCGAACGGGAAACAATGGTCTACTTCTTGGTGTTTCAAGCAATCAGAGAGAAACCACGGAAAACACAATAGGCGGAAAGAAACTGGTGATCATAATGATCGTTAGCCTAGATCGCATCATAGCACGTCCGAAGCTGTAGAGAACTAGAGCGAGGAAAGAAAATGTGACGAGTGATGTTCCCGCGATGATATCACATAACACGAAGAATGTCAGGATGTGAGCTGGGTGAGAAATGTTAAGTCGAGTGGTCTTAAGGTACACGAGACTCCGATAAGATGGCGATAGCGAATAGGGTCCTCAAGAGGCTCACCATTAGTAGGCCAAATGTGAAAACTAAACTCCATAGGAGTATCCACCATGCGCTGATAGTGAGACAAGCGCGAGTAAGGATATCCTAAATGTACTTCTCTTGAGAGAGGTAGTAGCCCTTAGGCGTATAAATGGCATCAATCCCAAGGAAGTAATGAAAAAGATCCAAATGAGACATCAAGAAGTGCTCACTGAGACGCTCATTCACAATGGCAGTGTACTGAGAGTCATCCCCAATAATGATCATATCATCCACATAGAGAAGGAGGAGCGTCCAGCCCCGAAGAGAGGTGTGTACAAAAAGGGAAGGGTCGTGATCACTGGTGGAGAAACCAACATCAATGACAACAGAGTAGAAACGGTCAAACCAAGCATGAGGGGCTTGTTTGAGGTTATAAAGAGTGACAAAGGTGATAAACCATACATCAGGGACAAAATACCAAGGGATGGTTGTATGTAGACCTCCTCACGCAGCTCGGCATTGAGAAAGACGTTCTTGATGTCTAGCTGAGAGATGGACCACTGTCGAACAGATGCCACAACAAGCAGAGTGTGAATAGTGATCATGTGGGCGACAGGAGTGAAGGTTTCATCGTAGTCACGACAATGCTCTTGCTGAAAATCACACGCCACAAGACGAGCCTTGTAGCGCTAAAGGGACCATCTAAGTGGGTCTTGATCTTGTACACCCACTTGCACATGGTACAAGTGACAAGCGCGGATAGGGGCACACGATCCCAAGTGATAGTACTCTCGAAAACAACAATCTCCTCAGACATCGCCGGCTACCACTCAGGATGAGCATCAGCCTTACGGTAGGTCATAGGTTCAGGATGCCTGACAATGCGACGATCAAGAAGACCGTATCTAGGAGAAGAAGACGGAGTAGGACCCAGCAAGGACGGAGGCTCAACTAGAGAAGGAGTAGGCGGGGGACGATGAGAGTAGTGCAAGGGAAAAGATGGAATCTCGACAAAAGAGCTGGATAGAAACTCCAGCGTAGAGGGGATAGGTGGAGCCGGAGGAGAGGGGAGTGAAAAAGGTGGAGGTGTAAATGAAACAGAAGTCGAAAGCTGAGGGTCGAGAAAAATCTGAAAGGAGATCGAGTAAACAAAATAATTTGATCTGACAGTAGGGGAACGAGGGTAGTAAGGTTAGAACTCATCGAAGGTGACATCCCGAGACATCCTCATCTGGCGAGAAACATGGTCGTAGCAGTGATAACCCTTATGCTCAAGACTGTAGCCAAGAAAAGCACACTAAACTGACTAAGCAATCAGCTTGGTGCGCTCACAAGATGGAAGAAAGACAAATAGCCAAAACAGCGAAGGCGACTGTACTCTAGAGCTCGACTGTAGAGACGCCCGACAGGAGTAGAGCCCTAAATAGAAGTGGAAGGCTGCATGTTGATGAGAAAAGCAGCAGTGGAGACAGTCTCAGCTCAGAAGTGAGGTGAAACAAGAGAGGCAAGCATGAGAGCGTGAACTGTCTTAAGCAAGTGATGTTGCTTACGCTCAGAGACATTGTTATGAACATGAGCACTAGTGCAAGAATACTGGAGAATAGTACCTTGCTCAGCGAAAAAGTAACACAAAGGAATAGACAGATACTCGCCAGTAGAGTCAACACGAAACACACGAATGGTCGAATCAATTTGAGTGCGAACCATGGTGGTGAATATCTGGTAAATAGAGAGAACCTGACTGTGAGAGGACATAAGTAGATCCAAGTATGACGAGAATAATCATCAACAAAGATCACATACATCGATGACCCCTTTCGAAACGAAAGGAGTCGTACCCCAAACATCGTAGTGAACAAAATCAAAAGGACGAGTAGAAACATAATCACTAGAGGGATAAGGGAGCTACAACTGCTTGCCAAGCTTGCAGCCCATACAATCTAAAGAGGTGTCCCCAGAAACAGACCCAAGAATACAACGACCTACTAGTGACGACATACGTAATCCGCAGAGATGACCCAAACAATAGTGCCACTGAGTGAAGAAAGTAATAGAGGATGCAACAAAACCCGGGGAAGTGGTAATGATTGACTGACTGGTGGAGACAGCGATAAAAAGATGCAGCCAGTCGAGCTCCCAAAGAAGCTGCGAATCACGGCGTCGAGGGCCGGTACAAAGTAGAGTCCATGTGCGGCGGTCATGAACACAATAAGAGTCAGACTCTAGAATAACACAACAGTCGTGATTAGTGATCTGGCCAACCGACATACCTGCTTAGTAAGATGAGGAACATGAGAGACCGCAGAAATATGAAAATAAGAAGTAGAAAGGGTGCCTCGACCTGCAACTGAAAGAGTGGTAACATCTGCAGTCTGAATAGTGGAAATAAGAGTTGTGGGACTCACAGAAGTGGGGTGGGTAGAATCTAGTGTCATGTGAAAGGAATCATGAAAGTCCAAGATCTACGGAGACAAGATACTTGACGAGAGGGGGGCAGAGGCGAGAAAGACTGCTGAGAAGCAAGAGCCAGACTAGCAGAACCCGAGGAGTCCGAGGACGAGCCTAAAGGATTACGGGTATGCTACGATAGCACAAAATAAAAAAATTTACCGCGCAACCAAGGAAACTCCGCTAGTAACAGATCACGAGATTACTACTAGACGCGTCGACTCGTAGCGAAAGTAGAGTCGATATAGTGAGTTGAAATAGTAGTAGTCGTAGTCGTACTCGCCGCACGTCTTCTCCTCCTACTCCTGAGATCGTCACGAGTTCTAGATCATCATAGTACTGATGCTTCGCAACAACACGTCCAAGGTATCCACACATACGGGGTAGGGACACCACGCGCTGGAGTACTAGCGCCGACGATGTGGTATTGGATGAGGAAGGCGTGATTGTTAGGGTTTTAGGAATTCTTCAAAAGAGTATATACAAACCCCCATGCCACCTCCCCTCTATATATAGGCATCCATGATGCGTCTTGAACTTAAGGCCCATTAAGAACTTATGGCCTACAAGAATTTGGATCACCATCCAAATCAAATCACAACCCTTTAAGTGTGTGGACTTATAGGTTCATGTGTAATCGGTTGTGACTCGGAAACTCTTTTCCGACCACGAGTCGTTAGCGGTACCTGGCAGCACATAACGATTCCCGAACACACAAAGAATATATTGGACAAACCTTAATGTAATATGATCTACGACCAGGTCCTTATCACTTACGACCAGCTCATATATAGTCACGTCTAGTCCATATTTAGTTGCGACTAGTTCATAACTCCTTACGGCCAGTTAGTACTTAATTACGACCAGTTCGTAACTCCTTACGACTAGTTTGTAATTATGTTCGATCAGTCTACACCAGTTCATATCTGGTCGAACTGAATGACCTGCTTGTGCATTCTCCCTTTGCCTCACGACATCTAGTTGAACTCCAGGTGAGATAATTTGTCATCCATGGAATGTTCAATACTTTCTCGATCAGTGTCGAATAACTTCATGTGGTCGGCACTTCGACCACTAGTGGCATGACCATGCACTTTCTATATCCGATCACAACAAGGGGCCCAGAGACATCTCTCCTATTATGTTAGGAGGGGCAAATCTCATATCCGACCAGTCACATTCGTTCGTATGTTTCATAGCATACCCGAAAGCTATCTTTATAACTACCCCAGTTACGAGTATAGTTTGGTAACCCCGAAGAGTGCTATTACACATGTAGAAACCATGCTAGTCTCTGGTCTAAGGATTATATATCATCATAACAATCTCAACAGTGTCTCAAGGTGGGTCAAACCAACACCATGTTCTCTAACATGTGTCCATATTATTGGCTTGATATCTCCATATCCATGACCTGTGAAACATATTCATCAATCAATACATATGCTAATCTATTCATATGTGTTCTCATATGTTTCCGACTAGGGAACGTTTAAGAATAATCATCGCAGAAACACATAGTTTCACAATCAAGTCACATACCTGATAATAAATATCAACTGTATAATTCTAGGAACGAGATAACATATTATCCAATATTATGAATATAACGAAATATAATCATCTCTATGATTGCCTCTAGGGCATATTTCCAACAGTCTCCCACTTGCACTAGAGTCAATCATTTAAGTATCTAATACCGATAGCTCTTGTGTGCGCCTTATACTTAGGCTGTGTGAGAGGCTTTGCCAATAGATCAGCAACATTTAAATCCGTATGAACTTTGTATATCTTAACATCTCCTCTATCCACCAATTCGCGAATAAGATGATAACACATAAGTATATGCTTGGACTTCTGATGGGATCTAAGCTCCTTAGCCTATGCAATGGCTCTATTATTGTCACAATAGAGATCCATTGGCCTCGAGGCACACGGAACCCTACCCAACTCAGCAATGAAATTCCATATCCAAACACCTTCCTTCGCAGCTTCAGAAGCTGCAATGTATTTGTTGGAAATATGCCCTAGAGGCAATCATAGAGATGATGATATTTCATTATGTTCATGATTTTGATAATATGTTATCGTGTTCCTTGAATGAATCATTTGTTATAGATCAATAAGTATGTGACTTATTGGTGGAACTCTTTAACTTATATGATGTCATTCTAAATGTATCCCTGGTCGGAGGTCACTGGTCGGAACACCAGTGACTCTATGACTAGCACATGTATTGATTGATGACTTGTTTCACCGGTCATGGATATGGAGATATCGAATCAATAATGTGAGCACATGTTAGAGAATATGGTGTTGAATAGACCCATCATTGAGATACTATTGAGATTGTTATGAATCTTTGTGTCATTAGTTGGTCTCAAGTAATGATGATGTATAATCCTTAGACCTGAGATCAGCATGGTTTCTACATGTGTAATAGCACTCTTAGGGGTTGCCAAACGCTACTCGTGAACTAGATAGTTATAAAGGTAGCTTTGGGTATGCTATGAAACATGCGAGAAATGTGATGGTCGAGATGGATTTGCCCTCCTAACATAACAGAGAGATGTCTCTCGGCCCTCGTGGTGATCGGATAAAGAAAGTGCATGGCCATGTCACTAGTGGTCAAGTGTCGACCACATGATGTTATCCAACACTGATCGAGAAAGTATTGAATACCCATGGATGACACATCATCTCATCTGGAGTTCAACCAGACATCGTGAGGCAAAGGGAGAATGCATGAGTAGGTCGCTTAGTTTGATCAGTTACGGACTAATTGTATGGAGATACGTGCTGGTTGTAGACTGGTCAAACGTAATCACAGAATAGTAAGAACCTCGTCGTAAGGAGTTACGAACTGGTCGTGACCAATTATAACCTGGTCGTATAGAGATACGAACTAGTCGTAAGTGATGAGGACCTGATCATAGATCATATTACATCAAGGTTTGTCCGATATATTCTATGTGTCTTTGGGAATCGTTATGTGCTGCTAGGTACCGCTAACGACTAGTGATCGGAAAAGAGTTTTCGAGTCATAACCGATTACACATGAACCTGTGGAGTCGCACACTTAAAGGGTAAGGATCTGTTTTGGATGGTGGTCCAAATTCGAATAGGCCACGAGTTCCTAATGGGCCTCAGGTTCGAGACCCATCAAGGATGCCTATATAAAGAGGGGCGGTGGTATGGGGTGAAAAAAGGAAGAGGGTGATCTTTGGAAGAACTCCTGAAACCGTTTAGATCTACGTGGGGCTGATACCTCATCTGTGAGTTCAACAATATTTTATTCATCCTCTAAAGGTTCAGTAGGAGTTGAAACACTTTCAGACGTTTTCCAAATTTCTTCGTGTTGCACCTTTCTTCTACTGACTTCTTTTGAAAGAAACTCTTTCTCCAAAAAGACATCATTTCAGGCAACAAAAACTTTATCCTTTTCTCGGTTGTAGAAGTAATATCATTTGATTTCCCTAGAATATCCTATAAAGAAGCATTTATCTGACTTGGGTGTGAGTTTATCAGACGTCAACCGCTTAACATAGACATTATATCCTCAAATCTTTAGAAAAGACAAACTATGACTCTTCTCAGTCCACATCTCATATGATGTCTTATGTACTAATTTAGATAGTACCCTATTTAAAGTGAAAGTGACAGTTTCTAGAATGTAACCCAAAAAATACAATGGCTGATCCTATTGGCTCGTCATCGACCGAACCATGTTCAACAAGGTCCGATTACGCCGCTCGGACACCCATTCCATTGTGGAGTGCGCCGTAGAGTAAGCTGTTGGACCGAAAAGGCGACTAGAGGGGGTGAATAGGAGCACGCTCACTTTTTCACAAATAATTGATTCAATAATATTTTACTCCAGTAGCTATAGAAGCTATGAAGATCAGTATATCAGTACAGCAGAAGACTAATATTGAATCCAATTTAAAATCCCTAAGCAATACGATAAAAACAACAAAGATTGAAACAATTCAATGCACTGGCGGTCTGACCTCTGGCCTTGGGCGGTCTGACCAATTCCCTGGCGGCCTGACCTCGGCCTTGGGCGATCTGACCGATTTCCTCCAGAACAGAAGAACAGCCCCGATGACGAAGATGAAAATAGATGACACTTTTGATCTACTAATCCAAACTTGATGAAACTTGGAACACACCTTCTCTATGATATCAGGAAGCTATTCCAATCGAAGATTGTGATAATTCTTGGAAGAATAGCGATCTTTTTCGATTTGATTGAAGAGAGGTTCAAAACTGGGTCAAAATAAAAACTAGGTCAAAGCTCTTGCTCGTGGGTAATTGATGATCAATATGATTCTAGATAGATTCCCACACGTCACAGCAAGCTAGATCACGTGAAGAAACCAAGCAAAAACTCACAGATCAAAGAAATACAAAAATCATCAAATAGAGAGAAATAACACAATGAGACAAAACATGAACTTCCTTTGATTGATTGATATGATCTGGGCTTACAGCCACTCCATCAATAGAGGACAATACTCAATCCAAGAGCACGAAAATCACATCAAACTATCAAGAACTCTAGCCTCCCCAAAAGCTCTCCCTAAGAAAATTAGGGTTTACAAGAATTGCAAAAGAGGCGAAGAAGAGGTGCAGCCACCTCCCTCTCCTATTTATAGTGGAGGCTTAGATCTTCTAGATGTTAGATCCTATTGGGCTCCCGTTAAGGCCCAAAAAAAAGGACACATACGCACGCATTTTAAAGCGTCGTTTTTATCTCCTCTTGACCTAACTAGCTACACCTTGCGCCATCTTGCGCCTCGGATTAGCTAATAGGCCACCCTTGTCCATCTTGCACCACGCTTGAGTACATTGACCTCACCCGGCATTGTAGATCGTTCTGGACCTCAGCTCTCCAAGCCTAGTCCCGATCATCCTCGCCGTTGACCGTCGTTGACCACCAAGCAACCTGCACAACAATAGACAAGTAAACCGAATTTGGAAACAAGTTCTTCACAACTTGACCCATGTTAGTCAAAACATGCATCATGCAACATATATGCCCTGAAACTCATGACTTTGACCTAACAACCGAACAACAACGCCACGACTAGCGACGATCAAAGTGAAAACCGATCAGACCGCCCCCCAGGGCCGGTCTGACCGCCCACTCTGGCCGGTCTGACCGCCACCTTTGGGCCGATCAGACCGCCAGTTGGGACTTAGCCGTTTTTCCTCTCTGGAAAACCGAAACCTACTGGAATTTTCAAACCAATAGAACTTTTGACTGGATACTCCAAAAATTATGAGACAAGTGCAATAGAATCCCCTCTCTTGCCTACACACTCTATTTTTGGCCTAGCTCAATTCTCACTTTCTGTAACTGGCCGGTCCGACTACCACCAAGGCCGGTCAGACCGGCCACCTTGGCCGGTCAGACCGATTCTGGCTTGACAGCACTGAACTTTGTCAGAAACACATGAAACGACAAACCGCAAACGCCATTGCCAATTGTCACATCATTCTAAGATCTGGAGCATATCCCCATGATATCTGCATAAGCTATGTAACAATTCCACATTGCTTCAAATTATCACCAAATTCATGGCTCAAAAATTCACCTCCACGATCAGATCGTATAGATTTTATTGTCTTGCCAAGTTGATTTTGTACCTCGCTTTGGAACTCCTTGAACTTTTCAAATGATTCCGACCTGTGCATCATTAAATAGATATATCCATATCTACTCAAGTCATTAGTGAAAGTAATGAAGTACTCAAAACCATCTCTATCTGTCGTGCTCATTGGTCCACACACATCAATATGTATAAGTGCCAGCAAGTCAGACGTCCTCTCAGTTCAACCAGTGAAAGGTGCCTTGTTCATCTTTCCAAGTAGACAAGATTCGCACATCATAGAGCTTCTTCAAACATTTCTCACTTATGTGACCCAAACGACAATACGAAATAAAAATGGAACTCATATCATTGGGCTGAAGCATCTTCGCTTTAATATTATAGACAGTGCATCATCAAGATTTAAAATAAACAACTCAATCAAAATAGGGGCATAACCATAAAACATTTCATTCATAAATATAGAACAACCATTGTCCTCAATAATTAATTTATAATACTCTGCCATAAAACATGAGACAGAGATAATATTTCTACTCATGACTGTAACGTAATAACAATTATTTAATTCCATAATAAATCCCGAGGGCAAAATTAATGGCAAAGTTCCAATGGTCAATGCAACAACCCTTGCTTTATTCCTGACGCGAAGATCCATCTCGCCTCTTGCAACTATTCTACTCCTTGTTAGACTCTGCATCGAATTGTAAATATGAGCAACCGATCCGTTATCAAATACCCAAGAGTTAACAGCAGAATTGGCAAGAAAAACATCTATAACATTAATACCTGAAGTGAAAGGTTTAGTCACACCATTCTTTTTAGATCAGTGGGGTATTTCTTGCAGTTCCTCTTCCAATGGCCTAGCTCTTTGCAGTAAAAGCATTCATTCTCTTGGGTTGTGCCGAACTTAGTCTTGGGCTTGGGCTTGATAGTATGGATTCCATCCGAAGCTTTAGCCTTGACCTTTGCTTTGACCCAAGTCTTAGCCTTCTTCTTGAAGTTTGTACTCTTTTACACCATCATCACATGACTGTTGTTTTTCTTAACGTTGTCCTCTGCAGTCTTGAGCATCATATGCAATTCGGTGAGATTCTTGTCTAAGCCATTCATATGGAAGTTCAGAATGAACTGCCCATAGCTTGTAGGAAGAGAGGTAAGAATCAAATCAGTAGTCAACTCTTGACTAAGTGGAAAACCAAGTTTTTTCAAGCTCTGTGTGTAACCAACCATCTTGATCACATGAGGGCTCACCGGACTACCCTCAGTTAGCTTGCTTCCAAATAATTTCTTTGAGATCTCATATCTCTCGGTTCTTACTTGTGTCTCAAACATGCCTTTGAGCGTCTCGATCATATCGTAGGCCTCTGTTCTCAAACTACTTCTGAAAGTCTGAGTTCATGGCAACAAGTATGAGATAGCTAACATCAAGGGACTCATCATATGCCTTTTTATAGGCGTTTTTAAGAGTAGTAGCAGTATTTTAGCATGCGCATCTGGAATTGGTTCCTCTAGAATATGTTTATTTTTATCTTGCCTAAGAATAATTATTATGTTGCGGGACCAATTCGCAAAATTTGTTCCAATCAATTTTTCCTTTTCAAGTATCGAACGTAAAGTAAAACTGTATGTTGGTACAGCAATTGATGTCATGATCTACAACATAAAATATGCAAAATTAAGACATGTTCAAAAAAAGTAACTTATATTAAACAATTTAATAAAGATACTCTCACTAAAAATTATATCTACTAGTGAGTTTTGGCATCACTGTTAGAAGATTAGTGAAATTAGTAAGGAACCCTTTGTTAATCATATCTCTATATAACTCTTATTGTTGGGCAGCATCTCTATGCTCCAGCACCTAACCCTATGCCCAAAGGTCCATAACCATTATGATGACCTTTTCAAGTAAAACCAATACTATGTGTGTAAATATTGGACACAAACCCATCTAGTCAAAGAAAATTAATGTCGCTTTGCTTTGGCAAAAGCTACCATTAAAATACAAGACTTTGGATGGTGCAGCTAATTGGGGGGCGTCAATTTAACTAAATATCATGGGAGGGAATCTTAAGATGGGGAGAAAAGGTGCGCGCAGGTGATACCAGTAATCCAAAAATAAGATGGGGAGAGAGAAAAGGGTGCTAGATTTTTGAGGGTGAGGGAGTGCATCGAGCCGCCGACGCCGTCGAAGTTGGGGATGCGTAGGCGGAGGCGCTCGGCCTCGAAGGTGGCCGTGTCGAAGGAGGAGGGGGACAACGATGAGCTCTTGTCCGCCGCGGATGCTATCGCGACCGTGGTGCGGTGGTGGCGGCAGCTGCTGCGGCGAAGGGTAGCGATAGCGGTGGATGAGGTTTGGAGGAGGAGAGGCATGACTTCTGCTCTCGCTACTCGTGCCGCCGTGCGCGTTTGTGGAGGCTTGGGATGGCAATTGTGCCCAATTACCCGTGTGCCCGCGGGTAAATACCCTAATGGAGGTGGGTATGGACGTCTTTCTTTGCCCACGGGCATAAAAACAGACACAATTCCTTACCCATCGGGTAAACGGGCGTGGGCATGGGTAAACTCCACCCGTACCCGCTTCGCCCGATTACATGTAACCTACTCGCATGTGTAAAGAACTATGTCAATTTGTATTTTTGTTTTATTTGTTGAACTTGATTAGTTGTCTTGTCGAGCATGATATGTGAATTGCGATGAACTTTATTAGTTATTGAATGTGTGATGCACCATTGATGCGTGAATTATGATGAACTTGATGTGTGCATTACCCACGGGTAACAAGCATGTCTGGGGGCGATAGGTACCCACAGGCGGCGATGCATTATTCATGGATAAACGGGCATACCTATATGAGATTTTTCATCCATCATCCTTCACAAGCATGCCTATGAAGGAAAACAGGGTCGCGGGTATAGTATGAGCGAGCACTACCCGTACTCACCGCGCTCGATTGCCATCCCAGTGAAGGCAAAACACGTGTGCGAAGAGGAACGAGTTGGATCTGGTGCTTTCTCGTGCTGCTGACATTCTACGCTCGTGAGGGGAACGCGCTGCCAAACAAAGATCCATACGTACATAACATCAATCGCACACAACAAGCAACACCGAAATGTTGTTTCAAGCACCTCTCGAGCGAACGATGATTCAGAGACAAAATTGAACTGACACCAAGCGTACGCGAAAAACATACCATCAAGTCCAAAATTCATAAACCTCGACAGTTTAACCATCCGCAGCAGCTGAGAGTTGCAATTGCAATGCATAAACCGGTCGATAAACATCTGCCACAAAACTTGGGACAAGAAGAAAAAAACTGGGAACACTATCAGGTGGGATTCGTCGCGGGTCTGGTGACCTAGGCCTTGAGTTTGCCAAAGAACCTCTGCTTCTCCTCGGTCGTCTGGAAGCGGCCATGCCCAAACTTGGACGAGGTGTCGACGAACTTGAGCTTGATCTCCTCGAGGGCCACACGCGAGGTCTGCTTCAGCAGGGATTGGCGGAGGGTCACCACCCTCTTCTTGGGGCCGACGCAGCAGCCCCTGATCATGATGTAGTCGCCCTTCACCACACCGTAGTGCGGGAAGCCACCCATCGGGGTGATGTCCTTCTCAGTCCTGGAAGTGTGGTAGCGTCAGATACAACAGGATCATCAGAACAAGATGCATAGCATAACTTAATCAGTTGGTCATTTGATTGTTGGGTCCTCATTTCCAACAGCATTCATGGGTTTGTTCAGATAAGTACCTATCGAACTCAGTGCAGGCAGCATGAGACTCCTGTCCAGACTTGCCGATCTTGTAAACCTTCTTGTTCATCTCAGTGCGGTGATGATATCCGTTCTGACCAGCACGAGCGACGGTGTAGGACACCCTGGCAGGATGCCAGGCTCCAATACAGGCAACCTTGCGGAGACCCCTGTGGGTCTTGCGGGGAAGGCGGGTGACGCCCCAACGGGTGACAACACCCTCATACCCCTTACCCTTGGTGACACCAATGATATCTATCATCTCATCCTTCTGGAAGACAGCTTCAACCGGGACTTCCTTCTCAAAGAACCTGTAGCCATAGTCCACCTTATCTGCAATAGTTCCACCATTAATCTGGATCTCCATGAGGTGAGCCTTCTTCTGCTTCAAGCCTTTCATCTTTCTAATCTGAAATTGAGAAATAGCGTAACATGGGTGAGCAAAACCTTCTAATCTTCAGAATACTGAACTGAGATGAGGGCAAGGCAATCCCACCTGGGTGTGGGCAATAACACGAACAATAGAAGCATACTTCTTCATCTTCTCAAGTTGCAACTGTATTTCTTTCTTGCCTGCATCGCTGTCATACTTGAGGGCATATTTTGTGAAAGCCTTCTTCTTACTCTTGCACCAATTTTTGTAGAACCTTCTCCTCACTTCTTCACTAAGGTGCTGAGCCCAGACAGAGTTGAGGGTGCGAAGGCCACGAGGGGTCTTCACATATGCCACAAGTCCAACAATGACAAGAGGAGGGGTCTCAATGATGGTAACAGCCTCACAGGTTTCCTTCTTGTGGAGCTCTGCACAATGTCAAATACATGATGTTATTAGTAAATTTCAAACAAGCTTCCATGAATTTTACTGTAGTGTCTTGCTAAATAGATGCATACATTGACTTCCCAAAAAAATTAATCCAGCTACGAAATAAAACCACGTAGCAAAGAACAAAAATGTGCAAAAGATCAATTTGTTTCGAAAAGCAATAGGGACCAGATTTGACAATGGTGTAATGCTGATTATATAATTGACAAAAACTTCCTCAAGGTATATAAACATGTCCTAGTAATACAAAAACTGTGACTGGTGCAATGGAAGGTTTGACGTACTGGAGCCAGGCTTCTCGACCTCACGCACGATGTGTGTCATTCCAGCCTTGTAGCCAAGGAAGGCAGTGAGGTGGCAGGCCTTCTTTGGGTCATCCTTTGGGAAAGACTTCACTGAGAAAACAGAGAATGAGTAGTGTAAGATTACATATAACCCTGAATCGGATGTCTTATCACAATGTTTAACAAAAGCAACCAAGCAAATAAATAAACTGCTGAATAACAACAATTTCCATTGGCTAATACCTAGGTTCTATGTTCGAAAACAAATGCATTCTTCATTTTTTTTAATAATACATAATTGAAACAAAAAAAGGTATGCATGTAAGCAAATTTTTAGGATTTACCCTATAGAAACTAACACATCTACACATCAATGGGATAATCAACCATTATGTCCAGCAAAGATATCGAGTCATACAAAACATTTACAATGCATACTGAAACAACCTGATCCCAAATTACTAGATGAACAAACTCTAGAAGCAACCTAACAGACAACAGCCGAATAATATGGGAACACATAACTGATACAAAAATAAAAGTTACTGCTATGTACGCACACATCACACTGCATCAGATGATCAATGTACGAATCCCAGTACGTTTCGCAAAAAAAGATACAAATCACGAACCACGAGTCTCCTCAAGCGCACACGTATAGCATAGCATCAGTTGTCGAATGCATAGGTGTTACATACTTACCCTTTCCGCGGTGGCGGGAGGAGCGCTTCCTGGGGAGGAAGCCGAGGGAGCCGTGCCTCGGGTGCTCGAACTTGCGGTGCGACATCTTCCCCTGCCTCCTCCTTCCTTACCTGCAGACACCACCAAAACCCACCAAACCATTAGATCTGCAATCAAAACAGCGCCTACAAGACAGCAAACGCAAACCACAAAGATCAAGGGCGCCGGAATCCTAAGCCGCTAAAGCTAAGCGCTAGAATGGGGTGATTAGTTCGGAGAATTCGATCTCGCGGCGAGCTTGCTATGGATTTTGTCAAGAACTACACGGGCAGTAATGGATTCAGGCCATGAAATGGCTGCGGATTAGGGCTAAATCAGAACGAGGAATCGAGTCGGAGGGGTGGCGCTTTGTTACCTGAGGGGAGTGCGGGAGGCGGCGCGATCTCGGTCCGGAGTCGGGGCAAGTAAACCCTAAGGACGGTATTTATAAGCGACTACGGAATGGGAGGGTTTCGTCGGGTCGGACGGGAATGCCCCTGACCTTGGTGGCGCTAGGGCTTAGTGAGCTCGGCGCGTGCAAGGTGGCTCGGCTAGCTGATCCGTCTCAATCTGTAGTCGCACCGGTTTGAGTTGGGCTCGAGCCCAAAGGTTATTTTTCTTCCTGCTTCCCTTTTTTTTAATTGATATTTTCAAGGGAAATTTTTCTGTATACGATTGACACTTTTGAAAATTTTGTGTACTAGTAGTATTTATGTGTGTGCCATTCAAAAGGGTTAGTTTTATGTGCT
The DNA here is from genome assembly GCA_036346395.1 of Hsuehochloa calcarea. Lineage (NCBI taxonomy): Eukaryota > Viridiplantae > Streptophyta > Magnoliopsida > Poales > Poaceae > Hsuehochloa > Hsuehochloa calcarea. The sequence goes on along the minus strand of CM070615.1, from coordinate 4,951,485 downwards.
ACGCCGTTGTCGTAAATTCCAGAAGCGTGCTGACAGTTGATAATGTTGGTCTTTCGGTAAGAGCAAACATTTAGAATTTTTAGGATTTATTGAACTAAGTCCAAAAAATATTAAAGAAATTCATCTAAACCAAACACCTAAAAAAACAACTTTGACTAAGAAGCACTCTCTTAGAGCATGTACAGTTGGGATTTTTTATGATGTGAATGGGAGAGAACTGGGATAGAGAAAGAAACCGTCTATAAGGCACAACAATATATCCTACCTCGATTGTAATTTCGATCAATCATGGCCTTCTCGCCTTTCCCCTACTCTAGCGGCAGTGCGGCGGGGGGTGGTGGGAGGATGTGCTCTACCACGAACTTGTAATCTAAAATATAAAATAAAATTTATAATATAAATTCCCTACTAACAACTATACATAAAAGATTCTTTATAAAAACAGATCCCAAGAGGGATAGGAATAAATATCGCTTTAGCTTTGGACATAGAAATTGAGGAGTAACATATAGCGACATTGGTGCCTTTCGTTTATTCTCACGCTTTACTTTGTTCTCTTGGGAATGAGTTGTCGAGAGAGCTTGGAAGAGATACCATCTCTCGTTAAGAATTTCAACGTAAAGAGATACCTCATCTCTTGTTTATTTTTATTATTAACCACTCGTTAACTTTATTTCTAATTCAAACTATTTTGGTCACATCAAGACTTATGATATGGCAAAATAACATTATCACGCTAACATTACAACGTGGTCAAATTCTAGCATTCTATCACATGTGGCGTGACAGTGTTGTTTAATCACACCACCACCAGTGGCGTGATAAAAAATATTATTTAGCTAGACTTACCCTATAACGTGACAGTGTTGTATTGGCACATCACGAGGGATAGCGTGGCTAAAAGGATCAGATTTGATAGTAAAGTTGACGAATGGTTAGTAATTAATAAATTATTAATAATAATAAAGTCTAGCAACTCTTGCTTTTAAAAAATGGGACCTCGATGCAATACACCCACTAATGTCCTGGCCATGGTTGTCAGTGTGCACGAGAGGCCCAATCTTTAAGTCACCTGATGCTGCAAACTTGGAACACGTGGGACCCAGGTCTCAGGCGTACACCGAAGCTACCTACATCCACGTCAAACGTTTCATCTGACTGACATGTGCGGCCAACACAACCCAGTCGAACAGGCAGCCTCTGCATACGATTTTAAAAATAATATTATTTTAAAAGATAACTATAAAAAAACACAACAACAGTCAACTGAAATGGCGACAGGATGTCATTTACTGATCGTTGTCGTTCCAACTGTTAGTCACCATTTGGACTGACGATTTTATTTAAAGAGTGTAAATCGTCAGTTGAAATAGTGACAGGAACCCGTGCGACAGAGGTTAGCTATATAGACACTAAAAATCGGATGAAAAGTCCATTTAATTTTGAAAAAAGAGAAGAGGGAGAAAAGAGAGAGGATGAGAGGGAAGAAAAGACGCAGCGAAGTCCTGCTGGTTTGTAGTGGAGGAGAGGAGGGAGAAGCAGATTTGGTCACCTATTTTGCAGGTAAATGTTCTTACAACTTTGTACACAAATTCAAAACTTGGTAGGTTAGCAAATAAAAATAGTGACATAGAATTCAATTGATTAGATAATTTTATATGTATTGAAGTATGATTTAGTACATCATTTTAGTTGTGTACAGTTTAGCTCATCGTATAGATATTATTTATCGTGCAGTACTAGAATGATTTAGAATAAATTCACAAAAATACTAAGAAAACTTTGTAAGTTTTTATTTTTACACAGTAAATATATTGTTAATGCCAAAAATACATTTTAAACTAAAAAAATAGCATGACACCTCTAAAATTTTAGAAAAAACAAACCAGAGTTGGTACATATTTCATGTAGAACTAAACTAAAATATTGCCAACTTAATTTTTATTTACATTTGTACATGGTAATTTTTTTGTAAATGCTGACGATACTTTTTAAACAAAGAAAATAGCAAGATATCTATTAAAAAAAAAAAAATAAAGAGTAACTAAATAGGGTATGTTGAGCTGAATCAAAATAATCCAAACTTAATTTTGGTTTCCATTTGTACACAATAAATATTTTGTTAATGCAAAAAAAACTTTTTGAACTAGGAAACAACATCAAGACACCTCTAAAAATTCTATTAGAAAATCCAGAGTTTCTACATCAACTTATTTTTTGTTTCCATTTGTACACGGATCATAGATCGTTATCACTAGCATTTCGGCGGAAGAAGAGTTGGAGCAACCGAATCCAACGTAGAGCGCGTCAGTGTAGTGGTCGTAGTCGATCGTCCAGCGTCCTCATCGCCGATCATCTCGTCCAGTAACGAGTCACGTCCCTTGCAAAGTCGTGGATCATCCTTTAGCACAATAGCAATCGTAGTAGCGCCTCTTCGTTATCCACACGTCCAGGGATGGAACTGTACCGTACATCGGTGTGCTAGCACCAACTCGCTCGGCAAGGTTATCAAGGTGATGATGGCTAGGGTTTTGGTAGAGCAACTCACGTCACGTGTATCTCGTGTATCCCAACAACCTCATGCATCTCCTTATATAGTGTCCATGATGGATCCTATCCGAACACATTTGTTCCAAATCGTTAAGTGTGTGACCCGGTAGGTTCATGCATAATCGGTTGTGACTCAAAAATCATTTTTCGATCGCGAGTCGTTAACGGTTCCTAACAGGACATAACTATTTTCGAATACACATAAATTATATCGGACGAACCTTAATTGCAATATGATCTATAACCAGATCCTTATCAGTTATGACCAAGTCGTATCTATATACGACCAGTTTGAATTTTGTTTTTACCAGTTTGCAAATCCTTACAACAAGGTTTCGACCACTCAACGATTATGCTCGACCAGTCTACGACCAGCTCGTATCTCTATACGACTAGTCCGTGTTTGGTCGAACTAAGCAACCCGCTCGTGTATTCTCCCTTTGTCTCACGATATCTGGTTTGAACTCCATGTGAGATATTATATCATCCATGGACTGTTCAATATTTTCTCAATCAAGTGTCGGACCACTTCACGTGGTCGAACTCTTCGACCATTAGTGGTATGGCCTTGCACTTTCTTTATCCAACTACATCGAGGGCCTGGAGATATCTCTCCTGTTATGTTTGGAGGGGAAAATCTCATATCGACCAGTTATATTCATCCGCATGTCTCATAGCATACCCGACAAGCTACCTTTATAACCACCCAATTACGAAGTAGCATTTGACAACCCCTAAGTATGATATTACACATGTAGAAAATCATGTTGATCTCAGATCTAAGGATCATACATCATCATTGCTTGAGACCAACAAATGACACATAAAATCATAACAATCTCAACAGTGTCTCAAGGTGGGTCAATTTAACACCATGTTCTACAACATGTGTTCATATTATTGATTCGATGTCCATATAACCATGCCCGGTGAAGCATGGTCATCAATCACTACATATGCTGGTTGATAGAGTCACTAGTGTTTCGACCAGTGACTTCCGACCAGAGTTCTATCTGGTGAGTGGCTTGCCGAGAGGACTAAATCCTATCCGGATTATTCTATGAAGGATGCGCCGGTACCACCAGAGTTCCCACACCCGCAATGTGTGTGGGAAGAACCAGCTAAGATCATCCAGACCACACACCTGTCGCTAGGGGTGGCAAAAAAGCTCGCGGCTCGCGAGCCGGCTCGAGTTTGTTGCGAGCCGAGCCGGCCTCGCTCGAGCTCGAGCTTTTTTCGAGCCGAGCCGAGCCGGGCTTCGAGCTCGGTGAAGTTTCGAGCCGAGCTCGAGCCGGCTCGCGAGCCAAACGAGCCGAGTGCAACCCCATATAATCAAGATGATTGGATTTTGAATTGATGATAAATGACTCATATAATCATTTTATTCTACCGAGCTCGGCGAGCTTTTTCGGCCGACTCGAACGAATGAGTCGGCTCGAGCTTTTTCGAGCCGAGCCGAGCCTTCATTCGAGCTCGTTTTCCAAACGAGCCGAGCCGAGCCGAGCCAGAGTTTAAACCGAGCCACAACGAGCCGAGCCGAGCCGAGCCGAGCCGAGCCTGGCTCGTTTCCAGCCCTACCTATCGCCCGCCGCTTAGGCATACTACATGTGCGGGAACATCCTCGTAAGCGAATCTTGCATGCAAATAGATTTTTCACATTCTTACATTCCAATACACATATTCCTAACTACATCTGCGCATAATGACAGCTGGAGATGCGATGCAGCTTCTTCCAATGTATCAACGGCCCAGACATGTACGATAAAGAGTTCATTGAGCGGAAGTACATGTTGAACTGTGCGATACAAGCTGATACTTTCAAACGCTTGAAACCTTACATACCCGACCATATTGAAAATGCACCGGAGGAGCCCAGGAAAATATGGTGGTGGTGGAGGACGCCCGAACAGGAAGCTGAGCACGACCGGGCCGAGCACGCGGTGGACAAGGAGACGGTTCCTGCTAGTAAGACCGACGGTCGTCCTAGCGCTCCCGTTCACTTGAGCGCAGTACTGATCGAAGAGATAAGTTATGTTTAATTTGCATCTTGATTATTAATTTGGTCTTGTGTTGTGCTATCCTAACATCATTCAATCGTCTAGTCTGTCTCGCAGAACATGATTGGCTTCGAGACTAGCCGCCGCCATGGGCAGTCCAGTGACAAGGGGAAGGGACCGATGGGCCGCCAAGACTAGTCGATTTCGTTGCAATCAACCTTTTTTCCCGATTCTAAAAAGGCGCACTTGTATCTTAGGTGTATTTTTGGTTTATTGATTCGTGCATGTTGGCGTTTCTAATGTACGTAACTAAATCCAGCGTGCTATGTAATTCACAATTAAATTATGAAGTCTTTCAAACTCACATATATTTTCCCAAATATTTTGACTATTAAATATTTTAGAATCTTTTCCAGAATGGATTGGTTCTATGAACAATACAATCGGGACAACCAGTGTGCATGGCAACTTTACCCAATTTTTTTTTCATTTCGCTCCGAAGGGGGCTGTTTGCGTTATTGAGCCGCCGAACTTGTGTTCCAAATTGCCCCATCGATCTCACATTTTGTTATTTTCTCTCATTTCAAATTCCGAACTATACGAACACTTCAAGGTATTACCAATAAACTTTGTGAAATACACTAAATCTTTATGTTGGATTCTCTACACATAATTTATATATATATATATATATCCGAACTATATGAACACTTCAAGGTATTACCAATAAACTTTGTGAAAATACACTAAATCTTTATGTTGGATTATATATATATATATATGCGAACCACATATATCCTTAGTTTTTAGCACCATTCCAAATGGTGTCTAAAATTTATACATCCCACGAAAATGTGTGCCATTTGTCTTATATAATATTACACATACATACTCTGTCCTATCGCGAGATTCAAATTGGAGATAAACCTATATATATATATATATATATATATATATATATATATATATATATATATCCATTTCACCATTCAATTAGCGATATTGTCGCTAGTTGAAATGATGACAAGACAATTTCGCTATTTCAAATGTCCATATGAGCTATTTTGTAAAAAAAAAGAGACTATTTTTTTATAATTATCTTTTAAATTACTCCACATACAGGGATAGAGAAGAACAGCAACCGTGACTTTGGACGATTCTCAGCCGTCGGATCATAAACGAACGGTGGGAGTATTCTCGCTAGTATTCGACTCGATCTCAACCTTCGCTTCCTGATCCGACGGCCAGGAAGCAAAGTCACGGCATTCTAGCGCGTGGCTTCCCCTGCAAGCTTCAGTTCGGCGGCCTCGCTCCTTCCGCGACAAGCTTCGGCCTCCCCCACCACCGCAGCTCCTTATAGGGTCCACCGCTCAGTGTCTCGACCATTTCTTATGGACAACAGCCAGCCTCGTGCACCCGTGGCCCCCACCCGCGTCCTTCACTTCACTTTAACTCGCAGCGGCCACCAATAAAAGCTCCAGCTGCCTTGATCGTGTTGAGCTCCTGGGGATTTATTGATTCGGCGGCGGATTCCGCGCGAAGCGATGCTACGGGAGCTGCAGGCGCTATGCAGGAGCCACGGCCTCCCCGCCGGCGGCTCCAACGCCGACCTCGCCGCCCGCCTCGCCGCCACACTCCCCTCGGTACGGGCGGGAACACACATCAAACCATCGCTTATCTCGCCCCAGCCCTGCGTTTTGGGGAAATGGCGGAGAGGAGGCTGATGTCATTTGTTTTGCAGGGGCGCGGTGGTGCGGAGGAGACGGTCGCGGTCGCGGCGAAGGGGGTGGTGGGGAAGGGGTGTTTGAAGCGGTCGGGTGGTGGTTCGAGCGGCGGCGGGAGCTCTGGTCCGGCGAAGAAGGTGACCTTTGTGCTGGAGGGAGAGGCGGGGGCGGAGACGGTGACGGAGGTGAGACGGAGAAGCCGGAGGTTGCGAAGGTGAAGGGGGCTTTTGCTGTAGGAAATAGGATGCCCGCTCACCCGTAAACGATCGATGTTCTAGCTAGCTAGGGTGAATGCACGCACAATGCTGTAAGCTAGGTTGTTAAATTAAGCCTCCTTAAGAGCACCTATCCTTAATTTGGATATGCTCTTGGAATAATCTTAGTTTTATCTAACTGCATCTCAATCTTTTTGTTTGAAAAAAAATCTAGCTAGCCAAGTAAAAAACAATTGGCCAGCAACCCAAGCTAAGTCAGGCTTTAGTTTGATTTAAATTCTATTTATGAACTAGATTTTGCAGCCTCTAAATGCATGCAGTAACAGATCTAGAATAAAATTGATCAAAAGTCATCATACATATTACCACATGTGTGCGGAGTCGTATGACTTTAGCTGCAGGGTACATATCTATATGTATGTAGGTTTTGATGGGGCAAAATAACTTTGGACCCGATGTCTGTGTATCTTTTCGTGGATCCCTCCTTGAGTGCGTGAGTTTGATAATGTAGTAATCTAGGAACGAGATTTTAAAATACATCACGTCTCGGGCACAACACCCTCTAAAAGTTATTTATGTCTGCCTTAGAAAAATAAATACCTAAAGGTTAGATCAGAATAGTACAATGTGGTTTCTCTTTGGCCGCTGGAGAAAGTAGAACTTTTGTTTTTTGGTGGTCGAACAGGGTGCTTGATCATGTAACCTATTGTGTTATGTGCTCATATGGATATTAAACCGCAGGAGTTACTTCCTTGTTTTGATTTCTTAAGCTCTAAAGTACTGTTAAATCAGAAAAAATGTGTATTGCAGTGGTCATTAGTCAATACCTTTGGGATCTGGGTTAAGTAGCAGAATATAGGTTTTTATTAGTATTTCTCCATTGCTGGCGAGAAGTGGAATAATATCCAGATAAAGCACAACATATAAGATGGTTTCCACATATACTTTGGACTTGAACACCTACAAGGGGAATTGCAGGAAGTCGATTCCAATTTCTACAACTGGTGCAGAAACCCATGCCATTTTTATTCCCGAGGAAACTTTTTTACTCAAGTGTCTGTAAAAAAAGAGCGGGTAGCAGCACGGGACAAGGTACAATCTCCTCATACAAATCAAAGAAATTTGTTCATAACTGCTGCAGTCCTGAGTCCTTAGATGCTGTACTTGAAGGTAAGGGGTAAAAATGCTGCAGATTTGAATTTGAGAAAGTTTGTAGAATTGAAGACAAAATGCTGAAGTCTAGTTGTAGTCTTACAGGCTCTGCATCTGGAGTATCAGCAGCAACTGTTTCCCTCCTACTCTGGGTGGCGCACACTGGGTCGTTGCGACCCACGTCTGCTACATGGTTCCGCTTGGGTTATCAGCTTTTAGAATGATATACGAGCGTGTATTTTTGGTATTTTTTTTTATTGTACTAGCGTTTAGTCTTGTATTCCCTTTGTACTATATATATATATTTCTCATTGAGCCTCTTCAATCTATATACAATATTTATAACATCGTACCAGAGTAAATGTTATGGTTTATTGTTTCCGCCGCCGCCTAGCCTCTACTTGTCCTCCGCTGCTGCTGCCTCCGAGAGGAGTGATCTTCACTTCCAGGACGGCGGATCCGAATCCAGCTCCTCACGCGTCGCTCGTGCTCTCTCCTGTTGGGTTTCCCGAGCGGCCTCTCGTTGTCCACACTCATCCCCACTAGATCGTCTCGGTCATCCCATTCGTCTATCCCGATCCGATCTAGATCGGGCTGCCGCTTGTACCTTGTCGTCGCCAACGGCCGGACGTGGCTATCCCAACTTAGAACCACACCAAGTCGCCCCGGGCCTGGCCGCCGACTCGCTTTCCTCGTCGTCGCCGGATCCTGTCGGATCAGGGCATGAGGCCTTGGAGCTTCTCGACGTCGCCTTCTTCGCCTTGGGCTTCTTTAATGAACCTCGGAGGTCCTGTTTTGACCTGATCTTTCGATGAGAAGATAAATTCGGTAGAAGTCGCTCAACTCTCACGATCCTGGTTACGAACTCCCAAGGCTCGAAACCACACAATCGCTGAACTGCTCGACAAGTCGTTGTCAACCATGCATGAATACCCGGATGACCTGATCACGAAGATCAATTCCTGCATACACCGAAGAAGCAAGCAAGAACGAGGTAAAAGCAATCTGAATTGGAAATATATGATTGAGTTCAAAAGGTGGGATTCCGCAGAGGTCCTTTACGGTTGGTCTAGTCGACACAAGCGAAGAACGAGAGTTTTCACAATGGATAAACTAATCAAACGAAATTCGAGAAAATTAGAGAGGTGCAACCTCATTAAATAGGGAAGGGGAAGCCGCACATAGCTAACTGTGAGACCCCGGTTTAACCAACCGCTTGGCCCTAGCATCACAAAACAGATAATCCGAGACTCGAGACATGTATACTTCCTTAAATGCAAGATATACACCTCCTTACAAAGTTCTCGTGATCAATTCCATTCATTCGCATAGAACCGAAGCAAAGCAGAACAGGAATAACATTAATAAAGGATAGTTATTACAAAAGAGAGGCCAACTGGCCAACAATAAAAGAGACAACAATAATTAAACAGCGGAAGCAAAAGTGCCATAAGATGGCTACAACAAAAGAGCCAATCGGTGTGCCTTTAACCCACAAGGCAACCGACGGACCGCCAAGCTAGTCGTCGAATCCACAAAGACAACTCACAAAAGTGAGGCCCTTGGGGCTCACCTTCTTCCTCTCAGAACAAAAGCAATTTCAAAAAAAGCGGGTGAGTACTTTGAATGTACACAAGATATATAAGAATGATAATGTGATCTATGCAATAACTACATGCAAGCTTATTTAGGTGGAGCAAAGTTAGGACTCAAATTTTAAGCATAAAGCAAGTTTTATTTGCAATAATGTAATAGATTGAAAGCAATTTTGCAATCTGATTTTATTTGATAGAAACAAGAGTAATCAAGTATCAACAATAGTAAACAAATTCGAAGTGACTAAACCAATAGCCACCACAATAGCATGAATTACCCATTCATGCCAACCATGTCAAGTTTTAATTTTAAAACAAAAGCAGCTTGTTGAAGTCTAGATCTTTGGAAATCACCAAGCGTGTCCACAACCTAGGACGAGGCTATTGAATAGATTTATCCTGCAGGTGTACCAACTTACCCACATGTCGACCGCCTTTTGCCAAGCTATTAAGCACACTTCCTTAGGTATGCCTACACGGCTAAGTCCTACGAGACATTTCCAATATTGTGAATTATTCACGAGCCGCCTGTATGGATAGAAACCCATACGTTGTGTCTGAGTCATCGTAAAGCCTCGGTCAACTACCCTTCCGGGTAAAGCCTTGGACAACTACGACGCCCTCGAGGTGGAGAGCCTACCCTAATCTCCACCACCGCACACCCAACACAAGAACACCGAGAACACATATCATGTTTCACACAACACACACAACCCCCTCCGCGACTCGGAGATAACCCACGCCAAAGTACTAGGTCAAGAGGGTCCCATATAACCCTCATGTGGTTAGTACGCAAAAGTACTTGGATCAATGGCGCAAGCAACATTTTCGGTCCTTAGGGACCTGGGCACCTTTCCTTGTCACACCCAACAATCACCCCAACATGCCATTGTGCCCAAGTCAAATCATTTTGTCTCATTTTCGGTTTTTACAAACAAAAGCATAAGGTGCTGAACCAAAAATAAACAAAATGATTTGTGTGATCAAGGTCATCGACTAAGTCGATAACCGCCCAATTCTACCGGTAGCTAAGCATTTCTAAGCATGACATCGCAAAGACAGTAAAAGAGCATAATTAAATCACCGGGCTCTAATTCACCAGCGATATTAATAACTTATGGTTGTGGCAGGGGATGACATTTTAATGGCAACAATGCATTAGGAATAGCTACCTCTAAGCAGGGCAAAAATAATTGGACACAAAAGCAATGCATACATATAATTTGTAAACAAGATATTAGACTTTGAAAGTAATGGGACATTTATGATCAAATATCTTGCCTACTTGTTGTGGGTCAAGGTGTTGCTGTGGATCGATAATATTATCAACGTGCCCTTCGGAAACTAACGAGAAAGCAAAAGCAACCGATAAGAACGAATAAAATGCAAAGACCCAACAGTAAACATTCTCCAAAAATTCCAAAAGCTTTACAGTAGCAAGATGATGATTTATAAAGAATTTAGCAACAAGAACCAACTGATTTGGATTCTTAATGCCAAAGATATGACCAAAACAATTTTGCTCAGCTTTTATAAATCAAAAATACTACTATTCATTAGCAAAAAATTTCTGGAGCTGTACTGAGTTTGGAAACATTTTTAAATTAAAGTCTAGTTAAAAACATAACCAACAAAATTTGAATCAACCGAAAAGGATTTGAAATGAATTAGTTATGCATTTTACAAGTTATCACATTTTTCAGTTGATAAATAAATCTCTTCGGGAAAAATCAGAATTTAGAAATGACGTGGCCGAACGAGGAGCGTCGATCTTGATCCGACGGTCCGCGTTCACGAGCAACGCGCTTGAGCGCTGGCCGCTGAAACATCGGTCGTTAACCGCTGGATCAGATCCAACGGTCCACGATCACTTTGGTCGAGCGCTTGGGCGATCCGACATCGGTCGTCGCCGTTGGATCCGGATCCAACGGCTCACGGATCGGAGCGTTGGCGATCCGAACGCTCACGCACACGCGAGCCGTGGATCCGGGATCAACGATCCACGCTATCTCGCATCGGACCGTTGATCTAGGATCCAACGGTCACGCATCGAGACGCGACGAATACAAAATTTCGGCGATGCGTGGCCGTAGATCTAAGGATCGACGGTCGCAACGACTCAAGTTCAAACTTCATTCCAGATTTTACCGACAAAATTTGACGGGAAGAACGGCCACGGCGACTCGCCATGGTGGTGCGAGCAAAAGCCTAAAATGAGTTGCTAACAACCTTGCGCACACAATGGTACTCACGGTTTTGGTCTGCGGCCTAGAACGCCAAGCAAGCCGGAGATAACCGAGGTGACCCAAAATGACCGAAAACGAAAAATGCAAAAACGCTCAGCTGCGGTTCAAGGGAGCTAGTGCCAATCAACTAGGGACTAATAAGGGGGGTACCTGAGCCCAAAGAACGCACTGAAGAGGGTCGAATCGGTTCGGGTGAAGAAGAGAGCGACTTCGTAGAAAAGGGGAAGTCCAAATTGAGTGCTCCTTTCTCATCAAAAGCCAAATTGATGAGGGTTAATACTCGATGAGATGCTAAGAAGCTGAGGAATCAAGGGTTTTGAAAAAGAATGCCCGGAACACCACTTTCACCGAAGGATCCGAAGCTCCAACAATGGCGGCCGAGAGCAAATTTCGAAATGGAGCTCGAGCGAAGCACTAACAGTGGTGTTGGAGCTCAAGAGTGTTCAAAGGATGCTAAGGAAGCCACTGGAGGATTTTATAGCCAAGGGCAAGGAAGAAGCAACGGAAGAAAAATGGCGAACTCGTGTTGAGGTCGATCGAGGGCGATGGGAGCACGTGAACTCGAGGAGGACGACGACTTTGGAGGCGGTGGACGGAGCAATAAATGCCGAGAAACGCTGGTCAAAGCGAGAAGACCGAGTGACGACACGCCTCGCCTTTTCACCAACTATCGCTGACCATGGCCGAGCGCGAGCGAGCGGAGGAAGACGAAAGCGGACGGCCGTTGGATTTAATCGGACGGCTGAGAAAGAACGGGTCGAGAATAACGATTCACACGCGCTTGATCTCGGGCCGTTGATTTGGATCCTACGGTTCACGTTGCGCGAGGCGCTCGGACGGTCCGAACGCTCACGCGATCGTGGACCCTTGATTTAGAATCCAACGGTTCAAATGGATCTACGCGTTCGACGGTCCGAACGCTCACGCGATCGTGGCCCGCTCGATGTCGATCCAACGACTCACAACCTCGCGCCCAACGATCGAGCCGGTGCGCTTAGTTGATCGAACCAAATCAAGTGGCTCGAGCCCGAGTCTCGTCCGAACTCGAGAACAAGTGAAAACCAGATTAGGGTTTGAATTTGAATAACTCGATTTTGAGGAATTATTTGAGGTAGCAAACAAACTCCAAAATTTATGAAATTTTAATCGAGATTGCCGACAGCAGGAGGAACCTTATATAAAATTTTCAGAGACTTTTATGCAATGCATTTTTCTCTGAAAATTCCAGACGCTAATTTAGGAGTTTGACTAATGTTTGACTTGCCTCAAAAATTATCATATAATTTTCGAAAATTATGAAATAATTCGAGGTGTTAAACATCACTCCTAGGTTCAATGAAAATTATTTTCAGGGGTTGGGCACAAGATTTCATGAAGGAGATTTGTGTTGGTGTCCAAATGGCAATTTGATTTTTGATTTCACATAATTCTTTTACAAAAATTATGGAACTGATTATAAAAATCAAGATGAGAGAAAAGTTTTAATTTCCCTCATTTTTATTACATTTGAAACACAAACCAAGTTTGGGATGTTACAAAACCTCCCTCATACAAAATCTCGCCCCGAGATTTGGAGGTAAAGAAAGATGGATAGTCCGAGACGAGACGATCTTCCCTTTCCCAAGTAGCCTCATCCTCGTAATGGTTCGACCAACGAACTTTGAGGAATTTGATGGTTTTATTCCTCGCTCTTCGTTATCTCATCGAGTATGCGAATTGGATGCCAAAATAGGTCAAATCTTCTTGGACATCGAGAGTTTCCAACGGAGCTTCCTCAGTTGGAACACGGAGGCACTTCTTTAATTGGGACACATGGAAAACATCATGTACCCCTTCAAGTGCAGCTGGCAATTCCAACTTATAGGCAACAGCCCCTTTCTTCTCGATAACACGGTAAGGACCGACATATCGAGGAGCTAACTTGCCCTTGACACCGAAACGCTGATGACCCTTCAAAGGAGAGACTTTGAGATACACAAAGTCATCAGGCTCAAAGCTCAACTCACGACGACGGCGATCCGCATAGCTCTTCTGCCTGGATTGAGCGGTGCGCAAACGATCACGAATAAGCTGGACTTGACTTCGGCCTCATTGATCGAGTCCGCCAAAGAAAGGTCTTTCGCCCGCCTCCGACCAATTCAACGGGGTTCTGCACTTTCTCCCGTATAAGGCCTCGAAAGGTGCCATGCCGAGACTGGCCTGAAAACTGTTGTTGTAGGAAAACTCGGCAAATGGCAAGCATTTCTCCCAATTCTTTCCATAGGAGAGGACACAAGCACGAAGCATGTCTTCCAACACTTGGTTGACCCTTCGGGCCCGACCATCGCTTGGGGGTGATATGCGGTGCTAAAGGTAAGACAGGTTCCCATAGCCTCTTGCAAACTATGCCAAAATCGAGAAGTGAACAGGAACCACGATCGAAATGATCGCCTTCGGATCCCATGCAAACTCACACTGGGCGATATAGAGCTCGGCTAAGAGCCCCACGCAAGTCGAAGTCTTGACAGAATGAAATGAGCCACTTTCGTCAGCGATCGATGACGCACCCAAATGGCATCATTTCCTTAGGCGACCGGGTAGACCGGTGATAAAATCCATCCCGATCGAATCCCACTTCCATTCGGAATAGGCAAAGGTCAAGCGCCTGGCTGACGCCGATGCTCGGCCTTGACACGACGACACACGCCGCACCCAAGAACGAACTCGCAATCTCCTCTTCATTCGGGTCCACCAAAATCTCTCGACGGAGATCTTGATACATCTTTGTGGCCCCGGATGAATAGACAAAGGCGAATCATGGGCTTCATGGAGAATCAAATTCGCAATTCCACGGCCTTTGGAACCATTAAGGCGTGTTCGAACCTTACAACACCATGCTCATCCTCGAGAAGCACTTGGTCGTTCCGTCTTGATATTTTCCTTGATGCGCTTATTCCAAAGATCCGATTCCGAGCGACCTTAATCCGATCTACCAAGGTTGGTTGCACAACCAAGGCAATGAGGAACCACGCCAACCAAACCTAAGTTGAGGATTGAAACTCCTCCGTAGGGTGGGTTGACATCCCCGAGCAACAAGGCATTGCAATGCGCTCGCGATCGCGCGATCAAGAACGACATTAGCCTTGCCCGGATGGTAGTGAATACCCATGTCATAATCTTTGACCAACTCCAACCATCTCTTTTGCCCGAGGTTCGATCCGTTGGGTGAACAAATACTTTAGGCTTTTGTGATCCGAATACACTTCACAACGACACGATTAGGTAATGTCGCCAAATCTTAAGTGCATGAATCAACCAATTCCAAGTCATGGGTAGGGTAGTTGAGTTCATGAGGTCTCAATTGCCTTGATGCATAGGCCACTACCTTGCCTTCCCGCATAAGGACGCAACCGAGTCCTCGACGAAACATCGCAGAAGATATCGGCTTCGATGAATATCGGAAGAACGAGCGTGGTCAAACGCTTCTTGAGTACTTGGAAGCTTTCCTCACAAGCATGGACCACAAGAACTTCTTGTCCTTTTGAGCAACTCATCGGCCAGCGATCTTGAGAAGTTCTCGATGAAACGGCGATAATATCCCGCTTTGAGAAAACTCCGCGAAAAGTAGGGTCAAGAAAGAACAATGTGATATGCATCAGATATGTATATGTCATCCGTTTTAACGGTTCTTCGTTGTTGCACAATTAATATTTTAAAACAACAGCGTTCATAAAAGCTTATTGTACTATTAACCCAAGAATAATCATATATGTTAATGAACAAAACAAAATTTATAACACAACAATTATTGCAGCTAGTTTTGCAAATGTAAGTGAAACATTTATTCAATTCAAATATCTGAAGTTGTAAACTTGCAGTGGTAGCTCATATAAGCAAATCTACAACCTTTGAAATCAAACAAAGTTCATCCATATAATCAGATTTCAATTGAGTGTTACCAACTTCATCTAGTAAGGGTGAAACGATTTGAAAGTTCTTCCATATTTCAACATCATGATTCAGATTGTCAATACTAGATGGTGCAATAAGAGATGAACACATAGACATTGGATGATCACTAAAGTTTATTTTCCTCTCATAATGAACAAGATTCAGTACACAAGAATTATTGTTCAAAACAGTAAGATTCAATTCATCTATATGATCACAAGTTATGCATATGCGATACATATGAAATTAATTATCTACACCATAATCTCCAATCAAATTAAACTTATATCCAGGGGTGTACGCACTAGACAAAGATTTCAAACATGCGATTTCAGAAACTTTCTCCATATCATGTGACAATTTCATCGGTGGCTCCAACATAATGTAACATAAATAATCAGTAGGAGAAATTCTAGTCAAAACTTCTTTATGTCTAACAAATTCCACATGATCATTATATGTGATTGACTCATTATATTAATCGCTCAAAACAGCAAGCATGGAATTCAATTAAGTTATCATATGGTATACTCAAGTCAACAGGTAAATCAACAAGTTTATCACATAGTGTACTAAAATCAATGCAATCTGAATTCTTTTCGATAAACATGTGCATATCAGAATTATTTTCCCCTAATTTTTGCTCTAAAATAGCATGAACAATGGACAATTGTAGTTCTTCACAAGCATACTCACCTTGAGTGATGATAGCACCATGATCTTTACCTTTTTGGCTCTCCTCAGATGATGTGGGTGCATCCATCTCCTCATCTTCCTTCTCAACCAATGGAGTCGATGGTTCAATCAGCTCATTCTCCTCTTCAGCATGGTTCCCAACTTCCTGCATGTTGTTTGTCACAGAAAAAGATACAAACACAGGTTTGTTATCATGTTTTCTAACATTAAGCATTCTCAATTTCTCATTAATCTGACTTTCAATCTTACAGACAAGTATAAACAAATGAGAGAGAGAGAATTATATTCTTTGCGAACAAGAAGGTTCTGAATTTCTTGATTAAATCCACTTAAGAATATATTCTCTGTAGCTTCAGCATATTCCTCTAAGACACAACGCAACAAACGATTTTTCAATTCATGATAGTATGCCCTTACAGTTCTACTACGTTGTTTTAAGTGTTGCAATTTAGCTAGCAAATAACCAACATGATATTTAGGAACAAATTCACCTCTCAAAAGTTTCTTTAATGCGTGCCAAGTTTGAGGCACTCTTCGATGTCTACGTAAATAATTCCACCAAAGTGTTGTATCCTCAACAAAAACACTAGTGGCAGCTCTAATCTTTTTCCTATCACACCATTCATAATATCCAAACTCTTTATCTAAAACAATTTTCCAGTCAACGTTGGTATCAGGATCAAATTTACCAACAAAGGATGGCAAAGTGATTATAGTTTTACTGGACGTACTATCACGATCATATACCTCCCGTGATGAAGAAGGTTGTCTCAAACGTGCATCTTCCTCGCGAACTTTCTTGCGCTCCCATTCAATGGCTCGAAGAAAGCGTGGATCTAACTCGTAATCATCCCGTGAACCTGCCACCCGTGAACCTACCATGGTTAGTAGAAAATAAAAAATAAATCACAAGTATATGCTCCTATCAACTACTAGTTTCTGGCATTTCAAGAGTTGCACTCTCACAACACCTTACCAAGTTCTTACTAGTTTTTACCAATGCAGCAAGGAAGTGATACAACCGGTGGTTGATTCGTGATACTCTCACTTGCGATTAGCCAAACGATTGCAATGAACGAAACTTGCTGAGTTAGTAGGAAGTGGGGCTCGGAAGCCTTCAATATGGTAGCAATGATCAGCAATAATTGAATCGGTTAATGCAAGCTAAAAAATTGTTCAAAGTACTTGTTAAAGTTGCTGATTCTAGCCTAGAAAGTGTTAGCTAATCAAAGCCTACTAAGAGAAGTGTATGAACGCACACACAAAGATCAATGAGACTTGATATAAGCAAAGGAAATTCTCACAACAAGTGCTAGGAGATACGCTAGCCAACTACTCTAACTATTTTGTTGGGGCACAAGATTGTTCACACGATATAGAGCACAAAACCATAATAACGTGCAATGTAAACAACACTCTAGTTGAAGTAGTAAACAAAAGCTAGTCGTGAAAAAAAAATGAAAGATCAAAGTTTTATATTGCTTATATATATATATATATATAACTTTGCAGTTGAGGCATCTAAAACAGAAGCTACTCGTTTGAAAGGTTTCGACGAGATCTACAACTTTGCAGTTGAGGCAAACCCCAAATTCCCAAGGGAAGATCGAAAGAAACGGCAAAAACCGAAACCGAAAACTTGTGACGCGAATTTGGGGCAGAAGATGACCGATTTTGGTCCCCTGGAGGGAGACTTAGGTACTAAATGGAAAGTATGTGCCTCGTCGTTATCTTTCCAATGAGCACCAGAACGTCCAAAACGGACACCGTATGCAAAAGTTATACCCGTTTTACTGAAGGTGTCTCGGAAACGGAATCGTACTCGGACTTGAAACCGACTCGATTTCAATCTTGAAACTGCTATATCTTTTGATTTCGTGGGCTAAACTTGCTGAAATATTTTGTGCAAGCTTTTGGTTATATGTAGAAGGACTCCACCAATTTTCACTGGTTTTTAGCGAAAGATTGTTTTTCTTCTTTTTTTCCTACCACGACTTTTGTTCTGTGTGGCGGCCTATTTCCCCTTCTATTATTTGCCAGCCCTAGGGTTTTCCACAAGTCGTGAATAACAAAAAAATGTTGTCTCTTTTTTGGTGCAGATTAGAGGAGTACTAATCCACAAATTTTCTGTTTTAGATGCAAAAACTAAGAACCCTAAAGAACAATTAAGCGACGCAAAGGAAAAACACGAGAAACAATCTAGACAACGACCAACTAAACAATAACTATAACTAAAGATCAGCAACTAGATATGACAATGCAACCAAAGATTCAACAAGCAAACTGAAAAGAAAAAATTGCAAAGACTCAAAGGGCTCGGTATGGATGATAGATGCGATTTTTTTCTTTTGGCAAATTTTGGACTCTAGGTATGAAAAACGAATCTACTACTAGAAAACTGAAAACTCTCACCGATGAACTGTAGCTCTGATACCACTTAATGAACCTCGGAGGTCCTGTTTTGGCCTGATCTTTCGATGAGAAGGTAAATTCGGAGAAGTCGCTCAACTCTTACGATCCTGGCTACGAACTCGCAAGGCCCGAAACCTCGCAATCGCTGAACTGCTCGACAAGTCGTTATCAACCGTGCACGAATACCCGGATGACCTGATCATGAAGATCAATTCCTGCATACACCGAAGAAGCAAGCAAGAACGAGGTAAAAAGCAATTTGAATTGCAAATAACCTGCACAAAATGAATTTGGAGGTGGGGCTAGATCCGTTGGAAAGACGACGAGATAATCTTTCCATCAAGTACTCGTGGACCTCCAACGGACTCCGTATGTGAAAGTTTTGCATGTTTGAAGTCGGTGTTGTCTCCGGAGGTCGAATTGGATTCTAAAATAGGCACAGCTCGAACTCTGGCAAATCAACCACTCTCTGTCTTTTACTCCTGAAAATAACAACACATTTATTATGCAATATCATATAGTTCATGTAATATAAAGGTATTCCTAAAAATGTGCTCACCTGATAATCTAAGTGAAGTATATGAGCTCTTGTAATTGGAACAACGAGCATATCAAATATGGTTTTATCCATAGGGGTCATGTTCTCATCATTCTTCCCCGCTATCGCCTTTTCCATCTTCTCCTCGCCGGCCGACTACTTCTCCGCCGGCTTCTTCTCGGCCTTCTCCCGACTCCTCTTTGACTCCTGTTGTCGATTCTTCGCCCGGCTCTTCTTCGTTGCCTTCCCTCGTTGTCGATGCGCTGAACCTTGATGCTGATGAATGTTCACCCTGCCATGTTTTACACTCTGAGCTCGCTAAATTGCAAAATTCTCATGAAGTTGCCTTGCACCAACTAGAAAATGGTAGGACTGAGTTAATTGAAGTTAAATCTACTCCATGTGAAAAATACTTAGTATCTAGCAAGTTGGTCGCTTCTGATAAGACCGAGTCTAGCACTTGCTCTTTCTGCTTAGAACGTGAAATGAAGTGATAGACATATTAGAAGAAGTTAGAGCTAAGTATATCAAGTTTAAGGATAAAATTAATTCTTCTCCTTGTGCTTCGTGTGAAGCCTTTACGCTTGAAGTTGCTATTCATAAGGAGAAACATGCTAGAGTCATTAAGGCTAAAACTTGTGAATCATATCTTAACCTTGGAAAAGAAAATAGTTACCTCAAATACACATTAGAAAAAATTATCTAAGGGTAAGAAACAGTTAAACATGATTCTTGACAAGTCCAAAACTCCTTATAAGAAGTAAGGGTTAGGATACAACTTCACCTAAAACAAGTCTAGATCAAATGTCATTTAAGTCTTGGAAGATGACTTAGTTGAGTTCAAAACCACTTCTGCAAAAACCATTTTGAAATCTGCAGGTTTTGCCCAACCATCTGTTGAGTCAAAAGGTACTTCTCCCAGTGGTACCAAGTACCATTGCATTTGTTGCAAAAAGAATTGACATTTACTTGAGTTCTGTTGGCGTAGGCTGAAAAATGACAAGAAAAATCTTGCTAGACTTTCATCTCATCAATCTAGAGCTTTCATGAGACATGATTATCTAGAAAAGAAGAAACCTGGACTAGGATCTGTTTCGTATATTCATCATCATCATGTTCCTAGACAAGATGCATCCCGTGTTCGTGTAACTATTGCTCATGATAAAAACTCAAGTAGAGTCAAGGCTAGCAATTATGCTTTTCATACTACTCGCAGACGTGTGTCTCAGTACTAGATTCCTAAGTCATGTTTAACTAACCCCAGTATTGAGACACATTTATTTTCTATGGCTTGATTTTAAGGATCGTCGTGGAAGAGGAAGAACAGGTGGTTCGTCGACTCCGGCTGTTCACGCCACATGATCGAGGACTCAAGATGGTTCACCTTCTTCACGCTTTCGACGGGTGATAACTTCATCACCTTTGGAGATGATACACAAGGGTGGATTGAAGGAACAAGATCAGTCAGGGTGAACGATAAGTTCATCCTGAAGGACATCACCCTTATGGACAAGCTAAGATACAACTTGCATTCTCGTCTCGCAACTTCTTGATGATGGCTATGAGACTAGGTTTAAGAAAAATACTTGACGTATGCTTGATTCAGCTGGTGAGTTTGACTTTGGAATTTCTAGAGTTGGTAGGATCTTTAGAGCTGATTTTTTTGAATCACTTGTTGGATCTTTCAAGTGTTTGATTGCATCTTCTTTTGAGTTCTGGATTTGGCACCGTCGTTTGGGGCACATTGGCTTTGATCATCTAACGCGAGTTAGCAATCTTGATCTCATGAGAGGTTTACCCAAACTCAAAACTGTCAAGCATGTTGTATGTGCGCCCTGTAGGCATGGCAAGTAAGTTGCTGCATCACACCCTTCATTGACTATGGTCATGAATGACGGACCAGGACAGTTGCTTCACATGGATACTGTTGGTTCTGCTAGTGTTCGGTCAGCCGGTGGCAAATGGTATATTCTTGTCATTGTCGATGCTTTTTCCAGATATTATTAGGTGTTCTTTCTTGCTTTGGAGGATGAAGCTTTTGGTCATTATCATGATCTTGTTCTTCGTTCGGCTTCTGAACTTCCTAGTGCCTTGAGACCGATCCGTAGTGACAATGGCACATAGTTCAACAATATCTCGTTTGCCTCCTTCTGAGCTGAGCGTGGTGCTGAGTGTCAGTTCTCTTCTCCACACGTCTTTCAACAAAATAGCGTGGTGGAAAGGAAGAACAGGGCCTTAGTCGAGATGGTTAGGACGATGCTAGATGAGTATAGCACTCTGAGGAGGTTTTTGGTCGAATCTATTAATACAGTTTGCCATATTGTCAATCGTGTTTTCTTGAGACCATCTTTGAATAAGACATCATATGAGCTTCGTTTTGGTAGAAAACCATGTGTTTCGTATTTTTCAAATTTTTGGAGTCAAGTGTTCCATTCTCAAGACAGAATTTATATATAAATTTGAGTCAAGGACTTCTGATGGTTTATTTCTAGATTATCCTGCATATTCGAGGGGTTTTCGGGTTCTCAATGTTGAGACTAACGTTATTCAGAAGACATACGATGTCACCTTTGATGAGACTAGTCCTGGAGCTAGATCAGACATTTCAGGTGATACACGGGCAACAGAGAGCATCTTTGTGGAGGAAGATGAAGATGAATCTGGTGATTGTCTCCCGCCTGCATCAGCTGCTCTCTCGGGTGATTTTGGGTTTTTCATAATCCTTTTATTTTCTTTTAGTTTCTTGTTGAGATCATGCTTGCTGTGATATGTGTGAATGCATCTAAGATTATATTAATCATCTCTTATCCATGAGCAAGTTCTAGGATCAAAGTTTGATTTTGCCCCGGTTTTTGGAGCAACCTTCACTCAAACGGAAAGAGATTGAAATTTTGGTAATGATCTTCATGATCTTTGAGTGGATTAAGTTCTTGACATACTACAGAAGGTATGTTTCAAGTCTCATGAAGTTTAAAGTTGTGGATCAGTAATTATGCCATTTTTGTATTTGGATTTCATGTCGCATCCTGCTTATCGTGTTGTTTTTATTGTTCATCCGGTAGTACCGTTCCTGTTCATCGTTACTACCTATTTTGGTTAATACCGCTATTGTTCACCGGTGCAACTGATACTGTTCACCGGTACAACCGGTACTGTTCACCAGTGCATTTTTGCATTTTTTGTTGTTGTTATGCTTTGGGGTTTTGATTTGATTTGATTTGATTTAATAAAAGACATATGCTGTGCTTGTTTGTTGATATTCATAGTTTCCATAGCTATTAGAGAGAAAAACATGTTGAATCCGATCAAGGTGAAAAATAGGCTGAGCTCCTATTCAGCCCCCTCTAGTTGCCATTTCGGTCCAACAGTTTGTAATTCAAAAATTCTACCACGTAAACCAAGAAGCCATACAAGCAAGAGATTATAGATCGTTACTACTAGACGCTCAGTGCAGCGGAAGAAGAGTTGGAGCAGCCGGATCCAACATAGAGTGCATTGATATAATGGCCGTAGTTGATCGTCCAACGTCCTCATCGCCGATCGTCTCCTCCAACAACCTGTCGCGTACTTTGCGAATTCGTCGATTGTCCCTTAGTACAACATCAACCGCAGTAGCGCCTCTACGGTATCGACACGTCCGGGAATGGAACACTGTACGCCGGTGTGCTGGCACCAACTCGCACAATAGGGCTCTTGTGAAGATGGCGGCTAGGGTTTCGGTGGAGCAACTCACGTCACGTCTTTCTCGTATATCCCAACAGCCTAATGCATCTCCTTATATTGTATCCATGATGGATCCTATCCGAACACATTTGTTCTAACCTGTTAAGTGTGTGACCCTGTAGGTTCATGTGTAATCGGTTGTGACTCGAAAATACCTTTTTGACCACGAGTCGTTAGCGGATCCTAGCAGGACATAACGATTCTCGAATACAAATAAATTATATCAGACGAACCTTAATGCGACATGTTCTATGACTAGGTCCTTATCAGTAAAGACCAGCTTGTATCTCTATACAACCAGTTCATATTTAATCAAGACTAGTTCTTAACCCCTTATGACTAGTTTACGACCACTTAGTAATTATATTCGACCAGTCTACGACCAGCTCGTATCTCCATACGAAATTAGAACTTGTGAAAGCTAAGAGTCTTGATGTTGACGAATGTTCTTCCTGCCATGCTTTACATTCTGAACTCGCTAAATTATAAACTGTTCATAATGTTGCCTTACACCAACTTGAAAATACTAGAACTGAGCTAATTGAAGTTAAATCTGCTCCTTGTGAAAAATGCTTAGAATCTAGCAATTTGGTTGTTTCTGGTAATGTTGATTCTAGCCTTTGCTCCTTCTGCATTGAGCGTGAACATGAAGTAAAAACATAGTAGAGACAGTTAGAGCTAAGTATGCTAAACTTAAGGATAGAATAGATTCCGCCTCGTGTATTTCATGTGAAACCCTTAAGCTTGAAGTTAGTTTATATATGGAGAGATATGCTAGAGCTATTAAGGGTAAAACTTATGAATCATGTCTTAATCTTGAAAAAGAAAATGCTTATCTCAGGATACCTTAGAAAAATTCTCTAAAGGTAAGAAACAGTTAAACATGATTCTTGACAAGTCTAAAACTCCTTATAAGAAACAAGGGTTATGGTACAACTGTGCCCAAGACAAGCCCAAGACAAATGGCATTCAAGTCTTGGAAAATGACTTAGTTGAATTCAAAACCCAACCTGCAAAAACTCTTTTTAAATCTGCAGAGTTTTGCCCAACCATCTGTTGAGTCAAAGGGTGCTTCTCCCAGTGGTATCAAGTACCATTACACCTATTGCAAGAAGGGTGGGCATTTGGTTGAGTTATTTTGGCGTAGGTTGAAAAATGATAAGAAAAAGTTTGCTAGAAATTCATCTCATCAACCTAGAGCCGTCATGAGACATTTGTTTCACATGCTCGTTATCATCATGTTCCTAGACAGGATGGTTCTCATGTTCGTGTGACCATTGCTCGTGATAGAGCTTCAAATAGAATGAATGATAGCACTTCTGCGTTGTATACTACTCGCAGACGTGTGTCTCAGTACTGGGTTCCCAAGTCATGTTTAACTAACCCCAGTATTGAGACACATCGTTCTTCTGTGCATTGATTTCCAGGATCACCACGAAAGGAGGAAGAACACATGGTTCGTCGACCCTAGGGTGTTCGCGCCACATGACCAGAGATTCAAGATGGTTCACCTTCTTCACGCGGGCGACAGGTGATGACTTCATCACCTTTGGAGATGATACCTTCACATTTTTATTGTTGATCCTACTAGTGTTCGGTCAGCCGGTGGTAAATGGTTTATTCTTGTCATAGTTGACGCTTTTTTGAGATATTATTGGGTGTTCTTTCTTGCTTTGAAGAATGAAGTTTTTGGTCATTTTCATGATCTTGTTCTTCGTTTGGCTTCTGAACTTCTGGTGCCTTGAGAGTGAACTATAGTGACAATGACACGGAGTTCAAGAATACCTCGTTTGCCTCCATCAGGCCGAGCGTGATGTTAAGCATCAGTTCTCTTCTCCACACGTCCCTTATTGCTACAGCTTGCCATATTGCAAATCGTGTCTTCTTTAGACCTTTTTTGGGCAAGACTCCTTATGAGCTTCGGTTTAATAGAAAACTCTATGTTTCTTGTTTTCGTGTTTTTGGAGCCAAGTGTTTCATTATGAAGACATGAAACCTAGATAAATTTGAATTAAGAACTTTTGATGGTTTATTTATGGGTTATCCTACACACTCGAGGGTTTTCGGGTCTTTAATGTTGAAACTAACATTGTCCAGGAGACATGCAATATCACTTTTGATGAGACTAGCCTTGGAGCTAGATCCGATGTTTCGTGTGATTCATAGGTGACAGAGACCATCTTTGTAGAGGAGGATGATGCTAAAGTCGATGATGCTTTTCAACTTGCTGCTGACGTTCCTGTTCCGGTTCAAGAACCTGCTTCGACTACTTCACCTTCAGTTGAGGCTCCTGCTGCATCTTCAGCATCAGCAATACCTGCGGAGGTCGAAGAGATGCTGTCTCCCCCAAGCGCTCCACTTCACGTTCAGAGGCGTCATCCCCCAGATCAGATGATCGGTCAGCTTCATAAGCGAGTTACTCGCTCTAGATATCATGATCCGAGTCTCTACTCCCATTCTGCTTTTGTTGCCTCTTTTGAACCCCGCGATATATCACATGCATTGTCTGATTCGAGCTGGGTTAATGCCATGCATAAGGGGTTAGAGAATTTTGAGAGGAACAAGGTCTGGAACCTAGTAGAACCTCCTAGTAGTCATAATGTGATATGAACCCGTTGGGTGTTAAAAAATAAACAAAGTGAGGATGGTTCTATGGTTAGAAACAAGGCAAGATTGGTAGCTCTGGGTTTTAGCCAAGTTGAGGAGTTAGACTTTGATGAAACATTTACTCCAGTTGCTAGATTAGAAGCCATTCACATTCAGGTTGCATTTGCTGCATCTAAGAGTTTTATGCTACATCAGATGGATGCCAAGAGTGCATTTCTGAATGGTTACATAGAGGAGGAAGCGTATGTTAGGCAACCCCTGGGCTTTGAGAATCCCAAGTACCCACATCATGTTTTCAAGCTATCCAAAGCCTTGTATGGTTTTAAGCAAGCCCCCAGAGCCTGGTATGATAGTCTTAAGACCTTCTTGCTTAAGAATAATTTTGAGATGGGTAAGGTGGATATGACTCTTTTCATACTTAGGCATGGCAATGACTTCCTGCTTGTTCAGATTTATGTAGATGATATTTTCTTTGGTGGTTCTTCTCATGCTCTTGTTTCCAGTTTTTGTGAGAACATGTCCAGGGAATTTTAGACGAGTATGATGGGAGGGCTCAACTACTTTTTGGGGCTTCAAATCAAACAATGCAAGGAAGGGATCTTCATCCATCAGACAAAATACACTAAGGACCCACTCAAGCGTTTCGAGATGGGTGACTGTAAGCCGATCGCCACTCCCATGGCGACTTCGACTGCTTTGGATCCAGATGAGGAAGGAGAAACTGTGGATCAACGCGAGTACCGCAGCATGATCGGCTCCCTTCTATACCTGACGACCTCAAGACCGGACATCCACTTCACGGTCTGCCTCTGCGCGAGGTTTTAGGCACCTCCGAGGACTGCACATCGCCAAGCCGTCAAACGCATCTTCAGGTACCTTCACTCTTGGTCACTTCCTAGGCACTTCTCTTGTCTCTTGGTATTATAGGAAGAGTATCTCAGACACTTGTTACTTCCTAGGTACTTCTCTTGTCTCTTGGTCTTTTAAGAATTAGTCTTCTGTTGCACAATCCACTACAAAAGCTGAGTATGTAGCTGCTGCTAGTTGCTGTAGTCAGATTTTGTGCATGGTGTCCACTCTTAAGGACTATGGGTTATCTTTTGCTAGTGTTCCTCTTCTCTGTGATAACACTTCTGCCATTAATATTGCAAAAAACCATGTGTAATATTCTAGGATCAAGCACATAGACACTCGCTATCACTTCCTTAGAGACAATGTTGAGAAGGGTGATATTGTGCTATATTTTGTGGAGTACAAGGCTCAGTTAGCTGAGATCCTCACCAAGCCTTTAGACCCAACTTGGTTTGCCACCTTGAGGAGTGAGTTAGGGTTAATTTATCCCTATGGGTTGGTTTGAGGGGGAGTTGGTTCTTTTCTGAGCTTACCTTGTTCATCTGATCTTTCTTTGTTCTTTTCAAAACTTGTTGATCTTTTCGATCTTTTTAGGCTTTTAGGTTTTTCTTACATCTCATTGTATTATACTACATTCACATGAAAATCACAAAAAGATGTATTATAATATAAGATTTACTATTTGTCTTTTAAAACTGATGAAGCTTTGCTTATTACACTCTTGAGCTTTAGTATTTTAATTTTTGCTCAATATCATGTCTAGCTCTTTGACTTGCTCGAATTATCATGCTTTCGCATGTGTACCTAAGTCTTTGCTAAATGAGCTAGAACTTTAAGACAACTTGAACTAATAATTACAATTAATGGATTTTTTAGTTAAGTTGCACAATTAGTGATCCTCTTGTGACATTGGCCCTGTCAAAATTGCTTTGTTAGCTCTTGAATCTAGGATTGAACATCTCTTGAGCTTCTTGTTCCTTTGTGAATCTAAAACTGCTCTTATGCAAAATGAAAAATTAAATTTCAAAATATGTGCGAAACTATTCTCACGAGACTGCTTGTCAAAGATATAAACTTGGAGATAGTTTGATGATCCAGACGATCTCATGGGGACTGCTTGTCAAAATTGACATGAACCTCAAGATTTGTCGCCCTAGCTGAAGCTTAGGAAGAGTTGGTGGATGGCTCCTGGTCCAGGATCTACTTCACAATGATAAGCCATTAATTGCCTTGGTTGAAGCTTAGAAATAGTTTGTGGATGGCTCATAGTCCATGATCTTCTTCACTGAGATAGACTTTTTATCGACATCAATATTCATTGCAAATGAAAAACTATTGTAAAAAATGGGTGACTGAAATTCCTTGAGCAAAATGATTCAATTTCGGACTGTTTGTCTCTAGAATGGTTATTGTTAGCTTCTTGATCTCTCATTGACATTTTGACATGGGCATTATCACTTTAGGATCTCTATTCATGAACTTGCTATTTTTTAAGCTTTGCTTAATTTGTTACAAATCATCGCTTTTACTTTGAGCCTTCTAGCCTAGCTTTGATATATATGTCTTAACATGAGCTTGCTAGTGCTTTCAGGATTTGATATGTATTGTGTAATTATAAATATGCTAGCTTGTTCTTTTGGGTAATCTTCAAAGTTGCTTGTACCAAAGTATGCAAAAAAATTAAAAAATAAAGCCACTCCATTGCATTTCATTCATGCTCTTTCTTATGCTTCTTCCTTATTTCTGTATTTATTATCTCTGGATGAGAGGAAGACGTGATTCCTTGATGACTCCGTTGTCAAAGGGGGAGAAGAAGTAGCAAAAATGTTAAAAGGGGGAGCTATTTGGAGAAAATAGAGAAAATAAACTTTTCTGAAAAAATAATGTTCAAAGTGAGGGGGAGCTTGTAATTTGCATTCTTATGATATTATTGCCATTTCGAACTTGAATTGTAATTTTGAACCTCACAATAATCAAATGTCAATTTGAACTAAGTTGTGTCTTTGTGCGAAAACATCTAGTATTTTCATTCTCAAACATTAAACTTATATTTTGGGAAATTGCCAATATGTTCATCAAGGGGAGATTGTGGATATCATGGGGATATGCTCATGATCTTAGGATAATGTTACAATTGGCAATGATGTTGAAGGTTTGTCAAATCACACGTTTCGACAAGTTTTCTTTTTGCATTTTTGTTGTTGTTATGCTTTGGGGTTTTGATTTGATTTGATTTGATTTAATAAAAGACATATGTGTGCTTGTTTGTTGATATTCATAGTTTCCATAGCTATTAGAGAGAAAAACATGTTGAATCCGATCAAGGTGAAAAATAGGTCGAGCTCTATTCACCTCTAGTTGCCATTTCGTCCAACGTTTGTAATTCAAAAATTCTACCACGTAAACCAAGAAGCCATACAAGCAAGAGATTATAGATCGTTACTACTAGACGCCAAGGTAGGAAGAAGAGTTGGAGCACGGATCCAACATAGAGTGCATTGATATAATGGGTAGTTGATCGTCCAACGTCCTCCGATCGTCTCCTCCAACAACCTGTCGCGTACTTTGCGAATTCGTCGATTGTCCCTTAGTACAACATCAACCGCAGTAGCGCCTCTACGGTATCGACACGTCCGGGAATGGAACATCAGACGCGGTGCTGGCACCAACTCGCACAAGAGGGCTCTTGTGAAGATGGCGGCTAGGGTTTCGGTGAGCAACTCACGCCACGCCTCTTTCGTATATCCCAACGACTAATGCATCTCCTTATATTGTATCCATGATGGATCCTATCCAACACATTTGTTCTAACTCATAATGTGTGACCTAGAGGTTCATGTGTAATCGGTTGTGACTCGAAAATACCTTTTTGACCACGAGTCGTTAGCGGATCCTAGCAGGACATAACGATTCTCGAATACAAATAAATTATATCGATTTAACCTTAATGCGACATGTTCTATGACTAGGTCCTTATCGGTAAAGACCGACTTGTATCTCTATACAACCGTTCATATTTAATCAAGACTAGTTCTTAACCCCTTATGACTAGTTTACGACCACTTAGTAATTATATTCGACCGCCATTTACCATGTATTCCATAATGAAATTAGAACTTGTGAAAGCTAAGAGTCTTGATGTTGACGAATGTTCTTCCTGCCATGCTTTACATTCTCAACTCGCTAAATTATAAACTGGTCATAATGTTGCCTTACACCAACTTGAAAATGCTAGAACCGAGCTAATTGAAGTTAAATCTTCCTTGTGAAAAATGCTTAGAATCTAGCAATTTGGTTGTTTCGTAATGTTGATTCTAGCCTTTGCTCCTTCGCATTGAGCGTGAACATGAAGTAAAAAACATAGTAGAGACAAGTAGAGCTAAGTATGCTAAACTTAAGGATAGAATAGATTCCTCTGTATTTCATGTGAAACCCTTAAGCTTTAAGTTAGTTTATATAAGGAGAGATATGCTAGAGCTATTAAGAGTAAAACTTATGAATCATGTCTTAATCTTGAAAAAGAAAATGCTTATCTCGGGATACCTTAGAAAATTTCTAAAGGTAAGAAAGCATTAAACATGATTCTTGACAAGTCTAAAACTCCTTATAAGAAACAAGGGTTAGTACAACTGTCCAAGACAAGCCCAAGACAAATGGCATTCAAGTCTTGGAAAATGACTTAGTTGAATTCAAACCCAACCGCAAAACTCTTTTTAAATCTGCAGGTTTTGCCCAACCATCTGTTGAGTCAAAGGTGCTTCTCCATGGTATCAAGTACCATTACACCTATTGCAAGAAGGTGGGCATTTGGTTGAGTTATTTTGGCGAGGTTGAAAAATGATAAGAAAAGTTTGCTAGAAATTCATCTCATCAACCTAGAGCCGCATGAGACATTTGTTTCACATGCTCGTTATCATCATGTTCCTGAGGATGGTTCTCATGTTCGGTGACCATTGCTCGTGATAGAGCTTCAAATAGAATGAATGATAGCACTTCTGCTTGTATACTACTCAGACGTGTTCAAGATCGGGTTCCCAAGTCATGTTTAACTAACCCCGATTGAGACACATCGCTCTTGCATTGATTTCGTGATCACCACGAAAGGAGGAAGAACACATGGTTTCGACCCTAGGGTGTTCGCGCCACATGACCAGAGATTCAAGATGGTTCACCTTCTTCACGCGGGCGACAGGTGATGACTTCATCACCTTTGGAGATGATACCTTCACATTTTTATTGTTGATCCTACTAGTGTTCGGTCAGCCGGTGGTAAATGGTTTATTCTTGTCATAGTTGACGCTTTTTTGAGATATTATTGGGTGTTCTTTCTTGCTTTGAAGAATGAAGTTTTTGGTCATTTTCATGATCTTGTTCTTCGTTTGGCTTCTGAACTTCTGGTGCCTTGAGAGTGAACTATAGTGACAATGACACGGAGTTCAAGAATACCTCGTTTGCCTCCTTCTGTGCTGAGCGTGATGTTAAGCATCAGTTCTCTTCTCCACACGTCCCTTATTGCTACAGCTTGCCATATTGCAAATCGTGTCTTCTTTAGACCTTTTTTGGGCAAGACTCCTTATGAGCTTTGCTTAATAGAAAACTCTATGTTTCTTGTTTTCGTGTTTTTGGAGCCAAGTGTTTCATTATGAAGACATGAAACCTAGATAAATTTGAATTAAGAACTTTTGATGGTTTATTTATGGGTTATCCTACACACTCGAGGGTTTTCGGGTCTTTAATGTTGAAACTAACATTGTCCAGGAGACATGCAATATCACTTTTGATGAGACTAGCCTTGGAGCTAGATCCGATGTTTCGTGTGATTCATAGGTGACAGAGACCATCTTTGTAGAGGAGGATGATGCTAAAGTCGATGATGCTTTTCAACTTGCTGCTGACGTTCCTGTTCCGGTTCAAGAACCCGCTCGACTACTTCACCTTCGCTGAGGCTCTCCGATCTTCAAAGATCGGCAATACCTGCGGAGGTCGAAGAGATGCTGTCTCCCCCAAGCGCTCCACTTCACGTTCAGAGGCGTCATCCCCCAGATCAGATGATCGGTCAGCTTCATAAGCGAGTTACTCGCTCTAGATATCATGATCCGAGTCTCTACTCCCATTCTGCTTTTGTTGCCTCTTTTGAACCCCGCGATATATCACATGCATTGTCTGATTCGAGCTGGGTTAATGCCATGCATAAGGGGTTAGAGAATTTTGAGAGGAACAAGGTCTGGAACCTAGTAGAACCTCCTAGTAGTCATAATGTGATATGAACCGTGGGTGTTAAAAATAAACAAAGTGAGGATGGTTCTATGGTTAGAAACAAGGCAAGATTGGTAGCTCTGGGTTTTAGCCAAGTTGAGGAGTTAGACTTTGATGAAACATTTACTCCAGTTGCTAGATTAGAAGCCATTCACATTCAGGTTGCATTTGCTGCATCTAAGAGTTTTATGCTACATCAGATGGATGCCAAGAGTGCATTTCTGAATGGTTACATAGAGGAGGAAGCGTATGTTAGGCAACCCCGGGCTTTGAGAATCCCAAGTACCCACATCATGTTTTCAAGCTATCCAAAGCCTTGTATGGTTTTAAGCAAGCCCCGAGCTCGGTATGATAGTCTTAAGACCTTCTTGCTTAAGAATAATTTTGAGATGGGTAAGGTGGATATGACTCTTTTCATACTTAGGCATGGCAATGACTTCCCGCTTGTTCGATTTATGTAGATGATATTTTCTTGGTGGTTCTTCTCATGCTCTTGTTTCCAGCTTTTGTGAGAACATGTCCAGGAATTTTAGACGAGTATGATGGGAGGGCTCAACTACTTTTTGGGGCTTCAAATCAAACAATGCAAGGAAGGGATCTTCATCCATCGACAAAATACACTAAGGACCCACTCAAGCGCTTTGAGATGGGTGATCAGAAGCATCGCCACTCCCATGGCGATTTCGATCGCTGGATCCGTATGAGGAAGGAGAAATCGTGGATCAACGCGAGTACGCAGCATGATCGGCTCCCTTCTATACCGACGACCTCAAGACCGACATCCACTTCACGGTCGCTCCCTGAGGTTTTAGGCACCTCGAGGATCGCACATCGCCAAGCCTCAAACGCATCTTCGTGTACCTTCACTCTTGGTCACTTCCTAGGCACTTCTCTTGTCTCTTGGTATTATAGGAAGAGTATCTCTACACTTGTTACTTCCTAGGTACTTCTCTTGTCTCTTGGTCTTTAAGAATTAGTCTTCATTGCACAATCCACTACAAAAGTCGAGTATGTAGTCGCGCTAGTTGTCGAGTCGATTTTGTGCATGGTGTCCACTCTAAGGACTATGGGTTATCTTTTGCTAGTGTTCCTCTTCTCGTGATAACACTTCGCCATTAATATTGCAAAAACCATGTGTAATATTCTAGGATCAAGCACATAGACACTCGCTATCACTTCCTTAGAGACAATGTTGAGAAGGGTGATATTGTGCTATATTTTGTGAGTACAAGGCTCGTTAGTTTGAGATTCACCAAGCCTTTAGACCCAACTTGGTTTGCCACCTTGAGGAGTGAGTTAGGGTTAATTTATCCCTATGGGTTGGTTTGAGGGGAGTTGGTTCTTTTAGCTTACCTTGTTCCACACGTCCCTTAACAAAATGGCGTGGTGGAAAGAAAGAACATGACCTTAGTCGAGATGGCTAGGACGATGCTAGATGAGTATAGCACACCAAGTAGGTTTTAGGCCGATGCTATTGCTACAGCTTACCATATTGCAAATCGTGTCTTCTTTAGACCTTCTTTGGGCAAGACTCCTTATGAGCTTGAAAGGCACTATTGACGTCCATCTGGTAAAGCTTGAAACCCTTAAAAGCTGCAAAGGCAAGCAAGATTCTAATAGCTTCAAGTCTGGCTACAGGGGCAAAAGTCTCCTCAAAATCGAGACCTTCAACCTGGGAGAAGCCCTGAGCTACCAGTCTAGCCTTGTTTTGAGTGACTACCCCATCTTCACTTTGCTTGTTCTTGAACACCCAGTTGGTCCCAATGATATTGTGACCTCGAGGGGGCACAACAAGCGACTAGACCTTGTTTCTTTCAAAGTTTACCAATTCCTCATGCATGGCATTAATCCATTACTCATCAGAGAGAGCATGACAAACGTCTTTGGGCTCAAATGAGGCAACAAAGGCAGAATGGAGACAGAAAAGAGACATGCCAGATTTTGAACGAGTGACTTGCTCAGAAAGATCTCAAATGATTTGCTCTGAAGTATGGTCCTTTTGAATGTGTCTAGGAGGTCCAGGATGAGATGAAGAAGTGGCCTCTATCTCATGAGCAGATGAGATAGGAACAGAGCCACTAGCTTCAGAAGAAGAAGAAGGCAAAGGCTGATCTTCTTGAGGTGCGGTGGAAGAAGGCACCTCAAGAGGAGGAGAAAGAACTGGATCGGGTAGACAACTCTCATCTCCGCCTCCTCAACATCCACAAAGATGGACTCGACCGCTCTAGAGAACTCGAGATATCGTGCCTAGTCCCTGGATGGCCTCATCAAGGTCACCTCACGTTTCTACCATTTTGCTAGACTCCAGCCTCGCACTCTATAGCACGAGAAGAAGTCGAGTAACCTAGAAAGATCCCATCACAAGATCGTGACTCAAACTTATCTAGGTTTCCAGACTTCATAATAAAACACTTGCAACCAAACACACAAAATGAGACACGGCTTTGCCCATATCTCAACTCATAAGAAGTGCGATGCAAGAGTGCCCTAAGAAAACTCGCTTGAAACATGGCATGTCAAGGCGATAGCCTCAACCTAAAACTTCCTAGGTGTAGAATATTCATTTAGCATCGTCCTGGCCATCTCGATCAAGGTACGATTCTTCCTCTCCACAACACCATTTTGCTGAGGGACGTGCGGAGAAGAGAACTGGTGCTCTACACTGCCTCACCACGTAAACTCTCAAAGTAGGAATTCTTGAACTCGTGCCATTATCATTGCGAATTGCTCGTAATGCACCGGAGCTCAACAGAAGCTTACTAAAAAGACCACGAAAATATGTAAACGTCTCATCCTTTGAGGCTAACAAAAACACCCAAGAGTACCTCGAGAAGTCATCGACCACAACAAGAACATACCACTTCCCTCCTCGCGATCCGCACTCGAGCCGGGCCAATCTATCCATGTGGAGCAATGTCCGTGCATCGGCATTGTCATGTGGATCGGAGAATGAGAAGCAAGAACCATCTTGCCGTGCAGATGGAGCGCAAACAAGATCCTTGACCATCTTGAGTTTCGCAAACCACGAATGAGATCGTGCGCTAACTTCGGGTCAAATGATCAAATCCTATATGACCAAGTCTCCTATGCCGTAAGTCAAATCACGGATTCGTACAATTAAACACCGAGAGGATCACGTAAGACTCGAAAAATCAAGACAAAAGATCCTCCCATAACGAAATCCAAACCGGACTACCGAAGAATAAAAATTTTGCAATTATTTTCTTAAAACTCACCTCGAAATCGCATTGGTGCGAGAAACCGAAGCGATTATACGCAGCTTACTCACTAAGGCAACATCTTTCGAATAAATGAATCATTAATGCGCATAGCACTTTAGCGATGACACGCCCAAACGAAGCATCTCGAAGGTGATCGCTCATCACCGTGCACGGGGGAAGAAAACCGCGGAATCTCCGGTCATATGGAGAGAACAACCAGAGACTACAAGCCAAACCTTTCCTTCCTCGCTCGCAAACCCGAGTCAAACGAGTAAAGTCTCAGATCTGGGTGAATCAAAAGTGATTTTGGCACCCAATACTGAGTAACACGTCGAACAGATGAAGTAGTCAAGCAAGATTGACCTCTATCTACCCTACGCCTCTGTCACTCAACGAGCCGTAAGGTCGATGCGACCTTAGCTGGTCTTGATCCAACGCTATGGAAGAGCGAGTGAACATCGGCAATATGCTGATCTCGCCGAGGGCAGCCATCTCGAAAGGGAAAACGAGATCTACCCTCAAAACGATGGAAGTCACGACCAAAGGGAGCATGAGGACGAAAACCAGAAAGCTCGGAAAAACTAAGTCCTCGTTGCTGCCCAAAACCATCAGCTGGAGCAAACCTAGACCTCGTGTTGGTCATAGGTGCACTCAAGGTCTGGGGCTGACCCTGAATGCGCCTAAGAGACTCAACACGGTATCTACGCGCGATCTTGGCGCGCCTGAAGCAATGATCAAACAAGTGTCCATCCTTCCGACAGAAGGTGCAATAATACTTCGCCTTCTGAGAGGTCGAGGGTGCAAGTGGAATCACCTTGCTGTCAGAGATCCCTTGAACAAAACCCGCCAATTTAAAATTGACTTTCTCGGTCCTGGGCTTAGTCTTGATCACACCTGGTGCTATGGTTCTGAGCACGACAGGTGGATGCTTTCTCATGTCCTCATGGAAATAATATCCTAGATCCTGATTAAATCTGCAAATCTTAGATTAGTCTAGAATGAGGTTGAGCTTCTTCTTGCCTCCTACAAACCTCTCGAGAGTGTTCATAAGATACTGACACTCCCGAAAGAGAGAGCTGCAAGAAGAGCAGGGGGAAGAAGGAACAGCAGAAGATAAGGGAGCAGAAGAAGAACCAACAACAGAGGAAAGATTGGCTTGTGCATGCACAACCGACTCTGAGGAAACAGTCCTACTACTAGCCAGTTGGTTTACGTCGCTAGGCGTCTCTACCAAACCCTTATGCTTCTTCCCAGCACACACATTACAAGCAGATGGTTGCTTCTCTAGAAGGTCCTTAGTTAGCTTCACATATTTTTCATTTAATGTAATCAATTCATATTTTAGTTTTTCACAATTATTGCATGGTGAGCTAACAGGGTCCTTAGAAGCATACTAAGCCATTTTCTTATTGTGGTCAATCAATTCTTGAAACTGTTTTGAGACAGATTCAAGTTCAGCAGTTAACTTAGGACAGTTCATACAAGAAACAATTGGCTCAAGTAACGAAGCTTGTAAATCAGCAATTTTATGATCTGCTCGCTTTAGGTTCATCTTCAGATTATTACAGCTTTCACATATCTCGGGCAGATCAAGCAACATGGTATAAAGACCTTTAAAAGCATTGTCCTTATCCTCACATGAGGTGCAAGAAGTAGTCTCTACAATAGTCAATAAAATAGGTGCTACCCTACTCATTTCTAGTTTAGCAAGCAGACTAGCATTCTCCACCTTAAGTTTATCAAGCTCAGAAGTCAGACTATCATGCGAGGTCCTTAATTTCTCCATATCACCAATCAAGACACAGCATGTATCACAATCATCACGGGAGGGAGCAGATCTTAGTGAAGTAAGCTCCCGTGATAGTCTATCTACTTCCTTCTCAAGATCAACAACTCTAGCTCTAGATCTAGCATAAAACTTTCCAAGCTTAAGAAATGCATCATTGAGTGGTCGTAGGAGGACCTACCTCACCTGAGTCGCAGAAAGCTCATTGTCACGACGCGGTTCCGTGGCCATGAAGCACATGCCGATGAAGTCGCCACCGCCCTTGGGATCTTGATCATCCTTGCCCTCGCCGCCGCTCCATCCCTCCACATCGCGAGTTGATGTCGCCAAAGGCGTGAGGACGCGATGGAAGAGCTTCTGGCCTTCCCAAAGTTGCGGAACTTCTTCTTGCCTTGAGCAGTCTGAGGGCTTCGTGTTGCGGTTCTTGTCGATGTAGTCGTCTTGCCCGAACCGTAGTCACCTTTGCCCTTCCCGGCCTTAGGCGCTTGCTCTGATGTGGTTGGGGCCACCACACTCAAGCAAATCACGGGTCCTCCTCTTTTTCGATCCCTCCTTCTCTTGTAAGCATGGGAAAACTTCCTAGCTATGAGGGCTAATTGCTCATCCGCAAGTCGCTCTAACGATCACCGCTATGTCACGAGAGCACAGGAGAAACCGCAGCGACTCGGGCCGATGATCCGAGTGGGATCGGTGACTAAAGCCATTGACTGCGACTTCGACCTACGAGAGACTATGTCAATCTCATGAGTCTTGAGGCGAGAGTACAACGTGTCAAGAGTCAGGGTCGAGAGGTCGGTGGTGTCCTTGATGGTAGTCACCTTCATCTCCCAAACACGCAAATCAAGCGCCAGAGCATCCGACGAGCATTGTCCGAGTCGGGTATGTGAGACCGACCGCCTGGAGGTTGCTCAAGATCTTATGAAAACGCCGCAGCACTCATCGAGGATTCACCATGAGCATTTCAAACTTGTTGTAATCTCGCTGAATTGGTCTTGTCGAATCGCTTGATCCGGGTGGTGCCTCATGGTATGCATCGAAGGTCACCGATGTCGAAAGCCGACGCCGATAGAGATGCGATCAAACTCGCCGCTCAACCCCGGATTATAATGTTCCTTGCCTTTGCATTGGCCTCAACATCGGGCATGTTCCCCACATTGATGTTTTCATCGAGAGGAACAACGAATCTGACCTTCACCTTCCGCCAGATGGCATACCCCTGAGCCTGGATGTATGTTTCCATTCGGCTCTTCCAGAAGGGGTAATCCAAGCCATCAAAGACGGGAGGCTTGGTGGAATACTTATCCGTTGCCATGGCTCACAGACCGGTTAAAGATCTATCGAGAAGAGCTAACCGGCTCTGATACCAATTGAAGGACCGAAATGGCAACAGAGGGGGGGTGAATGGCACCTTCAAAAATTAATATCCTCTCCTCTCAAGTGTCCACACAGCAACCCAATACACTCAGATAATCAAAAGACGAGAAGTGAATCAAATCCAAGAAGTTAAACAAAGTCTGGATGGTTCTGTCGGAAATCGGAAGTTCCGATTATCCCTGCGGTAGTTCCGCACTGCGGTAGTTCCGGTTCTCTAGGCGGAAGTTCTCAAATTTCTGGGCTGCTCTGTCGGCAATCGGAAGTTCCGGTTCTCCAGTGCGGAAGTTCCGCACGCGGAAGTTCCGACGTGAAAACTGCGGAAGTTCCGATTGCTATAGACTGAAGAACAACACGTACTGGAATTTGCCAAAAATATGAAATACTCGCGATTTGTTGCTCTTCTCGGGTCAATTTTCACAGGACATCATCCTAAACATTATATTGACCTCATTGAGAAGAAATTTCAGACAAAAATCCACTAATCAAAGGAAAATCGGATTTCTTGAGAAAACTTGGCAGGAGAGACCAAAAACCGAAATTCACAAGATTCTTAGATTCTTGGCTTATGAAACTTTGAGGATATGTTAGCAATAGCCATAGGACTCTAGATATCAAGTTTCATTCCATCTCACAAAAAGGAACCAAGAATTTCATAAAAAACCTAGAAAAGAGAAGTGACGAACAGAGGCATACACAAAGAAACAAACTTTAGATATTTCATTTCTTGAAACCAAGGATTACAGAGGCACACACAGAGAAATGATTACAAGAGACTCAATCCATCCTCTCCCTCTCCAACTCAAGAACACGCAAGAACAAAGGAGCTCTAGAAGAGAGGAACAGAGAGAAGCCACTCAGAAGACATCTCTGCTCTCTCCCAACAACTAAAGCCACAAAGCAAAACAACCTCCCAAAGGCTCTTTTGACTAGCTAACCCTAATCCTCTCTCTAGTGGCATGCCAACTAAGGAGACATCCCCTCCTTATATAGGCACCAGCTAACGGGTCGCAAACCCATTACGCGCATAAAATCGAACGAGCCCGCTCCCGCTTGGCAAGATTGCAAAATTACCATTTCGCCTCTGCACCTTCCGAAGCTCCCGCATTCCTTGTTGTCCACGACTCGCAACCACCTCGAAGTTCACGCGCCTTCGACACACCTAGACCGCTCGACTCAACGCCACTCGCCTAGTCCGGTCTCCACGTGTCTCGCCACGACCACGCCGACGCCCCGCACCCAACATAGACAAGAAACACATCACATAGCATTGTTCGAGATAATGGAATTAACATTTGTACTTGTCTCAAACTCATACACAAACCACACAACTCAAAACCAAAAATTATGCACTCACGCTCAATCACGACAATCGAAGTTCCGCTTCCTGTGCAATTCCGATAACTGATCTCAGATTCCGTGGCGGAAGTTCCGATGAACAGACTTCCGCATTCCTGTGCGAAGTTCGCGACAAGAGAATCAAAACAAGAAGAAGACAACTAGCAGTGAATCAAATCACAAACTTTTCAACAAAAGTGTCAAATACTCATCACTCGTATGGGGACACCTCTCACATGGTCTCTCAGGATATGACTCTTTTCATACTTAGGCATGGCAATGACTTCCTGCTTGTTCAGATTTATGTAGATGATATTTTCTTTGGTGGTTCTTCTTATGCTCTTGTTTCCAGTTTTTCTGAGAACATGTCCAGAGAATTTGAGATGAGTATGATGGGAGACCTCAACTACTTTTTGGGGCTTCAAATCAAACAATGCAAGGAAGGGATCTTCATCCATCAAACAAAGTACACTAAGGACTCACCTGCCGCTTCGAGATGGGTGACTATAGTCGATCGCCACTCCCATGGCGACTTCGATTGCTTGGATCCGATGAGGAAGGAGAAGTTCAATTTGATTTGTCTCTAGAATGGTTATTGTTAGCTTCTTGATCTCTCATTGACATTTTGACATGGGCATTATCACTTTAGGATCTCTATTCATGAACTTGCTATTTTTAAGCTGCTTAATTTGTTACAAATCATCGCTTTTACTTTGAGCCTTCTAGCCTAGCTTTGATATATATGTCTTAACATGAGCTTGCTAGTGCTTTCAGGATTTGATATGTATTGTGTAATTATAAATATGCTAGCTTGTTCTTTTGGGTAATCTTCAAAGTTGCTTGTACCAAAGTATGCAAAAAAATTAAAAAATAAAGCCACTCCATTGCATTTCATTCATGCTCTTTCTTATGCTTCTTCCTTATTTCTGTATTTATTATCTCTGGATGAGAGGAAGACGTGATTCCTTGATGACTCCGTTGTCAAAGGGGGAGAAGAAGTAGCAAAAATGTTAAAAGGGGGAGCTATTTGGAGAAAATAGAGAAAATAAACTTTTCTGAAAAAATAATGTTCAAAGTGAGGGGGAGCTTGTAATTTGCATTCTTATGATATTATTGCCATTTCTGAACTTGAATTGTAATTCTTGGAACCTCACAATAATCAAATGTCAATTTGAACCAAGTTGTGTCTTTGTGCGAAAACATCTAGTATTTTCATTCTCAAACATTAAACTTATATTTTTGGGAAATTGCCAATATGTTCATCAAGGGGGAGATTGTGGATATCATGGGGATATGCTCATGATCTTAGGATAATGTTACAATTGGCAATGATGTTGAAGGTTTGTCAAATCACACGCTTTGACAAGTTTTGTCCATTTGGCCAGTCTCTGGCGATCAGAGGCGTCCGATCGGGAGTCAGGCCGTCGCGATCCCATACCATAAGCGTGTCGGCCAGATATGATTGTTGAGTTTGGCGCTGGGCAAAAAATAGAGTGTGTATGCAAGAGAGGGGATTCTCCTACATTTGGTCTTATAAATTTTGGAGGTTCCAGTCAAAAGATCTATTAGTTTGAAATTTCGAGAGACATTTTGGATTTCAAGGGTCGAAAATTGGCTAAGTCCTTCTGGAGTAGGACGCCATGGGCTGATCGACCGACGCAGAGGCGTCGAGCCGCCCATGTGTAGCCTGACCTTTTCACTTATTCGTCGCCATTTTGGCGGCAATGTTTGTTGATTAAGTCAAGTTCATGAGTTTCAGTGCTTATATATTCCATGATGCATGTTTTGACTAACGTGGATCAAGTTGCGAAGAGAGTGGAGAGGTTAGGATTCTTGAGAGGAGATTGATTGTGTGTTCATGTATTGAGTTTTGTCCTCCTTGATGGAGTGGCTGTAAACCAGCAACAATCACAAATCAATCTATGCAAGTTCTCTCGAGATGCGTCTCTTTTCGTTCTTACTCTCTATTTTATGATTTTAGGGCTTTCTTTGATTTTCAAGTTTTCTTTTGGTTTCTGCCCCTAATCTTGCTTGCTGTGACATGTGGGAACTCATCTAGGATCATCATGATCATCTCTAACCCATGAGCAAGTTTTTGTATCTAGTTTTTATTTTGACTCGGTTTTGAACCATTCTTCACTCAAACGGAAAACTGTCGAAACTGTAATACTCCGATTTATTATAAGAAAGAAAGCCCTCAAAAGAGAAATTAGGCATCAGCAAAAGGGGGTTTCTGAAGTTTTTCGATAACCTGGGCCTCGGGCCTTGGCCTAGGAGGCCCATGAGGGGCCGGTCACGTATAAAAGGAGGGAAACCCTATATGCATCAGTAGCTAGCATTGCGCCATCAGGACCCCCTCCTTGTTGCTCTACCAAGATGAGGAGAAGAGGAGAAAGGAAGGAGAGGAAGGAAGAAGAAGAAAGGAAGAGGAAGAAAGGGAGAAGGAAGAACGGGGAGGAAGGAAGAGGAGAGGAAGGGCGCGTTCATGTAGCGATACTTCGATCTTCAGTGGTTCGTCAAGGGTAAACTCGATCCCCGATCGCTCGGTAGATTAATCGATTCGTTTTGATGCTGTCAGTAGTAGATCGGTTTGGTACAGCGACGTTGGTCGTCGGTTTTGGGTAGGTTATGTGTGTTTTCTAGTCTGGCTATCTCTTATAAAGTTGTAGTGCTCGTCCTTAAATTTCTATAGGCGCAAAGAGCACTCCATTTGGAGTTACAGTTTAGGAGTTATGATGGTTTCTTTGCATGCTTAGAAGAAGTCGACGAGGATTAGCATACTTTGTGTGGATAATATGATTTAGTTATATGCGAATCGAAAGTTCACCTAACATGAAAGTTGTAGGCAATCCTTTGAGCTTTCCGAATGGTAGAGAACTTGGTTTTTGGATCACCAATCAAAAGATAACGAATTTTCTTCTCACATGTATTTACATTGATTGAAGGAACATAAATTCACTTGATTATTAGATTTATTAGAAGGTCGAATCAAAGGACCTTGACAACTAGGTTATCGTAGATGGTTTTGTCTTATTTCAGAGATCCAAAATCACCCTGTCTCCGAGTTTCGTAGTAAAAGCGTGATTTATTTTGTACTTGTTGTCTAGATTGTAGTCCTCTTAGATTATTGGTTTATGTGAGTAGATCGAATTTTGTGATCATTGTGTTAGGATCTTTGTGATTAGATGGTTCGAGCAGGTTCTATTCACGTGGTTCCTCATTCAAATATATTTAATTTGTGTTGGAGGAAATTGAGTGTAGCATTTGTCTTGCCTCATAGCACGCATGAGCGTAAGGCAAGTACATTGTAATTATTTATGTTGATGAATGATCGTGTTTTCTTTATGTTGATGAATGATCGTGTTTGTATTCATCTAGTTATTTCTATGATCCATGATTACATTCAATGCTTCATGTTCCTTTCTTATTCATTAATCCATGTTGAAAGAGATTGTCGAACCCGGGAACGAAAGATCCCGAATCCTCTGTGTTCATACACTAGTCCAGGATTTCCAGTGAACACAGTTACATAAACGCTATCACAAACATATCCGATTTCATTAATAACAAGAGTCGTGGTCGAGAGGTCGGTGGTGTCCTTGATGGTAGTCACCTTCATCTCCCAAACACGCAAATCAAGCCGCGAGCATCCGACGAGCATTGTCCGAAGCCTGGGTATGTGAGACCGACCGCCTGAGGTTGCTCAAGATCTTATGAAAACGCCGCAGCACTCATCGAGGATTCACCAACGAGCATTTCAAACTTGTTGTAATCTCGCTGAATTGGTCTTGTCGAATCGTTTGATCCGGTGGTGCCCTCATGGTATGCATCGAGGTCACCTGATGTCGAAAGCCGACGCCGATGAGAGATGCGATCAAACTCGCTCGCTCAACCCCGGATTATAATGTTCCTTGCCTTTGCATTGGCCTCAACATCGCATGTTCCCACATTGATGTTTTCATCGAGGAACAACGACCGACCTTCACCTTCCGCCAGATGGCATACCCCGAGCTCGGATGTATGTTTCCATTGGCTCTTCCAGAAGGGTAATCCAAGCCATCAAAGACGGAGGCTTGGTGGAATACTTATCCGCTGCCATGGCTCACTGCACGTTAAAGATCTATCGAGAAGAGCTAACCGCCGATACCAATTGAAGGACCGAAATGGCAACAGAGGGGGTGAATGGCACCTTCAAAAATTAATATCCTCTCCTCTCAAGTGTCCACACAGAACCCAATACACTCGATAATCAAAAGACGAGAAGTGAATCAAATCCAAGAAGTTAAACAAAGTCCGATGGTTCTACGCGAAATCGGAAGTTCCGATTATCCTCGCAGAGTTCCGCGATCGCGTAGTTCCGCCTTCTGGCGAAGTTCTCAAATTTCGGGCCGCTCTCGGCTAATCGAAGTTCCGCTTCTCAAAGGGAAGTTCAGACGCGAAGTTCCGACGGAAATCGAAGTTCCATTGCTATAGATCAAGAACAACACGCATCGAATTTGCCAAAATATGAAATACTCGATTTGTTGCTCTTTCTCGTCAATTTTCACAGACATCATCCTAAACATTATATTGACCTCATTGAGAAGAAATTTGCATAAAAATCCACTAATCAAAGGAAAATCGGATTTCTTGAGAAAACTTAGGCGAGAGACCAAAAACCGAAATTCACAAGATTCTTAGATTCTTGGCTTATGAAACTTTGAGGATATGTTAGCAATAGCCATAGGACTCTAGATATCAAGTTTCAT
Source organism: Hsuehochloa calcarea (assembly GCA_036346395.1). NCBI lineage: Eukaryota > Viridiplantae > Streptophyta > Magnoliopsida > Poales > Poaceae > Hsuehochloa > Hsuehochloa calcarea. Next base: position 4,907,528 of record CM070615.1, on the reverse strand, counting down.
TCCATCTCACAAAAAGGAACCAAGAATTTCATAAAAAACCTAGAAAAGAGAAGTGACGAACAGAGGCATACACAAAGAAACAAACTTTAGATATTTCATTTCTTGAAACCAAGGATTACAGAGGCACACACAGAGAAATGATTACAAGAGACTCAATCCATCCTCTCCCTCTCCAACTCAAGAACACGCAAGAACAAAGGAGCTCTAGAAGAGAGGAACAGAGAGAAGCCACTCAGAAGACATCTCTGCTCTCTCCCAACAACTAAAGCCACAAAGCAAAACAACCTCCCAAAGGCTCTTTTGACTAGCTAACCCTAATCCTCTCTCTAGTGGCATGCCAACTAAGGAGACATCCCCTCCTTATATAGGCACCACCTAACGGGTCGCAAACCCATTACGCTGCATAAAATCGAACGAGCCCGCTCCCGCTTGTGCAAAGATTGCAAAATTACCATTTCGCCTCGCACCTTCCGAAGCTCCCGCGATTCCTTGTTGTCCACGACTGCAACCACCTCGAAGTTCACGCCGCCTTCGACACACCTAGACCGCTCGACTCAACGCCACCCTGCCTAGTCCGGCTCCACGTGTCTCGCCACGACACGCCGACGCCCCGCACCAACATAGACAAGAAACACATCACATAGCATTGTTCGAGATAATGGAATTAACATTTGTACTTGTCTCAAACTCATACACAAACCACACAACTCAAAACCAAAAATTATGCACTCACCGCCAATCGCAAGACACGAAGTTCCGCTTCCTGTGCAATTCGACTAACGATTCGCATTCCTGTGGCGGAAGTTCCGATGAACAGTCTCCGCATTCCCTGATGGAAGTTCGCGCAAGCAGTAATCAAAACAAAGAAGAAAGACAACTAAAGGAATCAAATCACAAACTTTTCAACAAAAGTGTCAAATACTCATCACTCGTATGGGGACACCTCTCACATGGTCTCTCAGGATATGACTCTTTTCATACTTAGGCATGGCAATGACTTCCTGCTTGTTCAGATTTATGTAGATGATATTTTCTTTGGTGGTTCTTCTTATGCTCTTGTTTCCAGTTTTTCTGAGAACATGTCCAGAGAATTTGAGATGAGTATGATGGGAGACCTCAACTACTTTTTGGGGCTTCAAATCAAACAATGCAAGGAAGGGATCTTCATCCATCAAACAAAGTACACTAAGGACTCACTCAAGCGTTTCGAGATGGGTGACTACAAGCCGATCGCCACTCCCATGGCGACTTCGATTGCTTTGGATCCAGATGAGGAAGGAGAAGCCGTGGATCAACGCGAGTACCGCAGCATGATCGGCTCCCTTCTGTACCTGACGGCCTCAAGACCGGACATCCACTTCACGGTCTGCCTCTGCGCGAGGTTTCAGGCGCCTCCGAGGACTTCACATCGCCAAGCCGTCAAACGCATCTTCAGGTACCTTCACTCTTGGTCACTTTCTATGCACTTCTCTTGTCTCTTGGTCTTCTAGGAAGAGTATCTCAGGCACTTGTCACTTCCTAGACACTTCTTTTGTCTATTGGTCTTCTAAGAAGCAGTCTTCTGTTGCACAATCCACTGCAGAAGCTGAGTATGTAGCTGATGCTAGTTGCTGTAGTCAGATTTTGTGCATGGTGTCCACTCTTAAGGACTATGGGTTATCTTTTACTAGTGTTCCTCTTCTTTGTGATAACACTTCTGCCATTAATATTGCAAAAAACCATGTGTAATATTCTAGTATCAAGCACATAGACACTCGCTATCACTTCCTTAGAGGCAATGTTGAGAAAGGTGATATTGTGCTATATTTTGTGGAGTACGAGGCTCAGTTAGCTGAGATCCTCACCAAGCCTTTAGACCCAACTTGGTTTGCCACCTTGAAGAGTGAGTTAGGGGTAATTTATCCATATGAGATGGTTTGAGGGGGAGTTGATTCTTTTCTGAGCTTACCTTGTTCATCTGATTTTTCCTTGTTCTTTTCAGAACTTGTTGATATTTTCGATCTTTTTAGGCTTTTAGGTTTTTCTTACATCTCATTGTATTATACTACATTCACATGAAAATCACAAAAAGATGTATTATAATATAATCTTTACTATTTGTCTTTTAAAACTGATGAAGCTTTGCTTATTACACTCTTGAGCTTTAGTATTTTAATTTTTGCTCAATATCATGTCGAGCTCTTTGACTTGCTCGAATTATCATACTTTCACATGTGTAGCTAAGTCTTTGCTAAATGAGCTAGAACTTTAAGACAACTTAAACTAAAAATTATAATTTATGGATCTTTTAGTTAAGTTGCACAATTAGTGATCCTCTTGTGACATTGGCCGTGTTAAAATTGCTTTGTTAGCTCTTGAATATAGGATTGAACATCTCTTGAACTTCTTATTCCCTTGTGAATCTAAAACTGCTCTTATGCAAAATGAAAAATTAAATTTCAAAATCTGTGGCAAACTATTCTCACGAGACTGCTTGTAAAAGATATAAACTTGGAGATAGTTTGATGATCCAGACGATCTCATGGGGACTGCTTGTCAAAATTGACATGAACCTCATGATTTGTCGCCCCTAGCTGAAGCTTAGGAAGAGTTTGTGGATGGCTCCTGGTCTAGGATTTTCTTCACTAAGATAAGTCATTAATTGCCTTGGTTGAAACTTAGAAAGAGTTTGTGGATGGCTCATAGTCCAGGATCTTCTTCACTGAGATAGACTTTTTATCAACATCAATATTCATTGCAAATGAAAAACTACTGTAAAAAATGGGTGACTGAAGTTCCTTTTGCAAAATGATTCAATTTCGGACTGTTTGTCTCTAGGATGGTCATTGTTAGCTTCTTGATCTCTCATTGACATGCTGACATGGCCATTATCACTTTAGGATCTCTATTCTTGAACTTGCTATTTTTGAAGCTTTGCTTAATTTGTTACAAGTCATCGCTTTTACTTTAAGCCTTCTAGCTTAGCTTTGATATATATGTCTTAACATGAGCTTGCTAGCGCTTTCAGGATTTGATATGTATTGTGTAATTATAAATATGCTAGCTTGTTCTTTTGGGTTCTTCAAAGCTTCTTGTACCAAAGTATGCAAAAAATTTAAAAAATAAAGTCACTCCATTGCATTTCATTCATGCTCTTTCTTATGCTTCTTCCTCATTTCTGCATTTATTATCTCTGGATGAGAGGAAGACGTGACTCCTTGATGGCTCCATTGTCAAAGGGGGAGAAGAAGTAGCAAAAATGTTAAAAGGGGAGCTATTTGGAGAAAATGGAGAAAATAAAATTTTCTAAAAAATCTCTTCTTTGGAAATTGAAGCTTTCTCGCTTTCTTTTGTCTTATCTCGCTTGCCTATAATAATCTGAAATTAACTTGGTCATTTCCATTGCTTTATCTTGCTTTTGGACCAAGTTGTGCCTTTATGCGAAAACATCTAGTATTTTCATTCTCAAACATTAAACTTACATTTTTGGGAAATTGCCAATATGTTCATCAAGGGGGAGATTGTGGATATCATGGGGATATGTTCATGATCTTAGTATGATGTTACAATTGGCAATGACGTTGAAGGTTTGTCAAATCACACGCTTTCAAAGTTTTCGGTCGCTGTGTCTGTGGTCGATCGGCCAAAGGCGGTTCGGACGGTCGGCGGTCCGACCGCCATAGGCGGCATTTCCAAAGCCAAGATATGATTGTTGAGTTTGGAGCTGGGCAAAAAATAGAGTGTGTATGAAAGAGAGAGCATTCTCCTACATTTGGTCTTATAATTTTTGGAGCTTCCAGTCAAAAGATCTATTGGTTTGAAATTTCGAGAGACATTTCGTATTTCAAGGGTCGAAATTTGGCTAAGTCCCTTGCTGGGCGGTTAGACTGGCCCATGTGTGCCACACTGACCGGTTTTCACTTATTCGTGGCCATTTTAGCGGCGATGTTTGTTGATTAAGTCAAGTTCATGAGTTTCAGTGCTTATATATTGCATGATGCATGTTTTGACTAACGTGGGTCAAGTTGCGAAGAACTTGTTCCCGAAATCGATTTCTTGGTCTAGTGTTGTGCAGATTGCTTAGAGGTCAACGACAGTCAATAGCGAGGATGATCGGAACTAGGCTTAGAGAGTTGAGGATCAGAACGATCAATGATGTCGGACGAAGTTTATGGATTCAAGCATGGTGCAAAATGAACAAGGATGACCGAACGGAAAGTTCGGTGCGACGGGTTGCATCAAGCGGCACGGGGGTCAGTGCAAATGCCATAGTGGTTTCGGTAGGGGCAGGATGTGAGAGACTTAACGACATGATAAGAGCCGTTGATCAACCTACACGTGGCGAAGCTTGGGATTGCTTCATGAAGATTGGACTCGGTCTCTGGGGAAGGACCGAGAAGGGGTATTTTGGTAATATCACTTTTTTTTTTTTTTTTTTTTTTTTTTTTTTTTTTTTTTTTTTTTTTTTTTTTTTTTTTTTTTTTTTTTTTTTTTTTTTTTTTTTTTTTTTTTTTTTTTTTTTTTTTTTTTTTTTTTTTTTTTTTTTTTTTTTTTTTTTTTTTTTTTTTTTTTTTTTTTTTTTTTTTTTTTTTTTTTTTTTTTTTTTTTTTTTTTTTTTTTTTTTTTTTTTTTGGGGGGGGGGGGGGGGGGGGGGGGGGGGGGGGGGGGGGGGGGGGGGGGGGGGGGGGGGGGGGGGGGGGGGGGGGGGGGGGGGGGGGGGGGGGGGGGGGGGGGGGGGGGGGGGGGGGGGGGGGGGGGGGGGGGGGGGGGGGGGGGGGGGGGGGGGGGGGGAGAGGAAGGAAGAAGAAGAAAGGAAGAGGAAGAAAGGGAGAAGGAAGAAAGGGGAGGAAGGAAGACGAGAGGAAGGGCGCGCTTCATGCAGCGATACTGATCTTCATGGTTCGTGGAGGGTAAACTCGATCCCCGATCGCTCGTAGATTAATCGATTCGCTTTGATGTCCAGAGTAGATCGGTTTGGTACAGCGACGTTGGTCGTCGGTTTTGGGTAGGTTATGTGTGTTTTCTAGTCTGGCTATCTCTTATAAAGTTGTAGTGCTCGTCCTTAAATTTCTATAGGCGCAAAGAGCACTCCATTTGGAGTTACAGTTTAGGAGTTATGATGGTTTCTTTGCGACTGTTTAGAAGGGCTGACGAGGATTAGCAGTCACTTTGTGTGGATAATATGATTTAGTTATATGCCGAATCAGAAAGTTCACCTAACATGAAAGTTGTAGGCAATCCTTTGAGCTTTCCAGAATGGTAGAGAACTTGGTTTTTGGATCAGCCAATCAAAAGATACGAATTTTCTTCTACCGCTGTATTTCTGACTGACAGATTGAAGGAACATAAATTCACTTGATTATTAGATTTATTAGAAGGCCGAATCAAAGGACCTTGACAACTAGGTTATCGTAGATGGTTTTGTCTTATTTCCAGAGATCCAAAATCACCCCGTTCCGAGTTTCGTAGTAAAAGCTGTGATTTATTTTGTACTTGTTGTCTAGATTGTAGTCCTCTTAGATTATTGGTTTATGTGAGTAGATCGAATTTTGTGATCATTGTGTTAGGATGCTGTGATTAGATGGTTCGAGCGAGGTTCTATTCACGTGGTTCCTCATTCAAATATATTTAATTTGTGTTGGAGGGGGAAATTCGAGTGTAGCAGTTTTCGTCTTGCCTCATAACGCTTCGCAGAGCGGAAGGCAAGTACATTGTAATTATTTATGTTGATGAATGATCAGTGTTTTCTTTATGTTGATGAATGATCAGTGTTTGTATTCATACTGTTATTTCTATGATCCATGATTACATTCAATGCTTCATGTTCCTTTCTTATTCATTAATCCATGTTGAAAGAGATTGTCTAACCATCGATAGATCTCAATCCTGTGTTCATACACTAGTTCGGATTTTCCGAGGTGAACATACATAAACGCTATCACAAACATATCACGATTTCATTAATAACAAGATAATTTAGTTTAATACAAATGGGGCCAAACGCCCAATAAACAAATAAGTAAATAACAGCGAACAAAGCAGAGTAGTAGGCGAACAAGCAGCAATCGCGAGCTGCATCGTGTCCTCACCGTGTAGAAGTCTTCTCCTAAATAAAGATATTCAGAGTGAGCACTACTACGGCTGCAAGTCATACCAATATTGAATTGTAATGCATGCATCGAGTCATAGGACATTGGTAGGGTTATTTGCATAAAGCGCATTTGTTTAAATAATCATATGAATTTCCAAGGCCATTTTATACTATATCTAAAATCAAGTTTAGAAATGAGTTATAATGGGGATAACCTCCATATTGGATTGGTGAAGGATACTCCTATCACAATGGCTAACCACCCAATTTTACCATAAGGATGAATCCTCGAATCATCTTTTGAAAATATTTTAAAACCAAAAACAAACCTAACTGAGTGGCTTTTAGCATGTCCATAACAGAGCGTATTAATAGATTCTACACTCAGAGGTGGTACAACTTTACCCACAAGACAAGAATTTCTAGTTTGTTTGGCATCCGTCGATCCCACGCCACTACCTTAGGTGCGCTAGAGCACGGTCAAGGATTACACGCCATCCCACGTAGTCTTCCTCAAGGTTTCGCCTCCATTGGTACCACGGACTCAAGCCCCCATGCGGGAATATATAAAAGTAGGTCATCTTGACACCCACATCATCATGGCACAACTACGTGAAATGTTACGATTTTTAGCGGTCCCCCAGACATGTGGTACGATAGGGAGCAAAATCGCCAAAGGCGCTAATTGACTGCTTCATCAAACCCGGCTTTAATCCTAACAGTTAAACGCATAACTGCACCCACCATTCATCCTTCACCAAGTCCAAACCATTTTCAATTCATTTTAATTAAAACCCTTTAATAAATCTCATGGTAAGACCATACCATGGATTTAAATTTTAAATCAATTTGAAATGATTTGGCTAAATTATCCCAAAATCCTAATCATGACCTAAGAATTTGCTACATAGCTATTTTGTATATCATTTTTATCCGGTGACAAGGAAATGACAATCAACATTCAAATTGGCTACAATAGGTTGGCATAACTAAGCATTTAAACGGCGAAATAATTGAATAGAAATATGCATGCAATAATCATTTAGAAACAATTAAATAACTTTAAAATATTAGGATCAACATGGTCAAGTATAACTTGCCTTTTGAAGTCTTGAAATTCTAAATCTTAGATCAAATCAATCGTAAGTCTAACGTGAAAATTCGACAAATCAACGAGTTCAAATAAATTCAAATGCAAATTAAACTAACTCAAAATGAAATAACTTTATTTTATTTAGCTAGATAATAATTTTCTAAAATTTTAATTTGAACAACCCAATTTGGAGTGGATGAAAAGATATGAATTTTACAAGTTTTAATCCCAAATATGCCATTTAAACAATTTCGTTTATTTTTCTAAAGGAAAGTCTAGTTATGCGAATGGTGCGTCACGATTATTTATTTTATTTTTGAAAATAAATAAACCACTGGCCCAAGACGATGGATAGCGATTTGGCAGGCGATTTGGGGTTTGCCGGATCCACGTTGATCCGCGGCGCACGAGATCGGCGAGCGCGCGCGGAGGCCGCCTGGGCGCGGTGCAATAAGATGCGACCGTTCACCCCTGCGAGGCGAGCGCGGGAGATAGCGGGCGGTGGCGCGCAGGCCCGGGTTCTCGGAGCGACGCGTGTCCGGCAGGGCCGAGGGCGCGACCGGGCGCATTGGAACTCATCTGGCGGAGACTTCACCGGCGAGCACCGAGAGAGGTGAGAAGGAAGAAAGGGGAGGAAGGAAGACGAGAGGAAGGGCGCGTTCATGCAGCGATACTTCGATCTTCAGCGGTTCGTGGAGGGTAAACTCGATCCCCGATCGCTCGGTAGATTAATCGATTCGTTTTGATGCTGTCAGTAGTAGATCGGTTTGGTACAGCGACGTTGGTCGTCGGTTTTGGGTAGGTTATGTGCTTTTTCTGCTCTGGCTATCTCTTAGAAAGTTGTAGTGCTTGTCCTTAAATTTCTATAGGCGCAAATATCACTCCATTAGGAGTTACGGTTTAGGAGTTAGGATGGTTTCTTTGCGACCGTTCAGAAGGGCTGACGAGGATTATCAGTCACTTTGTGTGGATAATATGATTTAGTTAGAGGCCGAATCAGAAAGTTCACCTAACATGAAAGTTGTAGGAAATCCTTTGAGCTTTCCAGAATGGTAGAGAACTTGGTTTTTGGATCAGCCAATCAAAAGATACGAATTTTCTTCTACCACTGTATTTCTGACTGACAGATTGAACGAAGATAAATTCACTTGATTATTAGATTTATTAGAAGGCCGAATCAAAGGACCTTGACAACTAGGTCATCGTAGACGGTTTTGTCTTATTTCCAGAGATCCAAAATCACTCCGTTCCGAGTTTCGTAGTAAAAGCTGTGATTTATTTGTACTTGTTGTCTAGATTGTAGTCCTCTTACATTATTGGTTTATGTGAGTAGATCGACTTTGTGATTATTGTGTTAGGATGCTGTGATTAGATGGTTCGAGCGAGGTTCTATTCACGTGGTTCCTCATTCAAATATATTTAATTTGTGTTGGAGGGGGAAATTCGAGTGTAGCAGTTTTCGTCTTGCCTCATAACGCTTCGCAGAGCGGAAGGTAAGTACATTGTAATTCTTTATGTTGATGAATGATGAGTGTTTGTATTCATACTGTTATTTCTATGATCCATGATTACATTCAATGCTTCATATTCCTTTCTTATTCATTAATCCATGTTGAAAGAGATGATGTCTTTCATTATTATGATTCATTCCATTCATTCATTTGTTCGTGTTTCTTCCGCAGGTGTGGAAAATAAAGACCCATCAATTCCAGTATGGGCACGTAAGACCCACCATTCCAATGTGGACAGATTTGAATCCCTGTATGAAACGTTCTTCGTACGGGCCTTAGATCCTGCATTTTGTTAAATGCGGGCCTTAGTGATACCGATGGGTGTGTCACTAGCTATAACGGTATAAGAAGAAGTGTAGTTCATTCAAAAGTATTTTATTTAAGTTCTTTATGTTTAAAAGTTTTTTTAATAAATTTTCTGGATTTTTTTCGAGTTCATTTGCTATTTTTCTTGGCTTATTTGGATTTCTTGTATTTTATAGAAATGGAAATAATAATTAAATACTGGAAAAGCCTCATGTGCCGATTTCTTTCTCCGGCCCACTAGGCCTAAAGTTTACTAGATATCTAGGACATTATTTACGAGTACTATCCGATAATTTATCCAGATAGTTCCGAATCCAATGGATACATCCTTTCCGAATCCGTTTCCATATCCAGTAAAAATTATTTGGCTTCGAAATCCAAGAAAAATCATGGATATCCCATTTAACGCTCTAAATAAGATCCAAATTTATTCGAACGGACGTGCAAAAACTATCCACTCCGTTTGCACCTCCCCATGCCATTGTGAATTAACAACTTCAACTTAGAATACCTCGGCGGCCACAAGTTGTTGAGGACTCCAGGAGTAAAGAGAAGATATTGCTGAAGACTTAATTCCGAGATAGGATAAAACAAACATGTTTGTTAAGAAGTTCATAGTAAGAGGTATCAAACAACAATTATGTGATGTAATTGGCCATATGAAGGTTTGTAACTATTCCTATATAATATACCACTTACTGTACTTTCTTATATGCTACTATGATGTGAGATGAGACATTGATCTTTTCCTTATCCAACAGATAGTTCTGTATGCACCAGCGGCCCAACCTGTCAGTCACTACCTAATCCACTCCTCTCTTTGGAACATAGTACGTGGAGCGCTTACCCGTACTACACGCACAGACCCGGGCTATCACATTCACATAATCACTCCCACGTCACCCTCTTTAGAGCACTGACATATAGACCATGTTAAGCGTTCCACTAGCAATACCCCACATGCCAGTCGAACAGCCTACGCCGCATGCCCGTATCATCGCACGGGCTCGGTTTTCTGTGAGTCGTACTAGGCGGGAAACCCAAAATTCGAACAACCCCCCGCTCCTCCGGGCCCCACCACTCACTCTCCGACCCGCCGCTCTGATGGTCCCAAGTCCCAATCCGCGTTCACACACGCAGCCCGCTACAAATTTCAGATCCAAATCCAAATCCAAATCCAAATCCAAAGGGTTACCACTCTCGTCTCGGTTCGTCGCATCGCGCCCCCAAAATTCGAAAGAACCAGACCGAAACCACCGAGATGGCCAGGAATCTCGCCGGATCGTGCTGATCTCCGGGGTGTTTTGGGGATGGATCTCGCGTCGATGAAGCGGCGGGAGTTGCAGGCGCTCTGCAAGCACCACGGCCTCGCCGCCGGCGGCTCCAACGCCGACCTCGCCGCCCGCCTCGCCGCCACGCTCTCGGTACGGACACGCGCGCACACCTCAATCCCGGTCTTTTCTCGCTTCAGTTCAGTCACGCGCCCTCACGCGTGGCGCCCCACAAGTGGCCGCGGAAATGCTCCACTAGGTGTAGTTGAAATGTATGTGGAAATGGTGGAGGAGTGGACTGATCGTTGCGTTGTTTTGGGTTTGCTTGCTTGCTTATGCAGGGGTGCGGTGGTGCGGAGGAGAAGGTGGTCGGGGTGGTACTGGGGAAGGGGTGCTTGAAGCGGTCCGGCGGTGGTGCCAGTGGCGGGGGTTCCGGCGCGGCCAAGAAGGTGACCTTTGTGTTTGAGGATGAGGCGGAGGCGGGGGTGAGGGGGAGAAGGCGGAGGGCCCGGGTGGTGTGGTCGCCTGTTGTTGCCAAGACAAGGGGGAGGCGGAAGGCCGGGGAGGTGCTTCCTGCTGCAGAATCAAGCGGAGGGCGGCGCCAGCGGAAGGGCCTCCAAGTTGGTGGTGATTCTGCTGATGAAGGTGTTTCTGGCCAGGCTTGCGTAGATGCTCCGGTGAGGAGGTCCAGGAGGAATGCGGTGAATTTGGGTGCTGGTGATGTAGTTGAGAGGGTTGCTGGAGCTGAAGGTCGGAATAACTCTGTCAAGGCTGAGGAACAAGGGAAGGAGGTCGGAGAAGCAGTTGATAGGAAGCGTAAGCGTAAGACCAGGGAGGATGTTGAGGATATAGTTGTCAGTGCGCAAGTTGGAGTTTCTCGTAGAAGCACGGGGTCGAGGGGTCTCGTGTCGGCAGCCGCTGTCGTGTGGTCTCCTGTTGTTGAGAAGAAGATTGGGAGGAGGAAGGCAGGGGACGTGAATGAACAGGTGTCTGTTGAGGAGCAGCCTGCTGATGTTCAAGAATTGGGCAGAACGATGAGATCCAGATCGGCGGCGGTTGCTAAAGTGTCTGTTAGAGTCTCTGCAGTGTCACCTGTTGTTGAGAGTAAGAGAAGTAGGAGGAAGGCACAAGAAGAGGAACCTGCTGTGCAGAAGGCTGCTAATGTGGAAATATCTGGTAGGACCACAAGATCAAGCTCAGTAGCAGATTCTGTGATGTCGCCCCCTGTTGTTGAGAACAGGAGGAGGAGAAAGACAAAAAATGTGCACTCGGATGGAGAGCTACCTACAGTTTTGGAGGTGCCTAGAAATGATGCTCCTGTAACCAGGTCCTTGAGGAATAGGGCTGTTCAGGTTAACGACAGCATGCTGGAGGACGCTCACGCTGGCAAGAAGCTGGAAAATAGGAGGCAACTCAGCAGGGCAGCTACTCGCAGGCATCAACAGCTTGCATCTTCTGTAGAGGAAGAAGTTCAAGAACAAGTTGCTGCTCCCCCACTGAGGCGATCAAGGCGGAACCATTCCGAGGCCAATGAATTGTTGTTAAATAATAACACAACTTCAGAAAACAACAGCCGTAGTAGAGCACCAATGGAGGCCAATTACTTGAAGAAAACTTGGCAACCCACACACAATGCTGCCAATGACAGTGTAGAAGATGATGTGGCAAAAGAAGACAAACATTTGGGTTTCACAAAGAGGAACACGAGGAGCAGCAGGGCTAAGGTAGCTAGAAAAGCTGGTGGGGTTTCGTTTTCTGATGGCAGGGGTAAGGCTTCAGCTATAGAGATGCAACCAGAAGTAATTGAACCTGTGAGAAGATTGAGGCGGAAATCTGTTGTTCCTAGAGGGCAGGAGTTTGAAAATGCTAAGGGTGAAGATGTGGAGAACCAACCTGCAGTGAAGGAACCTGTTAGGCTATCAACACGGGTAATGATTCCTGAAGCACATGTTAGGAGATCAACGCGGAAATCTGTTCTTCCTAATATGCTCGATAATGACAACAAGGACCACGGTGAAATGTTTAGAAGTGAGGATTTTCAAAGTGCTAAGGGTGAAGATGTGGAGAAGCAACCAGCAGTAAAGGAACCTGTTAGGCAATCAACACGAAAATCTGCTGTCCCGGCTATGCTTGAGAAAGAGAGGAAGGGTATACCTGCAGAAATGATTCCTGAAGCACATGTTAGGAGACCAATGTGGAAATCTGTTCTTCCTAATATGCTCAATAACGAGAACAAGAATCACGGCGAAATGGTCAGACGTGAGGATTTTCAAAGTGCTAAGGGTGGAGGTGTTGAGAAACAACCAGAAGTGAAGGAACCAGTTAGGCGATCAATACGTAAATCTGTTGCCCCAGTGGTGCTTGAGAAAGAGAATGAGGGTATAGCTGCAGAAAAGAAGTCAGAAATTCCTGTGAGGAGGTCAATGCGTAAATCCGTTGCTCCTATTGTGGTTGATAAGGAGAACATGAATCACGGTGAAATGCTCCAATTTGCAGCACCTGCTATGGAAGTGGATACATCAGAAAATAAACTGCGGGTAGAAGTGGCTGTGCAGAATGATGGTCGACGACGACCAACACACAAATCTTCGAAGCATAATTTATCTGATAACAATGCATGTCCTGGTGAAGACCAGTATATATCACATGGCAGAGTCGGTGAAGGTGGCTTGAAATTGAGAAAACGCAGAAGAATTTCAATGGAACTGTCATGTTCATCCAATAACTCCTTGAATACAGAGGTTTTTGATGGGCAGAAATCCAGGAAGCAGCAGAAGGCACAAACTCCGAAGAAAAAGGATAGCATAGAGGATAATCATGAGAATCTAGCTAGATCACAGCAGCAATCAAAGCCCACATCTTCAAAGGGAAGGCCTGCAAAGAGGAGGAGAACATCTGCTTTGCAAGAAGTTATGTCAGTTGAAGAGCGGAAGGCCAATGACATGGTTATTAGGGAAGCAACACAGGATGAAGTTACTGACGAATATAGTGAGGAGTCCAGTAGCAGCATTCAAGAAATTAGTCAGGATAATGCCACAGGAGAAGAGTTTCCTTCAGCTCCATTGCTTGGGACATTACCTGAAGAGACTTGCAGAGTGCAGGGTGTGAATGAGGAGACACATGGGTCAGAATCTCGTGATTTGGACAAAAGCTGTCAGAATCCAGAAATTTGCCACCCGGATGCAACAGATAGTACACATCAGTGTGAACAAGCTCAGGAACACAGTGACTTCAAAAACGACAATAGCCATTTATCTGAAGTAAGATTTGGGGATTTAGATCAGTCATCAAGTATCGCAGAATTAGTCCCACATGCTGGTTTTCTTTCAGAGAACAAAGCATTGTTGGATGAGGGCGAGGTTGACTTGGGTGGTAAGGACATGCAAACTTTGAATGCTGATTCATCCGAAGATGGTTTGGGGGCTTTAAATAATTCAGCAGGTATTGCACAAGAAATTAGATCGACCACTGCTGTATTCATTTTGGAGGCTGAAGCTCCAGTAGATGAGGGGGTGAATAACAATGGCATGGATAGTACTGTTGGTATTCAAGATGTGAGCGTTGCTTTGCGGAACAACTTCTTGGGGCTTCAGATAAATTGCAGATTGTTGATGAAGTAGCTCCACATACTCGTGATGCAGTAGTTATGGAAGATGACTGTCGTGTCTGTGATGGTGCTAACTGGACTGATATAAAGAGTACCGATGGCATTGAAAATGGGGATACTGCTTTATCTAATGATGGTCTTGAAGCTTTTAAATCAATAGCCGATGCAGAAGAGGTTCCATCTTGCACTGTGGCTGGTGTTTTGGAGGATGATACACCGGCCAAGGAGGAGATTGGCGTGAAGAACAATGAAGCTTCTTTATCTTTAGTTGATACAGGTTCACGTGGAAACGAATCAGATGGGCAGCCAACCAAATCTCTTGAAGCGTCGTTGTTCGAGTTCAATCCAAACTATTTGCATACTGTTAATGCTGAGACAGACAAACAATCCGATGAAGGTACTTTTTCTAGTTTTTTTTCTTCTTGGATTCTTTTGAATTAATTACAGATGATTTGCAAATAGAGGGTGCTAATGCAGATCCTGTTTACATGCCTGGTTGTGTTGCAGAAGTTGGTTCTCAATTTTTGTCTCACTGTGATGGCACCAATATAACAGTTGCACAAAAAGATATTGAAGGTGTGAGCACATATGGTAATCTATGTAAGTTTCAAATTTATAAGATTTAGCCATGTATATCGCTTTTGTAATGCAATGAAGTTAGTTTTATCTGTTACAGCCAAACATCGTCAACCTTCTGACAGAACTAATAGTAATGGCCTCTCAATCTTCTCTGGTAGCTCGGAAACTGGTAGATAACTACTTCACTGAGTTTTGTTACTTTGTAAATAGCTTTAGTCATTACAATTGTTGCAAGATTGTCGATATACTGAAGCAAGACTTGGCCCTTGCAAAATCTCCAGATGTTGTGTCAGTTGATTTAACTGTTGGAGATCATGAGGAAAAATATCCAGCGAGCCCTGTAGCTGAGCAAAATAAAGTCAACGGGGAAGCAAACACAGATGAGTCTGCAGAAAAGACCTTAGCTGACATCATACCCGCTGTTCACACCAAAGATCTGCAACATGATCACGATCATGTGCCTGGAAAGCTGGTTGATATACTAGCTAAAGAGACTGGTAAAGGTAGATGACCTGAATTCCATGCCCATAACTTGTTACTGTTCAGCAACACGATGCTTGAAGTTGCATCATCCACACTATGATTTGTTTATCAATTTGTTAAGCATGCGGAGTTCACCTATGTTAATGGGTGGATACTTGTATTTTTAATCCTTTACCATTATTGCAGCCCTTTCAATTTTTTGCTGTGCTTCAACCACTAGCCCGTTGCCATTTGTTCTGCTTTTGATTATTCTAACCTATTTTATTTTGTATTTTTAACACAGCTTCTGGTTCGGATGTAAATTCTCACCAATGCATTTTCTCTACTGAACACGATGAATCTGGTCAGTAACCTTTCTCTTTTAATACCATCATAGTGTTGCACAGCTGCTGAACATGTATTGCTCGTTTTCTCTATCTGTATCAGATAATAGACCACAAGTTCACAGTGACACAGTTGCTAAAAAAAGCATCAAAGATGCTGATTTGTTTAAATGTCTAAGCAATGATAAGGAAGTGAGCTCTCTTTCTACAGCATTGTATGTGGAAGGCTCTATTGAGGACAAAAGTATGTTTCCAATACTGAGTGATGTTGAGGGATGCTCGCCAGATGGAAGACATTCATCATTTGGTCTGAAGTTTCTATTTGCGGAAGAGGACAAAGAAAGCTATTTGATAAATGATGAGAATACTGCTGTAAAAGTTGACTGTGGGAACAAGTCCATTGACCGCAAAACTCCTCATTTCTATCCGGGATCAGATTGTGGTCTTGAAGATGAGGACGTGCAACTTATTGCAGGTGATGCTGATAAGAAACTAGATGTGGAGCAGGCTGTTGCACAAGAAGGTATGAATCAATCATGCAATTTTGGATACTAATTGGTTTGCTGTAGTTTCTTTTAATATTATACTCTTCATGCAGAAAGTATTGCTGAGGACAAAAATATGTTCCTGACACTCAGTGATGTTGACGTCTGCTCATCAGATGGAAGACATTCCTTGTTTGGTCAAAATGTTTTTTTTGCAGAAGAGCGCACAGGAAGCTATTTAACAAATGATGCATGTGTTGCTGCTGAAATCGACTGCAAAAAGAAGTTAGGTGATGAAATTGTCAGTGTTTATCTGGAATCAAATTGTAGCCTTGAAGAAAAGGACGTGGGGCTTGTTGCAGATAATCCTAATAATAAACTAGCTATGGAGCAGGTCCAGCAGGGTGATGTACAAGAAGGTAAGGATCCATCATGTAATCTTTAAATAATGAGTTCAGTTGTAATATTAAGGTATATGTCATTTGAGAGGAATGCATAATGTGTCAGGTACCCTCGAGAAGACTTCACTAGGTTCAGCCACACCAGAGTATAAACATGAATGTGGTTTAACTGAGGAGGCAGTACTGCACTCAATGCAGAATGAGAGGTGCTCATCAAGTGATGAACAATCACCATTTGGTCTACAGTCCCTGTTCTCGCAGGAGAGCATAGAAGAATCCATGGAATACGGTGCCCTTGCTTTTGCAAGAGTTCACGCTGAAAGTATAGTTGATGAATCAAAAGATTGCCATGTGAAATGCAGAGTTGAAAAAATTCCTTTGTCAGGATCTGTTTCAGACCATGACACTCATGCAGTTTCTAAAAATGGAGATTGTATGTATACTTTCCAACAAGATAATGAAAAAGAAGGTATAGAATATCATATTCCTTTTGTTCTTTTGTTGAATATATTGTAATTTTCTTGCAACACCTCTGATTCCAAATGTAAGTCGTTTTAGAATTTGTGCCAGTCAAACATTTCTAGGTTTGACCATCAATATGTAAGCAAATATAAAGATTCACAACACGAAATTGGCATTACTAGATTCATCATTAAATATACTTTCATAATGTATAATTATTTTAATTTGAAACTATATATTTTAAATAGAAATTTAGAAATTGAGGGTCAAAGTGTCACATTGGAAACCTGTCAATGTCCAAAACGACTTATATTTGGAATCAGAGGGAGTATAGGTTATGAGGTATTCTGGTATTCGAATGGTACCTACATGAACTGAATGATACTATATTTATTAGGCTTACCAAAGTCTAGCCATGAAGAAGAACAGGTTGCGTCTAGTCAGTTATGTTTGTTGGAGGCTGCAAATCGCATGACAGAGTAAGTTTATTCTTTGTGGAATTGTTAAGTAAACATTTTATGAAATCGTTAGGTGTTTGATCGTATTAAGATGGAAATTCCAATTCACAGGGAAACTAATTCTGGGGAAGTGGCCTGTGAGGATGAAGAAAATAGGAAGCCTGTGCATTCTACAGACATTAATTCTTCATGTGAAAAATCAGGCTCCAATGGACTTGGTAAGCCCTTTATTTATTTTACAAATTCAATTACTCTTAACTAGGAAAGAATTTCATCAAGAGATTAGTGGTCTCTTGTCAGAGTCAGATTAATAGTATGCTCCTATATGTGTTGACAAACTATTTTTTAATCTTCTACTGCAGCTGAGCACGCTTCTTGTATTAGTGATGCTGTATTGAGCAGCTCACTGATTGCTCCTGCCAATGACAATAATGAAGTACATCTGAGTTCTAGTCAGTCTCAACTAGAATCAATTGCTTTATTGGATGAACCGATAGGGTGTTCCAACACTGAAGAGCTGCATCAGGGTCTCAATGAGCAAAGCCAGAAGGAAGACCAAGTTGCTTCTGGAGCCCGCACAAGTGATATTATTGAAGCTGCCACTGCTAAAGACTTAGAAAGTGGAGTGACTCCGCTCCCAGCTGAAGAAAGATCAAATTTGCGAGATGAGCAGCTTAACTCCAAGCTGGAGGGCACAGAAGTTGTGGAATCTGGCGGTAGATGTGATAAACACGTTAGTAACACTTTGGAGTTTGGATCAGCGGTGAACAATATTGGTAAAAGAACTCTATCCTATTCCACTTTACCAAAAGATACTTCTATGGATCATCACGGGCAACAGGACTCTTCAAATGACTTTTCAGTAGAAAAATGTCCTGAAGAGTCTGCTATGTGTTGGGAGAATAGTTTTTCAAGAGCAGGAGGTCAGTAACTCAGTATTATTTATAAACTCTGTAGTTACCTTCCTTTTCATGAGTTCTTGTACCATTGCTTTTGAAGTAATGCATATTTGTTCAGATAATGTGCCAGGTACCATCGAGAAGCTTTCATTCGATTTAGCAACTCCGGATTGTAAACATGAAGGTGCTATGTCTGTGGAAGCAGTGCACTCATTGAATAATGATGCTGGAAGATGTTCATCAAATCTCAAACGATCACCCATTGGGCTACAGTTCCTGTTTTCACAGGAAAACATGGAAGGATCCGGCACACATGATGCTCTTGCGTTTCCAAGTGCTGAAAACGGGGTAGATGAATCAAATGTTTGCCATTTTGAATGCCCGGTTGAAAAAATTGTTTCTTCAGAACCTGTTTCATGTCAAGGTTCTGATGAAGATTTAAGCAGAGTTGAGGAAAATGGGGGTTGCATGTTTTCATCCCAGCAAGATAATGTTCAAGAAGGTATAGCTTTATTTTTTAAAAAAACATACTTCTGTTGTGGAATATCATATTCTTATTGCCTCTGCTAAATGTTACCATATTTTTCTGTGCAATACAAGAACTGAAAGATACTGTATTTCTTAGGATTTTCAAAGTCCAGCCACAAAAAAGATTGGGTTGCATGTGCCCAGTTGGATTCATCAGAGGATGTGAGTCATATAGAAAGGTAATTCTATTTGGGAAAAGTACAGAAATGGTGAACAATATGTGGTCACTCTTTTAAAAATGGAAAGTCCAATTTACAGGGAGATTATTGCTGAGAAGGTGGTCTGCAAGGAGGAAGAGAAAAGGGAGTTAATGCCTTCTTCAGCTATTGATACCCCCCATGAAAAATCACATGTGGATGAACCTGGTAAGCCTCGCTTGATTGCACTTGATTTTACAGATTTAGCTACGCTTAGAAGAAATCTTTGTGATCTGTCTCTTAATTCAGAGAGAAGTGTTGTCTTTTACTTGTCAGACTGCAGTAGCATGGTTCTATCTGCCCTTGGGCTAATCTGTACTTCTCCTGCTGCAGCTGAACATGCTTCTGGTGTTAGTGGAACTCAATATTGCAGTTCACGGAGCACCCCTATTTGTGATGAAGTACATTTGAGTTCTAATTCTTCACAATTAGAATCACTGGATGCTTTGGATAGTCTTGTAGCATTTTCCAATACTGAAGTGCTCCATCAGGTTCATAAAGAGGAATGCAATGAACACAGTGAAGATCAAGTCACTTCAGACATCCCTGCAAATGGCATGTCCGAAGCTGCACCAGTTGAAGGATCAGAAAATGGAATAACGCTGCTGCCAGCTGCAGAAACGCCAGCATTGCGAGATAAGCAGCTTGACCCCAAGCTGGAGGGCGATGAGATTGTTTTAGGATCAGGTCAGTATTTCTGATGACTTGTTTAGATTTTTGTTGAAGAGTTTGTGTTGGAGTTAGATATCTCATCGTATGAGAATCGGATTAGTAGATTGTGTAAGAATCGGAGTATGTTTTGAGACTATAAATAAATGAGGTGTGGATCCTAAGAGATCAACACACAATTATTCTCCAAAGTTCAACATGGTATCAGAGCCATCCCGGTCCACCCAACCCTAACCCTAACCAGACTCACCTCGGGTCCACCGCCACCGCTGTTCAACTCGAAGCCGCTCGAGCACTGCCTTGCGTCGTCGCCGCCGCTCGGCCGCCACTCAGCCGTTGGTTCGCCGCTCGGGCCGTCGGTTGGGTCGGCGGCGGAAGAGAAGAGGAAGGAACCGAGGCGATTCGCTGAGGCGGAGCTCGATCCGGTGCGGATCCGGTCGACGCAGGTCGAGGCGGCTGGCAGGATCTGATCCGTGGCGTCGCCCGGGTTGTGGTCGCCACTGAAGAGGAAGAAGGAAACCGAGGCGGCTTGGTTGCTCGGGAGGACTCAAGAGGAGAGACCGGGAGGAGAACACTCGGGAGGACTCGGGAGGAGAGAAGAAGGAAGCAAGGACAGGCTCGGGAGGAGAGACCGGGAGGAGAGAAGAAGGAATCGAGGCGGGCGCTCGAGACCGGAAGAAGGAACTGAGGCGGGGAGAGAAGAAGGAAACCGAGGCGGGCGCTCGAGACCGGAAGAAGACCGGAAGAAGGAACTGAGGCGGCTCGGGAGGAGTTACTGCGCTAGGAAAATCGGTGGGGGAGGAGTTGCTGCGCCGATCGGCGAAGGGAGTTTGTAGGAAGGGGGATCCGGTGAGAGAAGCTGCGGGAGGAAGTCGGGAGATTGCTTGATCGATTTGGTTGATATTTCTGAGACTACGATCTGGTGTGGCACAGTGACTGGTTCTGCGGATGGTTCAAAAGGTGTTGGTGACTGCGTTTCTGACTATGGAGTCGTGATCTATTGATGTGTGAAGAGGTTGCCGTGATCGTTAAATACGCGCGGCAATAGGTGAGTATGGATAGGGAGAGTGGAGAATCCTCTTTGGTCACAAAATGCGAGATGAGAGGTATATTGCAAGACCTCATTGCGATGGGTTTGATAGGTCCTAGGGCTGAAACGAGATCATCAGAGTTGAAGTTGGAATTGATGCCGAATGATGTGAAGCTAGAAGGGAGTAAGAATTACCTGAGTTGGTCCAGGAGGGCTCGATTAATCAAGAGGCGAAAGGGTAGAGCACTATCTACAGGAGACTGCGTGGAGCCAGCGGATAGAGAGTCTTGATTGGAGGGTGTGGAATACTACCAACTCTGTGGTGGTGGCATAGTTGTTGACTTCGGTGTCCCCGCCCATTGCTAGGATGGTGGAGGCGATCCCAAGTGCAACGGTGATGTGGAAGACCCTGGGGAACATGTACTCCGGAACTGGGAATGTGATGATGATGGTGGAGGTTCAGGGCGAGGTAGATGCTCTGAAACAGGGGGAGAAGAGCGTTCAAGAATATGCCAGTGAGCTGCAGCGGTTGTGGGCAGATTTGGATCAATATGATCCACTACAACTGACGTGTGAGGATGATATTGAGTTTGGTAGGGCATGGCTGCAGCGTAGAAGGGTCACTCACTTCTTGAAAGGTTTAAACCCTAAGTTTGAGAGCAGGAGAGCTTCAATATGTCATCAGGTGGTATTGCCAACTATGGAGGAGGCTATTTCAGCTATGATTATCGAGGAAACTCGACAGAGAGTGATGGTGGGTAGCAATCCTATAAGGTCAGCGTACGCCATTGCTGGTGACAAAGAGTGTTACAACTGTAAGCAAACAGGACATTTGAGTTGGGCATGTCCTCTCTCACGAACTGGAGGTCGTGAGGGTGATTGGATTTGTCGTGATGCGAGATGCGGCAACTTGAATTTTGCAAGGAGGACTGAGTGTTATAAGTGTGGGGCATCTCGCCCTAGTAGAGGTGGTGATGGATTTGGTGACGTTCTTGGTAGTATTGGTGGTTAGTAGGTTTTACTAGATTCTAGTAATGGTATTATATTATGTAACAAGATGGCCATGATTGTTATCTCATGCCCATCTTGAGGGGGAGTGTTGAAGAGTTTGTGTTGGAGTTAGATATCTCATCGTATGAGAATCGGATTAGTAGATTGTGTAAGAATCGGAGTATGTTTTGAGACTATAAATAAATGAGGTGTGGATCCTAAGAGATCAACACACAATTATTCTCCAAAGTTCAACAATTTTTTTTACACATGGACTTGTTTAATTCCTTGGTAAAAGATTTGCTCTGTGTATAGCCTCATTACTCACTCTTTTACGTCAGGCATTTGTCAAACTGGAGATGAAATTAGCACCAAGCTCCTTAGTTTCAATGCTAAGGTGCTCCATCAGGATCATAAAGAGGAATGCATTGAACACAATGAGGACCTAGTTGCTCCAGACATTCCTGCAAGTGGCATGTCTGAACCTGCACCGATTGAAGGATCAGAAAGTGGAATGACACTGCTCCCAGCTGCAGAAACATCAGCATTGCCAGATGAGCAGCTTGACCCTAAGCTGGAGGGCAATGAAGTTGTGCAACACAGCCTTAGCTGCAATAAAGACGCTGCCAGCATTTCTGATACAGGATCTGTGGAGAACAATTTATCTAGTTTGCCCAAAGACTATTGTATGGATTCTTGCCATGAACAGCAGATTCCAAATGACCTATCTGCACCTAAATCTCTTGAAGAATCTGCAGTTTGTCAGGATGACAGTGTCCATATGGATTGTTTCCATGAACAGGAGCTTCCAAGTGACCCATCTGCACCGAAATCTCTGAAAGAATCTTCAATTTATCGGGATGACAGTGTTCATATGGCTTGTTTCCATGAACAGGAGCTTCAAAGTGACTTATCTCTATCCGCACCTAAATCTCCTGAAGAATCTGCAATGTGTCCTGGTGACGGTGTTTCGGAATCAGTAGGTCAGTATTGTTCATAATTAGTTTATGTTTCTTTTTGACATAAAAACCTCTTTAATTCCTTACTATTGTGCCCCCTGTCTCCTCTTTTTTACATCAGGAATCTGTCAAACTAGCGGGCGAAGACGCATAGCTGAAATCAGCACCAAACTGCTGAGTTTCAAAATTTCCAGCGCAGTTAAAGGAAACTACATTGCTACGAATGCCCCCCCTACCACGAAGCAAGGGGATGACTACCTGAGCCAATCTGCACTTGCCTTGCTCAGGAACAGGGAGAACACACCCGCCGTTAAAACACTCCTTCCTGTAAAGCCGAACCCTGATCGCTCGGCTGCGAAGAACTCATCGAGACGAGCGCTTCAGACCATCAGCGGATTACCGAGGGACCACTGATGGGTGGTAGGTTGTAGTTCTTGGTTAACAGTTTGGTTCTCTCTTCAACATTTGGTTGAAGGACAGGAGTATATCTGACGGATAGCGATCGGTGTATATTGTCTTCCCACTGTGTGCTGCTCTGCTGTGTAGTGACGAAGTGGCTTTGTGCATGTCATCTTCGGTATTTAATTTAGCGTGTCCATGATAAAAGTAAGAAACTGATGCAGTTGCCAAAAACATTAACCTGGTGTTAGCCTGTTTGGTTTGGTTTGTTTTGTATTCATGTAGCGTGAAAAGAATTGGTTGTTCTGCATTACGCTATTAATATACCCGTGTTTGTCAGTAACCTAATGTCTGCATTATGCTCTCTGTTGCCACAACCCTTGTCGCAGGCAGCTGCATTTCATATTACCTTGGTCGTTTTAGCATCTGCATTTGCAGGCTAACCAGCTTGATACAAGAGCATGTTCCCTGGTAATCTGCCATGCTGCAATGCTTTTGCTAATGCACGATGTGAGAGTGACATGCAATCTCTAATGGCTCCCTTGCGTCGCCTTTAGCCATTGATATCCTTTAGCCATTGATATGGGCTGCATTACTGAAGGAAGAATCTAGACCCGCAAAACAATCGCCGCGCCAACCTAGTAGTAACCAGAAGATTAGCTTAGATTTCATGCAAATCTAGGATCCCAGAGTCTACCAACAAGCACTGGTCCAACTGGAGAAGATTTATCGATTAATGTTGACACCATCGATCGAGATGATGCGTCGCCGTTAGTGCATGTACAGTGGTGCGGATAATTGATGTCTATACTATCCCTTCGTATTATTTATACAGTAAAGATATTCTACAATGGGTTATCTTTTTACATGTTTTTATAGACACTACATGTCTTATTTTTCGCGTTACAGCCAACTACTGCATGAAAGACAACATAATTCTCTGTACTTCCCTTCTTTCATTCATATCATCTTGTGTTCTACATAGCAAGACTTATAGACAACTGATGTCAGTAGCTAGGAGCAATATGTGTAGGAACAATTACGCCAAACCAACATACTAATCAGTAATTAAGCATAGTAATAAATGTACATGTTCATCGATGCAGTCATGCATTACAGATTAGTTAGGGCAATTGACCGATCGACCCTTTTGCCATGCACACACCTAGGATTGGAAGCGAGCCGAGCTGATGCTCAAGCTCGGTCTGAATTGTGACTCGGCTCGTTTTTGAAACGAGTTGGAAGCCT
This sequence comes from Hsuehochloa calcarea, assembly GCA_036346395.1. Classification (NCBI taxonomy): domain Eukaryota; kingdom Viridiplantae; phylum Streptophyta; class Magnoliopsida; order Poales; family Poaceae; genus Hsuehochloa; species Hsuehochloa calcarea. Next base: position 4,883,560 of record CM070615.1, on the reverse strand, counting down.
GACTCGGCTCGGCTCGAAAAATGCTCGAGCCGCCTCACGAGCCAAACTGAGTTTGAATGAGGAAAATAAATACAAAGCACTCGTATTGTAGATTCGAAGCATAATAACTTGAATTTATTCCTATTCCCCGAAACCTTGCCTGCTTATGGATTAAGTGTTATATAACAGAATTTACTAATACCGATGTAAATATACTGTACAAGAATATTAATAAAATTATGTTTCTGAAAATGAGTAACATGAGTTCAAATAGCAGAATTTACTAATACCGTTGTAAATATACTGTACAAGAATATTAATAAAATTCTGTTTCTGAAAATGAGTAACATGGTTCAAATGGACCACAGTTACACCGGAGCTTAGCTAGTTCAAATGGAATTGCAAACATGGGAACTTTCCGGTGGAGATAGGCAATATGTTAAAGCAAAAGTCACAAAGAGGAAAAAAATAGTATCAGGCCAACTGAGACACTTAATTCCAGCAAATTTTGTTCTCAAGCAAATCAAATTGGATGATAAATCCAAAAAGAAAACATGTAGCAGAGTGTGAAGAAAACAATAAAATCCAATTAACAAATCGAGTTTGATACACATGTAGAAGTAGTACTACTCACTAGTTGCTCTCTACGACGCTTTGAAGCACATTTTCACATAATAGTAAAGCAAATTCCTTCACCATGTCCCTGAGAAAAGTAGACAGTAAAAGCCAAAATAGACTACATTTAGCTTGAACATTCCTAAAAATACCACCTCCTGCATTAATGTTGAAAAATTACAACACAAACATGAATAATTTACCGAAAGCAATCGTCTTTGCATACAAGTAATTCAACAACGATTAACTATGAATAAGGCACATAAGAACGGATGTAAACTGGCATTGCTGCGATGATCGTACCTGAATCCTAGGGATCATGTAGGCGATGTTGCAGAGGTAGGACATCTTGGAGTACTCCTTGGCCTCCCCGAGCGACACCGTACTCAGTAGCCTTGAGAAGGACGCGCGGTCGAACACCTTGCCGTCCTCGTCCTCTCCATCCTCGCCCTCCTCGACGGCGCAGCCTTCATCCTCGGCCTCACCTCTGTTGCCGCATGAAATACACCTGTAGTCCCCGCCGACGCCATCAGCCGCCTCCGCTTCTTGTCCACCGGTGGCCTCCGTGTCCGCCTCCTCCACCCACCGCGGCTGCACGTGCAATGTCTGCAGTACCCAGTTGCCCTGCCTCCGCTTCCTCTTTCTCCATCTCCGCCTACTCGCCCGGCCTCTCGCCGATGCCTCCCGGCTACAACCGCAACAACAACGTGTGGAGGGTGGCCCGCGGCTACTGCTGCTGTTGCTGCGGCGGTGGCGGCGCCACCAGCGAGGGAGGGGAAGGGGATCAGGAGGATTTGGGGATCGAGAGGATTGTATTTGGGGATCGAGAGTCTAGGCTTGTGCTTGTGACCGTGTGACTGGCGGGCTGGCGGCTGCCTCCAGGGCTCCTGGCAAGGCCTTGGGGGACTGTGCCAAATGAGCCGCGTGAGTGGCTCGAGCCCAGCTTGTTTTTTTTGCGAGCTGGACCAGGGGCTCAACTCGGCTTTAAAATTCACGAGCCCGAGCCGAGTCGGCTTGCGAGTCTCGAGCTATTTTTCCAACCCAACATGCACGTACGCGGACCACATATGATTAGAGATGGAAATCTCGCTTGATAACCCGATTATGTATGGATAAAAACCTCTGGCCAACATACAAACGGGTGTGAGCATGGGTGAGTACCACCCGTGTTCACCTCGCCCGATTACCCATGTGGGCCATGATTAAATCCCAAAACCATCTCCTAGAGGTGGCCAAATGGACAGCTTGGGCTGGCACGACACGAACCCGTGTCGGCCGTGAGCAGTGTTGACCTGCATCGCACACCACACGTCAACCCTCGGGTGCATCTTTGTCCCGGCCAGCAAGATAAGCCCGACGGTCGTGCACGACATTCTGAGCGACTAGCTAAACGACTTCTTCCTCCCCAACACGCTCGACCGTCACCGCCACCTCCACTCCCAGCAGTAGTGTCGTACCGTGCCGTGCCGGGTCAACAGTCCCATGCTCTGAGCCAACCCGACTAGCACGACCATTTGACCACCTCTACCGCCTCCGCTAACTGTCTACCCCCAAATCCAATCAGCGCGCCGCACTCTACTCCCGCACCGCACGTACCCTGTCTGCTTCCTCCATCCTCCTTGATCTCTCTCGTCGTCGCCCGACCAGTTCACGCCGCGCACCCCAACCCTCTAGCCGACTCCCTCCTCCGCTCTCCTCCGTCCTTCAGTAGATCCACGCCTCCGATTGCCATCACTACATATGATTCAATTCGATTCCCACGTACGTACGTTACTAGTTCGACTCATCGATCGCGCCCTCTCCTCTCTAGCTCTATATAATACACCTAGATTGTACCCACTCAACTATCACGTGCTTGATCTCTCAATCGAATCAATGGCAGCACTGCTGGCCCGCTATTCGCACCGTCACGAGGCACTGCTGGCCCGCCATGCTCGCCTCTGTGGGCTTTGTCGCCGAGGAGGCATACGTCCTGCATGTGGGGATTCTGAGATGCCGATGTCACCACCTAGTAGCTTTGCGACATACGGGTCGACACACTTGTGTCGATGATCTAGTATCGATCTTACGAATGAATGTTTGTGGACTTTCATGGAGTTAGATCCACACAGAAAAAGTTACAGAGATTTAAATAGGTTCGGGTCTTCTCATCAAAGAATAATAACCTTACTCATGTAATATTGTATTGACTATGCTTTTACAATAGGGAAGAAAACACTAGAACAAGAGCTTAATGACTTCTGCTTGTTGTCTCCGATTGCTCTGCCCTGATGTCCACTGAATGTAGCCCTTATATAGCACGCGAAGTGGCGTTAGTTTTTCCATCCAAGAGATGCCACAACGCATGATGAAATGCGCACGTTGATGGAAATTATTGTCAGAGTGACCACATCCCACGTTGTCTTGCAGTTATGTCAGAGACAAATGCTTCATGCATGCAGTCATCCCAAAGAACAACAACAAATATTAACTACTGTGTGTATCAAATACAACACATAAGAGTCCCTACTTGATTGGACCCGCATATCTGTAGGCTTTATTGACTATAGGGTGATCGTAGTTGACCTAGTCGTAATAAGACTTATGACCATGAGGTGATCGTAGTAAGGCTTACAACTATAATATGGTCGTTGGAGATTTTACAACCATATAGGGTGATCGTAAAATGATTTATGACCGCTCAATTAACTTTTCGCTCATAAACGATAAAGGGTATACTTATGAATAAAATGAGGATATTGCTATCTATAATAATAATTACAGATAAACAACTTAATTAATTAATGATTATTAGATCCTCATCATCTAGCCCCCTAACTTTAAGTGAAAATAACTTACTTGGAAAGGAGGTCATAGAATAGTGGTCGAAAGCAGAGTCTTTCCGATTGGTATTTCATTTGACTAAAAATTAACTTGGTTAAGAAGTTAATTTTACTTGAGTTGAAAAGACATAACCGCTTTTTCCGAACGGGCAGATTAAAGAATACCAACTGACTCTCACAGATGTGTCCATTGGAGCGGTTCCCGAAGGGGTAGCAACTGTTGAGTTCCCACGATTTTTAACTCAGATCTGCAGCTATAAATATCTAACACAGGCATAACTTAGAGTTTTTTTTTACTTTCCCCATTTGCTTCAACTGCTTTTGATCTCTTGTTCTCTCCGCCGCCAACCGAGTTACAATCTTTCTCTAAACTCTTTCTAATCTAACTCAAACTCGCTGGAAAGAGATGGCCGTAACCATTTCTAAGTGTGAGAAATCGGATATGGATGTAGAGAAGATGACAAATCTGGTCGTAGCCGAGAAGATTCCAAGGCGAGCTTTGGTAATGTGGTTCAACACTGATGGACAACATTGGTCCTTGGGTGAGGAGATTACCATTCCAGTATTTCAGGCATACTGTGAATGTGGTTTCCAATTGACCGTTCACCCTTTCTTGATGCTCGTACTCCAATATTTTGTGGTGGAATTGGTGAACTTGGTTTCCAATTCCATCACAATATTGAGTGTATTCGTCTACCTGTGCGAAGCCTATATAGGAATCTTTCCAGATTTGGATATCTTCCGGTATTACTACAAGATGAGCAAACACAACAGAATCATAGGTAGCTGCGATCTGAAGCTCCACAAGGGAGTATATTTAGATGTTTACCTAGTCATCATGGCCAGGATAGAAGAACAAGTGATTCTACTGGACTGTATCCATGGACGACAACCTCTTCTTTACAGGGAAGCCTGCAGAGAAAAGTTCATCTTGGGACTCGATCCAAGCGACATCGACCAGATTATCCCCTACATCCAAGTTGTCCAATACTTAAGAGAAGAGGGGCAGACCGGATAGCACGTGATGAAGGACTTCATCACACGCTGTATTAGTCATCTGAAGAATCGGGTACATCCTATGTGGATGTATTCGGGGACTACTAACCCGATCAGGGATTATGAAGGAGTAAAGTAATAATCAACCTAGCTCTTTTTTTGTTAATTTTGAGCATAATTGTTGATTATATCTTTGTAATTGTAGATCTCCCACAAAAAGAAACTGACGTTCGAGTCAATCTTGCTTGTGAGAAAACTCCTACGCCCACATCAGGAGTTCCTGTAATCCCAGCGGTTGTGACCAAAGAAGAAAGAAGTGAACATCTAAAGGTAATTAAAAGTTGAATTCATCTTTAGGGTTTTGTAGTCGTGAAATTCGTCCATTGGGTAATATTCATTTATTGATTTTTACAGAAATTAGGCATAATAGACCGTCAAGACAACCTAGAGATTGAATTGAGGGCTGTTGAAGAGGGGTTAGAGGAAGACAGAGTTCCTCTGGACAAAATACGTCGCCTTATGAAAGCTGTTGATAAGAAGGGTGGAGGTTCAAGTTTTATGTCTTTTGTGAAGGCTACCTCTGCAACAGTAGAGCCTGTGATTAAGGCGAGCACTGTCCCTCAGGTGGTCGATGCAACTTCTGACCATCAAGAGGGGCAGGCCGCTCAGGGAGCATTAGCTTTGGCTTAAGACCTATGACTAGACGTGGTCGTAGAGGTCCCAAACCGTCCACAAGACTTTCAACCAGACGTGGTTGAAGAAGTCTCGACCTCTGAAGCTTGTGGTGCCGAAAACCTTCTAATGGCCGAAGGTGCCACAAGGATTGAGACGGCTGAAGAGAAGAAGAAGAAAAAGAAGTCTTCCTTTGGGAATGTTTCTTCTGGATTCAAGATTGTATCCAGTAAGCTAAGATATGTAAAACTAAAAGCTTAGAAATAGCCTTTACCTTTTAGTGCTATAATTTGACATGTCTTCTTCTTTTCTTATAGTTTTAGTCTGGCTTCTCCAGCCTCCAGGGATGCTGCTGTTGAGTGGCCCTCAATTGTCTCACTTACAGTCGTGGGAGTAATGGTTTCTACTACAGTCATGGAGACGACAGCGGAGGTGGACGCATAATCGACTCCTATCCCTGTGGTGGCGATGGAGGAGGTTATTGCCACTGAAGCAGCCATGATCACTGAGGTGGTTGTAGAAACAGAGGTGAAGACGGCGGAAGATCTGGATGCTATGGCGATCGAGTCGGTTATTGATAATATCAATAATCGGACAAAGGACTTGGTACTACGATTACTAGAAGCAACTGGTCAAGATGGACGAGCAACCTTCAACCGCCGTGCCGGGAAGGACGTCGTAGAGGATGTCCCTCTAGGTCCTCAAGGAGGAGTCACTTCTTCTTCCAACAACGACGACGACGACGTCGAAGAAGAAGAAGACTTCTTCGATCTCTTCCCGAGTTCTTTGGTGCACCAACCATCGGATCCTCTTCATTTAGATCTCATGACCGAGTCCCACACCCTAAGGATATTCCAAATAGGGGACATATCTTTGATAACGAGCGTTTTCAAAGAATATGGTGGGACCAAGTCAAAGGGCTTTATGAACTTCAAGATTTCGAGATGGTGTATGCTAATTTTGCTCGGTCAACCATCAGTGTAAGTACTCGATGCTAAATATTTTCATATTTGGATTTTTTTTCTTTTTCTCACTGTCTTTCTTTGTTCAAGGAGCTCTCAAACAAGTTGCCACCATCGGTGAATACCAATGCAACTTGTATTGCTGAAAAAGCAGCAGGCTGAACTCTACAAACAAGCAATGAGATCGTAGGTTATTGTTGTGAGAGGTCTTATTTTGCGATGACCACTCATTCAATACTCAAGTCTTGTTTAACCTTTGTAGGTGTAAAAGTGATGGAAGAACCTTGATCTCTACACTCGACTATGTAAAAGCCGTGGCGCAAAGGTTAAGGGATGAAAAGAAGACTGCTGAAGAACCTTCAGGAGGCAAATTCCGCAGCATGTGAGCTGCATAATGAAATAAACAGTAAGTTTTCGATTAAAAGTGTTCATTTCAATGACTTTTTTTTTATCTTTCTCTAACTCTTTTTCTTTGCTTTAGAAAAAAAGGTCGATATGGGCAAGCTCAAAACCGAGGTCGATTTGAAGACCTTTGTGATTAACGAGCTCACCCGTATTGCCAAAGAAAAAGATAAGAGTATAAAAAATTGAGAGAAGTAGTGCACGAAGGATGATGCCTCTGATGATGACGAGATCAGGAAGCTTGATTCTCGTTTAGTAGGTAAGAATTCTTTTACTTACGACCAGTTTTCTTTACTAGCCTTTAAGAAGTGTTTTTTCTGACTTGTCGTACTCTATTTTCAGAGTAAGCAATCGAAATAAAATGGCTTCAGAAAGTTTCAACTTGCAGTCATGAGGAAATGAAGGCTACGAAGATTAATCTTCAAGACACCATTTCACTCCTTAATAATGTGCTTGGTGGACTTGGTAATAAGGAGGTCACTCTTCTTAAAGACACTGTAGTCGACCATACGAGCACTATTGGACAGCAAGTCAGAACTCTCTAGGAGTTGATAACAACTCTGAAGGCCAACCAAGCTGACTCGATAAGAGAGGTGGTCGAAAGTGCAGTAAGTTATGCCTTGACAAAACTTAAGGTTCATGACTGTAATCATAGCCTTCAACTTGTCGAAGTTGACTTCAACTACCCTGAAGTAGAGGCAGCACAACTGATTAAACAAGTGCAACCGGTCGGCAAAAAGATCGCGAAGGAGATGCAAATCAGATCTCCTTCATTAGAGTAGTTTGTAATAGGGCATATATTTGTAAAGAAATTTTTTTGTCTATGAATATAAATCTTCATTTTCTTGCAAATTATCTCTTCGAGTAGTTAGTAACTCATAAGACAATAAAAATAAATAAGAATTGAACCTTTAAGACAAAGAATTAAAGTCATATTTATAACTTTATCCTAACTTTGACTATTTGCTTAGTTTAATTATATAAATTAAGTAAATAGTGAAAAAGGGTTTGTTTAAACAAGTCGTTCAATCTTTGTTGTCAATCTAAATTATTATGTACTGGTAGCAAGAGTTGGGAACAAATCGACGGTAGGAAGTTCCTTCTAGTGGGAAGGACCACGTGCAGAGAGTAAAGACTTCGATTAGGTGATGTTACTTTCTCCGACCAGGTTAACTAAATCGTAGGCATCAACATTAATCGAAAAAACTATAAGAGTGCGCTTAAAAAATCATTTGACCTTCTTTATTGAACTCGATTGTCATGTACTGGTAGCAAGAGTTAGAAACAGCTCGACGCTAGAAAGTTTCTTTTAGTTGGCAGGACCACGTGCAGAGAGAAAAGACTTCGACTATGTGGTGTTACTTCCTACGACCAGGTTAATCAAATCGAGCGTCTTTAGAGTAGTCGAACAAACTATAAAAGCTCAACTCAATTAGAGAATTCTTTGTAAAGAAATGAAGAAATAAAGAAAGTTAATGATTCAAAAAGTGCTTGCTGTAAATTATTTCGATCACATTTTATTGAACCCAGTTTTTTTTTATGTTGGTAGCAAAAGTTAGGAACAGATCGACGCTAGTAAGTTTCTTCTAGTGGGCAGAACCACGTGCAGAGAGGAAATGCTTCGACTAGGTGAAGTGCCCCTCCTTCGACCAGTATAAAAAAACCAAGTGTTTAAAAAGTGACTGAAAAATCATCGAAGTGTTGCTCAATGTAAATTTCAAGATAATAAAGATTGAAGAAAGCATAAACTTTATTGAGAATGTAAGAGGTTACACATAGAACTTGAGTGGTTGATCAATATTCCATGAGTTGGAAAGAATCATGCCGTTTTCCATTGCTAATCGTACCGAACTTGGCCGCGTGACTTCGACCACTGTGTAAGGACCTTCTCACTTAGGGTAAAGTTTGTTCCAATTAGGCTAGGATTGAATCTTTTTCAATACCAAGTCACCTATAGCAAAACTGTGAGGTTGGACCTTACGATTGTGGTATTTTCTAGGGCCTATTAGTAGACCGCTGAACTAATTAAGGCTTGATTCATCTTTTCTTAGTATCAATCTTACAAATGAATGTTGGGGACTTTCCTTGAATTAGATCCACACAGAAAAAGACACTGAGATTTAGACAAGTTCAAGCTTTCTCCTAAGAGAATAATAACCATACTCCTGTATTGTTGTATTGATTATACTTTTACAACAGGGAAGAAATCACTAGAACAAGGGCTTAATGACTTCTGTTTGTTGTCTCCGATTGCTCTGTCATGATGTCCACTGACGGTAGCCCTTATATAGTGTGCAAAGGGTGACAGTTGTTCCTTCCAATAGACACGTCAACGCTTGATGGAATGCACATGTTGATTGAAGTTATTGTCAGAGAGACCACATCCCACGTCGCCTTGCAGTTATATCATAGATAGATACTAAACACGTGTTGTTATCCCGGAGGATAACAACACGTATTAATTACCTTGGGTATCAAGCACAGTGTATAAGAGTCCCTAGTCGATTGAGCTCGTATGTCTGTAGGCTTTAGTGACTATAGAGTGGTCGTAGTGAGGCTTATGATCATGAGGTGGTCGTAGTAAGACTTACGACTATACGATAGTCGTAGGAGATCTTACGATCACGAGGTGGTCATATAATGGTTTACGACCACTCAATTAAGGTTTTCCCTCATGGACGATAAGGGGTATACTTATGAATAACATAAGGATATTGTTATCTATAATAACAATTACAGATAAATAACTTAATAATACATGATTATTAGATCCTCGTCAACATGCATGAATGGGGTTTCCATGTGTTAGTTGTTACAATTGTAACAACCCATTAAGGACGACTGAAATTATTCATGCATATCCTAAGTCTCGTTACTCTATTTTTTGTTGGGTGTAATTCGTTATATGCTACTGAATAACTTTTGATCTTCACAATATATCACAGATATCTTACTGATATATGGGCACTGGACCCACATGTCAACCTCAAAATGATTGACATATTATGAATCATATAGTTATTCAGTGACATATCGTGAATTTTCTGTTTTTTTTTGTTTACTCGTGTTGTGCTGGGCTCTCTAATTAATTGCTCGAGTTCCATGTAGGGTGAGTGCATGCATGAGTTCGATTTGGATTTAGGGGTTGATTGTCGGTACTCGGTAAGATTAATAGAGCGAGAGGGTACAGCTCTGGTTGTGTGTACCCCGGTGTTCGTTAAGAAACTGAAACCCTCATTACTACGATCAATTGCACTTAAAGCTCAATTTGCAAGGTGCACACATCGATCCGAAATTAGGCGTTCGTAATCGTACGTATGGGGGCATCGGAGACAGCCAGCCAGCCAGCCATGTGCAGCTTCTTTCGACTTAGCACTTGGATACGAAGCAATTAGGGCTCTAACGATCTCCAATAATGGAGCTGAATTTGCATCATTGATGCTTGCAAACTCCCAACTGGATCGATCCGTGCTATGGATCGGTAAAGCTAATTATTTACGACTTTTTTCAGTTTTTTTTTGGGGGTGAGCACTGGTTTTCTAGGCATAAATAGGAATTTAAGGAAATTTTTTATGATACATTTTATCGGTAGTATAAACTAAATATGACTATTGATTTTTTAAGGATGTAATAGACTTTTCTTTGTATTGTTTGTATTTATAATTTTTTGTGAGAGTATTATGGACTTTTTCAATTAGGGTTGAAAATATTAATCTTGTATCATTTTATCCCCACATGGCCAATTACAATTATATCAATTTAGAATTCTACTACTCATACTACCAGATATAGTGTAACTAAATCCTAACTAATCGAAACTATTAAATAAAAAAGAGTGAATAATCTATATTAAATTGAGTGTATCGTAAAAGAGCTCTCAGAAAAACGGGCATCCTTTTCTTGATTGATTGGTTGGGGAATTCTACCCCACACACTGCTAAATCGGGGATTTTTTTAACGCATAAATTAAAGAAGATTATTTCTATGTGGTTACCAAGGATGCATGGATGTAGAACAATCCATCGAACCCTTAACTTTTGTATCTTGTTGCTGTGGATGAAACAAAAGACATGGAAATTGGAAAAATATACCGAGTAGTATCCATGTGATATGTTCCTGAAAAATATAGCACGCAATTAATGTGCAAGAGAAATCAGGGCATACACAACTAATGCTATTTTCCCGACTTACACTATCATCTTTGCGGTGCCACTGAGCTATTTTTATCTTTTAGCATAGAAGATTTTTTTATGTGTATATTCTTTGTCGCAAGTCACAACTCACGGCGATGCTTGTACATTTCGTTTTCGGAGGAACAAAGGATCGATGACAAAATGTCAACAAACTACACCATAAAAGCCATATAGACAGGGACAGATTCATGATTTGGCTGGGTGGATTATAGCTCGAGGTATGTCACGGGCTGATATATTCTTTTTATAAGGTTTAAATAATCTCGACTAGAATCGGATCCCAAAGTCGAAGAAGAAATATATTTGGTTTACTATCTTTTGGGTTTTCAAGCGGCCGACATTTTCTCTCTCGTGATCTAATTGCATCGCATCGAGATCATGCCTTTGCCCAAAGTTGTAAAGGAGAAAAGGATTGCAAGAGGTTGCTTAAACCACAAACCACATGATATGTCCATGGGTTGCAAGAGATAATTACTTGGGTACGCATATCTTGCGCATTAGCGCATTATAAAATTGAATGAGTGCTGCAAGAAAGATATAACTATTTTTATGCTCAAACACCTACTAATATATTCTTTGTGTTGGAAATTAACCCATATGAGTGAGATCAATTTTCTATAATTTCAAAGTATGTATGATTTAATACCATATTGCTAAGGTAATGTGGAGTTATTGCAACTATTTGAAACATGTGTCGCATGGATGAGGGTGGCACGAGGAGGATTTTGGCTAAACACGCGCGCGCGCATTCACGTATTTTTACGTGAAAAATCGTGTGACTTGTGAACCCTATAGACTCTGCAAACATGTATTGTTGTATTGTGTCGTCTGAATCTCGTCGACTCTTCTTCTCGGCGTGCACCTTGAATAAGAGGAGCGGTATCTCTGAGCCGTTGCTGCCGTGAAGACCTGCATGGTGGGCGATAATAAGGTTTCTGGGCAGCGCGACCGCTCATTTCGCTGATTCATCTATGTTTTTGCACTGCATCGAATCTGCATTTGCGCTGCTTCCTGTTCTTCATCGAACTCATATGTAAGTCTTTCGTGTGGCCGATTGACTTGTTTATATTATGTTTTTGCTTATATTGTGAAGTACAATGAGTTACCTGCTGTTAATACTGTTTTATGCATCATTAACCTTTTACTATATCTGTTTTTATATTAAAATGTAGAATTAAAATATTACCATCGTTTTCGACACCTAGAAGGAGAGATATGGCCCATGTTAGCCAGCGTTAAGCTCCGCCCAGGTACACCTAAAAATTTCCTCGTGATAGCGCGGTACACGTGTACATGCATGCCATGATTATATCTTGCAGGCACTTGTGCTTCACCGGTTGGTCCACGAGGGCGCCGCATCGTCATTACTAATCCACGAAAGCAACACACTGATCAATTAGCAACGCGTGACGTGGATGGATCATTACCCATGAATTCCTTCGGTCTAGCTGGCTAGTCGTCGTCATAATTACTGCTACTTTTGCGACCACAAAAAAAAAAAAAAACTAGACAGAATTGCGTACTACGAGCGTACGTACGTACGTCGATCGGTCCGAACTAACTAGCGCGGAGAAGCTGCACGGCCACTCGATTGAGATGACGTCTCGACACGTGTGCACGGCTTCGTTTTCGGACAAGACAGGTGTGCGTTCGCAGCAACGCGCACGTACTACCATTACGGATGCCTACGTTTTGGACTCACTGTTGCACCGTACGAGTTCTGGCCGTAAATGGTACTGTTGCATGTTTTTTTTTTAAGAAGTAGAGTCTCTCGTGTTGTACTAGTAAAAGTAGTAGTTCGGCCGTACGTTCATAGCTCGGACATGCAGTATGCCGATATGTATTGTTTCCGTATGCCTACCGCCCGAATATAGTCGTGTCTGCACGCTCACCGTCTGGACAATCACCGCTCGGACTACACGCGTGTCGCCTGGAGAACCGCGCCTGCGAGGTCCCCACCTAGACAAGGAGGGACCTACACAGCCGGCTGGCTGGGTGACACATCGCTAGCCCGGGCGATGGCTGTGTGGAGGAGGTTTCTCCAAGCAACACTTGCACGTCTTGTCTTGTCGGTGGGCACACGGACGCGGCTTGTCCAGGTGGTGGTCGTGCGGACACACCCTTGTTCGAGCTGTGGAAGTGCGGACGAGACATGTGTCGAGCGAAGAAGCAACCGTGCAAAGGGCACATAGCTTTTGGTGTGTCTGCATGCGCACGCCGACGGACAAACTCAACTTTTGGTGCAAATCTTTCAAGAAGTATCAATAAATTTCAAGCAAAGTTTTAAAAAGTTTCAGCTAGTTCTGGCGAGTTCACCTGGCTACGACAACACTAACATGTTTCAAGCAATTTCATGAAACTTTGGAAATGCCCCTTGACACTATAAGTACCCTCAAGCGAAGCTTCGCGAGTTTCAGATTTTTGAATCCAAATTTCAATGAGTTTTAGCCGAATAGTTTCAAGTTTTCCCAATTGTCACCATCTTTCAAGAAGATTCAAAGTTTTAAAAGTTTCAGCTCCGCGCGAGTTCACAGCCTCCATCTCTCTCTTGACCCAGCTCTGGACGCTCGAGCTCCATACCACGCAATTCCGCCATCTTTGGATTCGAACATCCCGAGTCACATCTTCCAGGATCGGCTTCATGCCACGCTTCCGCCAGATCCGAACGCCCGAGTCCATCTTCCGGATCGGTTGTTCCGAGCTGGTGCCGAGAGAGAGAGAGAGAGAGAGAGGGGGGGGGGGGCAAAAGTGACGGGAAGATAAGATTCTGTCGCTCCGATTCAATCCAACGGCAAGGGGCTATACCGTCGAAACGGTAGTGTCCTCTAATTTTTTCTCCGAGAAGTAATGAATGCTACCTGTTTCTCTCTTACCTATTTGAAAGAAGAGCCGTTAAAGATTGTGAATAAACGAGGGGCATCAGGTCATTTGTTTGTTAAAGATTACGAATGAATGAAGGGCATCAAGGTGATTTTGTGCCACATCTCAATTAATTCCTATACTCAATGCTAAAACGTCTTATGTTATGGATTTTTTATTATTTAACTTTTTATTTAAAAATATTTTAAAGATAATCTCTCTTTAACTTTATTTACAATTCTGACTTCTTTGATCACACCGCAACGCGTGGTATGGCGAAAGCACGTTGTCACGCCACAGATCTCGGCATAGCAAACGAGTGCTGCCACGCCACTCCTCTTAGCGTGACAGGATTTTGGTAAAAAAACGGACGCTTGTTGGCTCATAGGGCTATCGTGACAGGTTTGATCACGCTGCAGTCGGTGGCGTGACAATATAGTTTGGTCTGTTACAGGTTATAGTGTGATCAAAGACGTTAGAATTAGAAATAAAGTTACGGAGCTGTAATCTTTAAAATATTTTTAAAAAATAGATTAAAAAAATTTAAAAGCTTGCAACCTGAAGAAGCAATACGATTATCCTGGAATATCCAAAGCATTATCAATCTACCGACAGTAGCCCAGACTTTAATAACTCGACCCACATTACCCGACGTCTAATTCGAGAGGTTGGTGGGCCGCGCCGTCCACCACCTTCGTGGGGCCCGCTCCCTGCCCTTGACGCTTGGGTACCCGGCGGGTAGATCCGAGGTGGGCGTCAACTTTAGATTTTCTTTCCTTTAGGCAAAACTCTAATTAGCTCTGCATTATCTTTGACAAGGGCTTCAACATCGTCATTAATTAGCTACTACTCTAGCTTCAAATCAGCTGTGATGACATTTCTGTGGTCTCTTTTGTGAGAGGATATTTTCGTGACCCAAATTATTTTGTGAGATTCTACACAACGTCATATTAGTGACAATAGTACGACTGACAATCCGTCCAATAGCTCAACAAATAGAGAGATGCCAGATCTTGACATACAGTACCAAGAACGTAGATTTAAATCATGTGATATAGGGATAAGGGCAGCGGTGGATCCAGGAGAAAATATAACTATAGCGCGTTCGATATGAGTTGCATCGAGATATAATTATGAACTAAAAATTGAGTGAAGATCTTTGTCTGAAAATAAACTTTATAACTACAGATCAGAAAATGAGTATTTGCACTGTGCCATCCTTTATTAATTCCACCCTTCAATTTAACGTCGCCTCCGGCTATATAGTCCAAGCTAGCGAACGGCTATCCAAGCAGCACAACCAAACCACCAACTAACACCACCCATCCTATTGTCACTCTCAAGCAGCTAGCGCGCTCTCAAAAGCTTTCAGCTGGTTCCAGCCATGGCGGAGGAGAAGAAGCACCACTTCTTCCACCACCAAAAGAAGGACGAGGAGGACACGCCCGCCGGCGGTGAGTACGGCGCCGCGGCGACCGAGTACTCGGAGACGACCGGCGAGGACGAGTACGAGAGGAACAAGAAGGAGGAGAAGCAGCACAAGCACAAGGAGCACCTCGGCGAGATGGGCGCCGCCGCCGCCGGCGCCTTCGCACTCGTACGTACACACATCACATAGTACAGATCGATCGATGCCTTGTATATTTCCAGCGCAATTGAATATGTCCTTACTATATATATGTGTGGGCTTGTGTACGTCTAGTATGAGAAGCACGAGGCGAAGAAGGACCCGGAGCACGCGCACAGGCACAAGATCGAGGAGGAGGTGGCGGCGGCGGCCGCCGTGGGGTCCGGCGGGTTCGCCTTCCACGAGCACCACGAGAAGAAGAAGGACCACAAGGAGGCGGAGGAGGCCGGCGGCGGCGAGAAGAAGCACCACCTCTTTGGCCGAGACTAATCTATCTCTCACCCGTCCATCACGTTTGCTTGGCATGGCCATACGTAATACTCCTGAATGCATTCAACTCTGTGTGTGTGTGTGGAGTCTCGGATCTCTCTGTGTGCAGTGCTTGGGTTCAATTAGCTCAACCAGTGTGTGCATGAGAGGCTGAGAGGTGGGCCCGTGCGTCTGGTGTGTTGGATTTTCTGCATATATGCATCCGTGTTGAATAAGGGAGCCTGCCTGCTGCTTCCGTATGTAATCCATCGTCCGCGTGTATGTACTATGCTATGGTGTTATGAATGTTTATAGCTCTGATTTGCTTGTATATGAACTAGCTTCGTTTTATTATAAGGCTAAAAGTGAAAATTAATAAAGTCCACACATGAAAAATATATGGCAAAATTGGCTACAGGGTACTGCATGCACTTCGTCTCCCTTTTTCCAACGGATATCCAAAAAATATGGTTTCGTCATAACACACTGAAATTAGGATTAATTTTGCCGTAGGACACCGATGCGACTATTATATGATTTCCGGGCCGGATGGAGAGATAAATTTTCGAAAAAGACTTCGATGCCCCTAGTCATCCCGATGCGATCGAACCCTAAAGCCAAACTCTAAACCTCAAGCGTGTTGGGTCTAAAACCTCTGCAGCCCTTCTCCCTCATAGTACTTCTCCCCCAAATTTGTCACCGTCGCCTGCCGCCGCCACCATTCGAATTCGCTTGGAGCATGGGTCGTTGAGGGCCAATACTTCCCATCGAAGCCTGTGCAGCTTTCATGGGTCCCCGACAGGTAAACTTCTTCCTCATCCTCACCCCTTTTACTTCACTTGTTGTGTCGATTTGGTGTGTATAGTTTAGATCTAGGTTGATGTTGTGTCGATTTAGGGTTGTACTATGATATTGCTGGTTTCATTCCATTCTAATGTGCGTAGGATGGATTCGGGATTGGCATGCAAAGTAGCTGTTCGTGTTGGTTCTTATGTTGAGGCCACTGACAATGGTAGGCAAGAGTACCATGTTAGCCGTGACATTATCAGGGTTGTAGACAGGGATACTAGTTGTTTTCTTGACTTACTGAAAGATCTTAACGATAAGGTGCAACATGGAAGCAACCAAACACTTACTGTCACCATTTGGAACAAAAACTGCAGTAGATATACCGATGTTGCTTCTGACTCAGCTTTGCTTGATGCGCTTGACATGTACTGGGACATGAGGAGGCTCTCACTACTTGTTAGTGTATCTGGTTCCAATGCATATAAGCGACTAAGCACTAACAACTGTCTTGTGTCGGCGGTGTGGATATCGTGAGGATATGTGCACGATCTTAGAATGATGAGTCAATTGGCAATGACTTTGTTGGTTTGTAAAATCTCGCGTTTTCGGTTTTGCTTCAGGTCTGTCAGACCACAGGCGGTCTGACCGGTGGCAGGGGCGGTCAGACCGCCCGTGGAAGAGGTCCGACCGGCCGTGTGCTCCGGTCCGACCGGGTATGCCTAAAAGTGGATTTTGGAGCTGATCCAAAAATAGGATGTGTAGGCAAGTGAGGAGTCTCGGATGTAGTCACATCATTTTTGGAGCTCCCAGTCAAAAGTTCTATTGAGTTGAAAATTCGAAGGTTTGGATTTTCACGATGGAATTTTGGCTAAGTCTTTTGAGCGATCCGACCGTCGTTATGGAATCGGTCGGACCGGCCTGAAATCGGTCGGACCGGCTGTGTGGGGCGGTCAGACCACTGATCACTTGAAGGTGAGCCTTCTTGGCATTGATGTGTTTTGATTGTGGTTATTGTATGGATATCAATGCTTTATTGTTGCATATTGCATTGTGAAACTAACGTGTGTCAAGTTGTGAAGAACTTGTTCCCGAGGCGATTTGTTTGTCTATTCTTTGTGCGGTGGCTTGCGAGTCAACGGCGTCAGCGGTGAGGTGGATCGAACTACGCTTGGAGAGCGAGGTCCGAAGCGATCATGGATGCGGGTGGTCGTGTGACTCAAGCATGGTGCGAATGGGCAAGATGGATCGAGCGGGTAGTTCGTTGCGGTTGGTTGGATCGAGCGGTTTGGAAGTCGGTGCAAGTCTCTAGGAGGTTCGATGGGATTCGGACATGAGAGACTTGGCGATAGGATGAGCCGTGATCAACCTACACGTGGTGAAGCAGGCGATTGCTTCAACAGTTGTGTGAGTGGGTCCCATGTGTGTGTGGGTCCCAAAAGTGAAACCCTAGGCCTCTCCTATAAATAGAAAGGGGGGAGATGTAAAACCCTTTGAAGCATTCATTTGGAGCCATCCACCTTTTTCTAGGGTTTGGAGAGGAGAGAAGAGGAGAAGCTAGGGTTTGGAGAGATTGTGTGTGCTCCTTGTGTGAGCTCTTGTCCTCCTTGTTGGAGTGGCTTTGTAAGCATCTTGTGAGATCAATCAATCTTGTGATGCTTGCTTGAGAGATCATTTGTCTCCTTTGTGTTCTTCTCTCTTTTGATGAATTTGGTGCTTCCTTGATTCAAGTGTTTAAGCTTGGTCTCTTGACCTATTTTGTCTTGCTTTGATGTGTGGGAATACTCCTAGAATCATCTAGATCATCAACCCCCACAAGCAAGTTTTGAATCAAAGATTTTCATATTTCTAGGGTTTGTGCACTTCTTTGGTAAAATAGTCAGAGATCGTTTCTGTGAAGTGGATCTGGAGGATCGTCGCTAGAAATAGGTCTCAAATATCCTTAGGGAGGTGTGCTCCAAATTTGGTCGAGTTTCATTGGTTGAATGAAAAGTTGGACCAAATTTCGTTTTGGATTTGGGCATTGAGTTTCAGTTCTGGACTAAATCGGTCGGACCAATTTTATCTGGCGGTCGACCGCCTTGACATTGAACCGCCGTTGAAGGCCGGTCGAACAGATTTAAATCGGTTGGACCGCCCTTTGGTAGCCGGTCAGACCGCCAGTGCCCAGACCGACCCAGTGAGATCATTTCTCAACATTTGTGTCGTGTGGTTGAGGGGGTTATCGAATTCAGCACAAGGCTTCCTCTGTGCGCTTACTGATATTCTTAACTTTCATAGCTAAAGGAGTAAAGTTCGTGTTGAATTTGATTAGGGCGAGAAATTCGAGAAAGCGCCTATTCACCCCCCTAGTCGCCTTTGCGGTCCTACAAGCAGGCCACCTCCTCGCAGAAGACATTGCCATCTACCCTTGATTCCCCTACACAAGAAAACATAGCTTGACATGACAATAAGCCAGGACCTTGCAAACCTGCTACTGATGTGGACAAATGGGGCGAGGATGTCCAGGAAGAGTATGTGGGTGTGGATGATGAGAGGCTTCAGTACAAAGACTTGAAGTCAGGTGACGATGCCTCATACTCGGAGTATGTGCCAGGGTCTGATGATGATGATCAAAGTGAGGATGAGTCTTCAGTTGATGATGGGGCTGGTTGTCAGTCTAATGTGCATGTAATTGACATAGAGAACCATAACATAGATGTTGGAGTTACTTTTTAGGATGGTCAATGCTTTAAGAGGTGTATAAGGCAATATACAGTGCTTAATGAGGTTAAAATTGCAGCTACCTACAGTGAGGTATCCAGGTACATAGCACATTGCAAGGCCAAGAAGTGCAAGTGGAGGATACATGCGTCAAGACTTCAGGATGTAAGGACTTGGATGGTAAGTTTTTTGATTTTCATAAGCTATCATGTTTTCATATTATTCATTTTTTGTCATGTTTTCGTATCATGTCTTCATGTTTCCCTTTGCAGATTAAGATGGGATCCTACAATTAGTGCTACAACTCTCATATCCTTAACCATATCATAGACCTCTTCTTCTAGATGTTTTTCTGATGGGTCCTTAATTTACGTCCCTTCCCAAGCACAACATTGATATCCTTAACCATATCATAGACTTCTTTCCCTCTAAAAGCCATTGGAGCTGAACCGTCCTCCTTATTTCCGTTGAATTGTTTGTTCATCTTGCGGTATGGGTGAATCCTGGAAAGGAACCTACGGTGACGTGTATACACAGTTTTGTGCGAGTTGTTCAGTCATACGCTCTCGGTACCATATAAGCAGCGCAGACAGGCTTTGACTCCTTTTGTACTGAACCTCGACAGGTTACCAAGGGCAGAAAAATCATTGATGGTGCAGAACAACATGGTGCGTAAAGTGAAGTTCTCTCGTTTGTATGCATCTCATACTTGTACCCCTTCGTTCCACAGTGTCACAAGATCTTCCAGCAATGGTGCTAGGTACACATCAATATCGTTCCCAGGTTGCTTCGGCCCTTGGATAATTAGTGACATCCAAATGTATTTCCGCTTCATACACAACCAAGTAGGAATGTTGTAAATACATAGATTTACGGGCCAAGTGCTATGTCGGATGCTCATGTTACTGAAAGGATTCATTCCATATGTACTCAACCCTAACCTTATGTTCCTCGGTTCTGCACCAAACTCTTTCGAAGCTCCGATCGAAGTTTCTCCATTGGGCAGAATCAACAGGATGTCTTAGCTTTCCATCCTTCTTACGCTCCTCTGAGTACCAACGCACCAATCTTGTCTCCTTTCGGTTCACAAATAAACTCTTCAAACATAGGATCACAGGCAGATACCACAACATCTTATCAGTACGTCCTTGCTTTACCTTAGCAGTATTCTTACGCTTGTATCAGGATACTTTGCACACGAGACATACATGCATGTCTGCATACTCTTTATGGTAGAGGATACAATCGTTCGGACGTGCATGTATTCTTTCTACTTCTATTCCCAATGGGCAAAGAACCTTCTTGGCTTGGTAGGTGGTGCTGGGCAACACGTTTCCCTTTGGAATGATGTTCGCTAGGAGACCTAACAAAGCCGTGAAACTCTTGTCGGAGCAACCATTGCTTGCCTTCAATTTCAGCAGTTCAAGCACGGTTGACAACCTTGTGTATTTCGGCTTGCACCTAGGGAACAAAGGTTTCCCCGAGACCTCCATTAAGCCCTCGAATTTATAAAACTCTCTCTCACTGTAGTTCCCTTTTGCATCGCATAGCATCTGATCCAGATTATCATCATGCGACCTATTATCATCAAAAACACAGTCTACATCCGACATATTGTTGACTTCCTCGGCGATGTCGTCATTATTAACTTCCTGTATAATCTGCTCTTCACCGTGACTGGTCCAACATGTATACCCTTTTTTGAAAGCCCTTCGAATCAAGTGAGCTTCGATCTGTGTCGGGTTGTTAAATATTTTCATATTACCGCAATCAATGCATGGACAATACATAAATTTTATCCCTTTCTTCAACATATCTTGTTCGGCGGCTCTTCTAAAAGCAAACACGCCATTAATGTACTCTTCACTCGATCACACGGTTCTCAACGTACATCCAGATTCGATCCATTTACACTACACACGTAACAAATTAGTATTAAATTATATTAATAAACCGCAAGTACTCTTCCTATTAACCAAACATACTAACATTTATTAGTGATTAACCTAGAGTAAATATATAGGGTTACAGATCATTACCCTCAGAGCTCACGACGAATATCTCAAATTAAAATCCCACGAGATCCTCCTCCCTTCTTCCTCCTCTCGTCCTTTCCTCCTCTCTTTAGCTTCCTCCTTTCCTTTTCCTCCCTGCCTCCTTCCTTCCCATCCTTCTCTCTAAGGTGGCGTAGTGGGGGAGGAGGTAGCAGGGGTGGCGGCTCAAATGGGAATGGGCAGGGGGGTTTGTCGGGACCAGGTATTTATAATACCCGCATATCACAAATGGTTCATAATAAGAACAAATCGTAATATGGACCTATCACGACAATTTCTAAATACAATCGTCGTGATACTTAGATTGTCACATACGGTACTTCACGAGCGGATCTCAACAGGAACCGTCTGTGATGAATTAGATTATCACAGACGGTTCCTGTTAAAAACCGTCTGTGAAGTATCACAGACAGTTGTATTTAGAAATTGTTTATGATAGATCCATATCACAGACGGTTCCAAGAGAACTGTCTGTGATGATGCATCTTCTATAGCCTGTTTTGTAGTAGTGTGTGGTCGAACTCTTCGATCACCAATGGCATGGCCATACACTTTCCTTATCCGACCACACCGAGGGGCCTAAAGACATCTCTCTTGTTATGTTAGGAGGGATAAATCCCATATCCGATCAGTCACATTTCTCCGCATATTTCATAGCATACTCGAAAGCTACCTTTATGACTACCCGGTTACGGAGTAGCCTTTGGCAACCCCAAAGTGTACTCTTACACATGTAGAAAACCATGCTAATCTCAGGTCTAAGGATTATACATCATTATTGCTTGAGACCAACTGATGACACATGAAATCATAACAATCTTAGCAGTGTCTCAAGGTGGGTCAATCCAGCACCATGTTCTCTAACATGTGTTCACATTATTGATTCGATATCCATATATCCATGACCAGTGAAACAGGGTCATCAATCAATACATGCGTTGGTCAATAAAGTCATTAGTATTCCGACCAGGGATACATTTAGAACGATATCATCATAAGTTAAAAGTGCTTCATCAACGTATGTGCTTCATCAACAAGTCACATACTCGTTAATCTTTACAACTGACGATTCATTCAAGGAACATAATAACATTTATTAAATAACTCATAAATATAGACGTGATACAATCATCTCTATGATTACCTCTAGGGCATATCACCAACATTAATCCCCCCTATAATAGTTTGTTTAATTCTAGTCGGAGTGATGGAATAGAGAAATAGGACAGTGATGGGCATGGCTCGAGGCTTGTTGAAGAGCAAGTCCTTGCCATGCAAATTTTAGGTCGAGGCAGCAAGACACACGGTGTACATTCTCAATCGAGTTCCGACAAAAGCGTTGGATGGCATCACACCACATGAAGCATGGAGTGGAAGAAAACCTGTTGGACCGAAAAGGCGACTAGAGGGGGGGGTGAATAGGAGCACGCTCACTTTTTCAACCACGATTAGATTCAACACAAATTTCACTCCAATAGCTATAGAAGCTATGAAGATCGATATACCGATCTAAATGGAAGACTAGGATTGAATCCAATCAAAACCCGAAGCAAAACAACCAAAAACAACGAAACTTAAATTCCTAAGAGTAGGCGGTCGACCTCTACTGTGGGCGGTCGACCTCTCCAAGGGGGTCCGACCTCTAGCTAGGCGGTCGACCTCCGACCCATGAACATGAAATCGGCCAAAGCGAAGTTGCAAATAGGTCTAACTTTTGATCTACAACTCCAAACTTCATGAAACTTGGAACACACCTTCTCTAGGATGTCAGAACCTATTCCAATCGAAGATCATGGAGATCCATGGAAAAGTTACGACATTTTCAGTTTGAGAGATGGATGGTTCAAACCGAGTCAAAAGCGAAAACGTGACCCAAAAACTTGCTCGTGGGTGATTGATGATCAAGATGATCTTAGATGTGTTCCCACATGTCACGACAAGCTATATCATGTAACGAAATCAATCAAAAACATGCGAATCAAAGAAAGACTCAAAATCACCAAATAGAGAGAAGAAGGGCAAAGAGACACATCTTTGATCAAAGCTTTCTTTGGATTGATTTGATAGGGTTTGGGTTTACAGCCACTCCATCAATGGAGGACAAAGCTCAATCCAAGAGCACAAGATCAAATCAAAACTCTCTAGAACCCTAACCTCCACTAATCCTCTCCCTAAGCCAAAACTAGGGTTTCAATAATGATAAAAGAGTTGAAGGGGTGCGACCACCTCCTCCTCTATTTATAGTGGAGACTTAGATCTTCTAGAAGATTAACTTAAATGGGCTCCCGTTAAGGCCCAACACAAACGGGTCACACACGCACGCAATTTAAAGCGCCGTCTACAACACCTCTTAACCTAAACCGCTTCTCTTGCGCCGTCTTGCGCCGTGGGTAGGCAAAGGTCACCAAGGTGATATTTGGTAAGATTACCAAAATACCCTTCTCGGTCCTTCTCAGAAGACCGAGTCCATCTTCGAAGCACGCATGCATGCTCACGTGTAGGTTGATCACCGCTCTCTCCATGTCGGCAAGTCTCTCCCATCCGGCCCCACCGAAACCACCATGGCACTTGCACCGACTCCGCGCCGCTTGATCAAACCAGTCGCACCGAACTGTCCGTTCGGTCATCCTTGTCCATTCTGCACCATACTTGATTTCATTGACCTCACCCGGCATCGTCGATCGTTCTGGACCTAAGCTCTCCAAGCCTCGTCCCGATCATCCTCGCCGTTGACCGTCGTTGACCACCAAGCAACTCGCACAACAATAGACAAGCAAATCGAAGCGGAACAAGTTCTTCGCAACTTGACCCACGTTAGTCAAAACATGCATCATGCAACACATATGCATGAAACTCATGACTTTGACCTAACCAGCGAACAACGCCGCCACGACAGCGACGTTCAAGTAACAACCGGTCAGACCGCCCCTCAGGGCCGGTCTGACCGCCGGCCTTGCCGGTCGGACCGCCGACCAAAGGCCGGTCTGACCGCCCGTAAGGACTTAGCCAATTTTCAACCCCTGAAAATCCGAAACCTCGGAAACTTTAAACCAATAGAACTTTTCTGGAGACTCAAAAATTATGGGAGCAAGAACAATGGGATCCCTCACTTGCCTATACCCTCTATTTTTGGCCCACCTATTTTGACCACTTTTGTCACGGCCGGTCCGACCAGCGCACATGGCCGTCCGGCCGATTTGGGACCGGTCGGACCGCCGTGCTATGGCCGGTCAGACCGCCCCGTCGTAAAGTCGAGCAGTCTTTGAAACTTTGTCGAAAACTCGTGAAACGACAAACCATTAATGCCATTGCCAATTGTCACATCATCCTAAGATCGGAGCATATCCCCATGATATCCACAATCTCCCCTTGATGAACACATTGGCAATAATCCGAAAAATGTAATTTGAAGGTTTGAAAAGTAAAATACTTTCGTTTTGCACAAAGGCACAACTTGGTCCATAAGCAAGAGAAAGCAATGGAAATGACCAAGGTGGCATCGAATAGCATAGACAAGTGAGATAAGGCAAAAGAAAGCATAAAAACTTTGATTTCGAGAAAAGTCAAAATCTCACTTAAGGTCCATATGAAAGAACAATTGTTCAATTGACCTTTGATCATTGTGAGGAGTAATAAATGCAATTCAAGTTCGGAAGAGTCAATAAGACAATAAGAATGCAATTCAAAACTCCCCTCACTATGATCCTCGGATTTGAAAATTTCAAATTCTCCAACTTTCTCCCTTTGTATAAACTTCTCCCAACATCGAAATATCTTCTCCCTTTGACAATGGAGTCATCAAGGAATCACGCCTTCCTCTCATCCGAGAGATAGCAATTTGCGAGAATGAAGAAAGAAGCAAAAGAAGAAGTATGCATGAAGTGCAATGGAGTGGCTTCATTTTTGTATTTTTCAATTTTTGATTACAAGAAGCTTTGGAGATTACCCAAAAGAACTAGCTAGCATTTCTAATATTGCACAAACAACATATCAAGCTGTGATTGCTAGCAAGATCATGGTAAGACATATATATCAAAGCTAAGCACCAAGGCTCAAAAGTAAAGCAATAGATTTGATCAATTTAAGCAACGCTTCAAATTCAAACAAGTTCATCAACGAGGATCCTAAAGTGAAATTGGCCATGTCAAAATGTCAAAGTGAGATCAAAAATCTAACAAAGACCACATTAAGAGTCAATCAAGTCCCGTATTGAATCATTTTGCTCAATCTTTTATAAGCGCCCATTTGTCAACATTTTCTCATTTGCATTGAATATTGAGGTTGACTAATGATCTAACTTAGTGACAAGATCTGGACTAGGAGCCATCCACAAACTCATCCTAAGCTTCGACCAAAAGTTGATTAAAGGTATATCTTAGTAAAGAAGATTACGGACTAGGAGCCATCCACAAACTCTTTCTAAGCTTCTACCAGGCGACAAATCTTGAGGTTCATGTCATTTCGACAAGCAATCCCCATGAGATCGTCGGATCATCAAACTATCTCCAAGTTCATGTCATTTGACAAGCGGTCTCGTAAGAATAGTTTGGCACATTTTAAGCATAAGACAATCTTGAATTTTTTAATTTTTCACAAGAGCATTTTAGAATCTCAAGAACACAAAAGCTCAAGTAATGGTCAATTTTAGATCAAAAGTTAACAAAGCAATTACGACAGGCCAATGTCAAAGAGGAGCACTAATTGCAACTCGCTAAAACATCCACAAATTGCAATTTTTAGTTTGAGTTGTTTTAAAGTTCTAGCTCATATAGCAAAGACTTAGCTACACATGTAAAAGCATGATAATTCTAGCAAGTCAAGGAACTAGACATGGCATTGAGCAAGAATTGAAATACTAAAGCTCCAAAGGGTAATAGGCAAAGCTTCATCAATTTTAAAAGATAAGCGTAAAATTTTATATTACAATGCATCTTTTGGATTTTTCAAACCACTTGAAGTATTTTACATATGAATGCAATATGATACAATGCGATGCAATAAAAAGCCTAAAAACCTAAAAAGTTCAAAAAGATCAACAAGTTCAGAAAAAGAACAATACAAGATCAAAAGAACAAGGTAAGATCAGAAAAGATCGAACTCCCCCTCAAACCAACCCATAGGGATAAATTACCCTAACTCGCTTCTTAAGGTGGCAAACCTAGTTGGGTCTAAAGGTTTGGTGAGGATATCACCATTGAGCCTCGGACTCCACGAAGTGTAGCACAATATCACCCTTCTCGACATGGTCTCTAAGGAAGTGATAGCGAATGTCTATGTGCTTGGTCCTAGAGTGTTGCACAGGGTTCTTAGCAATGTTAATAGCAGAAGTGTTATCACAGAAAAGAGGAACACTAGCAAAATTTAACCCGTAGTCCTTAAGAGTGGATACCATCCACAAAATCGACTACTGACAACTAGCAAAGACTACATACTCGACCTCTCAGATGATTGTGCAACAGAGGACCGCTTCCTAGAAGACCAAGAAACAAGAGAAGTGCCTAGGAAGTGACAAGTGCCCGAGGTACTCTTCCTATCGTCGATGACCGCAAAATCGAATCGAAAACCCCGAATGGATAAAGAAGAAGAACAGAGTACCAAATGCCATCTTGGAGGGTAGAGTGTAAATACTGAATATGCGCTTAAGCGCTGGCGATGGGAAGTTCTCGGAGGCGCTGAAACCTCGCAGAGGCGACGGTGTGAAGTGGATGTCCGGTCTTGATGCCGTCAGTGCGGAGGAGCCGATCATGTTTGCGGTACTCGCGTTGATCCACGGCTTCTCCTTCCTCATCCGGATCCAAAGCGATCGAAGTCGCCATGGGAGTGGCGATCGACTGCGATCACCCATGTCGAGCGTTTGAGCGGATCCTTAGTATACTTCGTCGATGGATGAAGATCCCTTCCTTACATTGCTTGATTTGAAGCCCAGAAAGTAATTGAGCTCTCCCATCATGCTCATCTCAAATTCCTGGACATAGTCTCGTAAAAGCTAGAAACAAGAGCATGAGAAGAACCACCAAAGATAATATCATCAACGTAAATCTGAGCAAGTAAGAAATCATTGCCACGCCTAAGAATGAACAAGGTCTTGTCTACCTTACCCATCTCAAAATCATTCTTAAGCAAGAAGGTCTTAAGTCTATCATACTGGGCTCTAGGGGCTTGTTTAAGACCATACAAGGCTTTGGATAGCTTGAAGACATGATGTGGGTTCTTGGGATTCTCAAAGCACAGGGGTTGCCTAACATAAACCTCCTCCTCTATAAAACCATTCGAAAGGCACTCTTAACATCCATCGATATAATCTAAAGCCCTTAGAGCGACAAATGCAAGAAGAATGCGAATAGCTTCTAGTCTAGCAACAGAGCAAAGGTCTCATCAAAATCTAACCCCTCAACTGGCTAAAACCACGAGCTACTAACCTAGCCTTGTTTCTAACCACGAACCATCCTCATTTTGTTTATTTTTGAAGACCCAGTGGTTCCTATAACATTATGACCACTAGGAGGTTCTACTAGGTTCAGACTTTATTCCTCTCAAAATTTTCTAACTCCTCATGCATGGCATTGACCCAACTCGAATCAGATAAAGCATGTGATATATCGCGGGGTTCAAAAGAAGCTACAAAAGAGAATGAGAATAGAGGTTTGGATCATGATACCGAGCGAGTGACTCGTTCATGGATATTACCTATCATCCGATCCGCGGATCTTTGCTTTTGAATGTGAAGTGGCGCACGGAGAGAAAGTACCTCTTCGACCTCATGATCTGCGATGATGAAGATCAAAGCAGTGCCTCAAGCGAAGGCGAAGTAGTCACGCGAGTTCTTGTGCGAGGATAAGAATGTCAACAAAGAAGAGTGGAAGAGTATCATCGAGTCCATCATCATCTTCTTCTATGAATATACTCTCTGTCACCTGTGTATCACCTGAAATATCTGATCTAGCTCCAGGGCTAGTCTCATCAAAAGTGACATTGCATGTCTCCTGAACCAGGTTAGTTTCAGCATTAAAAACCGAAAACCCCTTGAATGTGCGGGATAACCCAAAATAAACCATCAAAAGTTCTTGACTCAAATTTATCTAGATTTCCTGTCTTGAGAATAAAACACTTGGATCCAAAGACTCGAAAATGCGAGACAGAGGGTTTTCTACAAAACCGAAGCTCATAAGGAGTCTTGCCCAAAGACGGTCTTAAAAGACACGATTTGCAATATGGCAAGCAAGAGAAATAGCTTCACCCAAAACCTCCTGAGTGCTATACTCATCTAGCATCGTCCTAGCCATCTCGACTAGGGTCCTGTTCTTCCTTTCCACAACGCCATTTTGTTGAGGGACGTGTGGGAGGAGAAGCGATGCTCAATTCCACGCTTCGGACAAAAGAAGCAAAGGATGCATTCTTGAACTCCGTGCCATTGTCATCTGCGGATCGCTCTCAAGGCACTCGGAAGTTCAGAAGCCAAACGAAGAACAAGATCATGATAATGATCAAAAGCTTCATCCTTCGAAGCAAGAAAGAACACCCAAGTGTATCTAGAAAAATCATCGACTATGACAAGAATGTACCATTTTCCACCAATCGACCGAACCTAAGCGGGACCAACAAGTATCCATATGAAGCAAGCTGTCCGTCAGTCGGTCATGACCATAGTCAGCGATGGGTGTGAGGCGGCAACTTGCTTGCCATGCCTGTGGCGCATACAAACATCCTTGACGGCTTTGAGTTTGGGCAAACCTCTCATGAGCTCAAGGTTGCTAACTCGCGTCAGATGATCAAAACCAATGTGCCCCAAACGACGGTGCCAAAGCCAAAACTCAGAAGAAGAAGATGAAATTAAGCACTTGAGAGAACCAAAGAAGAGATTGAAAAATCACCCAAAGATCCTAGCAACTCTAGTAATCCCAAAAACAAGCTCACCATTTGAATCAAGCACCGACAAGCATTTTTCTTAAATATAGTCTCATAGCCATCATCAAGAAGTTGAGAGACAGAAAGTAAATTAAACCTTAGCTTGTCCACAAGGGCGACGTCCTTGAGGATGAACTTGTCGTTCACCCTGATCGATCCCGTTCCTTCAATCCGCCCTTGTCTATCATCTCCAAAGGTGATGAATTCATCACCCGTCGACCGCGTGAAGGAGGTGAACCATCTTGAGTCTCCGGTCATGTGGCGTGAGCAGTGAGTCGACGAACCACGTGTCCTTCCTCTTTCCGCGGTAATCCTGAAAATCAAGGCACAGAAGAACAATGTGTCTCAATACTGGGGTTAGTTAAACAAGACTTGGGAACCCAGTACTGAGACACATGTCTGCGAGTAGTATGCAAAGCAGAAGTGCTATCCTTGATTAAGTTTGAAGTTACATTATGAGCAATGGTTACTTTAACATAAGAGTTATCTGTCTAGGAACATGATGATGAGCATGTGACACAAATCCTAAACCAGTTTCCTCTTTCTACATTACCATGTCTCATAAAAGCTCCAGGTTGATTGAGTGAAATTCTAGCAAAATTTTTCTTATCATTTTTCAACCTATGCCAATGAACTCAACCAAATGTCCATTCTTCTTGCAATAGGTGCAATGGTACTTGATACCACTGGGAGAAGCACCCTTTGACTTAATGAAGTTTGGGCAAAACCGCAGATTTAAAAATAGTTTTTGCGAGTTGGGTTTTAAATTCAACTAACCCATTTTCCAAGACTTGAGTTACTTGGGGCTTAGAATTATCTTGGACGAGTTGTATCCTAATCCTTGCTTCTTATAAGGAGTCTTAGATTTGTCCAGAATCATGTTTAATTGTTTCTTACCTTTAGAAAATTTTTCTAAGGTATCCTTAAGATAAGCATTTTCTTTTTCAAGATTAACACATGACTCACAAGTTTTGCCTTTAATAGCTCTAGCATATTTTTCCTTATATAAAGCAATTTCAAGTTTAAGAGCAGGACATGAAGCACATGTAGAAGACTCAATCTTGTTCTTAAGCTTGGCATATTTAGCTCTAATCGCTTCTAAGATATCTTTAACTTCATGTTCGTTCAATGCAAAAAGAGCAAAGGCTAGGATCAATAAAGCACAGGAGCAACCAACTTGTGGAATCTAAGCATTTTCACAAGGAGCAGATTTAACCTCAACTAACTCGGTCCTAGCATTTTCAAGTTGTTGCAAAGCAATATCATGAGCAGATTGCAGTTTAGCAAATTCTGAGTGTAGAGCATGGCAGGAAGAACATTCATCAGATTCAAGAGTCTTAGTATTTGCAAGTTCTAAAGTTAAATTATCTACTTGAGACTCTAAGTCCTTGTTCCTAGCCATGATATACTCTAACGCCTTATCTGGCTCATGAGTTGCTCAAAGATAGTTTCACATCTATCGAAAGGACATCATAGGAGAGAGGTACCTCATCGTCGTCGCCGTCGTGAGTCGGCCATGAAGCAAACGCCGTGAAGTCCTTGGCCTTCCCTTCTTCTTGTCTTGAGGATCTCCTCCTCCTTGTCATCCTCGCTCCGAGTCCACATCGCTAAGGATTGTTCCCAAAAGCGGCAAGAACCCTGAGTCGCCTT
Source organism: Hsuehochloa calcarea (assembly GCA_036346395.1). Classification (NCBI taxonomy): domain Eukaryota; kingdom Viridiplantae; phylum Streptophyta; class Magnoliopsida; order Poales; family Poaceae; genus Hsuehochloa; species Hsuehochloa calcarea. The sequence goes on along the minus strand of CM070615.1, from coordinate 4,853,086 downwards.
TGTGAGCTTGGCGACATCAAATCTTGATTTGTTCCATTGAGGCTTCTTCCAAGTGGCTTTCCTTCCTTGTGGTTGCTCTTTCCTTTCAACTTGGGGCGCTTTGCCGGATGTGATTAAGCTCACCACACTCATAGCAAGTCACGGACCTCCTCTCTTTTGTTTCTCATATTGTTATAGGCCCGTGTGGCTTTTTCGACTATGAGGGCTAACTCGGCCTCGGGAAGACTCTCAAACTCCTCTTCATGGATTGCGATAAACCACAGCGAAAATCCGAAGAAGACTCGAAGACCCATCGAAGCTCTCTTGGCGGAGTGCGCTACCAAGGCCATATTTTCCTTCTTGGGATGATCAATCCTCTTGATCTCATGAGTCTTAAGCTTGCTATAGAGCAGCTCCAAAGTCGATCGAGAGGTTGACGTTCTCCTCAATGGCGGTAGCCTTTATCTCCCACTCCTTGGTGTTGATTGCAGCCAAGAGGTGGGTGGCATTTTCAGTCGAGAATATTCAATTCCAACGACCTTCATCGATTAATCACTTTGTTGAAGCGATGAAAATGTCATCGATGCTCTCTCCAGGCGCATCTCGAATTTGTTATATTCACGCTTATAGGCGATCGGCGTACTTTCTTGATTTGAGACGAACCCTCATGGTAGGTTTCGAGGGTGTTCCAAATCTCGCTGTGATCTCAAGATTGCAAATTCGATCATACTCCATCTACCAAGCCCACCATACAAGAGGTTCTTTGCCTTATTGTTGTTAGCCAAGAGGGTCATTGAAGCCGGCGTAACAACCGGGAAGAACGGCGGGGCTCGAACAACCTCCCATATAGCTTGTCCTTCGCTCTCAAGGAAGACTCGCATGCGATTCTTCCAATAGGCATAGTCGTGCCCATCGAAGATATGCGGCTTGGTGGAGTACTTATCCATCGCCAAGTTCGGTGACGGTTAAGATCAAGATTGAACTAACCGGGCTCTGATACCACTTGTTGGACCGAAAAGGCGACTAGAGGGGGGGGTGAATAGGAGCACGCTCACTTTTTCAACCACGATTAGATTCAACACAAATTTCACTCCAATAGCTATAGAAGCTATGAAGATCGATATACCGATCAAATGGAAGACTAGGATTGAATCAATCAAAACCCCAAGCAAAACAACCAAAAACAACCGAAACTTAAATTCCTAAGAGTAGGGCGGTCTGACCTCTACTCAGGGGCGGTCTGACCTCTCCAAGGGGCGGTCCGACCTCTAGCTAGGGCGGTCTGACCTCCAGCCCATGAACAGTGAAATCAGCCCGAAAAACGAAGTTGCAAATAGGTCTAACTTTTGATCTACAACTCCAAACTTCATGAAACTTGGAACACACCTTCTCTAGGATGTCAGGAACCTATTCCAATCGAAGATCATGGAGATCCATGGAAAAGTTACGACATTTTTCAGTTTGAGAGATGGATGGTTCAAAGCCGAAGTCAAAGAAAACGTGACCCAAAAACTTGCTCGTGGGTGATTGATGATCAAGATGATCTTAGATGTGTTCCCACATGTCACAGCAAGCTATATCATGTAACGAAATCAATCAAAAACATGCGAATCAAAGAAAGACTCAAAATCACCAAATAGAGAGAAGAAGGGCAAAGAGACACATCTTTGATCAAAGCTTTCTTTGGATTGATTTGATAGGGTTTGGGTTCTGACCACTCCATCAATGGAGGACAAAGCTCAATCCAAGAGCACAAGATCAAATCAAAACTCTCTAGAACCCTAACCTCCACTAATCCTCTCCCTAAGCCAAAACTAGGGTTTCAATAATGATAAAAGAGTTGAAGGGGTGCAGCCACCTCCTCCTCTATTTATAGTGGAGACTTAGATCTTCTAGAAGATTAACTTAAATGGGCTCCGTTAAGGCCCAACACAAACGGGTCACACACGCACGCAATTTAAAGCGCCGTCTACAACACCTCTTAACCTAAACCGCTTCTCTTGCGCGTCTTGCGCCGTGGGTAGGCAAAGGTCACCAAGGTGATATTTGGTAAGATTACCAAAATACCCTTCTCGGTCCTTCTCCAAGACCGAGTCCATCTTCGCTGGCACTTCGCATGCTCGCACGTGTAGGTTGATCACGGCTCTCTCCATGTCGGCAAGTCTCCCATCCGGCTCCCACCGAAACCACCATGGCACTTGCACCGACTCCGCGCCGCTTGATCAAACCGATCGCACCGAATCGTCTGTTCGGTCATCCTTGTCCATACGCACCATACTGATTTCATTGACCTCACCCGCATCGTCGATCGTTCGGACCTAAGCTCTCCAAGCCTCGTCCGATCATCCTCGCCGTTGACCGTCGTTGACCACCAAGCAACTCGCACAACAATAGACAAGCAAATCGAACCGGAACAAGTTCTTCGCAACTTGACCCACGTTAGTCAAAACATGCATCATGCAACACATATGCACTGAAACTCATGACTTTGACCTAACCAACGAACAACGCCGCCACGACAGGCGACGTTCAAGTAACAACCGGTCGAGCCGCCCTCGGCGGCTCGACCGCCGGCTGCCGGTCGGACCGCTGACCAAAGGCGGTCCGACCGCCGTAAGGACTTAGCCAATTTTCAACCCCGAAAATCCAAACCTCTGGAAACTTTAAACCAATAGAACTTTTTATGGAGACTCCAAAATTATGGGAGCAAGAACAATGGGATCCTCACTTGCCTATACCTCTATTTTTGGCCCAAACCTATTTGACCACTTTTGGTCACGGCCGGTCCGACCGGCGCACATGGCCGGTCCGGCCGATTTGGGACCGGTCGGACCGCGTGTTATGGCGGTCAGACCGCCTATCGCCCGTAAAGTCGAGCAATCTTTGAAACTTTGTCGAAAACTCGTGAAACGACAAACCATTAATGCCATTGCCAATTGTCACATCATCCTAAGATCTGGAGCATATCCCCATGATATCCACAAAACCAAACCTGGGGCACTTAAGAGTATTTAGTTGCTTAGCATATGCTAAAGTTATCACATACTTGAAGAAACTCTACGACAAAAGCCAAAAGCTAATATATTTGGGTGTCAAGCCGGACAACAAAGCTCACAGATCGTTCAACCACAGTGGACGAGAAGGTTATTATCTCCAGAGATGTTGTCTTTCAAGAACATCAACAAATCAATCACAAATCTTGGATACAACTGTTTTAGACACCAACAACGGTCATGAAACAATTGAAAACCCGGGTGAGTCCACACCAGAATCTGTAGTACCTAAATACAGAAGCTTGAGGTATATTTACGACCACACTAAGCCGATGGAGCAAATAGGAGATTTGTATATGATGGATGTGGAAGAACCGACTGACTTCCAGGAAGCATCGAAGGGGGAGCATTAGAGAAATGCAATGAAGGTTGAGCTGGAAGCAATTGAGAAGAACAACACCTGGAAGCAGACTTCTCTCCCACATGGTCATAAACCCATTGGTCTGAAATGGATATATAAACTGAAAAGAGACACCGAAGGAAATATTGTGCGCTATAAGGCCAAACTCATTGCAAAGGGATACGTTCAGAGATATGGCATTGACTATGAAGAAGTGTTTGCACCTGTGACAAGAATTGAAATGGTGAGAGTACTTCTTGCACTCGCCACACACTCTAGATGGGAAGTTCACCACATGGATGTTAAATCGACATTCTTAAATGGTGACTTCACCGAGGAAGTCTATGTCTATCAACCTGAAGGTTATACTGTAAAGGGTCAAGAAGACAAGGTTTACAAATTATCGAAGGCACTATATGGGCTGAAACAAGCACCCAGGGTCTGGAACCGCAAGCTAGACGATAGTTTGAAGAAACTTGGTTTTGAGAGATGCAAGAAGGAGCAAGATCTTTATAAGAAGCAGGAAGGTGGAGATATGGTCATAGTAGATGTCTACGTGGATGACCTGATTGTTATAGGCACTAATGTTGTGAAAGTTCAGTCGTTCAAACATCAGATGTTGAGAGAGTTCGAAATGAGTGATTTGGGACTTCTTAGTTTCTATCTAGGTATAGAGATAGAATAACGAAGTCACAACATTTCGATCAAACAGTTAGCTTATGCAAGGAAGATTCTTGATAAGGCTAGGATGGCCAATTACAATTCATGCAAGTATCCAATGGAACCAAAAATCAGACTGGAAAAGGATGGTAATGCAGAACCAGTCGATGATTCTAATTATAGAAGCTTGATTGGTTGTTTGCGCTATTCGCTACATACACGACCATATCTCAGTTATGCAGTTGGAGTTGCAAGTCGATTTATGGAGAATTCGACCAAGACGCATGAACAGGTGTTGAAGCATATTCTGAGGTACGTGGCTGGCTGGCTCTACTGATTGTGATTTGGTTTATACCAGGTAGCAACAGGAACCACCACTAGTTGGATACAACGACAGTAATTTAGCTGGAGACATCTATGATAGAAAGAGCACCACATGAACTATATTTTATCTTTATGGGAATATGGTGACTTGGTGTTCACATAAACATAAGAGTGTAGCATTATTCAGCTGCGAAGCTGAATTCATGGCAGCAACCTCGACAGCTTGTTAAGGAATCTGGCTAAAGAGATTGTTGCAAGAACTGCAGGGGGAAGATACTGGACCATTCGAGTTATATGTCGACAACAAAGCAGCACTAGCACTAATGAAGAATCCAATATTTCACGGGAGGAGTAAACATATTGATACACGTTTTCACTTTATACGAAAATATGTTGAAGAAGGGCTGGTCGAAGTACATCATGTACCCACAGATCAACAGAAGGCTGATATCCTGACGAAAGCTTTGCCGCGTGTGCAATTTTAGAGAATGTGTGATCTAATTGGTATTCATGTTCTTGCTAATGATAGTCAGGATTAGGGGGAGTGTTAGAATTAATCCCTTCTATAATAGTTTGTTTAATTCTAGTCGGAGTCGTAGAAGATTGTTTTCGTTTCGAAGTCTATTATGTAATCAAGTCGTATCTGAGTTGCTTTGTCCGAGTCTATATGTGAGTCGGTCAAAACAACCTATATAAGAGGCGGTTGGGTCCTGTAAGTCTTTACGACAACACTAAATAAACAATAGACAAGTGAAAAGGGTGCGCAGTCGAGCACCGCAAAATTCCTTTGTTCGTAGTCGTTTTTTGGTTTCGATTGGTGATATGATGACATCATGGTCGTAGATGGTGCTACGACTATATCCTAGTCTAGGTGCTGATCGTAGGTGATATGTCTATATTTAGGTCTTGGAGGCTCGAATGGTCGGAGGGTTCCGACTACCTGGTCAGAGGTGGTTCGACCGCATGTATAAACTCTAATTAATGATGAGCTTGCTCTGCAGTTTTTTTTTTTACAGCATGGCGATCACAAGCTGAAGCAATTTTCATATTACGGCATAGATTTATTCGGAGACAGTATATTCTGGCCATTCTTTTAAAATAGTAGCCATCGACAGCATGTAGCCATAGTTTTAACTTTTTCAGTGAGGTTTGAAGATTGACCACGCCTTCCCCGCGGTGTTCATAGTTTTAGCTTTTGAAGTGCCGAAGGATGTGTATAGAGCTCAGGGTAGGCACTGCCCTGACAATGTGTATAATAAAATATGCGGAAATCTTGCCACATGTAGTACAATACAATTAGAACCATAATTTTTTTTCGCCCTTCCTTTCCCAGCGTCATGCCCACCCACTGTTTGTCAAAATGACAAGCTTGCAAATATAGATGTGTTTCAGTGTTTACCCAGGTGCTCCCTGAAATTAGCAAATGAAGAAAATATAATAGGGGTCTCATGCAACCCTGGTCTATATATATGTTGGCCTTCTCCTTAATTTGTATAGTTGTTTGTTCAAGAAGATGGAACAAGAAGAGACATTTTACGTTGCATGGCAAGGATATTCTAAAAGTATAAAAGAATGATTTAGTGGTGGTGGTAAGTCTGTCATCTACTTCTCTTCTCGTGAGTTGGTGGGATTTTTTATAGATATATATATGCATACATACACATATTACTATAAAGATCTTCCGTAGATAGGTAGATCATATATACATTTAGTTTATGACTACTTTTTTAACTTGTTAATCACCCTTGACCTCGAAAAATTACCTCACATGACACAAGCTGTCTCACAATCACAAGTTCACACACACACAACCCTACCAAAAGATCCAAATGTTTTGAACAAATGGCTGCTGAATTTTTTTCCTTGCAAAAAAGATAGCGCCGAAGACAGTCCAAGGATGCCACAATCGATAGTATTTGAAAAATAGAAACAAAACGTGCCAAGGTTGCAATACTCAGTTCTTGCAATAAGGTACGGTCCGCATGACAAGTCTTATGAAAATTCCAACTTCGAAGAATAATGACATGACAAATTTTATGACAATGCAGGCAAATGCATTGGTCCTATTTTAGTACTTGCTCATACTCCATCTGAAATCAAATTGACACTATTTGGCGCATCAAGTTTGAGCATTAATATTTCCATTAGAATAGCCAGGTAATAAAATTGCATTGCTATACATTTCGGTAACTCAGAATCAAAATTTGGATACAGACTTTTGCAGCCTTGATTTTTTAATTGGAGTCTAAACACAAAGCATCATTACGACTAACAGTACATTGCTACAATAACATGTGATCCATTGCCAGCATGTCTAAACAGTGCGATCGAGTCTTCTTTCTCTTGCCAGTGGAAGGAAATCAGTTAGAAGCTGTGTTATTGCACAATAATACAAGAATTTCTCTTGCGCATCAGCAACGATGGCCAGATCTTCACACAATAGTTTACTGAAGCTTTGGTGTTTTGAGGAGATATACACCCCGAACCAAACCTTTACCAACATCTCCAACCTCCTTAAGGATAGATGTTGGCTCCGGCATGGTTTCATCGGTCTCATCTCTGCCACGCTTCTGTAATATGTAAAAAAATGAATTAACTTAAATATCTCTGCTTATGCGATAAACAAAAAAGATATGCATGATAAAATATTTACTGGCAACCAAGATACGCATTGCACGGCGTAAGCCTGCGTAGTGTTGACGTAAAAGGAGGTCTTTCCTTTTGGAAAAGATTAAAGTAAAGAACTGATTTTTTATAAGTCAAGCTAATGGAGTAATACCTTTGAGTTCTTCCATGTAAGACCAACTACGTCTCCTCCAAATGAATCATACCACAGCTTGAAGGTCTTGGGGAATGCACACTGTAAATAAACATTATTTTTCTTCTTAAGGAATGGATTAACATATTTTCATGAAGTCAAGAGCTTCAATTTTACCTTCAAGTCTCGCAGAAAGTATGCAGTTGGGTCAAAATTTACCAAAAGTTTCTCTCTCGCATCATGCAAACTCTTCACAACCCCTTTATTGAGTGGCATATAAGGGTGGAAATCTTTACTCGGTTTGCCCCGGATTACCAACTTACCTGTAAGGTTGTTACAAATAGTTATTTGCATCATAATAAATATGATGAAGGCCGTACATTATATCTAAATAATAACCGAGTTTTGGTCAGCAACAACTACACAGCTATTTTCTACTAATTGCAGAAGTGAAATCAAATTTGCCTTATTACTTACTACTTAGTAGTACAACTGAGCGAAAAGAATACTTCTATAGCAAGTAACTTATGGAAACAGGGAAGAAAAAAAAAATGTCTATGCTATTAGCTTAAAAGAATCAGATCAAATCGATGCTGATGAACTAGAATAAGTGAACTGACCATTAGGAGTCTCAGCAGGGAAAAGTACATGGTGAGGACGACAAAGCTTCTCTTGATGGAGGAGAACAACAGCATCATAGTTGCTTAAAGGTGTTCGGAAGAGGCACTATAGCAAATGAAAACCGAACAGAGTGAGAAAACTAAATGAAATAGAAGAACCAATCAAACTATGACAGAAAAATCTTACCTCCCAAGTATATTGGCCGGATTGACCATGTAGTATAAGATGTGTTAAAAGTTCTGCGCTGCTTTTAGCATAAGAACCCATCCGTTTAAGAACCTATGGTTTATAAAATGAACAGGAGGTAAACAAATGAAATAGATAAATACGTGATAAAATAATGAGTGGAAGTCTTAACAATGAGTGTAATTCTACCATATTGCAAGACAAAACTCAATAATACAACAGGGAGAAATAATTAATTGATGTACAAGAAATGAAAATATATTTGCATCCTTTTGACACTTCTACTTCCCTGAGCTTATATTTAACGTACACTTGAGTTCCACAACTCTAATTATCTTTTCGGCTGCACAAAAAGGAAATCACCTACCGACTTGCTTGGTGAATGTTTCGTCCAAGCTTCAGATGCTTTATCATACGATGTAGCGAGAAACATTGCAGGCTCTATATCATGAGGATTTTGCTCATAAGATTTTCGGCTCAGCATAAAGTTTTCCTGTAGTTGTATCTGTTAATATGCTAGCAATTCGAGTCAATTCAAAAATCAAAACAGAAAAGAGAGAACTAACATTTATGTCCTTCTCATCCTTCAGGTTGAAGTCATTATTTATGTCGATGACCATGGGTGAAAATGTCCAGTCAAAGCTGGATAGCAATCGCAAGAACCTGTCATTTTTGTAATAATTGGTCAGAGGAGGGCTTGTACAGCTTTCATGGGTTTGTGAAGCTGATAAAAAAGTATAACTAGTAAAATATGGAGGGAGGGAAGGGTAGCACTGAAACAGAAAAGCCTGGTATATTTAGTTTTAAGAAAGTAGTGGTCAAGGTTCTGTTATCCTGGAGCAGATATAACCAGCAATAGATCATTTGTTTCAACATGCATCTCAATGTCAGATGCTCGACCCAAGGTTATTAAGACAACTAGTCGTGACTAGCCACTACTAGTCGACCTACTGCTGCTGCTGCTACTACTAGTAGCAGAGCACATAGAAAAAACAGAGCACCTACGCTTGGAGCAGAGCAATGGGAAATAGAGCACCTAGTAGCAGAGCACGGAGGAAAACAGAGCAAGAGAGGAAGGATAGGAGAGCAGGGCAGAGAAGCAGAGAAAGGAGAGGAGATGAGTGGACTGGATTCACTCACCGTCGATGGGCGGACAATGGCCGAGGCTGGAGGCGACGATGGAGATGGGCTGGCGATGAGCAGAGCAGTAGCAGAGAAAGGAAAGGATGGAGATGGGCTTGACGGCGATCGATGTCATGGCCACTGGTGGCGGCGAGGGGCTAGGGCTCCGCTCGTCCTCGCAGCACTGGTTGCAGCGGTGTGGACGGAGGAGACCACGACAGGGGAGGGCCGAGGAGGATTGAGATGGGCTCGACGGCGGGGGGCTAGGGCTCAGCTCGCCTTTGCAGCACTAATGGCGGTGTCGTGGGGGCAGGGGAGACCGCGACAGGGGAGGGCTGATGAGGGCGATGGGGGGCTAGGCTCCGCCACCCTCGCAGCACTGGCGGGTGTGGGAGTGGGGACAAGGAGACTAGCTCGATCCGCTAGGGTTCACTGTTATAAGCCTCACCCTTCTCAAGCTGATAGTTGGCCAGCAAGTCGGGCAGCTAGCCAGGCTCGACTAGCCGCAACTAGCAGCTGATTAATCGGCAAGCAGGACGACTAGCCCTGTTAGTCAAGTTGATGGTTCTAGTCGGGGGCTATGTACCAACTTGTCGACTAATCATCGATTAGACGCGTGACTTAATAACAATGTGCCTGGACCAGATTTATATCGAGAAAACAGAGTACGTTCTTTCTCTATCAAAACATTGATATCACTCTATTATACACGGACTTCAGACATGGTCTAAAATGGATATCTGAAAAAACAAAAATCTTGTGTTTTTCATTGGATGATTATGGGATTTTTAAAAATAAATTTGTTTTCATCCATAATAATTCAGAAGTCAGAACTATTGGACAAAATTGTCTCCGCAATCAAGACATGGCTAAGAAAGCTAGTATCTGTCTGTTCTTACATAACAAAAAGAATGAAGCTGATAAAGTGAATCAGTTTCAGAACAATAAAAGAAAATACGAGATTGTATGGAAGGTTCCAGAGTTGTACCTAAGAAATCCAGCAATCCGTGAAGAAGGGGCATGGAATGGGAATGGCTTCAAAAATATGTAGGCAACCAGCAATTCAACTGCCTCCTCTGATATAAACGAAGAAAATAGATGTGTAGAAATCCATCTTTTTGCTAGCCTTCGAAAAGGAAAGATTATATGCAAGCATACCGTAAGTATAACTTATATTTTAAGGTATGATGTGTTTAACTAACAACCTTCAAAACCTTGACAGTTACCTGACTACCGGCCCATACACCTGGTAACGGCCATGCAGACCATTGATCATACTTGAGTGCTGGCTCCGCAGAAAGAGCTCCTTGTCTTCTGAGGACGCACTTTGTGTGTTACCATCTCCAGCTGTGAGACAACGCAATAAAATTGTAGAACTTCATGATCTTTCTACGGAAGCCAGCTAGCAGATATAAAAAATTACTTGCATATATAATGAGAAGCCAACCTTGCTTTTGTAATAGCAAACCTCTTTCATGAAATATTTTGAGCAAGAATGAATATCCAGATGTAAGAACATTGACCTCATCGTCACTGGCTGTAACAAACATTCCTCGATCCTCGAGGCTGAAATAACACCAGATTGAGTCAATGGAGTGGAAATATATTTTGAGCAATCAAAATTATCTTAAATCCTCTCACACCTTTCACCAATTCTTAAAAGAAATGCAGACTTTGTCTTCTCCATGGCTACATGATCCAAAGGCCAGTTACCAGATCCCTCTAGCTGTTATTGAAATGAAGAGGAAAAGGGGAAAGATTTGTGAAAAAAAATAATACCACAATAAAGCCTGGGTAACTAACAGATACAAAACATGGCATGCAAGATACTGCGCGGTCGAGCACCAAAAAGGAAAGAAAGAGTAATATTCCCATTGTGATATAACACAACTCAAGAGAGGTTATACGGTTATACCTGAATCATGACTTCTAAAGATCGAATGCAAGTTGCTGTAAAATTTGGCAGCCTGTGAGAAGAATTATTTTCATATGCCAACGGATGGGGTTCAGGAGGAAACACAGATGTGTGTCTAAAGGCTGGCATAAGCAAAAGTTAAATAAAAAGAAATGTCACATCCAATGAAGAAAATGATGAAAAATAAAATAAACAGGATATAGAAAGAATAAAAAAAACACACTGTCTCAAACCTGAGTCTAGAGGTTGCACAGTGGATATTTTAAGAGGAACATCGTCCAATAGACGCAACTGCTTAGCTAAAGTATCGAAGGCTTCGAACAAAGCTCCAGAAGAAGAGACTGGATCTGCATAATTCCAATTAAGCCCATAACCAAGGACATGTAAAGCACCAGATAGAAAGCTCAGAAACTTACCTTGGCCACCAACCAGGAGGCAAAAGTCAAGCTGATCAACAACATGAATCAAATCTTCCTTCTGCAATGACAAATGCTTGGTAAGCACATAATCAGCAATTCTTTTGATAATTGTGTGCTTCTCCCAAGACTCACAATCCCACACTGCAGTTTAGAAAGTAGCATCCATTAAGAACTGTATTTATTCAATTTATGTATGCCCTTCACAGGCAACGAGTAAAAATACAATGCAACAGTTACCTGTGCTTTCAGCAATAGTTCCATCTTTAAATCTCCTAAGTTCAGCTTTCTTTCCCCAAAATTTCCTAAATTTAACAGCCTTGGGATACAAAAGCAACACATATGAGTGTGTTAGATCACAATAATTGTAAACAATCATTGTTTTGTAAACTATTAAAGGAAAAATACCTCATCACGATTCTCAGGGTTTGAACCAATATCGACAAGACGAAAACTCTTCTCCAATGAGCTAAGCATTATGCCAACAAGCAGCGGACTGCTACCAAATTCTGAGAAACCCTATAAAGGTGTACCTGTCACTGGATTGAAATGCAAAGAAAAAGTGGTCATTTACAGTTATGTTACATACATCCATTATATTCCATTCAGAAGGTGTGCTTCTCCACAGGACGCGGATCATCTTTGTTCTGTCTGTAAGTCCTTGTTGCAGCAAGGACTGAACATCTTTTTCAAGTACTCTCCAAGATTCATCATCCAAGCAAAAGCCTGATGCAGTAAGTTTAGCATGCCCCTTCAAGTTTATCCTGACAGTGACAGCAAGCAATATCAAGTGAGAACTTAATTAGATTCTTGGCTTCCATCTTTATTTAGGATTGGATAGCTAATCGAAATTTCACAACTTGCAAGCTGATGGAAAAGTCTCAAATCTGGGAATTATACTAGTAAGGAGAAATTAGCTCAATGACACTCTGAAAATATGCAAATTGGAAAATAACATCAAAAGTGAGGCTGACAAGTGGGGCCTGGGGCCACTTGTCAGTGGGACACCAATGCTATTTTCCAACCTGAGAGAACTGTGTGAAGTTTTGGAATGGATATATGAAAGGAATGATTATCACTGTCTTCCAAAATCACACAAACGCGTGTGCGAGTACACACACAATGTAACTAGATAGTCTCAGGCTCAGCATGCGCTGCACTGCTCTCTTGGATAAAGGTCCCAGATCCAGTTAAAGTACATAACGCAATGTGCACAACAGTTATACATGGTAATTTGCTTAATTCGACATACCTCAAGCATGAATCGAACTTAGCGCCAAAATCAACCTTGGTCATAAAAAGCTCTTCAAATCCGCCACCTCTGCATTTATCAAGGCAATTACATGTGCAAGCTGCCTCATCTTGAAGCTGAATATGAAAGATCATTAGATTAAGGTGGAGACTATAACAGTTCAACTCAAAGAGATTTGCAAGCTTGATGACAAATGTGGAGTGCATTATTCTGAACATAAAAAGTCAAAACAACTAAAGTAAACTTCTAAGAGGGATGGTTGGATCATACCACAGGGTCGTGTATGTCAGTATTTAGTAGATATACATGAGATGTGAAATAACAAAGAGAAGGAAGCTAAGTGAAAAAGGAACTGGTGGTCATAAAGTACTTTCATAATCACACATACCTCTAAAAAAGCTGACTTCGTCATCCGAAATGCCAGATTTACGTAACCAGATACATCACATATGGCAACATCAAATGTTTTCAGGAAATGAGCAATGCCCTGAACAATTCACTCGATCAGAAGATCATAATGATGAAAAAGATAATTGAACTATTTAATATTACCGCACTAATCATTAGCACTTTGTACGGAAGTTGAATCCAGAATTGTGCGTCATGCACCAAGAAACTATACTGGGTATTCCCATTACTCAATTCCAGACACAGGTGCACCGGGTACCCATGGTGTAATATAACCAGAGCTAACCATACCAAGTATGAGATGCCAATTTGTTCATACCATGTTCACACTAAGGCAAAGAACCTTAATTATGATTTTGTACAGAAGATATTATTCCACTTATTCGACAGAAACCGATACAGACACTAATATATTTATGATGGCATCCAGCTACATATTACATGCAGCAGGTTGACAGACCTCTTTGGTGATCGTACGCTTCTTCATTGGCTGAATCACCAAGCCCTTCGCCCACATCTTCGAAGTTGCTGCAAGAACACGGAGATGCTTCAATATGGTAAACTTTGGTAAATGTTATAAAACATCAACTTTCTGTTGCTTGGATGTACCCAAAAAGTTGATTACGACACGGAAAATTTGTCTTGTGGTCATTGATCTATTAATTATGCTTCCTCCACAGTCCATAGTAAGAAACACGAGAATGGAAGATATTAAGTATCCATTGAGGCAATCATGTGTATATACTGAAGTTCTTTGACGTGCCCAAACCTGCATTTGGAACTAACATTATATTGCCATCCACGACAAAAAAGAAAGGTATAACAGCCCTGCTGCACTGTCAAATATAAAAGTTTTCGTCATTACATAGTTGTTAAAGGGGCTATTGCTCATTTCAAGAACTACTGCAGTACTGCTTAACAACAACTGATAACTGAACACAACAGAAACCCATTCTAAACGGGTGAACATTTAGCCCTTACTTTTGATAAGTAAAAGCACTAGAATTCGGGATGAACTGCGTACTTTTAGTAAAACCAATGCCTCTTGCAAGGATTTCCAATCTGCAAACGTGCTGCTGATAAATTCTGCATTTTCCTCTAAAAACATATCCTCCAATATGCTGCTATTGTACTTTGGTGTGGGCAGGTTTATGTCATCTGCAATGCATATCCAATCAGCAAAAAAAAGACTATTCGTACATTAAAGGCCAAAAGTATGGAATTGAACGATTCTAAAGCAGGCACATTACCTTTTGTATATGCACGGACATTGTTTCTTGTTGATAAATTCATCTTTGAAACATTGAACAAAGAGCTTGCGGTCGGGATTATCGTGACATAGAACCCAGGAAGTTCTGTTATTTCTGTTGCTGCACCAATGAAAGAATTGAAAATGAGAAGAAAAGGCAAGGACTAAAACTCTACTTGCATGCACGAGCATCAACTGAATGCACACTGAGGTGAAAAGAGGAAGTAACTTGATAGAACACCAACCTGGATATACATGAAGGACAGGCTTTCGTGCCTCATCTTGGAAAGTAGACCATGAAACCTTGCGGACTAATGGAGAAGAGCTCAAGCTCTTCGCAACAACACAGAGGTAAATACACCTCTTTGCATGGTACTGGTGATTCAGGAAATCCTTTTCATGGAAGCATTCCTATATAAAATCAGCAGAAAATAAATCATTAAAAATCTTCGTGGAAAACAAGACATTAAAAAATGAATTTCTTCCATTAGAACGACAAAACGACCGGATTCCGGATAACTTTGTATTTTTGTGAACCAACAAGAAATTTTGCTGACATGATTGATTAAACAATCCAGCATAGCTGAGCAGCCTCTATTGTAATCTTGTCAACCAAATACCGCGAAATGCTTTTGTTGGAGGAAAATTGGTGGCATCTAAAGAAACATTAAAGAAAATCATCCATACTCCCCCGCAACACCCAGCCAATTCTCGAAGTAAACAATAGCAACATAGCATGGAAACACTGCCAATACCTTGGGCAAGCGGACGAGGAGGTCCGCGGCGACGTCGGGCCTAGCGACAGCGCCGGCCGCGTGGCTCCCGGCGATCCGCACCACCTCCGGCGGCCGAAAGGTGAACGCAAGCTTCTCGGCGCCCAGCCCCAGGTCCCGCACGAACCCCGAGGCGGCCTCCGGCGCCGCCCGCTGCGGTGGCACCCTCTTGATGAGGTCCGCGACGGCGTCCACGGCCTCCCGGCGGCGCGGATGGCGGCGGCGCTCGGCCGCGCCTCCTCCAGGAGCGTGGAGAGCTTGCGGTCGATGGAGTCCTCCGCGGCGGCGGCGGCCATGCTGGTTTCGGTGGTCGCCGGCGGCGGAAGGCGAGCGTGCGGGGGTTTAGGGTTTAGTTAGACTCGGGAGGAGGAATGTCCCACCCTTTCCTTAGTAGTAGTAGACTGCGAAAAGGCCCATGAGCTAGCTCCTAGCCCACTAGCCCATAAAGCACCTACGGCCCGGCCCAAAATAAAGCTTCCGCCGCGCCGGCCCAAACAAGAGGCATTAACTGCTAGGAAGAGCTAAGAGCCGAACATGAATTTTGCAGGAATTTGACGTATAAAATAATTCGATTCCTATATATTTCTTGCTTGACCACCTTCAAATATTCCAAATTTAAGTTGGAAATAAGATTTTGGGTTGGAATTTAATTATTAACTTTTGTAATTTAAGATTTGAAAATACAAATTTATTTTCTTTTAATTTTGATAACACATACTTATATTCAAGTTGCAACGTATATAGTTTGGACTTAATTTTAATAATGATTTAAAATTAATATAGGGTTTATGGAATTCTCCACTTGTTTAAATTTTCAATTTAGTACTAATTGGGTTTTTGAATTTACATATATTATGAACTTGAGCTTACATATATATTCTAAAGTAAGTTTCAAATTTCTTGCTTGACCACCTTCGAATATTCCAAACTTAAGTTCATTTCTAAATTAAATTTTTTATGTATAATAAATTATGTTTTACAGTTTCTTATCTATTCAACTTCAATTCAAGCTTAGACTTCAAACATAACACATTGCCCCTAGATTCCATGTTTTGAACCTGCGCATCCCCCAATAAATAGAATATTTTTTCAGCAGTTATAAATTTTTTTAAAAAAAAAATAAATTACAAATTTAAGTTTCATCTGTCCACTATCTGTATACATAGCTGACTAATCAATCTCATAGGAGCACATGATAAATTATGTGTAACAACTAATGTGCTTGAAAAGTTCATGTCCGATAAGCATAATAGTGTTACTATGCTATTACAAATAAAGGAGTACTTAATGCTTCACACAAGGACGATGACTCTGATTGGGTTTTTGCATACGTCAGCTCGACATGCATTAGTTATTTCCTGTTCAGTTTCAATTAGATTGCAAGTGATGTGTTTATTTTCTTTTAATTTTGATAACACATGCTTGTCGACGATCGAGTCGACGATCTTATGAAATAAAATAGAGGAAAAAGATAAAGTTATTGTGAGATGATGGGACTGCTTTTAATTGTTATGAACTGGATCTTTTACAGGAGTGCTCTTGACAAGGCAGCGGACTAATCCTAATTACACTGAGCGTAATGCTTGCTATGTTGTTGAATCAGACTTGAAACATGAATATAACGCCGATTGTTGTGCTCCAATCTGACGCCTTCGTTCCTCCGTGCTCCATCCTTAAATAACCATTAAAGAGGTGTTAGTTACTCCTAGAGAAGATGTCTGTTGGAAGTATCGCGACTGGTCGGAGCGAGTAAACGATTGATGAAGTATCAACTGTTCGGCGGTTGATGTCTGTGAAACACTAAACCACACGGTAGTTTGTTGCTAGTGTCTTAGGATTATGAAGCGTCACGTGGTATGGTGCCAATATAACATGTGCCCCATTCATCACACGATAAGGAGTATGATTGGAGCAAAATCCAGATGTCAGTTTATTGCTTGTACGAACAGTTATCTGGTCGAGGATTATATACAGGATCCCGTCCGACCAGGGTACCTATAAGTAACTTCTGGAATCCTTACGACCACAGAGGTCGTTAGCCTTAGGGGTTACGACTCTTACGACCACATGGGTCGTAGACTTAGGGTTTACGATTTTTACGACTACAAGAGTCGTAGGCTTAGGGGTTACGACCATGAAGACATATGGTTTTTTAATTATATGTTAAAGTAATATATATAGATTTTAATCCTCGTCAGCTAGTCTCCGAACTTTAAATGAATTGGGTGTGTGAATACTTTTTTCCCGATGAAGTCGTATCGGGCAGACCCTCATTTAATGTGTGACATTTGCTGTGGTCAGAAGACTGACCCAACGAATAAAAGTCTCAGAGGAAAAGAACTCCAAATTAGAAAGTAAGTACCTTTTCATATCTTCTCCTCTCTTTCTTTACCATCTGACTCGTTTTCTGTTGATTAACTTCTCTCTTTATCATACTTGATATATTAGGAAAACCTTACAAAAGAGGTTATGGCAAAAGAAGCTATACTAGTCAAGCTTAAAGAAGAATGCCAAAACAAGTGTCGGATGATTGAATATTTGACGACCAGACACAAGGAAGTCCTTGAGGCTATCTGAAGATAACCGGTTGTAGACTCGACCAGTGTACTATCTTTAATTGTATGTATTTATTCTTTGGTCTACTCGTGCAGAGCAAACTCAAGTATTAAGGAGATCAGAGAAAGCTCTCGAGTTTGAACGTGGCAAGGAGGCAACTTTGGGGTATAATCTTGAAGAGAAGGTCAAGGTCCTCAACAAGATGCTCTTCGATATGGGATCGGGAACGCAACTGCCCAGCTTAGGAGATCCCATGGAGAATATCAACTTTCTTGCCCAACAACTCGAAGATCTCAGAAACTTGGATAAAACTACTCGGGAGAACCATGCACAGACTTTATTTGAAGCTGTAAAAAATAGAGTCAATTTTGCTTTGGCAAAGCTGAAGGCCTCCGACCCCACCATAAATCTCTAATCTGTTGAGGAAGGCTTCAACTGCTCAGGAGACGATGTAACCAAACTTTTCGAGAAAATGACACCTCTCGAGAATAAGGTTGCAGAAGAAATGGAGGTCAGATCTTGTTGGACCGAAACGACGACTAGAGGGGGGTGAATAGGAGCACGATCTCTTTTTCACCAAGATCGGATTCAACACGATTTTCACTCCGATAGCTATGAGAGTTATGAAGATCAATATACAAGCACAACAGAAATCTTGTATTGAATCCAATCGAAACCCCGGAGCAAAACAACCAAAACTCGATTTTACAAGTGTTGGGTGGTCTGACCTCTACTTCAATGGCGATCTTACCTCCAGCCTGATGAACAGTAAAATCTGTCCGAAAAACGAAGTTGCAAATAGGTCTAACTTTTGATCTATAACTCCAAACTCGATGAAACTTGGAACACACCTTCTCTAGGATATCAAGAACCTATTCTAATCAAAGATCGTGAAGATCCTTGGTAAAGTTCTGACCTTTTTCCTTTTGAGTGAAGAGTAGTTTAAAACCGAGTCAAAATGAAAACTAGATCCAAAAACTTGCTCGTGGGTTAGAGATGATCATAGATGAGTTCCCATATGTCACAGCAAGCAAGATTAGGGGCATAAACCAAAGGAAAACTTGAGAATCAAAGAAAGCCCCAAAATCACAAGATAGAGAGCAAGAACGAAAGAGACTCATCTCAAGAGAACTTGCATAGATTGATTTGTGATTGTTGCTGGTTTACAGCCACTCCATCCAGGAGGATAAAACTCAATACATGAGCACACAATCAATCTCCTCTCAATAATCATAACCTCTCCACTCCCTAATCTCAAAAGCAAACTAGGGTTTCAAAATAAGCAAAAGCATCAAGGAGGTGCTACAGCACCCTCCTATATTTATAGTGGAGGCTAACCTTCTAGAAGAGTTTCCTATTGGGCACCTGTTAAGCCCATACACAAACGGGTTTAACTCACGCACATATTTTAAAGCGCCGTCTTCATCTTCTCTTGACCTAAACCGCTTCTCCTTGCGTCGTCTTGCGCCGAAAGCAATCAAGGTGGTATTTTAGTGATATTACCAAAATACCCCTTCTCGATCCTTCTCCAAAGATCGAGTCCAATCTTCATGAAGCAATCCCATACTTCGTCATGTGTAGGTTCATCAACGGCTCTCATCATGTCGGCAAGTCTCTCCCATCCGGCTCCCATCGAAACCACCATGGCACTTGCATCGACTCCCGCGCCGCTTGATGCAACCCGTCGCACCGAACTTCCTGTTCGATCATCCTTGTCCATTTTGCGCCATGCTTGAATCCATAGAATTCACCCAGCATCATTGATCGTTTTGAACCTCAGCTCTCCAAGCCTAGTCCCGATCATTCTCGCCGTTGTCCTCCAAGCAACCTGCACAACAATAGACCAAGAAATCGATTCCGGGAATAAGTTCTTCGCAACTTGACCCACGTTAGTCAAAACATTCATCATGCAACATATAAGCACTAAAACTCATGAACTTGACTTAATCAACAAACATCGCCGCTTTGAAAGCCGACGAATCAAGTGAAAACCGGTCGGACTGCCACTCAAGGGTCGGTCTGACCGCTGCCCTGGCCGGTCAGACCGCCCAGAAGGGACTTAGCCAAATTTCACACCTTGAAATCCGAAACCTCTCTGGAAATTTCAAACGAATAGATCTTTTGACTGGAAACTCCAAAATTATGAGACCAAGTGTATGAGAATCCCCTCTCCGACAAGCAGCGATCAGTCCGGTGATCCTAAGGAGTAGGTTATTGTAATATAAGAAGTATGAATATAAAAACTCACATTTTTTCATCAATAAAGTATTTTATTTATCCTTTTGACTTATGAAGTACTCACATATTTTCTAGCCCCCGACACTTATATAATAGAAGATCTTTATTAAAGAAGTAGTAAGCCAGGAATAAGAGTAAAAGTCACGACCACTGTTGATAGTATGTTCTGATTATATGATAAAAATTGATCGTATTAGTACTAGAAAATCAATTGTGGTCAGAACCACTGTGTGACTTCAACTAGTTGTAGATCTGTTTTCCATAATCCAAATACCAAAAGATAGATTACATGGTCAGAAGATAAGACTTGTCTTGATGAGAAAAGAAAAAGAAAAGAAGGCAAGGATGTATGCAATAAACGATAAGTGGTTTTATTTACATGTAGTATCCAAACTGGTCATATTACATGTAGTATCCAAACTGGTCATATTTGTAACACCCTAGCTATTCGAAAACCAAGATGCTACCTAAAATCTCTACCACAAATCAACAATCTAAACAATTACTAACATCCTAACAATAAAGAGCAAAATAGGTTCTATCCGAAAGGAACCTAGCATAATAAACGACCTAATTTCTTTAATAAACAAATAAATCGAACATGATATTCCATTCGAAGTAAAACTATTAACACCATAATTGGAAAAAATGAATCCCCAACTCGCATAACCTAAACATAATAATAACCAATAACGATAATCAAATGGGTTATTTGTTATTACAGTCCAAATTCCGACAGGCGGATTAATAACAAAGGTTTATTTCAAAGGTGCGTGCAACCGTGTGTCTACTCCCTCCCATAAATGCCTTCATTGTGGTTCACCTAAAAAACACAGCAAGGGTGAGTCCATGACTCAGCAAGTACAAAAGGATACTTTGAACGGGTGAGTCCATGACTCAGCAAGTACAAAAGGATACTTTGAACAAGACACGTATAATTCGTTAAGCATACGTTGAAGCCAAAATATGAAATAATGGAAAACACATGAATGAATGAATGTGCATGCCCTTCACTTCTACTGATACCGGTATAGCTAGTGAACACCCGTCGGTGTTCACTCATGCCCGTATTATCCAAAATACGGGAATCCAAAGCCCGTTTGAAGAACGTTTCAAAACGGGGATCCAAAGTTGCCCACGTTGGAATGGTGGGTCTTACGTGCCCATGTTGGAATGATGGGACTTCACTACCCACTCTCGTGGGTGTAGCAAGAACACTACTTGCATGCATGAATGAATTTGATGAATAAAGTAACATCATTAACAGAACCATGGTAATCAGATACTACTATGAACAAGTACGTATCAAACATTACTCACCATACATTTCTCGAACATGGAAAATCACATATCATCACAATCATACAAAAGTACTTGCCTTTTTTGCTACGAAGTGCGGGGAGGCAAAGACGATGCCCCTAACTCTGGTACCCTCTTCTCCTACACAAGAGAATCACTAATCATAAGAACGTTGTGAACAGTACACTCTACTCACACCACCTAACCCGTCTTCGCGAAACACAAGATTCAAATATTGATTCTACTCAATTTACCCGACATCATAGCGGAAGCTCTCACGGGACAACGGTACTAAAATATTCATATCTTTTACTGTGAAGCTCGAAATGGAGTAATCTTAGACTCTATGGAATCATGACGAAACAACCTACATTTTATTAGTTATGATGAAACTCTGATTCTACCATTTTCTACCCCTTTTCTTTACCCGAAGACAGATGTGTCATCTTCTGGACAGTAGACTTCTAAAATTCATATCTTTTAATGTACTAATCTAAAAATTATGTTCTTAGACTTTATGGAAACCTTAATAACTTACCTACAACATTTATGTTAACAAAATTCCCATATTAGCTCACCTACTATTTTAAATCTACTAATTACTACATACTATCAACACACGACAAACTCTACCGGACAACAGAACTATAAAATTCATATCTCACAATCTATGCATCGGATTGACATGAATAAAAATTCTACCGAAAGATATTGAAATTATCTACAACTCTCTAGTAGACGAAATTCTCAAATCATGTCTCTATACTACCCGTAAAAATAGTACAACAGACCAACAGACTAAACCAATCTACTAAACGATTTATACCGACTGGAAAAATTGCTAATACCCTCTCTAATCTTGATTCTTTAATCTCTACATAAAATAAACAACCAGAGAAGAACAATAGATCATTTCCCCAGAGACCGTGACGAGGAACGCCGATCTCCCACGCGATTCCCCTCTTTCTCCCTCTTTTCCTTCTTCTTTCTCCTTTCTAGTTCTCTCAACTGTTCAAACCATGATGCATCAATACAAATCATGAAGCAATATCATCTAGTACAAAGAAATACACGTAACAGCCATCTACCTTTTCCTTCTCTCTCAGTAACATGCAAGGGGTTAGCAGTAGCATACATGCAATGCTAGCATGCAGCCATGTACATGTACAAGCAAGAGCTAGCCATGTATACGTACAAAGCAAGAACTAGCAGTGGCAAAGGGCAGCGGCAGTACACCCACGCAACATCACATGCGCATGCATGCAGGCAAAGCTAGCTAGTTGCGGCAACATGCAGCAGCAATAGTGAAACTGCATGCCCAAATGCAAAGCAAGGAAGCATCACATCTAGCGAGATCTAGTTAGCAGTAGCACTTGCGTAGAGGAGAACAACAGCATGCAGCCGTAGAAGGGCGACGGCCGTGCGTGCTACTGCAGCGGCAGGTCTAGGCGACGCACAGAGGAGGAAGCAATAGCAACCAGGCGACGGCATGTGGCAAGCAAGTAGATGGGAGGTGGCTCGGCGCCGGCAACTGGGAGCAGGCGGCGGCTGGTAGGAGCTAGGCTAGGGTTTTGGTTAGCTCCTCACCCCCTTACCTAGCTATGTGGGTGGCTGGCCCCCCTTTTGGGCCAAGTCGCCGTGGGCTGAAATCCCAATGCCTAAGTTTTGCACATATTCTAAAATTCCCCTCTCTAATTCCTCTAATTCTCTTTCTAATTCATTTAATCCCCCCAAAAGTTTTTTTCGGGATATTACAGCATTGATGGCTAAGAACTGAAAATATAAAAAATACCTTGCGAAACGTGCACATGCTCGAGTCCGACTGGCAACAAAGATCGTAGGAAATGAACCGTCACTAGGAAGCTCTTTCTAGTAGGTAAGACCACATGCGTAGAGGAGAGACTTCGACTAGGAGGCTTTCTGTGTCTCGACCAGTAGCTAAACAAGAGTATAACAGAATGTTAAAGTGAAGAAATGTAGTCTCCGAAATCTAAAGCATGTAAAGCCCTATATGTAGTTGTTTGTGTTATAGTCTTTGTACTCGCATATTTCTTTAAGAAAAGAGTGTGGTCGCGCGTGAGAATCATTAATGTAATGGTCACGACTAGAACCCTTGTGGCGTTTGACTTAGATGTCTAAGCCGGAGAGTAACAAATATCCTTTTAAAGGATATCAGAGAGAAGTTGGTCTTCTCCGACTAGTATAAACAACAAATAGTAGGCAACCAGAGTTTGGGTACAAACATATAAACAATATCACTTGTCGAAGAAAATAAAGAAATGATAAACTTTATTGAAATATGACAAAATATAATAGTACAATTATACAAAGAACTTACGCAATTGGTCAATATTTTAGGAGTTTAACAAAACACGTCCATTTGATATAGCTAGTCGTACCAAACTAGGTCTGCTGACTTCGACCACATTGTATGGACCTTCCCATTTGCGAGAAAGTTTGTTGCGATTAGCATGGCTCTGAATTTTTTTGAGAACCAGATCACCTACAGTTAGGCTGCGAGGTTGCACCTTACGACTGTGATACCTTCGCATGGCTTGTTGGTAAACCACCGATCGTATTAGGGCTTGGTTTCGTCGTTACTCAAGAACATTGATATCTTTGAGTCGGCGTTCTTCTTGGTCGTTATTGTTGTAACAATCAGTTCGAGTAGAGTCTATTTTCAGTTCCAGAGGAAGCATGGCTTCAACACCGTAAACTAGAAAAATGGTGTTTTACCGGTCGCACGACTGGTCGTGGTTCGAACGGCCAATAATACAGAAGGAAATTCTTGAACTCAAGCTCCTAACCGTTGTGTTAACTGGTCGAACACTCGGCGTTTCACCCCTTGTATTATGATCCCATTGGCTCTTTCGACTGCCCCGTTGCTCCGCGGGTGAGCGATAGAAGAGAAATGTATCTTAATACCTAGATCCTTGTAGAATTCCTAAAAATTTCTACTAGAGAACTGGGCACCATTATCTGTGATTATACGACTAGATACACTAAATCGTGTGATCATATTTTTTGTGAGAAACCTCTTAGCAGCCTTAGTTGTTATTTTAACAATTGGCTCGGCTTCTATCCATTTTGTAAACGTGTCAATCATGACGAAAAGGAATTCGAAGCCCCTGGGTGCTCTAGAGAAAGGTTCCAGAATGTCTAGTCCCCACGTTGCAAAATACCAAAAAAGAGGTATAGTTTGCAAAGCTTGTGCCGGCTTATGTACTTGTCGACTATGAAATTGACATTGTACACACTTCGTCACGAGCTCTTTCACAACATGAAGGGCAGTTGGCTAGTAGTGTCCTTACTTGAAGGCTTTACCGGCCAACGTTATGTAGGAATGATGTGCTCCATAAACTCCTCCATGAATGTCGGATAGCAACTTAGTGTTATCAGTTTGAGATATGCATCTCATCAACACTCTATGAGATCCTTGTTTGTATAAGATACTTTCGATCAGAGTGTATGATTTGGCTTTTTGTGCGATACGACCAGCCTCTACATCATCGTCAAGAATAATGTCATACTGGAGATAATTGTAGATCGATGTTATCCAATCTCTACCGTAATCGTGACGGCGCCAACCATCAACGATCACATACATAAGCCATTTTTCGATCTCCTTGAACCACGATAACTCCCTTCGGTCCTGACATTTTTAAACTTTGATAACCGTAGTGCGTGGCTATCAGAAAATTTACTAAAGCCGGACGACCAAGGATTCCATTGTATGCTGTTTCGAAATATATCATATCAAATAAAACCTTTTCTGTTCGAAAGTTGTCGGGTCTTCCGAATGTAACTGGTAGGGACAGTTATCCTATCGGTTTGACGGTAGAACCAGGAACTATGTTATGGAAGGCATACTTCACAGGTTTTACCTTAGACTTGGGAATCTGCATATCTTCCAATGCTTCCGTAAATAAAATATTTAAAGAGCAACCCCCATCTATTAAGACTCAATTTACTTTGCAATTATTAATAGTAGGTTCAACTATGATAGGAAACCTACCTAGTCGAGTCGACGGGATGGAGCGGTCTTCTTTGCTGAAGGAGATTACAGTTTTAGACCACTTGGACGGCTAGTTAGTGATCGGAGACTTGCCAAGGTTCATTTCCCGTTCCACGACCTTCAAATGACGTCTTGACTCGTATGAAGAGGATCCACCAAAAATCATATTAACTGTGTGCTGCGGCTCTTGGTACTCCATCTCTTCGTCGCCATCTTTGTCTTTCTTAGAGCTTAGTTCTCCGAGTTCTGTTATGGAGGGGAAGTGACCTTTACCTAAGTTGTAATCCTCCAGTTTCTTTTACCAGGCTCAGTAGGTGTGCAAATCATGCCCTGCTGCCTCGTGAAGTGGACATCACTTCTTACTTTTCTTGTAATTGCTGGTCAGAACCTTAGCCTTGTTTCGACCAGTGAAGTCTCTCTTGCCCTTGGTAAACTTTCCAGGAATCGCAAAGACTTCCTTGTTATTAGGCTTCTTACTCTCCTTCTCTTGTTGTATGCCTACAGTTCATAATGCGACAGTTTGGTAAGTACCAGATTGTGCCCCCCCCCACGGCAGGCTCCTACAGTGAGCTGTATAACTGTGAGTCAAACTTCATCCGAGTAATGTTTACAGTCCTTACGTCTTCTTTTCTAACATCAATCCTTCAGGAAATACAGGCAATTGAGGGCTGGTGGGTATACTCAGGACTAGCGCCGGTCTAGCAGGAGTGGACTACGGTATGGACGGACATGACGCACATGGATGTCTGGAATGAGCCGCGTCCGTACGACCAAGAGACGTACGGTGCGTACTTGGAGTGGTACATGCCACGGACGCGCACAAGACTCACCAGACCAGGTGACATCGCAGACACACCACGAGAGCCTTCGTCGCACATACGACCGTCACAACGCTTCGCGACGCAACAACACCATACGACACTTACAACCTCTGGTCATTTCATTGACGATATTCGTACTTTTTGTTAATGAACCTGTTACGTATGTCACTATAGTTGGAGCGGGCACAGCGCATCCAGAGCACATTGGAGGACACCCTCCACAGCCTAGATAGAACCCCAGTGGGATATAAATTTTTTTTGAAGCACATATTGGTGGAGATGAAGAAGGTAATAAAGAACTTGAGCTGTGGTTTTTCGACGGACGGCGTTCTGTGCATCGGGCACGAAGTGGGGGGGCGTGCTCACCCGCTTGGTCACCATGACCTAGCGAGTTCGGCAGGCGTCGTATTGTTCCCCGTCGATCATCCGCGGGCCAGGTCGGCGCGGAGGTAAGTCGCTATGTACAAACGTACGTTCAGTTTTTTTAGTTATGTCTTACGTTCCGCTAATATCATATCGTTCTCCCACCCCGCTAATATCATATCGTTCTCCCACTGTAGGTCCATCGGGACGAATCACTTCTATCGTCTAGACCCAGTACACAGACTAGCGCTCTCCCTCGGTTATCTGCACTGCACATCCGGGAGGTACGAGGTTCTTAGTTTACGTCCAGTGTGTTTATTTGTACTAATATCGTTCCGTCTTGCAACCTTCAGTTGACCGTAGGGGTGATGGCCAGTTCACGTCGACTGATGACCAGGATACGGGCCTCCCAGCTTCTGCCAGGGAGCAGTATACGGCGCCAGGGTTTCTAGCGTATGGATGGCAGAGCTCCTCTGGGTTCGCTGCTCTACCATACATTCAAGGGCAGAGCTCCTTCGGGTACGCAGGGACCATGTACGTCTAAGGCCAGAGCTCATCGGCGCAACCGGAGTTGCAAGCATCGTACCCCCAGAGTGGTTTTCTAGCCTCCGTTGTGGATGAATTCTTTAGAGGTGTCCCCTAGGTCGGTATGGCTCATCACGACGACATGTACGTCTACCAAATTCTGTTCGAGAGTCAGCTCGGTGCAAAACAAGGCCGCGCACGTGGACACAGCCGCAACAGACAGAGAGTAGTGACTCAGACGAGTGAGCCATATAGTATCGTGTGTTATGCGATTTTGTTTGACTATATTTAACCCGTATTTTCTGTTGTTACGTGTGTACTCCAGCGCCATATTGTATATCGATATCTACAATGTAGTTGCAATGCAGCTTTTTTATACATTCCAAGTCAAATGAAATCACGAAATCCGAATTTCTGAAACCTAAAATCGAAATTTTCGTGACCTAAATCCTAAATTTTTGAGGCAATAGCAGAACACATATAAAATTGATAAAATATTACACAATTAAGTCCAGTGCGTGAGGATCTTTCAAAATAAAATTAATAATTTTTAGATCTTATTTTCTACATTTATTAATTCGTATGAGCATGACACTTATACGAAATAGCGATAAAATTTTTAAATGAATAAAATTTAAAAAAATTTACACGAACAAGTACACGGTATCTATCGGAAAACTCTAATTTTTTTATGTAATTTTTTAAACTCATTTACTATATTTTTAAAAAAAAATTCAAAATTTCACAATGGCCACGCGCCGCCACCTCAGCCGGTCTCGGCGAGGATGAGAACAAGGGCGCCGGCGTGGAGAGCAAGATCCTGGCGACCAAGGACTTCTTGGAGGAACCCGACCAGGTCCTTAAAGATCCCATTTCTATCGGTTTGGCAACAGTACGATTTCGCTCATCACTTCTTCTGTTGCAAACCGTACGCTCGTATGGTTTCGTCACAGTCGGAGGACGAGCTGGTGAGCCTGCTGCGGAACCTGGCAGACATGGACATCACCTACAATGCTCTCCAGGTGATGCTTACTTTTCTTCCCTCTATTTCTTTTTGCTTCGCTTTTGTTCTGCTTGCTTACGGAAGGAAGGATTGGTTTGGTTGGTTGCTTCTTAGAACAGCTCAAGGAGTGAAAAGTTTGTGTTTCTGGTTGTGCAGGAGACGGACATCGGCCGGCATGTCAATGGCCTGCGCAAGCACCCGTCCGGCGAAGTCCGGCAGCTGGTGAAGCTACTCGTTAGGTGAAGAACAAGCAGAGTGTTGCTAAATTTATGTCGTATGATTCTAGAATTGTCTTTTAATTGTGGTTTGGTTTCTGTGGATTTGGTGTTGTGTGAGTCCCTGAAGGAAATGGAAGGAGATAGTGGACGACGGGGTGCGGCTGCACAACTCCGGTGCTGACGGTGGCAGCTCGATCATAAGTATGCCATTGTGTTTAGTGTTAGAGATATATACGTATAGTTGTATTATTCCTTATTGTTATGAGAGGTTATTTGCATATTTACTTTTTGTACTCGTCTATATATACTGTACCATTGACCCTTTGAGAATACAAGTTACTATTTATAACATGGTATCAGAGCCCTAGCCGCCTCTGCCGGCTTCCCTCCCTGCCGTCGTCGCTAGGCCGTCACTGCCGAGGCTGCTTCTGTCGCCTCCCGTGGTTGTCAACGTCCGGATCTGTGCTCCTCCACGAGCATCGCCCGAGACTGGCCTCCTGTGCCTCCATCTATCGCCGTGCGCCTCGGCGCGGCCTCGCCGTTGTCGCCGGTGATGCGCTAACGCCGAGCCCGGCCGCTGCGCTCTTCCGCCCCATCGCCGCCGCCGCTTGTTGCCGCCGACTTGTCGCCGCGCCATCGCCGACGTCGCCCACCGGTCGCTTCACCAACCGCTTCACCGCCATCGCCATTGTCGATTCCAAGCTGCTGCGGTGTCGGGGAGATCCGCCGCCGGGTGCGCAGCATCTACCGCCGTCGCCCGCCGTCGTCGCGTGCGCCTACGTGTCTGCCGCCGCTGCGTGGTTGCTTTGGGAACCTAGTGTGTTCCGTGTGCGTTTTCTTTTGGGTCGAGGGAGCCGGCCCAACCAGGATTTATTTTGAGTATCTTGAGCCGGCCGAAAAAAAAACGTCGTTCTAGCCGCCGCACCGTCCAGCGCCGCCTGTTAGACTTTGTTGTCTTGGTCGCCGCGCCGTCCAGCGCCGCCTACCAATGAGCATTGTTTCTCTCCATCGCTGTCCGGTGATCTTCGATGGTGTTAATTACACCGACTTCGTGTCTCACATGCGCATCCACATGCGTGGTCTTCATCTCTGAGGCGTCCTCTCTGGCGATGTCACCTGCCCGCCTTGCCCTACTCCCGAGCGGAGCCTATATACATTGCAGCGCCCTCGGCGGTGACAGATGCTTCGTCGATCTTCGCCGCCTTCTTGATGAGAAGGCTGCCTCTGCCTACCAAGAGGCTCTGGATTTCTACATTGATCGATTGACCACCTACACTCAGTGGTGCGACGACGACGCTCGAGCTGCTGCTGTCTTCATCGCCAGTGTCCAGCCTCAGTTTTCTTCTGAGGTTGTGGGACTCCCTTTGGCTGTCCAGATGTGGACTCACCTTCGTCAGCGCTACGAATCCTCTGGAGATGCTCTCTACCTATCAGTGGTTCGCCAGGAGTACTCTCTTCAGCAGGGTGATGCTACTATTGACGCCTTCTACGCTCGAGTTCTCGCATGCGGCGTCGGTGGACTCTCTTCGTGCTTCTTGGTTGTCGCTCCTGCTCGTCTTTGCTGGTATGCGTCCGACTGGAGTTTCAGCATGTCTACGAGTTTCTTACTCGCCTTCGTCCTGAGTTCGAGCAGAGGCGTGTTCAGCTTCTTGCACGCCACCCTCGTGTCACTATTTTAGAGGCTTTTACTGAGATACACGCAGAGGAGACTCGTCTGAGTGGTGCTGGTCTGATGCCACTCCCCTCCGTGCTCGCCGCTCGTCCACCTGCTACACCGACTGCTCTACGTTTCAGTACACTGCCTCCTCAAGCGGCTGCCACAGGTGCTGGTGGCCTCCCTCCATCTGGCGGTGGTCGTCTTCGCTGCTCCTACTATGACAAGGTCGGCCACGTTGAGTCCTAGTGCTATAAGAAGCAGCGACATCTTTCACGCCGTTCTTCTCCTAGCACTGGCACCGGTGCTTCTACATCAACGTCGCGATCGACTCCTTGGCAGTTTCTCACCGAGCGAGGATATAGCCGACCGACGCCGCTTGCCGCTTGAGTTCTGCAGGTTACGCATCGACTCTTGCAATGAGAAACCACCTCCTACACAGTCAGGTACCTCCGCATGGATTCTTGATTCACGAGCATCATTTCACATGACTTCTGATTCTTCCACTTTGTCTTTCATTACACCTCTTGATTCTCCTGTCAGTATTCTTACTGCTGATGGTACCTCTCTTTCTGTCTCTGGTCGAGGACCTCTTAGCAACTCATCCTTTCATGTTCCTTCTGTTGCTCATGTTCCTCGCCTAACCATGCAGTTTCTTTCTGCTGAACAGATTACTGACCTTGGTTGTTAGGTCATTCTTGATTTTAACTCTTGTTGTGTTCAGGACCGCCACACGGGGGGCTCTGGTTGGTTCTGGCCCTCGGCGCCTTGACTCACAGCGTCTCTGGGAGCTTGACTGGCTTCACTTTCCTTCCGCTGCCACCGTCGCCGCCAGTCTTTCCGCTTCTGCCGCTTCGTCTACCAGCTCTTTCCAGCAGTGGCATCACCGTCTTAGTTATCGGTGTGGATCTCACTTGTCATCTTTAGTCCGTCGTGGTCTTCTGGGGTCTGTCTCAGGAAACGTGTCTTTTTTTAGATTTATTTATTTTTCGGTGATAATTTCCATTGATGTGATTCATGGTGGCAGCTGATGGTGATTCGCCTGAGAAATTCCAAGGCAAAAGCTACCAAAATGCCCAGGTAAGTTGTTCTTCCACAGCCCAATGTTGGCTGGTGCTGTGGTTCTTCCTTTGCAACGGCCGTAAATATCTTCAACACACTATCTCTAGTTTTTTACTTTTATGGAGAAAGTTTCGATTTGGTGGGCAGTTTGTGCCTAGCATATTCCTAGCCCAATTTATTACTCTGTTGGTTTGCCTAACGAACCACAATCCGGTACATAGTTAACCATGCTTTGCTCAGGTCTTAGAAAAGCAAGAATGTAAAATGGCTAACTAAAACATAAAATGATTTGTGTTGATGGAGTTGTTGTTGTTTAAATTCTGTTCTTTGTCTGCACAGTTTGTAACATGGATAGTTCTGCTACTGTTGTGCTCTTGCAGGTTTCAGACTTCTAGTACTCCCCCGGACCACTTATTGCACATTGATCTTATCACACAAAATAGTGACAAAAAGGACCTTATGTGCCCCTTGTAGTGAACAAAATGTGAGGGTGTTCATGAAACCGAAGAACCGTGCCTATATTTTGAATTTGATATTCATCAATAATCTTTGCAGAGGATTATGAGGGAGCAGAAGGATAGTGCTTTGGACCTTGATAAGCTCGATTCTGCCAGAAAGAGGCTTCAAGAAAAGTACCAGGAAGCACACAATGGTAATAGTTGCATGACATACTGAGCATATTTTTGCTACAATATGCCATGGTATTATATGCAATTTTATTTGCTCCAAAATGGCATATTAAATTGTTTACTGTTGGGCTAACAATGTAGTAGTGACAAGCAAAGAAAGTGATGGTCAGTTAGTGACACTGACACCCATGCTTTTAACAAAATCTCCCTATTTCTTGTTTTATTTTCACAGCAAAAAAGCAGAGGACAATTCAAGTGATGGATAAAGAAGACATACCAAAGCCGAAAAATAGAAACGCCTTCATCCGCAAGGGCGGCCTCCCAGGAAGCCACCGGTGATCTATCTTACAATAGCCGGCACCTAGCGATCTCGCAAAATTGTATTTTCCACGGATAAGAAAAAGAAAATAATAAGGAAGGAGGGAAGAGTTTATGCTTCTTCTTCTTCTTCTTCTTCTTCTTCTTCTGTTTTCTACTACTATTATACATTAGTTGTTTGGCTAGCCTCACCTCCAGTCCATTGTAATAGTATTGTTCCAGTACATGTGTTTCTCTTTAGATTTGGGAGAAAAGGAGAACAAAGGTTATTGGTCATTTTTGGTGTAGTTTTTCTTAGGATCTTGTTTAATAGTACTTATTAGAATGACCTGGTTGATTAACATCGTTTGCAAAATGATAACTAGATTTTTCTTTTCTGACTATTGCAAAATGATAACTAGATTTTTTGTGTAGAGTCCTATCATTCATTCACGCACGTTGGTTCTTTCGAAAGGGGAAGAAAAAACATGCACGTTTGATCAGGTCGTGCTCTCCTCCCCTATAGCTAACTAGGAAGATGATCCCACTTGCAAACTTGTTAGTCAAACAGTTGTATATACATGAACTGCTGGAGAATATTAGACATTCGTATGTCTAATAGTGGGTAGCATGTCCTGGGTATCGGAGCCAGGATTTAAGAATGATAGGGCCAAATAAGCTATACATTGTAATTTTATTTGATAAAGGAGGTTAAATAATACTAACAACAGTAGTATTTCTCAAAATATACAAAGTTATAGCGCAAATTTGTTGAAGCACGAGAGAGCTTTGCCATAGCTATTAATTTTTTTTAAAAAATAATATTATTAAAAAAATAACCGGCTAAAAAATTACAAAAATGAGTTCCTGTCGCGGGTTGAACTAGCGACAGGCTCCTGTCGCCGATTACCATGTCCCTATGTCGCCGCCTTGATTACCTGTCCCTCCCCTGTTGTTGACCCAACTCCCTGTCGTTAGTTGAACTGACGACAAAAACCTCTTGCTAGTTAAACTGGCGACAGAGACTTTCCCATATAAGAGCTCCATGAAACCCTAAAATTCGGCACAACCCTGTACGTATGTAACGCAAATTATACTAAAGAATTAAAGCGCAAACTAACCCGTTGATATAGCCCGGCAGCCGCTGCGCCCAAGGGGCTGGGACCTGCTGTCGCAGACCGAATTGGCACATGACTCGTGCCACCTAGTACTCCTCCACGAAGACCTCGTGCACCAAGGCCCTCCTCGTGTACCAGTACAGGTGATCTCGCGTGCCTGGTGGGCGATCCTCCGGCGCGGACACCCTCTCTCTCGTGTATGATCTCCAGATGACACAGTCATCCATCAGCTGGTCGAACATCACGACGTAGGATTGGTACGACCCTTGCGTGGTGATCGGTGTGTAGATCACATGTGGAATAGACCAAAAGAACACTTAACACACGAAATTATGATTGCATTACGAGAAAATAATAAATATTCATGAAACTAACCCGTCGGTGGCACCACACCGTGCCCATAGTAGGCCGATCCACGTCGTCGTCCTCGACGTACAAGCTGACCGTGTACGCTCCCAAGTCTAGCTGTGGATGTCTGATCTGGAATCGCTCGAAGGACCAAAGCTACAAAAGTAGTGGGCATCCGGAAAGGATGGAGCTGTCCTGGGACCGGCGGCACACATCGCATAGTGCACGGTACGTTGCTCACAGCACGCCTGGACCCCAAGCGTAGGGCGTGATCTCCTCCACTGGCCAGTCTGCAAGCTTACGTGCATAGCGGATGTAGTGCTTATCGACGATGTCGCTGTGGGACCCTAGGAACATGACTCACCCAAACAGCTACAGCAGTAGACCTTAAAGTGCCTCCTCACTGTCTCGTCGGGTGTGTCCTCCGCCATACGTTCGGGCTACAAGAAGACATGTACACGTCAGCAAGGTTCACAAATGAATTGATGCGAGAGGACAATAGTTACGAAGAGTTTTGTAGAACTGGCAGATCCACCTCAGCGTCGGCCCGTGTGTGCTGCTGAACTCGTGGTAATCGCTGCCCGGCGGCAACACATCCTAGAACCTTGCTAGGAACTCTGTGCACCATGTGGGCGAGATCTCATACGCCGCCACGAGGAAGCTTGCACAGGGCAACCCGGTCAGGAAGCTCACGTCCTGCAGCATCGATGTCATCTCCCCGCACGGGAGGTGAAACGTGTGTGTCTCTGGCATCTAGCAGTCGACCAATGCCAACAGTAGGGTCCGGTCGTATGGAAAACTCCTGGACGTACGACTAGGACCTCGGTCCTGGTCATCCCCCCACATCGCCTCCACCATCCGTGCCAGCAGAAGGAGGTCCGCCGCTCTCAACTTGCGTCGAGTCAGATTACGAACGAACGTTAGTCCACACGTAGTAGTTAGGTCACAAATGGGTACACGAAGATCGCAATAGCACGTACCTTGGCACCCAGCTGGGGTGCAACCTCTAGGACCTGATGGGCGTGAGCAGCCGCAATGCGCCAAGCTCAATCGGTGCCTCGCTCTCCTGGGGAAGGATGGTACTGAGGCGGCTACGGTGATGTAGGTCAATCATTGGGTCAAGCAACTCGTACAGCCACTCGGCAACGTGGTATGGGTCCACCATACCTGAAAATTCAGTGCATACATTGTAAAGAATACGAAATATGTAAAAAGCTAATACGAAGCGGCATTAGCAAACTAATTACCAACTACAAATAGAAACCAAATTTATGCAACAAATCATAAAGCTGTGATTATGCTCTACCTAATCTACAGAGCTAAATAAAGCTGGTATTTTTTCGATTAGGCTCTACCTACCCTGATTAGCTGCTCTGAATTTTCTTTGTAATTTTAAAACATGTCATACTATTTTCCTGGTTATAAATTAATTCCCGACATTAACAATATAATTACCGCACACAAATAGGGAGCTAAATAAAGCTACGATTAATTCGATTAGGCTCTACCTACCCTCACTGGCTGCTAAGGATTTTCCTTTCAATTTTAAAACATGCCATGGTACTTTCCTACTTACAAAATAATTTTCGGTATTAACAATATAATTACTGTGTACATGGGGAGCTAAATAAAATTGGTATTATTTACATTACCCTCTACCTACCTCCTACATAACTCAAAAGATGTACTACATAATCGGACAATATTTTTCTAATCTACTAAATTCTATGTTGCTATTTTTTTTTGCTAACCGACAATATTTTGACACAATGTACAAAGTTTGAAAAAATATACCTGCAAGATGGCCGATCAGATTCGATGCTCCGTCTATCTCTCCTCTGCGACGAACTGGCAGAGCTCGCTACCTTTCTTCTCTCACTCTCCTCCTCTCTTTCTGTTTTTTTTCTGGAATTAAAATGAGTTTGTACTGATTTTTGGAGTGTTTTATAGCTGGATTCCTGTCGTCAGTTCAACTGGCGACAGGAAGTCGGACTGGCGATAGAACGGGGTTAGGGTACCTAACGTCAGTTGAACCTATCGCCAATTCAACCGGCGACAGGAACCTATTTTTGCTATTTTTTGGGCTAATTATTTATTTTTGTAATTATATATATATATATATATATATATATATATATATATATATATATAAAGAAATTCTCTCATTCCCAGCCAGCTGAAACTAGGAGGCAGAATTAGAAAAGACCATTTCAAATGGCGAAATGCAGCACCCCTCGATTCCCGTCCATCCCGACCTTCTTCTCTCTCTAGCCACCACCACCATCACCACCACGTACACCTCACCGTCTCCCCCTCCTCCTCCATTGTCTCTCTGCCGTTGCATGCCTCCCAAGCCACACGCGCGGGCCAACAACTATTGACCAGCGTCGCGACGCGCCTCACCATTGCCCATCTCCCCCCGGCCGGCAAGAAATGGACAGCCGGAGCCAGGCACCCCACAAATCTAGCAGCTTCTCGCCGGCGACCACCCGCGACGACTGCAAGCCCCGGGAGGTCGACCGCAACCTCTCGCTTGGTGTCGTCAGGCACGGTGAGCTTGAGAGGAGGGACCAGCAACCAGGGGCCGGCGTTGCCAGGGAGCAGATCAAGGAGGAGTGTGAGGAGGAGGAGGATAGCAATGCCGCTGCCGTCCAGGACGGGGACGGCGGCGGGTGTGTTAATGCTGAGGGTGCGGCGGGAGGAGAGGGCGGCGAGCCGGACCTCGCCGCGTTGTCGGGGGAGATTGATGCGTTCATCGTGGGACAAGACGGCGACGCGCCGGTGAGCATCCCGGAGGCGACGTTGGAGAAGTTCGCCTCCGCAGTCGAGCAGGAGATCGCGCAGTCGGAGTCGGCGCAAGACAAGTGGGCAACGGATACCAAAGGCGAGCCGCGGGCATTGCTCGCCGCGATCACGCGCATCGCGGCGCTCTCGTCCGCGCTCGCCAAGAACCCGGAGGGGAGCGGCAAGTGCACCGCTGGTGTTCACCGGGTCACCGGCGTGCTGCACCGCGCCATGGCGTTCCTCGAGGACGAATTCCACGCGCTGCTCGATCACCCGCGAGTCCCCAAGGCGGCGCACGCCGGCGACCCCGGGAGCAACAGCGGCAAGTCGATGAGGCGGCCGCCGTCGTTCGAGCACGGCCAGGAGCCCGACCGGTGCGTCCTCCCTGCGCCGTCTGATGCCAGCGCCACCGCGGGATACGCCGCGCCGCCGTACCCGGCGGAGACCGTGGACCGGCTCCGGTCCATGGCCGACGCCATGATCACCGCCGGCTACGTGACGGAGTGCACGCAGATGTTCCTGGTGGCGCGCCGAAACGCGTTCGACGCGTCGCTGCAGGCGCTCGGGTACGAGAAGGCGAGCATCGACGACGTGGTGAAGATGACGTGGGAGGCGCTGGAGGCGGAGATCGCCACGTGGATCAAGGCGTTCCGGCACACCATCAACGTCGGCCTCTCCACC
This sequence comes from Hsuehochloa calcarea, assembly GCA_036346395.1. Taxonomy (NCBI): domain Eukaryota; kingdom Viridiplantae; phylum Streptophyta; class Magnoliopsida; order Poales; family Poaceae; genus Hsuehochloa; species Hsuehochloa calcarea. The sequence continues at coordinate 4,816,419 of CM070615.1, read as the reverse complement.
GAGCACGACCTCTGCACCCGCATCTTCGCCGGCCGCCACGCCGCCGTCGGCCGCGGCATCTTCGCCGACCTGGCGCGCTGCGTCATGCTCCACATGCTCAACTTCACCGAGGCCGTGGCCATGACCAAACGCGCCGCCGAGAAGCTCTTCAAGGTGCTCGACATGTACGAGGCCATCCGCGACGCGTCCCCGGTCATCGACGCCTTCCTCGCCGCCTCCGCCGGCGAGCCCGCCGACAAGAACAGCACCGCTCTGGCCGATCTCAAGGCCGAGATCGGGGCCGTGCGGTCTCTCCTCGGCGAGTCGGCCGCCACCATCTTCTGCGAGCTCGAGAGCTCCATCCGCGCCGACGCCGGCAAGCAGCCGGTCCCCGGCGGCGCCGTGCACCCGCTCACCCGCTACGTGATGAACTACCTCAAGTACGCGTGCGAGTACAACAACACGCTCGAGCAGGTGTTCCGGGAGCACCGCCGGCACGACGGTGGCGGCGACGGCAACCCGTTCGCGGCGCAGCTGATGGAGGTGATGGAGCTCCTCCACGGGAACCTGGAGGGGAAGTCGCGGCTGTATAAGGACCCGGCGCTGAGCAGCATCTTCCTGATGAACAACGGGCGGTACATGCTGCAGAAGATCCGGGGATCGCCGGAGACGAACGCCGTGCTCGGCGAGGCGTGGGCGCGGAAGCAGTCGACGAACCTGAGGCAGTACCACAAGAACTACCAGCGGGAGACGTGGAGCCGCGTGCTTGGCCTGCTCCGTGACGACGGCGTGCTCACCGTGAAGGGGTCGGTGCAGAAGCCGGTGCTCAAGGAGAGGTTCAAGCAGTTCAACGCCGCCATGGACGAGATCCAGCGGACGCAGGGCGCCTGGGTCGTCTGCGACGAGCAGCTGCAGTCTGAGCTGCGTGTGTCCATCGCCGCAGTCGTCGTGCCGGCCTACCGGTCGTTCCTCGGGCGGTTCGCGCAGACCTTCAGCGCCGGGAGGCAGACAGAGAAGTACATCAAGCTGAGCGCCGAGGACCTCGAGGCGCTCATCGATGAGCTCTTCGACGGCAACGCCACGTCCATGGCCAGGAGGAGGACATAACAATAATAATGGCCGGCCGAACCAACAGATTAAAAAGAGCAGGAAAATTAAGGGGAGGAGCATTTGGTGAGCTAATTCTTGATTTAAGCAATGTATTAATTTTTGTTTCGCTGTTCTTTTTGCTGGTCAAAGAAAGTTAATTTGGTCGAACAGATTAAAGAAAGTTAATTTGGTCGAACAGATGATGATGTATTACTCACTGCATTTCTCAGAGCAGGTAGACATGTGTATCCATTAATCCTTGTATTGCCTGATGGCATTAAGTTTTTTCGTTTTTTTGGTCAATCACTTGACAACCAAATGCATTTTCAGTGTCTACTAGTTTAAGGCCGTCTGCGATGTGGAAAAAATATTACACTATTTTTACGTGAAATTCAAGCAAAGTTCCTGTGAAATTCCTGAGTTCCAAACAGGTTATGAAAACTTGTATGGAAAATTCATATTATTGTCTCATCACTCATCAGAGCTCCTGATATTTAAGTTTAATATTTCAGTCTGAAGTTTTGGTGTAGACCTTGACATCTCTCCAGCGTGACTCCATGTAGTGCGAGGGGTCCGTCTGCACGTACACCCCGAACTTGAAGTAGTGCGAGTAGCCGCCGTGGCCGGCGACAGTCAGCCTCTCGTCGCCGTCGACGAACACGGTGAGCGTCCCCGCGCCGACGTCGTGGACCACGTTGAGCCTGAACCACCGGTCGTAGATGTCGCCGTCCACCACCCGCGTCTCGTCGTGGTAGTACATGAGACGGCCGCCGTAGACGTGCAGCATCAGCGTCGTGTTGCGCCCCGACGCGCCGAACACCTGCATGACGGACACCCCCGTCGTGCCGGCCGGCACGTAGCCGTAGCCCTCGAACTGCCACACCCCCGAAGTGTAGGTCCTCTGCTCGGAACAAAATCACAAGATTAATTCATTACTCATCATAAATCTTCCCAAGAAAGTTGAATTACTTGACAATTACCAAATAAACTTGCAGATTAAGCTTACATTTAGGAGTATCTCGGTGCGCGGCTTGGTGGGGCTGCCGGGGCTGAAGGGCTTATCGGTGCAGAACACCCACATCCGCCGCACGCCGTCGCGGAACTCGTATCGCTGCTCCGGCGACAGGTCGTACGGCTTGTGCAGCTTGAACCTGTCCTCCGTGAGCTCGACGGCGGTGAAGCCGGAGGTCGGGTCGGCGCCGGAGCTCCGAATGCACGACAGTGCCAGGAGGACGAACAAACGAAGCCATGACAACAAGTGCTTTGCCATTTACTCCAATGTACTTGTTTTTTTTTCTCCAGTATTCAGAGCAGTGTATTTTTATTTTATTTTTGTCTGTCTGCTACATGTTCTGATCAATTGACGTGTTTGTATATATATACACTTGTGGGCTGGTGTTCTGAATAAGTCCTTCCTCTGTACAGAACTATCGCTTGACCGGCTTGGAATTAAGCTAATGGTTTTGCTCAAGTCATTGGTAAGGAAAGGTTATTCCAGGATATATTCATTGTTGATAGGATAGTTTAGAAATCAGGGCAGCCTGCAGAGACCTGTGCTGGTTCATTTGTCAGTTCATGTGCTGCCTGCAAGGGATTTGTATTATCCTTGATGTGAGGCAGGAGCTAGCTCAATTAGCTAGGTGTATCCGTGTATGTGTGCTTGATCTTTTGTTATTTGGATCTTTAGGATCAAACAATACCATCCTGCAATTTATGATACATATTTGAAAATTTGTCATGGCCTTGCTTGTAGCTATCTGTGGTCTGTGCCCATTAGCTAGGTCGGCATCTGACCGGGTAAATGGACAATTATTTAAGGGCCTATTTACAACGTAGAAATTTTATAGGACAGTTCAATTCCTACAGCCATCGCGAAAAATCAGGGCCTAATAGCGCTCATGACCAAGTTAAAGGAGAGAAGTAATTTTTTCAGGGGAAAATGGGGACCAAACATCAGTGGCGGATCCAAGATTTAATTTATTGGATAGGTGTTCGGAGTTAATAAAATATTATTCAGTGAAAAAAAATTAAAGGTCCACACTAGCAAAAAAACAAAATACAATTTTTCTTACTAGAAATAACACCACAAAGAACGGAGAGAAATTACAAAATAAATAAGAAAAAAATATTGAATTGAGAATTTGAGATTTGGGACCAAGGAAATGAGGAATGGAGAATTAGGGATGTACATGTGCTGCTATTAACGTATGCAGCCTAACTCGCCGGTCCATGAATTTGTAGTTTGTAGGTTTGATTGGTCATATGAATTTATATAACTTGAGAAGTTGAGATCATCAATAAATTATATAGGCATGTCTGGATAAATTTATATTCATATTGCCGAAGTATGCCACCATCCTTTGCTACAGCCTGCTCTCAGCTGAGCTGAAAGTTTAGTTGCTTTGGCCGAAAATGGTTTAGATATTCCATTATCTGATACAATTCACAAAGGACACACAGTCCAAATAAGTCATTTACACAACCATATGACTTAGATCACACAACACCATTCCCAAAGGTTTTAAGAAAATATATCCGTCGTGTGAAATTCCCAATCATGTCCATGACCGCAGACACGGTTATTCGAATAGATTGATTAACACTCTGTAGAGGTTGTAAACTTTACTCACACGATGCAATCAACTGGATCAGAGCTGATCACAACAAAACCTTTCGGAAACTTCATCTCAAGCATTGACACTCCCGATGTGCTTTACCGCCATCCAATCGATATACACAGTGCTTGGCACGACACACATCGTTGGACAGGGAAGCGATGAACCGTCCCACGATGTGAGAATCACACCTCCAGCTCATTACACAGCTTAACCTACAACCCGAGTTGTCAATATCAAGACTTCATAACTTACTAAGTTAGGCCCGTCCCATACTAGGCATGTGGTTGTACAGTAAGGCTCAATTCAACGTCGCACAAAATTAAGATCTTAATTGACCAAGGTAAGACTTTCAATTTCTAACCATATGTCACACAGACCAATATTCTCATTCACATAGTTTCCACCACTTGCCTCAGTTTAAATCTTTTCCCACCTCGTTGGTTAAGTGCAACACATGCCATCAACGAGTAATAGCACACAGCACACACAGTTTTATTACACAGTTTCATAATCACTTAGTCAAGTTTATATTTACAACTCACATGAGATGATGACTCGTAGCATGGCTAAGCAATCTACTCGTATCTAACCAATCCACGTTGGTGCTACGATAATACCAACTAATAATGAACCAACCTAGGGTGATAAAATATCATGACATAACAATAGACAAGGTGGATGTAACAACTTGGATTAATAACTAAACCCAAAAGTATTTAAATAAATAATTAAAATAGAATGCAATAATTTGAATCAAAGTATTTTGAAAACTGGGTGCAGTATGATCAAAGGTAAAACTTTCCTTGGAATAGGTATAGGTACTGGTCTTGATCTTGGTGTACTCCTTCTTCAAAAGCCCCTAAAGAATTAACGTCTACTCGTAAATGAAATAAATAATATAGACAAAACAAAATCTAAAAATTAAATAAAAATCTTGAATAAATAGATCTCGAATTTATATAAATTTAATAATTTGAATGGGCTCAATCGGAGTTCGGATGAAGAAGATATGGCCTTTGGAAGATATAAACTCAAGAAAATATCATAAATTAGAATTTTTTGGAATTTCTGAATTATTTTCTAAAGAAAAATTGGATTTATGATGTCAGCCCTCGGAATTACGGAATTAAAAGAAATTAGAGAAATTTTGACATGTGGGATCCACATGTCAGCGACTCGGCTCACGGTGGACCAAGTTCATCGAGCGATTGGTTCTAGGGTTCGGTGAACCGGCCACGCACTCGTACACGTGGTGCTGACGTGGACGCCACGCGGCCAACACACAGACGCGAGGGATGAGCTGGTGGATGATGTGGACACAGCGAGGCGGCGGCGCTCGGATCCCGACGGTCGACGGCGAATGGCGGCGGCTCACCGGTGGTGGGTGGTACCGACACGTAGATTGATTAAGTGATTATGGAACTTTGTGTAAAACTGTGTTATGTGTTATTGCTCGTTGATGGCATGTGTTGTACTTAACCAATAGGGTGGAAAAAGATTTAGACTGAGGCGAGTGGTGGAAAACTATGTGATATAGTAGAGCTTTGTGAATGAGAATGTTAATCCTCGTGGCACAGTTAGAAATTGGCGGTCTATCATTGGTCAATTAAGGACTTAACTTTGTGTGTCATTGAACCGAGCCACAACTGTACAACCACATGTCTGGTATGGGACGGGCCAAACTTAATAATTTACGGAATCTCAACATTGATCACTCAGGTTGATAGGTTAAGCTGTGTGTCAGGATGGAGGTGTGTTTCTGCCCTTATGGCGATTCACATTTATGAGCGGTTCGCCGTCTTCATGTCCAACGGTGCGCGATGGGCTAATTTTCTATGTGGGTGTTGGTTCTATCAGTAAAACACATCGGGAGTGTCAATTGTTGAGATGAAGTTTCAGAAAAGTTTTGTTATGATTAGTGCTAGCTACATTGGTTATATCGTGTCGGTAAAGTGTACAACCTCTGCAGAGTGTTAATCAATCTATTCGAATAGCCACGTACGCGGTCATGGACATGCTCGGGGATTTCACACGAGGGATAGATTTTCATAAAACAATTGGGAAGGGACAATTATGTGATTTAATTCACGTGGTTGTGTGGAAGATTGATTAGGCTTTGTGTCCTTTACGAAAATAATTGTTAAACTATTATTGTTTATTTGTTTTGAATTATGCTTTCAATCAATTACTTGTATTCAATTACAAATGTTGTTTTCATGCAAAATAGCCACATAATCCATTTTATTTGTAATAAGCCATCATCTATATTTACATTCTATGGTACAACTTGTTGAGTACTTGGAGTACTTATTCTTACTGCAGTCATTCAACTAAAGAGGAGGAATCATTGCATGCTTTCGAGGAGGAGTTCTACAAAGTTGCTGATCGTTAGGTCTTGATCCCAGTCGGTTGCCTATGGCGAGTCGATGGGTTTGCGCTGAAGTTGTTTTTGTTCCGCTGCTGCTTATTTGTTTACTGCCAGCCCTGCGTGGCTTAATACATATAAACTTGACCGTAAGGTCACAACCATTATTTGTTATCTAAATTAATCATTTATTCTATTATTCGTCTTGTGTGGATCGATATTCATCTATGTTGATATTGTGTGCACTAGCGTGATCTTGGACTAGTGCATTATACACAGAGAGTTCATAATTGCATTTTTTTTGGGCCCCGACACTTGGGACCATGGAGGAGCTCCTTGACACCATCGAAGACATTAGCTAAACTTGTGATTTGGCAACAAAATTTCCTTTGGATAATCACTTGCTGCTCCTTTAAATTCACCAAAGAAATTGTTTATTGTTAGTCGGTTCTAGCTTATTTTTAGAATTTGTTACTGCCTTTCAGATGATTCAAGAGTAGGCTGAGAGATAGTTGTTACATTGAATTTTCCAAGGGAGGTATACCTGTTGATTCTCTTTGGTACATGCAATAATGTTTTGCACATTCAGATGGATGCTATAGCAGCGTTTAAGGGGAAGGAGATCAGTTACTTCTAATGGGAGCAGATTTTTCAGAAAATAATCTCCCAATATTATCTCTTGTACCTATATTGCCTCATGAATTCAGAAGTGTTCATGCCTTATGTCGTGTGTATCTCATTTGAACTTAAGTTGGAGGCTAATGTTATTAGTGTACGAAGGTTCAGTGCCACTCAACTTGCCCTCAGAGTTAAGGATATTGATTGGCGGTAAATTAGAACCTTGCAATAGCAGATGATAACTTAACCAAACCGACATTTTTGTAGTTCAAGTTCCCTATGATTAGTCTGTTGGTGATATGTCCTAATCATAGAGATGATTGTATCATGCCTATATTTATGAATTATAGAATAAATATTATTATTTTCATTGGATGAATTATCATTTATAAAGTTTAACAAGTATGTGACTTATTGGTGAAACTCTTTAACTTATATGATGTCATTCTAAATATATCCCTGGTCAGATGTCACTGGTTGGAACACTAGTGACATATCGACTAACACATATATTGATTAATGATCATGTTTCACCAGTCATGGATATGGGGATATTGAATCAATAATGTGAATACATGTTAGATAACATGGTGTTGGATTGACCCACCTTGAGACACTACTGAGATTGTTATGGTTTTATGTGTCATCAGTTGGTCTAAAGCAATGATGATGTATAATCCTTATACCTGAGATCAGCATGGTTTCCTACATGTGTAACAGTACATTTAGGGGTTGTCAAACGCTACTTCATAACTGGGTAGTTATAAAGGTAGCTTTCGGGTATACTATAAAACATGCGGATGGATGTGACTGATCGGATATGGGATCCCCCCTCTCGCAAATATAATAGGAGATATATCTCTGGCCCCTCGATGTGGTCGGATAAAGAAAGTGCAAGGCCACGCCACTAGTGGTCGAAGAGTTGACCACGTGAAGTTATCCGTCACTTGATCGAGAAAGTATTGAACAGTCCAAGAATGACAAAATATCCCACCCGGAGTTCAACCAAATATCGTGAGGTGAAGAGAGAATCATAGCGAAGTCGTTCGGTCAGACCAGATCTGAATCGGTCGTATGGGGATCTGATGGTCGTAAGCAAACATGATCGATGGCGGTCGTCAAAAACCGGTCGTAAGAAGTTACAAACTGGTCATGGCTAAATATGAACTGGTCGTATGGAGATACAGGTTAGTCGTAAGTGATAAGGACATGATTGTAGATCATATTGCATAAAATTTGTTCGATATAATATTTATGTGTGTTTGAAAATCGTTATGTCTTACTAGGAACCGCTAACGACTCGTAGTCATAAATAAGTTTTCGAGTCACAACCGATTACGCATGAATCTACAGGGTCACACACTTAACGGGTTAGAACAAATGAGTTCGGATAGGATCCGTTATAGGCTATTTTATAAGGGGATGCACGGGGCTGTTAGGACATAAGAGAGTTGCTCCACCGAAACCCTAGCCGCCATCTTCCCAAAGGCCCTACCGTATGCGTTGGTGCTAGCACGCCGGCGTACGACGTTCCACCCCTAGACGTGTAGATATCGTAGAGGCACTGTTGTGGTTGTTGCTGCATTGATCGATGACGATCCACAACCTACGCAAAGAATGTGATAGGTTGCTGGAGGAGACGATTGGTGCTGAGGATGTTGGACGGTCGACTACGACCACTACATTGACATGCTCGATGTTGGATCAGGCTGCTCCAACTCTTTTTCCGCTGCACTGCACTTCAAGTGGTAACGATCTATGATCTCTTGTTTGCTTGGTTTCTTCGTCTACGTGGTAGAATTTTTGAATTGTCAGCTAGTGTGGACCCATATCCCTTTAGTGGTATTAGAGACACGTTGTGTAGTTGTTGTGCTAGGAAATCGTTGTCACATTATATAAGTATTATGTGTCCATGTCACCCGATAGAATTTTTATGGCATGCGTGTCATGCTGTGTTATAGCCATCAAGCTACATATTATTGTGTAACGGTCTGCGTGCCGATATGTAATGCTTGATATTATCATATGTAATTCATTACTAGCTTTTAGGAGTGATCGCTTAGTAGATGAATATGGTGATTTCAAGCATGATGGCTCGGTGGACAGGAAGTGTGGTGATGGAGATTGCCATGTTAAGGGTCATACTATTTTACAGTTTAATATGATTATCTGTGAATGTTTATTTTGTTTTTGTTATGCTATTGATCATATTTTTTCATTTGATGTTTTAATATGATAGAGTAGTATCTCTCAAGAAAAATTAAGTAAATTTGATGTGTTTTCAACTGCTGTGCCTATCACGATTTTAATCATTAATTGGTAGGTCTACCAAAGTAGGGTGCCATTAACTTTCTTAATAAGATGGAGTGGGTGTCGGACACTCACGTGCATAGTATTAGTTTAACTCGATAGTGCTATCAAAATAGTTTTGAGCCTCGGTGTATATTGTTGGAGGTCGGGACATAGAGATACCGCCCAACAAGCAAGAGTCATATGGGATATGATTGTCAAGGAGTTGCTTACCTAAATCACTAAGTTTCTAGCAGTGATGCCAAAGCTCACTAGGACTTAATAAAATATGGATCTTGAACCCACTATATGAAGTTAGAGGGAAACTTGGTTTAGAACATATAGTGAGAGTATCTTTTGTTAAACTATTTAATAGAAGATTTTACAAAAACGTAGTGCTGAAATTTGGCATATACATATTTTTTTGTTGTAGATCATGGAACTTAGTACTTCCTCCACGCCTACTTTTATCTTGCGATCTATTCTTGAGAAACAAAAGCTGAATGGAACAAACTTCATTGATTGGTTTCATAATCCGAGAATTGTTCTCAAACAAGAAAAGAATGAATATGTTCTAGAGAGTCCTATCCCGATGAACCAAATGCAGATGCTACTCGTACTAAAAAGAGTGCTTGTGAGAAGCATTGCAATGATGCAGTCAATGTATAGTGCCTTATGCTTGCCACCATTAGCTCTGAGCTTCAAAAGCAAGATGAGACCACAGATGCTTATAATATGATTGTAGGTCTGAAAGACATGTTTCAGGACTAAGCAAGGGGCAGAGAGGTACAATTCCTCCAATGCATTGTTTTCTTGTAAGCTGTCAGAAGGTAGCCCAGTCAGTACTCATGTAATCAAAATGATTGGTCACATTGAGAGCTTGAAAAAACTTGGGTTTCCCCTTAGCCAAGAATTGGCTACTGATGTGATTCTCCAATCACCCCCTACGAGTTTTGAGCCCATCATATTGAATTTTTATATGAATGGCATGAAGAAGTCAATGACCGAGTTGCATCACATGCTTAAGGGTGCCGAGGAGAGTATTAAAAAAAGTTCTAATCTTGTAACGATGTTTCAAAAGACTACTAGCTTCAAGAAGAAAGGTAAGCCTTGAAAAAAGAGAAAAGGCAAAGGAAAAAACTCAAGATGAGATCGAGAGTCTCAAGGCTAAGCTTAAGAAGCTCAAGCTAGGTCTTGATCTCTGTCAGTTGCTTGTGGCAAGTTGATGGGTTTACGCTAGAGTTGCTTTCATTCCGCCGTCGTCCCTTTATTTAGTGTCAGCCCTGCGTGGCTTAATAAATATAAACTCGACCTTAAGGTCACAACTGCTATTTATTAATCAAATTAGTCGTTTATTCTTATATTTGTCTTGTGTGAAATAATATTCATTTATGTTGGCACTGTGTGCACTAACGTAATCCTGGACTAATACATTATACACAGAGGGTTCAGATTTGCATATTTGGGTCCAAACACCGCAACCCGAAGCCTCCTCCCCGATGGCCGCCGCTAGGTCGTGCCGGCGCCGCTTGAATCCCCCTCCCCGATGTCTGCCCCAAGGTCGTGCCGCCATCGCCCGAAGCCTCATCCCCGACGGCCGCCCCCAAGTCACGCCGGTGCCGCCTGAATCCCCCTTGTCGACGCCCCCAACTCGCGTCACCGCCGGCCGGATCCCCCTCCCAATGTACATCTAAACTGGATGCATCACATGGATATTTTGACCTTCCGATTGAAAAATATCAAAAAAAAAATCGAATTGTGATGAAACAATGATAACCTCATGTTCATGTTTCATTTCAGCCCAAGTAGCCTCACCACCACTTTTCCATTGGTCCATTTTAGGTGATTTATGTTACAACCGTGGGAAGTTGGAACGTAATCTCCAATCACCTGAACTTTAAGCCCAATTAGTCTCAACGAGGGAATTATAAGTACTAGAGTGGAATTGGTGCCCAGTCTTTTCATCGGTCTCAACATTTCCTGAATTGAGTAACCCCTCGTTTAACCCCTTAGGAAAAGCGGCGTTAAACCCCTCATTTTAACCCCTCGTTAACCTCTCTTGTTCCACAGGACTCGCACGACCGCACAACGTGACCACGTAAGTCCGGTGTGGCATATTTGGCACAAGGTAGTTACCGCTCCCAGGGTATAGATATATCTATATGTGTTATTTGATATTCTATATCTTTCTTGGATGATATGCCCATCAACTTTTCTTTTCATTCCTTCCGTGGTCTACTTTTTTTAAAAAAATCAATGCAAACTTCATATTCTTCAGAGAGGAATTCTTGGAGCAAGTATGCATTCCATTTTTCTCTTGAAAAAAACGAAGCTTGATTACCCTCCATTCTTAGTAGAAATCCAATTCATTCTCCTTGTCCATAGCGAATCGGATGGGGAGGACAGCGGCAACAGGAACACCGGGGGTGTCAGCAGGAAGAGCGGGGTAGCAAGAGCAGGCGGTGGAGGTGCAAGCGGCGCGGTGGGTTCCCGCTGGGCAGGGTGGTCTTTGCCGCGCTGATCCTGCTTGCGCTCGCGACGGCCATGAGCCCATGACCAGGAGGTGGCGACAGCAGCGCGGGGCGGGCGGAGGGTGACGTGGCTCGCTCGTCGGCCGGCGCAGTTTTTGGACGCATCGATCCGGTCTGCGTGAGTGTTAGTGTGGTGTGTTTTATGTTTTTTTAGAGAGTTTGTTTTATGTTTCGGATTGGCTGGTTGGTTAGTTGCGTACTGTACATGTATAAAACGAGATTGTTATGTGACCTTCCGTTGGTAGTGTTCGAATTTTGATGGCTAACAGAGAGTAGAAATATATTCTGTTATGCGACCTTTTGTTGGTAGTATTTGACTTTTTGTGGATGTTGCATCTTTTGTGGCTAGCATTGTTTCGTTTAAAGAAAATGTGCATTTCACATCTCCTAAATATGATATGTTAAAAACTTAGTAAAATCAAGTAGTTTAATCAATATTTCCACAAAAAGAATAAAAAAAGAATCATATTTACGCTAAAACGTCATACAAACATGCCTTCAGAACCCTTAAGGGTATTTCATGCATTTCATCATTCAACCGCAGCTGCAGCAGTCAGTTAGCGCAACCAAAAGCCAGACTACCAAACAGTCTCATAAAAAGCTGCAACCACCAGCAACAGCTGTCTTTCAACTCAAAAAAATTAAAAACAGCATTTCAGAAAAGCTACGGCTCCCCAAATAGAGCTAAAGATTACAGACGGATGATATTACTCTATTGTGCCTGCCCTTACTTTGAATCCATGTCACATGCGTAGCAGCGGGGTTAAACCCCTCATTAACACCTCTTGTTCCACAGGACTTGCACGACCGCACAACGTGACCTTGCAAATCCGGTGCGAGGTAGTTACCGCACCCATGGTATAAGATGAGTTATTTGATATTCTAGATCTTTATTGGATGATATGTCTATCAACTTTTCTTTTTCATTCCTTCCGTGGTCTACTTTGAAAAAATTAAATGGGGTGCGAGGTTCCGGATTACCTCTGGGGTATCCCCGAAGGGACATCTGACGTCTCCCGGAGAGGGGGTTTTCGTGCTCGTGGGTTGCGGGGTCTACCCTGCGGGTTTCGCTGAGTCGTTGGGGCCGGTGGAGCCGCCTCTACAACAGTGGTCTACTTAGAAAAAATTCAATGCAAATTTCATATTCTTCTAAGAGGAAATTTGGAGCAAGTATGCATTTCATTTTTCTCTAAAAAAAAAACGAAGCTTGATTACGCTCCATTCTCAGTGGAATTCCATAGCACAAATTAAAAAGAGCATCTTCCAAACCCACCGCATGAAGAAACGCATACGTGCGTGCGACCAAAGGCTCCCCCAAATTGCCTGCAGTCTACACAGAAAAGAAACGACGTTTATTATTGGTCCCAAGCAGCAAGAAACGCACACAGATCATGCCTACATGCTACGAGAGCCAGGCCATGGACCTAGACCTCGCCGTGCAAGTCACCCGGCCGGCCGCCCCTGGCGAGGACTTCGCCTTCGCCACCACCGAGACCGACGCCGCCTTCCTCGTCCTCGCCCACCTCCCCGGTACGCACCACACATCTCCCAGCTGTTCCATCGATCGATAGGCCATTAATGCAAGCAAGCATGCGCACGGTATGTGATCGTTCTTCGCATGTGCTCGTGTAGGGTACGCGAAGCATGAGATCGAGATCCGCGTCAGCGAGGGCGGCACGGAGATCGGCGTCGTCGGCGCGAGGAAGGATGGGTTGGCAGTGGAGACGGCGGTCGGGAGGCTGCGGGTGGCGCACCGGCAGGTGGTGGAGGGGTTCTGTCGGGTGTTCGACGTGCCGCCCGACGTCGAGGTGGGCCGTATCACCGTAGGCTTCGAGGAGGACGACGAGCTGCTCGTCGTCATCATGCCCAAGCTACAGAAGGCCCCGCCGGACGAGGATGACGGCAACGGGGATGACGAGGAGGCGCGCCTCGACGTCGAGAGCACGGGCTGCATGTCGTCCGACGAGACGGAGGTCGAGCTGCACGACGAGACGTCCAGCCTCGAGTTGGAGCATGGGGACTGGGTCGATGTCGAGTCGTCGGAGTCGGAGCCCGAGCCCGAGCCGCCTCACGATGTGCCGATTGAGACGCCAGTGCAAATAGAGGAGCCGGAGCCATCTCGGGACGTGCCGGTGGAGACGACGGTGCCAATACAGGATCCCGAGCCGCCTCGGGACGTGCCGGTGGAGGAGGAGGTGGCCGTGGAGACGCCGGTGGAAGTGGAGGAGGAGCACGACGTGGCGGTGGAGACGCCGATCCTACTCGAGGAGCCGCCGGTTCTCGACATCGAGTGCGACGTCGTGTTCGAGCCGGTGTACCAGGAACTGCCGGTGGAGACGCTGATCGAAGTGCTCGGGCCGCCTCACATCGAGCCCGAGCCACCGGCCAAAGTTCCAGACCCGCCGATCGACATCCCGTGCAACGTTGAGTTCCAGTCCGAGCGCCGGGACCCGCCAGCCGTCGCGGAGGAGCCCGAGGAGCCGAAGCCGCGGGCCGTCACTCCGCCCTCCGAGGAACCGGTGCAAGAGCCACCGCCCGAGGAACCGGCACAAGAGCCACCGCCCGAGGAACCGGCCCAAGAACCGATGCAAGATTCACCGCCCGCCGAGGAACCGGCGCAAGAGCCACCGCCGGTCGACCAACCTGCCGAGGAACCGGTGAAAGAGCCACCACCAATCGATCCACCAACGGAGAAGCCGGTGCAGGATCCACCGCCGGTCGAACCACCCCCCGAGGAACCGGCACAAGATTCGCCGCCAGGTGATCCACCAGCCCAACAACAGGTGCAAGATCCACTGCCCGCCGAGGAACCGGCGCAAAAGCCAACGCCGGCCGACCCACCCGCCGAGGATTCGAAGCCACAGCCTCAAGAGGAAGTGCGGCCAACGACGCCGCCCAGTGAGCCGCCCGCAGCAGAGCCTCGTAGCGAATCGAGTAGCGAATCAGATGGGGAGGGCGACAGCAGCGGGAACACCGGGGTTGACAAGAAGCGGGGTAGAAGGAGAGGGCGGCGGAGGCGCAGGCGGCGCGGTGGGTTCCCACTGGGTAGGGTGGTCGCCCCCGCACTGATCCTGCTCGCGCTCGCGGCGGCCATGGGCAGGAGGCGGCGGCAGCAGCGTGGGGCAGGCGGGGGGTGATGTGGCTCGCTCGTCGGGCTGTGCAGTTTGAGGGCGCGTGTCGATCCAGTCTGTGTGCGTGTTTGACACGTGTTAGTGTGGTGTATTTTATATATTTTATTAGAGAGTTTGTTTTATGTTTGGGATTGGTTGGTTGTATAAAACGGAATTTCCGTGTGATGGGTAGAAATATACGTATAGTTGTGCAGCGGAGGTGCCTCTACTCTGCGACGGGTACACGCGGGTGTATGTATTTTCTCATACAAATAGCTAGTATTTCTTAATAAGTATAACTGTCTGAGCAATACGCAAGGATGGTTATCTATACAAAGAAAAAAATAGGAAAAAAATAAGAGAAAAGGTGTGAGGGGTACAACAGCATTTAAATGGGCCAAATGGCAACATCTCCGTGATACTGGCCTGTTTGGTGGAGCCGTAGTTTTTCTCAAAAATTGGTTTTCGCTCACTGATCAGAAAAACAACGGCTGCTGATGGTTGTACCTTTTCTTGAGGTCGTTTGGTGGTCCGATTTTTTGTTGGGCTGGTTGTTACAGATAAATGATGAAATATCTGAATATCTTTGAGGGTTTTGAAGACATGTTTATATGTTAATTTAGTGTAAATATGGTTCTCTTTTATTCTTTTTGCAAAAATATTGATTAAACGACTTAATTTCACTAAGTTATGAACAATTGAGCAACAATTTGAAACGGAAAATATCGCACTTAGAAGGTGAGATACATATTTTCTTTATACGAAACAATACTAGCAACAAAAGGTGCAACATCCATTATTATACCTAAAAGTAGAACACTACCAACAAAAGGCCGCATAGCAAACACACATTCCTACTCTTTATTAGCCATTAAAGAATCGGCAATAAAATTACGAAGAGCACCCATGTCCCCATCATTCACTGACATGTCGTTTTCACCAAGTCGTGTAGATGTGCCTATTGAGCAGCTTGTGGCATATAATTCTTATCCTCCTCGTACCTCCGAAAATGACGATCATCTAAGACGTTTTCTCGAATAAAGTTATGAAGCATCATACATATCATTATGATCTTCTTCTGCTTCTTTATTTTAAAACTTGGTAAATTTAACAAAATTCGTCATTTCATCTTCAACACACCAAATGATCGTTCAATCACATTCTGAGAGAGAAGTAACAAAATTGAATCACTCCTTCCCACTTGGAGCTCGATCTCGTTGCCATTCACGGGACATGGTGCTTTTGCTCTTTTGTATGGAGCTAGATACCCCTTCGATTAGGGTACCTATGTCAATAATATAATATTTTCGTACATATAAGAATGAAGTGCCAAACATTGAATGAGTGGTGGCAAAATAATAGATCATATAAAAAACAAAAGAATTATCTACAAGAGGATGTGGAAAATAATCTGAATACTTGGATAGAGTATTGTTGAATATGCGAGAATTATGTGCAGCTCCAGGCCATCCAACTACAACTAATGTGAACCTCATGTCGAAGTCACAAACAACCTTCTGCGTGTGCTCTATTATCTCATCATCTACTTGATCACACCTTTGGGATGCCATAGAATTGCTACAACAATATGGTCCACTAGACGCTTCACTTCCCTAACCATAGGGTTCCTCTTGTTCTTTTTTGGGTTGTGACCAACACTAGTAGCCTTTCGAATGATGTTTTCTAAATTTTCAACCGAATATAGTTATCTAAAATTGTAACATCATCATGTTCAACAACAATATACCAACCAAACAAAAAATTCAATTACAACCGAATAGAGCCAATCCATTGCAACATCATCATAGTTCAATAACCCACTGTCGTGTTTAATAAAAAAGAACAACTGAATGTCATGATTGCAGATTAAATATTGCAACATCATCATGGTTCAACAACAATATACCAACTAAACAAAAAAAAATAAAGTACAACATCATCATGGTTCACCAACAATATACCAAGTAAACAAAAAATTCAAGTACAACATCATCATGGTTCACCAGCCCACTCACATGTTTAATCAACGAGAACAACAAAAAGGAAATGATAAGGCTTGTCGATTATTTAGTTAGAAACAAGTAAAACTGATTTAGTTGTTAGATCTGAGTCAACAAATGGAGGTGTACAAGAGGATGGAGAGGTGCTGTACATTGAGGTTGGAGGTGGCATTGGCACCGGTTGGGAGGTGGCTGGGGGCCTCAAGACGGCAGCGTGAGTTGGGAGAGATAGAGGCCTTGGGGCATCGGGGCTGCTTGGTGCGTCAGGAGTGATGAACCACAGCGGTCCTGATTTGGCCCGATCTTTCGATGAGACGATAAATTCGGTAGAAGTCGTTTAATTCTCACGATCCGCTACGAACTCATGAGGCTCAAAACAACGCAATCATTGACTGAGTCGACAAGTTGTTATCAACCGTGCTTGAATACCCAGATGACCTGATCAAGAAGATCAATTCCTGCATACACCGAAGAAGCACGTAAGAACAAGGTAAAACACAATCTGAAATTGTAAATATGATTAAAATTGTATTGATAAATGGGGTTCCGAAGAATAATGTCACTGTTGATCTCGTCGAACAAGAGGACAAAGTATAAAGTAGCAAAGCTAAACTTCAATTAACAAAACTCGTCAAACCCCAAGGATGGCGGTCACTATGTAAAGGAGGAAGAGAGGAGCGGTGGCTGTGGGGGTAATGTTCATGTGTGAACAGTATCATGTGAATAGTGTCAAACCCTAGGTATCCAGCCCGAATTACAATGCCCATGGCCCATTAGCATAGGTGATGCAGCACCAAGTTCCTTTACTCAAATATTGCTAAGTGTTGGCCTAAACAACTTGATATATAGTCTTTATGCTAGATTCTGCTAAGTCTCAGTATAGAAATATTCATTCCTCGTATGATCATCTCCATTTAGCTTGCCTCCCGATCCTTGATTTCTAAGTAAAATAATATCACGTGCTTTAGACATCATCATAGAATTCATATAATATGGATGCACTCCGAGAAATGAAGTCACCTGATAATTTAGTTGGCGAGCACATGCTCTAGTAATTGGTCCTTGCACATCAGAAGCAGTAGGGATGACTGTATTAGTAGAAGAGATGTCCTCATCATCCTGCCCTTCTTAAATTGGAGTTGTCCTCGACTCAAGGTCATCTTTTGCTCCTAAGTATGGCTTCAAATCTGCAATGTTAAATGTGAGACTAACCCCAAAATCTGCCGGCAGATCAAGCTTATATGCATTATCATTAATATTTTCTAACACTTTAAAAGAACCATCAGCTCTAGGCATCAATTTTGACTTTCTCAAGTTAGGAAATCTATCTTTGCGCAAATGTAACCAAACAAGATCTCCAGGTTCAAATATTATTTATTTTCTACCCTCACTACCCGCAAGTCTATATTCTCTTTAGTTGTCTCATCTATCTTCAGAATCAATTCAACACGTTGTGTAGCATCAATATTTACCTTTTTCGAAGATGATAGAGGTAATAAATAAATAGGAGCGTGAGGAATAAATTCATAAATTACCTGAAAAGGGCACATTTTTGTGGTTGAATGATGCAAATGGTTGTAAGCAAACTCCACATGAGGTAAACATTCTTTCCACATCTTCAAGTTCTTCAAAACAACCCTCGACATAGTGGACAATGTCAGGTTGACAACTTCAGTTTGTCCATATGTTTGGGGATGATATATAGTAGAAAACATCAACTTTATCCCTAATTTAGCCCATGGTGTCCTCCAAAAGTGACTAAGAAACTTTGTATCACGATGAGACACAATTGTATTGGACACTCCATGTAGTCGAATAATTTCTCCGAAAAATAATTCAACAACATTTGTAGTATCATCGCTCTTATAACAAGGTATGAAATGCTTTATCTTCAAAAATCTATCCACAACAATAAAAATACTACCCCCTCTTTATTCTAGGCAGTCCTAAAACAAAATCCATAGAAATATATTCCCAAGTGCGCTAGGAGCAGGAAGAGGCATATATAAACCATGTGGATTAAGACGTGACTTAGCTTTGTGGCATGTAGTGCAGCGAGATACATAGCACTCAACATCGCGCCTCAACTTAGGCCAATAGAAGTGATCGGTTAAAACATCATCCGTCTTCTTGACACCAAAATGTCCCATGAGTCCTCCTCCATACGCCTCCTGTGCACAAATTCTTTAGCTACAATCTGATTTTTACTTTTGCTACTCTCCTTTTCTCTATTAGCTATGTCTAATTCATCCTTTAAAATAGCTCCAGGAGACATGGGCAACAAAGTGATTTTATTTCATTAAACATGAGAGTATACTTATTAATTCTACCATGATGCACTACATCTCTATCATATTGCCAATGCCTACCAAATGACAAAGAACATACTTGCATAGGTATTACATCGCAATCAGCATAATCATGATAAGAACCAATAGAAAAATGGACTCTCACAATGCGAATTACCTTCAACTTGCCACAATTGTTGAACCATTGAATGTAATATGGGCAAGGGTGCTGTTGTGTGGTCAATGCAAGCTTCTCAACCATGTCCATATTCGCCAAATTGTTGCAACTTCCTCCATCAATGATCACTCGACATGAACACTCTTTGATGACAAGCTTTGTTTGTAACAGATTGTGGCATTGATTATGCTCAGCACGCTCCATTTGTGCACTAAGTACACGCTTCACTATAAGGCTTAAATACTTATCTAAAATTTCAGCACCATATTGTTCCTCGTCGCGCTCAGATTCTTGGTCATCACCTGCGAGGTCAGTTGCAAACATAGCATATTATTCCTCAATGTCACTCGCTAAAGTATACTCACCATTATCCTTTATCAAGAGAGCCCGCTTACTAAGGCAATCTCGCGTCATGTGTCCACAGCCCTTGCAGTGATGGCATTGTGTTTCTCGTGCTCTACCCGTTGAAGCAACCGAAGATGAACTTTGTGTGGGGGCTTGTACCATGCTCTTGCTCATTTCTGGTGTGCGTGATGGTGCAGTGGAAGTAGATGAACGCTGGCTGTTGGAGGAGTTTGTATGTGCAGGTGTTCTGCTAGAGGGAGTAAATGGTGCTCTTGATTTCCCTTGAGTTTGCGACCTGCAAAAGAACCTGTAAAATTTTCTTTGTTTCTGGATTGATGTCTCTGTACCTCTCTCTCAGCTTTTCAAGCAAGATGAAACAATCGAGTGATAGAATTGCATTCTTTATAGTCAAGTATGTCCTGAATTTTATGGTGTAAACCTCATAAAAATCTAGCCATCTTAGCATCTTCAGTTTCTTCTAAACCACAACGTAACAAACCAGTTTGCAATTCTTGATAATAATCCTCTACAGAACTACTGCCTTATCTTAAGCGTTGAAATTTATTAAGCAAATCCTGATAATAATATGAAGGTACAAATCTATACCTTATTGCTCTCTTCAAAGCATTCCATGTTCTAGGTATATTCTAATTAGTACGACAATATTCGCTCCACCAAATAGACGCAAAATCAGAAAACTCGCTAGTAGCAGCCCGAACTTTCTTATCTTCAAGGAATTCATGACAAGCAAATTTTTGTTCTACGGTAAGCTCCCATGTGAGATAAACATCATGATCATATTTTATAGCAAAAGGAGGCGTAATGAATTTAATTTTACCAAATGCATCATTATGGTCATGTACCTCACGTTGATTTCTTTCCATACCATGATGATTTTGACGAAGTTAACGATAGTTGCAATCATTGTGAACATTGAATACATCGGTTTCCATATCAGCATTGTAATTGTTCATATCTTCTTCTTCCACCTCATCTACCCAAGAGCGGGCAGCAAGTGGTGTGCGGCGAGCAGGAGGCTCTTCCACTCTTGGCTCACCCTGGGCCATGATTTCAGAAGTGGCTCACGTTCGAGGAGCTCAACACATGTGTGGAGCACTGCGAGGTTGTCGTTGATCTTATCCAAGTCATTACGTATGCTCTCACCGAGCGAGTGCTCCATGTGCCGCATGAGCTCTCTCGTGCGAGGTATGAGAGACCTGTCACCCGCATGCTTTAAAGAGTGGTCGTTGTTGTTTCTGCCATGTGTAGATCCGCGTGACCCAGCCATTGTTACTAGAACACAAAGAACAAATCACAGTGTATATGTCCCTATGGACTACTTGGTTCTGGAGTTTCACAAGTCACTCTCTCACAACGCCTTACCAATTTCTTACAAGCTCTTACCAATGCAGCAAGGAGGTGGTACAACCGGTGGCTGGTTCATGATACTCTCAATTGTGAATAGCCCAACGATTGCGAAGAAACGGTACCTGCTGAGTTAGTAGGAAGTGGACCTCGGAAGGCTAGTATGTAGCAAAGGAGTAGCAAATGTTCAAATTAGAATGTAAAATTGAAAAGTATTTCAAAGTACTAGTCACAAGTGCTGGTACTAGTCTAAACCAAGCCTAGTTAGTGCAACTCGCAAGAACGACTAGGAGCAACAACGGTAAGGCCAGCACAAGAACTATCAAAGCAAGCGAGCAATGGATGAACTATGCCAATCTAAACAAGGAAAAAAAATCAAGAAAGAAGCCATCACTTTTTTCTTCTTCTTCGATTTCCTTTTTCTGCTCTCTTTTTTTTTTTTGCCCTTTGTCTTTTTTGCCCCCTTTTTTTGCGAATCCGCACCTGACTCAAAACTCTTCGAATTCCTCTTTCGGACCTAGGGAGGTATTTGTGTCATAAGCTTTTGTAAGCGAGTGGGTATAAAAGTAATTAAAAGATATTCTCTCTATCTCTCTAAACTCTTTTTTATCGCGTTATCGTAGTCAGATGAATTTTAGGTTTCCTTCTGGCAACACAAAACAACCCCTTTTAGCTCGTGGCGGTAGGGTGGTTGGTGGTCGCAGCAACAAGATGGTCGAACGGTGGTAGAGCGAATTGGTGCCGCGGTAGTGATTACCAATAGCGGTAGGCGCTGTGGTAGTCGATCGATTGCTGTGGCAGACATTTTGGTGGTTGCGGCAAAGATTGGTAGGCAACGCAAGGGGGAGGAGGTGATGGGTCTTTGCGGCGGAAAAGCGTGGCTGCGAGGGGTGATGGGTGTTCGGCGTGAAAGGTAGCGGCGGGGGGACGGTGGCGAGGAGGCAAAGACCACGAGTTGTCGTGGTAGCACTGAGATGGCTGAAAAAAAATTATTGTGGTAGAACTAGACGACTTGCAAGAGACTCCAAACTGGACCAATCTAGACAGAAACCAGCACAACGACTTGACGATGCAACAAAAATTCAACTACGCAAGCTAACAGAAACAAATTGCAATGGCTCAAGGGGCTCGGTATGGATGATATATGTAATATTTTTTTGGTAATTTTCTGGACTCTAGGCATGAAAAACAAATCTACTACTAGAAAACTGAGAACTCTCACCGGTCAACTGTAGCTCTGATACCACTTAATGAACCACGGAGGTCCTGATTTGGCCTGATCTTTCGATGAGACGATAAATTTGGTAGAAGTCGTTCAACTCTCACAATCCTGGCTACTGTGAGACCCAGGTTTATTGGGCTTCTAATGCTTAACCATCCATTTGGTCCTAGCATCACAAATCGAATAAACCGAGACTCGAGACATGTATACTTCTCAGAAGTGCAGTATACATACCCCTTTACAAAATCCATGCATCAATTCCATTCATTCACATAGAACCGAAGCAAACAACAAACCAGAAGTTACATAAATAAAGGATAGTTATTACAAAAGAGAGGCCAATCGGCCAAATACACATAAACACAAGAATTTAACAGCGGAAGCAAAAGTGTCATAAGATGGCCATAAACAAAAAAGCCAATCAGTGTGCCTTTAACCCACAAGGCAACCGACCGGACCGCCAAGCTAGTCGTCGAATCCACAGCACATTTCATAGAAGTGAGGCCCTTGGGGCTCACCTTCCTCCTCTGCAACAAATAGTTAAGCAAAACAAATGAGTACAAAAATTATACTCCGTAAGACTTACGTGTAGAGTAACAGACCTATACATATACTACATGCAAGCTTATTTAAGTGGACGCTGTATGTTTCATTTTCAGCACAAAGCAATCTTTATTTGCAATAATGTAGTACAGTTAAAAGCAAGTTAACAAATTTGTTTTTAATGTTCAAATAACCGTAAATGACAACAAAATAACAGTAGATAGAAAACAACAGTCCTGGAAGTGACTAAACCATTAGTCACCACAACAATAGCATGAATTACCCATTCATACCAACCATGTCAAATTTTAATTTAAAAGGTTGTAGTCTAACTCTTGCAAAACCTAACCAAGCGTGTCCATAACCTAGGACGAGGCTATTCGAATAGTTTTATACCCTGCAGGGGTGTACCAATGTACCCACACGCCAGAACGTCTTTTTGCCACAAGATTAGCACACTTCCTTTGGTATGCCGGCACAGCTAAGTCCTACGAGATATTTCCAATATTGTGTATTAACTACGAGTCGCCCGTATGGATAGAAACCCATACGTTGTGTTGGAGTCATTGTAAAGCCTCGGTCAACTACCCGTCTCAGGTAAAGCCTTGGACAACTACCATGCTCCTCGAGGTGGAGAGCCTGCCCGGAATCTCCACCACCGCACACCCAACACAAGAACACATATCCTTTTTCACACAACACACACAACACCCTCCTGCGACTCGGAGATAACACACGCTAAAATACTTAGTCAAGAGAGGTCTCATATCCTTCTCGCGTGGTTAGCACACAAAAATGCTTGGAGAGTGTGACACAAGATGTTCGGACATCCACAAACCCAATAACCCACCATCCAACCACTTGCCCAAGTCTAAAACAATGTTTCATTTTCAGATTTCGACTTTACAAAATAACAAAGCACAAATGCTAGACATAAAGGAATAATATTTAGATGTGTGATCAAGATCATCGACTAAAATCGATGATCGCCCATTACTACCGAAACTAAGCATTTCTAAGCAATTTCAATTCGCAAACTACTAAGTGACAAGAGCTCATCCATCGAACTCAAATCACAGCAAATAACCTAGGCTCATGGTAGTAGAGGATAAATAATTCCTACAGGTTATGCAACTATAGGATACTAACCATAATTTAACAACAAAATAGCAATGCATACATACAAGTTGAAATCAATATATTAGACTTGAAAAATAATAGGATTAACATGATCAAACTGCTTACCTATTTGCAGTGGGTCAAGATGTTGCTGAGGATCAATTATATTGCCAACGTGCTCTTCGGATCCTAACGAGAAAGCGAAAAACAACCGATAAGAACGAAGAAAATACAAAGATCCAATAGTAAACTTTCTCCAAATATTCTGAAAATTTTACAGTAGCAAGATAATGATTTATAAAGAATTTAGCAACAAGAACCAATTGATTTGGATTCTTAATGCAAAAGATATGACCAAAACAATTTTGCTCAGCTTTTATAAATAAAAAATGCTACTATTCATTAGCAAAATTTTATGGAGCTATACTGGAGTTGGAAATATTTTTAGATTAAAGTTTAGTTAAAAATATGACCAACAAAATTTGAACCTCCCGAAAAGGAATTAAAATGAATTAGTTATGTATTTTACAAGTTATCACATTTTTCAGTTGATAAATAAATCCTTTCGGGAAAATCAGAAATTGGAAATGACGTGGACGAACGTGGAGTGTTGATCTTGGATCCAACGGTCCAAGTCCTGTCTTTGGCGCTTCGCGCCGCGTATGAAACCCTAGCGTCAACCGTTGGATGCGGATCCAGCGGTTCCGTCGATCCGAGCACGCGGCGGATCCGAGCGTCCCACGCGACGCGGCCGTTGATCACGGATCCAACGACCCAAGCGAACTCGAGTCGGGACCGTTGATCTTGGATCCAACGGACCGCAGGCCAAAGACGCACGGCAATTCAAAATTCGCGCGAATGTGGGCCGTAGATCTAAGGATCTACGGTCGGGCCGACTCACGTTCAAAACTCCGATCTGTTTTCGTCCCAAAAGCAGCGGGGAAGATTAACTTCGCCGCGGCGGCTTTCAAGCCATGGCGGTGCGAGCAAGTGCCCAAAATGGGTCCCAAACATCATTGCGCTTTGATGGTACCAATGGATTTAGGCTGCGGTGGTCGAGCGAAGCAGCCGGAGAAACAGAAGTGGCGAAATGACAAAAGCGAAAATGACAAAAGCGCTCATTGCGGTTCAAGAGAGCAGTGCGGACCACTAGGGACTAAGAGGAGTTACAGCGCAAAGAATGCGAGGAGAGTCGAGGCGGCTCGGGCGAGGAGAAACGCGATTCGGCGAAAGGGAAATCAAATTGATTCCATCTGAGTAAATTGAACCAAATTGAGTGAGGTTAAGCTTCAGAGAGTAAAGGGGAGCAGAGGAGCAAAGACTCGAAGAAGGAAACCCTATTTGCAAACTCCACCAAGCTCCAAAGCCGACAATGGCGTAGAAGGATTCAGAGGATCTGCGGCTCCAGCGAACTTGTGAGTGCTAGCTAGAGTTCGGAGGTGCTAAAGGAAGCTAAGGGAGAAACAACGAGCTTAAATAGCGAGGATGGCCGAGAAACAGCGGCGATATCCCTTCGGGTCAACCCGGCCATTAGGCAAGAAAGCGGCGGGGCGGTTGGAGAGTGGGCGCTGAGGAGGAGCACGACGGGCATTTAATGCGCGCAGAGCTAGCCGTTTAAAAGCGACCGAGGAGTGGATCGCACGTGTGGCCGGAGGAAGGAGGCGGCGTGTCGGCCGTCGGATTAATCGAGCGGTGAGTTAGAGCGGGTGGGTTAAAGCGATTCCATCGTTCGGTTGATCAGAACCGTTCGATCTTGATCCAACGGCTCACAACGCCGCGCCCGATCGACCGCGGCGGTGCGTTTAGTTGGTTGGACCGAGTCAAGTGGCTCGAGCCCGAGTCGGTTCGAACAGAAAGCAGTGCAAACCGGTTAAATTTGAATTTTAAACAACTGATTTTTGAGAATTATTTGAGGTAGCAAAAAGCTCCAAAATTATGAAATTTTAATTGGAGATTGTTGACAGCAGGAGGAACCTCCCATAAAATTTTTAGAGATTTTCATGCACTGAATTTTTCTCCAGAAATTCCAGAAAAGGAGAAATAGGGTTTGACCAAATTTGACTTGTCTCCAAAAATTATCAAATAATTTCTAAAAATCATGAGATAATTCAGAGGTGTTGCCAAGCCTCCCTAGATCTCAGGGAAAAGATTTCCAAGGATTTGTCATAAGACCTTTGCCACAAAGGTTTTTGATTGGAGTCAAATGAGGATTGAATTTTGATTTTCCCATAATTCTTTTAAAAGAATTACAAAAATGACCAAGGGCTTCAAGATGCAAGAAAGGTTTTAATTTCTTCTTAATTTCTTACATTTGAAACACAAATCCATAGTTGGGATGTTCACTCACGAACTCATAAGGCTCGAAATCACTTGATCACGAATCGCTCAACAAGTCATTATCAACCGTGCACAAATACCCAGATGACCTGATCACGAAGATCAATTCCTGCATACACCGAAGAAGCACGCAAGAACAAGATAAAACACAATCTGAAATTACAAATAGGATTGAAATTGTATTGATAAGTGGGGTTCTGAAGAACAATTTCATGGTCAAGAAGATAAAGTATAAAGTAGCAAAGCTAAACTTCAATCAACAAAACCTGCCAAACTCTAAGGGTGGCGGCCACTATGTAAAGCAGGAAGAGAGGGGGGCGGCTGTGGGTACTGTTCAAGTATGAATAGTACCATATGATTAGTGCAAAACCCTAGGTGTCCAGCCCGAATTACAAGGCCTATGGCCAATTAGCATAGGTGGCGTAGCACCAAGTTTCTTTACTCAAATATTGCTAAGTGTTAGCCTAAACAACTTATATATAGTCTTCATGCTAGATTCTACTAAGCATCAGTATAGAAATATCCATTCCTCGTATGATCATCTCCATGCTTGGTGCTGCCATCATCTCCATTTAGCTTGCCTCCTGATCCTTGATTCCTAAGTAAAATAATATCACGTGCTTTAGGCAGCATCATAGAATTTATATAATATAGATGCACTCTGAGAAATGAAGTCACCTGATAATTTAGTTGGCGAGCACGTGCTCTAGTAATTGGTCCTTGCACATCAGAAGCAGTAGGGATGGTTGTATCAGTGGAATGGATGTCCTCATCACGGAGAGATAGGGACGGGTTTTCGGGCGACAGGTAGCGAGCTCGGGGTGGCGGCTCAGCCTTGGGGTGTCGGAGAGGCATTGGGGCTTTGGGGCAGCCTAGGGGGTCAAGAGAGCCAGAGTTGGGGAGACGGTGTTGAACCCGAGAGTTGCAACCCCAAATCCTCTGTGTATTCTACACTAGTCTTTGGAACAGTAGCTAGTTTACATAGTAAACAAATATGGTAGCATCCATAATTTACACAACTTTATTAATAAATATAATAGTTTATTACAAGAGTGGCTTACAATCCAACAATAAGGAACACAGCGGAAGATGAAGAAGAAGTAGTAGGGCCAAGCAAAACTATCACAGACAATCGACTAGGGTAGCGGCCTAGTTATCGAGATCCTCAGCAATAGCGAAGTCATTGCAACATCCCAATTTTCTGAGTTTCAAAACTCTTTCTTGGTAGTTTAGTCCCTTCGAAAAATTCACCAATTTTATTTGAATTTAATAAAGCTTAAATGAGACTTTCAAATGTAAAAACAATTTAATGTGACTAATATGAACATAAAATAATTCCAAAATTATTTTATTTGAGTTCTTTGTGCTTTGAAGTATTTTTCAAAAAAATTTAGAATTTTTTCCTTGTTCATTTGGCAAGCGCGACACACAAGCGCCGATGAGGCGTTGGCGACTAAGCTGGCTTGAGGTGGAGCACACGTTGCAGCAATGGGGCGCCATGTGGCACAGCAACAGCAGCGGCACACGGGACCCATGGTCATCGGCGCCACAGCGTGTAACATCCCGATTTTTAGAATAGGGATGTTAATACTTATTTTGGCAATCAAATAAACATTTTACCGTGTTTTAAAATTTCCCATGTTTAAGTAAAAAGATTGAATTTAAAATCAAATCAAATTAATTAAAAGGTTGCATTTAAAGTTAAATCGAGATGTTTAAACAGTTTCATAGAAATAATAACATTAAATAATATTAAATCAAGTTGTTTGAAAAACTGCATTATAATTAAATTGTATTATTTTATTGTTTTAGCTTGCATTTCAAAAATCATGTTGTCATGCATTCAGTCGCATCATCGCTCTCTTTTCGATTCATTGGCCAGTGGGTGAGGCGCTGCATGTCCATTTCTTTTTCCAGCTTCTCTCCTCGCAATCACAACCAAAAACGAAAAATCGTGCAACACATGTTATACCGTTGCGATCGTTGTCTCGTTTAAGCGAGTTAGAAAAATGAGATAGAACTGCACTGCTATCCATCATATCCCCCAATAGTCTAAACCCCATGCCACCATCTCAAAAGAAGCCCCACTGTCACTTGATCCTACTCCCTACCTCCTTCCTCTTTTCTCTTCCCTTCTCACTATTTCTTTATTCCCCAGTCGAACAAAGTAATTCATCTCCACACTGCCGTTTGACACCTCCCCAACCATTTCTTTAGCCCCAGCTGAATCTCCCACTACCATCCCCATTACATAGCTCAGCCACCTACCCAACCAAAGCCACTACCACTGCCATTTCCCTTTCCCCAGGAGAGAAACACCACTATTTCTCCCCATGGTTTTTGTCCCAGCCGAAGCACTCCATCACAGCCATTTATTTTTGCCCAGCCGAACCAACCTCCACGCCATCAGCACTTCTAGCCATCCCAAGCAAAAACTTTTGTACTAGTTCATCTCTCCACCTTCTCTCCTTCCAATCCCTTCCAAAAACTAAAAGTCCTTCCATGCATGTCATATCATCGCGGTCCTCATCGCTCAAGCATTCTGTTTTTTCAATTTGTTTTCACATGCGTGCCTGTTTGAGCGAAAATGAAGGAGAGGGGAGGAAGTGGCAGGAGTTGTTCGATAGCCTGGAAGCGGCTTGGGCATGAAGGAGCAACAATTGTGGTAGTAGAGCGAGCACAACACTCGGCGACCGGGACTTGGACGCCTTGGCGGCCAGCGTGCAGCTTGCTGCACATAGGGGCATGGCATGGCCAAGCTGGGCAATGGGTGGTCGGCACCGGTGATGCGGAGGCTGGCGGTGTACGACTTCGGCTGCTGATATCGAGGGCGGCGCGAGGCTCCTTGAGGCGGCAAGGCGCCGGAGAACGATGGCATGGTGAGCGAGGCGCGCGCAGAGCGGCGTGGTAGCCTAGCGAGGCGGTGTCTTTGGCAATGGCGCCGCAACGACGGCGGCCATGGCCGAGCCGAGGCGATGCGACGAGGACAAGGCGGCACGCTGCCCGGCGCATGCATGCAACAGCGATGCATGTAGCGGTGTATTCAACACCGAGGGAAGCGAGGCAATGGCGGCCAGTGGCTTGCACGACTGAAGGTGAGGCCGGCGTGGTGCACGGCTGGCATTGGCATGCCTCATGCGATGGCACCAAGACGGAGAGGCGGCCGGAGCCGTGCATGTGGCAGCACATGCACGCATGCACTCGGCGGGCATGCATGCATGTGACGTGGCAAAAAATGAGGGCGCGTTGGCTTGGCACTGGCATTCGGAGCAAGGCCGACGTATGCATATATCATGCATGCAGCACTGCAGCCCCGGATGGCACGGCGTAGGTCGGTAGTGGCTCGAGGATGTGGCATCGAGGGCGCGGTGCATGCGGCGGAGGTAGAAAAGTTCAGCGACAACTACAGTGGAGGCGGACGCGAATGAGCTCAGTGACGACTACAGCGGATGCGGACGAGAAGCCGAGCGGACGCGGAAATGATGACGACTACCGCAAGCGCGGACGAGTGGCCGAGAAGACAAAATCCGGGGGTGGTCGCACGCCTAGTGCCATGGTAAAATCCTTAGCGTTAAATTATGTTACCGCGTTATGATTTTAGTTGAGCATACTGCATAATAGTCATGAGCATGGCATATTTTTATGCATGTTTAAGTGTAAAAATGATTTTGTAGCTTGCCGGCGTAACTCTCCAGTCATGTCTTATTTGTGCGTAGGCGTGTTCATGTGTTGATGCTTTGTCGGTGAATACGAATAATTTGATTATTGTGGCGAAATGTGTGTATTGTTGATCGGTGGAGGCTAGATTGAATATGCATTGGATCAGTTCATCGTATGATATTATTTGAAGTTACATGGAAATTGGCGGTGATCTTGGATGATAAATTAATTGAAGGCTTTCCCTCACGTTGGATTAGTAATTTTAGGAGGTAGGACGCATAAGAATTTTATAAATTATTAATTGATAGATAGCTCATGAGATGATATTTAATGAAATATGGAGGTTGAATCGGATGATTTATTTAAGCGTGAGCAAATTAATCGGATATCTTAAGTAATAGTTATGTGAGTCATAGATGCTAGAATTAGGAGAAGGTAGCAATGGATTATTTGGTTGTGGATAAATATTTAGAATTGCCATGTAATTAGTAGATAAGTCCTATGTGTCGTATTGATGAAATTGTGCCCTCTATTGGATTAGTAGGTAAATGATTATTAATCGATCGTAGAGGCGCATATGTAATTAGACTACTAAATGTTTTTCTTTAGTAAATAAATGAAAAAGAAAAGAAATACGTAGGCCCCTCCTGTCATTGATAGAGGCTAGGTCAGCCTACGTATAAAAATTATTCAATGCGATAAAAAATTCAGAAAAGAATTATTTTTACACTAACAAGTCATTTAACTTTGAAAATTCATAGAAAATTCATTTTAACTCCAAATGGGGTGATTCAATTTTTTTTGTTTATAACTTTTTATTCTATTTCTAACCATATAATCCTTATCTCTACCACTCTTCTACAAATTTTTTTGTAAAAACAGTAAAATTCGGATAATAGCAATAGAAGAGGATTGTTTGAGTGTTTTTCAAAATTCCGATTTTCAAACCTCTATAACTTTCACATACGGACTCCATTCCACCTAAATTCACATAAAATCAGAATATCACTATTGTATAAATTTCATGCATTTTTTAGCACTTTGATTTTTTTCAATTTTTCTCGGTGTTTATTGTGATATCATTCTTTTGATAGATTTTCGGCGATCCCGACGCAATTCGTGAGTTCAATCTGAGGGTAATCGAGAGTGGTACCAACAAAGGTAAGAAATCCCCTCATTTGATGCATGTTGCTTTTTCTATTAGTTTTAAAAGTATTTATGTTGATTTTTAAGTATTCTATGAATCTCTTTAATTTCAAATACAAGTATGTCAAATAGGTAACTTTAGATATGTCCTCCTTGCTGCATTACCTTCCTTGAATGTTGATATCCCTTTGTTCAATTGTTGCCTAGGATATATGTATGTATATGAATTTTCTATTGTAGGATAGATCGAGGCTTAGACATGCTAATAGTTATAGTCGAAAACGG
The DNA here is from genome assembly GCA_036346395.1 of Hsuehochloa calcarea. Classification (NCBI taxonomy): domain Eukaryota; kingdom Viridiplantae; phylum Streptophyta; class Magnoliopsida; order Poales; family Poaceae; genus Hsuehochloa; species Hsuehochloa calcarea. The sequence continues at coordinate 4,785,332 of CM070615.1, read as the reverse complement.
TTGATGGAGCTAGTCCATCAGTCGGTGGATTGAATTGAACTTTGATAGAATTTGAAGAATGATTATGTTGAATTTGAGGAATATGTCAAGATCTTCAAATATGGTTTTGTGGACTTGTTGGGTGTGGGTTATTGTGTTTTGGATTTGGACGGGTCATAGGGTGATGAAGGGAGGTTGTCCCGAGCTCATGTAGCCCCGTCTGGGTGATTAAGAACTGCTCTGCGGTGTGTCGAATCAAGTCTGACGTGCAACCACACGCTGGGTTTATGGGCGATGGCTTGGCTAAATAATTTATCGTGTTTTAGTTATCAAACCACAATTAGGTTGACAAGTGTTGTTTTTGTTGGAAACTATGCGGGGAGCGCCGGTAGTTGCCAAGGCTTTACCGGTGGCTCGTGTTTTGTTGTTGTTTTCTTGTCAATCTAGCGGGGGCATGTTAAGTGTCGTCTTACTTTCCCTTAAGGGTCTTTTGCATTTGCGGGACGCTGCGCAAGGGACTTACTTACACAACGGGTACACCCATAATTCTATAAAAATTCACATAAATGTCTTGAATTATTTTGAACATAATAAAATTATTTTCAACATAAATTTGGCTTTTATATTTTGCACAAAAATTATTTTAAATTTATGGAAATTAGGAAACACCTTTTTAAATCTAGAAAATTCACAGAAATTAATTAGATTTTCTTGATAACTTTAAAATTCAAGAAAAATCGATAAAACTCTTTCCAAATTTCAAAAAATAGTAAAATAATAACTTAATTAATTAATTTAATTTTAGTAACAGAACTTTAGGATGTTACAGACGAAGAGGCGGGGAATGAGCTTTGGGCGGTGACTCGACCTAGGGGCGAAACGGGTGGGGAGGGGGCGGTATTGCGGTCTGGTTGGGGGCGTCCGAGTGGAGGGGTTAGGATGGGGACAAAATGAATGGGACCCTTTTAACTAGTGGCATTTGGTAGGTAAATATGTTGAACTTCTAATGGCAAATAGGTGTGCCCCTTTCGCAAATAGCCCAATAAGTTGGTTAGGACTTGCTTTGGCTTTGGCTTACTTGATAAGATGGTGAGAAGCTAGCCTATTTGGGGACTTCCAATTCTTCTGAAGCCGAAGATGGCTTAGAGCTCCCCGAACAAGGCCACATTCTAGCCCATTGAACATCTCACGCAGGCCCAGCCAAAGCAATCAGCCACGAGGCGAGTAAGTGACGTCACGTGCACAGCCCAGCCCATCCCGACTCAGCCAAGCCGAGCTACACGACACCCCCTAGTGGAAAAATAATTGCGCAAGACCCGGTCCTTTTCGGATCTGTAGGGCCTCTCCTATGGGTAGGACACGTGCCAAAAAAATCTCAAAGCATCATTATTCCATCATCTTCACTAGAGGTGGGAGTCAGGCCGAGCCATTCCGTGCCCGCCCAAGGCCCGGCCGACCTAGCATGGCCCAAGCACGGCCGACACAACATGGACGGCGGGCCAGGCATAGAAAGAAGGCACACAGGCGGCACGGTATGACCCGGTGTGGTGTGTTGTGCTCGGGCCGGCCCGGCATGTCTGGCATGCCAAGCACAACGGCGCCAGCGGCTGCCTCGCCCCCCGCCGCTCCCCCTCGCCTCTCGCTCCACCTCACCTCCTCCGCATCGTCGTGCCTCCTCCGCTCTGCCTCCCGCTCCACCTCGCCTCCTCTACTCTACCCCGCCCCATAGCTCCGCCGCGCCTCCTCTGCCGCACCCCTCACCTCCTGTCGCTCCGCCTCACCTCCCACCGCACCACTCGCCTGACCGCCTCCTGCGCCACCCGGCCATGTGGTGGGGGTGGGAGTCATGGGAGTGGCTGACAGGCCGAGTGGGGATCGGCCGAAGGCCAATTAGAGAGAAGAGATAAGAGGGTTCACTCAAATGTGACTTGTGTTGTGACTTTTCGGTTCGATCGACGAGAGACTGAGACTAAGAGAGGGAATCGGGGAAAAGAGAGAGGAAAGTTAGATAGACAGAGACAAGGAGTGACCGGTGTACCGTGTACGGGTACATGCATGGTTGTTTGGTTTTCACTCAAATCAAGCTTGCATAGTTTTATGCATGCAGACAATGGTCATTAGCAACGTTCAAGAGGTGCAAACAACGGTCATTAGCAATGTTCGGGAGCAACAGCCTTCTTCCCGATGGATGACTATAAAATCAACTCATTTTCTCATTTCTTCACCATCCATCCATTCTCATTTATTCACCATCCATTCACTCTCCTTATTTATTCACCATCCATCTACTCTCCTCATTTCTTCAACATCCATCCATCCATTATGCTACTAAGGAGTCGGAGCACCAAGGAGCTCCAGAGCGGTATGCTATCGAGGAGTCATAGCACGAAAAGGGAAGCATTGTGACTTGGTGTAAGCTCCCATCGCTGCTCCCCTAGTCCTCATCCGGCTCTGACTCCCGTTGATGCTCGTTAGCTCTCACCAAGCATGGGATACTACAGCATGGATGACCGTCATATGGAGGTACAGAGGGCTACGAGGAGTACCAAGACGGTCCGTAGACAATGGGGACACTAGAGTTCTCTTCTCTGTCCACAGACAACAATATTGACTGGTCTAGACGAAGGGTGAATTGCTGAAAGCACATGACCTAGAGCCAAGAAATCCAAGACAGCCAAATGGTAGAGTTCGCAACTTGTAATTATTGCAAAGCTAAATTAACTGCTTGTACAGCTGTGGGGACATGGCACTTGAACTGGCACTACAAAGCATGTTTGCGCAAGATAGGGGCGCAGTGCCGAGGGGGAGGAGTACAAACGCAACAAAACTTCGAGGCCGATGGCTCTGTAAGTACTTGGGTATACAACCCGCTTTCTGCCAGTGAGAAAATAGTTATATATATTGTTTAGGAAGACCAACAGATTAGGATGGGTGAAAGTTACACATTATAAATAATAATCCAACACGAATTTTGCCCACATTACCAACATGTTAGTAGGAGAATCACTACATCTGATATTTTACAGATGTATCATAAGGAACTAGAAGAGATAAAATAACTGTTCCTACAAGTTCAGTTCTCTTTTGTTATAACTTCAGACATTTGGACATTATCACACCAAAGAAGTGCCTACCTTAATGTTGTAGCCTTATTCAAACGACAATTACAAGCTAAACAAGCGAGTTATAGGGTTTAAGGTAATTAACGAATCACACACGGAGAGGCCATTACCGAGCGTATACTACACGTAATTGATGATTTTAAGATAGATAATAAGATTACTTCTATAACTCTTGATAATGCATCAACGAACACGACTGCTATGAATATCCTCACCCTAAGATTGCAGACGTATATTGGTGGTTATGTTCTCAACCAGAGATGCATATACCATATCTTGAACCTAGTTGTTCAAGACGGTATGCAAGTGATTGATAGATATTTGAACAGTATCCACGATGCCATTCATCACCTCACAAATTCCTCATAAGTGGCAGCTAGGTTTGCGGAGTACTACGCAGCCAATGAGAAGGAGCCAAGAAAATTCAATCTTGACATGAAGGTGAGGTGGAACTCGACATACATCATATTAAAAAGTTACAAGAGTACGAACATGTCATATCCGTTTTTGTCAATGCTAACTCTGAAAACAATGAATTGGTAGTTACTAATTCAGATTGACAGATTGCTAGTCATTTTTGAGAGTTTTTAAGACCTTTTTATAAAGCAACAAAGGTTCTATCTGGTATTTATTACCCTACCTCTTGCTTAGTTATATAATTTATTTGGTTAATTGCAGACAAGATTGTGAAATCTAAGAAGAATCTCCTTTTAGGTCATGCTGTCGCACTAATGGATGAAAATTTTATGAAATATTTCGGTTCTGTTTCACACATGTATTGCTTTGCTTTCATTTTCAATCATACGAAAAAGTTATCAGGTTTACAGATCAATATGGAGGGAATAGGTGAATACCTCGGTCTTGATTACTCGGAAGCTTTCGCATATGTCAAAGATAAGTTTTTTGTGTGTTTCCCGCGTGTATCATGACAAATTCGGCAGCAGCGCGAGATCGGAGGCCTCACAGTAGACGCAACAAGGAAAGACAAGCTTGACATCCCACTTGTGGAATAAGCTAAAGAGCAAGTCCAGTTCTTCATCCCCTCAGTCTCAGCGCCCCACATAAATGGAATTTTGTATTAGAGCTAAACCACCACCTAGAGTATGATTTTGCAAACATCGATCCTGATCTTTCTAGCGGAGTCAAGATAGACTTGCTCGAGTGGTGGAAGAACAACAAGCAGATATTTCCTATGCTGTCATATTCGCACGGGATGTTCTGTTGGTGTTGGTATCCACTATCTCTTTAGAAACAACGTTCAGCATGGTTGGGAGAGTAATTAAAGAAAGAAAATCATCCCTCACGCCTAGGATAATGGAGGCAATCACATGAGCCAAGGACTGTGAATTGGCTAAAGAACAGCAACAACATCAACAGGAGGATCTTGAGATCGTGTAGGCGTACACTGTCCTCGAATGCATAAACAATCTCAACATTGATGAGTAGTTAGTATGTACGCATGTTGTTACTGTACTCTTTTCCTTACTCGGAGAACCTCACTCTGGGGCGTAAGGTTTTTAACGAGACAGTAACATTGTATCTGTAAAATAACAAGAAAATTTCACCTTTTTTTTCTAAAATATTTACATGCACATGTTTTTACGCAATTAATTAAATTTTAACTAGATTTTTAACGAGGCGTGCACAAGAGGAATAAAGATGGCGGTCGCCGCCACCATCGTCGCCACCATCCCCGCCATCATAGTTATTTAGGGCTGTGTTTGAGCCGGCACGACACGGCCCTAGCACAGCGGGTTTTGGACCGTGCCTAGGCCTGACCAGAGACGAGACGAGCCAGCACAACACGACACAGCGGGGTAGCCGGGCTAAACCGGCACGACATGACGCGGCCCGAAACACGACTGACCGTGTCGTGTCGTGACGACACGACCCAATACCCACCACTAGTCTCCACTCTTCCTCTTCCCACCTGGCCATCTCCCTCTACCTTCCATTGCAGCTCGCCGGCCCCTCTCGACTGTAGGCGCGCTGCGGCCACGGATGGCATATGATTGCCTGGTTGCTCGCATCACCAAGGCACGGGATTGGCTAGCTAGATGCTTCGACTCCTGGCCTGCTGCAGGAATGTTCTTCGGCAATAGCTTTGTTCTGCAATCATTTTCTTATATGCACGCCCTTACTTAAAACTAGGATAGTTAATTGGCTAAAAATAGGTAGCAATTCGCATGAAGAGAGTTCAGTTCCCTTTTTTTTCCAGATTTTTCCTCTCTATTTCCAAAGAATTTTAAGACACATATGTCAAATTTACTCGATTTATCAACCCCCACATTCTGCCGATTGCCACGAGCCACGAGCCACCGTTCTCCCCTCAGCCCCGTTCGGCTGACCTCAATGACCATGGAGCGCCTGGACGTGGCATCAATGGCCGGGTGCACAGGAAGACGATAGAATAAGATAGCAATGCTTCCCAGGGTGTGCCGTGCCTACGTGGAACCACTAGCGGGCTAGCCGACGACTGAGGCGGAGGAGGACGGACGTGATCGGGCTCGGAGGCGACCAACACAGAGGTGGCGATGATGGCCGAGTCAGCATAATTCAACAACCGTGTCTAGACAGACACGACATGACATAAGAAATCATTGTGTTGTGTCTGACACTTTGGCCTACGGACTGTGACAACACAATCCAATTAGTGACATAAGAAATCATTGTGTTGTGTCTGACACTCTGGCCTACGGACTGTGACAACACAATCCAATTAGTGACATAAGAAATTATTGTGTTGTGTCTGACACTCTGACCTACGGACTGTGACAACACAATCCAATTAGTTAGCTGAGTTTAGCATACCAAATCTAGTCATATCTGAACTGGCACAGGTCCGTACTTTGCCATACCAGCCGGACCATAAGACCATCACGGGAGAAGGTGTCCATCTGACCATCACTAGGTAGGAACGCTTTGAGATCCGGTTTTGTCACGTGTCCTGCCCAGAGGAGAGGTCCTACAGATCCCGAAAAGGACCGGGTCCTGCATAATTATTTCCCCCCCCGGACCCACCTGCCTCCTCGGCTTCCCCTCCTCGTCGTCGCTCCTCCTCCCCCGTCGTCTCCGCCCCCCTCCGCCGCCGCAACTCGACTCCGCCCCCCTCGCGTGTCGCCCCCCTTCCCTCCGCGGCACCCAGGCGCCTCGACCGCGCCGTGCCGCCTTAAACCCTAGTTCCGCTGCCGCATCCCGAGCTCCTGACGCGGGTGCACCGCCGATCGCTGCCCCTCGCCCGATCCCAGGTAACGTGCGAGCTGCTGCTGTTCCCTGATTGCTACTACGTGCTTCCGTCGTCTCGCCACTTGGTTCAACCTTGCCACCGTCTCAGAGTTATTTTAACTTGCCAAAGTTGCTTGCAGAGTTGTTTTAACTTGCAATATTCTGAAGCTTATTAGCACACTGGAAATTATGCAATCTCAAATTCTTATCAAATACTTGTAGCTTGGTTTGATATATTCATCCATGGTTAAGTTGAAATGATTTATCACTGGTTTGTAGGTTAAGCTGCTCCCATTTTAGATAGGCACCCTTCAATGCATCGTGTTGGGAGTGCTGGTAACACGGCCGGTTCAAGTCGACCGAGAAAGGAGAAGCGCTTCACATATGTGCTCAACGATGCTGATAATAAAAAGGTCAGTTCCACTTTAAAATAAACCATAGTTGCCAGTTATTTTGGTTTGTTCGGATCTAGTTGTCCTCAGGTGTTTTCTAAAGGTTTGAAACAATTCATGTTCCACTGAAAGATCCTTGTCATGTGTTTTCCTTCTGTTTATATTTCAGCATTGTGCTGGGGTAAACTGCTTGGCATACCTGAATGCTTCTGCTGTTGGTACAAGTGATTATCTTTTTACTGGGAGTCGTGATGGTACCTTGAAGAGATGGGAATTAAAAAATGGGGATGCAAGCTTCTCAGCAACTTTTGAGTCACATGTTGATTGGGTATGTCTTTCTTTGTTCTCCTGTTTAAACCGATTTTGCGAACTTGAAATAGTGATTAGTGCTTGGAATTGTATTTCTGTTGACCATTATGTTTTGTAACTCCACCAGTTAAAAATTTCAAGATGAAGCTTATTAAACCTGTCATTTAGTTTCAATATAAATTCGGGCATGAAATCATGTGATTTACTGTTTTGGTGGCAATAATTAAATATGATTGATATGTTGAGTACAATTTGTTAACATCTTTTTAGTTTGGTATAGTCAAGTTGGTTTGCATTATTTTCTTTTCTGTTCCTCCTTCCGCTCTTTTCTTTTTTGATATATTTCTTAATTTGTAGTGTTTAAGTCAGAACTTATTTCACCTTCTGTAAAGGGTGGGAGGTTATAGAGGACAAAAGTTGTGAGCAGGGCTAAGGTGGAAGTAGACTCAATGCCTGTAATATTTTCCATATTTTCTAGGTTCTTTGTTACTTTTATTTGGATAAAACATGATAAGCTGGAAACAAGCTTCACCATATGTTTTTATGATAGTTTTCTATGTCCAAATGTGGAAGTTTGGGAATGGATTCTGGCAATGGATCGAGAAATACGTCCTTTAGGAGCTTGAAACTAATGCTTAATCTCTATAATTTGGACTCTCTTGTATTACTGCTGAAGTGCTTTCTGTTGTTCAAGCTGTTATCTTTATCATGCAGGTTAATGATGCCATTATTGTTGGCCAAACTCTTGTTTCCTGTTCCTCAGACACCACTCTAAAGGTTTGTTGTTTACTTGTTTTAACAGTTTTTGTTTTTAAATACACAATTTTGGAGGTACATGCCTTTTAATTTCTAATTTCATAGGTGTGGAATTGCTTATCAGATGATGCTTGTACTAGGACTCTCCGCCAGCATTCTGATTATGTGATATGTCTTGCTGCAGCTGAAAAGAGTGTAATATTATTCAGCCCTATGCTTTTCTGCGAAACTATTAGTTTTTTTTATCTCTTCGGTTTTACATGGTTTTTGTGCCTCTGTGTGCTGTAGAGCAATATTGTAGCCTCTGGTGGCCTTGGTGGTGAGGTCTTCATATGGGACCTTGATGCTGCTCTTGCTCCTGTAGCCAAATCTGTAGATGGAAAAGAGGACGAGGTTCCTAATGGAAGCTCGGGACCTGCTTTGACAACCTTGTGCAATGTAAATTCTAGTGGCAACATCGCTTCCAGCAACGGACAATCACATGGGTACAGTCCAATTGCTGCCAAAGGTCACAAAGATTCAGTTTATGCACTGGCTATGAATGATACAGGAACATTACTCGTCTCTGGTGGTACTGAAAAGGTATTATGTTCTTCAAGTTTCGAGAACAAGTATTAAGTTTTCCTTGTGGTTAGGAGGCCCATTAACTATCAGTTTCTGTAGGCTCTCCTTTAAGACCTCTCCTAGAATATTCCTTATATTCACTGGTTTGATGTAGGTTGTCCGTGTTTGGGATCCCAGGACAGGATCAAAAAATATGAAATTAAGAGGGCACACTGACAATATCAGGGCTTTACTCCTTGATTCTACTGGAAGGTTTGTGTGTAGTCATCATCACATGCTCTTATATATTCATCTAAGCCATGCTGTTCCTTTTTCTTGACAAGACCCCTAAAAACTTGAATTTCTTCTTTCCTATTGTTGCCGCACTTCATAGTGTCATCAAAATCTATCCTATCTTCTTGCTGCCATAAAAATGTATAGGAGCTCCATGATCTTTAAATTTCATACAGTTACTTTTGTTCTGTTGTTGTAATTAGTATCTGTAAGTTTACATCTGTCTTAATTCCAAGATATTTGCATGCTCCTAATTGGCGGCTTTTGGTTGGATATGGTAGTACTTGGCATAGCAAGTTTGTTGTTCAGTGTTAAACATTTTGGCCTTCTATTACATTTGTCCATAATGAAAGAGCATTGAGTTGGTAGCGCTATTGTTTTTTATTGTGAATTGCCTCAATACATTTGTCATGGGTGTGGGCCCAGGGGAGCCACGGCCCATTAGGGGCTGCACGTGAAGTGATGTAGCATGGGATTAGGAAGGAATTACCATCCTCAATAAGAATACCTATTTTCCTAAATAGTTGATTAATTTTCTTGTATAGGGATTAGTTACTAGTTAGGAAGGTTATCTACTAATTAGGAAGGTTATCTATTAGTTAGCAAGGTTATCTATCAGTTAGCAAGGTCATTATTTAGATTGATCTTATCCATAATTGTTAGAAGAGTCCTATATATAAGAAGGCATATTGTAATCGTTGCCATTAAGCAAGAAAGATGAATTAATCTAGTCTCCCTCCCAAGGTTCTGTCATCCCAATCTATAGTCTAATCTCTCATCCCACTAAACCGAGCGCTCGTTTCGCCTTCTTTCCGGTGTTTACCCTATTATGAACTAAGGTTCGTGAGTTGTGGCAACATAATCTTTTATTATATTACACTGTTCATCGAGTGCAAATGAGTGATTATCATGATGTTAGAATTTTAGATATTTCAAAGGTGAAGTGTACATTCCTAATAGTATCATTGTTAGAATAGGACTCTTTTTGTATTTCCTTATCGTATATGGCGTACCACCTTTATACTTCATATATATATTGCCCATTGGGCCTCATGAGTACATACACAATATTCATAATATGGTATCGAGCTAGGTTCTAACCTAGCTCCTTCCATTACCTTTGTTGTTGTCAAAGGCCGGCGCCGCCGCCGTCCGCCGAAGCACTTTGCCGTCGACAAGGACGCCTTGCGAGGACGGCGTGGGTCGGCCGATGCCGGACGAGTCATCCTGACCGCCTCCACCTGCTATCGCTAACGTCGGCCTCGCCGAGCCATCGCTTAACGCCGCCTCCGCCGACGATTGGCCTCCGACGCGACGCCACTCACTAATCGCCGCCACGCTTGCCGGAGTGCCGGATCCGCCACGCCACCTCCGACTGCCACCGCCGCCACAGGGGGACCATAGTCCCCTCCTCCGCGTGTTTCCTTTCGAGCGGTAGGGCTGTTGAAGGATTTTAGCCGTAGATAAAAGCGTAAAAGAACGTCAATCTAACGCTTGCATTGTCCGGTAGCGCTGTTAGACCGTTCTTTTGGTCGCCATACCGTCGTCGGTAGCCACCGATGGCTTCCGTTCCATCACCGCGATCCCATTCTAGGGAACAAAGCTCTATGGGACAAACTATAGGTTGTGGTCTTCACTTATAGAGATCAAGCTCGATGGTCTCCGCTCTAGGGACATGTCATCGGTGTTTGACCTTGTCCACCATCACCGGTTCAACCTTCTCTTAGACGACCTACTTCATCACTTCCTGCAGAAAATGAGACACGAGGAGGCGAGGCCGCATCTGCTTTGTTGTTGATGCCGCTAATCGAGCCTTTCAATATACCATAGCGCTTTTGAGTGTTGGTGTCTTGACGAGGCCGTGTTCGTGCCATCCGGTGGTTAGCGTCGACGACTCCATCCAGCGGACATTGTTGGTCCGCGATCTACTCGTCAGTGCAGGAGTACTTGCGCGGCGATACCGTGAGCGATGATGCTCGATTCTTTTCGCCAGCGTGAGTTGAGACGTTTTGCGGAGCACTCCTCGTCGACGACTTCTTTCGAGCCCCGACCGGTCTTTGGCGCCACCGACAAGTGGTTTCCGCTCTGCCAGAGTGTCAAAAGGCGCGGAAGCGGATCGTGATCGCCTTTGCCTTTATGGCTTCATCTGCCGTCTATGCCCGAGTTTGAGCTTGTCGTGGCTCAAGCACTTTGAGCCTTCACCACGACCAAGCGATTCGAGGCTCTTTCGACGCCGTGCTAAGGAGCTTCACCGCGGGTTAACAACACATTTTGTTTTGGTGTGCTTGCTAGCCCTTCTTCTTCAACTACACAAGCGCCGCCGCCGACTACAATCCTCCCCGGTGTGTGTTTTCGCTCTGTTTTGCACCAAGCGGGGTTGAGGCAATTATTGCAAGAACTTCCGCACGACTACGACATTGTGCGGTGCGAAAAAAAGTAGAACAAGGCGCGTGGGCGATCTAGGGCAGGAGGCCTTTCCTCGACGGGAGGATGCATCAGAAGACGTCAGATCTTCTCGGTGAGGTGACTCGTTCGCCATTCTGCGAGCTCTACTTGGCAGATCTCTCACACCTCAGCAGGTTCTGCCAGTCTAGCTCAAACATCTCCTCCAAGTACTTTTTGGGTTTTGGATTCTGATGCCTCTTTTCACATGACACCGGACTCCACATCTCTTAATTCAGTAGGACCTCCTGCTTTTCCTTTCTCTGTTCAGACAGCTGACGGTGCTCCTCTGTTTGTCAGTTGTTAGGGCACTCTTTTGTTCATGTGAGCTTTTACATTCCAAATTGTTTCTCATGTTCCCTAGCTTACCATGCCGCTTCTCTCGGTGGGCCAGCCCACCGATCTTGGCTGTAGAGTTGGTTTTAACTCACACCTGTTTCATTCAGGATCGACAAACAGGGACGATACTTGGGACTGGTCGGCGCTGTAGGGATCGTCAGGGTTATACATCCTTGATCGCCTTCACCTTTTGTCCACTTTAGTTGCTCCTGTCACCTCTACGTCTACTTCCACCGCCACTGCTACCACCACCTCTGGAGTTTTTGCGCAGTGGTATCACCGCTTAGGTCACTTGTGTGGGTCCCGTCTTTCTTCATTAGTTCGTAAGGGTGTTCTTGGATGTGTTGCTGTTGACACGGCCATGTTTTGTCAGGGTTGTAAGCTGGGCAAGCAACTGCAACTTCCTTATCATTCTAGTGAGTTTTTGTCTTATCGTCCTTTTGATTTAGTTCATTCAGATGTATGGGGACCTGCACCTATTATCTCTAAAGGCAGGCATAAATCTTATGTGATCTTCATTGATGATTATTCTCGTTTTACATGTATTTTCCCTATCGTGGTCAGTTTCTTGCGATCTATCGTAGCTTTGCAACAATGATTCGTACTCAGTTTGATTCTTCCATCCGTACTTTTCGCTGTGATTCTGCTAGTGAGTACTACACTGGTTCTTCTAGACAATTTCTTTCTGAGTAGGGCACTCTTTACCAGTCTTCTTGTCCTAGTGCCCATGCTCAGAATGGGGTTGTTGAGCACAAACATCGTCATCTGATTGAGACTACCCGCACTCTTCTCCTTGCCTCTCACGTTCCACCACAGTTATGGGCTGACACTGTTTCTACGACTGCATATGTCATCAATATGCAGCTTTCCACTACTCTTAAGGGTGTCAGTCCTATAGAGCGTCTCTATTCTCGAGCTCCCCAGTACACTCACCTTCGTGTTTTTAGTTGTATTTGTTTTGTTCTGTTGCAGCCTTGTGAGCGCACTAAACTATCGGCCTAGTCAGTTGAGTGTGTGTTTCTTAGTTATAGTTTCGAGCATAAGGGTTATTGCTGTTGGGATCCTTCTACTCGACGGATCAGGATTTCACGAGACGTTGTCTTTGACGAATCTCAGCCTTTCTTCTATTGATATTCAGCTCATATTTCCACTGTTGAGTCGATTTCATGGTTGTCTCTTTCTGACTCTTCACCCATTTCTCCGCTATCACAGTTTTCCATTGGTCTGTCTCTAGTGGTTCCTTTTGTACCTCCGCCTCCAATGCTGCCTCCTGCAGCACCGCCTCTTGTTCCTGTAGCACCGTCTCGTTTCTCTGGTATTCACTACTCCAGGCACTCTTTACTAGTCTCCTCTCCTGGTATCTTACCGACACCCACATTTGATCCTCCTGATGATGCTTCTCGTTACGTCTTTCGTGACCGGACATCCCTTCAACCTCCTGGTCGTCTTGGATTTGCTCCGATAGCTCATGCTCTCTCTGTCACTGAGCCTAGTTCTTATCGTGAGGCTGCTTCTCATTCTGAGTGGCAACTCGCTATGGCAGAGGAGCTTGATGCTCTTCGATGTACGAAGACTTGGGATATTGTACCGACACCTGTGCATGCTCGTCCGATCACGTGCAAGTGGGTGTACAAGATTAAGACCCGGTCTGATGGTACTATCGAGCACTACAAGGCTCATCTTGTGGCTTGCGGCTTTCAGCAGGAGTACGGTCGTGACTACGTGAGACTTTTGCCCATATGACCACTGTTCATACTTTTGTTGCGGTTGCTTCTGTTCGTCGGTGGTCTTTCTCTCAGCTAGATGTTAAGAATGTATTTCTTAATGGTGTTTTGCACGAGAAGGTCTACATACAACACCACCTGGGTATTTTGTTCCCGATGGGCACGTCTGTCGTCTTCGTCGTGCTCTTTATGGCCTCAAACAGGCTTCTCGTACCTGGTTTGCGCGTTTTACCTCAGTGATTACTGCTGTTGGTTTCACTGCCAGTTCCTATGATCCTGCTCTTTTTGTATATATCTCATCTCGAGGTAGGACACTGCTTTTTCTGTATGTTGATGATATATTCATCACTGGTGATGATTCCTCGTTCATCACGTATGTGAAGAAGCATCTCAGTGAGCAGTTTTTGATGATTGATCTTGGTTCTCTTACGTACTTCCTTGCGATTGAGGTCTCTTGCATGCCTGAGGGTTACTACCTCTCCCAACAGAAGTATGTACAGGATCTTCTTGATCGTCTGGTCTGACTGACACTCGCACTGCTGAGACTCCCATGGAGTTATCCCTACAACTTCATGCTATTGATGGTGATCTTCTTGAGGATCCTACTTGATATCGCCATCTTGTTGGGAGTTTGGTGTATCTTGTAAGCACCCGTCCTGATATTGCTTATGTTGTTCATATCTTGAGTTAGTTCATAGCTCGTCGTACCCATCTTCATTATAGTCACGTTCTTTGTGTTCTTAGCTACTTGCGTGAAACTATCTCTCGTCGTTTGTTTTTCCCTAACTCTACCTCACTACAGCTTCAAGCGTACTCCGATGCGACCTGGGCTAGTGATCCTTCTGATCGTCGTTCTCTTTCTGCTTACTGTGTTTTTCTTGGCTCTTCCCTGATTGCTTGGAAGACTAAGAAGCAGACTGCAGTTTCCCGTTCGAGTGCAGAGGCTGAGTTGAGAGCTATGGCAGCAGTGACAACAGATGTTACTTGGTTGAGATGGCTACCCTCAGATTTTGGAGTGCCTGTGATGGGACCTACGATTCTTTTGTCTGACAGTATAGGTACTATCAGTATTGCCTGAGACCCAGTGAAGCATGAGCTCACCATGCACATTGGTGTGGATGCTTCGTACACTCGCTCACGGGTGCAGAATGGAGTACTTGCTTTACAGTTTGTACCATCAGAGTTATAGGTTGCTGATTTCTTCACGAAGACATAGACTAGGGTACAACATTTATATTTTCTCTCCAAACTCAGTGTGTGTGATCTACTATGAGTTTGAGAGGGGGTGTTAAAATAGGACTCATTTTGTATATCATTTTTTGTATATGGCAACCCGTTTTGTACTCCATATATATATTGCCCATTGGACCTCATGAATACATACACAATATTCGTAACAATCATTGCCATCTCTGCGCGTTCCGAAAGTTCAACTTTTATAGACCAACAAATTATCATTTACCCCTTTTCCTGCTGTAACATTTAATTTGAGATGGTCGCTCTGAGCAGTGTTCCCTGTCTATTTTGGATGAAGCTTGCCCCTGAAACATCCTTTTGTGTCAATCAGCAACCACTATCTTTTAAATTGCATCAGTCAAGTCATCAGCGGTTCAAATAAGTAATTTAACTATTCAAACCAATATATTTCTGTTAAAGGTGACATTAATTGCCAGAGTGATCACCCCGGTTACCACCCGTAACCCACTTCCATGTATAGTTTTAAGTGAGTTTATGATGTGGAATGGGCTCATGTGTCACAATAACATGATGGTGGCAGCTGACGTCTCATATTTGACAGGAATATTTGGTTTATAATGGTTAAATTACTGATTTTGGTCACAACTATTAAAAAGATGGTGTTGATCAACACAAAAGAATGTTTCTGGGGGGTTATCTGAAAGAACAAAACTTTGTCGAATCCCATTTAATTTCTTTGAACTACTAGTTGACTCTGTTTATAACGTTGTTTACAGGTATTGTCTATCAGGCTCATCTGATTCAATGATAAGGTAAATACACAGCTCCAACCCCACCCAACTCTCTCTCTCTCTCTCTCTCACACACACACACACACACACACACACGCATCTAAAAATATCTGTATTCTGTAACTGGTCATGACGTCGCGTAGCTTGACATCTTACCCGCATATGTTTATATACTTTGCAGACTATGGGATCTAGGACAGCAGCGCTGTGTACATTCTTATGCTGTGCATACTGATTCTGTTTGGGCGCTTGCAAGCACTCCTTCGTTTGGTCATGTTTATAGTGGTGGAAGAGATCAGTCCGTGAGTGCAATAATCTCATGTTGTTGAATTGTTACTTTACTTCTGAGTTCTGAACTATCGTGTTTCCCTGTATTGCAGGTATACTTGACAGATTTGTTCACACGAGAGAGTGTCTTACTCTGCACAAATGAACACCCAATCCTACAGTTGTCCTTGCAGGATGATACAATATGGGTCGCAACAACTGATTCTTCTGTGTATGGATGGCCAGCTGAAGGGAACACGCCCCAAAAGGTTTTCCAAAAGGGTGGCTCATTCTTAGCAGGGAATTTGTCATTCTCAAGGGCAAGAGCTTCTTTAGAAGGATCAGCACCTGTAAGCATGACAGTTATCATCTATTCATCAATTACATAACTATGTTGGACACATTGTGTCCTGAGCAATTATTCTGCATTTCTTCACAGATGCACTATCATAACTTTGTAGTTTGCAAAATATGCAGTCTGCGATGACAGTTTCACCTGCCATAGTTGATGCCATACTTGTACGCATGGAAACTAACTTGTGTATGTTAAGTTTGGAAGACTAACTAGTGTAGGATTAGGATCTAAGGGATTCTGCAATACAAACCTTCTATACTTAACCTTGAGATCAACTGGTTATTCCAAGTAACCCATTGGGCCTTTCTTCTCAGTGAGACATTATGCAGAGAGATGGTGATCTAGAAACATCGAAGCAGTTTTTTTTTTTTGGCGATTTCACTTTTAATCTTCTATGAGACTTTGGGCTCTATGCATACTTGATGCTGAATACAGCCAAAAGTTTCTTTATTCCTTTTTTTAGTCTGTTACATCACATGCTCATGATTATTCCCAGCAACTTCTAACTGATCTGCTCAATGCTGTAAATATTTTTCATTGCCTGATTAACATTAGTTTTGTCCACTCAGTTCTCTTCTGCTAGTAAAGTGTTAACTAACGGTGATTAATAAGTACGTATGATTTATTCCACTTTAGGTCCCTGTATACAAAGAGCCATCTTTCACTATTCCAGGAGTTCCGGCAACAATTCAGCATGAGATCATGAATAATAGAAGGCATGTACTGACAAAGGTGATTATTAATTTTTTTATTGTGTTCTGCTGTTATCAAACTGCAATGAGTGGCATCATGCACCTTTCTCCTTTTTTACAGGATACTGCTGGTTCCGTCAAATTATGGGAGGTTACTAGAGGAGCTGTTACTGAAGACTTTGGCAAGGTTCTTGTTTTTCCTCTATTTATTGCATGCCTTTTTTCCTCAAAAGATATATGAACATGTTAAGAATTAGTAGCGTTGCTAATTTGAATTCCAATTTGAGAAGTCCACAGTTCATACTGGATGTCTTTTGAATAAACTGGATGGTTTCTAGAATGCTAAGCCACTTCATTTTGTTTGTGCAGGTTTCTTTCGAGGATAAGAAAAAAGAGCTATTTGAGATGGTATTACTGATATTATCATGATTTCTATATTTAGTACCTTATCACTATATAATTTGCTTCTTTATTTTTTAGGTTAGCATACCTGCCTGGTTTACCATGGATGCTCGATTGGGTTGCCTGTCTGTCCACCTGGATACTCCACAGTGCTTTTCTGCAGAAATATACGCGGTCGACTTAAATGTTACTGGAGCACAGGAAGATCTTAAGGTTTGCACAGAAACATATCAATATGCAGACTAGTTGTTTCTGTTTTGAAACTTGTTCATTCTTCAAAATTTTGTTGGTCCAATTGTCCAATAGTTCAGTTATGTTGTTATTTTGCAACAGAAAGGTCTTTCTACTTATTGATAAATTTCAGCACTTGTTCCTTCTTAAAACCATTCATGACACCTGTTGATGGTATTCACTTTACCAAAATATTATTGCCGCTAGCGAGTGAGATTCTGGCTATACCCAATGTCATCTTCTGAACAATTCTCCAAAAAAATGTGCAGATTAATTTGGCTCAGGAGACTCTTCGTGGTTTGTTAGTTCATTGGAGTAAAAGAAAGCAAAAATCTGGTTCACATAGCCTGTCAAATGGTGACAGTTCGACAGGGAAAGATGTATCATTGAGAAATTTACCCCATCCAAGATCTGAGGTTGATGATGGAACTGAAAACCATGGAAGCCAGGTGCTTCCGTCATTTGAGTTTTCTACAGTTTCACCTCCATCAATCATTACAGAAGGTTCTAGTGGAGGGCCTTGGAGAAAGAGAATTACTGATTTGGATGGAACTGAGGGTGATCTCCCATGGTGGTGTGTGGACTGCGTCGAGCACAGTCGATTTCCAAAAGAGAATACAAAGTAATTGTTCATTTCAAATTCCTTTCCCCCTGAGATGATCTTTTTCTTTGATATCTTTGAAATGTTGTTCACTTTCCTTGGAGATACATTACCTTGGAAGTTGGAAAAACATAGCATCTTTGAAGGTCAAGCAACCTTTTTATTGCGATAGTAAGCCCAAAGTTCTGTGATACTTTTGTTACTAAACTTTTAAATTAGTGCAAGTTTGTCGTCACTGCGTTTTGCTATGACCTCAAAATCATCCAGTTTTTTTTTCCCAACTATCAGTGAGTTCTGACAGTATGTGTTGTATACAGGGATAAAAAAACCGGTCGGAACCGGTAAAAAAATACCAGCCTAAATTTTAAAAATTTGAATTTGAATTTTTGACTCCATAATGTCCTTCCCTAGTTGGTTTTGGCATTCTTATACTAGATTATGTATTGAAACATTAGTTTTTAGTATATTTAGCACTATTAAAACATAAAGGATGACTTTTTATGTACAACTTGAAACACTTTCTCATTAATTGAATTGCATGCAACCATGAGAGAATTGGATTGCATCATTATTTGCTTAGGATTGGATTGATTATTTAATCCTATACTTTCAAATCATTTAGTGACGCGATATGATTAATAAGAGATACGAAAAAGTATTTGCTAATAGTTTGTTCAGCGACACAGGTTTCATATGTATGATTACTAGTATCAATATACTGGCATTTGTTTGGCCAGGACTGGCCGACCAAGTCCAACTTTCATATTTATGCTAAAAATACTAGCTCTTAAGGGTAGCTCATGTAACTAGAAAGCTATCATTTTAGGAGGTGGAGTCATGAAAGAAGCAAGAAAACAATTAATATACGGCCTTTGGAAAATATAAGATAGTTAAGAATTCAAATGGACCTAATATTTTCAACTAGAGTAAATTGCATTGGAGCTCCCTAAACTTGTGTAGTTGTCTCACTCAACACCCTGAACTTGCATTGTACTTTGCCACCCCCCTAAACTTGATCATGTTTGCACCATTGATCAATCAAATATTTAGGTAATTTCGCAACCATTGCACCAATGCAATTTACTCTTTCAATTGTGTCTGTGCAAGAACATACTACTCATCCTTTTCAAAAATCATGTATGCCTGTGTATTTAGAATATATGCAGCATTTTATTTGGTCTATTGTCATTCCATTAGGCAGCCTTTCAATTCATTAGGGACAGACAATAGTTGCTTTGGGAACGTTTGGATCTATACTTAATTTTTCCATCCTAGGAGAGGGCAAACTAGCCTAGTTAAACTCTTGCTTGGAAAATCAAGCTTATTATGTACAACTTGAAACACTTTCTCATTAATATTTGCATTATTTCAAATTTAAATTTGCTAATTACCATTTTCACCATTTCCCGGTTTTTCCCGGTTTTTCAGCCGGTTTTTCCGGTTACCGGCCGGTAACCGGTCCGGAGAAAATCCAGATTCAAATTTTGAAATTCGAATTCGGGCCGGTTTTTTTTTTGAATTTGCCGGTAACCGGCCGGTTACCGGTACCGGCCGTCGGCCGGGATCTTCCCCGGTACCGAGATTTCAATCCCTGGTTGTATAAAGTGTGCTAGTTCAAAATGTTATGCTTTATTGTTGGTTGATTATTCATCCTTCAATTTCGGTGAACATATATTACCTTCAGTTCATGTTATGATAAGTGTTTCCTCCAGTATATCCTAAGAGGGAGAATCACTTGCAGACTGAGATATTCTTTTTTTAGCGAGCAGACCGATAAATTCTAGCTCTTAAGTAATTTGGAATTCATACGAGATGTGCCTTCTATGATTCTAGACTGCTTCAAATCTGTTTACAAACTGTACTATTCTTTGTTAGAGCAGATATCTCTGCATACACCTATATGACACCTATAAAAAAAAATCAGTAATGGTTTCACTTTGCATCATAATGCTCCTTTTTCCTATCAATGCTGGATCGTATTTTGAGTCTTACTGAAAAGAAGGAAAATATGAGCAAATGGAAATTTAGTTATGATGCTTACTGCAAATAATAATGTATACACAGTGCCTTAGGTTTGCTTGACTTCAATGGGGTAAATTTGTTACTGATGTTGCTTTCTTTTCTTCAATGTAGGTGTGGCTTTTATTTGCATCCTGCTGAAGGCTCACCTGCACCGAACATAACACAAGGGAAACTCAGTGCTCCACGAATATTGCGGATTCACAAAGTAAGATGTCCTCAAAATCGTTGATCTAAAACAGATGTTAAGCTGCAAATGGTGAGTTCGTCCCAAAGAAAAAAACTGCACAACGTGGGTGATGAAAGCAGTTGTTGGCGATCCATGGGAGGACCAGATGTGAAGCAGTTACATGCTTGGGGAGAAGCGTGAAAATAGCTAACTAATCAGACTGTTTCGTACGTGGAGCTAACTACATTTTTTTTTGGGGGACCTAACTACCTAGATGATAGTTAGCTATACTTCAGGATCCTTGATCTGTATCATACATATTAATGCTATGACTGGATAACGTAGGGTTACATATTATGAACAAATTATTATTTTTATTATTGTTACAGATCATGGTTGCATATTATGAACAATTTTTTGTTATTATTGTTACAGATCATGGTTGCATATTATGAACAATTTTTTGTTATTGTTACAGATCATTTTATTTATTATCTCAATATCTCTATTAAAGTTTACTTCTACTCTGTTTCTTTGTACAGGTTGCTAACTATGTTATTGAGAAACTCGTTCTCGATAAACCATTGGATGGAAGTTCTGATAGCACATTTGCTATGGGATTGACTTCTGGTCAATCTCAACTCTCTGAGCTAGATAGTTCTTCAAGGCTCGGACTAAAGCCATGGCAAAAATTAAAACCATCTGTAGAGATATTGTGCAACAACCAGGCAAGTGTTTTTATATATAACCATTATGTTCTCTTTAGATGTACTCTTACCTACATAGGGAGCAAAGCGAACAAGCCCCTGTTTCTACAAAAGAACATATTACAGCAAATATTTACAAAGGTCCTGTCTTTCAATAGATAAGATGCATCCATATTATCCAAACCCTTCCTGTTTTATCCACTGTGTTTACCCAATAATAGCTCCCTGTCAATTTTGGTTTACTATTAATTTCCCACGTGTTTTTATTTATTCCAAGTTTTTTAAAGTTTGGTGCAGTCTACAAACAAGTTACATATGTCTTCACATTTTGAACAGAATTTATAATCTGCCCTGGTCAATTTCTTTGGGCTAAATTTAATTAGAAATTCTGCTGTTCCAGACTAACAACGTAAATTATACAGTCCTTCCTGGAACATTATTCTTGCATATCATCTTTTAAGTTGCTCAAATATTGTTGTTTTTTTGTCAAATAAGCTTTCATACTACTATATTTGCAGTAACTTTACCTTGTTTTGAACATTCTCTGCTTGATTTGTGGAATTTCTTTCACTTTACCTATATTAGGAAAGTATTGAGGTTTTTCTGAACTAAAAGAAATTACTAATGCTAAAATCTGATTATGTTTTGGTGGCATGAGGTTTAGAGCAAATTGCTCTATAGTCCATCTCACGCAGTGTGCTAAACATTACTGTGAAGCAGGTTTTGACGCCTGAGATGAGTTTGGCCACAGTGCGAACATACATTTGGAAGAAACCGGAGGATTTGATTCTCAATTACAGAGTGGTCCAATCGAGATGATTGCGAATATATCTTGCTCACTTTGTTCTCCATACCATAGGTGTTCAGCGTATCTGCATTGAAGACGTTGTTATTGAAGATAACCATATGGCTTAGAGAGAGAACCATCACGCTAGAGAAGGGAGGTGTTTCGCCCTTGTGCCGCCGCCTTAGCCTTCCCTGAAACCACATCCTATTTGCTTCTCTGTAAAGTTCTCTGTGAATCTTGTACTGCCAGGCTTGCCGTGAGATGTACCATAGCACAGGTGTAATGATCTCTGCTGGCCACCACAAAGCTTGTAAAGATTGGGTGCTTAAAAAAGGCTTAAATGGGATATAATTTTTCCTTTTCCCCCCTTTACATACGAGATTTGTAAGAAAAGCATCAGACCGTGCAGCATTCTGCTGTCTGATTTTCTTGGACCTCTTGGATCTCCATGGCCCATGCATGGAAAGTGGTGAAAGCGAATAGATTGTTCTAGGGATGTTGCCTGCCGTGTGTTATGGATGTGTGTGTGTGTGTGTGTTTGCATTGCATGTGGCGTCGTGTGTAAGGTTCCAAATTTCAGGATTCGGAAAACCGGGATGTTTGTCTTTGAGTTCCAGATAAATGTGCCGCATTATGCGTGTGATTGTTTTGACTTGCCCGCGTGAAGTGCCGGATTTGGATGCGTCCTCGAGGAGTTTGTTAAAAGAACTTTGGATTGCTCAAGATAGGAGGCCGTTGTGGGATGGCACGGCCTTTTATGCGTGTCATGGCGTCAGAACCAGGGGATGCAGCACAGTAAATGTGCATTAGACTTCGTTCGGATGGTACCGCTAGAGAACGGTTTAGATCAATACTACATGATAGTATATAGTAATGATGCTATATTATTTTTACGCGTAGTAAATTGGTATCAGGAATGTATTTCTCAGAGGAAGCAAGAGCGAGTGTGGCGACAAGCTGCGACGGTGAAGTTCCGACGAAGAGACGAGTACGGTGCATGCCTAGGTCGAAGAATATATTTTTGTCGCTGTGAGGTGGCGAGAATGACGAACACGATGGAACGGGGCGGCGAGTCAACTGGACTCAGAGGGGATTTACAGTGCAATTTTTTCTATTTTTTTTACTTGTAATAGCAAAAAATAGCTCTCGCTCGCACACAATTATAAAAATAGCACAGCAAAAGACTAGAAAAGTCACCTACTGCACTCCTGAACCGTGACAAGAAGACAACATGATACCTACCACGCTCTCAGAGTTTATCACGTTGGAGGGTGCACTATTTAGCACGGTAGAGCATCACTATCTAGCATGATTCAACACTGTAGCAATCACTATTCTATACTGTTTGGCATTGTGCGCATCATAGACTTCTTCACTCTGTGGATCAGATACACGTAAGACCTTTATGTGGTGCCATTTTACAATTGCGTACGAGCAGATAAAACTTTTGCTATTATAAATTAAAAACTTGCCAAATCAGCCGCAAGACTCCCCCGCATCCCACCTTGACGATGCGACCAAACCACTCGCCGGTTTGTCATACGAAGAGGCCACGGGCCCAAAGCTCGGTGCCATTGTCCCATAAAGCGCGAGCCAATCATCATCACACATCGATTCCCAGTGGCTCATACCGCTACACAAGATTCTTCTTCCACTCAGATCTGCGGTGAGCACTCGACTCTCGGCTCTCATTGCGCGCTTCGATCTGGCAACGATCGTTAACGTCTTCTTTGGAGCATTGGGAGGAGACGGCCTTGATTGAGATCAATAACTATATTTTTTATAAAGTAAAATAAAAATCAATAACTACGATGCTTCGCTACACTAAAACTACAACAATAAATATTTTACTATTGCTACATTCTTAACTACCGTATGGCTACGTAGTTCTGTTCATACGCTCACAAAATCCTAATCCGCAAAGGATGATGATACGATTCCAATTTAAATTGTGTCTAGAACACATAGATTTCTTGGGATCCCGCCCCACCCCCACAAAAAAAAAAAAAAGAGAGGGCGCCTTTTCAAAGCCCGCTTACCGGCTGGACAAAAACCAACTCCATCACGTGCTCGGCGCTCGTGAGGAATGCGCTTTCCAGGAAGGCGCTTAACGACCACATGACGGTCACTTACGAGTGGGACCCGCGCACGCGCCCTAATCCACCTACTTGTACCTGTACAGCTACAGCTATTAATTCCTGTCCACTCCCCGCGCGCCACGTGCCGACTACTGACCCCCACGCCCACTGCCAGCCCAGGCCCAGCGAGCCACCACTCCGCG
This sequence comes from Hsuehochloa calcarea, assembly GCA_036346395.1. NCBI lineage: Eukaryota > Viridiplantae > Streptophyta > Magnoliopsida > Poales > Poaceae > Hsuehochloa > Hsuehochloa calcarea. The sequence continues at coordinate 4,761,708 of CM070615.1, read as the reverse complement.
CACACTGCCACCGCGGCGCCACATGTCAGTGAGACGAGCCTGCCATTAAAATCCCCTCACCTTTCTCCTTCCTCGCGTCCTCTCCCTCCTCCCACCAGCTCCACCGCCGCCTCCACCTCCGATCTCCGGAGCCGCCGGCGACCGGCCCCCGCATGCCCTCCTCACGCCACCGCCATTAGATACACCCTTCCTCCTTCCCCCGCTGCGTCCGCTTCCACCTCCTCTCCCGATCTGCGAATTAGCGAAGCTCACTGACGAGTGGGCCCACTCCGCCGCCTCCACCCCGTCTACCGTGCCTGATCATCCTCACGCCGCCGCCGCCGCTGAGCTCGCCTCGCCTCTCCGTCTCCGCCTCCGCTTCCTGCTCTTGCCGGTCTCCAGAAGGTTGCAAACACTAGGGTTGGAGAGGGAGGCTAGAGCTTGCTGGCCTAACCGCGGGGATCGAGGCAGGGATGCGCGGATCGGGGCGGGCGGGGGCGCGCGGCGACGGCGCGCCATGTTCGGCCGCATGAAGTGCCTCGTCGGCGGCGGCGTCCAGGACAGCCCGCGCGGAGCGGTCAGGAGGGTCTCGCCGGCGTCGAGGCGCGTGCACAACGCCGCCGCCGCCGCCGCAGCTGGGACAGGGACCAAGAGGGCGATCTGCTTCCGCTCGCCGGACGTCATGGAGACGGTGCACGAGGTGGCCATTTACATCCACCGCTTCCACAACCTCGATCTGTTCCAGCAAGGGTACGGAGGCGTGACATTTTCGCTTTTGGTCTTGTTTTTCCCCGTGAATCAATGTGTTCTTGGGTTTTGTTTCTTTTAAAAAAGTGGTTTGAGTTTAAAAGATTACATTTTTTAGCGAGACATGGAAAAAATGTAGACTTTTGAGGTAAAATTCCACTTCTGATTCTCATTTGTATTTTTTAGCTGAATGTTTGGGGTTTGTTCGAGCATTTCGTCTTAATTTGTGGTTGGTTTTGCTGTTAGCTTTCGCATTTCGCTGGTTGTTTTGAACATTTTATTTTTCTCGCAACTGACGATATGCTTTTTGGAACGTTAGTGAAATATGAACATCTGTCGCTGCTGTGGAATTTTTTTTATTTGCTAATATTTTTGTTCACTTCACTGCAAAGCTTAGCCTTTCTTTTCAATACTTTTCTGTGAACAATTCTCTACAGATATTTCATGTGAAACTTTTTGTTTAGGCAAAATTGGATATATGCCACTCCAAAAGATGTTATTTTGAAAAATACTACTCCAAAACATGAAATTGGAAATTTGCCACTCCAAAACTTGGCTCTTTAGATTTTTGTCACTATTGAACACTTTTGCCTTCCCTCCTCCCTTCTTCCTCCCGACCGACCAGCCGCTTCCTCCTCCTCGTGAACCGTTCCGCCATGTGATGATGGGGCGGAGGTTGGTGGCGTGCACGCGCGCGACCTCACCGACGAGCACCATCTCGACAACCTCCATGGTGAGCGCGTTGGTGACGCAGAGGCCATTGTGGAACTGCGGCTTGATGCCGATGTAGAGCAGCTAGGAGTTGATCTCCGGGCCGGCACCGTGGACGAGCATGGGGCGGAGGCTGACGTGGGAGAGGAGGATGAGGCGCTGGATGAAGGGGAGCGCCTTCGCGAGCATGTCCACGCGGCTCAGCCAGCGCGGCCGCAGATGTGGGCGAGATGCGGAGGCGGCGGCGATTGGCTTGTCATGGTTGGGGCTGGGAGTGGGGTTAGAGAGCGTCGTGGATGGGAGGAGATAGGAGTGGTGGGGTTTCGCGAGGAACATGGCTGAGGTGGCGGTCGGCCGGTCGTCTCGGAGGGGTTGGTGTTCGACGAAATGTTCATGGCGAGGAGGAGGTGGCACGGCTGGAGCTTGCCGGAGAAGCGGTGGCGCCAGCCGGCTGGGAGAAAGGTGGGAGGGCAAAAGTGTCTAAGAGTGGCAAAAATCTAAAAAGGCAAGTTTTGGAGTGGCAGATTTTCAATTTCATGTTTTAGAATGGCATTTTTCAAAGTGTCATCTTTTGGAGTGGCATATATCAAATTTTGCCTTTTGTTTAACATTTGTCGGTCAACCTTTAATTGCTCATTATGCCAGGGAGTTTTGTTATGTCTTGTGACAAAAGTTTTGGATTATGTGCAGATGGTATCAGATGAAGATAAGTGCAATGTGGGAGGAAGGTGGTGACAAGACGCCAGCTTCACCCGCTAGGGTAGTGCAGTACGAAGGTGGGTTGGGTGCATCCCTTCTGACGCTGAATAGAAAGCTTTTCTATCCGCATGATTTCAATATGCTTGCGATTGAAGTTCTCTCTCTGTTTTTTTTAAGTACCTTTACAATGTATGTGATTGCTGAGTTAGTAATGAGCTACTGGCATATTGCTAAAAGTTGGAACTAATTGTTCGATCATTTCAGTAGTTGATAAGATCATAACTCATGTCAGCGAGGAAAATGAAACCTACCCATCTAAATGGGAATAGTCATTATGTTTTCCAATGGTACCTTGTTGATACCAAACTACCAAAGCTACCTTGTTGCTATCTATTTCTCTTAGGTAACATCAACAAGTATGTTATGTAACTGGATATGAAAATAACTGTACAAGCATGTCATACATGATTGCTCATTGTTCCTATACTTACCACACATCACACAGAATATATCTGTTAAACTTTGCAGAGATGCTTATATTCCGTATAACAAATCACGCAAGCTTACAAAATGCACCTTTCTTTGGTTCTTAAACAATAATAATTGACAACTGAGTACACAACTAAAGGATGACGATGAGCCCATGCCTATGTGGAATTTTGTGATTCAGTGTTTTTGGAGAATGTGAACAAATCTGTACTGGGCCATCTGTTTAACATGGATGATAATGTTGTACCAAATATGTCTACTCTCACCAAAATGGTTTATTTTTATGTTTATCTTTGTTTGCTGCAAACTAAAGAAGTGTTTTTTGGTTGCTATTGCTTGTAAGATTATTCCGATAGAATATTTTGTAATTGCCAATCTTTAGCTAATAGATAATGACATGTTAGGTGGATTGTGCAGCTCCTGATGTCGGTGCGGATGATGCTTTAGGCATTTGGAAAATAGATGATGTCGATAATAGCTTCTACACACAGCCATTTCGAGTCAAGTACGCTAGACAAGACATTTATCTATCGGTTATGGTGTCTTTCAACATACTCAACAGTCAAGAGGAGGTTGGGCATTTTAATATCCCCGTTTTCCTTTTTGAATCAACTTTACTATAGCCTTATCAGAGCACGTGCTTTATTTATTCAAGGGCTCAGCAGCTTCTGCTGTCATGTTGAAGTTTGAGCTAATATACGCCCCAACACTGGAGAATGGGTTAGTAATATTTGTTTTTAGTTCTATCTGTAGTGTTTCTTTTCAGTTATTGCATATAGTTGAGCACATGTGCATCTTTCAGATTTCATATTTAATACTGATATTGCTACTGCTTTCTTCTGTTCTAGGTCGGATATTCAAGCTTCTAGTGTCACATCTTCAGCTGCTGTGCATGAATTTAGGATCCCACGTAGAGCACTCCTGGGTTTACACTCGTATTGTCCAGTACACTTTGATGCATTCCACTCTGTGCTTGTTGACCTGACATTACATATAGTGTACCTGAAAGCTGGTGCAACTAAATCATCATTGAAGGTACACAGGTTTGTGAACCTTTAGCTTTAATGTTCTTTGAAAATGGTGCTCCTACACAAGCTTTTCTGAGGCAACTAGAAGCTTTGAACAACTTGTGTTCTAGGTCAGATATTCAAGCTTCTAGTGTCACATCTTCAGCTGCTGTGCATGAATTTAGGATCCCACGTAGAGCGCTCCTGGGTTTACACTCATATTGTCCAGTACACTTTGATGCATTCCACTCTGTGCTTGTTGACCTGACATTACATATAGTGTACCTGAAAGCTGGTGCAACTAAATCATCATTGAAGGTACACAGGTTTGTGAACCTTTAGCTTTAATGTTCTTTGAAAATGGTGCTCCTAGACAAGCTTTTCTGAGGCAACTAGAAGCTTTGAACAACTTTTGGCACAACTGTAGAACTAGTTAATTAGATACGGCTGGAATCCTGTAGAATTCATATCCGGCTGAGTTAGTAGATTTCTATTCCTGATCTAACACTTAGAATTTAACTCCACAAATGAAAGGAAGATTTTATCCCAAAATCCTGGCACAAAGCCAGGTGTTGCCTTGGAAACAAATGTCTGAGTTAAAAATCTAGTGGGTAAATTTGGTGTTCATCACCCAGAAATTATACTAATGGATTGGCTGCAGTAAATATGTTTATGCCGCATCAATTTTCTCATGTGAAATAGCCAGCATTAACTTCCCAATTAATTGGCTCTTGCAGCATGAAGGATGGTGTAATCTGATTTATTATTATGATTTTCTTTTCTTCTTTTGTTGAACACCACTAGTAACAATGGCATTTAATATGCAGATTCCAGACCAAGGTTTAGGCCCAACATCACATCACATTGTAAAGGCATTATTAACTTCTAGGGAAATGTTACTTGAAGAACTGAAGAAAATCAGTGATGCTATTGGCAAAAAAATTGAAGATTTGGATGTTGCTGGCTTAAATCTTGGTAAATATGAGTCAGTTCACCTTCGCACTTCAAAATCTGGTCTGCCTAATTCTAGTAAAGTGTTCCCTGCAACTAACAAGGGTGTTGGGCACTTGGCTGGCATTTTACATGACTTTCTGGAGGTATGCTTCGTTTATCTGTTTGGTGATCTAGAAATGTGTTCCAGATATGAGACTTGCTGATTGGAAATATTTGTGTACATTCTGCAGAGACCCAATGATTTGGTCAATGGCACTAATGATGTTATGCTGTATACTCTTTCCAAGGAAGAGTTGTTAGAATTGTTTCTAACTGTGAGCAGCCAACTTTCACTTCTATGGAATGCATTCTTGAAATTTCATAGGTCAAGTTAACTTTTCTATCAATCTCACCTGTGTTCTATACTGGATTTAGAGTGTCCCTAGAGGCTGTCCATTTGCCATGGCCTATGACGATCTCTCAATTACTCTTATTTTATCAAGATATCAATTGTCCAACAATGCTTTCTTTGTCTACTACAGGATAAATAAAATCAAGATATTGGACTATTTGCGTGATATTTGGGCTATTGACCGGAGAGCAGAATGGTCAATATGGACTGTTCACTCAAAAATCGAGATTCCACACCGCTATTTGCGAAGTATGAGTGATGACTCATCTCACCGCCTTTCCCTTCTGAGAGTTTCTGGTTCAAGGAAGTTCCATGACGATGTAATTGTCTGCTTGAATGTTAACTATCAGCCATTTTGAACCAATAAGTTCCATTCATTAGTACTATTTATCATTTCTGTTATCTCTATTTGATAGTTTACATGTACGTGCAGCCTGTACAAAATTCTGCTTCACGAGCTGATCTACACAGGAAAAGCATAGCACAAATGAAGGTTTGACTATGTTATTATTATTTTTGGAATAGTTTACTAGTACAAATCTTATCTTAATTCAAAACAGGTTACTGATTTGAATCATCCTGCAGATAAACACAAGGTCTGTTCAAGATACGCATATATATGCTGATCCTTCACGTGTTCCTGTTGTTTTTATAGAACAACATGTCATGGTTGTTCCACAACATGGTTCTAGCAAGGATTTGGCATCAAATTCTTCAGAACAAAAGGACACCATTGTACTACCTAAACTGCAAGGAGAATCTTCGGCACCAAAAAGTGCTGGTAAAAAAAGTGGACGTGTATTGCGAGCTGTCATCTTTGTGCATGGATTTCAGGCAAGTTCAGTTCATCTGGTTTAAGTTTCACTAGAGTTAATGTTGTTTGGTGAAACTTACTCTGATTTATAAATTTCAGGGACACCATTTGGATTTACGTCTTGTTAGAAATCAATGGCTTCTATTAGATCATGGAGCCGAGTGCCTAATGTCTGAGGCTAACGAAGATAAAACATCTGGAGATTTTAAAGAAATGGGTAGCAGGCTTGCTGGAGAAGTAGTTGCATTCCTGAAAAAGAAAGTGGATAAGCTTGCAAGACATGGAGGTTGCAAAGAATTGAAGCTTAGTTTTGTTGGACATTCCATTGGGAACATTATCATTAGAAGCGCCCTAGCAGGTATTTTCCAACTTTCTTGACAAATTCCTTCCAAGCAAGTTGGCCTTTAGGGGACTACTGACATCTCTGAGTCTCAACAGAGCCCGCATTACAGCCATACTTGGAGAACCTCAACACATACATGTCGATATCAGGGCCTCACTTGGGTTACTGGTACAGCTCAAATTCTTTATTCAATTCTGGTCTCTGGCTTCTAAAGAAACTCAAGGGAGCACAATGCATCCATCAGCTCACTTTTAGTGATGACCAAGACCCCCAGAATACATATTTTTATAGGCTTTGCAAGGTACAGCTTCATTTTGGAGTACCTTTGCAATTTGTACCAGATTTTATTTGCTGTAAGAATTGACCACAAACTATTCTTTTTGTTATCCTTTTCAGTTGAAGACACTGGAGAACTTTAAAAATATCATACTGTTATCATCACCACAGGTTATTCCTTTTCTCGAAACAGTATCAGACCTTCCGTTTACTTGTGAATCGGAATGATTTGCATGCTGTGAATTTTTCAGCCTTTCTAGTCATTATGTTGTATCACTCATGTCATAAGTTGTGACATATTTTTTTGCTTTGCTAGGATGGTTATGTACCATATCATTCAGCCAGAATTGAGCTCTGCCCAGCTGCATCATCTGATAACTCAAAGAAGGGGCAAGTCTTCACTGAAATGCTCAACAACTGCTTAGATCAGATCCGCACCCTCTTCTGAAACCAGGATATTTATGCGTTGCGATGTGAACTTTGACCAGTCTGCCCATGGACGAAACCTGAACACCATTATTGGCAGAGCAGCTCACATAGAGTTCCTGGAGACTGACCTCTATGCCAAGTTCATCATGTGGTCCTTCCCTGAACTGTTCCGATGACAGATGCTCTTCTTTAGGATACCAGCGCCTGCCAAACCAAAACCAAACAGTGCACTACTGAGTACTGACCAAGCAAGGAAAAATTACGCTTGCTTGTGTAAAGGTTTCACCTGAATTCGACACCAAGATGGGTAGCGCTGTAAACTTCCTAGCGGTAGCGATTTTTCCAGCTTGTTAGATTTGATTGTATAAATAGTCCGATTTATTCATTTTGATTTATAGCACCTGTAGATCCTCACCTCTCTGCTGTCAAGCCATAATCCCCTGTTGTCTGGTGTATTTAACACTGCAGTTTAGGCGGGCCTAACAGCCACTGTGAGCTTATGTCAAAAATAAGCATGATATGTGTTTGCTTTTTAATCATCGTCATGCCGTGGCGAAACCTTACCTTCTTAGGCGCAGACGAATTGTCTGATCTGATAATGCTTAAAGGTCCACGGTGCTGTCCTGCTGCTTGGTTGGTGACTATTTCATTCTTCTGGTATCAAGTCATTGTTCAAATCTTCACCTCAAAACTGTATCTATGTACGCGCTTGAGCAACTCGTTGTCGTGCCGTCCTTTTCATTCCCAATGTTTCCCATGGGCACGGCATGCTGGCATGCTGGCTGCACGTCTGAACCCTGTCTGGAACGGGTAGAACAACGCAGTCGGACTGTTCGAAAGCGTGTGATCCTTTTCGTTCCAGGTTGCATCCTGAACACTACACTACTGGGTCAAGGCGAGGAACGAGAATCTGCAACCTGGTCGTCGTGCCGACCTCCGGTGATGGGAGAGCACCGGGAGGAGGGGGTCCACATCGCTGCGCTGTCGTCGACGACCTCCGGTGACGGGAGAGCACCGGGAAGGAGGGGGTCCATCGCTGCGCTGTCGCCGACGCAAACGTGACGCCGGCCTGGCAATTGCAAGGATCACAACGATCTGTTGCTGTTATTGCAGCAACAGCTGGAAGAGCCTACCACGGCAGAGACAAGTCTCACAAAGACAGTTTCTGAAGGGTCCCCTCCCCATACAGCTCACAGCAGTCAGGTATCAGTTATCACACCACAGGACATGAGGCTTACAGGTACAATACTACACTACAGCTTGTGAGCACAAGTCCAGTGCTGACGTATTATGTGGTTTGCAAGCACATGTGACAGGCTCACAAGCAATGTAGAATGAGCAGCGAATATCATTAGAGGAGGAAGAAAAAGATTTGCAAAAACGGTGACAAAAGCCAACTGTGTTTCCAGAAGATAGAGCAGGAACAGTAATGAAGTATAACACCGCACTAGAATTATACCATTTAGACATACATTTCTTCTTGATTTAGTAGTAGTACGATGGTACAGACCAGGGGCTCATACCGCATTTAAGCTGAAATCCAAACCCTGAATGAAGACGACAGAAAGCATTCCTTCCTGTTACAAGTCGTGCATTGAAAGCAAGCAGCAATGTTTTCTGCTGTGTTTCATGCCATTGAGTGGCTATTTCAGTATTACTGGTATAGCAAGATCCAGCTTTGAAAAAAAAAGAGTTCAAAAATGGGGAAAATATGCACAGCTAACTGAATAGGTAGACAAGATCACAGGGCTGTAAACGCTGCCAGCACATTTGGACACAACCAAAGCTGATGCTGGTTACACTTGATAACAAAAATGAATAATATATATGATGACTTTAATTGTTATTAACCAATACTCCAGAGGTATTCATGTTCCATAGCATACAAGATCAACTGAATCCGTCAATGTAAAATATGTCACTTTATTCTTGTTCAGATGTCTACCCTTTTCCGCAAGTAGTAACATCCAATAGTTAATGAAACAACGGGTTTATCGTGGAAGTAATTTACTAAGTCACGAGCATTTTACTATAGTGAACATTCAACCACATTGACATAACCATTATAATCTACAGAACAATCCTAAATCTGTCGAGAACAGTTATGTCATATTCTCACAACATTTCCATCACAACTTTCCCTTACAATGACATCTGAGGTTAATGTCCGCATGTAATCTACTGAAAGCAAAATATACCAACAATCCCATACTGTAACGGGAGGTGGAAATTTGATCTGAGCCGTACCAAAGATCAAATTGCCAAAATGACTTTAACGAGCTCTGGAACATAAAATTTAATCATAAATTAGCCGCAGACGCACACAACTAACAAAAATTTGATGATATATATACCAAATGCAGCATCAAAAGCATGGGAACCAAGCAGCCATCTTTACATCATGATGGCCCCTTTCTAATCCCCTTTCTTTACACGAAGGCACACATTTATACTTAATACGATTGGAACACAAACAGGCAAACCAAGAATAAGAAAGCTACCTATGACCACCACATTGCCCAATCAAAGGAGAAATTTTGATCGATGGATCAATCGGCATTGTGCATGGACGAGTCGAGGCACTCCACGCGGCTGCGCACGATGCGGTGGAACACCTCGCGCACCTGCCTTTCCAGTGGCTCGAGCCCGTCCCTCATGGCTGCGCACACGGCGGCGAGCTCCGCTGCAGCCTCCCGCACATGGGCCTCCCTGTCTCCGAAGAGCGGGATGGGGGCTGCGTCGATCGCCTCGGCGAGCTTGTGCGTGGCCTTCTCAAGTACTTGGATTTCCTTGAGCAGGGAGCAAGAATTGCGCCTGTCCTTGCGCTTTCCCTCCTCGGTTAGGCGTTCTTGCAGGGTGAGGAGAGGCGGCGCCCAGGGGAATGCGTTGCGTGGCGGCGGCACGGGCAGGTGGTGCGCCTGGAGCGCGCTGGAACGGTCCGGGCACGGGACGGCGGCGACGAGCGCCCACGCGGCGAGGTGGAGTACGCAGCCCATGGCGTACACCGGCGCCGCGAGGCCCACCTCGTGAGCGCGCGGTGCGGCCAGGCCGGCCCCGATGGCCTGCAGCTGCCGCGCCGCCGACCACGTGCGGGACACGCTCCACGAGAGGGAGCGGAAGTGGGATGAGGAGGTGGAGGAGCCGGCGACCGCGGCGCGGGACGGGGACGCGCGCGCGCGGCCGAAGGAGCGGTTGCGGTGGGAGGCGAGGAAGGAGGCGACGCCGCCGCTCCCCGAGGCGGCGGTGTCGTCGATGAGGAGGACGGAGAGGTCGGAGAGCGCCTTGCGCGCGCGGCGGAGCTGTCCCTCGTGGATCTCCCCCGGCGCGAGCAGCACCGACGCCGCGATGTCGGCGAGGCGCTCCCAGTGCCGTACCTGGTCGACGCCGTCGCGCGCCGCGTTGCAGACGTCGAGCGCCTTGACCGCCCTCTCGTGGAATTCAGCGACGAGCCTCTCCCCCGCAGCCGGCAGCGCCCCGCGGCGGCGCGCCTGGGCCACCACCACCCGGAACTCCTCCTGGCACAGGATGAACGCCTCGAGGAGCCGCCGGATCCACGCGACGGAGAGGACCTCCTCCCCTCCCTCCCCCGCCTCCCCCGCGGGAAGCAGCTCCCCGAGGCTCGCCGCCAAATGGCGCTGGAACGCCTCGAGGTCGGCCTCCTCCCCCGACGGCATGGCCGTGTGGTCGCGGCGGAGCGAGAGGAGCGAGCGGCCGAAGGAGAAGGGCGACGGGGAGGACGACGACCCCTGGTAGTCCGTCACTGGCATGGCCTCCGGTGAGTTCGCCGGTGGTTCCGCCGCGGCCGGCCGGAGGCGAAGCGGATCTCGCGCGCGCAGGGTTAGCGGGCTAGCGGGTCCGACGCATCTCGCGGGGGAGCGGGGGATTTTGTGATGGAGATGTGGGTGACTCGGAGGTGGTGGTGGACTTTTATATGGGGGCGTGAGATTAGGGGGTTGATTACTTAGATTAGATTAAATTAAATTGATTAATTAGTTGTTTTTGGGAGGTTGGGATAGGAGGTGTGGGCTTAATCGTGGAGGGAGGGGAGTAGTTTACATTTATTAATAGGAAGGGAATTCTTTTGTGTGCTTTGTTTTTTCTTTTGAGTGCCTGGAAAGGTTGGTAATTGCTCTCAAGTCCTCACAGTAGCCTTACTTTCTTCTTTTCCAATCATTGGTTTTTCTTTGGGAGTCAAATATCATGGGTTTTGACAATTACGCGTGTTCCTCCTTTTTTATTTGTGCCGTTCTAATGTTCTAAAGATCAAGTTCCTTTTATTTAGGATAAAAACAATTGTGAAATTGCTTGCTCTAATAAATAGCAAACTATTTTTTGTGCTGCTTTTCTCCACCATTGCCTTGTATATTTCGTCCAAAGCGCTGGAGTATTGTGAAGCGGGCCTTAGAATCGGCTGTCTGGTTTGCTGTCAATTGTTGCCCGCGCTTGTCTTACCAAATTTTGTTAGCGTTGATCGAATTTGGCAAGTATTTTGGTTTGCTACCAAACTTTGTTAAGATTCCCTTCTCTATTGGCACTTTAATTTATTTTCTTGTCGATCTTTGCCTAAAATATTGGTAGCTAATTTGGTGACTAAATTTTGGCATTGCCAAATTTTGATAAGGTTTAATAGGTTAAATTTTGGTACCAAACCAAATAGCCACTAAAGCAAAACATTTGGCAAATCGTTCACATACATATTTATACTCTGCGAGTCTCTCGAAGGACTGGCGCTTCAGTTGATTTCAGAACCCACATTGGCGCACACTTAGTGGTTTGCTATTTAGGAAATAGATAACCTTATGAACAACAATATGTTTTTGCATCATTCCTACCATGAATTTGTTTTTCCTGGTCATTTAGGGTATGTCTGGTTGGCGGCCAAGTTTGCTACGTCTAACCTTAGGCGTTAGCCACACCTGTGGCTCACTTAACTGTGTTGCAAAATCAAGGTGTTTGGTTGCTAGCCACGCCTAAGGTAAGGCGTGGTAAATTTTATATGGCAGCTATTTAGATTGCTACCACAAAGATTGGCAAAAATATATGGTAGCTGTTTGACCTTAGGCGTGACATATTTAATATGGCAGCTGTTTAGATTGCTACCACAAAGTTTGGAAAAAAACATGTGGTAGCTGTTTGGTTTGCAACCAAAGATGTTATGATCACCCAAGCTCTAGAGTGGTGAGATTACCTTTGTTGGATATGGAGATGAATCTTTTATCAATAAGAATATCCAGGATAATAAAGTCCAATGGCATCATAACAAGTTTATCATTATTTTTGCCAGGTAAATAATAGCTCATGTGGCAATGGACAACAAACTCTAGTCGCATTACACACACCTAGATGTTAACTTAATATCAAAGTTTTAGATCTCATTCATTGAATCAAAATACCATGATTGTAAATAGTGGCATTTTGAACATGTCACATATCTAAATAACATTACATTACTAACTACTAAGTGCAGCTTTGTTGATGTATTATGTGGTTTGCAAGCACATGTGACGTGCTCACAAGCAATGTAGAATGAGTAGTGAATATCATTATAGGAAAAAAAAAAGAATCGCAAAAATGGTGACAAAAGCCAACTGTCTTTCCAGAAGATAGAGCAGGAACAATAATGAATTATAACACCGTACTAGAATGATATCATTTAGACATACATCTCTTCTTGATTTAGTAGTATGTGGTACAAACCCTGTGCTCATATCGCATTTAAGCTAAAATCCAAACCCTGCATGAAGACGATGAAAGCATTCCTTCATGTTACAAGTTATGCATTGAAAGCAAGCAACAATGTTTTCTGCTGTGTTTCAAGCCATTGAGTAGCTATTTCAGTATTACTGGTATAGCAAGATCCAGCTTTGAAAACATGTGGTAGCTGTTTGACCTTAGGCATGACATATTTTATATGGCAGCTGTTTAGATTGCTACTACAAAGTTTGGCAAAAACATGTGGTAGCTGTTTGGTTTGCAACCAAAGATGGTTATGATCACCCAAGCTCTAGAGTGGTGAGATTACCTCTCTTGGATATGGAGATAAATCTTTTAACAATAAGAATATCCAGGATAATAAGGTCTAATGTCATCATAACAAGTTTATCATTATTTCTGCCAGGTAAATAATAGCTCATGTGGCAATGTACAACAAACTCCAATCGCATTACACACACCTCTATGTTAAATTAATATCAAAGTTTCAGATCTCATTCATCGAATCAAAGTACCATGATTGTAAATAGTAGCATTTTGAACATGTCACATATTTAAATAACATAACATTACTAATTACTAAGTGCTACTTCCCGACAGCAACAACTAGCTGGACTAACTTGTGCACCACATCATTTGACACACTTGCAATTTTTGTCAATTGTAGGACTGTCATCACTGTCATCGGCAACATAGTGATCAACTTCTAGTGAACTATCATCTTGGGAGTGGTCAGATAATAACTCTTGCAATAGATGAAAGAACTTGATACAAAGGGAGGCCAGCAAAATGGACAAAATATATCTACTGTTAAACATGAAGTGATTAAATGAACAACCAGAAATACACTACTAAAGACTTACACTAAGATATTGTTTCACTGATTCAGAAAGAGTGACTTGGCATGTAATGGCGTCAAATTCATTGCCACTGTTAATCATAGCCTGATGCACCTAGCTCCACTTCTCCTTGTATAAACTATAGTGCCGATTGACTTGGTTTTGAGTGGCACCAAGACCAAACTTGACATTTATAACATTTACACATTGGAGATGATGCTCCCTCTTGAAGTTGAAACTTGTAGGTTTATCCCCAAGGATCTCAATGTACCACTCAAGCATGAACCTTGTCTCCTCTTCACCCTAAGCTACATCCATCTGGATATAATAATAAGGGTATAATAAAAACTAGCTAAAAATACATTTAAAAGCATATTGTGTTTACATTATGCAAATGGTGAGTTTCTTTTGTAAGAAAAATAACACGGATCAACCTCCCGTTAATGCGCAAGGGTTGTCCGATCTTTCACGGTACAGTAAAAAATGGAGTAACATTATGACGGTAGTGTAGTAACACTACGTCTTTCATGTAGTAACACTCTGTCGATGGTGTAGTAACCGATGTCTTTTGTGTACTAACACTCCAGCGGTGGTGCAGTAACATTACGTCTTTCGTGCAGTAACACGACTTTCGTAGCGTAGTAACGAGCTTGATAACGTGGTTGAATTACACTAGATCAGTAGGACCCAAAGTAGAAGCGATTAGTTGTAGCCTCCCAAACCATGAATAACGGACTACTGATTATCCACTCATCATCAATTAGAAAATATATTAGTCAAGCAAGCACCTATTACCGTGCTACACTGCATCTAAAAAGAAGAACATTTGAGAGTTCTAACATGCATGCACAAGATCTTACAAATAATACAGAGTTATGGCATCCATTCCAAATAATACCATCAAGATTTCACAAGAACACACAAGAAAAAGTAGAAGGAAGGAGATCCACCCATGGTCCAAGAAAGGGAATTGGTATTACCTTTGAGAAAATTCACATATGTCACTGAATAACTGTACGATTTACAATATACCACTCATTGTCTTATTGACATATGGGCACATATGTCAATAAGACATCAATGCTATATTATGAAGATCCAAAGTTATTCAGTGGCATATATCGAATTGCCCCATTACCTTTGGTCTCCTGCACGAAGTAGCCTCTAAACCTGAGGTAGAAGATGGCAGTAACCACGGGATGATGAAAAAGTAGGCGAGTAGTAGATCGAGAATGGGGGATGACAGGAGAAGGCGGTTGCTGTTGTAAAATGTGTAGAGGTCTCCACATCTGCATGTATGACAGGACAGGGAGATGAGGAGAAGAAAGGGATGGTGGATATGGAGTGGAAAGGGATATAAAGAGATATGTGTTACCTGAGAAGAGAGATATGGCAGTGGGACAATCCTCAGAATCTCTCCATGGCGACCATGGTGGTGGTGGTGGGTGAAGTGTGGAAAGGAAGGAGATAGACGGTGACCTTAATTAGAAAAATGGGAATCTTTTGGCGTTGTGGTATGCCAAAGAACATGCGTTCTTTTCCCCTCCACACTTGTGGCAAAAAAACTACGTGGCAAAATCTTCTAAATTTGCCTAAGAAATTGTAGCAGCCTGAACCTAGTAAGAAACCAAACGCTTACCTAAGGAGTTGTGGCACGCCTATGCTTAGAGATGGCAACTTTAGGTAACGAACCAAACAAACTCAAATCCTTCTAAATTCGTCTAATGAACCGTGGTAGCCTAAGTCTAGTAAGAAACCAAACGTCTACGTAAGAAGCCGTGACACACCTTCATGTAACCAAATCGTAGCTGGCATTGCCACCACAACCAGTTGCCCATAGCTTGCTACTCTGATAGGTTAGTGCACACATCTCGAAGGGCACATGACAACGATTCGAACATCTTGGACCGAAATGGCGACTAGAGGGGGGTGAATAGGAGCATGCTCACTTTTTCAATCAAGATCGGATTCAACACGAATTTTACTCCAATGGCTATGGAAGCTATGAAGATCAATATACCAGTACGGCGGAAGACTAGTATTGAATCCAATCCAAACCCCGAAGCAAATCAACCAAAATCAACACAGGCTAAAATTCCAAGTTATGGGCGGTCTGACCTCTATGTCAATGGCGGTCTGACCGGTCCATGGGTGGCCTGACCTCTATGTTAATGGCGGTCTGACCTCCAGCCTGACGAACAGTGAAATCAGCTTGAAAAACGAAGTTGCAAATAGATGTACCTTTTGATCTATAACTCCAAACTCGATGAAACTTGGAACACACCTTCTCTAGGATGTCAGGAACCTATTCCAATTGAAGATCATGAAGATCATTGGAAAAGTTATGACATTTTTCCGTTTGAGAGGATGATGGTTCAAAACCGAGTCAAAACAAAAACTAGATCCAAAATCTTGCTCGTGGGTGATTGATGATCAAGATGATCCTAGATGTGTTCCCACATGTCACAGCAAGCTAGATCATAGGAAGGAATCAAGCAAAAACTTGTGGATCAAAGAAAGACTCAAAATCACCAAATAGAGAGAAGGAAAGCAAAGAGACAAATCTTTGAGCAAACTTTTCTTGGATTGATTTGATATGATTTGGGTTTACAGTCACTCCATCAATGGAGGACAAAGCTCAATCTATGAGCACGAAATCAAATCAAAACTCTCTAGAACTCTAACCTCCACTAATCCTCTCCCTAAGCAAACTAGGGTTTCAAACACAATAAAAGGGTTTTAGGGGGTGTAGCCACCTCCCACCTCTATTTATAGTGGAGGCTTAGACCTTCTAGAAGATTGATCCAAATGGGCTCCCGTTAAGGCCCAACACAAACGGGTCACACACGCACGTATTTTAAAGCGCCTCTTGACCTAAACCGCTTCTCCTTGCGTCGTCTTGCGCCGCGGTTTAGGCAAAAGCAAACAAGCCGGTATTTTAGTGATATTACAAAAATACCCCTTCTCGGTCCTTCTCCGAAGACCGAGTCCATCTGCGCGAAGCACTCGCCTGCTTCGCCACGTGTAGGTTGATCAATGGCTCTCTCCATGTCGGCAAGTCTCTCTCATCCGGCTCCCACCGAAACCACCATGACACTTGCACCGACTCCCGCGCTTGGTCAAACCAGTCGCACCGAATTATCCGTTCGGTCACCCTTGTCCATTCTGCACCACGCTTGAGTTCATTGACCTCACCAGGCATCGTCCATCGTTCTGAACCTCAGCTCTCCAAGCCTAGTCCCGATCATCCTCGCCGTTGACCATCGTTGACCACCAAGCAACCTGCACAACAATAGACAAGCAAATCGAATCTGGGAATAAGTTCTTCACAACTTGACCCACGTTAGTCAAAACATGCATCATGCAACACATATGCACTGAAACTCATGATTTCACCTAACAACCCAATATCACCGCCACGAAGGACGACGAAATAAGTCAACACCGGTCAGATTGCCACAATGGCCGGTCTGACCGCCCCCCTGGCCGGTCAGACCACCACCTATTGGCCGGTCTGACTGCCTAGTTGGGACTTAGCCAAAATTCCTCCCTGGAAATCCGAAACCTACTGGAATTTTCAAACCAATAGAACTTTTACCTGGAGACTCCAAAAAATATGAGATCAAGTGTAGTAGAATCTTCTTTCTTGCCTACACCCTCTATTTTTGGCCTAGCTCCAAAATCCTCTTTTTGCATTTGGCCGGTCCGACCGCCAGGGGTGGCCGGTCAGACCGCCTAAGGCCTGACAGCACTGCAACTTTGCCAAAAATGCATGATTCGACAAACCTTCAACGTCATTGCCAATTGTAACATTATCCTAAGATCATGAGCATACCCCCATGATATCCACAATCTTCATCTTGATGCACACATTGATAATTTTCTAAAAATGTAAGTTTTAAGGTTTGAAAAGTAAAGTACTTTCGTTTTCGCATAAAGACACAACTTGGTCCATAAGCAAGAGAAAGCAATGGAAATAACTAAGCTGGTATCAGAATAGCATAGGAAAGTGAGATAAGACAAAAGAAAGCATAAAAACTTTAAATTCCAGAAAAGTGTCAAAAATCTCACTTAAGGTCCATATGAAAGAACAATTGTTCAATTGACCTTTGATCATCGTGAGGATTAAGAAATGCAATTCAAGTTCATAAAAGGCAATAAGACGATAAGAATGTAATTAAAATGCTCCCCCTCACTATGATCCTCAAATTTTAGAAAATATCAAATTCTTCAATTTTCTCCCCCTTTTTTAACATTTTTATATCTTCTCCCCCTTTGACAATGGAGTCATCAAGGAATCACGCATTTCTCTCGTCCAGAGATCACAAATGCAGAATGGAGAAAGAAGCAAAAGAAGGAGTATGCATGAAATGCAATGGAGTGGTTTTATTTTTGTATTTTTTTTAATTTTTGATTACAAGAAGCTTTGGAGATTACCCAACAGAACAAGCTAGCATTTCTAATATTGCACAAACAACATATCAAGCCTAACAGCGCTAGCAAGATCATGATAAGATATATATATCAAAGCTAAGCTCGAAGGCTTAATATAAAGCAATGAATTTGATCAATTTAAGCAAAGCTTCAAATTTAGCAAGTTCATTAACAGGGATCCTAAAATGATACTGGCCATGTCAAAATGTCAATGTGAGATCAAAAAGCTAACAATAACCACATTAAGAGACAAACATGTCTTGAATTGAATTATTTTGCTCAAATTTCTCAAACGCCCATTTTTCAACAGTTTTTCATTTGCAATGAATATGGAAGTTGACTAATGGTCTAACTCAGTGATAAGTTCCTGGACTAGGAGCCATCCACAAACTCATCCTAAGCTTCGACCAGAAGTTGATTAAAGGTATATCTCGGTGAAGAAGATCCTGGACTAGGAACCATCCACAAACTCTTTCTAAACTTCTACCAGAGCAACAAATCTTGAGGTTCATGTCAGTTGTGACACGCAGTCCCCATGAGATCGTCTGGATCATCAAACTATTTCCAAGTTCATGTCTTTGACATGTAGTCTCGTAAGAGTAGTTTGTCATAATTTAAGCATAAGACAATCTTGAAATTTGAATTTGGTTTAAGAACTGTTGGCCAGGTCCCGAGACTGGGGTCTTGGCTGGCTCTGCCCGGGGTGCATTGTTGTGGTGGTGGTGGGTGGGTGTGATGTTCCTGTGTCCTCCGTACTCTCGAAAAAAATCACAAGTAAAAGCTCTTCAACATCACATATCTAAATAACATTACATTACTAACTACTAAGTGCAGCTTTGTTGATGTATTATGTGGTTTGCAAGCACATGTGACGTGCTCACAAGCAATGTAGAATGAGTAGTGAATATCATTATAGGAAAAAAAAAGAATCGCAAAAATGGTGACAAAAGCCAACTGTCTTTCCAGAAGATAGAGCAGGAACAATAATGAATTATAACACCGTACTAGAATGATATCATTTAGACATACATCTCTTCTTGATTTAGTAGTATGACGGTACAAACCCCAGGCTCATACTGCATTTAAGCTAAAATCCAAACCCTGCATGAAGACGACAGAAAGCATTCCTTCATGTTACAAGTTATGCATTGAAAGCAAGCAACAATGTTTTCTGCTGTGTTTCAAGCCATTGAGTAGCTATTTCAGTATTACTGGTATAGCAAGATCCAGCTTTGAAAACATGTGGTAGCTGTTTGACCTTAGGCATGACATATTTTATATGGCAGCTGTTTAGATTGCTACTACAAAGTTTGGCAAAAACATGTGGTAGCTGTTTGGTTTGTAACCAAAGATGGTTATGATCACCCAAGCTCTAGAGTGGTGAGATTACCTCTCTTGGATATGGAGATAAATCTTTTAACAATAAGAATATCCAGGATAATAAGGTCTAATGTCATCATAACAAGTTTATCATTATTTACGCGGGTAAATAATAGCTCATGTGGCAATGTACAACAAACTCCAATCGCATTACACACACCTCTATGTTAAATTAATATCAAAGTTTCAGATCTCATTCATCGAATCAAAGTACCATGATTGTAAATAGTAGCATTTTGAACATGTCACATATTTAAATAACATAACATTACTAATTACTAAGTGCTACTTCGACAAACAACAACTATTTGGACTAACTTGTGCACCACATCATTTGACACACTTGCAATTTTGTCAATTGTAGGATTTGTCATCATGTCATCGGCAACATAGTGATCAACTTCTAGTGAACTATCATCTTGGGAGTGGTCAGATAATAACTCTTGCAATAGATGAAAGAACTTGATACAAAGGGAGGCCAGCAAAATGGACAAAATATATCTACTGTTAAACATGAAGTGATTAAATGAACAACCAGAAATACACTACTAAAGACTTACACTAAGATATTGTTTCACTGATTCAGAAAGAGTGACTTGGCATGTAATGGCGTCAAATTCATTGCCACTGTTAATCATAGCCTGATGCACCTAGCTCCACTTCTCCTTGTATAAACTATAGTGCCGATTGACTTGGTTTTGAGTGGCACCAAGACCAAACTTGACATTTATAACATTTACACATTGGAGATGATGCTCCCTCTTGAAGTTGAAACTTGTAGGTTTATCCCCAAGGATCTCAATGTACCACTCAAGCATGAACCTTGTCTCCTCTTCACCCTAAGCTACATCCATCTGGATATAATAATAAGGGTATAATAAAAACTAGCTAAAAATACATTTAAAAGCATATTGTGTTTACATTATGCAAATGGTGAGTTTCTTTTGTAAGAAAATAACACGGATCAACCTCCAGATTAATGCGCAAGGGTTGTCCAGATCTTTCCTGATCTGATAAAAAAATGGAGTAACATTATGGCGGTAGTGTAGTAACACTCGTCTTTCATGTAGTAACACTCTGTCGATGGTGTAGTAACCGATGTCTTTTGTGTACTAACACTCCAGCGGTGGTGCAGTAACATTACGTCTTTCGATGCGATAACACGACTTTAGTAGCGTAATAACGAGCTTGATAACGTGGTTGAATTACACTAGATCAAGTGGGACCCAAAGTAGAAGCGATTAGTTGTAGCCTCCCAAACCATGAATAAAGGACTACGATTATCCACTCATCATCAATTAGAAAATATATTAGTCAAGCAAGCACCTATTGCTTGTGCTACTTTGCATCTAAAAGAAGAACATTTGAGAGTTCTAACATGCATGCACAAGATCTTACAAATAATACAGAGTTATGGCATGCATTCCAAATAATACCATCAAGATTTCACAAGAACACACAAGAAAAAGTAGAAGGAAGGAGATCCACCCATGGTCCAAGAAAGGGAATTGGTATTACCTTTGAGAAAATTCACATATGTCCTTTGAATAAGCATGACGATTTACAATATACCACTCATTGTCTTATTGACATATAGGCACATATGTCAATAAGACATCAATGCTATATTATGAAGATCCAAAGTTATTCAGTGGCATATATCGAATTGGCCCATTACCTTTGGTCTCCTGCACGAAGTAGCCTCTAAACCTGAGGTAGAAGATGGCAGTAACCACGGGATGATGAAAAAGTAGGCGAGTAGTAGATCGAGAATGGGGATGACGGAGAAGGCGGTTCTTTGTTGTAAAATGTGCAGCGGTCTCCACATCTGCATGTATGACAGGACAGGGAGATGAGGAGAAGAAAGGGATGGTGGATATGGAGTGGAAAGGGATATAAAGAGATATGTGTTACCTGAGAAGAGAGATATGGCAGTGGGACAATCCTCAGAATCTCTCCATGGCGACCATGGTGGTGGTGGTGGGTGAAGTGTGGAAAGGAAGGAGATAGCGGGTGACCTTAATTAGAAAAATGGGAATCTTTTGGCGTTGTGGTATGCCAAAGAACGCATGCGTTCTTTTCCCGCCACACTTGTGGCAAAAAAACTATGTGGCAAAATCTTCTAAATTTGCCTAAGAAATTGTATGACTGAACCTAGTAAGAAACCAAGCGCTTACCTAAGGAGTTGTGGCACGCCTATGCTTAGAGATGGCAACTTTAGGTAGCGAACCAAACAAACTCAAATCCTTCTAAATTCGTCTAATGAACCGTGGTAGCCTAAGTCTAGTAAGAAACCAAGCGTCTACGTAAGAAGCGTGACACACCTTCATGTAACCAAATCGTGGTGGCATTGCCACCACAACGATTGCCCATAGCTTGCTACTCGATAGGTTAGTGCACACATCTCGAAGGGCACATGACAACGATTCAACATCTTGGACCGAAATGGCGACTAGAGGGGGGTGAATAGGAGCACGCTCACTTTTTCAATCAAGATCGGATTCAACACGAATTTTACTCCAATGGCTATGGAAGCTATGAAGATCAATATACCAGTACGGCGGAAGACTAGTATTGAATCCAATCCAAACCCCGAAGCAAATCAACCAAAATCAACACAGGCTAAAATTCCAAGTTATGGGCGGTCTGACCTCTATGTCAATGGCGGTCTGACCGGTCCATGGGCGGCCTGACCTCTATGTTAATGGCGGTCTGACCTCCAGCCTGACGAACAGTGAAATCAGCCTGAAAAACGAAGTTGCAAATAGATGTACCTTTTGATCTATAACTCCAAACTCGATGAAACTTGGAACACACCTTCTCTAGGATGTCAGGAACCTATTCCAATTGAAGATCATGAAGATCATTGGAAAAGTTATAACATTTTT
Source organism: Hsuehochloa calcarea (assembly GCA_036346395.1). NCBI lineage: Eukaryota > Viridiplantae > Streptophyta > Magnoliopsida > Poales > Poaceae > Hsuehochloa > Hsuehochloa calcarea. Next base: position 4,739,616 of record CM070615.1, on the reverse strand, counting down.
CCGTTTGAGAGGATGATGGTTCAAAACCGAGTCAAAACAAAAACTAGATCCAAAATCTTGCTCGTGGGTGATTGATGATCAAGATGATCCTAGATGTGTTCCCACATGTCACAGCAAGCTAGATCATATGAAGGAATCAAGCAAAAACTTGTGGATCAAAGAAAGACTCAAAATCACCAAATAGAGAGAAGGAAAGCAAAGAGACAAATCTTTGAGCAAACTTTTCTTGGATTGATTTGATATGATTTGGGTTTACAGTCACTCCATCAATGGAGGACAAAGCTCAATCTATGAGCACGAAATCAAATCAAAACTCTCTAGAACTCTAACCTCCACTAATCCTCTCCCTAAGCAAACTAGGGTTTCAAACACAATAAAAGGGTTTTAGGGGGTGTAGCCACCTCCCACCTCTATTTATAGTGGAGGCTTAGACCTTCTAGAAGATTGACCCAAATGGGCTCCCGTTAAGGCCCAACACAAACGGGTCACACACGCACGTATTTTAAAGCGCCTCTTGACCTAAACCGCTTCTCCTTGCGTCGTCTTGCATGCAGGTTTAGCAAAAGCAAACAAGCCGTATTTTAGTGATATTACAAAAATACCCCTTCTCGGTCCTTCTCCGAAGACCGAGTCCATCTGCGCGAAGCACTCGCCTGCTTCGCCACGTGTAGGTTGATCAATGGCTCTCTCCATGTCGGCAAGTCTCTCTCATCCGGCTCCCACCGAAACCACCATGACACTTGCACCGACTCCCGCGCTGCTTGGTCAAACCAGTCGCACCGAATTATCCGTTCGGTCACCCTTGTCCATTCTGCACCACGCTTGAGTTCATTGACCTCGCGGGCATCGTCCATCGTTCGAACCTCAGCTCTCCAAGCCTAGTCCCGATCATCCTCGCCGTTGACCATCGTTGACCACCAAGCAACCTGCACAACAATAGACAAGCAAATCGAATCTGGGAATAAGTTCTTCACAACTTGACCCACGTTAGTCAAAATATGCATCATGCAACACATATGCACTGAAACTCATGATTTCACCTAACAACCCAATATCACCGCCACGAAGGACGACGAAATAAGTCAACACCGGTCAGATTGCCACCATGGCCGGTCTGACCGCCCCCCTGGCCGGTCAGACCACCACCTATTGGCCGGTCTGACTACCTAGTTGGGACTTAGCCAAAATTCCTCCCTGGAAATCCGAAACCTACTGGAATTTTCAAACCAATAGAACTTTTACCTGGAGACTCCAAAAAATATGAGATCAAGTGTAGTAGAATCTTCTTTCTTGCCTACACCCTCTATTTTTGGCCTAGCTCAAAAATCCTCTTTTTGCATTTGGCCGGTCCGACCGCCAGGGGTGGCCGGTCAGACCGCCTAAGGCCTGACAGCACTGCAACTTTGCCAAAAACGCATGATTCGACAAACCTTCAACGTCATTGCCAATTGTAACATTATCCTAAGATCATGAGCATACCCCCATGATATCCACAATCTTCATCTTGATGCACACATTGATAATTTTCTAAAAATGTAAGTTTTAAGGTTTGAAAAGTAAAGTACTTTCGTTTTCGCATAAAGACACAACTTGGTCCATAAGCAAGAGAAAGCAATGGAAATAACTAATTTGGTATCGAATAGCATAGGAAAGTGAGATAAGACAAAAGAAAGCATAAAAACTTTAAATTCCAGAAAAGAGTCAAAAATCTCACTTAAGGTCCATATGAAAGAACAATTGTTCAATTGACCTTTGATCATCGTGAGGATTAAGAAATGCAATTCAAGTTCAGAAAAGGCAATAAGACGATAAGAATGCAATTAAAATGCTCCCCCTCACTATGATCCTCAAATTTTAGAAAATATCAAATTCTTCAATTTTCTCCCCCTTTTTTAACATTTTTATATCTTCTCCCCCTTTGACAATGGAGTCATCAAGGAATCACGCCTTCCTCTCGTCCAGATATCACAAATGCAAAATGGAGAAAGAAGCAAAAGAAGGAGTATGCATGAAATGCAATGGAGTGGTTTCATTTTTGTATTTTTTTAATTTTTTATTACAAGAAGCTTTGGAGATTACCCAACAGAACAAGCTAGCATTTCTAATATTGCACAAACAACATATCAAGCCTAACAGCGCTAGCAAGATCATGATAAGATATATATATCAAAGCTAAGCTCGAAGGCTTAATATAAAGCAATGAATTTGATCAATTTAAGCAAAGCTTCAAATTTAGCAAGTTCATTAACAGGGATCCTAAAATGATACTGGCCATGTCAAAATGTCAATGTGAGATCAAAAAGCTAACAATAACCACATTAAGAGACAAACATGTCTTGAATTGAATTATTTTGCTCAAATTTCTCAAACGCCCATTTTTCAACAGTTTTTCATTTGCAATGAATATGGAAGTTGACTAATGGTCTAACTCAGTGATAAGTTCCTGGACTAGGAGCCATCCACAAACTCATCCTAAGCTTCGACCAGAAGTTGATTAAAGGTATATCTCGGTGAAGAAGATCCTGGACTAGGAACCATCCACAAACTCTTTCTAAACTTCTACTAGGGCAACAAATCTTGAGGTTCATGTCAATTGTGACACGCAGTCCCCATGAGATCGTCTGGATCATCAAACTATTTCCAAGTTCATGTCTTTGACATGTAGTCTCGTAAGAGTAGTTTGTCATAATTTAAGCATAAGACAATCTTGAAATTTGAATTTGGTTTAAGAACTGTTGGCCAGGTCCCGAGACTGGGGTCTTGGCTGGCTCTGCCCGGGGTGCATTGTTGTGGTGGTGGTGGGTGGGTGTGATGTTCCTGTGTCCTCCGTACTCTCGAAAAAAATCACAAGTAAAAGCTCTTCAACATCACAAATCCATTAGTAGATCAAATATGTAGCTTAGCGCCAACATGGCAACATTTGGAACCCTGGATGGAAGCAACCATCTGCCTGGACCAGGACGAATTATTTATTGGCTCCCGTTCCTTCACAATAACACGGCCAGAAAGGTAAAGGCAGAACAAAAAAGAGAGAGAAATGAAAAAAAAACATGGATAAGGAGTTAGGATTCTCTTTTTGGACTTGTTTGGATACATTGTGATCCGACTCAATTCTTTCGATTAACTCAAAATTTAAACTAAAATCACTTCTAATCCGAAGAGATTGATTCTAACCCCTCCTATCCAAACAAGGCCTTCAGGGGAATTGGCTTAATATATGACCGCATTGTGCATCTAATTAGTCAACGCCGATCTGGTTAGGGTATGATTTCAATCAAATATTCAAGGGTATAGTGGCAGAGCCGGTCAGACGGACACATGCAAAGGCAAAAACAATGACTCACTGTAGTGTTATACTCCAAGTCATTAAAGATTTGACGTCGCTAACAAAGCGTGGTTGCAATCTAGTACACAAATAACAATCAACTATTCTCGCTAACCAAATTTATCGATAATACGATGAATGCAAGAATCAACAACACACAAACAAAGAAGAGAGAAACACATTACATCACAGAAACAAGAAACTACTTCTCTGGCCAGATGTTGTAGCAAGTAGCAACTCACATTACCATATCAACTAGTATCGAGGAAGCTTTATGAAAGAATTTCAGTGCTCCATTTTATTCGACAGTACCTAACCCTTAGCCGAGTAAATGAGACACTTGGTTCAAATGTCCATAATTCCTTCTAACTGAAGCTCATTGGTACCAGTTAACCACAAAATCATAAACATGTCCTCTTAAATTAACACAAAACATTATTTTGTTACATAACTTTCATAGATCTGTAGCGCTTAACTTGGTACAAGAGGCATGGCAGAAGCAGCAGCCGGTCATTGTCTTCCTCATTTTTGAGCTCCATAGTCATCGTCTTAAGTAAATCTTGGCCATCTCCATCACCGGCTCCCATCGGACTGTCATCTCGACTTCGTTTATTCATCTTCCATCTTGTCTGGTGAGTAGTTCTCGCCATGGTTGTTCGTGTGCAACCACTTCCTTTGTGCCTTTGCTACTACGCTGCCTGGATCTCAGCTCCTCCGCTTGTGTTGTGAGCTGCTGCTGTTGGTGCTTTGTGCGATCACTGCTACTACTAGTATCCTAAGTCTATTTTCCTTTGATTTCCATCGAGTCCATCCAAGTCTGCTGCATCTCTTTGAGTTCGTCGAAGTCGTGCCAGTTCATCATATCCTTTGTCGATCAGCCGATTGCTTCTTCCTTTTCAGGTTGCTGCGGTCTGTCCATTGGATCGAGTGCGGTCACCCCCATCATCGTTGTTGATGCGACTTTGCCCTCTTGGTCATCTCTTGTAGTCATCTCGCTACACATCTTAGCAAAATTGCGACTCTTGACCAATGTCCTTCTTTGTCGTCATCATCAACTGTCTCTTTGATTTTTTTCGTTGGGCGCCAGATTCGACACCGTCACCTCACATCTTAGGTGGGACAGATCTGGTGTGTCGTCTTTGCCTTCGTCGAGCGCCAGATTCAACACCGTCACCTCACTTCTTGTGTGGGCGAGTCTGGTTTGTGTCTTCGTCTCTATCTCTCTTCATCGACTTGATTTGACATATCTCTCTATTCCTATCGGTTTCAACATCTTCAAATCAAGACGTTCGTGTGTGTGAAGAGCCGAAGAACAATCTTTATTGAGGAGTTACATAATTCGACAACATCTCCAAGCCAGGACTTCGGGTTTATCTTTTATTTTAGTGGTTGTCTTCACACCCAATGCGATTACACACACATTGAGTTTGAGTGAGGGTGTTAAGGGTAGTAGTGTAATAGTCATGTAAGTATTAGAGGTAGTTATGTAATTGTAGTTTAGTCTAGGTTTCTAGTCTAGAGTGCCTGTTGTACAATATATATTGCCTCTTGGGCTCTTGCAATACAACGAACAATTCAGCCCCCATTCCTCTATTCTCTCCCAAGATCTAACAAACATATTGATGAGGACATCCTTCGCATTGTTCCATATGTTGTGTTTAATCTTTGCTGTACTTCGGAACAACATGAACTTACAAAAAGGGCAAAAACTTTTGCAAAGAAGCATAACATTGAGGTGAACTCGTTTCTATCTATTCGTAATGATGTTATTAATGAGAATAGAATACTACCTCATGTCACTACTTTCTGCATTATCAGGTTTGAACATTGTGAAGACTTTGGAACCGAGAGGGAGGACAGGGAGGCCGGAGCCAAAGCAATAGAGGAGAACCATTGAATATCAAGGGAAGTCACTTTAAGTTATCACGACCAGGTCTGTTATGACAAGGTCTTGGCCGAAGATTGTAGTTGTGTAGGGTAGGGAACGTCGGTCGGAGTCTCACGACCGGATCACGACCATCTTGGCGCTAAAGGGAAAGTCAAGCGACCCAAGACTTAGAGAAACAAGCCCAAACCGCATGGAGGCCCAAGGTGTGAACAATACACAGCGTAAGCGATTGCATAGCGTGAACAATAATTCCAAAGTAGAGTTTACTTCGGTATGTGCAGCTGGCCCTAGGTCGTGCATGAGTCGTGGAGGGGCGCTATAAGTACCCTTGCCCCTCCTTTGTATCCCTTATACTATTATTTTTAGAAATAACAGATTGAAGTTTTCTCTTATTCTTCCATGTTGGTCTAACCAACTTGAAGGGGAACCGGAGTTCCAAATTCAGATCGTTCAACCTTTCCTTTGGGAATTGGGAGCACGATGATTTCACTTGGTGGTCGGTGAAATCAACATGTGTGTTCTTGCGAACTATAGAGTGTTAATCCTTGCACGTGCAATGGAAGATCACTACGATTCAAGAGGGCACGTGGGTATTCGATCCTCGTCGAGAAGATCGGGCGATCTGCATCATCTTGGCATCGGACTCGTTTACTCGATAGGATTATTTACCCTTGGCATTAGATCGATTTGCTTCTTTGTTCTTTTTTCCTATCATCCAATAAACCGAAAACATGCAACAAAAAGTTCCAAGCCTTTAGTTTAATCTATTATTTCATGTGAGTTTAGTTAGGTTTTAGTCCATTAGAAATTTTGTATACATCTTGATCATTATGTTCCTTTGCGTCACTTTGCCTTTGAGTACACATAAACCCTAGAAAATTTTGTTGAAATACCGCACCTTTTATCTTGTACCGTGAGCGTGGTCGTAGGCCAACACCTATCCACACCTTTTATCTTGTGTCATGATCGTGGTCGTGGTCGTAAGCCAACACCTACCCCCCTTTTATCTTGTGATGTGATCATGGTCGTGGTCGTAGCCCAACACCTACCCGCACTGAGGACTTTTGGATTTTTGGTTTGGTAGAAAGTAACCTCACTTATATCTTTTCATCTTTGAGACTAGCTATTAATAATTGTATGAGGGCTATTCTTAGGCTTATTTACACTTGCTGAATTTTGAGGCTTGTACAATCAAGAAGTGAGCAAACCCTAATCCGGCCATTGCAAGAGCAAAGAAGAAAAGGCAGATGAATACAAGAAAAGCCATGGCTTAAAAGAGTATAAAAAAAGATATTAGAACCGCATATTACTAGTACCTACTTCTCCTTTCGCTTGCCCTACAAGCCAAGGAGGATGAAGTTTGCAAGTTCATGCGGCTGAGTTTTCAAAAGAGAGAAAAAGAGGGAAAAAAAAGAAAGCAGTGGCCGAATTTTAATGAGTGAACACTAGTCCATAATTTTAAATTATGTATTTATTCCTTTTGAACAATCTTGTGCCCTTTCATATACATTTGCAAAACGAGCTAGTTTTTATCTTAATTTCATATTGCTTCTCACTAGCTCATTTTATTGTTTACATTAATTCATATTTATCTTTGCGTGTGCATTCATACACTTCGCTTAAACCTTTTTGGATCAGCACATATGCAAAGTATTCTAGTTTGAATTATTGCTTAGCTTTACAACAACTTGAATTTTAGATTTTGTAGGTTATACATTTCCATAACAAGCTCCACTATAAATCCGTTGCTGTGCAATTGCGAAACACTCTTAAATTCGCTTGATCATCACCTTTGTTGGGACCCGAAAATGCATATTATGAACCCTCTGTGTATTCTGAACTAGTCCCAGATCAGTAGCTAGCTCACACAGGAAACAGTGATGAAATACCATCCATTTATTCGATTTAAGTAAAAAGATTTCAAAGATAACAAATAGTAATAATAACTGGATCTTATGGTCAACGTTTACTTAACTTGCCATGCAGGGCTAAAGAAACAAATAAACTCTTGCAGCAGAACGGGAAACTTGGAAAGGCCAATCAACATGCCCACAGACAATCGAGTAGAGAACACATCCTAATCCGCAAAACCTTCATAGTCTTCTTTTTGAAAGAACTCTTGAGCAGCTTGGTATTACTCAACTGATCAACAAAGGTATAAACCGTGAGTACATAAAGCACTCAACAAGCTGTAGAAAAATGTATGCAAATAGTATTCATGCAAGGCTTGCCAAAGGTTAGCTGTATGGTTCTTTTGCAGAAAGCAGCATTTATGATAAATACAATAAATAGATTGAAATACGTATTTAAAAAGAATAATAAATAAGTAAACAATTGCTTTGAAACAACTAGTTAACTTCCCATTCACTTCCCAACCAAACCAATGATAAGTGAATCACCAATTCACCAATCAACACAAACCACCAAGTGAATTACCCATTCACCGAACGAACATTATATTCATCAAGTAAACTTCCTATTCACACTCTGACACATCTTATAAAGAAACTCTATCTCTCGTGTGAAATCCCCGAGCACGTCCATAACCGCAGACACGGCTTTTCGAATAGTTTTACACTCTGCAGAAGTTGTACAGCTTGACCCACAAGACACGACTTCTCTAGTTCGTTTGGCATCCGTCGATACCACTACTCACTACCTTAGGTAAGCAGTCTAGAGCACGTGACAAATCCTTTAGAAAGCTCCTTCTTAATCTGTGGATATCATGGGGATATGCTCCAGATCTTAGGATGATGTGACAATTGGTAATGGCGTTAACGGTTTGTCGTTTCACGTGTTTTCAGCAAAGTTTCAGGACTATCGGTCTCGTGATCCGGCAGGCCGGCGTGGTCGAGCCGGTCCAAGATCGGTCGGACCGGCCATAGCGGCGGTCGGACCGGCCAACTTTAGAAAGTGTGGATTGAGCTATGCCAAAAATAGAGGGTGTAGGCAAGAGAGGAGATTCTATTGCACTTGGTCCCATAATTTTTGGAGTCTCGATCAAAAGTTCTCTTGGTTTGAAAATTCCGGTGAGGCTTGGTTTCGAGAGAAGAAATTCGGCTAAGTCTTTCTTGGCGGTCCGACCGGCCAATAGGTGGCGGTTAGGCCGGCCGAGAGATGGTGATCGAGCCGCCCTAGGGCGATCGACCGGTTTTCACTGAGATCATCGCCGTCGTCGCGGCGATATTCGGTTGTTAGGTCAAAGTCATAAGTTTCAGGGCATATATGTTGCATGATGCATGTTTTGACTAACATGGGTCAAGTTGTGAAGAACTTGTTCCCAAATTAAGTTTACTTGTCTATTGTTGTGCAGGTTGCTTGGTGGTCAACGACGGTCAACGGCGAGGATGATCGGGACTAGGCTTGGAGAGCCGAGGTCGAGCGATCGGCGATGCGGGTGAGGTCAATGTACTCAAGCGTGGTGCAAGATGGAGAAGGGTGACCTATTAGCTAATCCGAGGCGCAAGATGGCGCAAGGTGTAGCTAGTTAGGTCAAGAGGTGTTAAAGACGTCGCATTAAAATGCGTGCGTATGTGTCCCGTTTGTTTTGGGCCTTAACGTGAGCCCAATAGAGTCAAACTTCTAGAAGGTCTAAGCCTCCACTATAAATAGGGGAGGGAGGTGGCTGCACCTCAGCCTCGTCTCTTTTGCTATTTTGTAATCCCTAATTTTCTTAGAGAGAGCTTTTGTGGAGGCTAGGGTTCTTGATAGTTTGATGTAATTTTCGTGCTCTTGGATTGAGCATTGTTCTCCATTGATGGAGTGGCTGTAAGCCTATATCACATCAATCAATCAAAGGAAAGTTTGATCAATGTTTTGTCTCGTTGCGTTCTTTCTCTATATTTGATGATTTTGAGTCTTTCTTTGATCCACGAGTTTTTGATTGAATTCTCCATGTGATATAGCTTGATGTGACATGTGGGTACATACCTAGGATCATCTTGATCATCAATCACCCACGAGCAAGATTTTGGATCAAGTTTTCGTTTTGACCCAGTTTTGAACCCTTCTTCAATCAAACGGAAAAGGATCGCTATTCTTCCCAGAATTATCACAATCTTCGATTGGAATAGGTTCCTGATATCATAGAGAAGGTGTGTTCCAAGTTTCATCAAGTTTGGAGTTGTAGATCAAAAGTTTCATCTATTTGTAACTGCGTCATCGAGTGCATTTACATTCATTCTTGGTGGCGGTCGGGCCGGCGAGTCACCGGTCGGCCGGTAGTCATCGGTCCGACCGCCAGTGATACTGCGGTCCGACCACCAGTGCATTGATTTGCTTTAATCTTTGTTGATTTTATCGTATTGCTTAGGGGTTTATATTGGATTCAATATTAGTCTTCCGCTGTACTGATATACTGATCTTCATAGCTTCCATAGCTACTGGAGTAAAATTTGAGTTGAATCCATTATTTGTGAAAAAGTGAGCGTGCACCTATTCAACCCCCCCTCTAGTCGCCTTTTTGGTCCAACATAATCCAGTTCTGCCCGCTAAGGTTTCAACACTGAATATCTAACCAACCAGACATGGCCCCTCTCTTGCGCCATTGTGAGTACGTCCCCCGTAACTCACACTTCCAAGACAGAACCGAAATTGAGACATTGCTAATTAATCAGTCAGGTCCCGCCCATACAGGACATGTGGTTGTACGGTTAAGACCCAGTTCAATGGCGCACAAGATTAAGTCCTTGACAAGTTACTCAAGCGATCTTACCACAACCCACAACGTGCTAACCACACCATCAATCCGCCATCCACTCGCCTGAGTGAAAATTATTTTATTTAGCCAATGACATCCCCTGTCATGGTACTCAAATTTTAACAACAGTGGCTAACCACCACAATTCCATATATCATTAAGTCAAAATTAATCATTATGACACATGTGATGATAAACCCATCGTAACTAAGCTTGACTAAGCATTAACACGATACCCATGTTGGTGATACAAATATGTCCAACTAGAATTAACCATACTAGGGTGACAAATGATTTGTGATATTCAAATAATCAAAGGAGGTATAATGATAACAGGTGATAGCTAATCCCAAAACAGTTGATATAAAGATAGTATGCATTTGTATAAAATAATATACTTTTGAAATCATAGGTTCAATATAATCAAAGGACTATGGCTTGCCTTGGAATATATTCTGGTATTGGTCTTGATCTTAATGTACTCCTCCTTGCTCAAAACTTGCCGAAGTAGCAATGTCTACTCGCAAACAAAGTAAATAAAATAAATAAATACAAAACTGAGATAAATTAAACTCTAAAAATTAAATAAAAATATCAAATAAAAATATCTCGAATTTAGATGAATTTAGAAATTTGAATGGACTCGAACAGAGTTCGAATGCAAAAGATATGAGCTCTGGAAGATTAAAATCATATAAAATCATGAAAATCAGATTTTATGGATTTACTGAATTATTTTTCTGAAGGAAAAGATAATTATAACATAAGCTGATGTCATCAAGGGAATTTCGGCTGAAAACAAATAAAGGAAAAGAAATTGATATGTGGGTCCTACTAGCATTGACATGGTGTATGATGAACCGAGCTCATGGCTCTTTGGCTCGGGTGCACCACATGGCATGACACGCAGGTGCCATGTAGGATCAAAGGGTGATGTGGCCACTGATTTGGCTTGCTGACTCAACACAGGGCAAAACGAGCAAAGGAGTAACAGGGAGCAGCCATGGCCGGCGATGAAGATGGCAAGGTCAACGGCGACGGCGAGCGAGCTAATGTAGAAGTGGCAAAACAGACTCCTTGGAACACGGCGATGCCCTGGGTGGTGGTGGTTCGTCGGCGGCGGCAGTGCGGTATCGGAGGTGGCGACAATGGCAGCGGGAAGCTTCGGCTAGCGGTGACTCCGGTGATTGAGTGGTGCTCGAAGAAAAGTGAGACGAGCACCGGGATGGAGATGGCTTAAGGATCGCAAGGGCACCTCAGAAGGGCCGGACGAAGTCGAGGATGACGACAAGACCAAGATGACCGGTGAAGAGATAGAAGCTCGGTAGTGGCACTTCGGCAGCTAAGAGATCAAACCAAAAGTAGATATTGAATGAGAATAGGATTTCGCATAATGCGACGCGCAAGAAACGATAAAATCCTTACTAGAGATGTAGATCGAAATTGGGTGCCATGGTCAGATTTGATGACGAAGACGACAACAGCGATTCGAAGATTCTTCAGAGTAGATGGTGGATGCACGGCGTACCACATGCTATTGCGGACCTGACGGCGGTGGAATCTCAGGCGGAGGTGCACTAACGGCGGCAAAATCCGGCGGCGGAGAAGCTTTGGCGGCGGCGGTCCTTCGGTCGATTGCGGCGTGACCAGGACGAGAGAGGAGAGAATACTTTAGGGTTTTGGGAGAGGAGGAACGGACGAACAATTTGACGCAGGGGTGCTGCTTAAATAGGCACGGAATCAGGGAGAGTTGGAGATGCACACGACCGGCGAAATGTGCTGGAGCTAGACTCCAACTTGGCAAAGAAAAGGAAGGAAGAAGGAAACTCCCACGTGGTTGCTGACAAATATGGCCCTCACGGCAGAGAAACAAGGGAGGAAGGCAATTCGGCTGGGCTTGCTCGGTTGGGCTAGTGCACGGGCGAGCAGTGCGAACCAAGGCTGCGGCTGGGAAAGGAAAACGGACCAGCTCGGTTCAGTGTGAAAGAAAGGGCCAGGGAGGATGGCGCTCGGTTGAGCTGGGCTGTGGCGTTGAGGGAAAAACAAAGAAGCAGCTCGGGCCGAAGGAAAAATGGAGGCGGGCTGAAAGCACGGAACTGAGCTGGGTTCAAGGGAATTCGGCCTAAGAGCTTTTTCTGAGATTAAATTTAGGTTTTCCTTTTTAGAAAATAGAGAAAATTCAAATAACAAATAGAAAACAGCAAATGAACTCGGAAATATTCTAGAAAAATCTAGAAAATATGTCTAAGTACATAGAATCCAAATAAAATAGTTTTGATAATAGTTGATGTTGACATTAATCATATTAAATTATTTCGCTTTTGAAAGTCCCTATTAAGCTTTATTTTAATATAAATAAAACATTGGTGAATTTTCCTACAGAACTAGACTACTCAAAAAGATTTTTAAACTTCAGAAAAATTGGGATGTTACAAACTTGCTGTTGTAACTACTACCAAGTGTAAGTATTTGGCCTCAATTTGCTTTGGAAATGTAAAAACTTTGTTTGGGAGAGAAAAAAGTGAGATAGGGTGATTTCCACAAAATTGTACATATTCATTGCTTTTCTACTAACCATGGCAGATTGTGAGTATACGTATCTTCCTTTCTATAGTAGTAATGATCTAGAGGAGTATCTTAAGTGGGTACAAGACATGTAGTTCGAGTTTGAATCCTATGTGGATATCGTGAGGATTTGTGCACGATCTCAGGATGATGAGTCAATTGGCAATGGCTTTGTTGGTTTGCAAAATCTCGCGTTTTCGGAGTTTGCTTCTTCTTTGTCGGACCACAGCGGTCGGCCCGGCGTTAGGTGATCGGACCGCGCGTGGACTGATCGGACCGGCAGTGGTGGCCGGTCGAACCGTCCTGACCTAAAATTGGATTTTGGAGCTAATCCAAAAATAGGTTGTGTAGGCAGGTGAGGGGAGTCTCCTGGATGTGGTTGCATCATTTTTGGAGCTCCCAGTCAAAATTTCTATTGAGTTGAAAATTCCAGAAGGTTTCGGATTTTCAAGCTGGAAATTTGGCTAAGTCTTTTTGACCGGTCTGACCGCCGTTGTGGGAGCGGTCCGACCGGCCAGATATCGGTCGGACCGGCCTTGTGGGGCGGTCAGACCGGCGATGACTTGGAGGTGAGCCAAGTTTGCATTGGTGTGTTTTGATTGTGTTTTATGTTTGGTTATCAATGCTTTATTGATGTATATTGCATTGCGGAGCTAACGTGGGTCAAGTTGTGAAGAACTTGTTCCCGGAAACGATTTGTTTGTCTATTGCTGTGCAGGTGGCTTGCAGGTCAACGACGTCAACGGTGAGTGGATCGGGACTACGCTTGGAGGCGAGGTCGAGCGATCGTGGATCTGGGTGAGGTCGTGTGACTCAAGCATGGTGCGAGATGGGCAAGATGGATCGAGCGGGTGGTTGATGCATTTGGTTGGATCAGGCGGTGCGGATATCGGTGCGAGTCTCTGGGAGGTTCCGATGGGATTCGGACAAGAGAGGCTTGGCGACGCGATGAGAACCGCTGATCAACCTACACGTGGTGAAACAGGCGATTGCTTCAACAGATGTTGTGTGTGGATCCCATGTGTGAATGGGTCCCAAAAGTGTAACCCTAGTCCTCTCCTATAAATAGAAGGGGGGATATGTAAAACCCCCTTGAGGCATTCATTTGGAAGTTCCTTAGCCTTTTCTAGGGTTAGGGTTTGGAGAGGAAGAGAGGGAGAGATTGTGGTTGCTCCTTGGTGAGCTCTTGTCCTCCTTGAGGGAGTGGCTTTGTAAGCATCTTGTGAGATCAATCAATCTTGTGATGCTTGCTTGAGAGTTCATTTGTCTTTCTTTTGTGTTCTTCTCTCATTTGAATGAATTTGGTGCTTCCTTGATTCAAGAGGTTAAACTTGGTCTATTGACCCACTTTGTCTTGCTTTGATGTGTAGGAGTACTCCTAGAATCATCTAGACCATCAACCCCCACAAGCAAGTCTTGAATCAAAGATTTTCATATTTCTAGGGTTTGTGCACTTCTTTGTTTAATCCTTGAGAGATCGATTCTGTGAAGTGGATCTGAAGGATGGTCGCTAGAAATAGGTCTCTAATATCATTAGGGAGGTGTGCTCGAAATTTGGTCAAGTTTCATTGGTTGAATCAAAAGTTGGATCAAATTTCGTTTTGGATTTGGGCTTGATTTTTGATCTTGGGTGAACCGGTCGGACCGGTGTTATGCAATGGTCCGACCGCCGTGTATTCGCATCATTTATCTTCGCCGGTCGAACCGTTGTCCACCGGTCCGACCTTGATTAGTTGCCGGTCGGACCATCTGGTTGAGCGTCGGTCGACCGCCACAGTAGCCGGTTAGACCGCTGTGCCCGAATCGCCCTTTGAGATTAAGTCTCCACTTTTGTGACGTGTGGTTATCGGGTTATCGAATTGGCACAAGGCTTCCTTTGTGCGCTATCGATCTTCTTAGCTTTCATAGCTAAAGGAGTAAAGTTCGTGTTGAATTTGATTTAGGCGAAAAAGTTTAGCGCCTATTCACCCCCTAGTCGCCTTCCGGTCCTACAAGTGGTATCGGGGCGGTTAGCTCTTCTCATAGATCTTAAGGTCTTTGGAGCCATGGCGATGAAAGATATTCAATCGAGCCACATATTTTTGATGGAGTTGATTTTGCTTATTGGAAGGCCGAATGCGAGGCCTACATCGAGGCTCAAGGGCATGCAATTTGGCTTAAGGTGAAACACCCTTATGTCGTGCCAGCCGATGACAATTTGATCACTCCAGATGTGGAGAACAACAGCAGGGCTCGGAATTTTTTGATTCAAGGCCTTAGTCGATCGGAGTTTGAGCGTGTCGCTCATTTGTTGTCTGCTCATGAGATCTGGCGGACTCTTTGTGATTATCATGAAGGGTCCACTGCGATCAAGGAAGTGAGACAGAACCAGCTAAAGAAAGCATACTCCAAGATCGAGCAAAGACCTGGTGAATCTTTAGATGAGCTGTGGGGGAGATTTTCTAAAATTCTTCATGATCTCCGTATTTGTTGATCTCGTATTTTACGAGTCGAAAATGCACGCCAGCTTTTGGGTGCTTTGGATGTGAAGGTCTGGGGAATGAAGATCACTGCCATAAATGACAACACTGTCATGAGTGAGCTTACCATGGATAAGCTTTACTCTAGGTTGAAGACGCATGAGATTGATTTTATCTCGCGTCTCCCCATGACTGATTCGATGGCTTTAGTGGTCGACCAATCTAAGGATAGATACTCTGATTCTTTTGATGTTAGCTCATCTGGCTTTTCTTTATGCTTTGCATTCTTTGAGCGATGAGCAACTTGAGAGACTACACGAAGATGATTTAGCCCTCCTATCCACAAAATTCACGAGCTTACAACAATGTGAGGAGTAGGAGGAGAGGTGGACCTATCACATGTTTCGAGTGTGGTGAGCCAAACCACATTCGCTCTAGATGCCCCAAGCTGAAGGGCAAAGAGGAGAAAGAGTCACAAAGGCATCCTCAAGCGAGGGATGCTAAGTCTAAGAAGACAAACTATCGCAAGTTTGTCAGCCGAGTCCTTGAAGCTCTAGAGGATGTGAGCATGGAAGATGTGGACTCGGAGATGGAGGACGACAAAAGTGACTCCCGTGGCAAGAAGAAGGCACGTGATTTCACAGGCATGTGCTTCATGGCTAAGAACAGCCACGACAGCGACTCCTCCAACAGCGAGGATCCTTTTAGTGATCCCGATGAGGTATGCCCTTCACTTCCTGACATGAAAAGGGCTTTGGTACTTGCTGAACAAAAAATGCATAAGCAAGTTAAATTGATTAAGAAACAGGATACTATGATTGATAATTTGAACCTAGAAGTTGTTAGGCTCAAATCCATTAATCCTGATGATTTCTGTGAATCATGCTCTAGCTTGCTTAATGAATTGTCAAGCTTAAATTATGCTCATTCCTCTGTTGAAACGCAATTGAAAAATGCTCTTTTCGAACTAGAATCTCTCAAGTCTAGTTACATTTGCATGGATGCCATTCCACTTGGTGTGACTACCTTGGATGCTATTCCTTTAACTTGCTCAAATTGTGCTTTGCTAGAATTAAAACTGGATAGCTCTTTGAAAGAATTGCAAAAATTTGATGCTAGTCACACTTGCTCTCATTGTAAGAACAATAGGATTAAAATGCAAGAGTTGACCGAAATGGTCGTTTACTCTAGAGCTGCTTCATGTGAAAATTGTCCTAAACTTACAATTGAGATTGAAGCTTTAAACAAGACTCTTGAAGAGAAAGCTAAAATTGAAAGATCCATGTCTCTTCTCGCTTCCAAGAAAGTCATTGATTCTTCCTCTTGTATGTTGCATGCTGAAGTTGAAACTGTAATTGGTAAGATACAAGAGGCTTTTAGAGTCAAATTTAAGGAGCAGTTGAATAGGATTGGAGAGTCCTATTGTGTGTCTTGTGAGGCTCTCAAAGTGGAAGTGGATCTTCTTGAGAGCAAACATGTTGAGGTAATCAATTCTGAAAAGTGCTCCAATTGTGGAGTTTTGGCAAAAGAGAATGATTATCTCAAAATGACTCTTGAGAAGTTTACTAGTGGGAAAAAGAAACTCAACTTGATTCTAGATCAATCCAAGGTGAGTGTGAAAAACAGTGGCCTAGGTTCTAAGTCCCTAGAGCTTTCCAAGAATCTATCACCAAAGATTGCTAGAGCTGTGAAAAGTGGTTTGGTTGAGCAAGAACCTCCTATGACTTCAAAGAGTGTTTTTAAATCTGCAGGTTCTGCTCAAACTCTTTCTAGCAAGAAAGGTGCTTCATTTCTCTGCATGCGGACCCCTCAAAAGGTCAAGTATCATTGCACCTTCGCAAGAAAGAGGGCCACCTTGTTGAGTTTTGCTTAGGAGAGCAAAATTGAGAGGAAAGAGAGAATGAGCACTTTGAGATCCATTAGAGGAGTCTCTTCTTGATTGTAGTCTCTAGAGCGAGCTGACCTATTCAGCTGTACCACATATAGGCCTAGGTTTGTAGAGAATTTTATTGACTCTTTGGTGGGTCCAGCGGCGATTTGGCTTTGGATATCGTGAGGATAGACCACGGGTAGCACCTAGGCAGGGGAGTATCGGTCTTTTGGTAGATCGTTTTGGAGAGGTCCAGGTGGTGCTCGTGGGCATTCTTATGATTTTGTGCCTAATCATCTTTCTGCTGTTTCTTTTGCTATTCCCAGGCATCGTCCATCTCAGTACTGGACACCTAGATCTTTTATTTCAAATCCCAGTACTGAGGCATGGATGTTTTGAGGGAATTTGCTCTTTTTGCATTCATTGTATCATAATGCATTTTCATTTCAAATGTCTTGCATTGCATAATAAAACTTGTGGAGCTTTGATTATTATCCTGGTATGGCTTGATTTTATACTCTATACCTTGTCATATCAAGTGATGATCTGCTAAACTTCTTTTATGGCTCTTCGTGTTTTAGCTTAGCTTTCTCCTTGCTAGCTTTATATCTGTGAGCAATATGAATCAAATCATGTCTTGTTGGATCTTGTGACTAGTTTTGCTCTAGTGATCCTTTTATGATTCTTGCCATGTCATATAGGTTGAATTGAGTCTTGAACTTATTTTGAGATGAAAATGAGCTTTTTATCTTCTTAAGTCAAGCAATTGGAAAATAAGATTTTCTGTGCGAAAAAACTGATCTCACCAATCCTTTCTCATGAGACGGCTTGCCATTGCACTAGGCATGAACTCAGGGGGAGGTTTGGATGACCTAGACCACTCTTTTAAGCTTATCGCTTGAGATGGTCGCGGCAAGACTTGAGATCTAGCACAGTGAAAAAGTCTTTTTTAGAAAATGCTCAAAATGCTAAGTGCTTGAGTTTTTGCTTCAAAAGAATACTCTTAATGCTCAAAATGCCTCAGTTCTTGTTTTGAGTCTCTTTTTACTTATAGACATGGCTTGGCTCATTTTTGGTTGCTTTTAGTGAATCTATGACATTGAGCAACCTTTCATGGTTTTAATTCTTTTAATCTCAGATTGCTGCTATTTTGGTTTTAGCTTTGCAGTACATGTTTTGCCATGATTGAATATAGCTTCTTCATCTTTTATGGCTTGGTATATTTCTTGTACTGTCTACTTCGATAATGGTCATGGCTCCTTTTGTTAAATTTCAAATAAAGTCATTTCTTCATGCTCTTTCTTTTTCCTTGCATCTTGATGAATTCATTGTCAAAGGGGGAGAAGGATTGAAGAAAATGTTGTTTTGGAGCTTTTGGTTTACATAAGGTTTCATACATCAAAGAACACACACACAAAAAAATATGTGAACCTCTTAAAAATTTGTGATCACAGTGAGTTGAGTCTCTGGGTTTTATTGCCTTTTTCTGATCTTAATTGCAATTGAAGAAGACTCACAATGATCAAAGGTCAAATAGAACATTTTGTCTTTCATATGGACCTAAGTGAGATTTTTGGTCACTTTCTGGAATTTGAATCATTTTGTGCTTTCATTGCCTTATCTCACTTGCCTATACTATTCTGAAGCCAGCTTGGTCGGTTTCTAGGTTTTTTCTTGCTTATGGACCAAGTTGTGCCTTTATGCGAAAACGGCGATTTGTTTTACTTTTCAATTTGAAAAACCACATTTTCTTGATAATTGCCAATGTGTTCATCAAGGGGGAGATTGTGGATATCGTGAGGATATGTGCACGATCTCAGGATGATGAGTCAATTGGCAATGTCTTTGTTGGTTTGCAAAATCTCGCGTTTTCGGGGTTTGCTTCTTCTTTGTCGGACCACAGCGGTCGGCCGGCGTTAGGGGTGATCGGACCGCGTGGACTGATCGGGCCGGCGATGGTGGCGGTCGGACCGTCCTGACCTAAAATTGGATTTTGGAGCTAATCCAAAAATAGGTTGTGTAAGCGGTGAGGAGTCTCCGGATGTGGTTGCATCATTTTGGAGCTCCGGTCAAAGTTCTATTGAGTTGAAAATTCCGAAGGTTTGGATTTTCAAGTGGAAATTTGGCTAAGTCTTTTGGCCGGTCGGCCATTGTTGTGGGAGCGGTCCGATCGGCTGATATCGGTCGGACCGGCCTTGTGGGCGGTCAGACCGGCGATGACTTGGAGGTGAGCCAAGTTTGCATTGGTGTGTTTTGATTGTGTTTTATGTTTGGTTATCAATGATTTATTGATGTATATTGCATTGCGGAGCTAACGTGGGTCAAGTTGTGAAGAACTTGTTCGGAAGCGGTTTGTTTGTCTATTGTCGTGTGCGGTGGCTTGCGAGTCAACGACGTCAGCGGTGAGTGGATCGGGATTACGCTTGGAGAGCGAGGTCGAGCGATCGTGGATCTGGGTGAGGTCGTGTGACTCAAGCATGGTGCGAGATGGGCAAGATGGATCGAGCGGGTGGTTGATGCAATTTGGTTGGATCAAAGCGGTGCGGATATCGGTGCGAGTCTCGGGAGGTTCGATGGGATTGGACAAGAGAGGCTTGGCGACGCGATGAGAACCGCTGATCAACCTACACGTGGTGAAGCAGGCGATTGCTTCAACAGATGTTGTGTGTGGGTCCCATGTGTGAATGGGTCCCAAAAGTGTAACCCTAGTCCTCTCCTATAAATAGAAGGGGGGATATGTAAAACCCCCTTGAGGCATTCATTTGGAAGTTCCTTAGCCTTTTCTAGGGTTAGGGTTTGGAGAGGAAGAGAGGGAGAGATTGTGGTTGCTCCTTGGTGAGCTCTTGTCCTCCTTGAGGGAGTGGCTTTGTAAGCATCTTGTGAGATCAATCAATCTTGTGATGCTTGCTTGAGAGTTCATTTGTCTTTCTTTTGTGTTCTTCTCTCATTTGAATGAATTTGGTGCTTCCTTGATTCAAGAGGTTAAACTTGGTCTATTGACCCACTTTGTCTTGCTTTGATGTGTGGGAGTACTCCTAGAATCATCTAGACCATCAACCCCCACAAGCAAGTCTTGAATCAAAGATTTTCATATTTCTAGGGTTTGTGCACTTCTTTGTTTAATCCTTGAGAGATCGATTCTGTGAAGTGGATCTGAAGGATCGTCGCTAGAAATAGGTCTCTAATATCATTAGGGAGGTGTGCTCGAAATTTGGTCAAGTTTCATTGGTTGAATCAAAAGTTGGATCAAATTTCGTTTTGGATTTGGGCTTGATTTTTCAGTACTGGACTGAACCGGTCAGACCGGTGTTGTAACGGCGGTCCGACCGCGATGTATTCAGACCATCATCTTCTCGGGGTCGAACCATCCACCGGTCCGACCGCCGATTAGTTGCCGGTCGATCATTGGTTGAACGTCGGTCGACCGCCCGTAGCCGGCGACCGACCTTCGTGCTCGAGATCGCCCTTTGAGATTAAGTCTCCACTTTTGTGACGTGTGGTTATCGGGGTTATCGAATTCAGCACAAGGCTTCCACTGTGCGCTTACTGATCTTCTTAGCTTTCATAGCTAAAGGAGTAAAGTTCGTGTTGAATTTGATTTAGGCGAAAAAGTTTAGAAAGCGCCTATTCACCCCCCCTAGTCGCCTTTCCGGTCCCACATCCTAAAAGTTTGAATGAGAAGCCAAGGAAGTGAGAGTGACCATTATGTCTTTTTGAGGACTATGCCTCTAGTTGGTGGCAACAACTAAGTGAGAAACGATTCATTACATCTTGGGTCAATTTAAAATAGACCATGAGAAGGGAATTTGTTCCATCTTATTATGAGCGGGAACTACTACTCCATGTGGATAGCATTGCACAAGGAGGCAAAGTTGTTTAAGACTATTATGTTGAGTCGAGTCATGCAATATGTTGTGCCAATATCACTAGTGCATATCAAGAAAAGAAATACTTCAAAGTAGGCTTAAATTTTCAGATTGTTGCTGCACTTCAAGATGAATATTTTCGTAGTCTGCAAGATTTTATGAAATATGCTATGAAGGTGGAAAAGAGACTTAAAGATATGCAATCACATCAATTAAATCTACACCGACTCTTTAGTTCTTATTCATCCACCGTATGTCACTTAAGAAGATGGTCGAGCATGGAACCTTTTCTTCGGCCGAGGTGACGAGTAGTGCTGCTCCGTCACAACCTGCAATACATGAGGAGATCGTGGTTAATGGCAATTGCGCCATTGCTAGTCCACGATTAATGGAATATAAGATGCTTCAAATCCCATGTGAGGATGAGAGCCATATAGCCAAATTGAGTGGGAGTGTTGAAAATTGTGAGCTGTGTGATTTCACCATATATGATATTGAGAGCATCCAATTTGAGAGTGTGAGGGATACACCAAAAGAAATGAGTAAAGTAGATGATAGTAAAAGTGAGGTTATTGTTGAAATTAACGATTTACTCCCTACTTCCAGTGTTGTTTCTCATATTGTGCAGGTTGATATTAAAGAAGAAGAGTTGAATATTCAACAACTAGCACCGTTAGAAGTAAAAGACGATGAGATAACCACGGTTGGGGATGGAGTGCATGCTGCCCCATGGTTACATCATGAAGAAATACTATCTACAGTACCTACAACAACTGAGGAGTACGTTAAAGATAACAATAATGGTGTTGAATTGAATGTTCATCAAGAAGAGGTAAATAAGAGTGAGAACTCTAGTATTCCTTTGAATATTCCATGTTCTGAAATTTCTATGCTCAATTTACATAATGTGGAATTGATTACTCATAAGGAAGTTCTTACTAGATTATCTCCTAGTGATTCTTTGTACTATATCATGTTTGATGATCCTAGAGAGCTATTTAGTGTGATTGACAATGTTGCTGAAATTTTATATTTAAAATCACTGGTTAATACTTATGCCTACACATATAAGTTCAATTTGATATGAGAATATAATGTAGATGATATGTTTTATATTTATCGAATATGCATTACATGTGGTAAGCTTGCTGAATTGAAATTGCATGTTTTGGATAAACAATCTTTTGTGCCAGGCGATGATCACAATGAGATGATTGTCAATAATAGTGTTTGCTGCTTTAAAAGATTTCTTAAGCCTACTTGTTTATCCTTTGTTGAACAATCATGTACAAGTAATCAAAGTAGCGCAATTAAAACATGAAAGTCACTAAGAATTTTCCTCTCCATATTTGAACAACTTTACTTCGTTTGCCCCTTTAATATCATGTCTATGTACTAGAAAAGTCGAGAATGACCTTTTCTCATGGGAGAGAGAATGATGTGAATAAAAGTATTGCAATGTATATATCAAATACATCATATAGCTTCTGTTGTGTTAATTATTTTGTGCAAAACAACGAGAATGACACAATAATTGATTCATACATATATCACGCATATACGTTGTTCTCTTTGTTTAGTACACTTTCAGAAAATCATAATGTGCTAAACGGAAGGAGTGTGGATGACAAATATATATACTATGCATATACGTTGTATTATTTGTTTAGCATATTTTCAGGCTATCGAAAGTCGAGAACGGCTTTTCGTGAAGGGGAGGATGATGAAGACATCCTTCGCATTGTTCCATATGTTGTGTTTAATCTTTGCTGTACTTTGGAACAACATGAACTTACCAAAAGGGCTGAAACTTTTGCAAAGAAGCATAACATTGATGTGAACTCGTTTATATCTATTCCTAATGATGTTATTCATGAGAATGGAATACTACCTCAAGTCACTATTTTGTGCATTTTCAGGTTTAAACATTGTGAAGACTTTGAAACCAAGAGAGAAGAGAGGTTAGCCGGAACCAAAGCAATAGAAGAGAACCATGGAATATCAAGGGAAGTCGCTTTAAGTTGTCACGACCAGGTCTGTTACGACCAGGTCTTAACCGAAGGTTGCAGTTGTGCAGGGTAGGAAACGCTGGTCGAAGTCTACGACCAGATACATCCAGATGACACTAAAGGGGAAGGTCCAAACAACCTAAAACTTAGAGGAACAAGCCCAAGCCACGTGAAGACCCAAGACGTGAACAATACTCGACGTAAACAGACCAGATACATCCATATGACACTAAAGGGGAAGGTCCAAACAACCTAAAACTTAAAGGAACAAGCCCAAGCCACGTGAAGACCCAAGACGTGAACAATACTCGACGTAAACAGTCCGTGACGTGAACAATAATTCTGAATTAAAGTTTGTTTCAATATGTACAGCCAACCCTAGGTCGTGCGTGAGTCGTGAAGGAACGCCATAAATACCCTTACCCCCTTCTCTGTATCCCTTAGACCGTTATGTTTAAAAATAACAAATTGAAACAAAATTTGCTCTTATTCTTTCGTGTTAGCCGAACCAAACCGTTCTTTCATGTTTAAAAATAACAAATTGAAACAAAATTTGCTCTTATTCTTTCGTGTTAGCCGAACCAAACCGTTCTTTCATGTTTAAAAATAACAAATTGAAACAAATTTGCTCTTATTCTTTCGTGTTAGCCGAACCAACCCATTCTTTCGTGAATAACCCCGCATAACATATCCTACTACGTGCCGAGATGATAACCTCAAAAACTGTAACTTTGTTTGATATGACTAATCCAAACAAGGAGCGACGCAGCTTTCAGAATGATAACAGGCTAACAGCTGCAATTGGGTGCCGAAAGAAGCAAATCGGCATTGCTGCATCTATCAGTTCTTCAATTGTGCCAACTTTCAGCCCCGTGCTTTCTGCAGACTGCCCAAGACACTCTCAACCAGTTTATCCTTCTCTTTATCTTCTTCGGAGTCTGACACAAAAGAATACTGCTTATTATGCCGTACCCTTGGAGGCTTTTGTGCATTTCCTGCGATCAGATTGTCAAGATAACCTGGGTTGCTTCTAGAACAATCCACAAGCCCATCAGTGTCTTGAGGTTTCTTGCTAGAACCATCGTGCTTGCTACTGTTCCAGGAATCAATAATTTGGAGGAGCGAGCTCTGCTCAGTGTCTCGTCTGGGCTGTTGGTCTGCATGATTGTCATCATCCGAGAATTCATCATCTGAAAGAGTGGGAGGTCGGTAGCACATTTTTTTATCAAGCCCTTCAGCAGTTTCAGCGGTAGCAGATACAGGACCAAGTTCCTCCCAAGTGAAGTCCTCACCATTACTTTGATTTCCATTGTCCTTGCTGCCAGCCTGGCCATTTCCATTTTCTGCAGGTAGAACCCTTGGAAATTTTATCCTTACACCAGGCATAATCTGCAACAGTGACTCAAGGTCTGGATACCCAAGCCTCTGGTGATCAAGCTCGTATCCATGCTTCCGAGCAAAATGACGCTTGAAAATGCTGATGTTAAATCCATATTCATATTGCAAAAGAAGCTCCTTTAACAGCTTGTGACAATCACACAGTATTTCCTCCCTAGTGAGAGGCATGTTTGCCCTACTTTTGTCACCAGCATATTTACTCTGCTGCAATGTCTTCCCATTATAAATAAGAGAACTGAGACCATCAAACTTACTGGAATTCGATGGAACACATGTTCTCTTGTGAGGGAGGGTAAGACGAAAAGGAAAATATCTGGAAGGAGTTTCTTCAATCCATTTCTTTTCCGAAATTAACAAATGTACCAACTGATTGAGATCTTTCTCAACGAGGCCTTTGAGAGGCCAACAATCCAGCTTCTGCATTCCATGTGCCAACTCCACCCTGGCCAAGAAAAGTAATCATGTAAGAAATACTCTCTTAAAACGATCAAGCCAAACATGATTTCTCATATTATGTCATAAGAATCTGGGTGGGATCCATTTGTTTGTCCTGGAATCAATTAGTTCTGGAGGAGTAGAATTGTAGAAAAGGCATGCTCATAGGAAGTAACAGATACAGCTATAAGTGTTCTGGGAACTTCGGGTTACTGAACTAGATGTAACTGTGAGCAACAATATATACTGGGAGAACATTTCCTGTGCTTCCGGCCTTACGGTGCTTCCCGTGCTACCTTGATTCGAAAAATTATGCAAATGGTCATGAAAAATTCTGAAAAAATTGGTTAGATAGGGTATGATATCATCTAGCATCATGCAAAATTTCAAATCTAAATTCGATCTACACATTGAGAAACAAAAAGGACAAAGTTTGGAGAAAAGGAAATCCAACAAAGAAAAGGAAAAAAGAGAAACTACTGTTCACTGAAATATGTCTTTTTTAAAGTTGATTTTTTGCATGATGCTAGATGATATCATACCCTATCTAACCAAAAAATTTCATGACTATTTGCATCATTTTTCGAAGGAAGGTAGCGCGGGAAGCACAGGAAATGTACTCTATATACTGCAACTTGCTCATAGGATGTTCTAACAAATTATAGTTATAACCAAAAGTTTTCAAGCAGTCGCAGGCAAAATTGCAGATCTGTGGCTTACTGGCTATAAGACCTCTTGCAATCAAATATATAGAATGATAAGTTTGTTGGCATTTCAAGTTATTTTCTTCTCATTAGTTGATACTTGATAGATCTACATACTGCTTCTGACATTAAAAAAAAAGAAATACTACAGCAATATGTTGCATTACTGCAAGTCTTGACTTAAAAAGTTAAAATTTGCACAATTTTGAGTTTCAGGTCAAATCCCCAACAGTTTCTATTATTTAAAAGTACGATCTAAAGCTAACTAAAAGGCACGAATAAAAATCTAAAGGATTAAAAACTTTACCTTGTCTTCGCTTTCGAAACAAGCTCAGACCCAAAGTGTTTTGATAACTGTCTCTCTAAAACATCCCACAAATAAGATTTTGCGAATATTTCATTGACCATTTGTTGTCCACTTCCACAAGTTGAAGCCTTTAAAGATTTGGATTCCTCAATTGAGTTTGTAGTTGCTACATCAATGACATTTTGATTGGTTGTACTGTTATCTGTATCTGATTTTCCAAATTTCCACCACCCTGTTGCCCAGCTAAATAAGCCCTTACTCATTTTGGAAGCGTCATCCTTTTTTCCAGCTTTACCCATGGGAACAGATGCAGGTCCATTACACGGCTTTGAGTTCTGGAGAATTGATGGATTACTCTTCAACGTTCCCATCTCTTCCCCATGTTTTAATTTTTCAGAATGGTCATCCTCAGATAAGGTTGAAACATTAGCAGTTACTGCTGTAATGCTGTCAGTTCCATCTGAGCTGCCATTTCGGGAAGAGGTCTTATGGATCCTCTTCGAAAGCCTCCCACGCTTATCAGTATTATGATCTTGCTGAGGGGTTCGCAAATCATTAACTACTTCAGCAGAAGTGCTTTCACGGTGTGGAGAAACATCAGGTTTTGCAGTCTTGGAGCCATTCCACAGTATCCAAATCCTTTTGAGTAGCCCATCTTTGCTAACAGTATTTTCCACCCCTGAGGAAGAGGGAGTTACAGGGGCAGTCCTTGCATCAACTTCCTTGTGGTTGGCAGGTGATTCTGGCTTTGCATTCAAATCAGCTGTTGCGGAAGATGACACATCTGATGGTGAAGATGAGACAGAAAACGTAGGTGGATTCACATTTTCGGTCTGCGTGAAGCTTCTGTCCCCGACAATACTTTGAGAAGAATTTAGGGTCTTAGAATTTTGTTCAGAAAAAGAAGTTGACACAGAGGATGGGGTTGTCTTATCATCGTGTGTTGTTCGAGTGAGGTTATTGTCCCTGACATTACTTTGGGCAGAACTCAGTGTTTTAAAACTTTGTTCAGCAGGCTCCAGTAATCTTTTGTTGACCCCAACCACATATGGCTGGTCTTCCAAAGGTAGAGGATTGATAAATTCCACAACATCTGGCATCGATTGGAGAAGGCATGAGAACTTGTTGTGGCCAAAGAAATCCTTACCCAGATACACATTGTTCTTTTTAAGCTCTGATCGAAGCACTGAAAGGCTCACCCCATTAGGATAGGAGTATAGTGCCTCCCGAATCCCATTAACCGTATATTTGGGGATTGGACAATGTTTGGAATCAGATGGTACTGCAATAGGTTCCTCTGATTCTGTGTCCAGGAAGGGGTCATCAAGGGCTCCTTTGTAGTGACCATACCAAGATCCAGATAAACCATCGGGTGGGTGGTTAAAACGTTTTGGTGAGAAATCCTCCCCTTTCACTAAAGCTTCCCAAGGCCACATAATTGTAGCCGCACTACACAATACACTAGTAGCACTACTAGGGCAAGCAAGCAGTATGTTATAGTTACTCATTCGCAAACGATGCAAAATATTTGTGAAATCTTTATCCCCAGATATCAGGAAAAAATGGGCTGGTGGGGGATTCTGAGCAATCCAGTAGATAAGATCAGCCATAAATGATCGGTCAGAACTATTCTTTCCACCTACATTGTGGCAATAGCATTATTAGTAGAACAAGAAGGAACCACAGTACTACATAAGCAAAAGCATATACGGAAAAAAATTGAAGGAAACTACAGAATGCCAAATTTGTAATGCTTCGAGTGCTGATGGGAAATGCTAATATTGCTACTTAACGATTGTTGGAAACAAAACTCCAAGCACCTGCAATATCATCTAATGTAGTAAGACCATCCAACTAATCACCTGATATTGGACTTGTCTATAGTCTATTAAACCTGACGGAACACTACTAGTGTACTACCTAATATTACATCCATCCCAAATAATAAAAACCACAAAAATAGAAAACCATTCACAAAGTTTTTTTAATAAAATTTTCAGGAACCACTTCAATATTAATAAAAAAATAGACACGAACCCTACCAACAAACTTCTATAAGATTATCTACACATGCAAAACTAGATGTTACCAAAATCGACTAAACATTAACCAAATAGATTTATTATTTCTCAAGATGTTTCTGTACTAAAAAAAATGATGCACCCACAAATCTAAGTCCATGTCAAAAGTGCTAGCCTTTCCGGTTATACACAAAAAGATAACTTTTTCACAGTTCAAGTCTACAAACTTCCCAGAATCCATTTCCACACCAAAATGGATGCTCCCCCCTCCAGACCATGTATGTGTAAAATCAAGTAGCGGGACAACTGCGATGTATGATGCCAAAATTATCTCCTGGCATCAAATTCCACATGGAGAAGGCCACACCATTCGAACACCAACAGAAAAACTCAACTCTACTAGCTGTATCAAAATGGTAACAAATCTCAACACCATCATGTCATCATCATCCATTCAGCCATTCTAAACAGAAGGGTTATTCGATTCTAACCAACATAGGTATAATAGCCATCCTCCTAAGCCTATCCCTGAGATGAAAAGATCACTCCTTGTGGTATTCAACCGTATGTACAAAAATTTTAGCAATCAACAACCCTATGGTTTCGAAATTAATCAAATATCAGGTTCTCTCCAACTCAAGCACACTAACATGGCAAAATATGGCAATGCATATCAGATCATCACCCCAACAACGCGTTATCCGATGAAATACGCACAAAAAGCCTAAACAATACACAAATCATATCAGAGGCGCACAAATCCTTCCCCACTACATCTACACAAATGGTAAACGATTCCCACTTCCTACGAGACGTGTCAAAAATCACAACCAAACGGAAGCGGAATGGGGTGGGAGGGGGGCGGCGGAAGCACGCAACTGTGTGGGACGTGGGAGATGGAGACGCCGGTGGCGACGAGCGCCTCCTGCGAGGAGCGCGCGAGCTGGAGCACGTCGCCGAAGGCGGTGATGGAGAGCGGGCCGCGGATGCCGGAGGCGCGGAGGGCGGCGGACACGCGCGGGGCGACGCGGCAGACGTTGACGCCGTTGGGGAGGTGGCAGTTCTCGAAGTCCCACCACACCGACACCTTCACCGCCCTGCTCTCCTCCTCGTGCTGCTGCTGCTGCTGCGGGCCCCGCCGTCTCTCGCCGCCGTAGCGGGGGCCGCCCCCCGCCGCCGCCGAGCCGAGGCGGCGATAGTGGCCACCCCAGCGGTGGGCGGGGAGGCGGCGGCAGAGGAGCTGGGACATGGCTGGCTAGGGAATGGATCGGCCGCCTCTCGCCGGCGGAGAAGAGAAGGAGCTGGCGGTGGTGATGTGGGATTGCAGTTTGTTGCAGGGTTTTAAGAAAGGGTAAAACTCAAAAACCCTTTTCGGCTTCTCCGATTTGCCACGATGGCTTGGATGCTTAATTTTATTCGATGTTATTTAAATACATGTTTTAAAATTATAGTTAATCCTAATACAAATGTATTACCAATTTTTGATATTAAAATATATATATCTTGTCACTTTAGATAAAACATAGTTAGTACAACAGTATGAACTTGATCACTTTGAAAAAAAATTACGCTAAACCATACTTAGACTTGAAATATTCGATATGAGAATTTACAACCAAAATTCAACTATAGATTTAAAATTGTATCTATGGCATTGGTATGTCGTGAAGGTTTACAAATATTTTGGAAAAATAAAATCAAATGAAAAACTGTTTAAACTTGGGTGAAATAGATGTTAGGTGGTTGCAATTTTATGCACGGGATCGATTCAGTGAATGGTCGAGGTCTAGGGTTTTGGGCTTGTAATGCTTAGTCACCAATTGACCCTAGCATCACAAACGAAATAACACGTGTCTTCGAGACATGTATACTTCCCAGAAATACAGTATACACACCTCTTTACAAAATTCATGCATCAATTCCATTCATTCACATAGAACCGAAGCAAAACAACAACCAGAAGATAACATAAATAAATGATAGTTATTACACAGGAGAGGTCGATCGGCCAAATGACATATACATATAGAAATTGAACAGCGGAAGCAAAAGTGTCATAAGATGGCTATAAACCAAAAGAGCCAATCAGTGTGCCTTCAACCCACAAGGCAACCGACCGGACCGCCAAGCTAGTCGTCGAATCCACAACACATCTCACAAAAGTGAGGCCCTTGGGGCTCACCCTCCTTCTCTGCAATAAATAGTTAAGCAAAGCAAATGAGTACAAAAATTGTACTCCGCAAGACTTACGTGTAGAGTAACAGACCTATACATATGCTACATGCAAGCTTATTTAAGTGGAGGCTGTATGTTTCATTTTCAGCACAAAGCAATCTTTATTTGCAATAGTGTAGTACATTTAAAAGCAAGTTAACAAATCTATTTTTAATATTCAAATAACCGTAAAAGACAACAATATAACAGTAGATAGATGACAACAACAGTCCTGGAAGTGACTAACCCATTAGTCACCACAACAATAGCATGAATTACCCAATTCATACTAACCATGTCAAATTTTAATTTAAAAGGTTGTAGTCTAGTTCTTGCACGACCTTACCAAGCATGTCCATAACCTAGGACGAGGCTATTCGAATAGTTTTATACCATGCAGGGGTGTACCAATGTACCCACACGCCAGACCGCCTTTTTGCCAAGCTATTAAGCACACTTCCTTAGGTATGCCGGCACAGCTAAGTCCTACGAGACATTTCCAATATTGTGTATTAACTACGAGCCGCCCGTATGGATAGAAACCCATACGTTGTGTCGGAGTCATTGTAAAGCCTCGGTCAACTACTCGTCGCAGGTAAAGCCTTGGACAACTACAATGCCCCTCGAGGTGGAGAGCCTACCCGGAATCTCCACCACCGCACACCCAACACAAGAACACATATCCTTTTTCACACAACACACACAACCCCCTCCTGCGACTCGGAGATAACACACGCCAAAGTACTTAGTCAAGAGAGGTCCCATATCCCTCTCGCGTGGTTAGCACGCATAAGCGCTTGGCTTAGTGACACAAGTAACTCGGTCCTTCATGACCTAGGCACCATTCCATTCACACCAACAGATCACACCAACATACCATTGTGCCCAAGTCTAAAGCAATTTTATTTTCAGTTTTTGACTTTACAAAGTAACAAAGCACAATTGCTGGACATAATGGAATAATAAATAAATGTGTGATCAAGATCATCGACTAAAATCGATGATCGCACATTGCTACCGAAACTAAGCATTTCTAAGCAATTTCAATTCGTATTCTACAAAATGACAAGAGCTCATCCATCGAACTCAAATCATAGCAAATAACCTAGGCTCAAGGTAGTAGAGGATAACCAATTCCTACCGATTATGCAACTATAGGATACTAACCATAATTTAACAACAAAATAACAATGCATACATACAAGTTGAAATCAATATATTAGACTTGAAAAATAATGGGATTAATATGATCAAACTGCTTGCCTGTTTGCTGTGGATCAAGATGTTGCTGAGGATCAATTATATTGTCAACGTGCTCTTCGGATCCTAATGAGAAAGCGAAAAACAACCGATAAGAACGAAGAAAATGCAACGACCCAAAAGTAAACTTTCTCCAAACATTCTGAAAATTTTACAGTAGCAAGAGCATGATTTATAAAGAATTTAGCAACAAGAACCAATTGATTTGGATTCTTAATGCCAAAGATATGACCAAATTAATTTTGCTCAGCTTTTATAAATCATAAATACTACTATTCATTAGCAAACTTTTCTGGAACTATACTGGGGTTGGAAACATTTTTCGATTAAAGTTTAGTTAAAAAGATGACCAACAAAATTTGAATCAACCGAAAAGGATTTAAAATGAATTAGTTATGCATTTTACAAGTTATCACATTTTTCAGTTGATAAATAAATCCTTTCGGGAAAATCAGAAATGAGAATCGACGTGGCCGAACTTGGAGCGTTGATCTTGGATCCAACGGTCCAAGTCCCTGTGCTGACGTGCGCGCGCGTGGATCAGAGCGTTCGGGCGGTCCGAACGTTCACACGCACACGAGCCGTTGATCTTGGATCCAACGACCCTTGCGGACTCGAATCGGGACCGTTGATCTTGGATCCAATGGGTTACAGACCGAAACGCGCGACGAATTCAAATTTCCGCGCGAATGTGGGCCGTAGATCTAAGGATCGACGGACCAAATCGACTCACGTTCAAACGCCCGTCCTGTTTTCGTCCGGCAAAAACGACGGGGAAGAACGGCTCGCCGCCGGCGGCTCTGGCCGCGGCGGTGCGAGCAAGTGCCCAAAATGGGTCCCAAACATCATTGCGCACCTAATGGTACCAATGAATTTGGCCGCGGTGGTCCAGAACGCCGGCAAGCCGGAGAGAACCGAAGTGGCCGAAAATGACCAAAACGAAAAACGGCGATGCGCTCAGCTGCGGTTCAAGAGAGCAGGTGCCAGACCACTAGGGACTAAAGAGGGGTTACCTGAGCGCAAAGAATGCACCGAGGAGAGTCGAGACGGCTCGGGCGAGGAGGAATGCAAATTTCGGTCGAAATTGGGGAAACCTGAATTCAGTTCGACTTGAGCAAATTGAACCAAATTGAGTGAGGGTTAAACTTCAGAGAGTAAAAGGGGAGCAGAGGGAGCAAAGACTCGAAGAAGAAAACCCCTGCTGCACCGACTCCACCGAAGCTCCAAATCCGACAATGGGGGCCAAGGGGATTGAGAGGATCTGCAGCTCCAGCAAACTTGTGAGTGCTAGCTGGAGTTGCGGAGGTGCTAAAGGAAGCTAAGGGAGAAACAATGGGGCTTAAATAGAGCGATGGCAGAGAGCAACGGCCGGTTTTTTCATTCGGGTCAACCTGGCCATTAGAGCGCGAGAGAGCGACAGGAGCAGTTGAAGAGTGGACGCCTGAGGGAGGAGCACGACGGGCATTTAATGCGCGCAGAGCTAGCCGTTTAAAGGCGACCGAAGAGTGAAGCGACGCCACGGTTTTCTTCTCGCGCGACGCCATGGTGAGCTCACACGCTTGCCGACCGGAGGAAGGAGACGGCGTGTCGACCGTCGGATTGAAATCGAACGGCTCAGTTAGAACGGGTGGATTAAAACGATTCCATCGTTCGGTTGACTAAGGACCGTTCGATGCTGATCCGACGGCTCACAACGTGCGCGCCCGATCGACCGAGCCGGTGCGTTTAGTTAACTGGACCGAGTCAAGTGGCTCGAGCCCGAGTGTTATCCGAACCCGAGGAACAGTGCAAACCAGTTAGGTTTTTAATTTTAAACATCTGATTTTTGAGGAATTATTTGAGGTAGCAAACAAGCTCCAAAAATTATGAAATTTTAACTGGAGATTGCTGACAGCAGGGGGAACCTCTCATAAAATTGTCAGAGATTTTCATGCACTGAAATTTTCTCCAGAAATTCCAGAAGAGGAGAATAGGGTTTGACCAAATTTCACTTGCCTCCAAAAATTATCAAATAATTTCTAAAAATCATGAGATAATTCAGAGGTGTTGCCAAGCCTCCCTAGAACTCAGGAAAAATATTTTCAAGGGTTTAGCACAAGATCTATACCAAGGAGGTTTTTGATTAGAGTCAAATGAGGATTTAATTTTGATTTTCCATAATTTTTTTTAAAAGAATTACAAAAATGACCAAGGGCTTCAAGATGCAAGAAAATTTTTAATTTCTCCTTATTTTCTTACATTTGAAACACAAATCCATATTTGGGATGTTACAGAAACCTTACGGTAGTAAAACATTGGCGGGCATGACTACTTTGGGATAACATATTGTAAAGGTCTTATGATAACCACTTAGTCGCACACCATACTTAATATCTCTTATAGGTAAAGTTGTATAACCTCTGCAGAGTGTAAATCTATTCGAATAACCGTACCCAGAGTCATAGGCATGCAGAGCAAAACCTTTTGCATATTAGAATATGGTTTTCTTTTCAAAATATTCTACCAAAAATGATTTCATGGATGTTTATTCCATATGAAAATTTTGGGTAGACAGCCCTAATGTTATGGGGTTATTCCTTCACGAGAAGTGTATGAAGGTTTTTCCTACACTAGCTTGATATTTAAAATCAAATTCAATTTTAGTTATAGTATAACTTGAGCTTTAGAACTTTGTAACCGTATTCAAAATGCAAAATACCGCTTTAAGCAAAATCAGACATATAAGCCTTCCTTTGATTATATCCCTATATGCATTAAGTTATGTTATGGGTGTAACTTACAGAGTACATTTTTGTACTCGCCTTTTGTTTAATAAAATATTGTTCAAAATAGAATGACTATGCCACTGTTGAGGTCTCAAGGATCTCGACGACTAAGCCGCTACCTCAGTTGATTGCATGTGACAGATTGTTGGGCCCTACTACTATTTCATCTTCAATTGTGTTCTTTATTTATTGCCTTGTAAGATGTTCTTGTAAAACTGATAATTATTCATAATTGTGCGAGATATGGATGTTGTCATATTTGTTTTTAATGTGTACATTAGCTACTGTTTTAGGAATTAGTGTAGAATATACATAGAATCTAGGGTTGTTTCTTTTGGGTTCGACACATACCTAATTGGGTTGCTGATATTTTGATTGTGTTAACTGAGAAGAGTTTCACATTTTTATTTGTGTTCATAAGTTAAGGTTGTCCGCCTGTGGTGGTGAATTGCAGATGGGTGTATCTTGTGGACTTTGTGCCGTATCAGTTGTCACAACAATAAAGATCAATTTTCAATTGCTTCCAACCCAGCTCTGAGAATTATGTCTACAATTTTGTGTTTCTATTACACAGGAGCTCAACCTAAACCCAGCTCTAAACATTCATGATTTCATCTAAGCCTAGCGGTCCAAACTGCCTGGAAGGATCAAAACAGAACAGATACTCTAGTATATACAATAGTATAGATAATTGTTGTCTATAATATATTTTTATGTTATCTACAGGCAACACTAAACATAATTCCTACAATAAGTTATCTGTTAAGTTGTTCGGATACGGGTAGGCTACACTAGTGCATAATTAAAAATTCTACTACGTAAACCAAAAAGTCATGCGATCATATATCGTTACCACTAGACACAGTGCAGTAGGATAAGACTTGTAACAGTCTGGTCCAACGTTGAGCGCGTCCATGTAGTGAAAGTCGTGGATCGTCCAACGTACTTGGCCGTCGTTCATCTCCTCCAATAGCCTCTAGAGTTCCCTACGTACTTCGTGGATTGTCCTCGATCAACGCAGCAATGATCGCAACAACGCTTCTATTGTATCCACACGTCTAGAGGTGGAACGTCGTACGCCGATGTGCCAGCACTAGCGTGCACGGCAGGGCCTTCAGAAAGGTGTTAGCTAGGGTTTTGGTGAGTGGTCCTACCTTATCCCAAAAGCCCCCACGTCTCCCCTCATAAAGTGTCCATAACGGATCCAATCCAAACTAGTTTGTTCTAACATATTAAGTGTGTGACCTTACGAGAGTCCATAACGGATCTAATCCGAACTAGTTTGCTCCAACATATAAGTGTGTGACATTGTCGGTTCATGTGTAATCGATTGTGACCCGGAAACTCCTTTGTAATCCACAAGTCGATAGCAGTTCCCAACAGGACGCAGCGACTCCCAAATACACATAAATACTATATTAGACGAACTATATGCAATATGATCTGCGACCAGGTCATTGTCACTCACGACTAGTTCGTAACTCCTTACGGCCAGTTCGCATCTGGTCACGACCAGTTTGTAACACCTTACGATCAATTTATGATCATGTAGGACCAGCTCACGACTAGTCTGTATCCCCATACGACTAGTTCGTATATGGTCGGACTAAGCGACCTACTTGCATATTCTCCTTTTGTCTCACAACATCCGATCAAACTCCAGATGAGATATATGTCATCCGTGGGCTGTTCAATCTTTTCTCGATCTAACAAGAGATAACTTCGTGTAGTCGACTCTTTGACCACTTGTGGCACGGCTATACAATTCTTTTATCGGAACACATCGACAGGGCCAGAGATATCTCTCCTATTATGCTAGGAGGGGTATATCTTATATTCGAGCAGTCACATCCGTCTGCATGTTTTATAGTATACGCGAAAGCTACCTTTATACCTACCCAGTTACAGAGTGTCGTTTGGTAACCCTTAAGTATACTGTTACACATGTAGGAAACCATACTGATATCAAATTTAAGAATTTATACATCATCATTACTTGATACCAACTAATGACATATGAAAACTTAACAATTTCAATAGTGTTTCAAAGTGGGTCAATCTAACACCATGTTCTCTAACATATGCTCACATTATTGATTCGATATCCCACATATCTATGACCGGTGAAATGTGATCATCAATCAATATATGTGATGATCTATAAGTCGTTAGTGTCCCGATCAGTGACATCCGACCAGTGATCCTTTTTAGAATGATATCATACCACAAATAAAGAGCTTCACCAACAAGTCACATGCTTGCTCATATTTGCAAATTATAATTTTTTTTAAGGAGCATAATAACATTTATTATATAATTTATAAACATAGACACGATCTGATCATGTTTATAATTTTTTTTTCTTAGGGCATATCACTAACAGTTGTTTATATGAGATCCAATATTTTTAAAAAAAAATTGCATGAAAAAATATTTATTATAGACATATCATACAATAATATTTTGTGCCATATATAAGGATAGATCGTCTATTGCTGCATGCCAAACAACTTCTTTCTCTATCATATTATAGATTGTCACTCTATTATACACGTCCTTATGTACACCTAAACCCAACCTTAACCAGATAAAGAATCCAAGGTATTACATGATGGCTTAAGTTTGACTGATTTTTCGTGAGAAGTATGTCTCATTTTTCTTAGCAAATTAAGCTGTCAAAATCAAGTTTTTTATTTGAAGGTGTCCGAAATAGTATTCCAAGTCTAATCCGAATCCACACGCTGCGCAAGTGCTTGCTCAAATCACGCTGCGCAGGTGCGGCTGCCACCTCTCCGGCGCGACCGGCCTCGCTCGGACCCAATCATGTCGGAAGATCTAGATAGGGAGTGTGAGCGTCTCACAGTCCCAGACCCGCACGGGCCCTACGACCTGCACGCCGGCAGCGTGCAGAAGGTGGCCTTCTCCCCGAGCCCCACCGCCCAGGGCTACGCCGTCGCGGTGCTGTACCGTACGTGGCTGTCCGAGCGGTGGCACGGCCTCGCGTTCACCAGCGCCGCCCGTGACGGCTGGCAATGGCTGGAGACGTCAGATAACTCATTCCATCAGTTCCTTGACTTCCACCACGTTGCTCAACAGGACGTCGGTCACGTGGCGTCGTGTACCATGACGGCAGGTTCTACTACACGACGGTACCACTGTTGTTGATCCGGCAGTATAATTTTTTTTTGTTCTTACGTGTGTTCGTCTTCAGTTTATGCTAACAGTTGGTATCAGAACGTTCTGATCTTGGTGGTACTTGAAGATCATGGGTGACAAGGCGAAAACACGTGATGGATCGTTCTCCCTCCTATATCCTGTCATGACGACCGACAATTACCCGATGTGGGCAATGAAGCTGAAAACCAATATACGCGCCCAGAGAGTCTGTGGTGCAGTCGATTCGAAGGCGAAGGATAAGGAGGTGGACGACAAGGTGGACCAGACAGCTTTGACTATCATCTACCAGGCGGTGCCAGACTCCATGATGCGACAGCTCATCGGCAAGGAGACGGCACGTGAGGCGTGGGTGACGCTTCAGAAGATGCATGAGGGGGTTGACCGTGTAAAGGAGGTGCGGCTACATAATTTGCACACCGAGTTTGAGAATCTCTAGATGAGAGAAACCCGGTCGGTGGACGAGTTCGTCGGCAAGCTAACTTCACTATACAATCAGATTGTCTCTCTTGGCGACAAGATGGAGGAATATATGGCAGTGAAGAAATACCTGTGCGTGCTACCAGAAAAGTTCGTACCTGTTGTCACCATGCTCATGTACTCCTCGGATCTGGAGACAAAGAAGATCAAGGAGATCACCAGTTCCCTCAAGGCGCATGAGGAACTACTGAGGGGGTATCAGTCTCGTAACGAGCAAAGATATCAGTCCCAGAACGAGCAGGTGTTGCTGGTAAAGGGAGACACAAGAAGTGGTGACAGACAGTTTTACAAGGAATCGTCGGAGAAGAACGACCGTGGCTCATCAAGAAGCCCCGAGCACGAGCGAGGCACCAGAGGAGAGCATGGAGATTGGGCTAGGCAAGACGATGGTGACAGATCCCGTGACAAGTCACATATCACGTGTTTTAAATGTGATAAATACAGTCACTATGAGTCGGAGTGCCGCAGCCAGAAAAATGCTTCAACTTTGACAAGTATGGATACTACACCTCGGATTGCCGAAACAAGAAGAAGAACGAGGAGGTAAACTGTAACATCCCAATTTTATGAGCTCTAAAGATCTTTTGAATAATAACATGTTGAAAAATACATTATTTGAATTTTTATTAATTTTTAGTATTTTTATTTAAAGCTTAATAAAGACATTCATGTCAAAATAATTTAATAGAGTTAATCCCAATATCAACAATTGTCAAAACTATTTTATTTGGATCATATGTGCTTAGATATATTTTATAGAATTTTCTGGAATTTTTTCAAGTTCATTTGCTAATTTTCTAATTGCTATTTGGATTTTCTGTATTTTCTAAAATAGAAAATCTATTTAAATCCTCCGGAACAGTGTCGGGCCGAAGCCCAACCCTGTTCCAATCTCGACCCAACACTGTGCGGCCCAGTTTCCCTTGCGTGCGCGCCGTGCCGCGCCATTCTGACTCCGCATGTCAGCCTCTCCCTCTCTCTCTCGCCCGCCTCAACTGACACGTGGCCCCCGCCTATTAGTCTCTGCTGTCTCTCTCTTCTCGCAGCCGCACCCGACCCCACCGGTCAGTCTCACCCGCGCCGTTTGCAATGCGAACTCTTGCGAGCCACCGCCGCTGACGAGTGGGACCCACCGAATTACTGCTCTTCGTCTCCGATTCGGTTGAGATATGATTTCCACCGTCGCACCTCCGATTTAGTCGTTCGCGCCCTAGAGTCTCCCGGGTCGCCGCATATAAATAGAGAGGTAGCCCTTGGCGTCCGCACCTCAACCCTAGCCGCCTCAGCGCCGGAACCAAACCCTAGCTGCCGCTAGAGCTCAAAGAAGAAATCCCGCCGCCGCCGGCTCCTATGAGCAATCCCGCCGCAACCAAAGCCGCCCGAGCCTCGTCGTCTACACCTTCAGCATCGCCGAGAGAAGGGCTACGTCCTAGTCGCTTTGGTTCCGTCGGAGCGTCGCTGGAAAGCAGATTCCATCGAGCCCGTGGCATCGCCTCCGCTCCGACCTCGCCACCGGCCAGTCCAGTCTTTCTCTTGCTCCCGTGAGCGCATCGGTGAGATCCCCACGTCACCCTCTACGCAATGGTACCATCCACCGCCGGCGACACGCCGCCGTTCGCTGGAACCATCGGGTCCCGAGTGCCGCTGCCGTCGATCTGACATGGCGAGTCTGCGTCAGCTTCCACATCAGCACCCGAGTCTGTGTGTCGCCACGTGGCTGCTTCGTCAGCGCGTGCGTGGCTAGGGCTGGAAACGAGCCGAGCCGGCTCGAGCCAAGCTCGTCCAGGCTCGGTCCGAGCTTCGGCTCAGCTCGTTTGGAAAACGAGCTAGAAAGCCGGCTCGGTTCGGCTCGAAAAAAAGCTCGAGCCGGCTCGAAAAGCTCGTTCAAGCCAGGGTTCGCCAAACCCAAAAACAAAGACAGAATAATATAATTATATGGGCCATTTATCATCAATTCAAAATCCAATCATCATAAACAAAGCGAGAAATATAACAATCCATAATCCATACAAGTATTCATCATAGATTTATAGGGACTCCCCAAGCCCAGAAACAAAAGCATACTATGATTATATAGGGTTGCGCCTGGCTCGTTTGGCTCGCAAGCCGGCTCGAGCTCGGCTCAAATCTTCACCGAGCTGGAAGTCCGGCTCGGCTCGGCTCGCAACAAGCTCGAGCAGGCTCGCGAGCCTCGAGCTTTTTTTCGAGCCCTAGCTGTAGTAGATGCAAGATATAGCATGGTAGCATGGCAGACCAAAAAGTTGCTAGTACCTGTAAGAGCAGGTTTTGTTCTCCAGACAAACAGTGAACCTCTTGTCATGGTGTTTAACTTCATAACCATCTTTCTCATAACACAAAGCATGACAAAAACAAGATTTAGTTATGTAAGACTTAAATTTCTTGAATATGTTTGGGCATACTTGTCCCTGCCATCTTTAAGCCTTAGTTCTCTATTCTTGAGTCCTCACCATAACTTTGCATCTAATCATCTCAAGCATGCTAATAATAGGTAGAAACCTAGCTGAAATGATCCAATTACTGAAAGACTCACACATGTTATTGTCGACTGTATCACAATTGGAGTCCAACTTAAACCAGGCCCTGCTCCAGTGATGTGGGTCGGTCTTCAGCATAGCTTTTGCTCCTTCTGGTGTCTTCTGTGGCAACTTAACTTTGTAGAAGTTGAACATCATCATGCAAGGTGCTTTGACACACCTCCAGAACCTCTTCTGGAAGTTTTTGTCTTCGTAATTCTTCTTCCAATTGGCATAAATGTGCCTAACACACATTCTGTGCTCACATTTAGGTGCCTAGTAGGCAATAGCATTAAGGAGCCCTTACAAGAACAATTCCAGTACATGTTAGTTTGGATGCCAAACTACAATGCAACAAGTATAGGTTAGTGTGGATGTCAAAGTACAATGCGTACCTTCTGTTGGTCAGATGTGATCGCCCAACCATCACCATCACCATCACCAATTTGAACATCTCTGAACAGCAATGCATAAAGCCAATCCCAAGAATTATTTGTCTCTTTCTCAATAACTGCCCATGCAATTGGGTACATTTGGTTGTTTGAATCCCTGCCCATGACATATAGGAGCTCACCAGAGGTTGCTCCTTTGAAGAAATAACCATCAAGTCCTATTACTTTCCTACAACCAGCAAGGAGGCCTCTCTTACAAGCATCAAAGCACACATAAAACCTCTGGAATATTGGGACTTCATAGTCATGGTCTAGGTGGACCACAACAGTACTTCTTGGGTTGCTCCTCAAGAGCTCTAGCTGGTAATCAAACACCCTAGAGTACTCACCCCTGGTGGAATCTAACATTCTTTGCATGAAAATAGACTTTGCTATCTTGCACTTGGAGAGGCTAACATCTGCTTGCATTTCCTCCTGGGCAGTGGCCTTCAAGCTCTCCATGCTCCAAGTGGGATTTTCTTTGATGAACTGCTCATACTTGTCTGCAATTCTCTTTGCAGTCATATGTTTATTGTCTCTTCTAGGTGAGCATGTGTGCTCATTGACAAAAGATGCAACTTGCCAGCCCTCTGTCCTGCTGTTAATGGATAATACCCAGAGGCACTTGGCCCAATCACACTGAGCTCTAACCCTGGTGGCCTCATCCTTCACAAAATTAATCACCTTCCATTCTGCTAGCCCATAGTTGATAACAGCTTTCTTGACTACTGCTTGCCTGAAAACTTCATGCCCAATGCAAATGTTGGGACAACAGCATGGCGATCAAACCTATGATACTTGGATTTCTTCCTAATCAGCTCATCACCATCGCCCTCCTCTTCAAAAGGGCCTTTATCACTACTGCCATAGTACTCAGTGTCATTCTGGTAATCCACAATGGCTTCATTAAATTCTACAACATATTGTGCCTGAGATCCCTCAAACAAGATGGCATCAGGATTCAATGTCTCTCCTACACTCAGCTTCTTGAACTCCTTGAACTTTTCCTTGATCTCTGCAACCTCCTCCTCATCCTCTGAACTCTCATAATCACCTGGGAAGTAATCACTACCACTACTAGATATGTCTTCTTTTTTCTCCATAGCTACATCAACTTCCTTGTTCTTATCCACCTTGCTCTTTTCACTGCTACAGGACCCATAGAAGTGCCTAAATGAAGCTAATTCCCTCAACCTATCCTTAGGAGTAGATGGAACAATGCCCACTTGCTTGCTTCTTGAAGTTACAAACTGTAGGGTATTACTTTGATTCCCAACATCTTGGGTAACAATTTGCTTGCCAATATCTTGCTTGCTACAGTAACTTCCACTTCATCATCATCAACCTCCATTTCTACACAATTCAGATCTTTTATCTCTTCCTCAAAGTCACTTCCCTTCTCATGATCACCATATCCATCTGATTCTTGTTGAGCGGCCGCTAAGTCCACGTATATGTCAGCAACGCCACCATCGGTAATGCAATCTATCATTAATATGCAAGCCTTGTAGTCAGTCAAAACCCTCCGACCATTACAAGCTCTTTCCTGGGAAATAACCAGTGGAGCAAAATTTCTTCGGTAACTTCACAATGTTCTTGTAGGTGTCCTAAAATCTCAGGCAAAGACACTTTGTCTCTATCGATCCAAGAGAGCGCCTCAGAACCTCCCAGACAATGCACACACTTACCATCATTAAAGAAGTCGCCTCGAAAATGAAATCGAACAAACACTACTAC
Source organism: Hsuehochloa calcarea (assembly GCA_036346395.1). Classification (NCBI taxonomy): domain Eukaryota; kingdom Viridiplantae; phylum Streptophyta; class Magnoliopsida; order Poales; family Poaceae; genus Hsuehochloa; species Hsuehochloa calcarea. The sequence continues at coordinate 4,697,475 of CM070615.1, read as the reverse complement.
AAAACAGGCTATAGAAGACACCTCATCACAGACGGTTCAAGACGAACCGTTTGTGATATGTAACTATCACAGACGGTTCTGTGATGAGGTTCTTTGAAACCGTCTGTGATAAAATAATCACATACGGTTCCAAGACGAACCATTTGTGATATGTAACTATCACGGACAGTTCTAGAGAACCGTCTGTGATATTCTCAATATCACAGACGGTTCGTGGTTAGAACCATCTGTGATACTGAGAATATTACAGACAGTTCGTGGCTAGAACCGTCTGTGATTTTAGATTTACCATAACTTGGATTTTTACAATAACTTAGAATTTTCCTTACTCTTCGAATTTACCACGGCTTGGATTTTGCCGTGGCACACAATCCCATTGCCAAGGATTAGCTGTCGCGGCAGAGGATTGGCTACCCAAACCCTACCACGGCAGAGTATTGGTTGCCATGATAAAATCAGAGAGTAAGGAAAACCCTAAACCATAGATGGTTTTATACAAAAATCGTCTGTGATGAGTATCACGGTTCGTATTAAGAACCTTCTGTGATGCGACGCTTATCACAGACGGTTCATGATATGTCATCACAGACAGTTTTTGTATAAAACCGTCTATGATACTTTTGTTTTGTTGGGTGGGAAAACAAAAATTTGCACTTAATGGGTGGGCTGCCGAAAATCTCTTTATATTAACAGAGTCCTCCATCTCCTCCTTTGCCATCTCCATCTCCTCCTCTGCCATTTCTCCTCTGCCATCTCCGTCTCGCCCTGACCTTGCGCTCCGTCTCGCCCTAACCTTGCTCTCCGTCCTCCCCCGAGCTCGTCGCCCGCGACCTCCTCCACCTCGCCTAAGTCTCGTCGTTGCTGGCCTCCCACGACCACGTCGGCGGCGGCCTCCCACGAACTCGTCGCCCCCGGCCTCCTCTACTTCGTCGCCCCGTTCTCCCCTGAGCTCGTCGCCCGCGGCCTCCTCCACCTCGCCCCGGCCTCGTCGTCGCCCCAGCCTCCTACAACCTCACTCTCTCTACTCCCCCCTTTTGCTCTGTAATGTAGATTACTACTGTAATGTGTTAGTGCTCTGTGAATGGATTGAGTTGATACTACTGTGATGTGGGTGATGCCGTGTTATCTTTAGTGCTCTGTGAATGCATTGAGTTGATGCTACTATGATGCTGTGGCTATTGTGGGAAAGCTAACGAAAAGTTCAATCCGAAAATCCATATCAAATTTATTCGCGAGGCCTGGGAGGCTCCAAACAAAGTGAAAACCCGTTTTCGTTTTTTTTTTTGCAATAGAAAAAGCTATCACAGACGATTCTAAACAAGAACCGTCTGTGATAGTAGCTATCAACAAGAACCATCTGTGAAAATAGACTATCACAGACGGTTCTATTCACGAACCGTCTGTGATAGTCTATTTTTATAGACGGTTCGTGAATAAAACCGTCTGTGAAAATAGACTATCACAGACGGTTCGTGAATAGAACCGTCTGTGATAGCCTTTTTCACAGACGGTTCAAAAACCGTCTGTGATGACCTCGTGTCATCACAGACACAAAAATTCAGACGGTTCAAAAACCATCTGTGATGAGGTTTTGTGTAGTAGTGAAACAAGTGGTCCAACAAATTCATGTCCTACACACACATATGAAGTATGTGGTTACAAAATACTCAAATCGAGGGAAAACACACACTAAAATATGCACCAAATCCAAGACCCGAGACATAAATATGAACTTTCTCAATCACTAACCTCACAAGCCAGGTGAACAATGCGGATATACAACAACTCCCTTCATATTTGCTTGCCTAAGCTGATCGGAATCGCCACCGAGTCGCCGCATTGAGGTCATCGTGCGCTAGGGTTCTACGATGGAGTGAGGAAAGTGAGAGAGAGAGACTGCGCGGGAGGGGATCCACGCGCTAGGGTTCTACGATGGAGTGGGGAATGTGAGTGAGAGAGAGAGAGAGACTGCGTGTGGAGGATCTGCTCGATACATGAAAGTGTTGACGAGATGTTACCACGACAGCGTGATATGCGTGGATGCCACGTAGGGGAAAAACCAGGTGGTTTCGGCTTGAAAGGGTCAGGTCACATGGTAATGATAATTGGAAGATGCAAACCAAACGATTTTGGAGTTCAAAGGATTCTGGAGTTCAAAGGGGTTTTTGACTCTCGGCAAAGTTCAGAAATGTAATATGTACTTATTCCTTTAGAAAATACTGAATAGAGTTCAAAATTCTTAAAAAAATTCACATAAATCCCCTTAATCATTTTAAACTTAGAAAAATTATTTTCAACTTAAAGTTAGTTTTTATTATTATTTTCTCATAAAATTATTTTTAATTTCAGGAAATTAAGAAAAACCTTTTTAAAATCCAGAAATTCAAGAAGACTCTTTTTAATTTTTAGAAAATAAAATAAAATATATATTTTTTATTTTTAGTAACAGAACTTTAAGATGTTACTGATAATTATTACAGCAGGTCAAGATGCTACAAAGCGAGCTATTAAAGACAAAAGAAACAGGGATACAACACAGCAACAGCAGTAGCAGCTATAATCAGGAGAAAACGGCTAAACGATGGTTTTCTAGTGTCTACAAGTTAACAAGACATCCACAACAAACAACACAATAGCGGCCCCCAGCAAAATTTGAGGGGCCCGTCTGTTTCTTACATAATCGACGACCATGCTTCAGCACCCAATGGTTTCATTCGCAGGCCAGCTTGGTGTCGAAGCTGCTCAGGCAGATTGCAAAGGCCTGGAACGCTGAAAGCGGGTAACAGTAGTCCATTGTGAACATGTCCTTTGCAACCTTCCCAAATTGCAGTATCACCTTGTCATGCTCCGGTGGAGGTGGTGGGGCAGCCTGCGACGGGGTGGGGGCTCCAGCAGCAGGCTGTGTTGCAGCAACAAGCTGGAAGTTCTTGACAGATGCAACGGTCACCCTGCCCTTGAAGTTGAGGCACCAGCACTGCAGCTGCTCGTGCCATCTTGGGACCTTGTTGCGGAGAACCAATGGCCTCTTCTTGCACTCATCGTTGTCACCCAATGCCTGGCCTGCAATTCTGGGGCCGCCTATCGAGATGCGAGATAATCGGGTGCTGCTGAATCGAATGGAACGGTCCATAATGGATGACTTGGAGAAGGAGATGCTGCCAAATGACTCATCAAGGGAGCGGGCAAGGGCACCGTCCGGTTGGCATGGGACAGTGCCACCAGCCTCAATGGATGAAACAGGGATGGAGTGCATCACACAGTTCATCCGCCTAGGGCCCCGAGTCCCCAAGACGTTCAGCTCATATGAAACCTGCGCTATGCTGTAGGTGCTGGATGGGACCTTTGGTGACACCTTCCTGGAGTAGAACCTACGGCTTGTTTTCCCTGACTCTGAAACATTGGCTGTGTTGCATGGAGGCTGGGTATCATATATTACAAACTTTGTACCGAGGAGATTTGACCTAAAAGTCCGATACATTAAATATATTAGTGACACATCAATTTTTTTTTTTAAAAAAAGAGATGATGTAACCTCTCAAAACAAAGTTGCCCATTATTTGAGCTAGTACCTCAGTTTTCCAATGTACATGTTGCTTGACCTAGATATATTGCCAGCAGCCATAAATATTGTATATTCTGTACAGGTTGCACAGGAGTATCTTTTCGCCGATAGAAGGAACTTTCCATTTTCAACGAGCACAGCTGTAGAAAATGTGTTATAACATATTAAATAGCAGCAGAGATTAACACATACAAACAAGTAGGCTGGCAAGATGGATATATCCTCTTAAGGGATGAGTTGAGAACAGAAAATAGTTGACAGTTGATAGCAGCACGCCAGCACTAATTACTGTTAGGTGCACACATATGTTAGCCTCAGGTGCTGGAATACCAGCTGAGCTGGTGTATATGGTTTAATTCATTGGATTCTACCAAATTCACTATTATACACTAGTTGCCTTCAAGAAGAGACATGCTTAGCTCCAGATGAAACACAGTTCAGGGCGTCACCACCAATGATCCACCTTAGAGCAAGAAGCATTTGTCAAGCCCCTCATGAAGTTAAAATGAAAGTAGGCTTGTCTTTTAGAAAAGTTAGTCAACCAGCAACAGTTGTCATTCCTACTGGATTCTAAAACTTCGGTTGTTATAACTACTTAAAGTGAAAATGAGTGCATACTCTACAAGAAAATTACAAGAGAACTGGTTCTCTAGATTTGCGAGATAGGAGTCGAGAATACCAGTCACGTAGAACAAGAAAAAAAGGGGTAGAAAATGAGTACACATGCATAAATGATTGGCATGCATTGGAGTGCAATAGTTTAACAATACAACAACTAAACTAACACCAAACATACTTGTATTTAATGATCAGTATGAAAACTTCAACACCTGCAGTAATTCATGCATGATTAGTTACAATGCAAGGACTACGCTACACTTTGGTTGTTATTTTATAAAAAACATGGTCGTGTATCTTACATTCTTTTGAATATAACTGTAGATACAAGCTTCTCACGAGAAGTGACGGCTGTGATGCAGTGTAAGGAATTACAGTGTATGTAGTAAGTACAAACAAACATAATACTTAGGAACAGGCTTACCTGAGCTAAGACACAGATATAGGTAGTAAGTTTGGGTAGATTTATCCCTTTTAATGAAGCACTGGATGGTTCCATCTCGGGACCCAGGCTGAATATCGAATATGGACAACAAAATCATATTAGTCAATAGATAAAATATGTTTCTATTGTGTTTTTCATTTCGCAAACTACTATAAATCAAATATATGTTTTAGTAGAATCTACAATGATCATCAAAGATATATGATCACTAAAACTGAAAATGAAGCACAGAAAGACTAAGAGAGCATCATCACCTGCTTCAGGGAAACAGGAAAAGTGATCTTTCCACAAAACTCCGGGTTCTTAACAATCTCTTTACACATCTCTCTCCAGGTTCGACAGACAGCAGCACAAGCGACTACGTGCTTCCTGGAAGGCCACACAGCCTCACTGGCCTCCAACCTCTCGATCACATCTCGAAGCAATTCTGGAGGCAAATTAGCCCAGCAACTGCTCTGGATCACAGGGGCTGGGTCATGCAACTCATGGACAGCACTATGAGATTTCCCTCTGCGATGGCCAAGAAGCTTCACCTCAAACCCTCTTCGAGACAAGCTCCCAAAGCCATCCTTTACATCACGCACAATGCTACGGAACGACATCTACTACAAAAGCCAAGCACAGTAAACACAATTTGTGCTGAAACAACAAAATTCCTCCTACGGTTGTACGAACAGCATCCCAAGTAATGTTGGTCAACAACTCAACATAAACTGAACACGAAGAGCCTGCAAAATAAAAATATTTAGCTGATATACTTTGAAAATTCTCTTGGGAAAAGCATATAGATTTGTGCTAATTACCTACTTGCCATTACCAACAAGCCAGAGACAAAATTCTCCAGGAAATACCTTCTAACATACTGAAACTTATTATATAATTTCTGAAATAAATTAGTATAATCTGTTGCTTTAAACAGGGAAGAAAATATTATCCTTCCCATTTTTGGGTTAATATTATATAGCAATCATCACAGAAATAATAATGGCATGAATTAATCCATCCAACTTTTATGCCACTCCACCATCATAAGCACCAAGAAGCACAAGTACAAAAGTTGTGTAGATCAAAGTAGGTTGTGAAACAACTTCTGTTACAAAGAAAAGAATGCTAAGAAAGGGCGAACCAGAATGTTGGGTGCGCTCAATCTTCTCTTTACATGGAGTAATAAATGCATTTTTTTCTAGGACAATGGAGAAATAATATTCCCTTTTGATTTTGCTTAGCAGAAATTGAGTGGCCGACATATCAATTGAACATTGTCTGCTGTTTTTAAGTGAAATAACAATGAAGTCACTCCTTTTCCGATCCAAATTCACAACCATGGCAGGGATTAGAGAAAAATAGAATAATGGCCACAATTCTAGGTCTGCAGAGCACAAAACATTACACATGGAATTTCAGTTTCCCTGCGGCACCATTATTGACCATTAAAACATGTAATTTTTTATATTAATTTAAAAGATAATTACAAAACTAAATATTCGAAAAAAATAATTACAAAACTAGGCGTCCATCGTCATTCCAATTAGCAACAAGGAGCTCAACAGCACCTCAACTAGCAACAGGTCCCTATCGCCAATTCAAATGGCGACAGAGGTCCTTCATTTTTTAATTTTAAAATTTAGAAAACCGATATTTCAAATAACGATAGGGATCCCGCAAGTCCCTGCGTCATGCCAAATAGCGACACAATCTCCCCTATAAAAGACCATCGAAACCCTAAAATTCGGGGAAAACTCACTTTTATTCAGAAAAAAAGAGGGCAGGTAAGGTAGAGGAGCAGAGGGAAGGAAAGAAGCTAGCGAAGCGTTGCCCGTCCGGTCGCACACCTTTCCTGCATCGGCGGCTGAACAAGACGGGGGTGGTGATGCCGAAGAAGTCGGGGACTCCAGCCACAACGCGGCGTACTCAATGGCCAAAGCTCCCGGAGTTGCTGATGCTATTGATGAAGACCCTGCGGAAGTAGCTCCTTCAGTCAGGCAAACTAGTGGGCTTGCTGACAAGGGTGAGGAGTTGGAAGCCCTAGTGCAAAGGATGGATCTCGAAGACCAAGACTACATGGCATTGTCAGAAGACGAAAGATTCGACGACGAGGATGATGTGGACCAGCAGGCGATTCCATCCGAGCGGAACACATACCAGTTCGACAACCTCGTCGTTAACGAAGGCTCCCGTATGCCGTAGGAGTACGACCAGAGCGAGGTCAGGCAAGGAGCTATGTCCAAATGCAAGGACGTTGTGCAGGAGGCGGTCAAATTCTGGGCCTTGTCATTGCGGCTACATTCATAGTCGTCAAGTCTAACTCAAGATGCTACGACGTGAAGTGCGACATAGAGGGATGCCCTTGGCTAGTGCACACATTTAAGCCTAAGTGGGGCACCTACTGAAATGCTCTATAGTTGTCCTCACACATGTGTCGTCATTGAGTCAATCTGATCCCACAGAACCTATCATTAAGCTTCATGGCCAACCTCATATACGGTGAGATTGTGGATAATCTAGATTTTGAGCCACGATCCATCATTCAGGCGATTGAGGCAAGATTCTAGTACACGTTTAGCTATACCAAGGCGTGGAGGGCAAAACAGAAGGCATTGGAATCAAGGTTCAGTACGTTTAAAGACTCCTACCACAACCTCCTCGGGCTACTCCGAGTCATACAAGACAGGAATCCTGGCACTCATGTCGACATTTAAGATTCCACACATCCGAAGTGGGCCAATAAGAGGATACTGAAGTGAGCATTCTTCGCCTTTGATCCATGCATCAATGCATTCCGGCACTGCCGTCTAATCTTGTGCGTGGATGGCACATTCCTAACTGGAAAGTACAAGGGCTAGATACGGACTGCGATAGCAACGGACGGGAACAATCAAGTTCTTCACATGACATTCGCTTTCGTTGAACGCGAGAACACAGATAGCTGATTGTAGTTCCTGAGGAATTTGAGAATTTGTATTGTACAGGGCCGTCCTAACGTATGTGTCATACATGATCGGCATGCGGACCTGCTGCGTGCAATAACTCAGCTACAACAAGGAGAGAACGAACCACTTCAATAGGTAGATCTGCAGAGCAAGTGGTGCATGAGGCACTTAGGTGCAAACTTCTACAAGTAGTTCCGCAACAAGGACTTGATGAACCTGTTCAAGCAGCTGTGCAACCAGAACCAGCAGCGAAAGTTTGAACCACTCTGGAAGATTTTGGATGAGCGGACCCAGACGCACAGAAAGGAGACAGCGAAAAGGGCCACCCAAGCACTGACCAGGCCCCCGAAGCATTGCCACAGTTACCCACAGATGGTCCTTGTGTGACGAGGAAGATGGGGGCGATGGTGAAATGCTTCTTGGATTGGATTGAGCATGAGTCTAAGGACAAGCGGTCGTTGCTACATGACAGGGGGTGGTGCTCGATATGGTATCATGATAACCAATCTAGCTGGGGTGTACAACTGGGTCATATGTAGTGCAAGATGCCTCCCTTTGGTTGGTATTGTAGAGGCAATTCTCCGCAGTACCACAAATTACTTTGTTGACAGAAACAACAACGCGTCGGTCGTCATGGCAAATGACAGAGTACTCTACTTTGCCATGATCACCAAGTATATGGAGGCGAAGAGCAACAAGGGTGAGATGCACCGGGCATTCAAGATGGGCACAAGGGAGCTTCGCTTCGAGATAATGTACGGGGATAAAGGACGCCGTGAGACAAACCACGAGAGAATCACCCAAGAGTGCACGTTACGCCACGCTAGTTGCATATGCACTTGCAACAAGCCTATTCTTTTGCATAGACCCTGCTTCCATGTTATGGCCACAAGTTCGACAGTGGCGCAACATCCCGGTCAGTACCTCTCTGACTATTTCAATAAAGAGGAGATGATGCAAACCTGGAGTGCATAGATGTATGGTTACTCCGTGGTTGGTCATTTCACTGACCATCCGACCTAGGACCAACTAATCTGGGCCGCAGACATTGATAGGCTTAAGGGAAAAGTTGGCCGGCGACAGGTACGACGCATCAAGAACGACATGGACGAAGCAGAAGCCAAGCGTCGTACGAAGAAATGCTCCATTTGCAGGGAATCTGGGCACACTTTCAAGAAATACCCTACGAGAAATTCACAGGACGAAAGAGACATCGGCAGTCCGGACGTCGCTACAGGGACCTCATCCGACCGCCCCACTCGAGGCAGTCCACATGGCGGACATTGAGGTCGCGACCACGTGAAAGGTTCGTCCAGTTGAAATATGTGGTGCCCAATGATTTGTAATATCACTTTAATTTGTAAAAAAACTAGGTGTTATGATGTTGTGATGAATATTACATAATATCAGTGTGATTTGTCCACAAAGTATATGACAACGCTGCGCAGGATGTTATTGTGATTTATTGACAAAAAATGTTATGACATTGTGCTGAATGTTATGTAATGTCATTGTGATTTGTCGACAAAAAATATGCTCAGAAATAGCCCGTAAAATTTTTGATTTATCGACAAAAGATGTTATAACATTGTGCTGAATGTTATATAATATCGGTGTAATTTGACGACAAAATATGTGCTCAAAAATACTTAGTACAAAAGGAGTGGAGATGAATTAAAAATAACAGTTTTCCAAATTTTTAAAATTAAAAAATGAATTCAAATGGCGACAGGGAGCTCTAGGTACTGTTGAGCCCCCTGTCGCCAGTGGCTAGGACCCATCGCCATTCCAATTGGCGACAGGGAATTGCTTTGAAATGGTGACAGGAGAAGCCTAGTTTTGTAATTGTTTTTTTCGACTATTTGTTTTTGTAATTATCTTTTAAATTAATAATATTATTTTTAAAAAAATCCTAAAACATGAGCTCAATTACTTCCAATCTAATAAATTGTAGCAAAGTTATCAAGTATCCTCCTTTCTGACTTCTAGCAATCTCTACTAAAGAACTTTCCACCATTGCTTTGATTCATGTATCTAAGTAGTACCAGAGCAAAATCATCAAAACAAACCTTAACTGCCCCATTTCCTACTACTAGCTGGACAACAACCCAATGCTACTGACAATACTATCAATCTAACACTTGACTAACTATCCAACGTGAATTTCTCAGATTGAACTCATTATCATTAAAGATGCATTGTCCCAACATTAGCAGCCGAGAATACCTAATGCTCTAATCATAACAGCCTAAAATCAATGAAATTGTGACAAGTTAATTAGGTTAGCAACACATGACTACATGTTAATATCCACATACTACACATTACAAGGAGCAAACGACGCACAGAATTGCAGAAGGCCAAAATAAACAAATGATTACCGGTTGCATTGCCTCGCTTCCACCGAAACCACGAAGGTTAACCCCCTTAAAATAGCTGACGAGCACCACCTACGTCTTCAACCCAAATCCCACGAATTTTTAGCCCAAAATACAGCTAAATCCGCCGCCTTTCCACCAATTCCCAGCAAATTAAGCTCAAAAACACCTCGTTTCAGCCAAAGATCCCTCCTTTCCGCCTCTAATGAACCCAACCTCCTCTCCAACAACGCGAAACAATAACCCCACACATATTCGGGGGAAAGGAGCTCGGATCCGGGCGACACGCACCTCAGACTGAAGCGAGCCGCGCGGCGGATGCGGGACCGGGGCGAACCGTGGCTACGGGAGGCCGCCGGGAACGGATTGCGGAGGCGCCATTTGGATCGGAGGACGGGAGGAGGGAGAGGGGAAGGGGGGAAAGAAATGGAGGAGGGAGAGGGGAGGTGGAGAAAGAAAGAACAAGTGGTGGTGGCTGGACAAGTTCACGTGCCCGCAGAAAATTAACACCTTACACCAACCAGTGATTCTTTTCTTTGTGTGGTTTTATATAGGTTGTAATTTTATTACTGTACTACTATTTTGAGTATTTTTCATATATATGAAAGTCCATATATTATCTTTCTCGATTATCACGGAATTCTTCAGGTTTTCTACTTCTTGATATTGCTCCCAGTTTTCTACTTCATGATATTGGGTATTCAATTCAAACAAACTCAGCGGCGGATCCATCCGTGCTACCCAACGTTGCTAACGATGAAACGTGGATCGGACAATAAGCGCGTGTTGCCTGCTCAGTGGTTGTGCGTGCATGCGGAGACTGCAAATTCGCTCTACCTCTTACGAATTCGTGGGTGATTTAATCCCTTTATAATTTATGTTGGTTTTCCACTCACTCTATATGTAATTATGTTTGGAAATATATTTGAGGATGATGTGGATGTCTTGTCATGAGTCAGGCAATCAGATTTTTGAAATTGCCTCTTGTCTCACTAATAAGTGTGGCACTACTACGGTTGAAGTCACTGCCAGGGTTAAATAGTCTGGTTTCGAAAGTTCATGGGTTGGTTTAGCATGAAAATTAAACTTTCGTGGCACTTCATGAGTCTCAACTTTTTCCTTCAGATACAAGCATGACAGCTTTTCTTTTTGAGATCAGATTCAGATACTCGGTACTATCGTGACAACTGACAAGTACTATATTCTTACTAAACATATTTTTCCCTTTCCCTATTTCTAGATGTTTACCTGGCAGATTTGTCATGAAAAATTTACAGCTTAAAGGAGGGGTTCAGCTTCAGCATTCAATCCCTTCAAAAAATAAAAAAGAACAACATTCAAGATGCAGTTGATTTTCATGAACAAAAGCCACACAGTAACTATGGATGCTTACCATCATATTTTTTTGGCAAAAAAATGTACAAGAAAACAAGGAGACAAATGCCAGACTGAATGTCAGCTCAGATTCTTGATGAACAACAAGAGCTTGTTATACAGAAAGTATAGGTAGAAACTTATGACAGAAATTTGCAGCATACAACACGTTCTTCAGGCTTTACTGTGAGTGTTTGTGGTTAGCAAGCCTACCACTCACTCACAAATCAGAGTTATGGTACATATCAAGCCCACTAGCGCAAAGAATATTACAACAAAAATGCAAAAACTGAAGAGACACATCATAGGCATCATAAAAAAAACCCCATTCTTGTGAAATGAGATGCCGGGCAAAGCACACGGTCGACCTTCTGGCAGTATTCTACCCTAACATCATAGGCCATCAGCAACCTAAAAGAACCAATAGAATAAGCAAACTCAAGAGAGAGAGAAAAAAGCTTAAGAGTCTTATTAACTAATATGATCGCAAACAACAATACAACTTCATGAATCATGACAATTAGCAAGTAATTAGAAAGTAAGGTCAGCATGGGAAGGCACCAAAGCATTGGAAGTATCCTTAGCGGTCTTTAAATTGTGTGTGTGTGTGTGTGTGTGTGTGTGTGTGTGTGTGAGTACATGTGAAGGGTACATTGTCTTGAGCACTAAACTGAAGCTAAGGCTAATCCAACGTAACATTGTATCTACGCACCTAATATGTATAAGTTCAGGTCTAGAACAAAACTTAGGGAACTTCTAGTACTTTGCAACTGTTCCAGAAGTTAGAAAGCTCTCGCTGTTACTTTTGCATAAACCTCTATATGTATTAAACAACTATCTGCAACTTTATCTAGAAGCAAGGATGATTATTCATTGCGTATAACTTCTGGACAGCACTATGCTATAGCCAGGAAATTCCTACACAAATTTTGGTCAGCAAATTTGTTTCCTACCTCACAAGCCAGACCAAATGGGGAAAAACAGAACAGGCCTGATAAGGTATTCTACTAAATCTCATAATTATAACGAGTTCTACAGCATCATATGCCACCTTAAAAACGCTCCAATAAAAGATAGCAAGATACAACAACAGGATATGAGTTGTTTGTTAGGTTGCTGCTGATCAATCATGTAAATGTAATCTCTTCTTGTAGTGTTTATATCGGTTTTTAGATGATTTAGTTCATAGTTAGTCTTGTAATTGTTTTCTATCCTAATTCAAATGATATGCAGCTCTCCTATGCATTCTCGAAAAGCAACAGGACTGACAAGGATAACTGACACCAACTACCAACTGTCAACAGCAGGCAGAGTACAACCATCTCAGGTTCAGGGCACAGCTTATTTATGGTACAGTACTAGTTTGCCTTTGTTACCACTTAGCAGTAACTAACAGTTTTCGAAACTAGGGATGCATTCTTTTCCATTTCATTAAACAAAACCAACGAGAATCTATTGGTAACAAAAAATCCAATATGCTCTATAAAGTGTTAGTATGAGTCAATCAATGTACCCATCTTCCTAACTTTTACGAAGCCATCTATAACCTATTATGCGGTGTAACATCCTAATTTTCTGAGCTTTTAAAAATATTTTATTAGTTAGTTGGAAAATTCACCATTTGGATTTTATTTGAATTTTAATTAAAGCTTAATATCGACTTTTAGTATAAAAATAATTTAATATGATTAATTCCAACATCAACGATTGTCAAAACTATTTTATTTGGATTCTATGTGCTCGGATATAATTTCTAGATTCTTCTAGAATTTTTTCGAGTGCATTTGTTATTTTCTATTTGCCATTTGGATTTTCTGTATTTTCTAAAATAGAAAATCTATTTAAAATCTTGGAACGGTAATTGGGCCAAAACCCAAACCCTATTTTCACCGGCCCAACACTGTGCAGCCCATTTCTCTTCTCTGTGCAGCCCATTTCTCTTCTTTCCCGCGCGCGCGCCTCACCTCCGACTGACATCCTCTCCCTTTCATTCTTCTCGTGCGCGTCCCGCCTCTGACGCGTGGGCCCCACCGTCTTCATGCCCGCAGCTTCGCCTTCCTCGCGCAGCTGCTGCCCTCGTCCGCCGTGGCTGGAGCTCGAGCTTCGTCTGACAAACGGACTCTCCAACTAAATCATCCTGGATTTCCGCGTCAAATCTTATCTCTTATCTCACATCCAAATCCGGCCGAATCATATCCCGTATCGATTTCTAACTCCTAGATTTCCGAATTTGATTTCGTGTTCATCACGGAGTCAATTTGGGGATTCTTATCCCGGCACACTCGGACCCTATAAAAGGCACCCCGAGGTTCGCCAACACCTCCGCAACCCAAAGCCCCCACCCTCATCATCCCGAGAACCCTAGCACCGCTGCAATCCAAGTTTTAGGTTTCCGACCGAAGCTTTTCATTCTTCGAATTGCGTCGTCGCCACCTCATCATCGCCGACTGCACTGCTGAGTCCGTCGTCGTCCGGGCTACCTCCAGAACCCTTCCCCGCTGTCGAAGCGTCGCCGGAGCCTTCGTCCGACAATAACCGGTTCTTCTCCGCCGCTTCGAGCTCACCGCCGGCCACCACCGTCCACCTCAACCACCAGTGAGTGCACCCACGAGTGCGCAATAGCGCCAGCTTCACGCTAGTACCACTCGCCGTCGGCGAAGCCCCGCATCTGAGCGCCACCGCGTCTCTGTCACCCACGTCAACCGCCATGTCAGCTTCGTGCGTGCGTGGCAGCCTGCGTGGCGTCCTCGTTAGCGCCACATGCGCGTGTGCGTGGGCGGTTCACCCGAAGCCCAGATTCAATCTTCCATGAACCCAATACACCGTTGACCAAGCCTATGCCTTGTGGGCCCTGTTTTCAGGTGCACTGTTCCGTAGACTAGTGAGCCTGTGGACCAATAAATCAGTTTCGTGGACTCCGTCTATAGATCGTGGGTCCTGCATATCAGCCACTGTAGCTTTTTTCCAAGATTTATTATAATTCCGAAATAGTGTGCTGACGTCATATCCGGATTTTTTAGTAGAAAAATAATTCAGATAATTTCAGAAATTCTAATTTAGGTTATTTCTTTAATTTTGATCTTCCAGAGGCTATATCTTCTTCATTCGAACTCTGATTGAGCCCATTCAAATTCCTAAATGCATCTAAATTCGAGCTCTATGTATCTGAAATTTTTATTTAATTTTTGGAGTTTGTTTTATCATTTAATTTTTGGAGTTTGTTTTATCTCTGCTATTTATTTATTTGTTTTGATTGCGTGTAGACGTTAATACATCGGAGACTTTTGAAGGAGTGCACCAAAATCAAGACTAGTACCTAGACCTATTCCAAGGCAAGTTATACTTTTGATCATATTGAACCCAATTTTCAAAATACTTTGATTCAAATTATAGCATTTTGCTTTAAGTATTTTATTTAAATGCTTTTGGGTTTAGTTATTAATCCAATTTGTTACATTCACCTTGTCTATTGTTATGTCATGATCTTTTGTCACCCTAGGTTGGTTCATTACTAGTTGGTATTATCATAGCACCAACGTGGGTTGGTTAGATACGAGTAGATTGTTTAGTCATGCTACGAGTCATCATCTCACGTGAGTTGCAAATATAAACTAGACTAAGTGATTATAGAGCTGTGTGATAAAACTGTGTGCGCTGTGTGTTGTTACTCGTTGATAGCATGTGTGTGCGCTACGAGTCATCATCTAACGGATGGGACATGCCTAACTTAGTAGGTTATGAAGTCTTGACATTGACAACTCAGGTTGTAGGTTAGGCTGTGTGCCAGGGTGGAGGTATGATTCTCACATCGCGGGACAGTTCGCCGCTTCCCTATCCAACGGTGTATGTCGTACCAAGAGATGTGTGCATAAATTGGACGGTGGTAAAGCACGTCGGGAGTGTCAATGCTTGAGATGAAATTTCTGAAATATTTTGTTATGATTAGTGCTAGCTACACTGATTATATCGTGTGGGTAAAGTGTACAACCTCTGCAGAGTGTTAATCAATCTATTCGAATAGATGCATCCACGGACCACGGTTATAGACATACTCGGGGATTTCACACGAGAGTTAAATTTTCATAAAACATTTGGGAAGGGACAGCTGTGTGACTTAATCCATATGGCTATGTAAAAGAATTTGATTAGGCTTTATGTTCTTTGTGAAAACAGATGTTAAACTATTATTGTTTATTTGTTTTTAAAGTAAGTTTTCAATATATTATTTGTATTCAATTGCAAATGTTGCTTTATGCAAAATAACCACAGAAGTTATTTCTTTGGAATAAACCATTATATATAAATTGCATTCTGTGGTATGACTTGCGAGTACAGTTGTGTACTCATGCTTACTGCAAACATTCAACAAAAGTGGAAGAGTTTTCGTCTGCATTTGAGGAGGGGTTCTACGAAGGTGCTGATCGTTAGAGTCTTGATCCCAGTCGGTTGTCTATGGTGAATTGATGGGATTCCGCTGGAGTTTATTTGTTCCGCTGCTGCTATTTTATTTGTTGTCAGCCCTGCGAGCTTAATAAATGTAAACTCGACCATAAGGTCAAAACCATTATGTTATTCAAATTACTCGTTTATACTATTATTCGTCTTGTGTTGATCGATATTTATATATGTTGACACTGTGTGCACTAGCGTGATCTTAAACTAGTGCATTATACACAGAGGGTTCAGAATTACATTTTTGGGTCCCGACATGCGGTCTACAATTTAATGGAATCAACTAGTACATGGTATGTAACGCCTGATATATCGGTTGTAGCCTTGTAGGATTAGTAAGTGTAAATAAGTCTAGGGCAAAAAAACATATCAAATTAAGTTCACTTGAAAGTCTGCAATGTTGAAAGTAGTGGCCAATATAGATATTTTTTAAAACAGAGTATAAATATTAAATACTGAACAGATGTCTTTATTCATTTCAAAGCTTCTAGCAATTCAGACTACTGTGAGTTACTAGGCTATAAGACGTTGAAATAAGAAAATACTAGTATACTACAATTTAGCCAGGGATACAAATTGATGTGAAAGTTCAAATAAATGAAACTCGTGTGTAGTATGTACAACCACCATATCACCCAAAATCAGTGATCAATGCATAGAAAATACGAATATACCATGTATATGGCTGCAAGCATTACTGCAATTTAGTATGATTACTCCTCATATAATAGCTCACAAACTAATGATATAAGCAATTTAAATTCTTGTTGTACATTAGTCAAGAACTCGATATCTCAAGAATTCCATTGCTCCCTAAACATGTATCGACATTTCAAGTTCACACCAAACTTTGAAACATTTACAGGGAGTGAAAAACTAAGATGAAATAAAGTGTTAATTCGTTATCAAACAGCACCTAGCAGGCTAGCAGCACAGCAATAGCAAAGACTTGGTGAAAGAAGAAAAGTTACTCAAATGATTAATATTGAGCTTTCTCAGGGTAATGATAACAGAGAGTTAGCTTACCATCTTACAAGTCAGTCTTAATCAGCTAAATAAATGTCATGAATGATTGCCATTGCCTTTCAGCTTGAGTTCGAGCTCTAACTCTTTGTGCCTTACTTCCAGCTCCAAGTGTTTATTCTCAATCTTCATTTGTTCATTCTCCAAACTCATCCTTTCCAGTTCCCTGTCCTTCTTTTTACTAAATCGTTCCCACTTGAGGCGTTGTTTTGCAAGCTCCAGTGCCTGAACTTCAATTTGCAAGCGATGTTTCTCAAGCTCTGCAAATTGTGTAGCCAAGTCCTTTTGTGCCAAAGCCAAGTTAGTTCCATCTGGAAAATCTTTGTTGATATCCAGTGTGACGCCATGGGGATCAGACCTCCTGCCACAGTCATGTGAGCTGGAAGAGTTACCAAAACCTACATCCTCATTACCCACCATATACCGTATCCTTTTATGCATGGGCAGGGTGCCCTTATTGCCATGCATCGTTTGATGCTCCTCATCATTCTCCTCATAATCAGTGTCTGCACTTTGATCATCTTCATCGGCATCTCCACTTGCTCCCCTCCTCGGATCATTTTCCTCTTTACACCTAAGAGCAAGCTGCAGTGAACGCTGAAGCGCATGATCTTCAGGCAAACTCACCCTGTTGTTATTATGGTAGGAGCACATCTCCTCATAGAACAAGTGCTTTGAGCTCAATATCTTCCTCGCATCCTCTTTCAACTTCTCCGAGAGATTATCCATGCGATCCAGAAGTGCTGGATTCTCCACAACATTGCAAGTTGTACCCCGACCAAGGATATCCGTAAGCCTTTTGTATCTCTTATTGAGGTCATTGAATTTATCCTCACACTGTTGCGGTGACACATTGCAGCCTCGCTCACCCATGACCTTCGATATTGCCTTCCACTTGCCTTTCTTCTGCATCATTGTACAGTTCCTCTTCCCACCTCCTGAATCAGCTCCTGGATCATCGCCGGCGTAAGATACTGCAGTAATTAAAAGCTTAACCATTGAATCAGTCCACTTCATCCGCTGCCATCCAGAGCCCTTCTTTCCCTTGCCGCTTTGGCTATCAGTGGCATCCTCGTTCGCACCATGCTCCTCATCATCGCTCATGCAGTTCTTCGTGTGATGATGGTGGTGGTGATGGTGGTGATCAGTCTTGCCATGTTCTGCAAATTGAAATTCTGACAAGTGGTCAGAATCTGTAACCTGGTTCATAGGCATGGAGAAATTGCCAGGCATCTGAGAGTGGCTGAAACCCTCATTTGCAGAGTTTGGAGCATGCATTTGCATGGGGTTACAATGCAAGTCTAAACTGCCATAAGGTGCTCCTTGCATCAGGTTTCCAGAGGGCAGGTTATCGCCTTCCATTCGCCCAAAGGATCAGCCAGATACTAGTATTTCTTACAGATACCATATATGGCACAAGTATTTCTTATCAGTCCTGCGACCCGACCTGAGAAAGTAATTCAGAGGAATTATTGAACAGTCAATGCAAAATAGACATTTGAGAACTCCACAACGATACCGGACTACGCTATAAATCTAGAGATGCAAGATAATGAAGTAGCTCATCATCTGAACAATTCCTCAAGAATCACCCTACAGCCGTCAAATAGGGGCGAAGCGAGTAACTATTCCCTCCCTCCAATAATATGGAAATTGAACGGAGCATCCCAGAAAGACTAGGATTCGATTGCTCACGGAAAAAAGACCAGAACAAATTGGTAGATCCAAGATTTGGATGAGGGAAGGGCAACAACATCAATACGAGATTTGAGACAGTGCGAGACCCATGCTGACCTCGATTACCACAGGAGCAAGCAAATCTTGAGGCCAAACCTGAGCAATACACTACACGACGACGACGACTTCCTCTCCCTCCCAGTCTTTTAGGCTTTTAGCTTTTCTTGGAGCTGGGAGAAGAGGACACCAAGGTCCAAGGCTATGGAGAAGAACGAGAATGACGCATTTTTCTTGATTTTTCTCTCTCAGAGGAAAACAAAAGCCGGTGTCGATGGGTACGTGGGAATGCCAGTGTGATGCCTGCCATGTGTGTTGGACGGCCAGGGGGGATGTACTACTGTCCTAACTCACATATGCCCCCATTTTGTTGGTGCTCGCGTGTTCTCAGATACCTTAAGCATTTTAGACTGATTTTTTTCCTCAATTTACTGCCTCTTTTTGTGCAAGTGAAGTTTTCTTTTAAGATTACAAGGAATACGTGCACGCGCACACGCCACCATGCATGTACACATACGCACACACCCCTTTAGTATGCATCTAAAAAGATATAGACTAGTGATAAATCTGTGACCGCGATCTCATAGAATTCTTATCGAAGCGTGCTCACATGTGCGTAAAGATGGAGTTGTACAGTCATAACTCTACAATCCCACCAAGAGGTGTTTCTCTTTGTACTTGTGAATTGTCATAATGTTGAAAGTTTCCTTTTGTTATATTTGATCTAAAGTTCAGTTTTTTTGTGTGTTTGAGAACTGTGTAGTACCTTTTTTTTTTGCAAGGAGTTATCTCTGTGTGCGTTATTAAAAGGAAAACTATATTGCCCAGTCGTCTGATAGAGAGAAATAAATCAAGGCGCTTACCATGTAGTGGCCGCGATCGAGAGACGCCCGCGCCGTGGTCCGTGTGTGGATCGAATGATCTCTCGCCGGCTCACCACACACACTTCGACCGCAAACGTGGTGGCACCGAGCATCTTTCATTGAAAATCCGGTATTTTAGTCGCTTTCTTCAAGAAGCTGCTGCGCGCTCGCAACATCCTCTTGTAGAAGTTTGTCAAGAGTCCATAGCCGGTCTCAGATAATTTTGCGCTGATATAACAAGCAAGACAGAAAACTTTAAATTACTTACACCGAGTGACGACCGGACGAACTAGGTCCATGGGACAATCCTTCATTGAGTGCCCAGGGTCTTGCATATCCCGCACTTCACCGTCGGCGGCTAATACGGTACGCTGACTAGCATCCATGTCATTCCGGTTAGCCGCCCCGCCGCCGCCCCTTCCCTATTCTCTTCAAGTCCCCGTTGGGACCCAAAGGCACCATGTCGGGCCAAAGATCCTTGTAGTTCATTTCCGACCGCGATCTCATAGAATTCTTATCAAGCGTGCTCACATGTGCGTAAAGATGGAGTTGTACAGTCATAACTCTACAATCCCACCAAGAGGTGTTTCTCTTTGTACTTGTGAATTGTCATAATGTTGAAAGTTTCCTTTTGTTATATTTGATCTAAAGTTCAGTTTTTTTGTGTGTTTGAGAACTGTGTAGTACCTTTTTTTTTTGCAAGGAGTTATCTCTGTGTGCGTTATTAAAAGGAAAACTATATTGCCCAGTCGTCTGATAGAGAGAAATAAATCGGGCGTCTCGCTGTCCAGCACCACACCAACTCATTAACCTCTCTAACTTGCAGGACTACTTCTCTTTCTCAAATGCTCCTCACCCACTCCCACCCTAGCCGTTCTTATCCCCAAAAGCCAGAAGCTTCCACAAAAGATATCTCCCAACTCTCATCCCACCTCGTCACATCCTCTCTTCTCTTTTCCAGATTTCTTTTCATGCGCCATCCTCACCTCCTCTCCTTATGCAACACCCACAAATAGGAAACTCAAGTTGGTGATGTCTTCGCTCTCCTACCACAACCTCCTCGACCTCGCTACCACAAAATTGACGATGTGCCCCCCGCCCGCCCACAACCTCCTCAGGGCCTTCTCCTCCTCCTCCTCATCCCGCTTATCCGGCTGCGTGGCAATGGCTGCGCTGCAACAAGGAGGTCAGCGCCAAAGGGTCATGCGAGTTCAAAGAAGAAGCGTGAGCTTCCTGTACCTTCCATTGGCTTTGCTTGATCCCGTTCTCCTTTTCTTTTCTTCTGACTTTTGTTGCAAACTGATGAATTGTTCTGATGCTGCGGTGAAGAATCTAGACCCGCCATTATGTGTTAATGGATTATTTTAGCGATTAATGATAAATCTAAATATGAGACTAGCACCTTTCATTGATTAATGACAAATCTACTTGTAAGACTAATTCTCTAATCTAGTATGATTTTGTGTAGTCTTGTTTGGATATAAAAGGATGAAAACCATGGAGGTATGCATTCGACTTTATACTCTTATATATTGTTGCATTCCTCAGATCCAAAATATAGGTTTAACTCCACTAAAAGTTTAACTTGAATATGTGCATATGTTCTTATTACATATTTGTGTATGCACACATTTAGGGGGAGTTCACTCTATATTTTTTTGTGGTTTCATTAGTATTGATCCATATTCTGTTCTCCACACATACTTGGGATCTCTACTTTGAAACATATCCTTGGAGTATATATAACTTGTGTAGTTCTTGTATACTCATGTTGCTCTATGTTTATTTATCTACATTCAATTTATGTGCAATTGAAGTGGTTATCATCAATTATCAAAAAGGGAAATATTGAAGTCTTGTTCCATCATTATGAGTTAATAGTATGGTGTGGTAATTAATGATAATCATATTGTGAAACTAACATTTTTTATGAGCTGGATGATTAGATTATGTCTCATGATAATGGAGGCTTTGGATAGCATCATGAGTTGATCGTTATCAAGTCAAGGTTCAAGAAAATGATGCATCATGTTTTGATGCATATCAAGATCTCGAAGAGGAGTTGATCATCAAGTCAGGAGAAGACCCATCATGTGTTGATGGTGGGTATGTGAAGGATGCATCATGGGTTGATGCATATCAAGATAATGACCCGGACTTGAAGTGAAGATGTGCGTCGTCAAGCTTTAAGAGGATGCTCAAGGCAAAGGTATAACTAGCTAGGGCTAAGAATATGTTCATAGTCTTTTACTGGTCTTGATGTTTGGTTGGAAGACTTGATTGCTAGTATAGGTTTGTCGTACTATTAAGAAGGGTCTTGTCTAGTAGCTTGAGTCTCATCATGTGTTGATTGCTCAATCCCACTTGCTTTAGCTCTCCATGGCATGATGCTATTATTTGCGAATGTGTTTTGCAAAAAGCTGAGGCTAATGCTTCTAATCCTTGTAGCATGTGACTATACTTTGCAAATGTGTTTTGCAAATGGTTGAAGTCCATGTACCTACTCCTTGTGGCATGATACTTAAGTTTACAAATGTGTTTTGTAAATTGTTGAAGTTCATGCATCATTTATTGGCATGGTCTAAGATTGTTCATTTCTCGTTTCTTAGACTTAGGCTATGTCTTAGCTATTTGGAGTTGTGCTTCTTGATTTGATCAAATGTGTTTTAGATCAATCAAACAGATGGGTTGTGTAGCCCTCTGAATAAGCTTTCCATAGAGTCCAAGATAACTCAATTCCGACATCGGAGTCAAAAGTTATGATCGTTTTTCTCAGTGTCACCTGTGCTGAAATCCAAGGCCGGACTAACCGCAGTTGAAAGTGCGGACTGACTGCCCATATAAGGCCGGTCAACTTTTTCTAGAGAGCATGTTTTTTGGTTTTCTTCCACCCAGAAGGCCCGGACTAACAGGGGGTCTGGTCAGACCAGAGGGCAGACTGACCGGGAATTGTAGGTAACGGTCATTTTATAGCCGTTGTACTGTAGCCCGGACGGACCGGCCCTGTGCCTGCAGACTGACCGGTTTTACTGATTTTCGACAGTTTTTCCTCCAAACGGCTAGTTTTTGTGTGTGGACTATAAATACCCACCTTGGGCATCCCATTTCATTCTCCAGAGCTAGTGTAAGCTTCTCCTCTCAATTGTGTATGTGTTGCACTCTGTGAGCAAAGTGAGAGGTTCTAGTTGCATGTGTTGCAACTAGAATTGGATTGAGCGTCCAATTGTGCATGTGTTTCACTTGGTGAGAGTTAAGCAAGGGGCTTGGCTTATTACTCTTTGTGTTTACCGACACCTAGATGGCGTGGAGGCGTCGTGGTTCGGTGATCTTCTCAAGAAGTTTATGAGAAGGTCCGGCGTGTTGTGAGTAGTTTGGTGCTCGCCATATCCGGAGTGGAGGAAGAGCAACCCTGAATGGATCAAGGTATTGGTTCGTGTTGTGAGAATCGGTCCAAGTGGTTAGACTTACCTTGGAGGTGTTGGCTCAGTTGAGCCGGTCCAACGTGGTTGGGCTTACCTCAACGTGGATTAGGGGGGACCGGCAAGTCTCCGAACACCACGGTAAAACATCATCGTGTCATCTTGGTTTGTTCTTCTTGTGCTTTACTATTGTAATTTACATTCTTTGAATTAAATTTCTTATATATTTGTGTAATTGCAATCATTATCAATAATCTTATTGTTGGTGCACTTAGAGAAAACTAGTTGATCTAGGCTTTAATTGTGCAAAACCAATTTGTTGTTAGCTTCCGCATTACAAATTGGTTTTAACCAAAGAAGTTTTTAAAATCGCATATTCACCCCCCTCTAGTCGGCCTCCTCGATCTTACATGCGGTCCTTTGAAAAAATTATTACGACCCGTTGAAAAGAATGTTGCATACTCCTCTTTGAGATGTTGCAACCTGTAGAAAAAATATTGCATTAGTAGAAAAAAAATGGTGCGCCTATAGAAAAAAATATTGCATACTGTTCACGGTGATATTGCAATATTTTTCAACGCATTTTTTCAAATGCTTTGTTTTGATTCTGGATGTTCACGGCGCCGTCGACCCCGACCCCTCAAGCCTCCTCGTCCACCTCCGAACTTCATCGCAGCCACCCTCGTGGCCCCGTCCCTCCACCTCGTGGCGTCGGCGACCATGACCCCCTCGGCCATCCCCGAGCCCGAGCTCCACCTCGCGGTGCCGAAGATCCCCTCAGGTGCCTCCTGTGCCCCTCGCGGCGCCGTCGTTGAGGGTGACGCCAGTGGTTTTTGTACGTGTTGCATGTGCCCTTAAAAATATTGCATATTGCAGTTATATGATTTTTTTTTTGTTGCAGTGGGTAATTTGAGATGTTGTGTATCGTATTTTTTTAGTGTCGTAGTAGCAAATGATTGAGAATGAGATTTTGTCAGAGATTTTTTTAATATTGAGGGATGAATTTTGTTTCATGTAGTGTTCGGATCGTATTGTTGTTGCGTCAACATTTTTTTACTCTTTTTGTACTGGGATATTGCAACTGAGATATTGCATGCAACAGTGTACGACACTAGCACTCGGACCGTACGTCCGAGTGCTAGTCACTTAAACATGGTAGGAGTAACTTGATTTTTGTTTCTCTTTTTAAGCCTTGTTTGAAGTGCGGTATTTTTGTATGAGAAAGAGACTTGGCTGCATTATTTTCCTATTTCAGAGTATTTTCAGAGGACTAAGCAAAGAGGTTGTGTCTATAGATTACCAGTTAGAGATACGTATCGAGTAATACATTTCCCAGTATTCCTCAACTACAGTAGCTTAGAAATTTTGATTTACTCCCGATGCAGTTCAAGCACCATATGCATTTCTTAGGCTCTGTTTAGCATTACAGTAGATTATGATAATCTTGTTTAGTTGTGCCACTTTTAAACACTTGGGTGTTTCATTGGTTGTTTTTTTTTCTTAACCAAGTTTCAAATTGATATATTATTACTAAACGAAATGTGAGAGAACAACAATTAGTTAACCTAAATTATCCAACTTTAATCTGATTTACTAAACAAAGTAATAGACTTCTCACAACTTTTTTCACAGTAGCTTTTAAAAATAAGCATAACACCACAGAGTAATTGCAAACTTTCTTCGTCATGTTATTTAGTTACGCAGTATACGCTGCCTGCTTATAGTTCAGTTAGTGATTGTTGTTCCGTCCAGACAACTTTTTACACGGAGCTGCATATCTCTCTATATAAAAGGAGGCAGCATTGGGGGCTTCTCAGGGTGGCCATGTTATCTTATTTTTTTGTGCATCGTTCGATTGCACTTTGCTTTGTTGTGCGTCGTCTGATTGCCGACTGTGTTGTTCTCGCATGTTGCTTCTGCAAAGTCGCAGCGTTGGATTGTGTTTTGTTGTTGTCCACCATTCGATCAGCTCGTACGTTGCGCTCGCTTGTTGCTTCCGCAAGTTTCAAGGTGTTTTGCCTGCTCGTCTCCTGTGCAGACTTTATTTTGCTTGCGCTTTGCTTCGGTTGTCGATCTTCACCCCCTCCCCCCCCCGGCCTCCTTCTGTTCTCACCATTTCTACTCCTCCATCATTGTTCTTCGTGTAGAACGTTTTTCGGTGTTTGAGATTAGGGTGGATTTGTTTTCTGGTGTTTCTGCTTCTCTTCTTCCGATGTCTTATTCTCCATTGCGCAGCTCGTTTCTTCCTTCTCGTTCTTGTCACCTCCGTCAGTTTCATCTTCCTTCTCTCTCCCGTCGTGCTTCTCCGTCTCAGTTGTCGCCTCTCGCTCTTCTTCTTCGTTCTTGCACTTTTCTTCTCCTCAGTCTCACCATTTCTTTCTGACGGTTCTTTGTTGGTCTGTGCATTTCCCATTTGGTCTTCTTGGTGTGGGGGGGTCTCTTTCCATAAATCTGGCTCTGCATTTTCTCTTTGTTGCCGATGCTCGTTCCTGTAGTTTTCTTTTTCTTGGTCTCGCTTGTTTTTCGAGATGCTTCTCTGTAACATCCCAAAGTTCTGTTACCAAAATAAAAATAAATAAAGTTATTATTTTATTTGATTTTCTGACTGTCGAAGATTTTCTTGGTTTTCTGTAACCTAAAAAGAGTTTTCGCTGTTAAAAGGAAGAAGGAAAATTAATTATTTAATTTCTTGGTTTTAAAGTCAAAAAGAAATTTTATTGAGTTTTATTAAATTTCTGTAATTTTATTGGATTTAAATTGAAAATAAATTTTAATTAATTTCTAAAAATTTTTGGTATTTAAAAATGTTTTTTTTATATTTCAGAAAATAAGTTTAATTACTGTACAAAATAATATATAAATCTAATTTTTAATTATTTTTATTAAGTTAAAAATAAATAAAGGAATTTCTTTAAATTTTTCTAGAATTTTTGAACACTATCTGTTATTTTCTAAAAATCCCTATTTGATTTTTGTAATATCTGGCAGTTAAAAATGAATTGCCGTTCACAAGTAAAAGATAAATTTTTGTTGAAAATATTTTATTTAAGATAAAAATACCCTATTGAACTACTCTAAAAAGTTATAGAATTTTTAGACCAATATTACTATTTTTCAAGTTTAAAAATAATTTTTAGTAATATAAAAATAATTATTGTATAATAATAAAATTATTATTTTTAATTTTATTATTTTATTTGCCTTCAGAATCTGGTGTTTAATATCTGTGATTTGTTTCTAATTTTTCGGAATTTATTTGCTATTTTTCTGGAATTAATTAATGCTTTTCGAATTTTGAAAACAAAAGAATATTCCTCTGAATATTCTACTGCTACAAGATCGCTACCAAAAATTCAAATTTCAAAAATCCGGCCATAACTCCTATGAAGAATTCCGCCAAACTGCTATCTTTTGTGCTTATAAATCGAACTGTAGCCTCTCCTCCTCATTCTCCACACCCCACTCTCTCGATTCGCAAACGCCCCTGAGCTCCTCTACTAGCTCTTCTTCTCCAACTTCTACGACAACTCCCATGAGCCCGATCTCCCATCCGTGCTCACAGCGTCAAATTTTACCAAATGAGTTCATCTCAAGATTCTTTACATTTTATTCAAACCGAATTTTGATTTACATATTGTTTCACCTCACCACAAAAGACCGACTGGCCTTCTTCTCCAACTCCGGTGACAACTCCCATGAGCCCGATCTCTCAATCTATAGTCTGCTAGCACCAAATTTTACGGTATGCTCCTATAGAGATTATCTACATTTCTATTCAAGCCAAATTTTGATATACATACTGTTTCACCTCGACCACAAAAGCATCGACGGTCTTCTTCTCCAACTCCGGCGAGCCCGATCTCCTCATCCGTTGATCCACTATGTACCAAAATTTATTGGTGAGTTTTTATTGAGATTCTCCATATTTCTATTCAAGTGGAATTTTGATTCACTAACTTTTTCACCACCGGTCACATCTTCTTCCCCAAGTCCGGCGAGAACTCCGTCGAGCCCGATCTCTTCATCTGTTGGGTAATTGCGTGAGCCCTTTTACCTACATGTTCCTTTCAATTTTATCTCCCTTTCTATTCAAACAAAATTTTAAATTCGTAATAATTCAGCACCGCTATGTCGTGCCATATGACACCAAATCATTGCCATATCACCGCCACATCACCACATAGTCTACATGGCTGTCACCCAAGAGCCACCTTACTTTCTCTCTCCAAATCAATAGTCACGTCATACCATGTGTATATTTCCTCTTTATCTTTGGAAAATCAATATCTTAAATTCTGAAATTCGGTATTTTATCTTTTCACGTGACTTTCAACCTTCTGGAAATTCGTTCTTCTTCATACGAACTCCGATTCCATCGATTCAAATTCCTATATTCATATAAAGTAGATATATTACTTATAGTATTTATTTTATAATTTTTGGATTTTATTTGGATTTTATTTGAATTTGGCTTATGTACGAGTATAGATTTCGACGACTTCGAGAGTCGATTGACTGCTTGAGAACAACACATAACCAAGCAAGGCAAGTTATACCTTTGATCATATTTGATCCCATTATTTCAAATTATTTAAATTCTATTTAAAATTATTATTGCATGCTTATTTTTATTCAATGTAATTTAAATACCTGTTTTAAATTTATAGTTATGCCTAAATCCTTTGTATGGCCAATGTTGATATTTGAATCAAATATATTGTCACCCTAGATAAAAAACCTAGTTGATACGATAGTATGAACTGGGGTCATTTGAAAATATTATGTAAAGACATGCTTACACCAAAATTGTTTAGTTTGGGAAATTTTAGCCAAATGATTAACTATTGTTTAAAACCCTATGGCATTGGTTTGTCATGGAAGATTTTGCAAATGACTTTGAAAAGAAAAAATGAAAATGTTGGTTTGTACTTGGGCTAAATGGATGCTTGGTGGGTGTAGGTTTATGCACCTGCTCAATCATGAGGATTGAGGCCCAGTGGTTATTTTGGAAGTCGCTAAGTCGCTTAAGGACCGGTCTTCGAGCCGCATCTTGCTAAGCCACATCAGATTATCACATGTCCTGTATGGGCGTGGACTTGGCTAAATAATTTGTAACATTCCATCGTAGTTGTGCCATTTTGGTGTGTGGGTGTTTGCTAGACAAGATACCACATGGCGCAAGAGGGGCTTGAATGGCGTGGTGGTTAGCCCAATGGAAGCGAAACCTTAGCGAGGCAAGGCTACGATGGATGGCGATTGTAAAAGCCTTGACAAGTGCTCTAGACCGCTACCTAAGGTAGTGAGCAGTGGATCGACTTGATGCCAAACAAACTAGAGAATTCATGTCTTGTGAGTAAAGTTGTACAACCTCTACAGAGTGTAAAACTATTCGAATAGCCGTGTCCATGGTCATGGACATGCTGAGCAAAGCTACTCAAAGTTAGACTTTGGTTTTGATTTCAAAAGATTTTTACAAATGATTTGAGGATGGTTAATCCTTGTGGTAAAATTGGGCGGTTAGCCATGTGATAGGAGGGTATCCATCACCATGTTTCATATGGAGGTTATCATACTATAAAACTTGAGAATTTATAAAAATGAATTTTTAGCTATAGAATAACTGCTTTGGAACTTAGTAACAAATATTTAAAAAAAAACATTGCTTTATGCAAATTCAACCAATAAACCTTCCTTTGATATATCCATGCATGCATTAACTCTGTTATTGGGTGTAATTTGCGAGCACGGTAGTTGTGCTCACCCTTGCTTCATGCAAATAAATTTCAGAGGAGAAGGACTTTGATCTCGACGACTAGGCCGCTACCCCTACCGATTGCTGTGGCGATCACCGACTCCACTACTTCTTCGCCTTCCACCGTGTTTGTTTATTGTTGGCTTGTAAGCCTTTCTTGTAATCAACTCGCTTATTAATAAAGTTATGCGAATTACGGATGTTACCATATCACATCAGGTGAACTAGCTACTGATCATGGGACTAGTTCAGAAATGCACAGAGGATTCTGGGGTGTTACTCCCGGGTCCGACATTCTCTCTCGGTTTCCTACGTTTACGATACAGTTTCTTTTGGTCCTTCTTTTGGTTGTCCCTACGGTTTCGCTAGAATAGCTGCTCACCTCTCCCTCTCCGCCTCGCTAGAGCAAAGCCCCATCCACTCTTCCTCCCTCCTTTTCGTTGTAGCAACCGTATCATAAAGATGTAAGAGTTGTTGTTCCCGAAGATCGTCATTTTGAGAGGACTTCTTGCAACTCGGGCAAGTTGGATATGGTAGAGCTGGGTGCTTCTCGGTTAGGATCGCTCGTGTATTTGGGGTGGCGTTGTTGAAACATTTCAGATTATTAATTGGAGAATTTATTGATCTTTTTCTGTAGGATTAATTCTATTTCAAGTGCTCTTGTCGTAACTTGAGGAAATTACTTGCTTAAAATTCAAAGGTTCAACATTTCCTGTTGTTGCTTTCTAAGTGTAATTTCTACTGGTGACGGCGGTTGGGAACATGGAATTAGAAATGGTTAGTGGAATCATTGAATTGATCTGTTGAGGGTGTATTGATTGATTTCCTACAGAAGATAGGTAGTATTATTCACGGGCACATATTGATTGATTGCCTACACAAGATTGGTAATACGATTTGTTGTGGTTAAAATCATTGCTGGACATACTAGGATTATGCTATCTTGTTTAGCATACTGCCGGCCTTTAATTAGGAATTGAAATTTTGTATGCTTTTAGTTGTTTGATCAATTCAGTATTGAAATGTTTGTTCAACTACTTTGCGATCAATTGAGTCAGTTTGAAATAATGATATGTGAACATTTTGAATGATTGGCCTTGTGATGGTTGGCAACTCAAATCTCATAATTTGATCCGAGAAGTGTAAACTTCCCCATGATATGGTTTTGGCGCATGGTGTCTTTGTTCACATTAGATGCGACCGCAACATAATTAATATTTGTCTACTTAATGCAGGAGTTTAAGGCAACTGTGGAATCACTGGAGCTTCTCCCCAACATTCGATCTGATAGTTTTGTTGATATTAGACCTAGGTGGTACATGGAAGATGAACATATCCAAATTGATGATCTTTCAGGTCATCTTGGCTCACTGCTGATGTGCCCGGCGCCTAATGCCTTCTATGGGGTATATATGAGCTACAACATGTATTTATCATACTGTAAATATTTTGTAATACCAATTGAATTGATTATGTTGTTGCTTTTTAGGTTTTTGATGGTCATAGGGGTTCAGATGCAGCAGCCTACATGAAAAGGTATGTAATAAGGTTGTTCTTTCAGGATTCTGAATTCCCACAAGCATGATAAGAAGATGAAACATTTTCTGAATCTGTTGAGAATTCAGTCCGCAAAGCGTTCTTGAATGCAGACCTTGCTCTTGCCGATGATTCGGCCATTAGCCAATCTTTGGGGACCACATCTCTTACAAACGAAAATGTTCCTGCGATGAAAACTATTATTGTCCTAAAGGATTCTAGGTATGACAACAAGATTTTGTTATACAGTATCAAATCTTATCAATTATTGTCCTTTTTGTACACCTCGTTCTATATTATAATTCATTCATATTGTAAATCTTCTGTAATACCAGTTGAATTGACTGTGTTGTTGCTTTTTAGGTATTTGATGGCCATGGGGGTTCAGATGCAGCAGCCTACATAAAAAGGCATGTGATAAGGTTGTTCTTGAGGATTTTGAATTCCCACAAGCATCACAAGAAGATGAGACATTTTCTAAAACTGTTGAGAATTCAGTCCGCAAAGCGTTCTTGGATGCAGACCTTGCTCTTGCCAATGATTCAGTCATTAGTCGATCTTAATGCTTATCTGTGATGTATCTGTTCATGTGTCATGCTTACCGTTTTACTACTTTCAGTACACTATATATAAGTTCAGACTCGTAGCATACTATGTACTAGCATTTGGATTCTTTGCTTACCGTTTTACATTCTATCATGCATACCTTCCGCTTCACATATATTTGTCTAGATTTTGGGCTCTACTCAAGTATAGTTACATAAACATATTGTGGTTACAATTAGATTCAATCCTGTTTTGAGCTTACCTTGTGTGCTTCTACTCAAGTGACACATGCAAATCATACATTATATCTCTTCAATAAACTTATATACTAATAGTTTTTTGCTCCCAGAAACCCCACATAAGCTACCATATGCTTCCCATCCCACTTTCTCTTAATCAGTAATAACCAGTCTAATGATGCATTGAACCTTCATAGCTTCGTAATGGTCCTACATGCTTGCACTTGACTCAGCAGCATAGACAACCATACACCTAGCATAGTAATCACCCTTGCATTTCCCCCGCACGCCAAGGCGAACGCATACATCTAGTATGAACTAGTGCTAGCATCTATGTGTCCACCATAGAAGAATTGATCAGAGTACGTAACAACCAACCGCATGGAGAATCAACTTCAGTATCGACAAATGCCACTTCACAGTCCTAACAGCGACTACAAGTTCAAAGTGGCACTTGCATCTGATGTAGCTAGCTAGCAAGTAAGCTAATAAAATTGGTCACAGTGTCCAAAATTCAGAATCTATGAAACATAACCTAGTTAACTTGGGGAATAATTGGATTCATGCCACTCTAAAACTTGCTAATTCAGAAATGGCACTCAAAAATAGCAAATTAGAAAGTAAAAAGTCCATTTTTCAACCCTCAACTATCGCCCGAGTTTGATTTTCAGCCCTAAACTCTAAAATTGTTTGAAAAGCAATCCTCAACTATCAATACCGGTGTAAAACACAACCTTAGCCCGAATATAAGTTGGTTTTGACTAACATCGATCTAAGGTGGCCGATGGTGCTATGATGGCAAAACGGCGACGATGATGGGCGAAGGGTGTGTTCCCGAAGGCAACAAACTCTATGGAGGCGTCGTATGACATGGAGGGTGGTGGTGATGACCGGAACGCAACGACAACAGAGCCGTCGGGCACGGGGAAGAAGGACATGGCGGCGGTGGTCCCGGAAGGGTGGGGTGAGGTTGGAGCGAGCATTGCGTGTTCCCGTGCACTAGGGTTCTCATATTTTCTGTGGCAAGACACACCTCATGACAAGGTTGGCTCGGCAAGGGGATGATGGAGTTGACAGATTGGTGGTGGAGGTGAAGAGGACAGCGGCGTGACGAGCAGTAATGTCGACTTCGATAATCTTTCAGCGTGGTGGGGGTACTGTTGGAACCACAATGAAGTTAAGATCTTAGTGGTGGAATCAATTTGGGGAGAAGGATAATGATGAGTGAGAATTTGTGCGATTACCCGGGCAGTTGCGGTACAGGGCGGCGCCCCACCAGGATTGGAGGAGACGACGGAGCTTGATGGCAATGCAGGTGGATTCGAGGAGTAGAAGGGGATGGAATAGGATGGGAAGGTGTTGCTGGTGGTTTTAAGGGAGTGGAGGGGCTTTGATTGGAACCGACGAAGGCGGCGTTGTGGTCACTTGGTTCGGTCTCCTTTCCTCGCTCTGGCTTGACACGCATGCACAGAGCTAGCGAGGGTAATATGGTCTGTACGACATGGACGACATGCGTGGTAACAACAGAGTAGCTCGAGCGATGGAGGACTGAGGCATCGGCACATGGGCTTGGCTGAGCGAGGTGTCACCGGCTTGGGCGGGGCGAGCGACAAGGGCGTACGCCTCACGCGTTGGGGACGAAGCGGGGACAGGCTGGCGAGGCAGGCTAACGAGATGGACCACAAGGCATGCTAGTAAGGCAGTCGGGTGGGCTGGCATGGCCGAGAGAAGATAGGGGAAGGTGCTTTGAAGATGGCATGGATGGTGATGTGGATGCACATGGACATTGATGTCGATGCACACGTGGACGCTATGTATTACTAGGGGTCCACGTTAGCGAAAACCACCGACACATCAACCGAAACCACGGTGGTTTCAAGCCAAGGTTGTGTTTTGCATCGGTATTGGTAGTTGAATATTGTGTTTCAAACAGTTTTAGAGTTTAGAGTTGAAAATCGGACACGGGCAATAGTTGAAGGTTGAAAAGTGGACTTTTTCTGATTAGAAATATGTCACTCTAAAACTTGTCTTCTTTTATATATGTCACTCTAGGATTGTCTTTCCCCTGGGACTCTCCTTCCTTCCTAGTCCCCACCGTCCACCTCCTCCTCCCACTACTCTGATTTCGTTTCACCATTGTCAAGTCCTGTTCTAGTGAAAATGTCATCCGACTTCCTCTTCAAAAGCAATATTCGGTACTTCTTGACAAGCACAACCTCCTCATCCTCTCCAACTGGAATTGAGTGATCGGCGGTTCGAGTGAAGGCGGCGGCTAACCCTCCCCTCTGCTTCCCCACTATCATCTCTTTTCTCACGCCATTGTTGGCTATTGCTCGACGCACTCAGCAACACATCACACCTCACATCCAACGGGAGCGTGATGCCCAATGAGGGAAGTGAAGGGAGATGGTGCGGCGGTCGAGCCTGCGGCACTTGCACTGGTTGGTGTGGCGGCGGGTAGCGTGGGAGCCAAATCCGCAGGGAGGGGTGGATGGGGGACAGGAATGGACACTAGAACTGATGAGCCTTGGCGGGTAGAGGACCTCCTCAGTGCGGAGGCGATCATGGCCTCCAGAAGACAGAGTTCTTCATGAGCAGCGGTCTCAAATATGAGCAACGGGAGGAGGACAGTGGGGGAGGAAGGAGAACATAGGGGCAAAACAGTGCTAGAGTGATATATATCAACGAAGGCAAGTTTTAGAATGGCATATTTATAATTTTCTCTTTTAGAGTGGTATTTTCCAAATTAACAACTAATTTTCTCTTTTAGAGTGGTATTTTCCAAATTAACAAGTTTTAATGTGGCATGAATCCAATTTTGTCTTAATTTGGTGACATGTATTGGAAAAAAAAAAGGAAATCCAATTAAAACCATGTTGTAGTACTTCATAACAATCTCCTATCAATTAATCTGAAGGGATACGGGTAGGATACACTAGAAGGGATACGGGTAGGATACACTATCACATAATTCAAAATTCTACCGCGTAAATTAGGAAGTCATACGAGTAAAAAAATCATAGATCGTTACCACTAGATACACAGTTCAGTGAAAGAAAAGTTGGAGCAGCCTGGTTCAATGTTGAGCGCGTCAATGTAGTGGTCGTAGTCGATCGTCCACTGTCCTTGGCCTCTGATCGTCTCCTCTAGCAACCTCTCACGTCCTTGCATATGTTGTGGATCGTCCTCAATCACCAGCAGTGCCTTTACGGTAACCACACGTCTAGGGGTAGAACGTCATACGCCAGTGTGCTAGCACTAGCACGCACAGCATGGCCTTCGGGGAGGTGGTGGCTAGGGTTTCGGTGGGTGGTGTAACTCGTACCCAAGCCCCAATGCCTCCCCTTATAAAGAGCACATAACATATCCAATCCGAACTAGTTTATTCCAACCCGTCAAGTGTGTGACCCTGTAGGTTCATGCGTAATCGGCAGTGACTCGAAAACTCCTTTTCGACTACAAGTCGGTACAGTTCAAGACATAGCGACCCCCGAATACACATAAATATTATATCGGACGAACCTTATACAATATGATATGCTTCCAGGTCCTTATCACTTATGACCAGTTCGTAACTCCTTACGACCAGTTCGCATCTGGTCAAGACCAACTCGTAACACCTTTCGACTAGTTCGCCAACCAATTTGTGATCATGTACGACCAACTCACGATTAGTCGTATCCCCATATGACCTGTTCGTTTCTGGTTGGACTAAGCGACATGCCTGCATATTCTCCTTTTGCCTCACGATATCTAGTCGAACTCCAGGTGAGATATATATCATTCATAGACTGTTCAATCTTTTCTCGATCTGGTATTGGATAACTTTGTATGGTCAACTCTTTGACCACCTGTGATACGTCATGCACTTAATTTATCCGAGCACATCGAGGGGCCAAGAGATATCTCTCCTGATATGTTAGGAGGAGCAAATTCCATATCCGATCAGTCGTATTCCTCTGTATGTTTCATAGCATACCCGAAAGCTACTTTTATAACTACCATGATATGGAGTAGCGTTTGGTAACCCCTAAGCATACTGTTATACATGTAGGAAACCATGCTGGTATTAGGTCGAAAGATTATACATTATTATTGCTTGAGATCAACTGATAACACATAGAAATATAACAATCTCAATAGTGTCTTAAGGTGGGTCAATCTAATACTATGTTCCCTAACATATGCTCACACTGTTGATTCGATATCTCCATATCTATGATATGTAAAATATAGTCATCAATCAATACTTGTGATGATCTACAAGTGACTAGTGTTTCAATCAGTGACATCTGACCATAAATCATTTTAAAATGACATCATACAATTGTTGGAGAGCTTCATCCGCAAATCACATATTTGTTAATATTTATAAATGATAACTCATCAAAGAAACATAATAACATTTATTTTATAACTTATAAACATAGATGTGATATAATTATCGCTATAATTGTCTCTTAGGGCATATAATTATCTCCTAAAAAGTCAGGATGCAACATCTGTCTGAAACTCCCACACAACTGCAAGAACAAGTCTGGAAGTTGAGGATCACAGCCTCTGTTCAGATGCAAGCATCTAGCGACTGATTAATTAATTAAAAGCTGGACGGAGGTACGGATGATCCAAGGAACCTCTGCAGCTGAGCGGCGTCGAAACCGTTGACGCTCTGCTGCGTCACGTTGGAAGCCGGCGGTGGCGCTGTCACGGTGGACGGCGCTGGCGGCGCAGCAGCAGCAGCATCTCCGACCCACCCGTGGTCAAACCTCGTCCGCGGAGGAAGCAGCTGCTCGATGTGCCTTGCTGCGTAGTCTCAGCCAGTAGGGCTGTTGCTGCTGCTGATGATAGGTCCCAACCTGCTTGATGATCAATTACAAGTGCATTGCACTAGATATGTGTGTTC
Organism: Hsuehochloa calcarea; assembly: GCA_036346395.1. NCBI lineage: Eukaryota > Viridiplantae > Streptophyta > Magnoliopsida > Poales > Poaceae > Hsuehochloa > Hsuehochloa calcarea. The sequence goes on along the minus strand of CM070615.1, from coordinate 4,661,701 downwards.
ATGATTCAGTTCAGAAAATGGGAAGGAAACCAAAAGATCTTAAAGAGCAAGACCTGCTTTGCGCTAAACTGGTACCAGCTGCTGCTGCTGCATTGTTCCATTGTTCAGAATTGGCGTGGGAAGCTGGAACATAGAACTGGATGGCTGTGGCTAGGGATAAAAAAAACTGTCAGAAAAAATAAAGATAAAAAGGTATACGAATTTTTACGTGAAAAATCTTTATTGAGGAAAAACAACGGACACCAATAGGCCGTCACTATATGAGAAGTGTTTACAAAATGCAGATGAATTACAATGAGACGTCAACTCTTTCTGTACGACTTACAAGAGGTATATAAAGGGAAAAGAACTTGGAGTCAAAGTAAGAAACCAATCCGCTAATATAGCATATTCCGGATTCTTCCATATTAGAGATTCAGATCACATATATCAACAATCTTCATCTTGAGACGAATTTCCTCTTGTAGTATAATAAATAATCATCAATCACCGAATAATTCCACAATAAGATTAAAAAAAACACCGTGCACCAACTAGCCTCTATGACTAAATTGTAACACCAACTGAGTTTGAGCAAAAATCAAACATAGTAACAGGAACTGGTTTTGTTATCATATCAGCTGCATTATCATGAGCACTTATCTTGCACACCTTGATATCACTTTGAGCAATAACACTCGAATAAAGTGATATCTCACATCAACGTGCTTTGTTCTCTCATAGAACATCTGATCCTTTGTAAGGCATATAACACTCTGACTATCATAAAATATAGTAGTGCAATAATTACCTCCACAAAACTCAGTGTACAAACCTCTCAACTAAATAGCTTCTTTACAAGCTTCAGAAATAGCCATATATTCTGCTTCAGTGGTAGATAAGACAACAGTAGCTTGCAAACTTGTCCTTCAACTAACAGCACAACTACCAATGGTGAAAACATAACTTGTGAGAGACCTCCTTTTGCCCAAATCACCAGCATAATCAGAATCAACATAACCAACAAGTTCATCTCTAGAGTTTCCAAACTGAAAATAAGCATTAGAAGTAACACACAAATATCTGAAAATCCAGTAAACTGCTTTTCAATGCTCTTTCCCAGGATTAGCCATGTATCTACTAACAACACTTAGTACATGAGATAAATCAGGACGAGAACAAACCATGACATACATAAGAGAACCAACTACACTGGAATATGAAATTCTAGATATGTACTCAATATCATAATCACTCGTGACATAAGGTCAAGATAATCAAATGCGGTTAATGGAGTACTAACTGGTTTTGCATCTTGCATATTAAAACGACGAAGTACCTTCTCAATATAATCTTGTTGACTAAGGTATAGCTTGCCAGATTTCCCCTCTCTATTAATCTACATACCAAGAATTTTCTTTTCAGCGCCTAAGCCCTCCATCTCAAATTCATTACTCAATTGTGCTTTCAGTTTTGCTATTTCTGACTTATCTTTTGCAGCAATCAACATATCATTAACATAGAGAAGCAAATAAATAGCTGAACCATTAACAGTATTTAAATAAATACAACTATCATAACCAGACCGCTTAAAATCATGAGAGAGCAAAAAGGAGTCAAAACTCTTGTGCCATATTGCCTAGGAGGTTGTTTCAAACCATAAAGAGATTTTTTTAACTACAAACAAGGTATTCTTTTCTAAGAATAACAAAACCCTCAGGTTGGTCCATATAAATGTCTTGTTCCAACCCCCCAAGTAAGAATGCAGTTTTAACATCTAATTATTTAAGTTCATAATCATGCATAGCAACAATACTGAGTAAAGTGTGAATAGAAATATGCTTCACAACTGGGGAAAAGATATAATTAAAATCAATACCAGGAATCTGACTATAACCTTTAGCAACAAACCTTACATTATATCTTGCTGGTTCAATAGGAGAAATACATTCCTTTCTTTTGTTTCTTTTGAAAATCCACTTACAACGAACATGTTTATTCTCTTTTGGCAATTTCACTAATTCTCAAGTGACTCCATCTCATCATGCATAGTAGTTATTCACTTATTACAATCAGTGGAGTTAATAGCCTCAGAGTATGATAAAGGTTATGTATTACCTTCAATTTCTTCTGCCACACTCAAAGCATAAGCAACAATATTAGCTTCTTCAATCAACCTCTTGAGTGGATTAATCTCCCTGCTAGGCCTGTCAACTGCAATGAACCGTTGTGGTGACTGCTCAACAATAGGAGGATCCTAAAAAATAGATACATCATCAACAAAAATATTTTTCTTATCTGATGTATTATCTGAACCAACAAAATGGTACACCTGAACACTTGAATTTTTTTCACTCTCGACAGGAACATTATTAGGCAGTTTATCCTAAAGAATAGCAGATTCATTTAAGACAATGTTTCTGCTAATCACAACCTTATTTGTTTCAGAATTCCACAACTTATATCCTTTGAGACCAGATTTATAACCAAGAAAGATGCATTTAATAGCTCTAGACTCTAATTTTTCATTATCAATATGAGCATAAGCAGTACAACAAAAATCTCTCTATTATGAATAGTTTGGTGGGGAATTAGACCATGCCTCAATTGGAGTCTTTTTTCAACTGCAATAGAGGGTGACTCATTAATAAGGTAGCAAGTAGTGGAAGCGACTTCAACCCAAAAATACCTACGCAAAAATGCATTTGATAACATGCAACAGGCCTTGAAAATGATGGTCCTGTTCATACGCTCAACTACACCGTTTTGTTGAGGAGTATGGGAAACGGTGTAGTACCTAACAATACCTTCAGTCTTGCAACACGATTCAAATTCATTAGAACAGAATTTAATCCCATTATCAGTGTGAAGTTTCTTTACCTTCTTTTCAGTTTGCCTTTCAACCATAGTCTTACACTCTTTAAATGCTGAAAATACTTCTGACTTATGCTTTAAGAAATAAGGTCACACTCTTCTAAAGTAATCATCAATAATTGTTAATATATAACGAGCACCTCCTAGCGATGACATGTGAGATGGTCCCCATAAATCAGAATGCACATAAACTAAAATACATTCTGTGGGATGAACTGAAGTATTGAACTTCACCCTCTTTTGTTTGCCAAACACACAATGCTCACAAAATTTCAGTTTGCCGATGTTATCTCCATCAAGAAATCCTCTCTTGCTCAATTTTGTCAAACCAATTTCACTCATTTGCCCAAGATGTATATGCCAAAAATTAGTAGCATAGGAATTAGATAATAAATTTGAAAGTACAACAACATTACCTGATATTGTAGTACCTCGCAGATGGTACAGATTGATAGATTTAATATCAGCTTTCATCACAACAAGAGAGCCTTTTGATACCTTCAAAAGTCCACCTTCACCAGAATACTTGTACCCTTTAGCATCAAGAGTACTCAAAGAGATGAGGTTATTTTTCAAATCTGGAATGTGCCTCACATCTGTCAAAGTTCTGACAATGGCATCAAACATCTTGATTTGAACTGAACCAATTCATGTAACCTTCCCATCAACACAGTACCACCTTCAATAGATTCATGGGTAGCAAACAAATCCATATTATGATATATATGAAAGGTACAGGCGGAATCAAGAATCCATTCATCATTGGTCTTAGCACATCCAGCAAAGACAACAAGAACTTCTCCATCAAAACTATCATCAGCAACAAGGGGGGTTTTACCTTCATCATCTAGTTTAATTTTTGGCTTATAATGTCCAATTTTCTTTTCTTTATTCTACAGCTTCCAGCATTCAGAGATGTCGTGCCCACTTTTCTTGTAATATTTGCATAACTTGTACTTGCCTTCGGATTTTGATCGGTCCTTGTAGCTGTTCGAACTTTTACCTCGAGATCCATTGTTTGACTTCTTCCCCTTTTGCTTATCACAAATAAAAAAAGCATTCTCCTTAGCATGCAAAGCTACATAAACTTCATTAAGAGTGATAATATCTTTACTATATAATATGATATCTTTGAAATTTGAAAAAGAACTAGGTAGGAAATACAAAAGAATAAGACCCAAATCTTCATCATTATATTTTACCTCCATCGACTCTAGGTCAGCAACGATCTCCTTAAACACCGAAAGATGATCAAGCACAGATCCTACTTCTTACAATTTGTGAGAGTACAACTTCTGATTGGGATGCATCTTGTTGGTGAGATCCTTTGTCATGCAAATTTATTCCAGTTTCAGCCATAATGCAGCAAATGTCTTCTCCTTCAAAACTGCTTATAAAATATTATTTGATAGATGAAGGTGAATCTAAGATAAACCATTATGGTCTTTAGGCTTCTCATCTGTGGTCCATGTGATAGGTTGTTTCTCAAATCCTTTCAACGCGTCATCCAAATTTATCTGTGTCAGTACAACCCTCATCTTGACTTGCCACAACAAAAATCTGGTGTCTCGACCCAGGAGTGGAAGATCATACTTCAAAGTTGCCATGTTGAATAAATCCTGAAATTGTTGGTTCTGATATGTGTAAACTTAGCAAAAATCACGACCTCTTTGGTGCACCTTCTGTGTACATGAATCAAAGATCTTTAAATCTCCTGGTACGCTTCTCGAGTGGACGTAACAAAATTCACCAGAATTTGAGCACTCCATGTGAACCTGTGTTGATGGGTTGCTATTGAAAGAACATGAATTCTTGCTCAGAGATTTATTTAAAAAATAATTCTTCTTGGAATCTATGCTGCTGGTTGCTATTGCTTTTGGTCTTGGTCTACTGTCCTCGGTCCGTGCGATGCTGGTGCTGAGCAGTTTGCTTGGGGACGAGCGCCAATGCGGACGCAGCGGATGAAGTATCTTGTGGATGGCTGCGGATGACGTGCAACAAAGACGCCTGTGGATGACGCGTCGAGAAAATGCGAGGAGCGATGCGCCGCCGGGAGTGACGCGCGACGAGAGCACCAATCGAGGCGAAGGCGCGACGCGCGTGACGACGACGCCAGATTGGATATGTTATTTTTTTTCATATATCTCAAAACCCTAATCTCCTGTGCTTTGACACCACTTATTAGAAGAAAAAAAAATAGAGACAAAAGGAGACACAAATTTTTACGTGGAATACCCTTATGGGAAACAATTCACGGGCGCCAACTTACGATTATCACTATATGAGGAGTGTTTACAGAATGCCGAAGAATTACAATGAGGCATTAACTCTCCATGTGCGGCTTACAAGAGGTATATAAAGGGGTAAAAGGACTTGGAGTCCAAGTAAGAATTTAATCCGCTAATATGACATATTCCGGATTCTTCCATATTAGAGATTCGGATCACATATATCAAAAAAAAAACTAATATGAATTATCCATACTATTCGACTACCGTATTCGATATGATACCAATACGATATATATTTTCCCATTCGATTTAACACTTTCTCTCCTATTCGTATTTGAATTCGTAAAAAAAAACATGGATACGAATACAGTATGGATTTTTTCCATCCGAATTGTTATTTTATCCGACCTATTTGTATATGTATTCAGATTCAATGAAGCAGTATAAGTATTTTATTGCAGTATACCTAATTAGTTGGACAAGTTTTTTAGATTCAATGTGGATTCATGTTCTTTTAGGTGGAATAGATATATTAGAATGATTAAGTGTGACTATACAACGATAAAGTGTCACTAATATCTTCACATTACATAAGTTATGAGGATATACGGATCCGATCGAATTGAGTACATATTGGATTAGAATTCAGATTCAGATTCGAATATATTCAAATTCATATTCGTATTTGTTTTAAAAATATGAATACAAATATAGTACTACCAGTTGTGGCTGATAGTATGTGCGTCTTGTACTTCCATCTAGGGTTATGAAAATCGGCCAATTTTCAGCCGAAGATCGGTCCTATCGCCCCGTGGTAAAAGGCAAAAACAGGTCAAAACCGTTCGAAATTACTGTTGTCCATTGAATTTTGCATCATCTTTTTTTCATTTTAACTTTGAAATTTTTAATTTTAAAATTTCAGCCGAATTTGGCAATAATTTTTTGATTTTTGGCCCCAGCGGTGACCCCGGTAAAAAAAGTCACCGGTAAAAAAATTATAAACGGTAATCAAAACCCTGGTTTCCATCTGTCTCATGTGGGTTTGTCCCAAAAAATGTTGATCCGTTGCTCACTGAAAAAACAGGGGAAGAATTTGCACAAGGTTAAAAAGACAGATTCTTAATCTTCGTCTGCTTGTATCATCTTCCAGAATGTTAAGTTGTTGACCCATGTAATTAAAGGACTATTTTTTTTTCAGAAGCATGAGAGATAACCCGAGTAATCTTCAGCCCATCCGAGTAATCTTCAGCTCATCCCAGCTCGTCGGACAGAATGCTTGCATTGTCTCCGGTGCCATGAGAAGCTCTCGGTGATGCATCTGCAGCACTCGGCTTATAATTTTTCCCTTTCCATAAGTGGCGGATGCACCGAGGGAGGGCACGAGGGGGCTGAAGTATCGGTGCCATGACTGGTCGTAGACTTTGTGATAATGAATAATTAACGTTTGGGTTGTATTGATATTTGCGGTTATAAAAGTTTCGGTTATTGGATTTTCAGTGTAAGTGGTCGGATCTTGCCTTGTATCGAGTGGTCTAATCGGTGATACTCGATGATATCTTTCGACTGGACTCCAAGTATTGCAGCTCCGAGTACTGTAGCTCCGGGTACTAAAGTGATATATTTTCGAGTACTGTAGATACGAGTACCGAGTAATGTACTCAGTCGTTAGTTGAGGTGTGTAATATGTAAGAAGGGGCAGTCGGAGTTGCATGGTCGGTTACTCGATGATCGGTCGATGGGCGGTTACAAAGTGATCGATCGATGGGCGGTTACGTTGATCGGTCGATGGTCGGGTTACGATTATGTTCGTCGATGGTGGATGGACTGTAGTCATAGACTTCGTGGTCGGTAGTCGTGGGCTTCCTGATCGATAGTCGTAGGCTTCTAGTAAGTGGTCGTAGGCTTTGTGATCAGTGGTCGTAGGTTCTTGATCGGTGGTCGTACGGTTGTAGTAAGTAGTCATAGGCTACGAGTGCTTAAAGTCTTGTATTCTTCGAGTATCTTGAGTACTCGTGTTTAGTTGGCCAGCGTTATGACCGGCGTGTATACAACGGTACAACCGGTTTTACAGAGTGATCTCGAGTTGTTTTTCTGAAAGCTGGAATTTAAGGTCGTGGTTGATCTGGCTCGTGTTTATTGATAGATGTGAGTGTGATATGCGTGTGTAAACCGATATTGGTCAAGTTAGAGAATTTGTGCTAGGAAAATGTTCTTTGATCTTTGCATATGCAAGTTGAGCATGGAGACGGTCATGGTCGATGACGAGGAAGGCCGAAACTAGGAGGGGGGAATCCAAGGTTCAGGTGGTTGTGGATGTCACGAGGTGGTCGTGCTCACGCTGGGGCACATGGAGATCTAAGGTGAATGCATGATGCGTGGTCGAAACTACAGGAGGTGTTGTCCTGAAGGCTTCGACGCGTGAAGAGTTATGGAAGGTGTTCATAACTGAAAGGTTTAGATATATTGTAAAACTTAGGATTTGAGGGGGTTCGGGTCCCCTGATTTTCAGAAGAGATGGGATTATGTGTCCATGTTGATAAGGATACGGTTTAGGTCCCTAGCATATAAAAGCCGAAGAGGTTAAGAGTAATATGGGCTTTTTGGAGGCTTATTGCGGTAACTTTCGGGAGAGAGTTTTTTTGGTGTTTTTGTGGTAGGTTAAGTGTCGGTACTACTGCCCAAACCTTTGGAAACATTTTCAGGCACTAAGAAGAGCTCAAATGAAAAGTTCATAGCTACAAAGTTTTAGATCTTGTCGGGAGCTATGAAATTGACTACTCATTTGCCTACATCGGACTCCAGAAGAGGAAGGAGTGGCGGTACCTCTTCCTATGGTGGTGAGGCGGTGCCGACATCGCTGAAGAATCCGCCATGAGTGGCTGCTGTGGGTTGCTAAAGCCAGGGGCTATTTGTCGGAACCCCGAGTATGCAACCCCGAGACCCTCCGTGTATTCCGAATTAGTCCCAGATCAGTAGCTAGCTCACACAGTTGCAACAATAATGTTATCATATCCATACAACAAGGAGCTAACGAAGCAAACAAAGTAATATTAATTAGCAACAAAAGGAACTTATGGTCAAGTTTTACAAAGGTCGCCACACAGAGCTTAACAGCAAAAGAGTAACTTGCAGCGGAATTCCAAAACATCTCGTGGAGGCCAATCGACATGCCCACAGGCAATCGAGTGGAGGACGCGACCTAGTTCGCAAAGTCTTCAAAGTAGCCTTCCTCGTAGAACTCGGTGTTTCCTGGTTCTTCTATGGGGACTGGTCAACAAGTGGCGTATAGCCGTGAGTACATAAAGTACTCAGCAAGTCATAGGAAATGAATACAAATAGTATTCATGTAAGGCTTGAACAAGGATTGTTTTATGGCTATTTTGCATAATGCAATATTGACAGTAAATACAGTAAGTAGATTGCAAAGCTTTGTTTAAAAGATTAATACATAAGTAATCAAGTTCTTTGAAATAAATAGTGAACATCACGTTCACTTTCCAACCATTCCATCGATCCATTCCAATATTTTTATGAAAAATCTACCTTTTGCGTCAAATCACCGGGCATGTCCATAACCAGGGACATGGCTATTCGAATAGTTTTTGATACTCTGCAGAGATTGTACACCTTGATCCACAAGACACGACTTTCTCTAGTTTGTTTGGCATCTGTCGATACCACCGCTCAGTGCTCACTATCTTAGGTAAGCAGTCTAGAGCACGTAACAAGACCTTTACAAAGTTCTGTTTTGACTCTATTCTGCTCGCTAAGGATTCGCCTTCCCGGCCCCCTCTTGCGTAGCTTATCAACCCAAACAGAACCAACTCAAAACATTACTAATTATTCGGTTAGGTCCACCCCATAATGGACTTGTGGTTGCACGATATGGCTTAGATCAATAGCGTACAAAGTTAAGTCCTTAGTGGTTGCTCAGGCGAGACTAACTCGTCCCAATGTGCTTCCCACACCCACCTTCACCACCGTCCACTCGCCCGAGCATAAATCATTTTTAGTTCAACCCGACCAAATGACAACCCTTGCTATAGTACGACATCTTTTAACAACAGTGGTCACGCCACAATTCCATATTTTCTTAGTCAAGTTCAATCATTTTTAGAGCATGTGATCATGAATCCCATTGGGTAACTAAAACATGGTAAGCATAATACGTGTCCATGTTGGTAATACAATTATGCCGAACAAATAATTAATCATCCTAAGGTGTCTAAGGATTTCTGTCATTCTCAATTTATCAAGGAGGCATAATGGCAATTAGGTAATTAACTATTCCCGAAACAAGTTATTATAAAAATAGCTATGCATGTTGATATAAAACAATATAATTTTATAAAATGGGTATAACATGATCAAATGTCTACGACTTGCCTTCGTTGAAGAGTTGCGATGCGTCGGTTGACGGGTCGAAGAATTCTTCCGAAACGCCGGAATCTATACGTGCGAAAAGAATAAAATAAATAAAACAATACAAAATAAAATCCAAAAATTACAAAACCAGAACAAATTGAAAGATACTGATTTTAGATGAATATAGAAATTTGAATCACTCCAATCGGAGTTCGGATGAAGAAGATATGGCCTTTGGAAGTTTGAAATCACATAAAATGATGAAAATCAGATTTTTGGAATTATTGGAATTACTTTCTAAAGGAAAATCAGTTTATTGCGTCATGCTGATGTCAACGGGAAAAGAAATGAGTCACTGACAGGTGGGCCCCAAGTCCTGTATGGACTGGGTCCACGGGAAGGCTCTAGTCCACGGTGGACCGGACGCACGGAACAGTGCTTACGCACGCTGGCGCGGCTGCCACACAAGTACGATAGGGCGGAGCAGGCACCAAGGTGGCGCTGAGGTGGGCGGCCACGTCAGCGACGGAGCGACAGCGCCCGGGGACCGAGGGTCGCTGGCGAACGACACAGAGATGGCCGGTGGTGAGGGCACTGGTGGCTGGACGGGAGCGAGGCGAACCTAAGGCTCTGGTTTTCGGCGGCAGCGCACTAAGGGTTGGCCGGCGGCGAAGAAGAGAAGCAGCGGCGATGGCGCTCCGGTGGCGGTCCAGGGGCGGGGAGGTGCGCACGGGGTGGCCCTCATCCTTGCGATGCCAGAGGCGAGGACGATGGTGCCGAAGAAGACGCGGTAGTGATGCTAGAGGCGCCAGTGTTGCTCGGCGGCCGGCGGTGAAAAGCTTGAATTGCGGCCGAAGAAGAGCGAGGGAGAGAAGGGGAGGCAGGGGAAACAGGAGAGGTGACCAAGGCGCCGGATCTAAGCTCTAACGACCATCTAACCACTAAAATGACGATTCCAAGTGACTAAGGGCATGTACAATGGTATAGACAGCTGCTATCTATAGCAACCCTCCATGTCACCTGTAGATAACACTATAGACAACTCATACAATGAGTTATCTTTTCACTTGTCTTTATAGATGACACAATCTTTTAATGCTTTCATGGACATAAGATATTTCCTCCTTGATTCTGGTGATACAGTCGGCTATATAATTGCAAATAACATATTTATCTCTTTATTCTCTTTTATCCACATCAGCTTAAATCCTACATGACAAAGGCTATAGATAGCTGATGTAAGCCGATTAAGGGTTAAGGCTCATTTTAAATTTCTCCTAGACCCGAGCCAGCCCTAATCTTTGCCTACCCACCATCTTAGCAGCAGCCATGAATAGAGGGGTGCCTCCATTAGTCTCTCTCTCCCCATCATCGCCACCTCTGAAATATTCCACTAGTTGAGTAGTCTTAAAGTGGGAGCAATCTTACTCCCCATGACATAGGGGGAGTAAACCTCTGACACAAAACACATTGTGAGGGTGAGAGTGCAACCTGTGGAAGTTAGGGTGTGTTTGAGTTGTGCTGAAACCAACCTTACCAAAATTTGGCTAGCCCCAACAATTTGGCCCTTGCTTGGATGGTTGCCAAAATTTTGGCAAGCCTATGGCTCTATGGTCATATCCTATATATTTCTTGCCAATTCTTGGCCAAATTGTGTGCAGCCAAAACCATGGCCAAAATTTTGGCTAGTTTTGGCGGAGTTCATTTGGGCATAAACGAAATAAACCCTAATAGTCATACATTGCTAGTTGAATGGGAGTTGCACCACCGTATAAACCTTAGGGTGTAATGCGATTCAACCCTTGGGTTAGCTCTTTTACGCAAAATGGGGACAAACGTGAAACTTAGGTCAATATGAGTGGGTGGTTTATCCGGTGTGCGAGTACACGGAAGGCTATTTGCACCAGGGTGTTATGCCACAAATACAATTTTCCCGTGTGTTCTATGCCAAGACTCAGTGGAGGAGACGCTTCTTCACCATTTGTTTGATTTTTCCGTTCACAATAACTTTCTTTTACTTTGGAGACAATTGAAGAGCTCAAGCAACCGGCCGGCAGCTGCTGCATGTTCGTTTTTATACGGTGGCGATCATACTGATGTTGGAGTACTTGAACGTGCCTCGAAATGGAAAAACTTTTATGTTGTTGACCCTTCTTTAGACAACTGGAAAAGAAGCTCAACTTGCCATAGAGAGGAGAGGAAATAATTCCCAGCAATAGAAAACTGTCTTGATATATTATCTTAAGCATTTCAGCTTTTGTACATTCTTCTTTTTCTCTTGTAAATGTTTCCCTTCATTTTTATTATTTATTAACATATATACACTAGTATCCTCTCCTACTGTCGTCCTTCCAAAAATATATATACATTGCATAATTATCTCCCTGTAAAACAACCTACAAGCATAAGGCGGGAGGACATTATTGCCCTAGAATCTGAAATGGCTGAAATGGTAAGGACGCCTATTTGTACATGTTTTAACAAAGGGCCAAGGAAAAGTATACATCAATAAGATGGCATTCATTATTATTTTTTCTTAATATATAACAAAATCAGTAAACAAATAGATACTATTTCATTCCTTAAGACAGATCGGATCCATCATGAAACAAATACACAAGGTCAAATGGAATGAACAATTGATCAATCTAATTTGAATAAATTTAGAGCAAACTCAAGGCAAGGTTGGGTCAGTCTCTACAAGCAGTGCATGCTGTGGTGCGGTGCGGTGCTACATAAAAACTAAAGTCACTAAAATATCTACACGAAGAAAATCCGTCGATTATGTTTTCCCATCTTCTATCAGAAAGCTCAGAACCACTTTGATTGTAGGAGTGCCTTGAATCACCAGTAGTCATTGCAAGAACATGACCCCATCTTGAAATGGTGGAACCTATTCAGATCCCTCACCACAAACTCTCTCTCCACAATGCCACTGATGAGCTTGAACGCCTCGTGGCAATCGCAGCACATCCTCAGGTTCTTCATCACCCTGATGGTCATCCCCCTGGGGATAACTAGCAAACCAAACCCTAATGCCAGCATCTCACTGTGCACTCCAACCATCACACCTTTCCCTTCTTCCCCATCCTCTTCATGAGCATCAAAGACTCTGGTACTACCTAGTCTCCCCATGTAGCCCTTCTCCCTCATCTTGCCCTCTAACTCATCTAGCAACATCATCACTTCACCTGCCCCTGCACCGGCAGGTAATACCACGCCGGTGTAGAACACATAGGGGATGTCCTTTATCTAGATCCAGCTGGACCCGGGATCCTTCCGTATGCCCCGCTGCCTCATGTTCGACCACGCAGCAGCCGCGTCATCAGTCTGACCGGCCGAAATGTATGCGTTCGACATCACTACCAGTGCACCTGCTACATCTTGGTTGAACTCGGACACCCCCTGCCCAGCCCTGGTTGCTAGGTCTAGGCGCTTGTGTGTCCTGCAAGCTGACAGCAATGAGCTCCACAGCATGAGGGCGTCACTGCCTTCAACCCGCGCTTCGTTGGCCAATTTGAATGCCTCTTCAAGCCATCCTGCTCGGCCGAGCATGTCAACCGCAGATGTGTAGTGGCTGGGACATGGATTAATGCCGTACTTGCTCTGCATAGAGTGCAGGAGCTGGAGGCCAGTGTCGACGAGACCTGAATGGTTGCAAGCGTGCATGACACCAAGCAGTGTAACACTGTTTGGCTGCACACCTCGATCGATCATCTCATTGAACAAAGTGAGTGTGCACCTCCCGAAACCATACTTTGCTGTTGCCATGATGATGGAGGTGTAGGGGATGACCGACGGCTGCTCGATCCTGTCGAACACCTTCCTTGAGTACTCGTAGCATCCACACTTGGAGTACATGTCAACCAGAGCCACCGCAATCACGTCGTTCCGTTCGTGCCCAAGCCGGAGGACTGTGCCATGAACGCACTTCCCAACTCCAAGCCGCCCGACGCCCGCGCACGCGTTCACGACGCTTGACAGCATGAAGTGATTGGGCGCCATGCCATCGCCATTGGTTCTGAACCCGGCGAAGAGCTGTATAGCCTTGTGCCCGAGCGCGTTCTGCGCGTACACAGACAGCATGGAGCCCCACGACACAGCATTCCTTGCCGGCGCAGCCATGCCATCGAACACGGCGCGCGCGTCCTCGACACTGCCGGCCTTGCCATACATGTCGACGAGCGCGGTGGCGACGACGGGGTCACACGCACAGCCCGCAACCTCGACGCGGGCATGCACCTGCCGCCCGAGGCCGGAATGGGCGAGGCGCGCGCACGAGCTGGCGGCCGTCGAGAAGGTGAAGGCGTTCGGCGGCACGCCGCTGCGAGCCATGGCGCGGAGGAGAGCGACGGCCACGTGGGGTCGGCCGGCGCTGGCGTACCCTGACATGAGGGCCGTCCAGGAGACAACGTCCCGGTCGCGCATTCCGTCGAACAGGTAGCGGGCGTGGTCGGTGGCGCCGCAGCGGCAGTAGGCGGCGAGGAGGTGGTTGGAGGAGGCGATGGCGGAGGCGGTGCCGACCTTGAGGAGCTTGGCGTGGGTGGCGGCCACGGACGCGAGGTTGGAGGCGCCGCGCAGGAGGTGGATTAGGAGCGTCGTCAGCGTGGCTGTGGTGGAGCTCGCCGCCATGGGGACGGGCGGTCATGGCTGGGTTGAACAGAAAGTGTGCAGTTGTGTTCTTGAAGAGTCTACTTGACAAATAAAAGCAGGGAAAAATCGATTATTTGCCGTCCAAAGATTGCCTCTGATTTACTACTCTAAACATTGCACTCTAGAAATTGCCACCCAATTTGTGAAAATAGTCTGAATTGAAATATGAAAATTGGCGATATTTGAAATGGAAAATCACGGAGAGGCAATATTTGTGATAACAAATAATCGATTTTCTCGTAAACGTGACTACAGGAAATCTACAAAATTGGCTATAATAGCACTAGAAATTTTCGAATGGGTTTTATTTCGTTGTACTAACTTGTATTGCAGTGTCTCGAGATTGAAATATGCTACGATTTGACTATACTAGAGATATTCGCTTACAATTTACAAAATTAATCAGCTTGAAGTTTGGTTCCTCAAGCATCGTAGCGATGATTTTTTTTTCGTCGTACGAGTTACAACCCACGTGTCCTTGATGCTCCCGACCCGATGCTTCCTTGCTCCATCGTAACGCTATTATACGATATTTACCGTACGTATAGCAGCTCTCAGCATTATATGACCACGTTCCACGGCTGAAAGTATAGAGAAAATTCCTCATATTTCACTTGATGAGGGTGAAATGCTCGAATACCTCGTTGTGACGTTGACCAGGCGGGTTCGGACCCATATATCAATTACACATCTGGTGGCATAAATGGGAAATATGCAGTGGCGTGTGTACGCTGAGTCCTCTGATACAGTGGCATTTGAGAAAGTAGCATATTTAAAGTAATTACATACACTATATGTATTTATAAGTCAAAGATTACATATATAAACAAAAGGTTACAGTGTGGATCAGGAACCAAAGAGTCTAACACTAAGTGTGGACTAGGAACCAAAGAGTCGGAAACCAAAGATTCTAACAGGAACCGAAGAGTCTAACACCCCCTGCAGTTGGAGCGTCGGCAGAATAGACATTCAAACTGGACCGAAACTCGATGAAGATAGAAGTAGGTAGCTCTTTGGTGAAGATATCGGCGTAATGAGATGTCATCGGAACGTGAAGAACACGGACATCGCCAAGACCAACTCGTTCCCGAACGAAGTGAAAGGTCAATCTCAACATGTTTAGTGCGCCGATGTTGCACCGCATTTGTTGAGAGACAGACCGCGCTGACAATGTCGTAGTAGACGAGGGTAGCTCGGCGTGGAGTGCTGTGAAGCTCCTAAAGAAGTTGGCGTAGCCAGCACACCTCAACAACAAAGATTGGTCACGGCCGATTTCGACCTCCGCGACTCGAACGAGTGGCGCAGTGTTGCCGCTTCGAGGACTAGAGGACGAGGTTGTCACCCAGAAAAACAACGTAACCTGAAGTGGACTTGCGCGTATCGGGACAACCAGCCCAGTCGGCGTCGGAGTAGACAACTAGATCTGTAAAGGTGGCTCGATGAAGAAGAAGGTCGTAGTCGATGGTGCCGCAAAGATACCGAAGAATGCGCTTCACATCAGCGAGGTGCGGCTCGCGAGGATCATGCATATGGAGGCAAACTTGTTGTATGGCGTAGGCAATATCCAGGCGAGTGAAAGGGAGGTACTGCAAAGCACCCGTAAGACTTTGGTAGAACGTCGGATCAGCCACAGAAGTGACAGCAGCATAGGAGCCCTTAGAGTGAGTGTCGACAGGGGTACTGCAAGGCTTGCAAGCGGTCATGCCAGCGTGGTCCAAGATGTCTATAGTATAATACCGCTAAGAGAGGAACATGTTGCCATCACAATTCGATGTAAACACCTAGAAAATGATGAAGTGGACTGAGATCCTTCATCGGAAAGCCTACTGGAGGGAGGCAACCACCTAGCGGAGCACACGGTCCGAAGAAGCAGTCGGCACAATGTCGTCCACATAGAGCAGCAGGTAGACAGTGTCACCGCCTCGATGAGACACAAAGGAGGTGTCGGACTTTGCCTCTAGGAAACCGAGGGACAGCAAGAAAGCAAACAAAATAGTTGTACCAGCCTGGGCGCTGCTTGAGACTCAGAGAGACTTGTTGAGGCGGCAAATGTAATCTAGGCGAGATGAATCCACAAATCTAGCCGACTGTGAACAGAAAACAATATCCGAGTGTGCCATAAAGAAACACATTCTTAACATCCAGCTGGTGGATAGGCCAATCCCAGGATAGGGCCAGAGAGAGAACTATGCAAATAGTGGCCGGCTTGACGACTGGACTAAAAATCTCATCAAAATCAACACCAGAACGCTGTGTGAAACCACAAAGAACCCATCGAGCCTTATAGCGGGCAAGAGTGTCATCTGAATTGAGCTTATGCTGAATAATCCACTTCCCAGTGACCACATTGCCATTGGATGGCCGTGTAACAAGATCTCATGTGTTGTTGACCAAGAGCGCCAGATTCTTCCTCCATGGCGCCGAGCCAATTAGGGTCGGTAAGAGCAGCCCGGTATGTGATCGGAACAGGAGATAGAGTGGCGGCATAAAGGTTCATGCGGGTGACAGAGTGGCGGTATGAAGGTTCATGCGGGTGAGCAGCTGCCAAAAATCGTACTTGCCACGAGTCACCATGGCATGGGAGTTGTCGACCGGCTGGAGCGGCACAGCACCTGGGAGGAGCCGTGGGAGAATGACCCAGCTGGGAGTTGGCGGGCCAACTGGTCGACCGGTAGGAGTACCGTGTACTTTGACTGCCACGGGAGGAGCCACGACTGGAGCACTGGGTGCTACCACAGCCGCGGGGCTAGGAGGAACGCTGCCGGCCAGCGTTACGTGCGCGCTAGGAATGCGCACGACATCGGGTGCTGCGGGCGCACTAGGGCCGTGCACAACCAACGCAGGAGAGGCAGCACCGTCGGGCACCACGGCCGGTAGGAGTACGGGCGGGCGTGCCACACTTGGAGGGACACCAGGACCTACTAGATGCTGAGGCCCAATGGGCATCGACGTGTGATCAAGCTCCAACAAAAATCAAGTCGATTAGGCAGGCGGCAAATGAGCTCGACAAAGGAAAAGGAGGACTCGTCAAACATAACATGATGGGAGATGATGACCCGATTTGAGGAGAGATCGAGGAACCGGTATCCCTTGTATTCGGACGGGTAGCCGAGAAACACGCACATAGTGGAGCGAGGAGAAAGCTTATGAGGAGCGATGGCAGAAAGGTTCGAGTAACACTTGCAGCCAAAAACGCGAAGATGAGAGTAGGAGGGGGAACACCAAAGAGCGCAAAAAAAAGATATGAAAAATTGAGAGTTTTGGTGGGTTGGCGATTGAGAAGGTAGGTAGCAGCGTGAAGAGCCTCAACCCAGTAAGAAGAAGGGAGGCTGGCCTGAAACATAAGAGACCGAACAATGTTATTAGTGGAACGAATAATGCGTTCGGCCTTGCCATTCTGCAAAGAGGTGTATGGACATGACATGCGGAGTGCAACACCATGGGTAAGGAAAAAAGTACGAGCGGTGGAGTTGTCAAACTCACGGCTATTATCACACTGAATACTCTTGATCTTAGCGCTGAACTGAGTAGCAATGTAAGAAAAAAGTGAGAGATAGTGGCAAAAGTATTAGATTTCAGGCTTAAAGGAAACGTCCAAAGATAATACGAGCAATCATCAAGAATAACCAAGTAGTATTTGTAACCGGACATACTAACGACAGGCGCATAGCGACCAAGTTGACACGCATGACAGATAGTGTCGGCGGGTCCATTATCACAAGCAATGTCGGACGCACTAGCAAGCTAAGACAGGGACTCAGGGCCAAGGCGCCCGAGACGACGATGACAAAGGGAGGCGGAGGCGCCGGCGACGAGTGCGCACGAAGGGGAGGCAGACACCGGCAGATGCAAGGGGTAGAGAGGTCCGGTGCTATTGCACCTAGTGATCACGTTCCTGGAACGAAGATCCTTGACAGAAAAACCAACAGGGTCAAACTCAACGGAACGGTTGTTGTCAATAGTGAGAAACAAGATTCTTGATAAGGTGCGGAGTGACAAGAATATCAGTAAGATGAAGAGAGCCAAGACTAATGGAACCAGTGGAGGTGACAGGTAGCAGTGACCCGTCACCGACAACGATAGTGGAAGGAGTGAGGGGGATGGGAACGGGAGAGGTTACCAGCGTCTGACGTCATGTGCGATATCACAACAGAGTCCATGTACCAGTCGGTGGTCGGCGGGGAAGTAAGAGTCGTGGTGTTGAAAGAGTTTGCCAATGACTGCTGATCCCATGGACCAAGACCGGGAGGCGCAAGACCCGGATCAACCCAAGGAGGCCACAACGGCGGGTACGAGGGTAGCGTAGCCTACCGAGTTGGTTTACCGCCGGCGCAGGCGACAGGGCGCACCACCGGGGCGCGGCTGGGTGGGCGTGCTATGGGCACACGGACCGAGGAGGACAGGGGGCCTGGCGTGGATGGAGTTTCCCAGAGCACGCCTGGATAGTGTCAGTCCAGGGGTTGTAGAAGGAGGGAGGCCAACCAGAGGTGTTACCCCCGGAGTGACCACCCGCACCTTCGCCGTCGGTCTTGTGGTTGCTGCCACCATTTCCGCGACGACGATAGTGACTAGAGCCACCCCACCACTGTCGGTGCCACTGGAGGGAGCGCCCTAGGGTGCGCTAGTGGAGCGGCTGCCGGACGCGCCACCACCGCCCCCGGAGACACACCACCGTCGAGACCCCCATTGCCGGTAGGGGTCGTGGCGATAAGGGCTGTGGAGGGTGCGGAGGGGCACGACGACATCGTGATTTCTTCGAGCAGGAGATCGGAGCGGGCCTCGATGAACAAGGGGAATTGCTTTCCCCAATTCAGCAGGGCCGCCATGTATGCGAACTTCGTGTTCAGCCGCATGAACGGATGTAACAAGGCGCGATCGCGCACCGCCGCCTAAGTCGCCGAGGCGTCGGCCAAGCTCTTCAGCTTGCGGCGGTAGTCGGAGATGGAGAGGTCGCCCTGGACGAAGTTGCGAAACTCCACATCCAGGTACATTGCACGCGTCTCCTGGTTGCCGATGAACTGTTGCTCGAGGTCCACCCATACGAGCCGCGCCGTGGAGGTAGGAGTCATCACGATCTCGAGAAGTTCGGCGGAGATGGTGTCGTAGAGCCACGAGAGAATGATATAATCCATCCGAACCCAGTCTGCGACGTCGGGGTGGGCGTCGTCGGAGAGCAGGTGGTCGAAGAGGGCGTACTTGCCGAGGGTGACGAGAAAGAGACCGTGTCATTTTTTTTAATTCGGAGAGGCGAGGTCGAGGACGACAAGGACGAGTGCCTTGATGTTGAGGACGTCGTATGCCTAAGCATGGAGGGAAGCAATGGTGGCAGCCTCGGAGAGGGTCAATGCCTGCGTGGCCTCCTCGCCTGCGGCGCCATGGCAATGGCGGCGACGGCGCCTCGCCGCGATCGCGGCAATGGCGTGTCTTGCTTTCGAGGCGTCGCGGGCATGCAGTGATCGTCTTCGCCGCCATGGTGGTGGGATTAAGCGGAAGGTGCGGTCGCAGTGCAATCCGCTCGATACCATGAGAGAGTGGAATATTTGGGGTAATTACACACACCTGTATGTATTGATAAGGCAAATGTTACATATATAGACCAAAGGTTACAGATGTGGACCAAGAACTCAAAGAGTCTAACACTAAGTGTGGACCAACTACCAAATAGTCGAAACAAAGAGTCTAACAGGAACTGAAGAGTCTAACATCATTGATGTTGCTAGAGTGGCAACTTTATATTTTGATTTTACCGTGGTAGTTTTGAAAAGGATAGAACATCTTTTACTCCAAGGTCTACAAAAGAGTTTTTTTAATAAAAAAAAGTCTGTACTTTGGCCAAAAGAAAATTGGTTTTATATATATCAGCGAATAACTCTATTTTTTACGATATACCATCGAATAACTCTATCTTCACAATATGATATCGCCGTGAGCATTCCATCCAAGCCATCCCTTAAGCATGTCAGGTTTCTAAAAAATTCCCAAACTGCCCATATAATCAGCAAGACACTGTCAACCGTGGCCCGCATGTTAGACACGGCCAAAGAAGCCTCTGCTCGGCAGCAGCACCAACAAAGGCACTGTCCAATCCTTCGGCCTTCGTGTCGGCCGACTCCGGCTACAAGACGTCGTCCGGTTCTTCCACCACGGAGGCTGGCAACGGCGGCAAGCCACTGTCAAAACCCTCGCTGTTGGTGCCAGACAGCGACCAGCACGGGGACCAATCCTTCGCCCGCGCGCTCGGCGGCGGCCGGCAACAAGGACGACCAGTGCAGGAGCTGCCTCCGCGATTCAACACGGACATGGTCTGGAACTGCGAGACGCTCTCCCCGTGGATGGACATGTGCGGCCGTGCAGGTACAAGGCCAACGGCGGCGTCGATCGGCACCCAGCTCAGCAGCGGTGATGGCATGTTCCAGGAGACCGGGTGGTACAAACTCCCACCGGTACACGCTGGACGTACGTCGTCTTCCACGACCGGATCAAGCGGTATGAGCGCCTCACCGACGACGACTCCTCCCTCGCATCCGCCGTCTTCGTGCCGTTCTACGCCGGCCTCTACGTGGCGCCGCACCTCCGGGAGTACAACGTCTCCACCCGGGACGCCACGGCGCTTGAGATTGTGGACTTGGTCACCACGCGCCCCTAGTGGAGCGCCATGGGCGGCCGCGACCGCTGCTTCGTCGCCGGCCGCACCACGTGGGACTTCCGGAGGCAGGCCGGTGGCAACGGCGAGTGGGGCAGAAAGCTCTTCCGCCTGCCGGCCGTCCATAAAATGACCACGCTTGTCGTGGACGCCAGCCCGTGGCACCTGAACGACGCCGTCATCTTCCACCCGGCGACCGACAAGGCAGTGTTCCTTTAGCCCAGCGATCGTAAATAATAGAACATCATTCATATCACAGTGGCACTAGGCGAAATCGTCAAATTCAAGGGCAAAATAGTCTTTTCTCGTAGCCAAATGTTTTGTAGTCCTCACGTGGGAGCCCACTTGCTGAGCCAAACCACACAAACTACATTTGGAAATAGGAAATCAAACAACGACAGGATTCTTTCAATTTCCAAAGCCAACTTCAACTAATCCACCTATCCATTCTTGCCACTTCTTCTGTGGTGTGCAATTGCAAGCAAATCAGCACCACAAATCTCAATAACATCCAGGGCCACTTGAATCCATACCATCCACCAAAAAAACAGCGAAAAAAAATCTGGAAAGTACCACTGAAAATGACTAACCACAAGAACTGGAAAAAGAAGAGCACAAAGTAGATCCAAAGCTACACATCTGAACAATTAAAGTCACAGATCAAAGGCCAAAGGGCATCCAAGCCACATGAAGCAATCAATGGTTGCACATGAAAAGTAACAAGTAGCAATGGCCCCTCCTCCTCACAAAGCAACACCCCATGTTCTCCAAGTACAGGACCATGTTCCTGCCTTGATGCATTCAGCGATCAGTGGTGCCAACATGCCATGTTTTCAGTACCAGATGCATCAGAATATTTCCATCAGTTCTTACATTGATCACCACAGCAAATAGCCAAAAGGACAGATCGGCTAATAATGGAATCATTGCAATGTTTGGACATCTGCTCAAAAGATGTATTAAATATTTGGCCACCACAGAAAGGCATCAACCATGACATCGATAAGATTAACTCAGTAGGATTACCAAAGATGAAATTAGAACCAGGAATCATGAACCAAATTGGCAACGCGGTGGATTACATATCTCAGAGATGAATGTACAGGAGAAATGATAATGTGACTCACACGAAAACTCTTACAAGATTGTGGTAGATAGTTCAATACTTTTTGACACTAGCACCAAACATGGCATGAAAATAAACTGGAACATGCAATATATGATCCAGCACTGGTCAAATATAGCAGCCACTGAACACATTAGGAGTCTAGAAGGTACACAATTTTGATCCAATAAGCAAATCCGGCAATACAGTTCAATGGAACCCCAGCAATCTCAAAACATAGTAGCTTACATGGCAAGGACTTGAGAAAAGAACAGCCAGAATAGAGTAGAAAGACCAAGAACCCAGACCTTAGAAGCACTTTCGGTGAACAATCGCTGGACCTGACTCATCATACTCGCCCTTCGAGATCCACATCTGTTGCATAAAAATCAGATTGCGCTGTTAGTATACGGACAGAAACAAATATAGCACGACTACTGCAATATAGTAAACTTGCTATCTGCGCAACAGAAATGTGTAATATTTACCTGTTGGAAGGTGCTAAGGGAGGCGAGGATGGACCCTCCAATCCAAACACTGTATTTCCTCTCAGGCGGTGCCACCACCTTGATCTTCATGCTGCTTGGTGCAAGGGCAGTGATCTCCTTACTCATACGGTCAGCAATACCCGGGAACATGGTTGAGCCACCACTGAGCACAATGTTACCATAGAGGTCCTTCCTGATATCCACATCGCACTTCATGATTGAATTGTAGGTGGTCTCGTGGATTCCAGCAGCTTCCATACCAATGAAAGACGGCTGGAAAAGGACCTCAGGGCAACGGAACCTCTCTCCCCCAATGGTGATCACCTGCCCATCAGGCAGCTCATAGCTCTTCTCCACAGAGGAACTACTCTTGGCAGACTCCAGCTCCTGCTCATAGTCAAGTGCCACATATGCGAGCTTCTCCTTGATGTCCCTTACAATTTCCCGTTCGGCAGTGGTGGTGAAAGAGTAACCTCTCTCCGTAAGAATCTTCATCAAGCAGTCAGTGAGGTCACGTCCAGCGAGGTCGAGACGAAGGATGGCATGCGGAAGGGCATACCCTTCATAGATTGGCACAGTATGGCTGACTCCATCACCAGAGTCCAGAACAATACCTGCAAAAACAACATTTTTCCCCCAGCTCAGATGGAGGATGAAGCTTGCATTGTGAAATGTGTCACGATGCAAACGGACAATTACCTGTTGTGCGTCCACTAGCATAGAGGGAAAGCACGGCCTGTATGGCAACATACATGGCTGGAACATTGAAGGTCTCAAACATGATCTGGGTCATCTTCTCCCTGTTAGCCTTGGGGTTCAGGGGGGCCTCAGTCAGCAGCACAGGGTGCTCCTCAGGCGCGACACGGAGCTCATTGTAGAATGTGTGGTGCCAAATCTTCTCCATGTCGTCCCAGTTGCTGACAATACCATGCTCGATCGGGTACTTCAAGGTGAGGATACCCCTCTTGGACTGGGCCTCGTCACCAACATAGGCATCTTTCTGCCCCATCCCCACCATCACACCTGTGTGGCGCGGGCGCCCAACAATACTGGGGAAGACAGCCCTCGGCGCATCATCCCCAGCAAAACCGGCCTGTGGAGAATACAGAATACCCTCTATAATTAGTACTATGAAGGCCAGACTGATGATTTATATGAATTGGTCGAAAGGAGCAATACAAACCTTGACCATGCCAGTTCCATTGTCGCAGACAAGGGGCTGGATGTCCTCACCGTCAGCCATTTGATTAGGGATTCTGTTGCACAGATTTTAACAGAAGAAGTCTATTAGTACTAACGCACAAAAAAATCTCTACTACTTAAAAATAGAACTTAGTGGTCATCCGTCCTCCCCTCCCCCATCCACTCTGTCCGTATGCCACATAGGCCACCATGAACCCAAATTCATCGCCTCTCCTCCCCTCACGCCGCCGCCACTGCCGCCGCCGCCACCCACAGTCGTTGCGCACAGTCATCGACGCTCCTCCCCTCGCGCATCATCACTCCTCCACTCATGCTAATATAACACATCAAATGAAACCGTCGGTGGCTTTGTCCTACAACTCCTCTCCCTCTCGAACAGAAACCACCTCGCAACCACAACCAAAAGGCCACGACTTGACTCTGCGCGCCGTCCCCCACAACTTCTCCCCCAATCCCATCGCTGCAGCGCCCAAGGCACAAAAGGACGCGGCCATGGGGATGCACGCCGCAGCCTTGTGAGTCGTGATAGGCTAGAGATGGGGGTATCCAAGAAGAAACAGGAGCAAGGGGCAGAGAAGGCCATGGACGCCGCCGGAGTGGTCCGGGAAGAGCCATGAAGCGAAGGGGGGTCGCCAGGACGGTGATGGCGGGCATACGGGCGGACACGGAGACTCAGGCGCTGTTCACATGGGTGATCGTCAATGTCACCGCCGCCGGGGGTCCGTCCACGTCGTCTGGGCCTCGGTGGCCGCACCGGTGGACTTCGACGCCATGCTCGGCGTGGCGCCAACAAGGGATTCTACAACCTCAAGCACTTGCAACAATGTGAAGCCTTCCCTTTTCTTTTCTTTTCTTTCCTTTTCTTTTTTTGGATATATTGTTGTTTCTTGCCTATTTTTGTAGCCTTTTTCTTTTGTGCTGGATTAGGAAGATTGGATTTTTAGTACATATTTTGCTGCGATTCTTCCGGATGGTATGGCAAAATGTGATCTTACGGCTAACTTTGGGCTTGGCCAATAGATTTTAGATTTGGGTTCATGCTTGCCTACGCAAAGTTTGTTTTTTGGGGCTATTCTTTAACCTTTTTTAATCTCTTGAAGTGTTCATACCATCATGCATAGTCTGGTGCTTCTTCACATTTATTAGTGTATTCTAATCGGATCATTTCGGCTTACCTTGCATTAATGCGAATTTTTACCTCCATTTATGCCTTTTCTCTGCAATTTACATGATAGCAATCTTTACACACGATGGTAAAGTTTATAACTATTTTATTGTTGATTCTGTGTGCTTACTTTTGTCTGTGTGTTGAGCAGATCAATCTAACAGTGAAGATTTGCAAGGACTCGTCGGTTCACAAGGGAAAGCCAAACTTGCAGCGCAAGATTATCTTGGGACGGAAACAGAGCTAGAGGCCACTTGGCTATTTTTGCTGAATTTTGTGCTTGGAGGGTCAATCCAGTCCAGTGCATCTCGGGAAGCATATATCATTCACAGAGCCTATGAGTTATCGTTATTCTGAGTGTTTTGCATTTTTGGTGATTTCGTTGCTGAAAAGAAACTGATTCATTACAAAAGAAGGTCAATCCAGTTGCTTTAAAGGCTGGAGTATCCACATCTCAATGGAATAATATAAATTCACTATTGGTGCTGAACATAGATGGTGAACGGAGACATGTGCTGAACTATTAGCATCTCCGACAATTTGGCAATGTAAGTCATTCCATACATACCATTTGATTCCTTCATAGTCCTGACATTCCAAAAATCGCAGCGTCCCACCAAGTGGAGGACATTAGAGAACTGATTTTTTTTTTCTTACACTGGAAGTGACTTTCCTTAGATTTAAGAGTTATGAAATTTATTTTGGATACATGTTGTTTGGACGAAATTATCATGAAGAAAGTGTTTTGGATACATGCCATTTGGAGGGCATTATTTCTGAAGAAAAGGCAATTTTGGTGCATAATGCATTTCTTACATTGTTACAACAACTGAGTAACCTAAAAGTGTCAAACTTAAATGAATGTGTGGATTGTTGGTTTAACTGCTTCTCTGAAATGTGGGATGTTTATTCTAACTTCCGAAATTGCATTACTTCGTGCAGCCCAAATGACTTCCACTTCATAGTTTTGTGTTGGCACTGTTCATACCTCTCATGGACAAGCTGCTGGACGGTGGTGTTCATAATAATTTTGTTGATAAAATAGGTTATGTGTTCATCATTTTCCATTTTTTATGTCTGCAAAACCACAAGGAGGTGTATTACTATTAGCTATCTACAAAGGAGCAAATCCTCATGTCATAGATAGGATTACCCCTGAGTTTTGTGAAGTGGAGTTCGCTAGTATTTGTGAAGTAGTGTAACTAGTGTTAGCACTTTTCGAGTTGATTTTGTAAGTTGAATTCCCTAAAATTTGTGAAGTGGCATTAGAACTTTTCAGATTAATTTGATTCCTTAGTATCAACAGGGCAGTTGTCATTCTATATCTGAGAGATTTTTCCAGTATGTTGGCACTTGAATTAATTCTGCACGATTTTTAGGATGTAGCTGCACCATTACATTATGCAGTTCAAGTTGCCAAGTTTGTCCTCTGCAAACTGTGAAGTTACTGATTAAGTACATGGTTGATGTCAATGTTGCTGGTAACATCAATTAAAAGGGCAACCTTTTCTCATCAGATCAACCATTTTTAGGGGCAGTGACTTTTCTATTATATTTCTTTATTTATCTGTAGGATTACTAGACGCACTGCATACAGCCATAGAAAGTACAAACGGAGATATAACAAATGTCTTGCCTGTAAGTGCTGCTGATAAGACTAGAAGAATCAGGGGTGCCCTATTTTACGTTGGGATATTGATGTTTTCATTTATCAACAGTATAATTGAAAAAAGGAAAAGGTCTATTTTACAACCTTCAAGTATCGACCGAGTCCGTTTTTCAACCCGCAACTCTAAACCCGTCTAAAAGACAACCTTGAAGTATTAAAACCATCTCACTTTACCCCCTTGACCCAGTCCAAAACGGTTATGACTGACGTGGATGCCACATCACCCAACATATCATTTAACAAATCAGTAAATAAAAAGAGGATGGAGGTCCCACATGTCAGTCCCTTCTTATCTTCTCCTTCCTCTCTCCCCCCCATCTTCCTCCTCTCTCTCTCTCTTCTCCTCTCACGTGTTGGTTTGTTTTCATGTTGTTAATAATTTGATCTGTTCATGCATCAACATTTAAACTGAAAGCTTTAGTGTTGACCTTTTCACATATAGTTGTGTATCAAATTAGTGTGATGGAGCCCCAGTTTGTATCAATAGTCCCATGAAACATTGGACTGCATTTTCCACTCTTATCATTGTGTTTGCATTTTGCTATAGGGCGATGCGGATGCTGCATCTTGCATTGATCATTGCACCAAGAACTTGAGCAGAATCGGATACTGGAAGCACGTACGGGGTGTTTAGGGTGTGGCTATTGTGTTTGGTGTGGGATTCGGGGGGATCTGGTATGTTAACGTTGCCTCCTGTTGGCTGAAAAGTGAGTGGCATTTGAGTTTTCTATTCAGAATTTCAGATGTACCAATTCAGGAGCTTTTGCAAAATCTTTAGTGTTTAATGTTCAGATTATAACCTGAAGTCAATACTTTTCTGCTTATGAGATGTTTTGTTTTGTCATTTTGTTTCCTTTTAATTATTTGTATTCGGTACACTTTATCATTTGCCATGTGCTTCAATACCAAACATTTGTCATGGTAGTGTAGCATGGGTTACATACATATAGGTTCCGTAGCAGCACACGGCACTCTACTAGTATCACTAAAAAAAGCCGCCACCACAAATCTGAAATCTCAACATTAGTCCAATGCATCTGTGCTTAGCCAGTTGTAACTGCATTTTGCTGCCATTTCTCTAATTGTAAGCAGTTAAAGGATATAGAGCATTATGACTTCCAAATTATATGCAAAGAAAAATAATGACTGAATCATCAACATTCTGATCAAGAACCACACAGGAACATCCACTTACCTATGCCCATTTGTTGGCCGTTCTACACAACCAAAACACAACCTAAGCGCACACCACAATCCATGAGTTCTAACTCATAAATTCTTAAACCGGGGAAAAGACAAGACAAGAACAGCAAATACATGCCAAGTATTGCACAAAGGGGCTCAAATTTTTTGGTAACCGATCAGATCTAACAAGCCAAAGAACTAGATCTACGATTCTTGAGAACCTCCCGGCCCAACCACGAACAAATCGCAGTCAAGTAACACCCTTCCACGGCCAAATTTAGCACAAAGAATCCGGAAAAGAAAAGCGAAACAGATGCGTATATACTTTTCGATGCTTACCGGGGATCTAGGGGAACCTGCCCGCCTGAAGCCCTCCCACCGAGATGAGCGGAAGCTGCAAGAAGCAGAGGAGGAGGTGGTGGTGGTGGCGGCGGCGGCAAACAAGGCAGAGGCAGGAGAGCCAAGGGCTAGGCTTGGCCTTGTGTCTCTTTTATATGCACATCTTTTTCTCAACTCGCTTTTGCTTTTCTTAAAAAAAAAACAAAAAATATTTTATTTCACTTTTCCTGCAAAATTGAAACAGAGGAATAAATGGGCATAATAATATCAGCCAAGCCCTTCCTTTTTTCCATTCTAGAGACTTACTTGAGCAAAGTTTGTATCATTTTTTAAGTATATATTTTCCAGCTATTTACACCACATCTAAAAAATTATTAAATCCATCATGGCCAACTGTTTTATTGGATTTTTTTTAAAAAATAAAAGGTTTGTGACCCTACCAAAATAATTGAAAAGGGAACCTTATGCCATCTCATGGCCAGTTATGAAATCCCTACTTGGCAAATAGTTTGCCCAACTCCAAGTTGTCACGGAGGAGAAAGTACGACCATTAAAATGGGCCATCATTTGCAAATTGGTCCAATCCCAAAAACAGCCATGCTAGCTAGCATCAATTTGCCAATTCCAACTAACCAAGGGAACAGAGTGTTAATATTTTTGTTTCGAAAGAAATCTCATAACTTTTTTTATAGAAGAAAAGAAAAGTCCAATAGTGCGGCAATTAATTCCTTCCGCAGAAAATATAAGAGGTCCATGATCAAAGCAAAAAAAAAAAGAGCAAAAATGCAAAATAAAGAGAGGATTCCTTTTTTTTCATTGAAGAACCTGAGGCTGGCATGGACCGTACGATGGGCAACGGGTAGGGCCAAGAGTCGTCAGATTGGTCCAAGCCCGTGCGAAAAAAGACCGGCATTCAACCGCATAAAAGACCGACATTCAACCGTATATCAGTGAGATATAGAATGATAAATTATGAAATACACATCTTTATACAGTGGCAAATCATCTCATCGATGATCCATCCATCCATCCAGCTTGTTCCTCTCTAAAAAAAATCCAGCTTGTACCCGAATCCGAATCTTGAGAAAAGGAAGAGGCCAGCTTGTGCCTCTGATTCTCTGAAGCATCTGATTAATCTAACAACGACAACTCGGTATGGTTTTGAACTAGACAATTATTCGCAGTTAGTCCTTTGCACGAACGCCGTTCAACTCAACCGATCGACCTTAAACCTACCTTAAAAACACCTTAACTACCTTGGCATTTGATGCATGCATTAGCCTTTGAGTTGACTACAACGTTAGGGCTGCATTAGGATCCATGCAGGAAATCTCCGAGAGTGGATATATGTTTATTTTTTCTACAAAATATCTTGGTAATCTTCCTGCTCCATAGATCAATGCCGCTTAGCTCGCCGGGGGCATGTTGCTGCCTCGCCTCACCGTTGACGGAGTAGAGAGAAGTTGAGTCATGGATGAGAGAAACTCCAAACACTACTACATAAAATCTTGTCACAGACGATTCAAAATTATCATCACAGACGGTTTTCTGAATTGTCTAACTTTATAGGTCTGTGATAATATAAGATCATCACATACGATTTTTTAACCGTCTGTGAAAAAAGATATCACAGACGATTTTAAATAAGAACCGTATGTGATAATTAGATGGTTCTTATTTACAACAATCTGTGAAAATAAAATGTCATAGACGTTTTTTAGTGTGATAGTTTTTTTTTATTGCAAAAAAAAAATTAAATTTTGAGCCAAACCAATAATTGATGGGCAGTAGTTTTCATATTCTCTTTCGATAGTTAGAAGGTAATTAAAAGATACTCTCTCTCTCTCTCAATCAATGGCTCACTTTCTGACGAGGACGAGATCAAGTAAAGGCGTCTATCTCAAACCAAATCGACCTCCTTTGTCGACCACAGATAGGGGTCCAGCTCACTAAGAACAAAATCTGACAGGATGGAGGGAACGAAATCAGAGTGAGAAGGAAATATGGATAGGGGTTTGGGAGCAAAACTTCATACTCACCTGAGGCCAAGATGAGGCGCCAGATCGACGCAGATCGGTCGAGCCGCGACGTCTCACTCACCGGAGGCGCTGTGAAACAGCAGACTGCTTACGCATGTCGGCCTCCTGCGACAAATATGGAGCTCTTACACGTCCCTCCTTCTCCTCCTCGTCGCCGGTTGCGTCTCCTCGCCGAACCGTGTCGAGGAATCAAGGGCGGTCGCGGTCACGGAGTTCAGCATGGGAGAGGAGAGGGAGAGACTGATTGTAACATCCCAATTTTATTAGTTTTAAAAACATTTTGAATAGTTAGTAGTTGGAAAATTCATCTTGATATTTTATTTAAATTTTAATAAAACTTAATATAGACTTTTAGTATCAAAATAATTTAATATGATTAATGTCAACATCAACAATTGTCAAAAATATTTTATTTGGGTTCTATGGGCTTGGATATATTTTTTGGAATTTTCTGGAATTTTTTTAAATTCATTTGTTATTTTCTATATTCTATTTGCTATTTGTATTTTATGTATTTTCTAAAAAAGGAAAATATATTAAAATCTCAGAAATAGTAATTGGGCCGAAACCCTATTCGCCTGGTCCAATCCTTTCCACTATGCGCCCACTGCTTCGCCCTTTCTCTCCATACTGCTCAGCATGCGCAAGACTCCTTGCTTCCATCGACAAAGTGGGCCCCACTGTCGGTAGTCGTCCCCTCTCGTCGTCGTCTTCGCGTGAGCGTCGCTCACGCCCGCCATTGTTGCCACCTCGAGCTTCATCTAATAACGGCCGATTCGACCCCTAATCTTTCGCGCCAACCTTGCCATTTTAAACCCCTTATCTCCCCGCATCCATATCCCACCAAATCGGATCTCGTATCCCCTTCAATCTCGGGATTTGACTCGTGGTCATCTCGGACTCGTTTTGGACTCCGCCGCCAATATGCCTCCCTGGACTTGCCTGACCCCTATAAATAGGACCCATGGGATCGCATTCGTGCCCTCATCCCGAAACCCCAAGCCGCCACGCTCCCAAAGCCCTAGCGTTGCATGATCGGAGATTTAGGGTTTCACACCGAAACTCTTCATTTCCTAATTGTGTCGTCGTCTTTACCGCTCCGTCAACATCGACTGCACCCCTGGGTCCGCCGTCCCGAGCTCTACCTCCAGCACCCTTCCATGCCGCCAGAGCATCATCAAAGCTCATCGCCGACAAATAGCCGAAGCTTCTTCTCCGCTCAAACCTCGCCGTTGGCAAAACCCGTCGTCCTTGAGCACCCGTGAGCACATATCTGAGTTCGCAATAGCGTCCTCTTCACGTTGGTACCACTCACTACCGGCGAAGCACTGCCATTCACTGGTTGCCATCGGGTCCAGAGCCCTTGCCGCCGTCGAGCCAACGTGGCATGCCACCTCATCTCCTAGTCACCAGCCATGTCAACCCTAGATGCTTTTGTGTCGTCCGGTCAGTACCCAATCACCGCCACGTGTACGCGCGCGTGCCACCTCACAACCCTAACCCTAGATCCAATCTCGGTAAACCAGGTTCACCGTGAGCTATGTCTATGCCATGTGGGGTCCACCAGCCAGATTATTGTTCCATGAGCCCATGAACTCGTAGACCAGTAATCCCTCATGTGGACTCGGTCCATGGATTATGGGTCCCACATGTCAGTCTCTGTAGGTTTTTTCAGATTTAATTTAATTCAAAAAATCCCAGCGTTGACATCATGCTGATATCATAATCCATTTTTTCAATAGAAAAATAATTCGGATAATTATAGAAATTCTAATTTAGGTATTTATTTAGATTTAGAACTTCCAGAAGTCATATCTTCTACATCCGAACTCCGATTGAACCAATTAAAATTTCTAAATTCATCTAAATTCAAGCTCTATTTTTTGAGATTTTTATTTTATTTTTGGAGTTTGATTTCCTCTCTGTTTATATTTATTTTTTTATTTACGAGTAGACGTTGATACTTCGGGGAATTTTGAAGAAGAAGGAGTTCACCAAGACCAGTACTAGGATTTATTCCAAGGCAAGTTATACCTTTGATCATATTGAACCTAGTTTTCAAAATTACTTTGATTCAAAGTACTGCATTCTACTTTAAGTATTTATTTAAATACTTTTGGGTGTAGTTATTAATCCTATTTGTTTATATCCACCTTGTCTATTGTAATATCATGACATTTTATCACCCTAGATTGGTTCATTATTTAGTTGGTATTATCATAGTACCAACATGGGTTGGTTAGATGAATAGTATTGCTTAGCCATGCTACGAGTCACATATTATTTGAGTTGCAATTATAAATTTGACTAAGTGACTATGGAACTTGGTGATAAAACTATGTATGTTGTGTGCTATTACTCGTTGATGGCATATGTTGCACTTAACCAACAAGGTGGGAAAGGATTTAGACTGAGACAACTGGTGGGAACTTTGTGATATGGTGGAGCTCTGTGTATGAGAATTTAAAAGAATGATTATTTAGTTAGAAATAGGAAGTCTTGCCTTGATCAATTAAGGACTTAACTTTGTGCGCTATTGAACTGTGCCTTTCATACAAACACATACCTGATAAGACGGGCCTAACTTGGTAAGTTATGAAGTCTTAACATTGACTACTCAGGTAGTAGGTTAGGCTCTGTGCTAGGGTGGAGGTGTGTTTCTCTCCGTGGTGACTCACATCGCGGGACGGTTTGCTTCTTCCCTGTCCAACGGTGCGCGATGGACTAATTTTCCTCTGTGGGTGTTAGTTCCGTCAGTAAAACACATCAGGAGTGTTAATACTTGAGATGAAGTTTCTGAAAGGTTTTGTTTGGTTAGTTCTAGCTACACTGACTGTATCTTGTGGATAAAGTGTACAATCTCTGTAGAGTATTAAACAATCTATTCGAATAGCCGCGTCCGCGATCATGGACATGCTCGAGGATTTCAGACGAGGGTTAGATTTTCATAAAACATTTGAGATGGGAGCTGTGTTGTCTAAGCCATATGGCTATGTGAAATAATTTGATTATGCTTTGTGTCTTTGTGAAAACAACTGTTAAATTATTATTGTTTATTTGTTTTAGTTTTGTTTTCAATTTATTAGTTGTATTGAATTGCAAATGTTGCTTTCTTGCAAAATAACCACAAAAGTCATTCCTTTTGACTAAGCCATCATCTATAAATTATATTATGCGGTATGACTTGCAAGTACGGTGGTGTATTTACAGAGTAAGGAATATAGGTAGGTATCCAAGTCGTGATAAAATTAAGAGATACTTATCACAGACAATTTTTTTAAAAATAAGAACCGTCTGTGATACAAAATTATCACAAACGATTCTTAACAAGAATCGTCTCCGTCTATGATACGTTAAGAACCGTCTCCGTCTGTGATATTTCATAGACATTTCTTTTTAAAAAACTGTCTGTGATAATGATGTATCACAGACGGTTTTAGCCATCGCTGGTAACATAGACAATCACGTTTGTAAAATTGTCTGTAATAATTACAATACTAACGGTTTTCAGAAACTGTCTATGATAAGATATCTAATATAATCTGTTTTGTAACAGTAGAACAACCGCATGAGCAAGAGGTAGCTACAAGATGAAGGACTAACTTCTAGATACGTCACCAAAAATAATGCAATGCTAGCTACGCCCTAAAGTAGTAATCATCAAGATTACAAAAAAAAGTTAGGGCGTCATCACCTTGTTACTCCATTTCGCCTCTTCCCTTCGTGTTCGGCAGTGCTGCGCGTACGACGTTTTCTTACAACGCATGCATACGACAGCGCATATTCAGTTTGTGGGCCAGAGCGAGAAGATCACCAGGATCAACGCCGTAGCCCTGCATCGTACCACCAGTATCGTACCACAATTATCCTATGCGTGGCATTTTCGAGATTTTATTGTGACAAGCAGTCTACCAAGGAGACGGATCCTCTGCCGTAGCAATCAGCATCCGATGTGGGACGGTTCATATTAATTACTACAGTATTTTTTAAATATAGTACAATCAATACCGTTTTTATAGTAATAGATACAGTATACTGCAGGCAGAGTCGTGTAGTAGCAGATTTGGATGATAATTAAGCCGGCAACCAAACTCAGTAATGGGGCCGTCTCCCTTTTAATGAGTACGCCCATTCTTCGCTGAGCTCGTGCTTCTGTTCCACGAATTGTTTTGTATTGAATTCATTCATTAACGATTTCAGTAAGAGCTTAAAATGTTGAGAAAACATGGGTACTGTACGCATACTTGAACATTGTGGTTCGTAGACTGAGACATCAGGGCAGAGAGTCAGCGACGAAGTCTAGATAAAAATAGAGGTGGGTTCAAAAATACTAAATTAATTGATACAAATATCGGTTGGGGGAGTACTACTTGAATTGTTTGTGAAAGAGTTGGGTAAAATCCGTTTCTCTATTACTGCAAATCTACGAACAAATACAAGTATACAACTATATTACTAACTATACAATATATACCATAGTATATGGCTATATGCTAATTGCTAAAGAGAAAAAAAATGAAAGAAGTCAACTAATAAAGATTCAAGAATATATATTTATATATACCAAATGGCAGGCAAGCACCGGTTGTTCAGGTAAAATTGGTGCAGCCCACCTGGCACCTGCAGCTCTGGCGCCATGCCGCCTCGCCCCCTCCTTGACTCTTTAGTCATCTCCTCCCCTCTGTTGCCACGGCCACGATCACGCCTCCTCGGCTCCTCACACCGCCGCCCAGGCTTTCGACTTCTCCGCTCAGTCGTGCGCCCATACCCCCATCCTCGGCGTAGCAGTACCTCTCCTCCTCGTCGCACTACATCGCTACCGGGTGCCTACCTAGGGTTTCTTCCTCAACCCTTAGGCGTGCTCTCCTCTTGGTCTCGTCGTTGTTCGATTGATTGCTTACCGCCGTGGGGTGTATGTGAGACCGCAATTGGGCTCGTAGCTTTTGGGATTCATCCAAGGTTCGGAAATTCATTTTCCAACCAGCATGTTCTTCCTCATTCTTCTTCTTAGGTAGGGTGGGCTGAGGCCGAAGAGGGGAGGGGAGGGAGGGTTCCGGCATCGGCGTGGAGTGTAGGCTCAAACCTAACGAAGGCCCGATGGATTCGCCCCAGCGAGTGTTCTTAACCGCGTCCACTTCGTCATTTTTCTAAAGCTACAAAAGAAAAATGAGAAAGGTAGGAAATATACATATAATGGGCTGGACCAGAAGTTGAAAAAAAGCCCACGATCCGAACTTCGGCCCAACTGAAACGCGCCGTCTTCCCTGTCGTTGTTCTCCTCGGCTCCTCGCTTCTCCACCTCCATCCTGTTTCTTCGCGTCTCCGCGTACCGCTCGTAACCCTAATCAACCTACCCACCCATCGATTGGATCAGGTCTCGACATTCGTGGGTGCAGGAGACCACAAAAAATCTCGCTGTAGATCTTGTAATTACCATGTCGGTACTTCTTTCTCTTTGTCTAGATTTTCTCAAGCACGGTAGTTCCAGTCTCTAAACTTTGGTCGTTTCTTGATTTGTTGCATATGCTCCGTA
The DNA here is from genome assembly GCA_036346395.1 of Hsuehochloa calcarea. Lineage (NCBI taxonomy): Eukaryota > Viridiplantae > Streptophyta > Magnoliopsida > Poales > Poaceae > Hsuehochloa > Hsuehochloa calcarea. Next base: position 4,626,230 of record CM070615.1, on the reverse strand, counting down.
TTTATGTTCCTTTTCTGATTGTATCCGTGAAGTAAGATAGAGCAATTTTTGGGCCTTCAACCTGCTCTTTTTCTTTTGTCTCCACGATTGAAATCATCATGAATGCATGACATAATCGGCAATAAGAAGGGTGACGAAGTACAGAATCATTGTATATTCAATGGACTGCCATTGTAGGTCACAACTCAGAACACATGTTAAGTCTGTGACAGGATTGACGATTCCTTTGCCGCTAGATGTTTTGCTTGATATCGTGAATTGGGATTGTGCCTCTAAAGTTGCACAAGTATTAGTTCATGGGGTTCAAACGTATCTCAGCAAAAAAATGGTATTCTGCTCACATATACAGGAGCTTTATAGGATGGAAGTAGGATTTTTTTTCTTGTGTTTGTGCATTGCAATGCAACCCGTGCCGTGTTTTTGCGTCCTGAACATTGAGGAAGGAAACCTTTCAGACCATGTTGCAGGTTTAGATATTTCATTTAACTCCCATTTTATGAATTTCGCTCTTCTATACACACATAATTCCTTTTTCGAGATTTACAATTTGAAAATTGCTTGATCTTGTGTTTCAAGGAAAAGGGAAATGAAATATTTTTTCTGGGATTGAATGTGTTGTTGCCCTGTTGGCTTCGAAATTTCATCTCTCCTATTTCTGATTGACTAATTGGCTATCTTTGAGTCTGAGTAGTTAAGTTGTATTAAAAGGATCTTTGTACATAAAGATTTGTTGCTTGGATTATCCTTAAAATGGTTGAAATCAATCATTTTTCCTTAATTTTTCACGGTTTTATATTAGTGGCTAGCAATTAACGACTTTTTTAAATTATGTTAGGGCGGATGATGAACCTGCTGATCCAAAGAAATACCTTGAGGAACGTTGCAAGCCACAATGTGTAAAATCATTGTATGACTACGAGGTGTGTGTTAAATTTCTTTTTTATGAAACTTCTTTACGTTAATAGAATAACTCATTCAGATTCACATTGCTGTGCACGCTCACAACGCAAAATAGTACATCGGCTATTTAGGAAAATCAGTGGTGACCAGCCTTTTATTGTAAATCACTTGCCGAATGATCTTGGACTGGTATTTACTATTTAGCAAGCTGACCAATTTAGGTGTTATCGTGTACACTGAATTGATTTACAGTTTTACATTTACGGACATAAGTTTCACACGATTGTTGCACATGGATTTTTTTAAATTTTTTTGAAGGTCTGTACATGGCTGAAATTTATTGAACATATGGCCGTTTGTTTAAAGTATCTAACCCTATTTTGCTAGAAATTGGCCCAAAAACCATCCTATTCCTATCACCATTTGTTATCTCCTGGAAAAGAATTGTTGGATACCTGGTTTAGTTTTGTATTTCCCTATAGCAGCCTAGTTATGTGTTGCCGGTATTAAGTGGTCAGCGATCTTTACCATATTGCATGGACGAGGCACTCAAGTCAGAATGATACAACCGTACACATGCTGCTTGAGCTGCATGTCAGCATATATGGATCCGGTAATCCATGATCTATATTCCATTTTGGGTGTATGACAATCTAGCATGGCAATATGCCAATATTACTGATCTTGAATTTCAAGACGCTGTGTTGCTTCATTTTATTACTGGCAAATATGATCTTGGGGATGTTACCATGAACACACAAATTTGCCTGTTTGAGCTTTTGTGCTTTACCCTGCGCAGAGATGTGTCAAGAGAGTCGAGAAAGACGAAAATGGGCAGAAGCACTGCACTGGGCAATACTTCGACTACTGGTCCTGCGTTGACAAGTGTGTAAGTACTACTTGCACATTGAATTGAATAGTTCTGAAACAACATTCTTGAGCCTCCTGACGGCAATTCATTTGTGAAACTTGTGTTTGCAGGTCGCACCAAAGCTCTTTGATAAGCTCAAATGATGATGGAAATGGAATGCTACCTTTGATATGCGACTATCTTTTGTAGTCCCCCTTTTCACTTCTGAACTCCAATAAATCCATCCAGATTGTTGCTTCATTTTTTTTTTGATGAACCTGTAACGAGTCTCTGAGCAGGGCACCAGGCGCATATATATCGCTGCTGATCATTTGCTTTCTTTGCAAAATCTTTTGGTAGTTATAACGAGTCAAATTTATCTATTATCCAACTGAGATGGAGCCCTCCTTACGTGAGGATTCATGTAAAATTCCTGCATTCCAAATGGGTCCTAGTTTTGGGGAGAGCATCCAAGCACCACTGTTAATTTTACTAAAGTGACTTGTACATTGCTTCAGCATCTTGAGATGCACCTTTTCATCAGATAGCAGAGCGTTGCTGCCAAAAGCATCGAAGGCTCACACTGCAATAACGTACATCTTCACATCGCGTGGAACTCAGATGCAAGCATATGCAAACCTCGCCCGATCTGATATGCTAGCACAGAGGGAGCCAATGTTTCTGGTAGCACGAACTTTGAACTGAAATTGTCTTCACCACACGCCAAAGGAGGAAGACGATGATTCCTTCCATTCAGCCTTGTTGGCAATGACAGATGGTACAAAAGATGCAACCACAGGTATCAAAAACACACCTTCATTATAAGTGACGAACATAGCGGTAAATTCTCAGGCACAGGTTCACATATCAAGCTAGGCCGATCCAATTTCCTCTATTTAAGAACAATGAGAACGAGACCGAAAAAAATTAGGCCCCAAGATGATTGTTCAAAATGTATATAAAAGGAAAAATCAAACCAAAAATGATATGCTACATTCCTCAATTAGTGATCCGGATCCTAAATAGGGCAATCGGAGAATGAGAAAAAATGTCAGGTATATGCAAGGGGTCAATCTTTTGCGCCGGAATCATCTTCTGGTTGTCGGCTTGTCTCTCCCGAAGTTTCCTGTAAAAGGTAAAAAGGGGTTGAGAACATTGTACTACGACCAGTAGTTATCTTTAATTCTTGGTGTAGGGCCTAGTGAGGCCTGTTCCTTTTTTTTGGAAATGAAAGGAAATGCAGGTGTTGATGGAAATACCTGAACTTGTGCCAAAAGATCCTCTAGTTCAGCTAATATATCTGGGAAAGCAGGCCGGTTAGATGGAATGGTTTCCCAACATCTCTGCATCAAGTCCAATAGCTTGGGATGTGCATTTTCTGGGAGCCCTGGGCGCAATCCCTGGTATGACAGTAAAATGATAGGATACTTAGCACATTTCGCAATGCACATATTACTACAGTGCAACACTTACACATATTATTCACATAAAAAAACACCTGTGTATATTACATACCTGCCTCACACCTACAGCTGCTTGGAGAGGGGTCATGGTATCATATGGGATCTGGAAACACCAGAAATGACAAATTAAGAAGCCTCAGCAATCAGCCAATCGCAATGATAAATGCGCTATTTGTGGTAGGTAACTAACTACCTATAACTAGTCATAGAAAAGAATATACCTGTGACGTTATGAGCTCCCAAAGCACAATAGCAAAACTGAACACATCTGCTTTGCTATCATATGGTTGATGATTTATAACCTAAGCATGCATCATCAAAGATATATTAGCAACGAATTTAAAATTTTCATCTCATTAGTAGTCAGTAGTCACTGTAAACTACATAAATATGATATATCACAACCATTGAATACTCAGATCACTGAAATAATAAACTAATCCAAATTCTTGACTTCAGCAATATATATTGATATGGGAAGCTTCTATCAGCCACTTCCTTTTAAGACCTAAAAAACATCAGCACTACCCAGGCACATTTGGAACTGAGTTTCTAACTCAAGTTAATTTTAGTAGATTTACATTGCTCCAGTAAATAGAGTTGTACCTCAGGTGCCATCCATCTGTATGTTCCAGTTTCAGCTGTCATGATACCTCCTTGATCCTGGAACCGAGCTACACCAAAATCTGCCACTTTCACAACCTAAAGAAATAAACAGCAAAACCATTCATCAATAAAGAATAGTCTTTATCAAAAATAAATGTACGACGCATGGCCCCAAGACCTCAACACAGATAACAACACATAAATAAACAATGTGCACTAACAGTATACTTCACATTCAATGTTTGTCTTCTTTTTGTTCCATTTTTTCTATAAATATATTCTTGACCAATGAAGTAAAGAGTTATAGGCTACATACATGATCTTTGTCCATTAGAAGGTTGGCAGTCTTCAAGTCTCTATGGATGATACCCCTCTGATGCAAGTAACACATCCCTCGGCATACATCAACTGCAAACTTAAGGAGAGTTGGGAGCTCCAAGACATTGTGCTGCTTGTGCACAAAGTCATACAAACTTCCTCCAGACATGTATTCTGTAAGATATAAAAATAGATGTTGTGTATTAGTAGAGGATGAGAGGAAAATGGTCCAACCTCCGAAGACATCAGTTAAGCAAGAAAAAACATGCTCTTCACGTAAAAAAAAACATAATTTCTTACAGCTGTAAGTTATATTTGTCAAATATTATGAAATCACAGAGCATTGTTTAAAACATTTTCAGGTCTAATACTCTAATTTTCTGTATGACAAACAATTCTTTGTAGGTTACTATTAGATCCAGCTGATGCCAACATAAAACTCACCTGTAATTATGCAAAATTTCGGTGGTTTTGTGCATGCACCAATGAATCGCACAACATTGGTATGATGAACTTCCCTGAAAAGAAGTATGGAAGGTGAAGGTAGGGTATACATATTTATTTCCTGGTACTTGCAAGGGACAAAGCAATTCAGGTATACTTAATCTGAGAGTTGTGATGTGTTCATTTCTACATATGATGAAAGAATTAAATCTATTTGACCAAATTATAAGTAGGAGGTAGGATATTTAACTACATCACATAGCTAGAACATCTTACAGGTTACAAGTGGTTTCATAGAACGTTAGGTACCTTAGAATATATACTTCTTGTGTGAACTCGTTCCAAACATTCTTATTCAAATGCTCAGCTCTTAGAACTTTAACAGCAACATCCTCACCAAAATAAGTCCCATGAAACCTTCACATAAGCATATTACACTATAAAGAGAAAGCATCACTGAATACAGCAACTAACTAACTCAGCAATATGCACTTGACTCACAAGTCCCGCAAGAACCAGAAGCGATCATGTTTCCCATCTTCAGAAGTCGTTTGTCAATTTCCCAATCACCACCTTTCACTTGGAATGGCAGTGTTCTTTCTGCAGCTGAGGAGTGAGATGAACCAGACCATGAACCCTGCACTCTCAGAAGGAACCAGCAATGTGCTGTTAGTTCTGGAAAATGGAACAAGACACACTGTCTCGTGCATCAACCACAAGCAGAAATAGGACTAAATTATCTGCCTGCAAACACTTAGGCAATGTATACGAATGACTGAGAAGTTACCTCATTCCTTAAAATGGATGCTTCCAGTGCCTTGTGCAAGCCATCGGTGTCCTGATCATACCGTTGCAAAATTGGCATCATTGGAGTAGTGTAAGAAATACAATTCATATAGAAATAGAATCAGAACACACAAGCTAATTCTTTGACATAGGTTCCTTGGTGCTGACATGTTAATCTATCATTGGTCATTGCAGCACAGTGTCAATCAGCTTCTAGATGGCCTAGGAGGGCAGAACAAATGGATCGACAGATAGCACTGAGAGAGAGATCTTGGTGAACATTTCGCATATGATTACAATTATATGAAGAAGCAAATGATACAATAGAACCAACAAATGGGAAGTTTCCCAGGATGGCTTAACTGCTGCAGCTTCTTGCTTCATTTGCCATAAACAACAAAAACAATCCTAAATATATCGACACTTCAGGATGATAAATCACTTTATTATGACAAAGTTTCGCACACTTCCCATCCAAATTTTAGAAGAAGATTGTGCTAATCTTACATTAACTAGATCCAACATCCAAGTAACCAACCTCGTGCAACAGAACAGAACATGGATGGCTTGCCTAACTCTGCAGCCTTTTCAGGTCTGCTGCTTTTTCATACAGATAAATCAACAAATGACATGACAAATTGACAAGAACCTAAAATTACCTCAATGAGCCAACCATCAACAACAAAAACATCAAGAGAATAACCGTCTGAGGTTGAGAAAACATGCGCTTCCCTGATGTTCAGTCCAATGTCAGATAGCAAGGCAGACAGCTGGCAGAACATATTACAGTTAGATGCTACACTGTGAGCAAAAGGTCAAATTACTCTTATCAAAGGAATACGTAGATCGAGCAATTATTAGCATGTATAGTCTAATACGTTGTTGAATGCAGAAAAGGTGCCCTTTACTAAGGTGCCTAGATTATAAATTTAACAATTAAGATGGAATGCTCAAATTAGACTTTTGAAAACAAAACAAATCAGGCATAATAAGATAGGTGTTTAACCTTTGCAACATTGATTGAAAAATTCTATTACAGCAGGAAGACTTAAAAAATGTATCATAAGCAAGGATTCAAAAACCGGTCCCGGCTCAATTCCCGGCCGGCGGTCGGTACCGGTTTTTCCCGGTCGAATTTCGTTAAATTTTGCTTAAAAATCAATCGAAATTCGAAATTTGAATTTGCAAACTCCGGAAAAACCGGCCGGGATTTCAAATCCCGGCCCCCACCGGTAAGGCCGGTTACCGCCGGTAACTGGCAGTAACCGGCCGGGATTTCCATCCCTGATCATAAGGTTAAGTTAAAAAGCACACAGAATTGCTGACCTGACTAAGGAGCTTTGGCTTGTCAATAGTGGAGAAAACTATCTCATGAATGTGCGTGTATGATTTGTTCTGCCTGTGAAATATACACAGCCAAGATTAGTATATTTGTAATAGGTCTAGATATCGAAAGCTTTATCTGGAAGAAGGGGTACATTTGTGTGAATGGGCATGCAGTAGTGTTCAGCAAAGAGAGACATGTTACACTCAACTTGGGGTTCCTCAAAAACTATGGAATAAGTACATAGTGTGGTGCATGAGTACCTTACAGAAAGATCATCACCATCATCAGGCCCTTCTTCGGATGCATCAGAGTCATATGTTTGATCCATGTCTTCAATCTTTGATCAAAGTTTAGAGTCAATTTGACAACTCCGATTTCTATTGGTGATACTAAAGATAAACAACCATTAATGCATGGAACAAACATGTAGGCTCAGTAAGAGAAAAAAGAGCAAAATCTACAAGATAAGGAGCCTTCTCTCTTTCTAATCTCCCTATTTAGATCACCAAATATTAAAGCATTAGATACAAAGCAAATAAAATCGTTCATTATCCAAGATGTATTTCACAGTAACAATAAAGTAGGTAGTGAGCTTCATCGCCACCTGTAATATGTCATTTTTCTCCAAAAGACAACCAGCTGTAACATATTATATTATGTACGCAATATATGAACAATGCTCAAGCGTGTATTCACAAATACACTGTCACTTTCTTCAGTATTTACAACACTTCAGCAAACTATTTAATGGAAAGAAGCAGAATTAGGGCCTATATTTTAACAATGGACACATTTCTGTTTCCCTAATCTTTGTAGAGGTCTTTGAACAATGGCCACATTCAGCTTCTTTTGGTCACAAGATCAGAAAACTGATGTTCCAGTCCATATCTTGTTAGAAGATTCCACACAGAGCATTTGTTCAGTCTAAACTCATGGGACAAGGGACATGCACATTCAACTGCATTTTTCCTTATTGCACAATGTATCTTTACCATAACAATGTTTTCCTTTTTTTTTAAATCCAAAAACCTTCATTTAAGTCGTGTAATGATAGTTGCACCACGACATGATGGTTTACGTTGCTTATGTAGCAAAATTCATTTGGCACAAAAACTCGTGATGTCAGGGATTGAGGTGGTCCTAAGTGAGAAATAAGGCTAGTTATAAAGGTATAACCATTTTTTCAAACTAAACTTTGCCAATAATAATACAAATGATAATAACAGTTTTTCAAAACCGTTATATGCAACTAGAATCCAGTAAGTAGCCACTAAAGGTAGCTACCATTGTCGCGTAGCGCACATTAGTTGCTTGTAGAACAGTCCAAACCAACATAAGTAAGAGCTTTACCCTCAGGAAACGGACATGGAACGCAGGGCGCCTATCAGGATCCTTTGCTTCTGCCAAGACCCTCTGATGGACTAAGACATCTGCTGCTTTGTCGACATTGATATCCAGCTGATAGCTACAGAATGGGAGAACAAAAGAAGAACCAATCTTAGCTTTATGATTGTCCAAAGAAAACAATGGAATAATTAATTAATTAGCCTAGCAATACTAAATCCAAAAAAAAATAAACATAGTGACTGCAGTTACCAGCTTCCTTCTCAGATATGAGATATCACAAAAGGAAACAATTCCCACAAAAGAGCAATTACAAAGGCTAGCTCTGAGACTAGCACAGCAATTCAACCAATCCCTATTTTTATTATATCCAAATATAAAACCACCTCACAACCACAATCAAAAGAGGCAAGCAGCCATGTCAAAGACAATGATTCAGAATCGGAACAAAAAAAATTCCTTTCTGGGAGTGAGTGATCCCACCCCCAAAAGGGAAATAAATAAACACAACTGTTCGCTTCATTTACTTCCAAGCTTAGCTTAATCACAGAACACGCCAGTTCAAAATCCAGCAAGTCACAGCTCCACTAATCGAATATCCATCTAATCCTCGAGAAAAAAATACTAAGTCAACTCCAACTACATACCCTAGTCAAACAAAAAAACCAGTGGAAGCTAACTGCAATGTCACTTCAGCTACAAATTAACAACGAACCTAACCAATAATCTTCGCGAAACTTATCAAAAACCCAAACCCAAACGTTCTCGCTTTCCATTTGAACAGTCATACCGGCCACAGATTCCACGGATCGACACGAGAACTAAGCTAGGCGAGACCTTGGCAAACCTAAGAGGCAGGCTGGGGAAATGAATCAATCACCTGGGGGGGAGCCGCCAGAAATGGGCGTCCAGCTGGGCGTGGAAGTCAGGGTCGGCCGCCTCCTCGTGGCCCTCGGCGACGAGCCGCTCGAACACCTCGCCGCAGATGTCGCGCGCTCCGCCCCCTCCCCCTCCCCCACCTCCGCTCCCACCCGACGCGGCGGGCGTGGGGGCGGCGGCGTCGCGCGGCGGGGACGAGCTCTCCCCCACGCCCTCCTCGACGCCCCCGCCAGGCCCACCCTCCGCCTCCTCCACCGCCATCCCCACCCTCCGCCGCGGCACGGGTCACCGGCCGCGCATCGTCCCCTCGAAGCTTCCTCTCACCTAGGGTTCTGCTCAATCTCCCGCTCGCTCGGTGGCGTGTTCTAGAAGGTTCGCGAGGCGGGTGGTGGTGGTGGGTGCTGGGTAGTTGGAGCACTTGAAAGAGGGAGAAGGACAGGAGTGGGAGGAAGAAGGAACACGAGAGCGCTTTAAGAGAGCCGCGTGGTGTGGGGAGGGAAATTCGAGGCGAAGCGAGGGGCAAAAGCGTCTTTGCGCGGCGGGGCTTCGGCGCGAGAATGTCCCACGCCTCGGGGCCTCCTTGCGGATGAGCGGCCGCGTCGCAGGATGGCTGCGTGGGCCTCGTCCTCGAGGCTTGGTGGGCGTGGACCCACCTGTCAGTTGGCTGGGTCTAGTGCACGTGGTGCGCGGGCGGAGATGGTTGTGGGGAACGTGGATAGGGTTTCCTACACGAGTGCTGCTACGAGTACGCGGTGTGGGTGTATCGCAAGTTAACACCATCTGACATGTGGGCCCGTGTTGTATTAGTGTGATTAAATGGCGTAAGCTCAATGTTTTAACGGTAAATAAATCATTAGCATTATACTACTATTGTATTTTAGTACAAACAGAGAGATCGAATGGCATTAATTCCATGAGTACGGCGTCAGACATAAGTCACTTTCATGTATGATACATATACGTACTCCTCCGTTAAAAAATATATAATATTTTGAATATCGATATAGTCTCTAATATACAATTTTAATCATTAATTTTTTTTAAAGAATATATTCATAAAATAATATAAAGTCATTATATTATGAAAATATTTTTCATAATTGATCTAATGGTACCATTTTCAACATGACTAATACAAATAGTTTTTTAATATACGAGCGGGCAAAGTTAAGAAAGTTTGTCTCCACGCTTTCTAAATCGTTGTATATTTTTTATTGGAGTGAGCAACACTTTTACAACATGAGGTTCTTATTAGCTCCCCCCCATGTTGTAATGTCTTTCGTGCCAGCCATTACCAAACTGTGGGATGAATTACAAATGGATTTTGCTGAGTCAACATTAAGCTATCCTTGTGATTCGTGAGCCTATGATCCGAATAAAGTTATGTATAATGGTACAGACAAGTACTGTCTATAGTAACTCTTTATGACACCTGTAGACAGCTTATACAATGAGTTGTGGTGATACAGTCGGCTACATGATCGTAAACAACACACAATCTTCTAATGATTTTCTTGGTTCTGGTGACACAGTCGGCTACAGAATTATAGACAACATATTTCTCTATCTTTATTATCTTTCATCCATGTTAATTTAAATATTACGTGACAAAAGTTATAAACAACTGATGTAAACCCATTGCACGTGACCTAATCCATTCGGCAAACTTCAAAGGTAGGTACGACCCCACAAATTGGTCAACATGGCTTCCCGTGACCGAGATCCCAATAAGGCAGCTTAATCACTCCATTATTTCACAAGTGAACGTGTGATCCACTTTCTGCTTCAAGCAGTGGACTAGTGCTTTTTCCTTTCGAATGCGAGCACAGAAGGCCTGGTTTTTCCCCAGGAAAGCGTAGCTCGAGACTTAGGTCGTGGCTAGCTTATTATTTCAACCAGCATAAGCATGAAAATGGTACATAGGGCTAGGCTTCGTGATTTCATGGGAGTAGGATTTTATCTCCTAGAAATAGGCTCTTCTACCGTTATTATAGTGCTTTAATTTATTACACGGCTTTGAATTCTAGTTTTTCGTTCAAGGTTGGTCCTAATCATCATTCTTCAATCTAACATGATACCAAGGGCGATTCAAGTTTCGGACTGGATAAACTATAGTCCGAAGTCTGAAAATTTTACCAGTGTACGTTAAAGCACCAAACATTCAAATTCGTCTCGATAACAATGGACCCAGCCCACCGCTTGGGCCATGGCTGACTCCGCCCCTCCATGCTACTGTCGCATTAGCTGCACAAATACGATCACAAGCAGTGACACTACCGGGGAGGGGAGGAAGCAATTCCCAATTTCAGGTCCATCGACACCCTAGTATATTCCCTCTTCTTTGGTGTTCATCCTCGCGCCATGAGATTGTTCCAAGGAATTAAGCTAGTGCTAAGATAAGATCAGCTCCTTATAGCTGGTCGACGTGTGTTTTGCGAGGAGAAGACAACAATAACGCCCTTGATGTGGATCTGCTTACCGATTTGATTAAGATAGGAGGGGAAATAAAACACACGGGTTTTAAATACAAAGGTTCCGGAACAAACCATTTTTGGATGTTTGCGACGCTAGAGGAGAGCTCATGGTTTCCGATAACACTACGATGATCTCCCGAGTTGGAAAATAACACCGGCGTGTCAATGGTACATGGTCCTATGGTCTACCTGTCATCCCCACATTAGATGTTATTTTTCAATCTGCACATGTTTGTAATGTTACCGGGTAAATTTTTCCCTTATTTCAATGGTGTAAGCTAGGAGGAAAAAAATAGCGCACATGCACCTAGGTGTTCTTCTAGGTGGACAAGGGTGTCAACATTATTATAGATTAGCCAACCGATGCATATACAGTTCAACTAGCTAGCGTGCCATCCGAGCTGTCCGGTTGAGGATCAAGGTTTTGAGTTCCACTAAATATTTCTCTGGCGCATTATTTGTGAGTTTAGCCTTTCTATGGGACTTAACTTGATCATGCATGCGGCTATGTGAGCCCTCTTTGCCCTTATTAGTCCTAAGACTAGTTCAAAATCATGTGTTTATTTTTAATTTAATTTTATTTTTGTCTCGGGCGACATCATCGAAGCATATATCCCTTAGCACTAAAGCAAAATCTCTTTTTGACAAATCGCGTCAAAGCAAGATACTTCAGTTTCAGAACATTCTTAGCCCATTACTGAATTCTGAAAATGATGATTGCCACTCAATGTGCGTGACCTGTAACGATCAGCTAATTAAATAAGCCCCTAATGTTCGGAGTTATCTGTTACACAAAGCACCTAGTGGAGACGGCAAATATGCTACCAAGCACCAACAGCAACCATAACTCTTACCTCCTCTGGTGTATATCTACAATAGTCTTAGCTGGCTGGGTTGTTCAATTGACATAGTTATTTAAAATAGGGCAGAACTAGCGACTGAAGGTCTTCGGTAGCATATGTAACAGTTTAAGTTCGTAACAAATATGTGCGATGCAACAAGAGATCGTTATGTGTGTGTGATAAATTTGCAGCGGCGCAACAATAAATCTCTATTTGTGCAACAAAAAAAAACCTACTCTGTTGCGACAAAATCAGCATCCTATTACAACAACAAAAAAATACTCTGATACAACAATCGTTGTCTCGTATGCAACAAAAAAACTTGTTGCTACCATATTTCAAATTGACAAGTTGTAACAGATCAAAACACTTCGTGCAACAATGGAGGAGGGATACTGCAACAATTAGAGAATAAAATATTCCTCATGTTGACGGAGGCATTGCAACTAAATTGACAAAACGACAACAATAAAATATTCCTCATGTTGCAGCATAAAAGAATACCTGTTGCAAGAAAAAAATTGAGAGGAGGAGAGGGACAAGGCTGTTCCGCACCAACACCCCCATCACCAGCGGGCTCAGATCTAACAATTCCAGCTATCCTTATGTACTGTGATAACCAAACAGTTATCATAAAGGTGACAAGCTCAAAGGATAATATGAAATCCTTAAGACATATGAAAAGACGGTTGAAATCTGTCAGAAAATTGAGAAACTCCGGAGTGATAGCTGTGAATTATATCCAAACAGCTAAAAATCTTGCAGATCCCTTTACAAAGAGACTATCACGGAATGTGATTGAAATTGCATCGGAATGAGACCCACGTGAGTTACACATAGTGGTAACCCAAATATATGTGATCAAAGATCCTGTAAAATAGGACTTGGGAAAAACAAACTATTTGGGTAACAATAGAGTATATTGTTACTTTATATCTCACTCCGTTGGCGATATAGTACTCTAATTACTGTAAGATAGGATGATTTTCTCTTAATGTGTTCCGAGGCTTAACAGCAAAATACCGTCCTACATGGTATTCATGAAAAGAACAAACCTATATGAACCCGACTGTTGGTTGCAGTCCATGAGATGTGGGTGATCTTTAAGAAGCTCTCTCATGAAGAGACATAGAAGTATGACCTATACTCCACTCGATAAGTGGCCAATCGGCGGCCAAGTATCAACAAAGGCCGTAGGTGAAACTTGTTCACACAAAACTGCCAATTCAAGACTTAGTCCATTGTGCAGTTGTGGATGAGTGTAACTTGAGATTCTATGTGGATGTTCAACCTTAACTGGTATTCACCGAAAAACTGGTATATCAACAACACTTAGGAATTATGGACAAATTTGTGGTGCTTTTGAGATCTGGTAGGGGGTTGTTAGAGTTTTTAGGCATGGGTCATTCAATATTCTAATTAAATTCTAGAAAAATCCCAAAGGCACACTCATGCATGATAAAAGGTAGGAAGTTTAGTACCATATCGCTAGTCTAGGTGAGAGGAGACCAATATATAAGGTGGAGTTGATCTTACCTAGTTGAAACAAGCAAAAGAAGAACACGCGCTCGCTCACCTCGCCACGCCATCGCCCACGCGCGACGTGCACGTGAATGGACCGGCAATTTCGTGTCCGGTTGGCTGTGGAGCTACGACTTATTTTTGTACCTCAAAACCATGCGTATCGATAAGAAATTGAAAACTGATTACACTATTTCAATTGACTTTTATGGTACACATTAACTGTGTTTTAAAATAGTGTTATGACGACAGTTTCTAATGACAATAATGGCAGCAGTTTCTTCTGCTGAATTTGGTTCTATATAAAGGCGAGACCTCTCCTCTCAGAAATAGAGAACAGAGAGAAAATCTTAGAATCAGAACAAAGTATTCTAGTTTTTTTTGCCCAGTTTCTTGTTGCTGCGCTACTCGGCTACTCCATCTCTTCCTCGACGTGCACTGAGGTAGGGAGAGCGGTGTCTCCAAAGTCGGCATCCCTCGTGATCCTACACAGTTTTGGGGTGAATCAGGTTTTTAGGAAGCGTTCGCACGACTGCTCACAGCTTCCTTCTTCTCCATCATCCTCTGCGCGTCTTCTTCTTCGGATCAGACTCTACCGCGACCCTCGTCGGAGTGATTGTTTGTAAGTCGTGGTGTTATCGTTTCATATGGCTAGTCTTTGTTTCCTAGATTTTTATCATGTGATGATGTTGATGTCTACTTCTGTTAGTAGTATACTTGTTCATAGTCTCAAATATGCCTAATATATATATATTACAGTCGATTCAATTATTACTTTAAGAATTATAATAATCACAAAAGTTAGCATATACCCAACACTAACAACTCAGCATGGTAGTAGGGATTGGTACCGAGTTCTAGAATTGAACGAGTTGTTCTACTCTTCTCTACAGAACTTGAGAAATTTGATATGTCCACATAAATAAGATTTTTTATGCTTTGGTTAACGCGGTGTGCCCTTCAGTTTAAACTGGATATAAAAAACTTTTTTTTTAAAAAAAAGTTTTAGCTTTTGTTGGAGAGATGGTTGGTATTCAGATACATGCAACTCAACAAAAGTTGTGAGGCGGGAAAAGCAAAGAAAGACTCTTTTTACCCTTTGCTGGGCACATGCAGTAAATTGAGAAAATGGCATAATTTGAAAGAATTGCTAAGGCAGTAGCATTTGTATTGAAAACGCTGGCATGCTTACATCGTAATTAAGGCTGAAAGAATTGCTAAGCCACTTTTGTTCTTTCTTTTTTTTTTGAAACAAACTTTTGTTCTTTTTTCCAGTAGGAAATATTTAGGACATACATGGTATTGTCTCTTTTCAGTTTTCAGTCAACAACAATATTAACAATAAAGGGTGTCCTACAAGCTTAATCATGTAGTACAGTGTTAATGAAAGCAGCAAAAATAGGATATGTCTTCATTAAGCTTCAGATGAAGAGTATACTTAAAATAGGATATGTCTTCATTAATGCTTCGGACGAAGAGTAGAATTTAGGTCATTTATAATAGGTTTACATTAGCTGTCTATAATATCTGCTACGTAGGATTTAAGCTGATATAGATGAAATAGAATAAAGAGAGATAAATGTGTTATCTACAATCTTGTAGCCGACTGTATCACCAGAACCAAGAAAAGTATTAAAAGATCGTGTGATCTATAGAGATAAGTAAAAAAGACATCTCATTGTATGAACTGTCTTTAGTGCTGTCTACAGCTGACATGAAAACTTACTATAGACAGTAACTGACTGTGCCATTGTATATACCCTTGCTTTGTTAAAGACAGTGATAATGTTGAATGGAACCGAGCCCTCAGTTCATTTGCTGGTTCAAGAATGGGTCCGCGCATAAATTATTTTCACTACCAAAAAGGGGAAAATGTAAGTAATTGACCTAGCAGCAACTATGAATAGAGGTATATATATGTTCCCGGTAAATTTAAAGGAACTGCATGCAGGAACAACCTAAAGTAGAATTCTATTTGTCCACGCAGCTCTTCTTCCAGCTTCTCTGCACTCAGCTGCGTCTCTAATCGAGACGTCTCTAATCTATCATTCGGGGAAAAATAGATCCGAACAGATTCACAGATAAAGGGCGAAGCACAAAAAATAAATAAAAAGCAAGCAACGCAAGGACACACCTGCATCAGAAGTAACAAACATGAAAAACTGATAAAGTAGGGAAAAAAAGAGAGACAAAGAGGAAGAAATACGCAAGAACAGTGACTGACAACCATCGAAACGGGGAAAACACATATCTAGATCTACGGAAATAAAGCCACTGAGCGCACAGGAAAAGCACACAGCAACAAAGAGACTTCGGAACGGAAAAGCGAGACTGAGGAGAACCAAAGCATAAGAAAGAAGAAGGAAAAGAGCGAGTGGTGACAACCGAGAGGCAAATAACAAACCCAAAACAAAGCGAAAGTAGAATCCCCCAAAACAAGAGAGACCAGGAGCAAGAAATACGCAAGAACGGCGATTGACAACCATCGAAACGGAGGAAACATAGAGGTATATGTACAGAGATGTAGCTAGTGAGCGCACGGGAGAAGCACAGAGCAACGAAGAGACGTCGGAACGGAAAAGCGAAACCACGAGAAGAACAAAAGCGTAAGAAATAAGGAGAAAAGCACGTAGCGAGAACCGAGAGGAAGAAGCACAACGAGCGAGAGAAGGAAGACGGAACCGGGGGACAGGAGCGAAACTGAATATATGAGCTGCGCGATGGGAATTAAAACCAGCGAAAAGCACACA
This sequence comes from Hsuehochloa calcarea, assembly GCA_036346395.1. Taxonomy (NCBI): domain Eukaryota; kingdom Viridiplantae; phylum Streptophyta; class Magnoliopsida; order Poales; family Poaceae; genus Hsuehochloa; species Hsuehochloa calcarea. Next base: position 4,609,726 of record CM070615.1, on the reverse strand, counting down.
AGAAACAAGGACACACGTGACGAGGCGGAGCAAGAGCGTGCAAATGCACCACCTGACCCGATCGAATGGCGTGAAGAACGACAGCAACATCCAATGGCTGAATGGCATAGGGAAAAACGGTGAAGTGGGAAAACAATGCCGGAGTAAATGGCACGGCCAAAGAAGCGCGGAGCAACATCGCATGACTAAGGGAAAAAGGCAACGTGGCACGCCTCTCCTCGCCCCCTTTATGCCTCTATTTAACCGGGAGGATGTCGCCATACGATGAGTATATACAGTACTATTCTTGTTGTACCGTGTACGCTTCGGAGGTTCGAAATTGGAAGGGAAACAAAAAAAAACATAAAAGAGAATAAATTAAACACAGTGTAGGAAAGATGCCTACGAGAAGCCATCTTAAAAGATAAACATTTTGCTTGATGAGCAACGACTATATAATAGAGCTCTTTTACTGTTTAATTAATTTAATACGGATTGTTCATTCTTTTTGTTCCAATGATTCAGATTAGTTAGGATTTAGTTATACTGTACGAGTAGTAGAATCCTGAGAGGGGGTAAAACTGTAATTACTTATGTGAGAGCAAATGACACAAGAGTAATATTTTTAACCCTAGTTGGAAAAGTCTACAGTACCCTCACGAAAAAATTATAAACACAGAAAAAACTACTATACCCTTAACAAGTCAATAATCAAATTTGATTTATACTACTATCATATACTTACTAGTAGAATGTACTATAATAAAAGCTTATCCACAAGGTGGTACAATGCCTACTACACGCTTGTCTTTGAGTAAGTCACCAGAGGAACACCCGGTATGACTTTCCTTCTGATGTGAATTCAGATAGCAGTGCCGTGGCTGCAAGGCAATTCGGAAGCAATGAAAGCTGCCGACATGTTGAAGTACTCCAAACCTTTCCCTTTTGTTGTTAAGTCGAAAGTTGAAGAATGTGATTGGTGAGGCAGCTGCGCTAGTACCTAGCAGTACACGCATATTGTAGTGGATGGCCGGTCCTACCAAATTCAGATTAACACATAGGCAGCAAGAAATAGAGCAGTGTGTAGTTATCCATTTGTGCAGAGATCAGAGAGGAAAAGGCATTGTATTGGAGTAGCTTTCGGAGTTGAGGTGTAAGGAGACCTGCCTATCCCCATGTTGCACAATCATGGGCAGCCTTTCTATCCCCATATTGGTCCAATCTTGGCCCCAATTAGCACACTTCTTCTTCTCTTTGTGCTTTGGGTGCAGCAGAATTAAATTGTGATCGTACACTTCGCACTCAAACTCTGCATCTCCCAACTCTTGTTTGGAGTTTGCCCATGTGAATCGCATGGTGGATGGAGAGGATTTGCCGCTGCTTTTTTCCTTATCCCATGTGGTTGTGCATGCATGCCCCAATGTTCATGTCTGCAAGAGGATGTGGTTCTTCGTTTGGGACTTGCTTCTAGGGGTGTTTCATGTTTGGTTGCTTGTCCTACCTTGCTATAGTTTTTGTGACTGGTTCACTTGTAGCAAATTTAAGATAGGCCTGTTTGGTACAGCTCCAGATTCTCATTTTTCAGATTCTGCTCTAACTTCTCTGAGAATCTGGAGCTGTATGTTGAAACCGTTTGGCTGTTAGGTTGGCTCCAAAAAACCATATGAGGGAGTATTAGAGGTAAATAGACCATGTCACCCCTGGATGTAATACTTCAATTGTATTTGTGTAACTCAGTGGTATTTGCGGGTAAAAACCTTCAACTTCAAAATGTATTTTCGTTTCTGAAGGGTGGATTCTCACGAGAATCTGCCGGGAGACTGCTTCTCGTTGCCAGTTCATTTTCGAGACAGCTCCTCGCGAGAAGGAGAATCTAGTGGTTTTGAAAATCAGGATGTTTGGTAGGGCTCCACGAGAATCAATTGAGAAACTGAGAGTGAAAGCTGTATCAAACAGGGGCTAAGAAAGTATTGACACCTCACAACTGCTGTTTCGGACCAAACGATTAGGCATAAAAAGAGTGAAACTTGCTGAAGTGTGGTAATGTGTAACAGTGAACCAACAGCGTCATGTCATGTCTAAGGCATGTATTAGGTCAACTTATGTCTACAAATGTGTGGAAGTACATGTGCATTCATAAGCAAATGTACCTATATATGCGTGCTAGTTCCTATGTTAGATTGTCTATTTGTACGGTGATTGAAATTTTCTAAAGTATAAATAATATTTTTTTATCTATTGAATCAATATCTAATCATATGACACATCAATCTTTATACAAATCCAATAATCATATCACACTTCAATCTCTGTACAAATCCAATGGCCACAACAATTAACTTAAACTTATAAAAATTTCAGGTGACTTAGAAATAGAAAATCCGTAAATTATAATAATAAGTTCCATACACAAGACTCAATGGCCTCGTAAGGTGCCTAGCAGTGATACACTGCCAAATGCCAATTGCACCTTATTGCTTCATGATTAATCCAGGCTAGTTTGCCTTGGACGCCTCTGATTACTGATGGGTTTCTTTGGACATGAATATATCCTGCATGATTAGGTGGCTTACGATGGCTCAATTAAGTTAATAAAAACAAAGTTCCCCAAGATAAAGGAGGCCATCGACAGTGATAGGCAAACAAAACCAATCGAGCAACCTAATTCGCTTCATAACGGGAATGCTGCAGATTAACATGTAATATATTCGATCGTACACGAACGTGACATGACGTTCAGAACAATGGTTATGCTAGCTTGGACTGATGAGAGGCCGCCGCATTATTGTCAACATCGACATTAGACGTACTGCATCGCTGGTTTTGCATTTTTCATACTTCAGGTTCGGGCTAGGCTTACTTTACTTGAAGCCTGGGACGTCGGCAAGGTAAGTACTGGGCTAGCTTGATTTGCATGAGCCACAAGGAAGTTTTAGAGAGAGAGAGACCGCGCGTTGCATAGCTGCAATCTGGTGCACAACACAACCATAGCCATAACATTTTCAATGCTTCCACCATAGTTAGTGCTACCGGTGCTCCTGTTGTTCAAGAATCGATTCGAGTAATTATAACAGTTAGAGTACATATATGACAAGATTGTAATAGAATATAATCAATTAGGATGATTTGTATCCGATATGTTTTCTTCCATATCTTTAATAGATTGACTTAATCTCTAAGTCACCATGTAATACACATACACACATCCCCCTCCAAGTCTAAAGCAATATAATCATCTCAAATATTCTAGCAGATTTTCATCTAGGCCTGCTCCAGCCACCACCAAATTCCGCTGCGCATCGTCTCTGGGAGTGGCGATTTAATCTCCAAAAGGGTTACACATTGTAGATAGATGGCATCCATTCTTCCTCTCCGATCAAATAGACGTACGGTTACCTCTTCCGATCGGTAGATTGTATCTCTTCTTCTTTTCTTTTTCTCCAATCTATCAATAGGTCGGTTCTATCTTCGATCGGTCGATCTGATCTCTGCTCCTTTGCCGCTGAGAAGTTCAATCTTACATGCCATCCTATTCCTTACTCTAGATTGATCTTCTGCTATATCATTTTAAAATCGATCTGCTGAAGTTGTTGCTTCTCGATCGTCGTCGTCAATTTGTTGAGTTTTTTTTTCCTGTATCGTAGCTCCCGTTGATATGTCCGAGCAGATTGATCTGCTTAACGGTGGAGTTGCTCCATCTTCTTCGCCAATAGCCGCGCTCGCCGGCTCTCTGCTCTCCTGTTGACTGCTGCAACCGCCGGGCTTGTCTCGCTGGCCGCCGCCTTCTTCCACCGTTCCTATTCTACATGTATACGTGCACATACATGCCTTGCATGAATGCATGCACACGTCTTTCTTTCTTTCTTTTTTCCTTCCATCTCGATCGCCTCTCTATGGCTAACGGCGCCACTCACTCCGCCGGCGTCCGCCACCGAACTGCACTGCTGTCGGATTCTCCTCTACTTCTTCGCCGATATCCGTCCGCGATTGACGCCCGACTCCCTACCGTTGGCTTCTCTTCTCGCTGCACCGTTGGCTTGTCCCCCTTTCTTCGTCGCGGCAATCTTCTTTCTCGTTTCCAACGGCCAACACAGATTTACCTTAGGTGTCCCTTTTTTCGTCCTTTTTTTTTTTGCATGTGTGCGCCACTCGTCTACTCCGGCAACCGTCGTATTGCACAACCCTCTCTCCTGCGTCGATCAGCACACCACCACCACCGTTAAGTCCTCCCACTATTGTTGTTTCTGCATCTCCCTCGACACTGATGACTGGCTTATGCTGCCTCGACTACAACAATCTTCTTCGACTGCGGCAACCTTAACATTGTCTTCTCGCTACATCGATGTCATCTTCGTCTACGTCGACCTCCCACGTCTTCTTCGTCAACAACGACACTCTTCATCATCGGCAACCCTACATCGACGACTACCTCCACGGTAGACCATTTCACCACTGGCTCCTTGCATGGCAATCCTCGTCGGCTTATACTGCAGCTTGAGCATCCTCGTCATCTTCTTGTCTAGCTTGAGTGTCCGCGACGCTTCCTCTCGAACTGTGGGGATGTTAGAATACATGTACGACAAGATTGTAAGAGATAGAATATAATCAATTAGAATGATTAGTATCCGATATGGTTCCTTCCATATCTCTAATAGATTGATTTGATATCTAATCACCGTGTACTCTCTCTCTCTCTATATATATATTTATGCCTCCAAAACTCAAGCAATATAATCATCTCAATTATCCTGGCTACTCTATCTTCCTTCAATAACAAATACCGATTTTTTTTTTTTTTGCATAGATATATAGGGTATGGTATATTCTAGCATCCCACAAAATTTCAACTCCAATTTGGATCTCCACTGAGAAACAAAAAAGAGAAATTTTAGTGAACAGTATCTTTATATTTTCCTTTTTATTTCGGAATTTCTTTTCAGCAGGTTGTGTCTTTTTTTTTTGTTTCTCAACGTGTAGATCGAATTTGAATTTGAAATTTTGTGGGATGCAAGACTATCATACCCTATCTGCGTAATTTGTTTTGGAGTTTTTTATAGAGTAAATTTTACTTTGGACCATATAATCTTATCATTATTTCACTTTGTACCACGCTTAGCAATTTTTTTATATATAATTTACACCACTTCTTACCATGTGTTACACTTTGCATCAGGGATGGAGGAGGTGGGACTAGCACTAGTGTGACGAGCAAAGGCAGTGAGAGGGTTTGGAGTTGCTATTTATAGCTGCTTGGGCGGAGATCGCCTGCGATGCAATCGGCGCGGCTCAGTACAGAGGAGTGGCTGATGATTTTGACAAGATCGGCAGCACAGTGCCGACGGTGTGACAGGTTGAGCGATGGCGATTAATGGCCGAGGTAACAAGATGGGGCGTGTGGTGTTCGAGTTCGGCCGGCATGGTGTCAAGTTTCGAGTGAGTTGGATGTCGATTGATGAAGCTCATCTTATTTCAGTTAACGGGTGGCCATGATCTCATGACACCCCTTCCATCGGATGGTCTACGACTTGATCGATTGAAGAGTCTTAATTCAATCAGATGATCCACAACTTGATCGGTTGGAGAGACTTAGTTCAATCGGACGGTCCACGACTTGATCGGTTGGAGAGTCTTAGTTCAATCGGACGGTCCACGACTTGATCGGTTGGAGAGTCTCAATTCAATCGGACGGTCCACGAGTTGGTCGGTTGGAGACTTGGTCGGTTGGAGAGTCTCCATTCAATCAGACAGAGATACCCGAGGGCGATGATGCGCTCAGGGCGAGGCCACCACATGGTCTTGGGCTGGCATGGGCGAGGATTTGACGTGGTTTGTCGGCACAGTGCGATGGAGCGACGGCTTGAGTGATGGCGAGTAATGATCGTGGTTACATGAGCGGTTGGCGAGTACGGGCGCACGACCACATGCGTTGACGCAGAGTGAGGGAGAGAGACGCAGCTGCCTCTGGGTCGCTGAGGAGAAACTGACCGAAGGAGCTGCTTGGGCTGCACTGAGTTCGGCAAGTCACTGGTCGGAGGAACAGTAGAAGGGCTGAAAAAGGATAGGCTTGGGAGCTCGATGATGGCACGTGTTGGGGGCTTCACAGGGGTGGCGAGATGGTTCGACGAGGCACTATGGCCGAGTTAGGGTCGTTCGCGCGAGGAGGAGGAAGATGAAGTGGGCTAGCAAGGGGCTCGACAGCTCGGGTTGGCCTTTTTATGGCGATAGGGCGGAGGGCTCAATGCAGCGATGCACACGGTGTGACGATATGGCCGTGAGCCAGCTGGCGGGATGGGCGTGCGTAGGGAGCGGCATGTGCTCAACGTGGCAGGTGCGACGACGGGCTAGTGAAATGCCAGAGTGATGTGGGGGCAGTGATGGGCGGGACCAGGTGCGACCGGCCTTGGCCGTGGCATGGGCAGGCGATGGTGGCAACAAATGATGGAATCAGGACTCGATAGTTTTGGTAGCACATGGCTTGCTGAGTGACGCTCGATTGACAGGCGACGACTACTTACGTTGATGGCTGAGCGGATGACGGCGCTACTACGCTGGCTTGGTTTGGCTGGCATGGCTTAGCGCTGGTGTGAGGCAAGCAGGGGGGAAGAAGGAGAGGCTGCGGGTGGGTCAGTGTTGACATGGTGATGGTGCTGGTGCTCTAAGATGGTCGGGTTGCAGCACCATGGCTCAAAACGGTTCGGTCGAAGGAACAGTAGAGCGGGAGCGATGGCACGAGCGCTGGCTCAGCCGGAAAAGAAGGGAGGAAGGGATGCGTGGGAGTTGGTCGAGCTGGACCAGAAATAGGCCAACGGTACTTTAGCCAAAGGAATAGTAGGAAAAAAAGGCTAGGAAGTTTTGGGGAAAAGGTAGAATAACTGAATTTTAGGTTTGCTAAAATTCTGTAATCTGTTTTAAGGAATTCCAATGTGATGATAGATAGAATTGTGTTAGCAACAGAGAAAATGCACTCAAATAACTCTAAAATATGCAGGCAACCGGAATGACAATAGATAACATACAAAAAAAAATTAATTTTTTTAATATATTTTTGTATTTAAGTATTTTTAGGATGTTATAAACCGCGTAGAATAGGAATGTGCCCAAGAAGGCTTACCTTTTCTACATCATTCCTGTCGTTTCTTTGATCTCTTGATGGTCAGATTTGTCTCACCCGACTTGTTTATGAGCTTGAAATATACCACCTGAACGTCACATTCCATCTGCAGAAGTTCCAAAAGCACCATTAGCTTGTTCAATTGAAACAACGGCAAGAACTCAAAATCATATTGGAGTCACTTGAAAACCATAACCTAGTCAACCAGATTCAAGAAACCTCTGCATCAACCGGCGCTCTGATCTATTGACAGTTTGACACAAGAGCATGACTTGATGACACCTGGCTCACTGAGGGGAAACAAACATGGAGATAAATCTCGATGAGTGCTGCAGTAAAATCCTCCCAAGCAACTTATATTTATACATTCCGATTGCCGATCGAGAGAACCAATAACCTTGATCATCTATCTAATCTGCCGGCTAGCTGATCTCATCTATCCATATAAACTTAATTTGTTGGGAGAAATTGACACCTTAGACCTTTGGAAAGAAGTTACAACAAATCAGTGGCGGAGCTAGAAATTAGATGATGGGGGTGCACACTTTACACTCATAATTTTATAGTTTATACAATGATTTTATAATATCATAAATCCAACACATAGGTTTTAAATTTGTCAAAAGAACAATACAAATAATTCAAATAAAGTCTTACATAAATAGAAAATTACAAAATATGCAACTATATAAAGAAAATTATAATACCACTTTACACGTTTTCATACATTGAAATTGTTTCATTACATCATTTTCATTAACCTTCAAGAAAATTTTCCTTTCAATAAATGTGACTAAACAATCATTCAAGAATTGATCGCTCATAGTATTTCTCAACTTGTTCTTCACAAGACTCATAGCAGAAAATACTCTTTCAACACTCGTCGTCACCACCGGTAGGAGTAATACCAATTTGAGAAGCAAGTATACCAACTTGTAAACTTCATATTTTTTGTTCCAACAAACTTAATAGAAAGATCACCAAGATTGTTGAAGTCCTTAAACCTATCATCATTTCGTATGTCATCAATGAAGTTATCAAGTTAGAAAGAGAGTCTCATCAAATCTGTACTTAAAAATGCATATCTCCATTATCTAGTACCCATATCTCCCTCCTGTCGGGGAAGAAAAGAACAAGATTCATTACATGCATGTCTATACTCTGTACACACATTAAAGCCCAACTATTCACGAACTAAGAGCAAGACCTTGTCAAGCAAGATCCTTCGGCTGCCTCAAATCTCTTGGGAATTGCACCTATGGGCTGAGGTACCAAGCTAAAGCTAGGTAATGTGCCGATTATAATGTGTCAAGATAGCTCTTTGGTCATTAGCTGAAGTAGCCCATCTAGCTTCACATGCTACCTCTTTCTTTTCCAACGCAATCATATCTCCTTTGTAGGATTGCAACAACTCCCAATATAAGGATTAACTTCAGCAAACAAGAAAAAAAAGATTATGTAGATTGTAGGGTTCTCATGTTTATGGTTCATGGAGTAAAATAAGCTTGGTTCATGGAGTAGTAGTTCACATATATACATGAGTGGAAGGAAACAAAAGTAAAACGCATATAAACAAATGAGAGCCAGTTGTTCCTGTATTCATATACTCCCTCTTTAAAAAAAGATTTACAAATATATTATAATAAAAACTGGTGATCAAAGTTGTGTTTTAAAAACTGTATGAATGTCCAAAATGATATTTATTTGTGACTGGAATGGGCAAACACAATAATATTCACATTGTGAAGTAGGTCAAACCTCTTTTTTTTTTTCGTTTTCTACTTATCTCTTTTAATCGGGGAGTAAGGTTTTAGGTACATCGCATATGTACATTGTATCACCTCTATTCTAGACTGCATATTGTAAATATAACTTCTGAAGATCTCATATTGATATGTACTTAGTAGATTTTGGTTGCATCTCAGATGGTCCATATATATCTCCAGTTAGAATTAATAAACAACTTTTCTAATTAAGTTTGTGGGTAGTTCGATGCATTCCAAGTCTGGTTAGAATGTTAGTTATCCATGATATCAGCTATATACCTTTAACATAGCTGTTAGAATGTTAGATATCCATGATATCAGGCTATATACCTGTCACTTAGCTATGTGTATAGACTACCTTGAAAGCTAGCTAGACATATTTTTTTTATTTCTTGGCGAAAGTATATTTAACTTTGTAGCCAGTTGATTTCCTTTCGTCTTTTCATGCATGCACCTACACGGCTAGCTACACCTACTCAATAAATTATTGCATTTACAGGTAGCTATTTACAAAAGTGCAATTTCACTGAAACATGAATTAGATGAAAATTTGGGGGTGCCGGTGCATACCCGGCACCCCTACTGGCTCCGCCCCTGCAACAAATGCCCTGTCATGGAAAGAGAAACAGAAACCAAAGATAGTGTCATTCTATTCATGATAATCCTTTTCACAGGGGAATTTGATGTGAGCATTGAACACAAGATCTATATTAGAGACTTGCATCATGATATTGCCAACAAGGTGAGGTGACCCAACATTATATTAGCAAAGCAATAATAGTGGACAGGAGTGTAAAACAACTGCCCCCTCACTAAAAATCATCATCATCGATCGCTGCAAAACTTTTTTTTTGTAACAAATTAAGTACCCTGAAAAGAACACCACATATATAGATGATAGAACTCCTAAGAAGTAAAACAAGAAGATCAGCATGGCTCCCCTCTTTTCCACACAGGACTCCAGACAGACACTGAGGTCAGAGGCCTGGACTTCCAGCACAAAGCAAGCCTCCCCTTCTCATGCACAACCCCAAACCCCCTGCTGAAAAGCCCAACCAACATCTTGGCCTGGGCAATGTTGAAACTACTCAGCTCACAAGCCCTAAACCCCTCCAGATACCCAGCAGCAGGGCCGGCCCCACCTGTCATGGACCCGTACTGCCCGACAGAGTCCTCTATCCTTGGCCCCAGCATCTCCTCCTCCACGAGCCTCAGGCACACCTCGTAGCTGCCACCGCAGAAGCAGCTCGCCAGGGACTCCAGCACTGCGGTGAAGTGGTGCAACGCCTCGCAGAAGAACTCCGCGAAGGAAGCAGCAGCAAGGGATGGTATCCTTCCGATTCGAAACAGCTCTTCTTCAACGAGGATCACCAATTTAGGTTGTAAAATCTTGACACTGCCAGGAAGTAGCGTCTGTAACTTGTTCAGGGACGGGTAAGGCCTGTTTGTTGTGTCGCATGAGATGATTAGCGAGCCTTCTTCACAGCTCTTCGTGAACTCACGTAGGTCCTCCTCACTGTGCACATGGAGGGAGTTGAACCGGAATGGAAGGTTCAAGGGCTCAGCGAACTCCGAGAGCCACCGTGCAGCCGTGCGGGCATCGGCGTCGGTGCCGGTGCCGGTCGTGAGTGCCGTGAGGTGGAAAGACTTGCTGCTGTGGCGGGCAAGGTCTGACATGAGTGACGACCACTGGACGCCGTCGCCAACGTTAAAGTCGACGACATGGACGTCTGGGTCATCCATGGTGGCTTCTAGGATGGCCTGGTTGGTGGTGAAGTGCGCGAACTTGAAGAACGGTGACAGCTCTTGCAACATCTGGTATGCCGGCAATCTATTGGACGCCGGCGGTGGCGCAGTCGGATGGCATTCGGTCCGCGCACCGGAGATCTGGGACCGTAGGCCCCGGGCAAAGTAGCAGGCCAGATGATCAAATGAGCTTACTACTGCATCATAACTTCTACAGGCGGTATCGGGGAGGAGGTCGTCGAGCCTCGACATGATAGCTGAGGCTTGGATCAAGTCCCTATACTCAACTGCCTTGGCACCGACGAGGAGGAGGTCACCTAAGGTGTTCTCCATGAAGTACTCCTCCTGGACTGCCAATGAGTTGCCAATCTCGTCAAAACTAGCTAATGGATCAACATTGAAGAAACCACCTTGAATCAAATCATTAGCTTCTTGGACCATTGTGTCCAAGAACTCATGATCTTGCTGCCGATCAGGGGAAGGAACACCATCATACATGCTGACATTCTCATGGGGGACTACCACTTGAGGAGACCATAGGAGATAGCTACTATCTTCATGTTGTGTGGGGAAGGGGGTGATAGGGGAGCAAGGATATGACATGGTCTCCATTTAGTTACTACCCTCAACAAGAATTGCCCTGGTCTTTGTGGTTCCACACAGCTTATGTATACAAGGAAGAGGCAGGGAGTTAGGACCATTTCTCAAGAAAGGGGGGAATTTTATATGTGGACCATCATGGCTAATGTAAGCTAATTTGTCGGATGTTGAAGCTGTTGGAGATATTAGAGATCAAGAAAGAGTTCAGAGTTTAAGTAAGAGTTTAAATCGTGTTAGAGTCGAACTATAATATTCAGCACTATAAATAAAGGTAGTGAGGATCCCAAGAGGGACACACAATATTCCCAAAATCCTACATGGTATCAGAGCCAACCTCCTAAACCCTAACCCAAGCAAGCAAAACCCATACCTAACGAGTGGCCGCCGCCATCTGGTGACGACAATCCACCGGCCGCCACTGTCCCACCGTGCGTGGTCCTCCACGATCATGTCTCACGAGAGCGGACTGACAGCCAGCTGGGTTGCATGTGGGTCCTCGCATGACAAGGAAAAGCAGAGGAGGGGAGATGGGATCCGGCGGCGCTCAGGCCGGTGGTGGGCGTGAGGAGGCGTCGTCAAGGCGCGGCCTGGGGCGGCGGGCGGCTGCGTGACGGAGGAGCCAAATAGATGAGGTGGTGGCTTGAAGAGGGAGGAGATCTGGCGAGGAGGATGCATGAGCCGAGGGGAGTTAGCGAGGGGAGAGAGGAGTGCCAGGCCAGGTGCGGGTCGCGACGAGGGAGGTGAGAAGGCGGAGGCTAAGGCTTTGGGGTGGCGTAGTGCCGAGGGCGGCGGCGGGCGGCGGCGGAGGCGTTGCGCCTCGGGCGCATGAGGCGTGGAGGAGGGACACGGCACGGGGGTAGCTACGTCGGGTGCAACGCGCGTTGCAGTGGTAGAGGCCAGCTGCGACGTTTTGCAGTGGTATAGGCGGCGGGCTAGGTGACGGCACCGAGGCAGGAGCGTGCGGCACCAAGCGGTAGAGGCGACTTGAGGCGACGCGGTGGTGGCCGAAGTCGGTCCCAGCGGCCCACGGTCGGATTTGGGCCGGCTCGGCTAGAGAGAAGGAGAGGAGAGGTACTGAAGGAAGGTGGCAACTTGCATGGGAGAAGGGGGGATCCAGCCAGAGGTGGCCAGATCCAGGTGATCTGGAGTGGCGACGGAGAGAGGGAGGCGACGGGTGGCACAGCGACGCTTAGGGGGAAGAGCTTTGGTGGTGAGGAGAAGAAGGAGTGCTTAGGGGAGAGAAGATGAAGGGGAGATGAGAGGAAGAAGAGCCTTCGGGATTTGTTGTGGCCAAGAAGAGAGTTGTGGTGCCTGCTTTTGCTGTGGATCCGGTGTGGTGATCTGGTGCGGTGTGCTTGCTTTTGCTGTGGATCAGGTGATCTGATCCAGTGTGGCACTGGGATCCGGTGTGTCAGATCTAATCCAGTGTGAAGAATCTGATCTGGAGGTGGTGGGTGCTTCGAGGGTGAAGGATCCATGGAGGTGTGGAGGATCTAGTGTAGATCCAGATCGATGGAGGATCTGGTGTGGTTGAGGGGAATCTGGTGTGGTTGTGTGTGTTGTGTTGGGGAAAGGAGAGAGAGAATGATGTATTTGCTGAGAGTTCTAGCTTTGTGTTGCTTGGTTGTGACAGTATCGGAGGTTACGACGGAATGTATGGAAGACAGGGGGAAGACTATTCAGGCGGTGGCTATGCTGGCTATGCTAATAGTGGAATTGGTGGCTATCTCGAAGGTGGCATTGACGTTGGAGTTGGTGTTGGTACTGGGAGGGAATGCAGAATTGGTGGCGGTCTCGAAGGTGGTGTTGATGTTGGAGTTGGTAGCGAAGGTGAACGTTGGAGTTGGTGTTGGTACTGGTAGGGGATATGGTTGTGGTGGTAAAGTTGGATGGTGGTGAGGATGGAGTTGAAGGTGGTGGTAGCTCCAATGGAGGCTATGTCGTGAGGTGGTGTTGGTATGGGTACCAGAGATAGTGTTGCTGGAAATGTTTAGAAGATGATTGGGACTGGAGTCAAGCGTAATGGTCTGTGGCAGAGATAGAGGTGATAGAGGCCGAAACTGGTGGCGTGTGGGCAGAGTGGTGGAAGCCAGGGGAGGCTGGGGCATGAGGGTAGAGGAAGATGAGGTTGAGGTCGAGGCAGCTGGGAGATGGTGAAGTTGGATTTGATGACGTCCCTGGCAGTATTGGTGGTTAGCAACCTTTTTTTTTTACTAGATTCTAGTAATGGTATTGCATTATGTAACAAGATGGCTATGATTGTTATCTCATATCCATCTTGATGGGGAGTGTTGGAGATATTAAAGATTAGAAAATAGTCCAAGTCGTGTTAGAGTCGGACTGTAATATTCGGCACTATAAATAAATGGCGTGAGGAGCCCAAAAGAGACACACGATATCCCCGAAATCCTACAGAAGCCCTAACGGGGTCATTTATCTAACATCGTATTTTCGCCTTTTTGTATAGAAGATGATGCATGTGTCATTGTGTCATTTTTGCTGATAAATCAAAATGAAGCATAAAGAAGTGGGCGTGTGCAAGGGCATATTAGTGGAATGCTTCATGCTAGGTGTCAGCATGTGGTCAGGTTTTGAATCATACGCATAAAGAATTCCATGCTTGGTTGCTACAACCCTCTATGGTCAAGTAGCAATAGCAATGCAATCAAGCAAAAATAAGATGCAATCCCAGGAAGAAACTTACATTTATGGTATATAGTTCCGGGCACAAGACACTAGTTAATTCGTAACAATCTCTTCTGGTTATGTAGACATCCTTCAATCAGATCCAGAACAAATGGTAAAGAGCAAAAACTGCAACTGTACTTATGACTAGGCCAAGTACATTTACTTTCTCATGTTGCTGTGTGTTCGTTTTATAACAGACCGCTATTGCAAATTAATATTAAACTCTTAGCAGTTTCATAATGTAGCTGGTAGACCATTGGTTCAAACAAAATGCTAATATTTAAGAGAGATGAATAAGAAGTAACCAATAGTGTGTAACTGAAAGGTAACAATGCTGCTTGTCTGAAGGGAAAGAGCTCATGCAGAAAGGGAACATACACAAAACAAGTGTGGGCCACTGAGATATTCTTGGTTCCAAGCTAACAATGCTGCTTGTTTGATCATTTGAAAGTTTCTCCTGGATTCTTCTCCCTGGTAACTCACAATACGACTGGCTCCAAAAGAACTGCGATAGTAGGAGATTTCATTAAACCATTAGATCTTGAGATTTTGAACAGTCATGTGTATCCTTGTCGGACCCGGATTTTGTAAATCCAAATCCTCTGTGAAATCTCTGTGCTATTCCCTGGATCAGTAGATAGCACTCCACAGGTACATTGCTGAATCAAACCATACATGGCGTAACATCATTTCATTCATTAATTTACACATCGAGTCTACATAGACCGCTTGGTCGATTTTACAATAAGGGCCAAACAGGCCAAATGAGTACATTACAAAAGATAGCGGAAGCGACAACGGAAGCAAAAGGGTGAGGGCACATCTTACCGCAGGCAAGTGACTGGGGAACCCGTGTACACCCGATATTATCCGAAAACCCTCGGACAATATAGGAGGTACACAAGAACCGACTTGAGTCGGCTAGACTGGGTGAGACTAGAACAACTAAGGACTAAACTACGCTCAACGATTCCCGGTCTTCGACTTCGGGTCCTCGTAGTAGTCGTAGTCTTCGTGTCTTCCTACTCGAGGAGTTGGGAAAGAGCGAGGATGAGCACAACTACCGTGCTCATGAGCCCACACAATGATGCAATAATATACATGCAAGGTGTAACAAGGTTGGCGCGGGATCTTTTATTTGCGTAGCAAGATTTGTAAATACAGATATTAGAAAATTTCTATCACTTAGCATTTTAACCAAATTGCATTTTTAAAGAGATTAATTGTGCAAGAGTAATAACATGCAGAGGTTCCTCCATCGGAAACTCGTCTCATGCTTCATTTGATTGGAGCTACCTCCATACATTAACAACACCGGACACGACGATCCAGTGAAAAGCTAAATCTCAGCCCCTACTGGTTTTCATATCACCCCAAAGGTTTTTCAAATAGAACTAGCTCAAGTTAAGTTCCCATGTCCGCCTTTGACCGTAGGCGCTACTGCTTAAAACAGCTTTGACTGCAGAGGTTATACACTTTACCCACAAGAGACAATCATACTCGTTACCCCACATGATTCCGTAGTCATGTGGTTGAGCGATCGTCACAAGAACTGCTCAATCCACTTCGCCCTTTCCATCATCTCACCCATATGGGGTTGCGCCCATAAGTTGTGCGGGATGTTCACCACTACGACGAGCGTAGTGGCGACTTCACCTTCGGTGTCCCTTCCCTACCATGCCCGTGACCGCCTCCTCCACCAAAGGAGATGACTTTCGTGGTTCGATAAATTTACTAAGCCAAGTTGCATTTTGCGGACTTGTGGTTGTACTTGTTTTACACGGAGGTCATGACAAGATTAAGTCCTTAATCCACCTGCATTTGTTCATACCACATACCATCGCTCTCGTGCCCGACAAGACTCCACCATTCTCTCCATCCGCCTGGATGTAGTATTAGCAAGTTTTAGGGTTTTGGAGAAGTATAAAACAAATTATCCAACCAGTTCCAGTCATTCTCCTCAATGACTGCCCAAAACATTTGTCATGATTAAAGGATGATGATTTGGGGTAGAAATACCCCGGTACTTAAACAAGTCTAGCATGGCGTTTAAGTACGACCTATAACTAGTATGTTACCAGATATTTACTAGGGTGACAAGGGTAATGGGAGTTAAATTTTCAAGGATATGAGGTACTAAATTATTAATCAACAAGTAGGCATTTAACTACCTTAAGGTGTTTGACATATATTTGCATAGAAATTAGAGCATGCAATTTAATATTTTAAACGAATATAATTTGCATAAAATGTGGGATCAATATGATCAAAGTGTTGACTCGCCTGGGATAAAGGTAGAAGGGTCTAGGTATTCTTGAGCTTGTCCGAAGTGGAGGTCTCCCGCCTTCAACCCTACTCGACTGGGCCGCATAGGAAAATATACAACAGCAAAAGAGAGTAAATAAATACAAATCACCAAGCAAATGAACTCCAAATTAAATAAGACCAGTGCCATTAGCAAGATCTTGATTTTAGAAAATTTTAGGAAAAAGATTCATAATTTTTGGAGCTATAATGAGGAAGTTATGGATTTTTGAAGTTTTAAACAGGATTTTCAATTGACTGGAAAATCAGAAAAGGCTGGAAAAACGTGGAGCTGACACGTGGCGGGGTTGCGCAGTGGTGCCGGTCCACGCGCACTGTGGCGTGGGCCGAAGGCCAACACGCGTGCGCCGAGTCCACGGGTGCACGGGTTCACGGAACAGTACTCGGGCCCACATGTCAGTCGAAGAAAACCAAAAACCAGTGTTAACCCTTGCCATTACTGTGCGGCCGGGCCCACACGTCAGCGAGACACGGCGGGGTTTAGCGCTAAACAAACAGGGCTTAACCCTTAATGCAAACAGTGATCACTTGACAAAACCGGCTACAGTGCTGGCGTCCGACAACGCACAGCCGAAGGAGAAGCCGGGGGTGGCGCGGTTCGTCGCCGGCGGAGGGAGGGGCGGCGGCGCCGGCGAACACCAAAAATGGGTTCCTTATGGCGAGGCGATCCGGTGATGATGGCGGCGCCGAGGACGACCTGAGCGGCGCCGGCCGAAGGAGGCGGCGGCGGAGTTTCGGCCGAGGCGAAGAAGAAAGGCGGGCGGGGCCGAGAGGAGTGGGAGAGCACGGCGTTGGCGAGGTCCTTGGACGCTTACCTGGCCGACAATGGCGGCTGGGGGTAGTCGGCGGAGGGAGATCGGCGGCGAGGAAGGTGTCGGCCGGAGGCGAAGGAGAAGGAGTAGTCCCGGCGTTGTGGTGGTCCAGAGGCGATGAGGGTAGAGGGGAAGCTTCCTGGGAGGTGGTGGCGCACGGTGACGGGGGTGGCGGCGCCGGGAGATGGCCGGAGGCGGAGATCGGCGGCGAGGCGGATTCACTAAAAGGGGAGCTCGGGCAAGACAATGGCGCTTACACTGCGAAGGGGCGGCAGGGGTGAAGGGCTTCTAGGGCTTTATATAGGCGGCGGAAGGGGGGGGGTGCGGGAGGGGCCCGGGCGACGCGGAGTCCCGAGATGGCGGCATGGGCTCCTGCAGCGAGGAGGAGCAGGGAGCAGGCATGGCGCGGGATGGGGGTGGCGAGGATGGCGGTGCAGCTGAGCCTGGCGCGGGGCCATCCTGATGGAGGTGACGGGAGTCGGTGGGAGAGGGAAGCGACGGGAGCCGGTGGAAGCAGTCACGGGAGAGAGAAGGTCACAGGCATGGGGTAGAAGAAGGAGAAGCCGGAGAGAGGGCTGGCCGGGGCTGAGGCGGCAAGAAGCCAGGCGTGGCAAGGCTGTGAATGGAGCCGCCAGCAAAGGAGGGAGAGGGAGCGGCCAGAGGAGGCAGACGGCCAGGAGGAGAGCAGCCGGGCAGGGGGTGAGGGAGAGGCCATTGTGGGAGGGACTGGCTGAGCCCAAGGAGCAAAAGGGAAATGGCTAAAATAGGTTAAGGCTCCAAAACCGAAAAGGGAGCTACAAGTTTGAATTCGAAATTTTGAAAACACGGAAAGATTTGAAACACAAACCCGAGCTTAACAAGAAGTTTGAAATCCTTCGAAAATATTACAAATTGAAATCACGAATTGAAAATAAGGGTTAAATAGTAAACACTATTCAATATCCGAAAAACGGGGTGTTACAAACCTACCCACCTTAAACGGAATCTCGTCCCCGAGATTCGAGCTACTCGGATGAGACAGGGAACGTACCTCTCATTGCTTCGAGTCGCTTGGGCTTCTTCGACGGTGACATGGTTGACATGGCCCCGCCTTGGCTTAGCGTGGAAGTCGCTCTGGATGCTTGCAGGTATGATGACTTTGCTTGCCATTGAAGTCCGCCTCGGTGGCGTGGCTCTTAAGTTGTACTCCCTCGGGGTGGCCGGTTGAGGACATTTTTTTGCGAAATGCCCCTTTTCTCCGCAGTTGAAGCAGCGCAAATGACCTATCGGGTTGGCTGCTGCAGTATCGATGGATTGAAGAGAGAAAACTCTCACCGGGAGGCGGGGTTACGATGAAGTCAAACGGGCTTTGACTTGAAGCTCTTGGTGACGGGAGTGACGGCGGCCAAAAACGAGCTGCCGGAAAAGTCGGGTCTTTGTAGAAAGCTACCTTGTGGTCCTTGAAAGGCCATCCTCCTTTGCTTGGTGAAATCTGCGGTCCTCTTCTCGTTCTCCAAAGACTAGGGCTTTATTGATGAGATGGTGGAAGTTGGAGTAGTCATGAAGGATGAGTTGGCCCTCATCTCTTCTCGCATGCCTTCAAGGAAGCGATCGATCTTTTCTTCTTCTTCGCTATGTCTTTGGGGCATAGCGAGCGAAGCTGGGTAAACTTAGTGAGGTACTCATTCACCGACAAAGTTGCCTTGCTTGAGAGTCTGAATTCGTTTTCTTCAACCTCATTGCGCTCGCCGCACAAAGTTGGTTCTCGAAGTCGCTGAATTCAGCCCAAGGTATTGCTTGCCATTCCGATTCCGTTTCCTTTTGGGGTACCTCGGCGTTGTTTCTCCTGTCGCGGTGGGGTCCGGTTGATCTCCGGCTGTGGATGCAATAACCTCTGGTTCTGCTGTCTCTTCTTCTTCTTCTGACTCTGCATGGTCAGCACTTCTAGTGGCAAGATAGTTATCCCACCATGCAAAGCTGGCCTTTGAGTTGATAGGTAGCAAAGTCTACCTTGTCTTCCTCGGCAACGAGCTAATCGAGCTTCTTTTTGGTATCTCGAGCGGTCTTACGCTTCAAGAGGCTCACTTGCCGCTGCGAAGGTAAGCGGCCCGTTCAAGGAAGTCGCAAGCTTTGAAGTGCGACCGGCCGATCCGGTCACGATTATTCAGCAGGCTTGCGGATCCGGGTTTGTCAAACATTACTTGCTCCATGGTTGGGTCTGCTGCTGGTGGAGGTGGTAGATCCTGTCCTTGGCCACGACCTAGGCCACTTCCACGGCCTCTTCCACGACCTCTTCCACGACCTCTTGCAAAGGTGCCACGAGCTGGGGCGGCTCTTCTGGGCGGCATCTGAAGGGACACTGAAGCTTAGAGCGGGGGTATATATATGAGGGTTACTAGTCCTCTAGTGCACAACAAAAGCAACTCAAAACCATACGAGGAAAACGATCAAAACACCATACAAAGCCTAGAATGGCTGCATTATATTAAAAGGGGCTAAGTGTTACATGACTTCTAGAGTACAGCATATAGGTCACCCTAAGCCATGACAGTGATCTGAGACACAACGTCTACAAAGAAGAAAACAAAAGCACTTGCAACCAAGGGATGCTAATGCAAGCAATCGCTAGCCAACCTAGACTAGCCTAACTATTCCCACACGATGACGCAGACTTCGGGATCGGATTGTCCTTCCAGGAGAGGCAGGTAGTAGTAGAGAGGCGATTCCCGCAGAAGATCTATGTGCATCTGGGCTAGGCGTTTGCAGGCGAAGCAGGCTGCGTCTTGAACCGCTTCATCACAGCCGCTGTGAGTAGTCCCGGAGCTGAAGGTGTGAGCGATGAACTCACCTCTCTAGCATAGAGGAAAACCTCCATGGTCCATGACTCTTGGTCACAGGTTTGAGTCTTCGGCCTCAAGATAGGCTTGCGGTTGTAGTCCGTGGTACATGAGTTGGCGAAGAAGGTCCACGACTCATCTCCATCTTCTTCGTGGGAAAACAAGTCCCACGGTCCATCGGACGAAGGGTTGCCATCTACAATTTTTTGAAACAAGTGGAGTCGATCGAGTAAAATTTAAGTGAAATCAAGGAAAGTGAAGAACTAAGAAGGGTAAGTCATAGCAAATAATACGTTATATTTTGCCAAGCTTTTCTCGAGTTTTGAAAATAATACTCAAGTCTTTAGGTTCGACCACCTAACTAAGATTCCTACAAATCATATGCTCGATATCGGCTCTGTCGGACCGGATTTTGTAAATCCAAATCCTCTGTGAAATCTACGTGCTATTCCTCGGATCAAGAGATAGCACTCCACGTGTACATTCTTTGAATCAAACCATACATGGCGTAACATCATTTCATTCATTAATTTACACATCGAGTCTACATAGACCGCTTGGTCGATTTTACAATAAGGGCCAAACAGGCCAAATGAGTACATTACAAAAGATAGCAGGCGACAACGGAAGCAAAGGGTGAGGCACATCTTACCGCAGTAAGTGATCGGGGAACCGTGTACACCCGATATTATCCAAAACCCCGGACAATATAGGAGGTACACAAGAACCGACTGAGTCGGCTAGACTGGGTGAGACTAGAACAACTAAGGACTAAACTACGCTCAACGATTCCCAGGTCTTCGACTTACGGGTCCTCGTAGTAGTCGTAGTCTTGAGTCTTCCTACTTCGAGGAGTTGGGAAAGAGCGAGGATGAGCACAACTACGTGCTCATGAGCCCACACAATGATGCAATAATATACATGCAAGGTGTAACAAGGTTGGCGCTGGATCTTTTATTTGCGTAAAGCAAGATTTGTAAATACAGATATTAGAAAATTTCTATCACTTAGCATTTTAACCAAATTGCATTTTTAAAGAGATTAATTGTGCAAGAGTAATAACAGCAGAGGTTCCTCCATCTAAACTCGTCTCATGCTTCATTTGATTGGAGCTACCTCCATACATTAACAACACCGGATCTGACGATCCAGGGAAAAGCTAAATCTCGTGCCCCTACTGGTTTTCATATCACCCCAAAGGTTTTTCAAATAGAACTAGCTCAAGTTAAGTTCCCATGTCCGCCTTTGACCGTAGGCGCTACTGCTTTAAACAGCTTTGACTCGCAGAGGTTATACACTTTACCCACAAGAGACAATCATACTCGTACTCCCACATGATTCCGTAGTCATGTGGTTGAGCGATCGTCACAAGAACTGCTCAATCCACTTCGCCCTTTCCATCATCTCACCCATATGGGGTTGCGCCCATAAGTTGTGCGGGATGTTCACCACTACGACGAGCGTGGTGGCGACTTCACCTTCGGTGTCCCTTCCTACCATGCCCGCACCGCCTCTCCTCCACCAAAGTGAGATGACTTTCGTGGTTCGATAAATTTACTAAGCCAAGTTGCATTTTGCGGACTTGTGGTTGTACTTGTTTTACACGGAGGTCATGACAAGATTAAGTCCTTAATCCACCCAGACGGTTCATACCACATACCATCGCTCTCGTGTCTGACGGCACCCACCATTCTCTCCATCCGCCTGGATGTAGTATTAGCAAGTTTTAGGGTTTTGGAGAAGTATAAAACAAATTATCCAACCACCCGGTCATTCTCCTCAATGACCGCCCAAAACATTTGTCATGATTAAAGGATGATGATTTGGGGTAGAAATACCTGATTACTTAAACAAGTCTAGCATGGCGTTTAAGTACGACCTATAACTAGTATGTTACCGATATTTACTAGGGTGACAAGGGTAATGGGAGTTAAATTTTCAAGGATATGAGGTACTAAATTATTAATCAACAAGTAGGCATTTAACTACCTTAAGGTGTTTGACATATATTTGCATAGAAATTAGAGCATGCAATTTAATATTTTAAACGAATATAATTTGCATAAAATGTGGGATCAATATGATCAAAGTGTTGACTACTTTGGGATAAAGGTAGAAGGGTCTAGGTATTCTTGAGCTTGTCCAAGTGGAGGTCTCCCGTCTTGAACCCTACTCGCGACTGGCCGTCATCTAAAATATATACAAAGAAAAGAGAGTAAATAAATACAAATCACCAAGCAAATGAACTCCAAATTAAATAAGACCAGTGCCATTAGCAAGATCTTGATTTTAGAAAATTTTAGGAAAAAGATTCATAATTTTGGAGCTATAATGAGGAAGTTATGGATTTTGAAGTTTTAAACAGGATTTTCAATTGGTGGAAAATCGTAAAATTTGGAAAACGTGGAGCCGACACGTGGCGGGGTTGCGCGATGGTGCCGGTCCACGCCAAGATCGTGGCGTGGGCGAAGGCCAACACGCGCGGCGCCGAGTCCACGCAGTGCAGGTTCACTAATAAATACTCGGGCCCACATGTCGATCGAAGAAAACCAAAACCGGTGTTAACCCTTGCCATTATTGCGGCCGGGCCCACACGCCGCCGAGACTGGCGGGTTTAGCGCTAAACAAGCGTGGCTTAACCCTTAATGCAAGCAAGGATCACTTGACAAAAGCCGCTCTGATCTTGGCGTCCGACAACGCCACACCAAGGAGAAGCCGGGTGGCGCGGTTCGTCGCCGCGGAGGAGGAGGGCGGCGCGCGCGAACACCAAAATGGGTTCCTTATGGCGAGGCGCCCCGGTGGATGATGGCGGCGGCGCCGAGACGACCGAGCGGCGCAAGGCCGGAAGGAGGCGGCGGGAGTTTCGGCCGAGGCGAAGAAGAAAGCCGGGCGCAGGCCGAGAGGAGTGGGAGAGCACGGCGTTGGCGAGGTCCTTGGACGCTTACCTGGCCGACAATGGCGGCTTGGGGTAGTCGGTGGAGGGAGATCGGCGGCGAGGAAGGTGTCGGCCGGAGGCGAAGAAGAAGGAGTAGTCCCGGCGTTGTGGTGGTCCAGAGGCGATGAGGGTAGAGGGGAAGCTTCCTGGGAGGTGGTGGCGCACGGTGACGGGGGTGGCGGCGCCGGGAGATGGCCGAGGCGGAGATCGACGGCGAGGCGGATTCTACCGGTGAAAAGGGAGCTCGGGCAAGACAATGGCGCTTACAGAAGGGGAAGGCGGCGGGGGTGAAGGGCTTTCTAGGGCTTTATAGGCGGCGGAAAGGGGGAGCAGGTGCGGGAGGGGCCCGGGCGACGCGGAGTCCCGAGATGGCGGCATGGGCTCCTGCGCGCGCGGAGGAGCAGGGAGCAGGCATGGGCGCGGATGGGGTGGCAGGATGGCGGTGCCGCTGGAGCGGGCATGGCCGGGCCGATCCTGATGGAGGTGACGGAGTCGGTGGGAGAGGAAGCGACGGAGCCGGTGGAAGCGATCACGGGAGAGAAGGTCACAGGCATGGGGTAGAAGAAGGAGAAGCCGGAGAGAGGGCTGGCCGGGCGCTGAGGCGGAAGGAAGAAGAGCCGGGCGGCGTGTGGGTGGAGCCGCCGAACAAAGGAGGAGAGGGGCGGGCCGGAGGTGCAGACGGCCAGGGAGGAGAGCAGGCCGGGCCAGGGGGTGAGGGAGAGGCCGGCTGTGGGAGGGACGGGCTGAGCCCAAGGAGCAAAAGGGAAATGGCTAAAATAGGTTAAGGCTCCAAAACCGAAAAGGGAGCTACAAGTTTGAATTCGAAATTTTGAAAACACGGAAAGATTTGAAACACAAACCCGAGCTTAACAAGAAGTTTGAAATCCTTCGAAAATATTACAAATTGAAATCACGAATTGAAAATAAGGGTTAAATAGTAAACACTATTCAATATCCGAAAAACGGGGTGTTACAATCCTTGAACAGAACAGCTCAGATACAAAAGCACAAATGATGTGCTTTGATGAGCTTCAAGCAGTGGACCATTATACTGGAACACATAAAATAACTATTTCTTGCTTTCTGCCAAGAGTCCCAGGAGTGATTGATATTAGAGGACAAGCTAAGGTGTCACCATCTGCAAGCCAACAAGGGTCAGTACTGAGTACGCCCATGCATTGCTTGTCACAAGTATTCATTGTCATGACTAACCAGAACAAAACGGATATCAAAGTGCAATAAAACAAACTTGCACAGTTAGAAAGGAAAGTAATGACTTTTATTTTATATGGTAAAGATCCCTGATAGCATGGAAGTATGGAACTTTCATGTGACTGGGAATTCAAACTAAATAGATGACTTCATTGTTCATTTTGTCAATAAAAAAAGCTAAGAAATTTATCATGACCATTGCCATGACCAACAAAAACCAGGAGATTTATACAGTATGAACGAAAAAGGAGAAGTCATTAACCTGAAATCTCCCCACAAAAGAAACTAAACTGACGTGGCAAAAAGAAAAAGACATACTACTTGAGAGCTTGCAAGCATCATACTAACAAGAATTCCAGGATATCATCATAGGGCATAGTTATTAATTCGTTCGAAACTGATAAAAGGAATGACTTCATAGTCCATTTAGTAATAGAGAAATTGTAGGAGTTTGGGTGTTCGCCATGTTTACGAAACACACTATCATCAATGACATCAAATGAGTTAAGGCCGGCAGATGGAGACTTTGGTGTCATCCTAATCACACCAGAGAAAGAAGAGAAAAATTAATTTAGAGAATAAAACGTATTATTATAGATGCAGTACTGGATCAATGATTCCAGTAGGCAGTCATGGAATCAGTAGATTGAAACAAATATATATAGTATATTAACCTTTGATCTTGTTTTATTCTCCTGGTGGGTGCCAACATGATGATCAACAGAAAATGAGAATCAAGTAATCAGAAAAAATTATGCATGTAACAGAACTTCCAAGACCAAAAAACAGGGAGTTACAATGGCTCTTGAAGGACACTTGTCAACATTTGATTGACACAAAATATTTATATTCAAAAGCTTACAAAATTTGTTAAGTGGGAAAAGTGAGCAAACATCACCAAACAATTTCCAGCAGAAAGCCTTCAGTTGTTGAGGGAAAGGCAAGACCAACAGAACAACCTGTTGTTTTCTGTTCTACAGTACTGGCACAGCCTGGTCTCCTATACTCCAAACCCTTAGCTAGTCTGGCGCATCACTCAAAACTTACTATCATCCTTATTCTGTTAAATATTGTTATCATCCTTGTTCTGTTAAAAATTATTATCAACCTTATTTTGTTAATACTGTTACATATGTATATTAGCTTAGGGTGCTCTCTGCATATTGCCATTGTAAATGTTATATTGCCCTTTTGGCCTATTGGAATGGATGAGTTCATTCCAAACATGGTATCATAGCAAGGCTCTCAAACCCTAACCCTAGCCCAATCCACTATTCGCCACCGCCTCCTCCCTCTGCATCCCTCCCTCTGTTTTCCGCGAGTGATCTCTTTTTTTTTTCCGCCCACCGTCCTCTGTTTCTCTACATCTCTCCCGCCCTGCTGCCGTTCGTTGGCGCCACTGCCCGGCTCAGTATCAACGCTAGTGCACCCGAGGGCCCTGTGTCTAACGCCGCCCAGATCCACACCGACGTGGCCCCGCGCGTCTTCCTCTGCTCTGGGCCTCGACACCTCTCGAGCTGGCCTCCTCCGGCTGCTGCACCTCGGGCCATCGCCCCTCCAGCCGTGTTGACACCCAGCATCCCTTCGGCCGCCACCGTTGACTCCCCGACGCCCCCTGCGTGTCTTCCTCTACTCCGGGCCGCGATGCTGCCCGAGCCTCTCCGACCGCCGCCCGAGACTCTCCGGCCGTCGCCCGAGCCTCTCCGGCGCAACCTCACCCCTTCGCGCGCATACTCGAGCAGGCTGCGGGGATGGTCTCCTTGACCTCATCCTGTGCCTCGAAGCAAGGGCAAGCAGCATCTGGCAGAGACCTCACCCCTCTTGGTCTTGTGCGAAATCATCCCACAGACGGTGCACCAGGGATCATGTTCACTCCGGACATGCAAATCTTGCTACCTCGTCTCGGCAACCATTGCGCACGCTCAGTATTGGGCCGCCACGCTCTTGCCTTGGGCCACCGTCGCCGCTCCTGCCTCGGGTTGCCCCCGCCCCAGTCTCAGGACGTTGCCTCCACTACCTCTGGCTGCCACTGCTCCTACCTCAAGACACTGCCGCCGCCACCCCTGCCTCGAGTCACTACCGGCCCCCTGCCTCAAGCCGCCGGCGCTGCTCCTGCCTCAAGCCGTTATCGCTGACCCTGCCTCGGATCACCGCCACTGCCGCCGCCCCTGCGTCGGGCTCTGCTTGTCTGGCTCTTGCTTATCAGCAGTCCTCCTCGCATTCGGCACCTCCCTCGTCCAGTATCTTATCTTCGTGGATCTTGGACTCTGGTGCTTCTTTTCATATGACACCAGATTCTACTTGCTCACTTCTATGAGTCCCACATCTTTTTCTTCTACTGTTCAGACTGCCAATGGTACATCTTCCTATTGCAAGCCGAGGCATCCTTTCCACTTCTTCCTTTCATATTCCTGTTGTCTCTCATGTTCCCCAGCTTACTATGCAGCTTATGTCGGTCGGTCAGATAATTGATCACGACTGTCGTGTTATTCTTGAGTTCGACTCTTGTGTCCAGGACTGCCGCACAGGGACTTTGCTTGGTGCTGGCCCTCTGCGCCGTGATTCACATTGTATTTGGGAACTCGATTGGCTGCACCTTCTTTCCGTTGTCTCCACCAGCCAGTCTTTCACTACACATGCTTGTATTTTTGCTGCATCCTCTATTGCTTCCTTTGCTCAGTGGCACCATCGTTTGAATCATCTATGTGAATATCATCGTTTGGGTCATCTTTGTGGATCGTGACTATCGTCTCTAATAGGCCATGGTCTTCTTAGGTTTGTTTCTAGTGACACCTCGTTACCTTGTATGGGTTGCAAGATTGGCAAGCAGCTGCAGCTCCCCTATCCATCTAGTGATTCTATCTCAGCTCGTCCTTTTGATTTTATTCACTCCGACGTTTGGGGTCCGACTCCCTTTATTTCGAAAGGGGGTCATCAATACTATGTGATATTTATTGATGATTATTCTCGTCATACTTAGATTTACTTCATATCCTCTCGCGGTCAGGTTCTCTCTATTTACCAGAGTTTTGCCACCATGGTTTGGACTCAGTTTGATTCAGCCATTCATATTTTTAGTGATGATTCTGCTGGCGAGTACCTATCTGTTGCTTTGCGTTGCTTTCTCGCTGAGCAGGGTGCTCTTCCCTAGTACTCTTGTCCTGGTGTTCACGCTCATAATGGTGTCTCTGAGCGTAAGCATTGTCACTTGCTTGAGACAGCTCGCGCTCTCATGCTTGCCTCTTCTGTTCCACCTCACTTCTGGGCTGAGGCTGTCTCCACTACTGCTTTCCTTATCAACATGCAGCCTCTATTGTTCTTCAGGGTTCTACTCCTGTTGAGCATCTCTACAGTTGGGCTCCCGAGTACAGTCACCTTTGCTATTTCGGCTGTGTCTGCTTCTTTCTTCTTCCACCTCGTGAGCACACCAAGCTGACTGCTCAGTCAATTGAGTGTGTTTTTCTTGGCTACAATCTTGAGCATAAGGGTTATCACTGCTACGACCCTATTGCTCGTCAGATGAGGATCTCTCAAGACGTCACCTTCAATGAGTCTCGACCTTACTACCCTCGTCCCTTTATTGTCAGCTCATATTCTCTTGTTGGGTCGATCTCCTTTTTGACTTTTTTTGACACTCAGCTTTCCACTTCTATTTTGCTTCCGCTTTCGCCTCCACCTTCTCCGCTCCCCTCCATCGCTTCTCTCTCCTCCGGCTCCACCTGTTCCCTATCCTCCGGAGTTTTCTTCCAACTCTTTTGTTGAGGTTCCACCTTTTCCCCTGCACTACTCTCACCGTCCCCGGCCTACTCCTTCTCCAGTTGAGCTTTCGTCTTTGCTAGGCTCTATTCCCAGTTCTTTTTCTCCGTCCTCGCTGGGTCCTGCTCCACCTCTCATATATGATCTTTGTGATCGTCGCATTATCAAGCCTCTTGAGCGCTACGACTTCGCAGCCGCTGCTCTTTCTAAGCCTACAACCTACCATGAGGCTGCTGCTCACCCTAAGTGATAGCTCACGATGTCTAAGGAGATTACTGTTTTGGAGCGTACTAGCACTTGAGATCTTGTGCCTTTATCTGCATGTGTCACTCCTATCACGTGCAAGTGGGTGTACAAGATCAAGACCCACTCGGATGGTTCTATTGAGTGCTACAAGGCTTGTCTTGTGGTGCGTGGTTTTTAGTAGGAACATGGTCGTGACTACGATGGGACCTTCGCTCCTGTCGTTTACATGGCCACTGTTCGTATTCTCCTTGTTGTGGCATCTGCTCGACAGTGGTCTATCTCTCAGTTGGACATCAAGAATGCCTTTCTCAATGGTGTGTGATGAGGTATACATGCAGCTGCCCCTTGGGTATTCTATCAATGATGGTATGATTTATCGCCTTTGATATAACGGCGGTAGTACCATACTTGCTGATAAATTGTGTAAACCGCTTCCAACGGTCGTATTTGGTTGTGGGAGGTATAAATACTCCCCCACTTGCTATAGGACGGTGAAAGAGACTTCATTTAATATCTTTTTAGCCTAGAGCATTCACTCCACACCTCATTCACTCTCATTGCATTTATTGTGAGGTGGTTGATCAAAATTCAAGTGCATCCATTTTAGATTGGTCCTTAGCACTATATTACAGCCAAGCGAAGATTATAATCCATTACTATTGGACCGAAATGGCGACTAGCGGGGGTGAATAGGAGCACGATCTCTTTTTCCCAAAGATTGGATTCAACACGATTTTCTATCAAATAGCTATGAGAGCTATGAAGATCAATATCTAAGCACATCAGAAGTCTTGTATTGAATCCAATCCAAACCCCGGAGCAAAACAACCAAAATTAACCAAAACTCGTTTTTTAAGTAATGGGCGGTCTGATCTCTATGTTAATGGCGGTTAGACCGGCAACCTTGGGTGGTCGGGCCGGTCACCTTGGGCGGTCTGACCTCTAGCCTAATGAACAGTGAAATCATCCCGAAAAACGAAGTTGCAAATAGATGTAAATTTTGATCTACAACTCCAAACTCGATGAAACTTGGAACACACCTTCTCTAGGATATCAGGAACTTATTCCAATCAAAGATCGTAAAGATCCTTGGCAAAGTTCTGACCTTTTCACGTTTGAGTGAAGGATGGTTCAAAACCGAGTCAAAACGAAAACTAGATCCAAAATATTGCTCGTGGGTTAGAGATGATCAAGATGATCCTAGATGGGTTCCCACATGTCACAGCAAGCAAGATTGGGGGCAGAAACCAAGGAAAAACTTGCGAATCAAAGAAAGCCCCAAAATTACGAAATAGAGTGCAATAACGAAAAGAGACTCGTCTCAAGAAAACTTGTATAGATTGATTTGTGATTGTTCTTTGGTTTACAACCCTCTAACATGGAGGACAAAACTCAATACATGAGCACGCAATCAATATTCTCTTCAAGAATCCTAACCTCTCCACTCCCTAATCCCAAAAACAAAACTAAGGTTTCCAAATATGCAAAAGGATTGGAGGAGGTGCACATCACCCTCCCATATTTATAGTGGAGGCTAACCTTCTAGAAGAGTTCCTATTGGGCACCCGTTAAGCCCACACACAAACGGATTTAACTCACGCACGTATTTTAAAGCGTCGTCTTCATCTTCTCTTGACCTAAACCGCTTCTCCTTGTGTCGTCTTGCGCCACGGTTTAGGCAAAAGCAAACAAGGTGGTATTTTAGTGATATTGCCAAAATACCCCTTCTTGATCCTTCTCCGAAGACCGAGTCCAATCTTCATGAAGCAGTTCCATGCTTCGCCACGTGTAGATTGATCAGCGGCTCTCATCATGTTGGCAAGTCTCTCCCATCCGGCTCCCACCGAAACCACCATAGCACTTGCACCGACCCCCGCGCCGCTTGATGCAACCCGTCGCACCGAACTTCCCGTTCGGTCATCCTTGTCCATTTTACGCCACGCTCGAATCCAATGACTTCATCTGGCATCGTCAATCGTTCTGAACCTCAGCTCTCCAAACCTAGTCCCGATCATCCTCGCCATGACCGTCGTTGAACTCCAAGCAACCTGCACAACAATAGACCAAGAAATCGATTCTAGGAACAAGTTCTTCGCAACTTGACCCACGTTAGTCAAAACATACATCATGCCACACATATGCACTGAAACCCATGAACTTGACTCAACACATAAACATCGCCACTACAAGGGCCGATGATATAAGTGAAAACCGGTTAGACCGCCATTCAATGGCGGTCGACGCCTCTCGCTGTTCGACCACCGCCCGACGGCCGTCGGGCCAAACAGGATTTAGCCAAATTTCAGCCCCTGAAAACCGAAAGCTCTCTGAAAATTTCAAACGAATAGAACTTTTGACTGGAGACTCTAAAAATTATGAGACCAAGTGCAATAGAATCTCCTCTCTTGCCTACACTCTCTATTTTTAGCCCAACTCCAAAATCCACTTTCTATATTTGCCGGTCCGACTGCTGCCATGGCCGGTCCGATCGCCACTGGCCGGTCCAACCGCCAGGGGTGGCCGGTCGGACCGCCCTCTGGCCGGTCAAACCGCCAAAGGCCTGACAGAACTGAAACTTGCCGAAAAACACGTGAATCGACAAACCTTTAACACCATTGCCAATTGTAACATCATCCTAAGATCATGAGCATATCCCCATGATATCCACAATTACTCTTGGTGTTTGTCAACACCTAGACGGCTTGGCGGGAGTTTGCGCGGTGATCTCTTCAAGAAGATTGTGAAGAGGCCCGACATAAAAGTTGTGATTGGTTCGGTGTTCACCATCTTCCGGAGTGGAGGAAGAACAACCACTGGTGAAATCGAGGGAAAGCTTAATTTGTGGAGCCGACTTGATTAGCTCAAGCTTCCTCAACATGGACTAGTGAAGACCGACAAGTCTTCGATGCCACGAGAAAAACTTCCTCGACTTCTTTGTGGTTAATTCTATTTACTATCTTGCATTTACTTTTCTAGTGTGCTTGTTTAGCTTAGCTAGGAAAGTACCTAGTTGTATTTTTAGCTCATTTGTCTCTAGTAGTATAATATGTTTATTTCCTTTATTGTGCAAGAAAGCCTTGATTAGATTTATCTTGCTTAAAATCTAAATTTATTAATTAGTTTTAAAAACCTCATATTCACCCCCCTCTAGTCGGTTATCATTAGAGCTCAGCACAGTTTCTATATCTCCAAACGTAGTGTTGTTAATCCACCATGAGTTTGAGGGGGGTTGTTGCATATGTATATTAGCTTAGGGTGTTCTTTGCATATTGTCATTCTAAATGTTATATTGGCCTTTTTGCTCATTGGAATAGATGAGTAAATTCCAAACAAAAATATGTTTCCTCATATAACAACAAAAACACTTGAATCCCAAAGTGAAGCACAAAGCAACAATCTGGCACTGTATGATGTCAGTTTAATTAATCTGAATTATGGGCAAATAAAAGGTTCCAAATTTCCAAGGCTACTTGGCCTAAAAAATTAGGCAGAAGAACAATGAGTTCTGAAAGTGAAAAGATAACATCAAAAACCTTTTACAACGAATTGCACGACCTACAAAGCCGAAGTCGAAACAACCAGGGCCTTAGCAAGCTACATCAAAGTAATACTCCAAAGTTACATATTCAACAATTTGCGTGGCTCATTAAGAAATAAGGTTTTGGAAGCTGCAGCCCAAGTACCCATTTGGCATAAATTCCACATCGGTTCCACTGGAGTTAAAGATGGCATTTGTTTGAAGCCAACTGTCCAGATTCCTTGATCCGTGCCTGCCTCCTTAACCAATCGGCACCAGCACTAAAATGCGATCGTGAGCGTGACATGTTTGTCATAAATACAACAAGGCTTTTGGATCCTGTTGCTTTGAACAGCGGCCAGCCTATGATCAACAAGGTTGCTTCATCTTCCACATGGACTAAATATGACCAGAACTCCAGAAGCATCTAGAAGGGAGCATTTGCCATCTTCTGTCATTTTTATTGTCTAGTAGACCTGAGAAGCTTACAGACCAGACGGAGATAAGTGTATTTGCCAGTTCAGGGTCTGTGCACCTGTGCTAGTCCGCTAGAGCAATGAAAAGACACATTGGAGGGAAGCATTATCCTTTTTTGTCCTTCTTAGAGTAT
The DNA here is from genome assembly GCA_036346395.1 of Hsuehochloa calcarea. Lineage (NCBI taxonomy): Eukaryota > Viridiplantae > Streptophyta > Magnoliopsida > Poales > Poaceae > Hsuehochloa > Hsuehochloa calcarea. The sequence continues at coordinate 4,577,607 of CM070615.1, read as the reverse complement.
CATCTTCGATTCTCATATGGACTTCAAAAAGAACTATAAACGAATTCACTTTTGAAATAACACTAATGAAGTCGAAAATAGCACCAATGAACCACTAGTCCACAAGTCAATATCTAAGTCCATGATATAATATGCTAACTAGTATGATCTGAAAATTTCATTATCAAAAGCAAGAGTTTACATTAACTCAAAATCACATGTAGGTGTTGTCTCAATTTTTTTTTGTGTCGGCTAGTGCATCATCATCCCCACTGACAAGGGGCAAAATTCGGATTTTCTGCCAGTCTTACTGCTATACTTGGTTACTATTAGAGTTCTTGACCAGTTTTCAGTGAAAGTTAGCGAAACTAACAAGTTCCATACTTTGCTCGTTTTCAATTTTCACTATCAGAATCTTCATGTCAATGCAAATATTGACAAAAAAAATGGTAAGGATACTTTATAAGTCAAAATAAGTAGTCAGCGAAAGACCTGACATGCAGTCCTAAGGTGGACACCTGGACAACTGAGCAAAAACCTTACACAAATATTTCCGCTACCTGCTGCAACTGTTTAGAACTTCAGATGGGGATGGGAAGTGGGAACCCTACAGGACACTAATCTGTCAGATGTTTGTGTAACATTTAAGCATGCTAACTAGCATCAGTCAAAAGAATATGTGATAACCGGTAACTAGTGAAAAAGCCAATAAGACAGGGTCTTCTCCACAAAAATTCCTGTGGTGTCATGTCACTATCAACCTGAGGAAAGTGGAAACGCCCAATGGTGCGTCCAAACAATACATTCAGGCATAAGCAGAAGGCTTAGGGTCTATCCTTTGTTAAAGAGGATGTAAGAAAGAAAGAAAGAAAGAAAGAAAGAAAGAAAGCGAAGTGAAAACCATGAAGAATGAAAGAAGAGAGCATGGCATATCACATCGACATCTCCAATATTCTGTTCCTGTTTTGTCAATTGGATGAGAGAGACCAACCACCTGCCTGACCGCTACAGGTACAGGCCAAGCAATTTCCAGGAGAGCCTCAGATATCTCGATTCCTAAATTAATCTGAACGAAGGAAATGTTGTGTAATGGTATAGCTCTAGCATAGTCACTGGCCTACGCCTATCAGTCGATGTTAATTGTTGGTGGCATGGCTTGACCATCAAGAACCAACCACCGTGCCTCCTACTCTCCTCCAAGATTTATTGATTAAGACATCACGATACGCTTACTAATTCGGTGCACATTAATAATGCCTTGCTCACCAACTGTATCCATTGGCTTATAGGCTATAGCAACGTTCATGCAACTTAAGTCAGCAAAGAACAGAGCTACGTGTGTTCTGTAACTTCTGTTGTACCACCCAGCCTACCAGGGAACTAGCCAGTAGTACAGTACTAATTGGCGACTTTGCAACTGGAAAACCTTGGTATTTACAACAAAAAAGCCACTTTACAAGGTAAACATTGACAGGTACTCAATTGTTAAGGACAGTTAATTGTTCAGTCTAGGCATTAATCCAGAAACCAACAAAGGAGGATAAAAGGACTATGTCATACAAGAATTACTTTCTGATTAATGATACAAAGAACGGCTAGCTACCCTATCAACGATTCATATGCATACATTGTACATTTGCTATCTTTACTATGCTGAACCGCAGTTGGTATATGGTTTAATAGGGCCTCTGAAATTCTCCTCAAATGAAATCCATCGAGTCGCTAAGGGACCGACCACTCAGCGACTGGCCACCGTTCGATGAGCTCTGGTGATGGCTTGGATGGCGATGCTGAGCCTGGTGTCCGCCTAAGTAAGGCATCTGCTGCTGCTGCTGCTGCTGAGAGAAATAGGATGGAATCTGCTGCTGGAGTCTGTCATTGAAGGGATTCCCGTTCATGTTTGGAGCTTGCCCTGCAGCTATCTTAAGTCGCTGGACTTCTTCCCTCAGGGCTTCATTCAGAGCTGCATTTGGTAGGAAAAGAAATATTTCAATATGTTGATTCCTGAACTAGGAAAATACAATACAATTTGGATTTACTAACTGGCCAGCCAATTTGTCAATAGATTCAGAGTTTCAGATACCTTGTAGCAGACAAACTTAGTCTTTCAAAGCATTCAAATAATGAATACCGGAAGAACTAAAGAAGTTCCAAAGGGAGATCAGAGCATACCATCACGTAGTTTAGCTTGCTCTTCCATGGACTGCAACCGGAGTTTGAGCTCTCTATTCTCAGCTGTTAAACCAGATGTATCCCTCTGGGTTTCAAGTAAATTTGTAATAAATCAGATATGAGAATATCAGTGTGGTGAACAAAGAAACAAAGTTAGATCACCAAATATTAAATGGCATATTCACAAACTAAAACAAAAGAAACTGTTGGCTTACAGGCTCGGCTAGCAATTAGCTATCGAATATTCTAAATGGCATACACAAAGGGGGTTGTGTGTTAGTGTGGTCCAAAAAATCCTATCAAATAAATGGTAGAATAAACCAACAAAATCATTTGAATGTATCCAAGATTCCAAGATCACATACTAACCACTGATATTATTACTTCATTACTTGATATAGATAAAGCCAGTACAATGCCCGTCATATTGTGACAGAATTCATCTATCGTCACAGAGGTCTTATCAATATTGGTAGAATGCTTATGTGAAGTTCGAAAGGCACATGACTAGTATGTACGTAACCAACAAGAATTAACTCTGGATAGCTTAGCTTCAATTTTCTTGTTTCTGTTTTCAGAGCATAATGTTGCTCCTGGGATATGGGTTGGTTGTCCTTGCCTAACCAAAGGCTAGAGTACTAGCCAAGTTTTCTTCTTGAGAGAGATATCTTAGGTTAACACTACCCATCTTCACAAAATCTTCAGCCTAAAACTACCCATCTGATTCCATCCACTTCATTCAAATCACACTCTGAAATGGCACATCACTAGTCCCATTTGTCGTGAGAGATCTATCAAGCTCCACACATCTTTACTTAAAAAAACTACTAGGTGCATTGCTTCCTACTCTAATTGTCACGTCAACTACAAGAACAGAGCCAGAAAGGTATTAAATAAATAACAAAAAATTATTGTGCTCTGTTAAAATGAAAATTGTATAGATATATGGTTTACTCATGTGAAGGCAAATCCAGCACATCCCATCCCATGGTTCCCCCGTACTCTTACTCTCCCCACCCTAACACACCATGCAAATTGCCAAAAAAACTTCTAGAAAAGATTTGAGAATGTTAATACAAATTCAATTTACCATGCCTTTCTCATTTTCCAATGTATAGATCAAATTTCGTGTGAATACACATGCTATCATTTGTTTTCTAGAACCACAAATATCATTGCAACTAGCAATATGACACATTCAGGTGCTAGTTGCATACGATGCCATATGGACATCAGTTCAAATGCCATAAACAAAAGCCTTAGCTATATCTCAGGTCTCTAAAATACAGTGCATAGAAGAAATGGTTGGTAATTGGAAATTCAGAACTGTTCGTTGCACTTGTTCAGCTCTGCTATCACATTGCTCTTACTTCCTACAATTTCCTCATAAAAAAGCCATTATTCAGTTTTAAATTATTACAGGATGATGTTATCCATAAAATTCTTACATTATGATTTGTGTCGCACTAACTGACTTATATACTGTTAGTATTTGGTTTCCAATGTAATACATTACACTCTAGCAGAAATTACAATAATAAAGCTAGTCCGTACACTAACAAGTGTAAAATTTTCAAATTATTATGCAATGCAAAAGGCACACAATATTATGTGTCATTTCAACACAATTCCCTCAACAAAACTACGCATATCGATCAATTCTCATGCAGTTAACATATTGACATAAACTATCTCATTTTGACAATTCACAATTATCAATAACTCACAATTATCAATAACTCCAGTAGTGCAAATGCCTGAACTAAGCAGCTTCAACTTCAAGGAAAAGGATTGGATGCAACAACATGCTGTACACAACCAAAATGTATATAAGTAGCTACTGTAGTTCTTCGCAGGACATGACAATCTTCGAGTCAAACATTTAGGTTTTTTTTAGAGGAATCGAACATTTAGGTTTCGTATCAGCTACTCCACTATGGTCATAATACATGTCAAACATAACAAATTAACAATTGACCAATGAACTTAGCTGATTAGACAAAGGAAAAAGTATATTTTTGGTCCCTCAACTCTTGCTTTCGTTTAATTTTTGTCCCACATTTGCAAAAACGGTTAGAACATGTCCTCCAAATGTCAAAACCATGCAAATCTCGTCCATTGGTAGGTACTATGGGTGGTTTTGTCCTACATGGCATCCAACTGGGATCTTTCCCAGCAATCCACCACCGCCACGGGCCCCACTTGTTAGTCACTTCTTCCCCATAGCAAGCAAATGAGAGAGACGTAGAGCAGGGCAGCACCATGGGAGGCGGCGTACCCACACCGTGCCCTGTCTCGCGCATGCCGCGACCCATGCGACACATCTTTGGCCGCCTGCTCACCCACACCCACACCGTCGCATGCGCAGCATCCTAGTTCACCCACGCCGTGTATGCCCTGTACCCTCCCGACCCGTGCTTGCTCCGTCCTGACGCCATAACCTCGTGTTCTCCTGTGCCCGTGCCTTGCCATCACCTCACCCACTCCTCTTCCTTCTCCATCCCTCCTTCCCCTTCCTCTCAGTCTAAGAAGGAGCAGAGCACGTCGCTGCCACAGCCACCGAGCTCCGCGGTGCTCCAACTCCATATCCGGTGAGCCAATCCAAAATCCAGTCGTGTCACGTTGTGTTCCACCCCTCATATGCTCTTTCCCCTCTGTTAATTGTGCCTTGCGGGTAGCAGACAAGCCAAGTCAAGCTTCGCTCTGCCGTTGGCCGAGAAGACCGCCACGCGGCCGATTTCATCCATCAGTAAGCCTCCCTTCAATTCCTTGAAACCTTAGCGTCCTCATCTTCCCAGGAAGCTCATGCATCCGTCCATTGCAGCGTCCCACTGTTGTTGAGCCATCGCCACGGTCCTACACAGCCGCCGCCGTGGTCCGCCAACGCCACCACATTCTGGCGAGTCTCCGGCAACGCCGCCACCAACGTTGAACTCTCCCTCCCCGCGTTCCGTTTTTTGGGCCGCCGCCACCTCGATGGACGTCGCTCACAACCGGCGAGTTCCATAAAAAGTCCCTGAGTGCCTCCCCTGCTCTCGTCTCTCGTTCTCTGGTGAAACGTTGAAACAGATAGTGAGCTCTGCTTCCCTCCTCTCGCTGGCAATATGACAGGGGCCTAGCTGATGATGGGGTAGCCAACGTGGCAAAAACCACCCATCATACCTATATTTGGAGGAGGCGTTTTAAACGGTTTTGCAAAGGAGGGACGAAAATTAAATGAGAGCACGAGTTGAGGGACCAAAGATATACTTTTTCCTTAGAGATAAACATAAGCTCATCTCGCATTTCCGACTAAAAAACCCCATACCTGGAGAAGCGTAAGCTGTGCTGACAGCGTGGTGGCCTCGGTCTGCAGTGTCTGGACCTTCCTCTCCAGCTCACCAGTGTACTTGATCTTCCTCTCCTTCGACCTCGCTGCCGACTGCCTGTTCGCCAGAATCCTACACATAGGCACCGCAACAAACTTCAACCTAAATCAACAAATCTAATACAACTCCAAATTATTACGACAGACCCTAAAACCACGCAATTATTATTACCACTAAGACTAGGCAGATAGCCTAGATATCAAAACAGATAGCACACTAACACTAGCAGCAATCGCTATTACACACATGCTTCACAAGCCAAATTACGGTATTAGATGACAATACACCTCCTTCCGGATCTTGAATGCGTAAGAAAAATCGAGTGATGAAAAGGGGAGCAGCGGAAGACTTCCTCACCTCTTTGCGCGCTTGGGGTCGAGGAGCGCGAGCTCGGCGAGCCTCTCGGCCGGCACGGATTTCTTGGCGTAGTCCGGCAGCCCGCTGGACAGCGCCGACTCGCCCTCGAACGGCGAATTGACACCATCCATCGACCCGCTCCTCTTATGCCCACCCCCTCCACTTCCTCCGCCCTGCAGGGCGAGGCCCTCGAAGAAGGCGGCGTCGAGGGAGAGGCTCCTCATGTGAGTCCCGCCCAGGGGCCGGGGCGCCAGCGCCGGCGACGCGGCCGCCGCCATGGGCGGCGGCGGAGGCGGGGTCTGGTCGGAGGCCGCCGGGGAGTCGTCGGAGAGGGAGGGGAAGTCGAGGTCGGAGAAGGAGAAGTCCCCGTCAGGGTCGAGGAGGAGGTCGGCGTCGGGGAGGCGCAGGAACGTCTCCGAGTGGGCCCGCCGGTGGTGCCCACGTACGCCGCCGCCGCCAGATCCCGGCGCTTGCGCCGGGAGAGGGAAGCGCGGGTCCATGGCGGTCGGCAGAGATCAACGCCGGCGGCGAGGTAGCTAGCTCGAGGCGGTCGCGGCGCGTGGTCTCGTGCGGGGAGTTGGAGAGTGTGTGTGTGCGCGCGCGCGCGTGCGAACACGAGGCGATCGAGTTGGTGGGATACGTGTGACGCTGGGAGGAGTAGAAGGGACTAGGAAGCGGGGTGCTGCCGTCTCCCCCGCGTGGCCCCGGTGCATGGAGTTAACGAAAGGTAGCACGCAGCGCGAGGTGCCATAGACGGGTTAGATAGGGTTTGGTTGGTGGGGGAGGGTGTAGAGTTCGGCCCGGCCCGGTCTGTCATTGGCCCAGCTAGGCACGGTCTATTTCGGTCTGATTACTATTTATATCGTATTAGATTGGTCTATGAATTGGGGTGGCGACTAAGATACTATTCATCAAGCATTTGTGCTGTGTTGGATCGGTCCGAGCTCGTTTAGCCCGTCGGACTAAGGTGACCTATTTAGCTTGTTTAGCCCATAGAATAAAAAAACCAAAAAAAATCCAAAAAAATGTGTAGTATTCAGAAGTAGACATAAAAATTAAAAAAAATGAGATAATTATATTGAAAATATAATAAAGACCTTTATTTAATGTCTAACTGGCTGTTTCGTTAAAACATTCACCAAGTAAAAACTCAAAATGAGAAAATCTTAGCAAAAGAAAAAGAGTATAGCCTATAGCTCTACAATTCTACATACATGATACATCATTGTTCAATGTGTTGGTATCATTGTCTAAGTACGGATTTTCAAACACTTCCGACAACACTGGATTTTCCACAGAGTGTTGTGTTCGTGAATCAGCTTGTTCCCAGTCTTTCACAGTTAGAAGTATCTCCACCATCTCACTTGTGAGACTTGTTTTTCTCTCCTTTAATATTCTTCCAGAAAGACTGAAAGCGGACTCGGGGGAAACCGCAGAGACATAAACAGTTAACACATCACGTGTGAGTATGGATAGCACATGATATGGGCTTGCCACCATTGCAAGATGTCGAAGCCTTTTGAGTTAAAATCCAATGTATCACTGTTCAGATAGGTGGATAGTTCTCCGCTCCTTGTGGGTCTTGGCTGAGCAGGCGTTGGTGTAGAAGAAGACCCTGGGTCTGGACCTGGAGGAAGAGGCACTAAAGATCATGCCACACATATTTGTCTTCCCACTTGAGGTGGGGGCTACTGGGGGTCGTTGCGAGTGAATTTCTTGGAACTTATTTTCATACCTTTGGTAAACCTCATATAACCGAGAACGAATTTCTGCAAAATAATCAGTATAATCTAGCCCCGTAGCATCACTAAGAAGATCAAGTACAGTACCCAATGCATCAATTTTAGCCATAGGATCTAAAAGAAATGCAAATGCATATAGGTAAGGGATTTTCCTCTAATATTTAAGGTATTTAGATTTCATGGAAACAAACAGCATCACGTAAAACTAAGTTATTTTCATACATTTTTAATTGGGTAGCAATCCGTAAAATAGTATGCACAATGATAGAAGATGTTGGATAGCAAATAGCGGACAAAGCAACAGTTGCCTCATAAATTTTTTCTAAAAACAACAGTATCTTCTCAGCAACGAACCAATATTACACAATTAATAGTATACTATCACTACTACAAAACATACTATACTAGACACCCCATCACAGACGGTTCCTTTGGAATCGTCTGTGATAAAATTATCACAGATGGTTCTTCGTTAACCGTCTGTGATATATAAGTATCATAGACGGTTCTTTACACGAACCGTCTGTGATACTCTTCTCAGCACAGACGGTTCGTTACAAGACTATCACAGACGGTTCTTTAAAGAACCGTCTGTGATACGGGGCTATCACAGACGGTTATTTAAAAGAACCGTCTCGTGATATATTAGCATTATAAGTAGTATTGCCGATACGGTCCCCATTTCTATTAATTCCATTTGAACCGCCGCCACCTGCTGCCGCTGCATCCTCCCCATTTTGAGTCATTACCCTACCTCCTCCTCTCCCATTTTGAGCTGTTACCCCTGCCTCCTCCTCCCCCGGCCCATTGCGGCACCTCTGCTGCCTCCTCCCACATTGCGCCACTTTGGAGAGAAGGGTAACGATCGATCTGTAACCCTTTATTTTTACTCCAGACTAATCACTAATGTGTAACGATCTGTAACCCTTTATATTTGCTATAGAGTAATCACTAATGTGTTTGGTCATTATGAAGGGTACTTGCGGTTTATTAATATATAATTTAACACTAATTAATTTGTTACGTGCGTATACGTGTAGATGGACCGAAACTGGATGTACATTGAGAACCGTGTGAGTGAAGAGTATATTAATGGCGTGTTTGCTTTTAGAAGAGCCGCCGAGCAGGATATGTTGAAGAAGGGGATAAAATATATGTGCTGTCCATGCATTTATTGCGGTAATATGAAAATGTTTAACAACCCGGCGCAGATCGAAGCTCACTTAATACGAAGAGGTTTCAAAAAGGATATACATGTTGGAGCGATCCACGGTGAAGAGCGATTATATCGAAGTCGAATGACGACATCGCCGAGGAAGTCAACGATATGCGTGGTATGGAATGTGCTTTTGATGAGGATAGATCGCATGATGACAATCTAGATCGGATGCTACGCGATGCGAGAAGGAACTACGGTGAGAGAGAGTTTTGTAAATTCGAGGGCTTAATGGAGGACTCGGGAAACCTTTGTTCCTCGGTCGCAAGCCGGAATACACAAGGTTGTCACCCGTGCTTGAACAAGTGAAATTGAAGGCAAGCAATGGTTGGTCCGACAAGAGTTTTACGGCGTTGTTAGGTCTCTTAGCTGACATCCTTCCGGAGGGAAACGTGTTGCCCAGCACGACCTACCAAGCTAAGAAGGTTCTTTGTCCATTGGGAATGGAAGTAGAAAGAATACATACATGTCCGAACGATTGTATCCTCTACCGAAAAGAGTATGCAGACATGCATGCATGTCCGTGTGCGAGCATCCCGATACAAGCGAAAGAATACTGCTAAGGCGAAGCAAGGACCTCCTGCTAAGATGTTGTGGTATCTGCCTGTGATCCCACGTTTGAAGCGTTTATTTGCGAACCGAAAGGAGGCAAGATTGATGCGTTGGCACTCGGAGGAGCGTAAGAAAGATGGGAAGCTCAGACACCCTGCTGATTCTGCCTAGTGGAGAAACTTCGATCGGAGCTTCGAAGAGTTCGGTGCGGAACCGAGGAACATAAGGTTAGGGTTGAGTACGGACGGAATGAATCCTTTCGGTAACATGAGCAGCCGACATAGCACCTGGCCCGTGAATCTATGTATGTACAACCTTCCTCCTTGGCTGTGTATGAAGCGGAAATACATTTTGATGACACTACTTATCCAAGGGCCGAAGCAACCTGGGAACGATATTGATGTGTACCTAGCACCATTGCTGGAAGATCTTGTGACACTTTGGAACGAAGGGGTACAAGTATGGGACGCGTACAAACGAGAGAACTTCACTTTACGCGCCATGTTATTCTGCACCATCAATGATTTTCCTGCCCTTGGTAACCTGTCGGGGTTCAGTACAAAAGGAGCCAAAGCCTGTCCGCACTGCATAGATGGTACCGAGAGTGTATGGCTGAACAACTCACGCAAAACTGTGTATATGCGTCACCGTAGGTTCCTTCCCAGGATTCACCCATACCGCAAGATGAAGAAACAATTCGACGGAAATAAGGAGGACGGTTCAGCTCCAAGGGATTCTAGAGGGAAAGAGGTCTATGATATGGTTAAGGATATCGATGTTGTGCTTGGAAAGGGAGGTAAATTAAGGACCCCTCAGAAAAATATCTGGAAGAAGCGGTCAATTTTTTGGGACTTGCCTTATTGGGAGCACTTAGAAGTTCGCCACTGCATCGACGTCATGCACGTGGAGAAGAATGTATGTGATAGCTTGATTGGTCTCTTACTGAACATTACTGGCAAAACAAAAGACGGCGTTAACGCACGGCGTGACTTGGTTGATATGAACATAAGATCCGAGTTAGCACCGAAAGAGATCGATAAAGGATTTAACGTACCTTCCCCGACTTGCTACACTTTGTCCAAGGCCGAGAGAAATGAAGCGTGTCAAAGTTTGCATGGTGTGAAAGTTCCGTCGGTTATTCGCCAATATTAAGAAACTTGTTTCCATGAAAGATTTGAAATTAATTGGTATGAAGTCTCATGATTGTCATGTCTTGATGACATGATGCTTCTGTTGTAATTAGGAGTATCTTGCCAAACAAGGTCCGAGTGGCAATCTTTACTGTTGTGTTATTTCTTTAACTCAATTGCTCAGAAGGTCATCGATCCCAAAGGACTCGACGCTCTGCAGGCCGAGGTGGTGACGACTCTATGTCATCTTGAGATGTATTTCCCTCCGTCTTTTTGTGATATCATGGTCCATCTCATTGTTCACCTTGTGAAAGAGATAAAGATATGCGGCCTGTGTTCCTACGTCATATGTACCCTTCGAGAGATACATGGGAATTTCGAAGTCCTCTGAACGGAATCGATCTCGGCGGGGCGGTATCATTGAAGGTTATGCAACCAAGAGGTCATTGAGTTCGCGTGGACTACATGGCTCGAGTGGAACTGATAGGGCGTGCCTCTATCTCGCCACGAGGGGAGACTGGAGGGTATCGGGACCATCGGGAGGAAAGCAATCACTCCCAATCTAGATACATACGCGAGCAGCCCATTTCACGGTCTTGCAACACATGACCCAAGTGTCCCCGTGACGTCGGCGAGCACAAAGACATGTTACGCCAATGTAATCCGAGACCGGTCGGAGGTTTGGATAACGAGAGAGCACAACCGCTCGGTTCAACGAATGGTTAAAGATGCGATTCACCGAGGGCATCAAGTGATGAACGCCGCTATGGTTGGCCAAAGGACCAAAATTTACAATTGTGACATGGCAAGGATCGACATAAACGGGTACCGTTTTATACTGAAAGCTCAGATATGAAGAGCATACGAGCGGCGGTGTCCGCATAGATGCATTTCACGAGGGTTCAATATCATGGGGCACGCGGGTTGAACTCGTACTATGGGTTCGAGAGGAGATTTGGGAGCTTGACTATGTACTTTTCAAGATCCCCTGCTTCGATGTCATCGGGTTAAACTTCCGCAGAGGCGTGAAGGTCGACAAATACGGCGTCACTACTGTGGACCTCAAACGTGTCGGATACAAGGACGAACCATTCGTACTCGCTAAGCAAGTTGTTCAAGTTTTTTTATGTAACGGACCCAGCAAATAAGAACCGCCACGTAGTTCTTCATGGGAAAAGAAGGATTGTCGGAGTTGAGAATGTCGTGGATGAGGAAGAGTACAATCAATTTGACGAGTTACCTCCTTTCGAGACGAGATCGATGGTGGAAGAACCCGGTGAGGAAGCTAGCTATATATGCGTCGATCATCATGAAGGATCGTATTTCAATTAAGCATGTATATATTCCATTGTAATTAATTTGATGTTAACATGGAAACACGTCACGTGTTATGGGCCGCTAAATCGGTCAATTTGCCTCGATTGGTCGTGTGAGACCCGGTTTATCGACTTGTAATGCAAAAGATATATATGAGAAAATTAAACACCTCATCCGAGCTATGATACGTTGAATCAAGCACCTCATGAGATGAACAACCCAATTGGATTCATCTCATTTCGAGCTATGATGCATTTTGTACAATTTTTTAAAGCCTTGAAATGAGCAAAAGTAAAATGCATAAGTAAACTTTTCACGTTTAGCTCATTAATTAATAGAGGAATCCAACAAAATTGGATTCACTCAAAAATAGTTTACAGCGAAAAAGTTATGCATTTTTGAATTTAATTGCATTTTTCGATTAACAAATAATCCTTCTCTGACAGTTCTCAAAAATAGTTTACAATGAACTGGCCGTCCATCTAAAGAACGACGGTTATACATATGTGTGTGTTCACATCACAGACGGTTCTATAACATAACCGTCTGTGATACTTAATATCACAGACGGTTCAGTAACAGAACCGTCTGTGATATTAAAATTATGGTTTCTCTGTTAAGTGTTCAAGGACGGTTCTAATGGTTGGATTTAGATCCAACGGTCCATGTGGATGGTAACGTTTGGACGGTCGTAACTTTTACGAATCGGGCGTTGATCTAAAGTACGACGGTTCTATCATGCATTCATATCACGAGCGGTTGATTATGGAATCGTTTGTGATATGAAAACTAGGGCTTCTCTGTTAAGTTATCACAGACGGTTCTATGATAGAACCGTCTGTGATAGTTAATATCACAAAGCGGTTTCTTTATGGAACCGCTCGATGTATTATCACGACGGTTCTATCATAGAACCGCTCGTGATATCCATGTATATAAGTCATTCTATCATCGAGCGCCAGTACACTCGCTTTTTCACCCTTTCTGCCGTGAGGGTTTACAGGCCGCCTCCTTCGTCCTCGCCTCAGACCGCGCCGCCTCCCTTCGTCCCTCGCCTCCACCAGTAGCCGCCTCCCGCCGCCGAGCACCCGGTGAGTTTCCAGCGCGCCTCCTTCTCTCGCTGTGAGGGTTTACTGTGGCCGCCTTCGCCGTCCCTCCTCCGACCGGGCCGCCTCCTTCGTCGCGCCTCGCCCAGCGCCGCCTCCTTCTCTGTGAGAGCCCGAGGGTTTACCTCGGTGCCGCCCCCGCCCCTGCCGCGCGCCGCCTCCCTTCAAAACTGAAGACCACTGATTCTAAAAGGTAGCCTTCGTCCATATTTAAAGGTTCATTTCATAGAGTAAACATTGCCATCAAAACAGTATTTGCAACATCATATTAGTACTATATATGTTTTCTTAATAACATCAAGATCTAGTTGGTAGCGTGGTTGTGTCAAGAGAACTTATATCGATGACCCTTAGAATAATGCAAAGAAAGAGCGCGAGCACTGTAGGCTTTATGCACCATGATTTCATTGCGTGAATAATTTTGTAAGCGTCATGTTTTCTTCTTTGAGCTTTAGGACTTTGATGTCAGAAAAAAAAATGATACATGATATCTGACAGGGGTTTCTTTCTTTTTATATATATTAGCATCAACATATGATAATGGGGGTCGTTGACTAATCTTGAGTGGTCATGCCCATATGTGATGTTGTTCGTTTGCAGCTCCTAATTTGTCTACGCACCTGATGGACAGTATATTTACCTTCATGGTTGTACAAAGTAGAATGTTGCATTCCAAAATGGTTTGTTAGGTTGGTGTAACATATATCGTTTTATGGGCAACCGGATGCGCTACCGTATCATAAATTTAACATATAACCTATGTATTGTCGTGGGCCTGTTGATTGTACTTGATCTATACTATATTGGTGTTATGCTTGGAGTTGGAAGATACTACACAAAGTTGCACATAGTAGATGAAGTCTGATTCTTGGTGTTTTCGCTGTTTTTCTGTAGGAGTGCAAGTAGTTGGATTGAGAGACCATGTGAGTAGGGTCCCCATTTGAGTGATGAGTATTTGACGCTGTGGTGAGAAGTTTGTGATTGAAATCATTGCGTTTGCACTTCTGCTGATCTGTTTTCTGTAAGTGCGGAACTTCCGGTTCTGGAAAACGGAACTTCCGATAATCAGAACTTCCGCTGTGGTAAAACGGAACGTCCGATTATCCTGACGTTTGTGTTCGGTTGAAGTAATCGGAACTTCCGCACCTGGGGACGCGGTTTGTCCGATAATACTGACGTGAGTGTTCCTCTGTGACGAAAATCGGAATTGAAAATCTGGGAGTGCGGACGTTCCGATAATCGGAACTTCCGCAATGGTAAGCGCGGAACTTCCGATCATCCTGACAAGTGCGGACGTTCCGGAAATCAGAACTTCCGCAATGGTAAGTGCGGAACTACCGATTGTGCCCAGAACTGTGCAGAGAAGGATAGTTTGTGATTTTGAGTTTGTATGAGTTTGAGTCTTGTACAAATATTGATGCTATGATATTGGACAATGCTATGTGATGTGTTTTTGTCTGTATTGACTGCAGGACATCGAGACGAAGTCGTGGCGAGACATGAGGTGATCGGACTAGGCGCAGGCGGCGTTGAGGTCAGAACGGTCGGGATGTGTCGAAGACGGCGTGAATCTTGAGGTGGTTGCGAGTCAAGGACAGCAAGGTGTACGGAGGCTTCGGAAGGTGCGCAAGGGGCGAAACGGTCTTTTCGCAAAGCGGCACAAGTGGAGGCGGTTCCGTTCGGGTGTAGCGGGCTTAATGGGTTGGAGACCCGTTAGCTAGGCTATAAATAGAGGTGTAACCCTGGTGAGAGGGTTGGAGATTTTTGTTAGGGTTTTGGAATAGGGTTTGTTGGCTTTTGCTTTAGTGGTTAAGGGTTGTTTTGCTTTGGAGCTTTAGTTGTTGAGATTGAGAGGATGAACTAAACTTCTTGTAATCATTCTTCTTTGTTTACCTCTGTAATTTATGTTTCAATTAATGAAATCTTTGAAGTTGATTTCTCTATTCATGCCGTTGTTCTTGTTCTCCCGTGCAACTTGATCTTGAGTTTTTGGCTTTTCTTGTTGATTCTTGTTGGGACGTGCTAAGATGGATTGCTCTCAGTTGGGATGATACCTCTAGATCATTTGATCAACTTTTCCCACGAGCAAACTTAGTTTAATCTTCGTTCTTGAGTTTTGCTTCCTCTGTTCTTCCTCCCCGTGCCTAGGTTTTATTGAAAATCTTGTTTGGCTTGTTGAGAAGGGATGAAACTTGGCACGCAGGATCACTATGCTATTAAGTAGCCATCCTCAAAGTTTCATAACCCGAGAATCAAATAATCTCTTGAATTTCAGTTCGTGGCCTCTCTTACCTCTTCTTCAAGAAATCCGATTTCTCTTTAGTTAGACGATCTTTGTCTGCGATTTCTTCTCATGAGGTCAAGATGTTGTTTAGGATGATGTCCTGTGAGACTTGACCTGAGAAGAGCACCAAATCAAAAGTATTTCGGATTTTTGAATCGTTCCAGGCGTTCGTTCTTACGTCAGATAATCGAACTTCCGCCATCCGAGTGCGGAACTTCCGATTCGGAACTTCCGTGACACATCGGAACTTCGTTGTGCGAACTTCGCACTGACCGCCGGAACTTCCGATTGTCGCGAAACGACTCAAGCTTGTTTTCGCTTCTCTGATTTTGCTTCACTTCTTTTCTTGAGATTTCCAGAGGGCTTTGTAGGTTTGTTTAAATACAGTAAAGGGGAGTTCTTAATTTTAAGGCACCATTCACCCCCTCGCTGCCATTTCGGTCCTTCAATTGGTATCGAGCGGTTAGCTCTTCCTTATAGATCTTAACCGGCCTGTTGAGCCATGGCAACGACAAGTATTCCACCAAACCTCCGGTCTTTGATGGCACGATTACCCTTTCGAAGAGCCGAATGGAAACATACATCCGTGCTCGGGGTATGCCATCCGGAGAAAGGTGAAGGTCGATTCGCTGCCTCGCCGATGAAAACATCAATGTGGGAAACATGCCCGATGTTGAGGCCAATGCTAAGGTAAGGAACATTATCATTCGTGGTTTGAGCGTATGAGTTCGATCGCATTTCTCATTTGTCTTCACGCTACATCCGGGTGACCTCGATGCATACCATGAGGGCACCACCCAGATTAAGACGGTTCGACAAGACCAGTTCAAGCGAGAATATAGCAAATTTGAGATGCTTGCTGGTGAATCTCTTGACGAGTGCTTTTCGCGTTTCCATAAGATTTTGAGCAACCTCCGAGTGGTCGGTCTTACATACCCCGACTCGGATAACGCTCGACAGATGCTTTCTGCATTTGATCTTCGTGTTTGGGAGATGAAAGTGACTACCATCAAGGATAGCACGGACCTCTCGACCTTGACTCTTGACGCGCTTTACTCGCGCCTCAAGACTCACGAGATTGACATTGTCTCTCGAAGGTCGAAGTCACAATAGATGGCTTTAGTCACTGATCCCACCTCTGGATCTTCTTCTGAGTCGATACGGGTTCTCCTTGTCTTTGCTCTCGTGACATAACTGATGATCACTTAGAGCAGCTTGAGGATGAACAGTTAGCCCTCCTAACTCAGAAATTTTCCCATGCTTACAAGAGGAGGGATGGAAAAAGAGGAGGTCCTGTGATTTGCTTGAGTGTGGTGGCCCCAACCACATCCGAGCAACCGCCTAAGGCGGGAAGGGCAAAGGTGACTACTGGCGGTTCGGGCAAGAACGACTACATCGACAAGAACCGCAACACGAAGCCCTCAAAGACTGACCAAGGCAAGAAGAAGTTCCGCAACTTTGGGAAGGCAAAGAAGTCGCTCCATCGCGTCCTCACCGCCTCGGCGAACATGACACCAAATGAGGTGGAGGGTGGAGGACGATGATGGAAAGGACGATCAAGATCCCAAGGACGACGGCAACTTCTCCAAGATGTGCTTCATGGCCCTCGGGGCGATCTAGCGACAATGGTGTACTCGACTCCGATGAGGTTAGTCCCACTTATGACCAGATTAATGATGCTTTTCTTAAGCTAGGTAGATTTCATGCTAAGTCTAGGGCTAAGTGTACTGAGTTGGAGAAGGAAGTAGCTAGACTATCACGGAGCTTACCTTACTTACATCCGCTCCCTCCCGTGATGATTGTGACACATCTTTGGCTCGCTTGATGACATGGAAAAACTAAGGACCTTGCATGATAGTGTGTCTTCTGAATTAGACATGATTAAAGTGGAGAACATTAGCCTTCTTGCTGAACTAGAGATGAGTAGGGTAGCACCTCCTTCATCTACTACTGTTGAGGCTACTGCTTGCACCTCCTGTGAGGTTAAGGACAACTCGTTTAGAGGTCTATATACCATGTTGCTTGATCTACCCGAGACTTGTGAAAATTGTAATAATCTCAAGATGAACCTAAAACGGGCAGATCACAAAATTGCTGAATTCCAAGCTGCTTTATTAGAGCCCATTGTTTCTTGTTTAAAATGTCCTAAGTTAACTACTGAACTAGAATCTATATCCAAACAGTTTCAAGAAATGATTGATCACAATAACAAATTGGCTCAGTATGCTTCTAAGGACCTTGTTAGCTCACCATGCAATCAGTGTAATAAACTAAAATGTGATTTGGTTGCTTTGGATGAAAAATGTATGAAGCTAACTAAGGACCTTCTAGAGACACAATCATCTGCTTGTATTTTGTGTGCTGGGAAGAAGTCTAAGGGTTTGGTAGAGACACCTAGCAACGTGAACCAATCTGCTAGCGAGAGGACTGTCCTCAAAGTCTTTGTGCATGCACAAGCCAATCTTTCCTCTATTGTTGGTTCTTCTTCCCCCTTACCTTCTGTTGTTCCTTCTTCCCCCTGCTATTCTTGCACCTCTCTCTTTCGTGAGTGTCAGTATCTTATGAATACTCTCGAGAGGTTTGTAGGAGGCAAGAAGAAGCTCAATCTCATTCTAGACCAATCCAAGATTTGCAGATTTAATCAGGGTCTAGGATATGATTTCCATAAGGATATGAGAAACTAAGCCCAGGACTGAGAAAGTTAATTTTAAATCAGCGGGTTTTGTTCAAAGGATCTCTGACAGCAAGGTGATTCCACCTGCAGCTTCGGCCTCTCAGAAGGCGAAGTATTATTGCACCTTCTGTCAGAAGGATGGACACTTGGTTGATCATTGCTTCAGGCGCGCCAAGATCGCGCGTAGAGATCATGTTGAGTCCTTTAGGCGCATTCAGGGTCAGCCCCAGACCATGAGTGCACCTAAGACTAACATGAGGTCTAGGTTTGCTACAGCTGATGATTTAGGGCAGCATCGAGGACTTGGCTTTTCTGAGTTTTCTGATTTTCGTCCTCATGCTCCCTTTGGTCGTGACTTCCGTCGCTTTGAGGGTAGATTTCGGTTTCCCTTTCGAGATGGCTACCCGCGGCGTGATCAGCATGTTGCCAGAATTCCGACTCGCTCTTCCATAGCAGTCGGATTCAACAACAGCTTCAGGTCTGCACACAGACCTTCTGGCTTGTTGAGTGACAGAGAGCGTAGGGTAGATAGAGGTCCGTCTAGCTTGGATTACTTCATCTGTTCGACGTATTACTCAGTATTGGGTGCCAAAATCACTGTTGATTCACCTAAGATCGAGACTTTACTCTGTTTGACTCAGTTCGCGTTTGGGAAGGAAAGGTCCGGATTGTAGACTCGGTGTTCTCGTCATATGACCAGGAGACTCGTTGGTTTTCTTCCCTAGCCCGTGCTCGAGGTGATGAGACGATCACCTTCGGAGATGCTTCATTTGGGCGCGTCATCGCTAAAGGTACTGTGAGCATTAATAAGTCGTTTATTTTGAAAGATGTTGCCTTAGTAAGTAAGCTGCAGTATAATCGCGCGCCTCTCTCGACTTCGATGGCGGTTCTGAGGTGAGCTTTAAGAAAAACAATTGCAAAATTCTTGATTCTTGGGTAGCCTAGTTTGCGGGATTTTCGATATGGGAGGATCTTTTGTGCTGATTTTTACGAGTCTTCGGTGATCCTCTCCGGTGTTTAATTGCTTCGAATCCGTGATTTGACCTTCGGCATAGGAGACTAGGTCATATAGGCTTTGATCATTTGACACGAGTTAGCGCCACGATCTCATTCGTGGTTTGCCAAAACTCAAGATGGTCAAGGATCTAGTTTGCTCTCCATGCCAAGACGGCAAGATGGTTGCCGCTTCTCACTCTCGATCCCAGTGATAATGATCGATGCACGGGACAAGCTGCTCCATATGGATCTGATTGGTCCGGCTGAGTCTTGATCGGCGGGAGGGAAGTGGTATGTTCTTGTTGTGGTCGATGACTTCTCGAGGTACTCTTGGGTGTTTTTCTTAGCCTCGAAGGATGAGACGTTTACTCATTTTCGTGGTCTTTTTAGTAGGCTTTCTGTTGAGCTCCCAGGTGCATTACGAGCAATTCGCAGTGATAATGGCACCGAGTTCAAGAATTCCTACTTTGAGAGTTTCTGTGGTGAGACAGGTGTAGAGCACCAGTTCTCTTCTCCATACGTCCCCCAACAGAATGGCGTTGTGGAGAGGAAGAACCGTACCTTGGTCGAGATGGCGGGGACGATGCTTGATGAGTACTCTACACCTAGGAAGTTTTGGTGAGGCTATTGCTCTTTGCTTGTCATGTTTCTAATGAGTCTTTCTTCGGCACTCTTGCATCGCACTTCTTATGAGTTGAGATATGGGCGAAAACCCAGCGGCCTCGCATTTTCGTGTGTTTGGTTGCAAGTGTTTTATTTTGAAGTCTGGGAACCTAGATAAGTTCGAATCACGATCTTGTGATGGGATCTTTCGGGTTACTCGACTTCTTCTCGTGCCTATAGAGTGCAGGCTCATGAGTCTAGCAAAATGGTAGAAACTCGTGAGGTGACCTTGATGAGGCGGTCCGGGACTAGGCACGATATCTCGAGTTCTCTAGAGCGATCTGAGTCCATATTTGTGGGCGTTGAGGAAGAGCGGAGATGAGGGTTGTCTACCCGATCCAGTTCTTCCTCCTCCTCTTGAGGTGCCTTCTTCCACTGCACCTTGAGGAGATCAGCCCTTACCTTATGCTTCTTCTGAAGCTAGTGGCTCTGTCCCTATCTCATCTGCTCATGAGATAGAGGCCACTTCTTCATCTCACCCTGGACCTCCTAGACACATTCAAAAGGACCATCCTTCAGAGCAGATCATTGGAGACCTCTTTGAGCGTGTCACACGTTCCAAAGCTGGTTTGTCTCTCTTTGTCTCCATTACGCTTTGTCGCCTCATTTGAGCCCAAAGACGTTTGTCATGCTCTATCCGCGAGTCTTGGATAAACGCCATGCATGAGGAGTTGGAAAACTTTGAAAGAAACAAGGTCGGTCCCTTGTTGAGCCCCTCAAGGTCACAATATCATTGGGACCAAATGGGTGTTCAAGAACAAGCAAAGTGAAGATGGGTTAGTCATTGAAATAAGGCTAATTTGGTAGCTCGTGGGTACTCCTAAGTTGAGGGTCTAGATTTGAAGAGACCTTTGCCCTGTAGCTAGACTTGAAGCCATTAGAATCACGCTTGCCTTTGCGACTTCTAAGGGTTTCAAGCTTTACCAGATGGATGTCAAGAGTGCTTTCCTCAATGGCCTTATTGAGGAAGAAGTCTATGTCAGACGGCCTCCAGGTTTCGAGAACCCCAAATACCCTAACCATGTCTACATGCTTTCCAAAGCTTTGTATGGACTCAAGCGAGCTCCCGAGCTTGGTATGAAAGGCTTAAGTCCTATCTGTTTGAGTCATGGTTTTGAAATGGGTAAAATAGACAAGACCTTGTTCATCCGCCGTCTTGGTGCGATCTTTTTCGCCCGGATCTATGTGGGCGACATCATCTTCAGCGGCTCCTCACATGCTCTCGTTTCCTAGTTTTCCGATGTTATGAGCTCGAATTTGAGATGAGCATGATGGGCGAGTTGAGCTTCTTCCTTGGCTTCCAAATCAAAGCAGACTGGAAGGTACTTTTCTTCACCAAGGCAAGTACACTCGAGACCTCCCAAGCGCCGACATGAATGATGGAAAGCCGATATCAACTCCGATGTCATCTCTGGTGCTCTTGATCCGGATGAAGGCGGCGAAACTGTTGACCAAAAGGAGTTCGGGAGCATGATTGGCTCTCTCTTGTACCTCACGGCCTCGAGACCGGACATACACTTCTCGTGTGTCTTTGTGCTCGGTTTGAGCTTCTCCTCGCGTATCTCACCGCCAAAGCGGTGAAGCGCATCTTCGGTACCTTGAGCTACCATTGACTATGGTATCGGTACTCTTCCTCCTCTTGTCTATCTCTTAGAGCCTTCTCCGATGCGATTTATTTGGTGTAGGATAGATAGGAAGAGCACCTCCGCACTTGCCAATTCATTGGCACTTCTCTTGTCTCTGGTCTTCAAGGAAGCGATCCGGTGTTGCCTGATCCGCTGCAGAGGCCGAGTGCGTTGTTGCGGCCGATTCTTTGTAGTCAAGTGCTTTGGATGGTCTCGACCTGCGCAGACTTTGGGTTAGTGTCGATCGTGTTCCACTCTTTTGTGATAACACGTCTGCGATTTGCATTGCCAAGAACCCAGTGCAACATTCTCGGACCAAGCATATCGATATCAGATATCACTTTCTTCGAGACCATGTAGAGAAGGGTGACATTGTGCTCCAGTTTGTGGAGAGTGAACACCAGTTAGCTGATATCTTCACCAAGCCTTTGGACAGCTCTCGGTTTTCAGCTCTGCGGGGAGAGCTTGGGGTGGTTTGTCCTTATGGACTGTTGTGAGAGGGAGTTTGGGTTCTACTACTGTATTATATTTTAATTATGCTATTTCTCCTTTCTGGTTGCATTTCATTTAAGTACTTTGGGTCTAAGTCCTTCCAGCATAGGTTAGAGTGGTTCTCTTGCCAAGTTGCTAATTCTTATCTTGTGCTTCTAGGATGCTGCTTATTAGCGGTCTCTTCTCTCTCTAAGTAGAGCTTACTCACTTCTTATAGGTTCTAGCAAGGGTCGGGCCACCCTTGGGTAGACAGGGACAGTGTTTGCTCCTTAGTGTTTGAGTTGATCAGCTGATAGTCTTGGAATCATATGGGGTAGATAAGAACCTGTCTTGAGCGATAGTATTCTCTATATCTTTCTATGCTCTAAGGCCTTTTCTTTTCTCTTATCGATTCTCGCTTTTGTTCCTTTGGTTCAGGGGGAGTTCATCTTGGTTATTCCAATTCTTAAATTTGTCATAACTCAACCTGGATTAAAAGATACATTTCATTCTGAAGGGGATCTGGTTTTTCGTGCATTTCATCCTGCATTATAAAATAATCATTTGGAGCCTTGTCTATTATCCCTTATGATCTGTTTTCACTGTTTTACATCTTGCCATGATTTATGCTAAACTGCTAGATTTATCATGACTTTTTATGTGTAGTTTAGTCTTTGCCATGCTAAGGTGATTAAAAAATGCTAAACTTGAATTAAAATCCTGTCATAATAAGCTCTTGAGACTAGTCTGGTTGAAGTTATCCTTTTATGATTCTCGCCATGTCAAGTAGGCTGAGTTGAGTTTTGAATCTTTATTGAGTTTCAGAGAAAGCTATGTCAGTTCGTTAAGAAATATGACTTATCTTTAATCGTTGGTCTAAAAACTTCAAAAGCAAAAATGATCTCTTTTGTGCGAAAAAACTGATCTCACCAAATCTTTCTCATGAGACTGCTTGCCATTGCACTAGGCATGAACTCAGGGGGAGCCTTGGATGACCTAAGATCACCTCCTTAAGTCTGTTGCTTGGAGTGGTCGCATAAGGCTTGGGATCTAGCACATGGTTAAAATTTGAAAAATGGTTGAAGCTTAGGAGGCAGTTGTGGATGGCACCTAGTCCAGAGCTTGCTTTATTGAGATAAAACGATAAAGAGCTTCCAGAAAAAGAAAAATGTGCTAAAATTGCTTATCTTCGAACAGACCAAGTACTTGTTTCAATTGAGTCGTTCTTAAAACTGGTAGCAATCTGAACTATTCAATATTATGCTTCTTGGTTCCACTTAGAGTATTTGACATGGCTTGTATCATCCTTGGATACCTTTAGCTAGATTACAATCTTGGTTTATTTGACTTTCTAAAGAATTGGATCATTAATAAGATTATGGATTTTCTGTCTTAGCTATTCTATACATCAATTGTCATGATCTTGATAGCATTCTTATGTGTTATGGCTTGGTGTAATACTCTAATAGTCATTTTGGATAATCTTCATGGCTCCTAATGCTTAAAATGAATATCATATAGTCATTTCCTCTCTTTAAAACTTCTTGATGTGTTTATTGCCAAAAGGGGGAGAAGTTAGTTTGGAGAGTCTTCCGAGCTTTTTGAAAAATTTGCTCTTTCATTTAAAGCTCCAATCCTTCTTCTTTGACAAACATGGTTTTGAGCCTTCTTGATTTCTAGATTAGACCATGTTTGACTTTTATCACAAACTCTTCTATGTGCTATTTCTGTGTTTGTCAATATACTCATCAAGGGGGAGATTGAGAGACCATGTGAGTAGGGTCCCCATTTGAGTGATGAGTATTTGACGCTGTGGTGAGAAGTTTGTGATTGAAATCATTGCGTTTGCACTTCGTCTCTTTTTACGTAAGTGCGGAACTTAGGTTCGAAAAGCGGAACTTCCGATGTCGGAACTTCCGCTGTGGTAAAACGGAACGTCCGATTATCCTGATGTTTGTGTTCGGTTGAAGTAATCGGAACTTCCGCACCTGGGGACGTGGTTTGTCCGATAATACTGACGTGAGTGTTCCTCTGTGACGAAAATCGGAATTGAAAATCTGGGAGTGCGGACGTTCAGATAATCGAAACTTCCGCAATGGTAAGCGGAACTTCCGATCATCGACAAGTGCGGACGTTTCGAATCGGAACTTCCGCAATGGTAAGTGCGGAACTACCGATTGTGCCCAGAACTGTGCAGAGAAGGATAGTTTGTGATTTTGAGTTTGTATGAGTTTGAGTCTTGTACAAATATTGATGCTATGATATTGGACAATGCTATGTGATGTGTTTTTGTCTGTATTGACTGCAGGACATCGAGACAAAGTCGTGGCGAGACATGAGGTGATCGGACTAGGCGCAGGCGGCGTTGAGGTCAGAACGGTCGGGATGTGTCGAAGATGGCGTGAATCTTGAGGTGGTTGCGAGTCAAGGACAGCAAGGTGTACGGAGGCTTCGGAAGGTGCGCAAGGGCGTAAGCGGTCTTTTCATAAGCGGCACAAGTGGAAGCGGTTCCGTTCGGGTGTAGCGGGCTTAATGGGTTGGAGACCGTTAGCTAGGCTATAAATAGAGTGTAACCACGGTGAGAGGGTTGGAGATTTTGTTAGGGTTTTGGAATAGGGTTTGTTGGCTTTTGCTTTAGTAGTTAAGGGTTGTTTTGCTTTGGAGCTTTAGTTGTTGAGATTGAGAGGATGAACTAAACTTCTTGTAATCATTCCTCTTTGTTTACCTCTGTAATTTACGTTTCAATTAATGAAATCTTTGAAGTTGATTTCTCTATTCATGCCCTTGTTCTTGTTCTCCCGTGCAACTTGATCTTGAGTTTTTGGCTTTTCTTGTTGATTCTTGTTGGGACGTGCTAAGATGGATTGCTCTCAGTTGGGATGATACCTCTAGATCATTTGATCAACTTTTCCCACAAGCAAACTTAGTTTAATCTTCGTTCTTGAGTTTTGCTTCCTCTGTTCTTCCTCCCCGTGCCTAGGTTTTATTGAAAATCTTGTTTGGCTTGTTGAGAAGGGATGAAACTTGGCACGCAGGATCACTATGCTATTAAGTAGTCATCCTCAAAGTTTCATAACCCAAGAATCAAAGAATCTCTTGAATTTCAGTTCGTGGCCTCTCTTACCTCTTCTTCAAGAAATCCGATTTCTCTTTAGTTAGACGATCTTTGTCTGCGATTTCTTCTCATGAGGTCAAGATGTTGTTTAGGATGATGTCCTATGAGACTTGACCTGAGAAGAGCACCAAATCAAAAGTATTTCGGATTTTTGAATCGTTCGGTGCATTACGTTCTTACATCACGATAATCGGAACTTCCGCCATCCGTGCGGAACTTCCGATTTCGGAACATCCATGACCGACACATCGAACTTCGTTGTGCGGAACTTCCTTTGATTGGCGGAACTTCCGATTCTTCGCGAAACGACTGAAGCTTGTTTCGTTCTCGATTTTGCTTCACTTCTTTTCTTGAGATTTCGAGAGGGCTTTGTAGGTTTGTTTAAATCTGATAAAGGGAGTTCTTAATTTTAAGGCACCATTCACCCCCTCTGTTGCCATTTGGTCCTTCAATTGGTATCGAGCGGTTAGCTCTTCCTTATAGATCTTAACCGGTGCTGTTGAGCCATGGCAACAGCGGACAAGTATTCCACCAAGTCTCCAATCTTTGATGGCCTGGATTACCCCTTCTGGAAAAGCCGAATGGAAACATACATCCAGGCTCAGGGGTATAGTGCCGAATGATGAAAATCTATGGAAGTAAGACGGTGCCGATTTACTAGGTTGGCCTAGGTATCATGGGTATCCGGTCTCGACTAATGCAGGTTAGCCTAGGTGACTTGAAAACCAAGATGCCGGTTAACCTAGGTTGGTGTGGGTAGTCTCGATACTTAGGGTGCCGACTAATGCAGGTAAACACAGGAACCGTGATGATTCTTATGGTACACT
Source organism: Hsuehochloa calcarea (assembly GCA_036346395.1). Lineage (NCBI taxonomy): Eukaryota > Viridiplantae > Streptophyta > Magnoliopsida > Poales > Poaceae > Hsuehochloa > Hsuehochloa calcarea. The sequence goes on along the minus strand of CM070615.1, from coordinate 4,552,013 downwards.
GATGACAATTTATTTTATTTTACTCTGAGATGGCAAACGATGATTATATTTGTTTATATTTTTTGTGCAATTTCCTATATATTATATACTATGTAATAATTGCGTCGTAACTTATATAGATAGAAAGTAGCGAGATGGCGAGGCACCGTTTTGCTTGTGGTCGTCGACGTCGCCAAATCGTCTGGATCTCCGATCAAGGTTGTACGCTGTGCGAAGGCGAGGAATCTCAAATTGCCCTCGGGCCGCATGACGATCACGGAGGTCGATGGCGTCGGGATCCCGCCGAGTCCCAAGAAAGCGGTGCGAGATTCGGACCGTCTGCGGGGTAGTTGCAAGGCGGGCCCCATCACCACCCCAACCTCGAAGTCTATGGCGGATGTATAGAGAGACCGGTTGTGGGTGAACTTTACGCCTCGTTCACTTTCCACGGCGGACCGAGCACGTGTGCGATGGCACGCTTGCTGGCGATGTCCCAGCGTGGAGGACCTTCAAGAGCCTTCTTGTCACGCGATGCGTGAACACGGGTGGACGCCCTTCACGGCGTATCAATTTTGTCGCGGAATACATGGGGCGCGCCGTGCGAGATGAAGGCGGCGGCCGAATTTCGAGGAGCAAAGTGCGGCGCATGAGCTATCCAGCACAAAACACTCACCCCACGGACTCGGCACCACTGGTGCGCGGGTAAAGCCACGCGATGGCGGTGGAGAACGAGGCTGGCCGCGCGACCGCTTGTTGAGATCTCGGACGGCGCGCTCGATCTGGTTAAGAGCGATGGCATCAGCCACGTCTTCGGGCAACATCTCTCTGACAAACCCGGCAGACGAGGCAGTGTCTCAACGTCTGGTAAATTTCTCGAACCACTTAATTGTTAATAAGTCCATAACTTCATGGTGTCTACAATAACATGATGTTCTCTTTCAGGAAGCATTGACTTCGCATGTTCCCAAGGTTCTTTCAAGTAGGCGGGGAGAAGGATGTCTTGTCTCACCTACGGGAAACAAGGAGCACCCGGGTCGCACGCGAGGCGTTGGGGTTTACGTACCTTGGAGGGATGGATTCCCACACAACTCCGACACGTATAGGAGTAGGAAGAGATCCAAGGACCAGCACGACGCTCGGTTGGAACATGTGATTATTGCACAATTTCAAGAACAAATAACAAACTTGCGAACCAAGTAAATCAACTCATGCGGCGCAAGCCGCCTGATAATTTGGGAGCAAGTCACGCCGACATCGAGTGGCGTCGCGTCCACACATAATTCTGGACATGACGACGTGCAATTACCAATCGATGGCATCGAGGTAATGTACATCTCTGGAATGCTCCAAAGATAGACCTATAGGACGCCTTAGCTAATTGTGTATGCTTTTGTAGGGCCGACACCGCAAGCTCAAGTGAGGATAGTAGGGTCGATTCCTATTGAGGTGGGCGGGTATGGTGTATCCATACCAGGAAGGGGCAGTGCAGCACGGTGCCCAGCTGGCGCAGGGTTACGCCAGGGTGCAGGTGGACATGGTCCATGACAATTTCATGGCCATCCCGCTGGAGATTCCCCCGAACGAAGAAATCAGAACACTAGGGGATGCCACGCACACTTTTATCCAGTGGCCCAAGAAGGACATCGCACTGGACCCTTCAGTGACGCGATATCGAGAGGACCCTGCCTCTCCAATAGGACCCTCGATGAGTCGCCTCAACCAAAGCTTGAAGGCCGCCACATCGCTTCCGTCGAGAAGACGACAAAAGGACAAGAAAAGCGTGTCACCATATCGGTCCCTGAGGCGTCTCACGGGAAGACGTCCCTCAGCCGCCTCGTTAAGGAGAAATCGAAATCGAAGAACATTAAGGTACCTCCCAACCCCGTCAAATACTCACTCGGAAGTCCGTTGGTCTCCGGCGCAGAACTAAAGAGCTCAGGAGTAGCTTGTCAAGCTTTGCATGATTGGTACTTGCGCAAGACCGGAGGGCGAGGGGGTCATCTTGGAATCACCATCACATACGGGAGGAGCATTTTCTCCACGAGCACAGCCACCGTCGTGGGCTTGAAGACTTATTTGACTTATACAACCTAAGCGCCTCGGCGCCTCACTTCTACGATGATGGACAATCGTAAGTGTGTGCAATCAATTTCTACACTCACGTGATACCGATAAATATCATAACTCATTGCTTATGTACGGATACATTATGAAAGCGTGCCGTCGAATCAAAGAACGGTGGGTTTCCTCGACCCACGTGGTCTCTGAGCAAACAATCAACCAAGGCGCATCCTCGTCGAGAATTACATAAAAATGGGATTGCTTGCTCGAACGGCGGGAGTACATAATGGTGCCCTACAACGTAAGTAAGTGCTTCAATATTTGCTATACAAATTACGTTTCAACATAGGTTTATGACTATAGCGACATACATGAGTAGGTTCCTTTGGATTCTTGATTCTTGTGCCAAAGAGGAACATGGTATTGTACCTTGATTCTCTACTCAACAAAAATCACGACTTCACCATTCTTAAAGGAATACTCGGCGGTATGTTCATTTCCTCCGCACATAACTCTATTGTAGTCTTCCTTCGTTTTAAATGGGAAAGGATAACTTTTTTGAATCATGTAGAGGCGTTCATCGGCTATGTTGCCGAGGAGGTTTATACAAGGAACAAGCGCCACAGCGACTCACAGGATACGATTTCGATGACGCGCTACAACACAATAATCATATATCATACTCCGTAATATTGCGTCTCGGAATCGATAAATATATATGTAATTCTATTTTTGCGGTCTGCCGCCAAAGAAAGCGAGATCACCTATCGCATTCTACGTATGCCATCATATGCGACTATTGATTGCTTCTAGGACGAGCGATCCCGAGGTTTGTCAATCTCGTAATAATTATCTCCTAATTATAAATTTAAATATATATGCTTACTACTTTACTCGCTGCTAGCGGGGCTTGAACATAGAGTTAAATGCACTCGAGATGGACGAGTCACGCACATTCGAGGGGAGCTCGTGGCTTCATCAAGCGGACATAGTTAACACCAGCGGAGAGTTTCACGCCGTCGACACCGATGAGCGACCTCGAAACAATTGATTCAATATTGTAATTCACTTTGGTGGTTGTAATTCAATTTGTAACTCTAGCGATAATATATACTTGAAATATTCTTTTGTAATTGATTTTGAGTTAAATGATCACTTTGAGTTGTCGGCAATTATCGTGACATGTTTCTACTTGCTAGTTTTGAGAGGGCATGGCTAGCAATTCACGAGGCTAGTGAAAATACGAAAAAATTTAATTAGGTTTAAGGACTTATCACGAGCGGTTCTAACTACGAGCAAATGCAGCGATCTTGAATAACCTGAGCGGTTTGTAGTTGGAACCGTGCGTGATATTCATTATCACGAGGCGGTTCGGCGACAAACCGTCGTGATCTCTGAATCCGAGCGGTTCCGACCCACGAACCGTCGTGATATTCTGTAATCACGAGCGGTTCGTGGTTGTAGCAAATGCGTGATTATTAAATATCACGAGCGGTTCCAACAACGAACCGTCGTGATTACAGACGATATCCTGAGCGGTTCGTGGTTGGAACCGCTCGTGATAACTGTTATGTTAGACATAAAATTTCAGACGGTTCAAAAACCGTCTGTGATGACTGTTACGAACCGTCTGTGATGACCTTTTCTGTAGTAGTGTATCGTCAGTGCTACGATAGTGCATTTGAATAAAAACAGAAAAAACGCTCTTGTATAATAAAAGATTCTTAAGTATAAGGTAAGTAGAGTTCCACCTTACCTTCATGTCTAAACCGAACTTTCTTAGACGTACATCTATCGCCCTGCAGAAGTTCTTATATTGTGCTATTCTTATGTTAGAGTTATTCAAGAAAAAAAAATCGCATCGCGAAAAGCTTTAATATACAGACTCGACATCTTCAAACCACATTTGACTATAAGGTTGATAATAGGACGAACACATTGTTGATGTAGCAAGAAGGAATCGACATATGTACTCAACACTGGAGTGAGAATGTCCATGGCCCTAGAGTTTGAAGCGACGTTGTCTAAAGTAACTGTGAATATTTTGTCTGTAAGACCAAAATCTTCCACGATTTTGATAATACAGTTCGTAATATTCTCCTTCGTTTATGCTACATCAATCAATTTCAAAGCTATAATCTTTTTCTCTATTATCCAGTCGTCATTAACATAATGCACAACTACACTAAGGTAATTCTCCCTAGACCGACCACTCCATATGTCCGAGGTCAGGGCCACCGAAAATGTGCATGTACTAAATAGATCCTTTATTTTATTACGACATTCATTATAGTATTTCACTATATTCCTAGTTGTTGTCGGTCTAGAAACGGAAGAAAATCTAGGGTTATACGCAGTCCTAATGTAATTTTGGAAAGAAACAGACTCGCCAAAGCCTAACGGTAAATCATCAGAAACAATTAAACAACAGAGAGATTGGCGGGCTACCTGAGGATCATAGTCTCAGCGAGATACCGTACCGTCGGGGTTGTATTGCAGCTGCGCCTGCCTCATCACCATTCCTTGCTTGGTTCGACATCTTGTAGCATGTCTAAGCAAGTGACCCGTTCCACTTGTACACTTTACAGACAATTCATGATGATAAATTTTACAAATAGCATATGATACCTCATTTTTCGCCGCGTCTTGCTTGGCTGTCCTGTTGAAATTTTCTCACACTACCGATGTAGACAGTCTCGATCTCTTTGCTCCTGTTGCTATGGAGCCTGATGACGGAATCCACCTTGCTTCTCCGGTGAAACCTCCGGTTGGTTTGAGGCAGCTGCAGTCACCTCCACGGACACAATTTCCTCTAGTGGAAATCCGTAATCACCAAGAGCAAAGCTGTCGTAAGGACTGCCCATAACAAAAACTGTAAAATCGAAACTAATACTATTACTACTTTCATGTTAGCATAACAAGAACTAACAATAAAAGTATTACAAAATAGTATTGTACCTCTTTCGCTGACTTACTGTCGAAAAATGAAATTATCAAATTTTAGCACAAATTTTTTGAATTTTGCCAAATTAGCTCAACACGGATTTGAATTTGCACAACACAATTTCAAAGAGGGAATAGAGAATGAAGGGATACTGAATGAGGGGGGTATGGGGCTATTTATAGAACAAAATTTAGGATTTTTTGAATTTTTTTGCTATTTTTTAAGACCCCAACGGTAAAAAATGGTCAAAAGAAACGACTAAAATCGACAACAATTTGGACTTTTTGAGCCATGCCGCGTACACAAGGCACGACCCACGAGCCCACACACCGACACGCTGCGCCCGTCAGTTTTCTTCTCCCCATCGACCATGGTCGTTGCCTTGCCCGCGCGCGTGAGTGCGGTAGTGCCGCACGGCTCGCCACCCCACTGCCTCCTCGTCGCCTCGCTGCCTCCTCGTCGCCTCACCACCCTGCTGCCTCGTCGCCTCGTCGCCGCCCCACCGGCTCCTTGTCGCCCCACCGCATCCTAGACTCCTCACTGCCCCGCCGCCTCCTAGCCTCCTCAGCTCCTCGCCTCCTCATCGCCACACAGCCTTTGAGCAGTCGTTGACCGTATCAGCGTTGGGCTCCTCGCCTCCTCGTCCGCAACGCCGACGTCGGACTGCCTCCTCCTCGCCGCACCGCCTCCACCTCCTCATACGGAACCACCCTTCTTCCCCTCCCAGTCCCTCGCTCCGCTCCGCTCTTGCCTCCTTCCGCGCCGCCGGGCGCTGGTCGTTTTTCCCCTCTTGGTCCCACGCTGCACCCGCGGCCCCGCCATTCTTCCTCCACGCCAGCGCTGGTGCATGGCACCGCTGGCTCTCCAGGCCGTGCCTGCCTAGGTCGTGCTGTGCTTGGCACGCCACTGTTCGTACCATGTCAGGCCGGCTGAAAACATCTAGGCCCCTAAAAATTATTTTGGTAATTAATGACAATATATGAATATAAGACTAACATGTTTATTGAGTATTTATAAGGTTTGGACTCAGTGGTGAATACAACAATCTGGACATGTATACTAAAGGTCAACATTAAGATCAATATAGTTGAAAGACAATGTACAAGTAGTCTAGGATTCTTTTTATTTTTACCGGTCTAAGGAGAAAAGGGTGAAAGAACAAATTGTAAGTTAAATACTGTACTATTAAGAGGGATCATGACTAGTAGATTAATAGCATATTCTTATACAATATGGATCAATCTAGGAACATGCATGCATCTAGAGTTTATTTTAAAAGCCAACCATATTTTCCCATAAAAATCAGTAGTACCGACGTTTTGTTGGTGAAACTACCACACTGCGGTATGATCGGGATAGTGGTGCGGTACTACCACAATCCAGTTGTACCTAAATCTTATTGGCGGTATATTTTTGTGGATAACATGGGGATATGCTCCAAATCTTAGGATGATGTGACAATTGGCAATGACGTTAACGGTTTGTCGTTTCACGTATTTTTAGCAAAGTTGGCATCTTTGTCAGGCTATAACAGAATCCGCCCGCCGGTGGCGATCGGCCGATTCTCGACGGCCCGACCGCCCCGGGCGTCCGACCGCCGATTACTAAAGTGAGAATTGAGCTGGGCCAAAAATAGAGGGTGTAGGCAAGAGAGGGGATTCTATTGCACTTGGTCCCATAATTTTTGGAGTCTTCAGACAAAAGTTCTATTGGTTTGAAATTTTCAGTAGGTTTCGGTTTTCAGAGGTTGAAAATCGGCTAAGTCATTATTGGCGGTCTGACCGGCCAATAGGTGGCGGTTAGACCGGCCAGGGTGGGCGGTCAGACCGGCCCTGGGGGCGGTCTGACCGGTTGTCACTTAGGTCGTCGCCCGTCGTGGCGGCGATATTCGGTTGTTAGGTCAAAGTCATGAGGTTCAGGGCATATATGTTGCATGATGCATGTTTTGACTAACATGTGTCAAGTTGTGAAGAACTTGTTCCCAAATTTTGTTTACTTGTCTATAGTTGTGCAGGTTGATTGGTGGTCAACGACGGTCAACAGCGAGGATGATCGGAACTAGGCTTGGAGAGCTGAGGTCCAGAACGATCGACGATGCCAGGTGAGGTCAATGTACTCAAGCGTGGTGCAAGATGGACAAGGGTGACATATTAGCTAATCCGAGGCGCAAGATGGCGCTAGGTGTAGCTAGTTAGGTCAAGAGGTGTTAAAGACGGCGCATTAAAATACGTGCGTATACGTCCCGTTTGTTTTGGGCCTTAACGGGAGCCCAATAGAGTCAAACTTCTAGAAGGTCTAAGCCTCCACTATAAATAGGAGAGGGAGGTGGCTACACCTCCTCTTCCTCTCTTTTGCAATTCTTGTAAACACTAATTTTTTTAGGGAGAGCTTTTGTGGAGGCTAGGGTTCTTGATAGTTTGATGTGATTTTCGTGCTGTTGGATTGAGCATTGTCCTCCATTGCTGGAGAGGCTGTAGGCCCATATCATATCAACCAATCAAAGGAAAGTTTGATCAATGTTTTGTCTCATTGCGTTCTTTCTCTCTATTAGATGATTTTGGGTCTTTCTTTGATCCGTGAGTTTTTGCTTGGTTTCTTCACCTGATCTAGCTTCCTGTGACGTGTGGGAATCTATCTAGAATCATCTTGATCATCAATCACCCACGAGCAAGAGTTTTGACCTAGTTTTTGTTTTAACCCGGTTTTGAACATCTCTTCAATCAAATCGAAAAGGATCGTTATTCTTCCAAGAATTATCATAATCTTCGACTGGAATAGGTCCCTAATATCATAGAGAAGGTGGGTTCCAAGTTTCATCAAGTTTGAATTAGTAGATTAAAAGTATCATCTATTTTCATCTTCGTCATCCGAGTCGATCATTACATTCTTGATGGCGGTCGGACCGCCGTGTACCGATCGGGCCGTCGGCAGAAATCGATCCAAACCACCCAAGGCGTTGGTCCGACTGCGGCACTGACCGATGTGCTTTAGTCTTTGTTGATTTTTTCGTATTGCTTAGGGGTTTAAATTGAGTTCAATATTAGTGTTCCGCTGTACTGATATACTGATCTTCATAGCTCCATGTGAAAAATGCTTAGAGTCTAGCAAGTTAGTTGCTTCTGGTGTGGTTGATCCCAGTTTTTGCACTTCTGCTTAGAACGCAAACATGAAGTTAGAGATATCTTAGAAGCAGCTAGAGCTAAATATGCCAAGCTTTAGGACAGTATTGAGTCTTCTACATGTGCTTCATGTCCAGCTCTTAAACTTGAAACTACTCTATATAAGGAAAAATATGCTATAGCCATTAAGGGTAAAAGCTGTGAATCATGTGTTAATTTTAAAGAAGAAAATGCTTATCTTAATGATACCTTAGAAAAATTCTCTAAAGGTAAGAAATAATTAAACATAATTCTGGACAAGTCTAAAACTCCTTATAAGAAGCAAGGATTAGGATACAATCATGTTCAAAATAATTCTAACCCAAAAGTTACTCAAGTCTTAGAAAATGTGTTAATTGAATTCAAAACACAACCTGTAAAAACTATCTTTAAATCTACAGGTATTGCCAATCCATCTGTTAAGTCTAAGGGTGCTTCTCCTAGTGGTATTAAGTATCATTGCACCTATTGTAAAAAGGAAGGGCATTTGATTGAGTTCTGTTGGCGTAGGATAAGAAAATTTTTGCTAGAATTTCAACTAATCAACCCAGAGTTTTTATGAGACATGGTAACATAGAAAAGAAAAAACCTCGTTTAGTATTTGTATCACATGCTCATCATCATGTTCCTAGACAGGATAACTCTCGTGTTACTTTAACCATTGCTCATAACAGAACTTGAAATAAAATCAAGGATAGCACTTCTGCTTTGCATACTACTCGCAGATATGTGTCTCAGTACTGGGTTCCTAAGTCTTGTTTAACTAACTTGATGATTGAGACACATCGTTCTCGTTCCTTGATTTTCGAATTACCGCGGAAGAGGAAGGACACGTGGTTAAATCGACTCATTTATTCACGCCACATGACCGGAGACTCAAGATGGTTCACCTCCTTCACACGATCGACAGGTGATGATTTTATCACCTTTGGAGATGATAAACAGGGGTGGATTGAAGGGACGAGATCGATCAGGGTGAACGACAGTTTCATCCTCATGGACGTCGCCCTTGTGGACAAGCTAAGGTTTAACTTGCTTTCTGTCTCTCAACTTCTTGATGATGGATATGAGACTATATTTAAGAAAAAATACTTGTCGGGTGCTTGATTCAACAGGTGAGCTTGTTTTTAGAATTACTAGAGTTGCTAGAATCTTTAGAGCTGACTTTTCTGAATCTCTTGCTGGTTCTCTAAAATACTTGATTTCATCATCTTCTTATGAGTTCTGGCTTTGGCACCGTTGTCGGGACCCAAATATGCAAATCTGGACCCTCTGTGTATTCTGCACTACTCCAGGATCACGCTAGTGCACACAGTGTCAACATTGATGAAATATCACATCCATACAACGAATATAAGAATAAACGAGTACTTTAAATAACAAATATCTGTTGGGACCTTATGGTCGAGTGTTACATTTATTAAGCCATGCAAGGCTTACAATAAAGAAATAAACTGCAGCGGAAACGAAATAAACTCCGGTAGGCTCCCATCAATTTACCACAGGTAACTGACTGGGATCAAGACCCTAACGCTCAACCTTCGTAGAGTTCCTCTTCAAAAGCAGGCGACGCCTCCTCCACTTCTGTTGATTTGTTTAGCAAGAGTGAGTACACACCGTACTCGCAAGTCATACCACAGAATGCAATTTATAGATGATGGTTTATTCCAAAGGAATGGCTTCTGTGGTTGTTTTGCAGAAATGCAACATTTGCAATTGAATACAAATAATAGATTGGAAGCATAATTCAAAACAAATAGACAATAATAAGTTAACAATTGATTTCACAAAGTACACATAATCTAATCAAGTTCTTTCACACAGCTGAACAAGTTATCTCACACAGCTGACCCTTCCCAATTGTTTTATGAAAAATCTACCCCTCGTGTGAAATTCCCGAGCATGTCCATGACCGAGGACGCGGCTATTCGAATAGATTGGTTTAAACACTCTGCAGAGTTTGTACACTTTACCCACACGATACAATCAGTGTAGCGATCACTGACCATAACAAAACCTTTCAGAGACTTCATCTCAAACAATGACACTCCTGGTGTGCTTTACTGCCGTCCAATTTGTACACACAGCCCTTGGAATGACACACACCATTGGGCGAGGATGCGTGAACAGTCCGCGATGTGACATATCACACCTCCGACCCATCACATAGCTTAAATACAACTTTGAGTTGTCAATGTCAAGACTCCATAGCTTACTAAGTCGGGCCCGGCCCATACTAGGCATGTGGTAAATGCAGTGAAGGCCAGTTCAATGGCGCACAAAGTTAAGTCCTTAATTGACCAAGGCAAGACTTCCAGTTTAACCCAAATCACAAAGTTTAATAAGCACACAGCTCCACCATTCACACAGAATCCACCACTTGCCTCAGTCTAAATCTTTTCCCACCCTATTGATTAAGTGCAACACATGCCATCAACGAGTAATAGCACACAGCACACACAGTTTCATCACACAGTTCCATAATGACTTAATCAAGTTTATAATTGCAACTCTCACATGAATTGATGACTCGTGGCATGGCTAAGCAGTCTAATCGTATCTAACCAACCCACGTTGGTGCTACGATAATACCAACTAATAATGAACCAACCTAGGGTGACAAAAGATCATGGCATACAATAGACAAGGTGGCATAACAATTTGGATTAATAACTACACCCAAAAGCATTTAAATAAATACTTGAAATAGAATGCAATACATTGAAACAAAATATTTTGGAAACTGGGTTCAATATGATCAAAGGTATAACTTGCCTTGGAATAGATCTAGATATTGGTCTTGGTCTTGAGGTACTCCTTCTTCTGCAAAATTCCCCGAAGTATCGACGTCTACTCGCAACCGAGATAAAAGAAACCAAAAACAAATAAATACAGAAGCAAAACAATCTCCAAAATTCAAATAAAATTCACCATTAAATAGATCTTAATTTTATATGAATTTACAAATTTGAATGGGCTCAATTGGACTTCGGATGCAAAAGATATGGGCTTTGGAAGATTGAAAAATCAATTAAACCCTAGTTTGGATTTTCTTGAATTTCCCGAATTATTTTTATAAAGAAAATTCGGATTAATGACGTCGGCTAACGTCAGCAATGAATTTCCACCGGAAAAAGAAATAATTAAAAACCGTACTGACAGGTGGGACCCACTGTCAGTCTCTGGGCTCACGGTGGACCAAATCCACCAAGCCTCTGGATCCGGTCTGGTCGAGGTGGGCGCACGCAGCGGGTGGCACCGATCTTGGCGCCAACAAGGTGACACGCATGCCTGGGTGAGGTGGACGCCGAGCTTGGTGCCACATCGGATCGGCAATGGCGATGTCTCGGAACCAATAGCAGCGGCGAGCGGCGACTTCGACGGTGAGTGGTACCAGCGTGTAGAGGAGGTTAATGCGCACACATGGGCCTTGGTTTGAGCACACAGGGTTGACGGAGATGGCCGTGGCGAGGGAGAAGCGGCGAGGGCTCGGGTTTTGTCGGACGGGAGCTCGGCGATGCTCGGCGACGAGGAGGTGCGCCGCAGGTAGCCCGAGACTTGCGATCACAATGGTGCGGTCGGTGGAGCAAGAGGCGACGACGACGGCGTAATCCACCGGAGAAGAAGCTCGGTGAAAACCCTAAAGCTTGAAATGCTGCGGCGCTAGAGCGATCGGGCGACGAGTGGCGGCTTAGGGTTGCGGAGGCCGGCGGTGCTAAGGGAGTACTTATAGGCTCGGAGGCGCGAGATTTGAAACCCCAATTCGGGTCCGAAGCAGTAGGGTTTTGAATTCCAAGATTTTCGGAGATTGAAACCGATTCGGGGTTTGATTTGGTTTGGAGCGGATATGGAATAACCAGGAACACGTTTTGGTGGGGTCGGCTCAAGAAATCGTGAGAGAATCGCCGTTGTAAATGCGGGAGTGAAGCTCTCGGTAATGGCGGCGACGACGCACGCGAGGAGGAAGAAGATCCTGCGGAGGCGGCGACTGGTCGCGGGCCCACCGGTCGGCGAGAGCGAGGAAGCGTAAGCGAGCGGCGGCGCGTGCGATGGCGATCCAACGGTTGAAAGCGAGCGCGCGGGGTTGAAATTGTGGCCGATGGAATAGTATTGGGCTTGACCCGAAGATCATTCGAAGGAATTAAAATAGGTTTTTCTTTTTAATAAATCCAGAAAATACAATTAGCCCATAGAAAATAGCAAAAGACTTTGGAAAAATTCCAGAAAATTCTATAAAATATATCCAAGCATATAGAATCTAAATAAAATAGTTTTGACAATTGTTGATGTTGGGATTAAGCACATTAAATCAATTTGTCCTTAAAGTCCATATTAAGCTTTTTAAATTAATATTCCAATAAATCCAAATGGTGAATTTTCTCACTACCACTATTTAAAAGATTTTTAAAGCTCTGAAATTTGGGATGTTACAACCGTCGTTTGGGGCACATTGGTTTTAATCATCTGACGCGAGTTAGCAACCTTGAGCTCATGAGAGGTTTGCCCAAACTCAAAGCCGTCAAAGATGATGTTTGTACGCCTTGTAGGCATGGCAAGCAAGTTGCCGCCTCACACCCTTCAGTGACTCTGGTTAAGACTGACGGACCGGGACAGTTGCTTCATATGGATACAGTTGGTCCTGCTAGGGTTCGGTCAGTTGGTGAAAAATGGTACATTCTTGTCATAGTCGATAATTTTTCGAGATACACTTGGGTGTTCTTTCTTGCTTCGAAGGATGAAGCTTTTCATTATTATCATGATCTTGTTATGTGTTTGGCTTCTGAACTTCCGGGTGCCTTGAGAGCGATCCGCAGTGATAATGGCACGGAGTTCAAGAATACCTCATTTGCTTCTTTTTGTGCTGAGCGTGGAATTGAGCATCAGTTTTCTTCTCCACACGTCCCTCAACAAAATGGCGTAGTGGAAAGGAAGAACAGGACCCTGGTCGAGATGGCTAGGATGATGCTAGATGAGTGTAGCACACCGAGGAGGTTTTGGGCTGAAACTGTTGCTATTGCTTGCCATATTGCTAATCGTGTCTTTGTAAGACCTTCTTTGGGCAAGACTGCTTATGAGCTTCAATTTTGTAGAAAACCCTCTGTTGGATCTAAATGTTTTATTCTGAAGACAGGAAATCTAGATAAATTTGAGTCAAGAACTTTTGATGGTTTATTTCTGGGTTATCCTGCACATTCGAGGGGTTTTCGGGTTTTTAATGCTGAAACTAACCTTGTTCAGGAGACATGCAAAATCACTTTTGATGAGACTAGCCCTAGAGCTAGATCAGATATTTTAGGTGATTCACAGGTGACAAAAAGCATATTCATAGAGGAAGATGATGAAAGATTTGATGTTCTTCCTCCTGTTGCTGTTGACTCTCCTATTCCAGCATAAGAACCTGCTGTGACTACTTCGCCTTCAGATGAGGCTCCTGCTGTATCTTCATCATCAGCAGTATCTGCGGAGGTTAAAGAGATACTTTCCTCTTCAGGTACACCACTTCACATTCAAAGGCAGCACCCTCCGGATCAGATAATTGGTAATCTTCATAAGCGAGTCACTCGCTCCAGGTATCATGATACAAATCTCTATTCTCACTCTGCATTTGTTGCTTCTTTTGAACCCCGCGATATATCACATGCTTTATCATATTCTAACTGAGTTAATTGCATGCATGAGGAGTTAGAGAATTTTGAGAGGAATAAGGTTTGGAACCTAGTAGAGCCTCCTAGTGGCCATAATGTTATAGGAACCCGCTGCGTTTTAAAAAACAAACAAAATGAGGATGGTTCTTGTCGGGACCCAAATATGCAAATCTGGACCCTCTGTGTATTCTGCACTAGTCCAGGATCACGCTAGTGCACACAGTGGCAACATCGATGAAATAACACATCCATACAACGAATATAAGAATAAACGAGTACTTTAAATAACAAATAACTGTTGGGACCTTACGGTCGATTTTTACATTTATTAAGCCATGCAAGGCTGACAATAAAGAAATAAAGCTGCGTGAAGCGAAATAAACTCGGTGGCTCCATCAATTTACCACGAACAACCGATGGGATCGAGACCCTAACGATCAACCTTCAGAGAACTCTTCTTCAAAAGCGGTGACGACTCCTCCATACATTGATTTGTTTAGCAAAAGTGAGTACACACCGTACTCGCAAGTCATACCACAGAATGCAATTTATAGATGGTGGCTTATTCCAAAGAAATGGCTTCTGTGGTTATTTTGCAGAGATGCAACATTTGCAATTGGATACAAATAATAGATTGAAAGCATAATTCAAAACAAATAGACAATAATAAGTTAACAATTGATTTCACAAAGAACACACAGTCTAATCAAGTTATTCACACAGCTGCACAAGTTACCTCACACAGCTGACCCTTCCCAATGGTTTTATGAAAATCTACCCCTCGTGTGAAATTCCCGAGCATGTCCATAACCGAGGACGCGGCTATTCGAATAGATTGGTTTAAACACTCTGCAGAGGCTGTACACTTTACGAACACGATACAACGGTGTAGCTAGCGACCATAACAAAACCTTTCGAGACTTCATCTCAAACAATGACACTCCCGATGTGCTTTCCTGCCGTCCAATTTGTTCACATAGCCCTTGGAACGACACACACCGTTGGATCTGAAAATGGCGAACCGCTCATAGATGTGACCCAAACACAGCAGTACACACCTTCCACCCTATCACACAGCTTAAATACAACCTGAGTTGTCAATGTCAAGACTTCATAGCTTACTAAGTCAGGTCCAGCCCATACTAGGTATGTGGTCGTACAGTAAGGCCCAGTTCAATGGCGCACAAAGTTAAGTCCTTAATTGACTAAGGCAAGACTTCCAGTTTTACCCAAATCACAAAGTTTATATCACACAGATCCACCATTCACACAGATCCACCACTTGCCTCAGTCTAAATCTTTTCCCATTAAGTGCAACACATGCCATCAACGAGTAATAGCACACAGCACACACAGATTCATCACACAGTTCCATAATCACTTAGTCAAGTTTATAATTGCAACTCTCACATGAAATGATGACTCGTGGCATGGCGAAGCAGTCTAATCGTATCTAACCAACCCACGTTGGTGCTACGATAATACCAACTATTAAAGAATCAACCTAGGGTGACAAAAGATCATGGCATACAATAGACAAGGTGGTATAACAAATTGGATTAATAACTACACCCAAAAGCATTTAAATAAATACTTGAAATAGAATGCAATATATTGAAACAAAGTATTTTGAAAACTGGGTTCAATATGACCAAAGGTATAACTTGCCTTGGAATAGGTCTAGATATTGGTCTTGGTCTTGAGGTGCTCCTTCTTCTGGAAAATTCCCCGAAGTATCGACGTCTACTCGCAAACGAGACAAAAGAAACAAAGCAAATAAATAACAGAGGCAAAACAAACTCCAAAAATTAAATAAAATTCATCATTAAATAGATCTTAATTTTATATGAATTTACAAATTTGAATGGGCTAAATCGGAGTTCGGATGCAAAAGATATGGGCTTTGGAAGATTGGAAAATCAAATAAAACCCTAATTTGGATTTTATCGAATTTCCCGAATTATTTTTATAAAGGAAAATCGAATTATTGTGCAATGCTTGCGTCGGCTGAGAATTTTCAGAAAAAGAAATATATTTAAAAACCGTCTTGACAGTGGGCCCTTGCGTCGATCTCGGGGGTTCACGGTGGTAAAGTGCACCGAGCAGAAAATCGCGCGATGGACCGAGCCACGCATCGCCGTCTTGGCGATCTGGCGCCACGCGTTCCACACACCAAAGACGGGTATTTGGCTGGCCGACTTGGCGGCCAGTGGCGCTTCGGGACTGATAGTCACCGGCGATCGCGGTGACTTCGTCGGCGATGAGTGGTGCCAGCGTGTAGGGGTTATTGCGCACATATGGGCTTTGGTTTGAGCACCGAGGTTGACGGAGATGGCCGTGGCGAGGGGAAGCGGCGAAGACTCGGGTTTTGTCGGACGGGCGCTCGGCGATGCTCGGCGACGAGGAGGTGCGCGCGAGGTAGCACGAGACTTGCGATCACGAGGGTGCGATCGGCGAGGCAAGGCGGCGAAGGCGGCGCAATTCACCGGAGAAGAAGTTGGCGAAAACCCTAAAGCTTGAAATGCGACGGCGCTAGAGCGTCAGGCGGCGAGTGGCGGCTTTGGGTTGCGGAGGTCGAGCGGTGCTAAGGGGTACTTATAGGCTCGGAGACGCGAGATTTGAAACCCCAAATCGGGTCCAAAGCAGTAGGGTTTTGAATTCCATGATTCGGGAGATTGAAACCGATTGGTGCCGATTTGGTTAGAGATGAGTACGGGATGAATCTGGCTACAAATTGGCGGGGTCGGCGTGAAGAATCGACAGAAGTGGCGATTTTGTCGGACGAAGCTTCAGCTCAAAGCAATGGCGCGGCGGCGAAGCGCGAGGAAGAAGAAGGCTGCGAGCGGCGACTCGGCGGCGGGCCCATTGGTCGAGAGAGAGCGAGAAGAGGCGAAGCGGCGTGCGATGGCGATCAACGGGCGAGCGAGCGCGGGCGAGGAAAGCTGGGCTGCGGCTGGAATAGTGTTGGGCTTCGGCCCAGCACTGTTCCGAAGGAATTTCTTTTGATTTTTCTTTTAAATAAATCCAGAAAATACAAATAGCAATTAGAAAATAGCAAATGACTTTGGAAAAATCCCAGAAAATTCTATAAAATATATCCAAGCATATAGAATCTAAATAAAATAGTTTTGACAATTGTTGATGTTGGGATTAAGCACATTAAATCAGTTTGTCCTTTAAGTCCATATTAAGCTTTTTAATTTAATATTCAAATAAATCCAAATGATGAATTTTCTTGCTACCAATATTTAAAGGATTTTTAAAGCTCTGAAAATTGGGATGTTACAGTTCTGTAATTAGAAACAAGGCTAGGTTGGTAGCTCAGGGTTTTAGCCAAGTTGAGGGGTTAGACTTTGATGAGACCTTTGCTCATGTTGCTAGACTAAAAGCCATTCGCATTCTGTTTGCATTTGCTGCATCTAAGGGTTTTAGATTATATCAGATGGATATTAAAAGTGTCTTTTTAAATGGTTTCATAGAGGAAGAAGTGTATGTTAGGCAACCCCTAGGTTTTGAGAATCCCAAGTACCCACATCATGTATTCAAGCTATCCAAAGCCTTGTATGGTTTTAAGCAACCCCCTAGAGTCTGGTATGATAGACTTAAGACATTTTTGCTTAAGAATGACTTTGAGATGGGTAAGGTAGACAAGACGTTGTTCATTCTTAGGTGCGGTAATGACTTTCTGCTTGTTTAAATTTACGTTGATGATATTATCTTTGGTGGTTCTTCTAATACTCTTGTTTCCAACTTTTCTGAGACTATGTCTAGGGAATTTGAGATGAATATGATGGGAGAGCTTAATTACTTTTTGGGGCTTCTAATTAAGCAATGCAATGAAGAGATCTTCATTCATCAGACGAAGTACACTAAAGACTTGCTCAAACGTTTCAACATGAGTGACTGCAAGCCAATCTCCACTCCCATGGCAACTTCGTCTGTTTTGGATCTAGATGAGGAAGGAGAAGCCGTGGATCAACACGAGTACCGTAGCATGATCGGCTCCCTTTTGTATCTGACGGCCTCAAGACCGGACATCCACTTCTCGGTCTGCCTCTGTGCGAGGTTTCAGGCGTCTCCGAGAACTTCCTATCACCAAGCCGTTAAGCGCATATTCAGGTATTTACACTCTACCCTTCTGTATGACATTTGGTATTCATGTTCTTCATCTTTGTCCATTGGGGTTTTTCGATTACGATTTTGCGGTCAGAGGCTCATCGGCTAGATAGGAAGAGTATCTCAGGCACTTGTCACTTCCTAGGCACTTCTCTTGTATCTTGGTCTTCTAGGAAGCAGTCTTCTGTTGCACAATTTGTGGATGTTTTAGCGAGTTGCGCAATTAGTGCTCCTTTTGTGACATTGGCCCTGTCAGAATTGCTTTATTAGCTCTTGAATCTAAAATTAACCATTACTTGAGCTTCTTGTGTTCTTGAGATTCTAAAACCGCTCTTGTGAAACATGAAAAATCAAGATTATCTTATGCTTAAATTATGCCAAACTATTCTTACGAGACCGCTTGTCAAAGACATGAAGTTGGAGATAGTTTGATGATCTAGACGATCTCATGGGGACTGCTTGTCAAAATGACATGAATCTCAAGATTTGTTGTCTTGGTAGAAGTTTAGGAAGAGTTTGTGGATGGCTCCTAGTCCAGGATCTTTTTACTAAGATATACATTTAATCAACTTCTGGTCGAAGCTTAGGATGAGTTTGTGGATGGCTCCTAGTCTAGGATCTTGTCACTAAGTTAGATCATTAGTCAACTTCAATATTCAGTGCAAATGAGAAAACTGTTGACAAATGGGCTTTTGAAAAATTTGAGCAAAATGATTCAATACATGACCTGATTGACTCTTAATGTGGTCTTTGTTAGATTTTTTATCTCACTTTGACATTTTGACATGGCCAGTTTCACTTTAGGATTCCTGTTGATGAACTTGCTTAAATTGATCAAATCTATTGCTTTACTTTTGAGCATTCGTGCTTAGCTTTGATATATATGTCTTATCATGGTCTTGCTAGCGTTGTTAGGCTTGATATGCTGTTTGTGCAATATTAGAGATGCTAGCTTGCTCTTTTGGGTAATCTCCAAAGCTTCTTGTAATCAAAAATTAAAAAATACAAAAATTGAAGCTACTGCATTGCACTTCATGCATACTCCTTATGGTTCTTTCTTCATTCTGCATTTGTTATCTCTGGATGAGAGGAAGGCGTGATTCCTTGATGATTCCATTGTCAAAGGGGGGGAAGATATTTCAATGTTGGGGGAGAAGATTTATCATTATTGTAGAAAGAGGGAGAAGATATATAAAAATGATAAAAAGGAGGTGCAATTGGAGAATTTGAAATTTTCTGAAATCTGTGGATCATAGTGATGGGGAGTTTTTGAATTGCATTCTTATTGTCTTATTGATTCTTCTGAACTTGAATTGCATTTATTAATCCTCACAATGATCATAGGTCAATTGAACAATTGTTCTTTCATATGGACCTTAAGTGAGATTTTTTTTGACTCTTTTCTGAAAATCAAAGTTTTTATGCTTTCTTTTGCCTTATCTCACATGCATATGCTATTCTGATGCCAGCTTGGTCCTTTCCATTGCTTTATCTTGCTTATGGACCAAGTTGTGCCTTTGTGCGAAAACGAAAGTATTTTACTTTTCAAATCTACAAATTACATTTTCTGGATTATTGCCATTGTGTTCATCAAGGGGGAGATTATGGATATCATGGGGATATGCTCCATATCTTAGGATGATGTGACAATTGGCAATGACGTTAACGGTTTATCGTTTCACGTGTTTTCGGCAAAGTTGGCATGCTGTCAATCTAGGATCCTACATGCATCTAGAGTTTGTTTTAAAAGCCAACTATGTTTTTTCCAGAATAATCGGTAGTACCAACGTTTTGTTGGTGGAACTACTGCACTACGGTATGACCGGGATAGTGGTGCGGTACTACCACAACCCGGTCGTACCTAAATCTTGTTAGCGGTATATTTTTTACAGAACGACACATTTTGATCACCCGGGAAACAATAGTTCGAAGTTTTCTTGGCGAAACTACCGCATCGCGGTATGACCGTATTTTGAGCGGAACTACCGTAACCCGGATGTACCGAAGATTATGCAGTGGTATTTTTTTTTCCAGAAAAAACTCTTTTGGACTGCAAAGTGAACCGGTAGTACCGCCCCTGTGCTCCGGTATGACCGTTGAGCGGAACTACCGCTTGATCAATGGCGGTAGTACCGCACTAAATTTCCAACGGCTCTTTCAGAAGCATTTAATGTCTCTACGCTAGCCGTTACAGTACTCTTCTAAACGAGCCGTACTACCGGGCTTATAACGACGGTACTACCGCAATTGCTGGAAAATTGTGAAATTTACCTACAACTGTCATATTTGGTTGAGGGTATTGTGGATATCATGGGGATATGCTCCAGATATTAGGATGATCTGACAATTGGCAATGGCGTTAACGGTTTGTCATTTCACGTGTTTTCGACAAAGAAACAGTGCTGTCAGGCTTCAGGTGGTCTGACCGGCCGAAGCGGCGGTCAGTCCGGTCCAAGGGCGGTCCGACCGGCCATAGCGGCGGTTGGACCGGCCAACTTCAGAAGTGAGGTTTTGAGCTAGGCCAAAAATAGAGGGTGTAGGCAAGAGAGGGGATTCTATTGCACTTGGTCCCATAATTTTTGGAGTCTCCAGTCAAAAGTTCTATTCAATTGAAAATTCCAGTAGGTTTCGGTTTTCCAGAGAGGAAATTCAACTAAGTCCCAACTAGCGGTCTGACCGGCCAGGGTGGTCAGTCAGACCGGTTCTGGGGGCGGCCTGACCGGTTTTCACTTTGATCGTCGCCCGTCGTGGCGGCGATGTTCGGTTGTTAGGTCGAAGTCATGAGTTTCAGGGCATATATGTTGCATGATGCATGTTTTGACTAACATGGGTGGAGGATTTAGACCCACCATTATGAGTTAATGGAATGTTTTGGTGATTAATGACAAATCAAAATATGAGACTAACTTTTTGTCTAGTATTATTTTGTGTAGTCTCATTTGGATATAAAGGTGAAATTCAACGAGGTATGCATTCATCTTACACTCTTATATAATGTTTCATTCCTCGGATCCAAAATATAGGTTGAACTCCACCATAAGTATATCTTGAATATGTGCATATGTTTTCTTTACACATTTGTGTATGCACACATTTAGGGGAGCTCATTCTATATTTTTGTGGTTTTATTAGTATTGATCCATATTCTGCCTTCCATATATATTTGGGATCTTTACTTTGAAACATATCCGTTTGAGTATATAGAACTTGTGTAGTTTTGTATATTCATGTTTTGAGTATATAGAACTTATGTAGTTCTCGTATACTCAAGTTATGAGTATGAAGAACTTGTGTAGTTCTCGCATACTCCTGTCATGAGTATATGTAACTTGTGTAGTTCATAAGAGTGGTTACCATCCACAAAATCGACTCTGACAACTAGCGGCTGACTACATATTCACTTCAAAGATGGATTATGCAAGTAAGACTGCTTCCTAAAAGACCAAGAAACAAGAGAAGTGCCTGAGGTACTCTTCCTATCTAGCCGACATCTCGCAAAATCAGAATCAGAAAACCCCCGAATGGACAAAGATGACGAACAGGAATACCAAATGCCATACAGAAGGGTAGAGTGTAAATACCTGAATATGCGCTTAACGGCTTGGCGATGGGAAGTTCTCGGAGAGGCCTGAAACCTCGCACAGATGCAGACCGTGAAGTGGATGTCCGGTCTTGAGGCCGTCGAATCTGAAGGAGCCAATCATCTTTGCGGTACTCGCGTTGATCCACGGCTTCTCCTTCCTCATCTGGATCCAAAACAGTCGAAGTCGCCATGGGAGTGGAGATTGGCTTGCAGTCACCCATGTCGAAACGTTTGAGCAGATCCTTAGTGTACTTGGTGATGGATGAAGATCCATTCCTTGCATTCCTTGATTTGAAGCCCCAAAAAGTAATAGAGTTCTCCTATCACACTCATTTCAAATTCCATGGACTTAGTCTCAGAAAAGCTGGAAACAAGAGCATGAGAAGAACCACCAAAGATAATATCATCAACGTAAATTTGAGCAAGCAGGAAGTCATTACCAAGCCTAAGAATGAATAAAGTCTTGTCTGTCTTACCCATCTCAAAGTCATTCTTAAGCAAGAAGGTCTTAAGTCTATCATATCAGGCTCTAGGGGCTTGTTTAAGACCATATAAGGCTTTGGGTAGCTTGAATACATGATGTGGGTACTTGGAATTCTCAAAGCCTGGGGGTTGCTTAACATAAACTTCCTCCTCTATGAAACTATTTAAAATGGCACTTTTAACATCCATCTGATATAATCTAAAGCTCTTAAATGCAGCAAATGTAAGCAGAATGTGAATGTCTTCTAGTCTAGCAACAGGAGCAAAGGTCTCATCAAAATCCAACCCCTCCACTTGGATAAAACTCTGAGCTACCAACCTAACCTTGTTTCTAATTACAGAACTATCATCATTTTTTTGTTTTTGAAAACCCAGCGGGTTCCTATAACATTATGGCCACTAGGAGGTTCTACTAGATTCCAAACTTTATTCCTCTCAAAATTTTATAACTCCTCATGCATAGCATTGACCCAGCTAGAATCCGATAAAATATGTGATATATCGTGGGGTTCAAAAGAAGCAACAAAAGTAGAATGAGAGTAGAGGTTTGGATCATTATACCTAGAGCGAATGACTCGCTCATGGAGATTACCTATCATCTGATCAGGAGGATGCTACCTTTGAATGTGAAGTGACACACCCAGAGAGGAAAGCATCTCTTCGACCTCCGCAGGTACTGCTAATGATGAAGATGCAGCAGGAGCCTCATCTGAAGGCGAAGTAGTCACAGCAGGTTCTTGTGCTGGAATAGGAGCGTCAACAGCAGCAGGTGGAATAACATTATCAAGTCCTTCATCATCTTCATCTATGAATATTCTCTCTGTCACCTGTGTATCACCTGAAATATCTGATCTAACTCCAGGGCTAGTCTCATTAAGAGTGACATTACATGTCTCCTGAACAAGGTTAGTTTCAGCATTAAAAACCCGAAAACCCCTCGAATATGCAGGATAACCCAGAAATAAACCATCAAAAGTTATTGACTTAAATTTATCTAGATTTCATGTCTTGAGAATAAAACACTTGTATCCAAAGACTCGAAAGTGCGAGACAGAAGGTTTTCTACAAAATCGAAGCCCATAAGTAGTCCTGCCCAAAGAAGGTCTCACAAAGACACGATTAGCAATATGGTAAGCAGTAGCAATAGCTTCGGCGCATAACTTCCTCGGCATGCTATACTCATATAGCATCGTCCTAGCCATCTCGACCAGGGTCATGTTCTTCCTTTCCACAACGCCATTTTGTTGAGGGACGTGTGGAGAAGAGAACTGATGCTCAATTCCACGCTCAACACAAAAAGAAGCAAATGAGGCATTCTTGAACTCCGTGCCATTGTCACTGCGGATCGCTCTCAAGGCACCCGGAAGTTCAGAAGCCAAACACATAACAAGATCATGATAATAATCAAAAGCTTCATCCTTCGAAGCAAGAAAGAACACCCAAGTGTATCTAGAAAAATTATCGACTATGACAAGAATGTACCATTTTCCACCAACTGACCGAACCCTAGCAGGACCAACTGTATCCATATGAAGCAACTGTCCCGGTCTGTCAGTCATGACCATAGTCACTAAAGGGTGTGAGGCGGTAACTTGCTTGCCATGCCTACAAGGCGCACAAACAACATCTTTGACGGCTTTGAATTTGGGCAAACCTCTCATGAGCTCAAGGTTGCTAACTCGCGTCAGATGATCAAAACCAATGTGCCCCAAACGACGGTGCCAAAGCCAGAACTCATAAGAAGATGATGAAATCAAGCATTTTAGAGAACCAGCAAGAGATTCAGAAAAGTCAGCTCCAAAGATTCTAACAACTCTAGTAATTCCAAAAACAAGCTCACCTGTTGAATCAAGCACCCGACAAGTATTTTTCTTAAATATAGTCTCATATCCATCATCAAGAAGTTGAGAGACAGAAAGCAAGTTAAACCTTAGCTTGTCCACAAGGGCGACGTTCTTGAGGATGAAACTGTCGTTCACCCTGATCGATCTCGTTCCTTCAATCCACCCCTGTTTATCATCTCCAAAGGTGATGAAATCATCACCTGTCGATCGTGTGAAGGAGGTGAACCATCTTGAGTCTCCGGTCATGTGGCGTGAATAGCCGGAGTCGACGAACCATGTGTCCTTCCTCTTTCCGCGGTAATCCTGAAAATCAAGGAAAAGAAGAACGATGTGTCTCAATACTGGGGTTAGCTAAACAAGACTCCGGTCATGTGGCGTGAACGGCCGGAGTCGACGAACCATGTGTCCTTCCTCTTTCCGCGGTAATCATGAAAATCAAAGAAAAGAAGAACGATGTGTCTCAATATTGGGGTTAGCTAAACAAGACTTAGGAACCGAGTACTGAGATACACGTCTGCGAGTAGTATGCAAAGTAGAAGTGCTATTCTTGATTTTATTTGAAGTTCTGTTATGAGCAATGGTTAAACTAACATGAGAGTTATCCTGTCTAGGAGCATTATGATGAGCATGTGACACAAATCCTATACCAGGTTTCTTCTTTTCTATATTACCATGTCTCATAAACGCTCTAGGTTGATTAGATGAAATTTTAGCAAAAATTTTCTTATCATTTTTCAACCTACGCCAACAGAACTCAATCAAATGCTCATTCTTTTTGCTATAGGTGCAATGGTACATGATATCACTGGAAGAAGCACCCTTTGACTTAACAGAAGGTTGGGCAACACTGCAGATTTAAAGATAGTTTTTGCAGGTTGGGTTTTGAATTCAACTAACCCATTTTTCAAGACTTG
Organism: Hsuehochloa calcarea; assembly: GCA_036346395.1. Classification (NCBI taxonomy): domain Eukaryota; kingdom Viridiplantae; phylum Streptophyta; class Magnoliopsida; order Poales; family Poaceae; genus Hsuehochloa; species Hsuehochloa calcarea. The sequence goes on along the minus strand of CM070615.1, from coordinate 4,527,286 downwards.
AGTAACTTTTGGCTTAGAATTATCTTAGACATAATTGTATCATAATCCTTGCTTCTTATAAGGAGTTTTAGACTTATCTAGAATCATGTTTAATTGTTTCTTACCTTTAGAGAATTTTTCTAAGGTATCCTTAAGATAAGCATTTTATTCTTTAAGATTAACACATGATTCACAGGTTTTACCCTTAATGGTTCTAGCATATTTTTCCTTATATAAAGATGTTTCAAGTTTAAGAGCTGGACAAGAAGCACATGTAGCAGACTCAATATTGTTCTTAAGCTTGGCATATTTAAGTATAACTGCTTCTAAGATATCTTTGACTTCATGTTCGCGTTCTAAGCAGAAAGTGCAAAATCTAGAATCAACCGCTACAGAAGCAACCAACTTGCTAGACTCTAAGCATTTTTCACATGGAGCAGATTTAACCTCAACAAGCTCAGTCCTAGCATTTTCAAGTTGTTGCAAAGCAATATCATGAGCAGATTGCAGTTTAGCAAATTCTAAGTGCATAGCATGGCAAGATGAATATTCATCAGATTCAAGAGTCTTGGTATTTGTAAGTTCTAAAGTCAAACTGTCTATTTGTGACTCTAAGTCCTTGTTCTTAGCCATGATAAACTCTAATGCCTTATCCTGACTCATGAGTTGTTCAAACAAATTTTACATCTATCAGCAAGGACATCATAGGAAGGAGGTAACTCATCGTTGTCGTCATCAACGGAGTCGGCCATGAAGCACAATCCGGTGAAGTCCTTGGCCTTCCCATTCTTCTTGTTTTGAGGGATCTCCTCCTCCTTATCCTCCTCGCTCCTGGAGTCCACATCGCTTAAGGATTGATCCTTAAAATCGGCAAGCACCCGGTGAGCGGCCTTCATCAGTTTGGCAGTATCATATCTTGATTTATTCCATTGAGGCTTCTTCCAAGCTGGGTTTCCCTTCTTATGGTTGCTATTACCATTCAGCTTGGGGTAATTTGCCCGGATATGATTAAGCTCACCACACTCATAGCAACTCACGAGATTTCCTCGATTTCTGTTTCTCATATTGTTGTAGGCATGTGTGACCTTTTTGACTACGAGGGCCAACTCAGCCTCAGGAAGACTCTCAAACTCTTCTTCATGAATTGCAGATAAACCAGCAAGAGAAAATCCAGAAGAAGACTCAAAAGACCCATCAGAAACTCTCTTGAGCGGGTCTGCTACCAAAGCCATATTTTTCTTTTTGGGATGATCAATCCTCTTGATCTCATGAGTCTTAAGCTTGCTATAGAGCAGCTCCAAAATTAGATCAGAAAGATTGACATTCTCCTCAATGGCTGTAGCCTTTATCTCCCACTCCTTGGTGTTGATTGCAGCCAAGAGGTGGGTGGCATTTTTAGACTGAGAATATTCAATACCAACAGCTTTCATATGATTAATCACTTTATTAAAGCGAATGAAAATGTCATCGATGCTTTCTTCAGGATACATCTCGAATTTGTTATATTCACGCTTATAGACTGTTTGGCCTACTTTCTTGACTTGGGACGAACCCTCATGATAGGTTTTGAGAGTGTTCCAAATCTCATGCGCAGTCTCAAGATTGCAAATCCGATCATACTCCTCTCTACCAAGCCCACCATACAAGAGGTTTTTAGCCTTATCGTTGTTAGTCAAAAGGGCTTCTGAAGCCGGCGTAGCAACTTCGGACACAACGAGCGGGATTCGAACAACCTCCCATATAGCGTGTCCTTCGCTCTTAAGAAAGACTCGCATGCGATTCTTCCAATAGGCATAGTCGTGCCCATCGAAGATATGCGACTTTGTGGAGTATATATCCATCGCCAAGTTCAGTGAGCGGTTAAGATCAAGATTGAACTAACCGGGCTCTGATACCACTTGTTGGACCGAAAAGACGACTAGAGGGGGGTGAATAGGAGCACGCTCACTTTTTCACAAATAATTGATTCAATAATATTTTACTCCAGTAGCTATGGAAGCTATGAAGATCAGTATATCAGTACAACGGAAGACTAATATTGAAACCAATTTAAACCCCTAAGCAATACGACAAAATCAACAAGGACTAAAGCAATTCAATGCACTGGCGGTCGGACCGCTGGGTCAATGGCGGTCTGACCGATTGCCTGCCGGTTTGACTGGTTGCCTTGGGCGGTCTGACTGTCGGCCTGAAGAATAGAACAAAACAGCCCGATGACGAAGTTGCAAATAGATGAAACTTTTGATCTACAGCTCCAAACTTGATGAAACTTGGAACACACCTTCTCTATGATGTCAAGAACCTATTCCAATTAAATATTGTGATAATTCTAGGAAGAATAAGGATCATTTTCTGTTTGATTGAAGAAGGGTTCAAAACCGGGTCAAAACGAAAACTTGATCCAAAAACTTGCTCGTGGGTGATTGATGATCAAGATGATCCTAGATATGTCCCCACATGTCACAGCAAGCTAAATCACGTGGAGAATTCAATCAAAAACTCGCGGATCAAAGAAAGAGTCAAAATCATCAAATATAGAGAAAAACACAAAGACACAAGACATGATCAAACTTTCTCTAGATTGATTTGATATGATATAGGCTTACAGCCACTCCATCAATGGAGGACAATGCTCAATCCAAGAGCACGAAAATCACATCAAACTATCAGGAACCCTAGCCTCCACAAAAACTCTCCCTATGAAAATTAGGGTTTACAAAATAGCAAAAGAGACGAAGAGGGGGTGCAGCCACCTCCCTCTCCTATTTATAGTGGAGGCTTATACCTTCTAGAAGTTTAACTCAATTGGGCTCCCGTTAAGGCCCAAAACAAATGGGTCACACACGTACGCATTTTAATGCGTCGTCTTTAACACATCTTGACCTAATTAGCTACACCTTGCACCATCTTGCGCCGCGGATTAGGCAATAGGTCACCCTTGTCCATCTTGCACCACGCTTGAGTTCATTGACCTCACCCGGCATCGTCGATCGTTCTGCACCTCAGCTCTCCAAGCCTAGTCCCGATCATCCTCGCCGTTGATCGTCATTGACCACCAAGCAACCTGCATAACAATAGACAAGTAAACCAAATTTGAGAACAAGTTCTTCACAACTTGACCCATGTTAGTCAAAACATGCATCATGCAACATATATGCCTTGAAACTCATGACTTTGACCGAACAACCGAACAACGCCGCCACGACGGGCGACGATCAAAGTGAAAACCGGTCAGACCACCCCCAGGGCCGGTCAGACCGCCAGCTGGGACTTAACCGCATTTCCTCCCTGGAAAATCGAAACATACTGGAATTTTCAAACCAATAGAACTTTTGACAGGAGACTCCAAAAATTATGGGACCAAGTGCAATAGAATCTCCTCTCTTGCCTACACCCTCTATTTTTGGCCCAGCTCAAAATAACATTTTTGAAGTACACCCTCTATTTTTGGCCCAGCTCAAAATAACATTTTTGAAGTTGGCCGGTCCGATCGCCGCTATGGCCGGCCGGACCGACCTTGGACCGGTCTGACCGCCACTTCAGCCGGTCAGACCGCCTAAGACCTGACAGTCCTGAAACTTTGCCAAAAACACGCAAAATGACAAACCGTTAACGCCATTGCCAATTGTCACATCATCCTAAGATCTAGAGCATATCCCCATGATATCCACAATGTCTCATATGTAATCCTATGCAATTTGGCCTCTTTGACCGTGGATGTTCCCTCATAGATTTTCGAGAAGGTAGTCCAATTATCATGAGTGGTTTTCAAATTGCTCACTCTATTGAACTCATTCGCGTTCAAAACACCAAAGAGAAAATTAATTGCTTGAGCATCTAAATGAGCATTACGCCCCTCAAGTTGGGTGTTGTGGATCAAGAGGCATAACGTAACCCTCATTTACGATTTTCCAGATGCTCGGATTCATGGCCTTTAAGTAAATATACATCCTAATTTTCCAATAAGCATTGTTTGAGCCATCAAATAAAGGTGCTTTTTCTATAGCAATTCCCTCACTAGCCATCCTTTTCTCTCTTAGATAGTTAAGTCCAAATCAATGAGAGACCAAGCTCTGATACCACTTGTAGGATCAAGGATCACCGACTAGAGGGGTGTGAATAGGAGTTTTTTTAAAAAAATCTTCTACTAATTAACAATTTTATCACAATTATGAACTTGTCAAAACTGGATACAATTCTAGCTAGGCAATTCTACACAAGTAAAATGCTAGAATTGTAAATGCGAAAGAGTAAAGACAAGAAATTAAACAACAATAAAGACAATAAAGTTTTTCCGGTGGTATCGAAGACTTGTCGGTCTTCACTAGTCCACGTTGAGGAAGCTTGAACGAAACAAGCCGGACCCTCCACGAATTAAGCGTCAACCTCAATCACTAGAGTTGCTTTTCCTCCGCTCCGGAGTTGGTGAGCACAATCACCAATCACAAACCCTTACCGGGTCACTTCACAAGCTTCTTGAAGTGATCACCGCGTAACTTCTTCTACAAGCCGTCTAGGTGCCGCAAGCACCAAGAGTAACAAATCACAGCGCTTGCTTGAATACAATCAATTGCCGAAAGATCAACTAATGATGCAATGCACTTGAATAGCTCTCAACTACCTCAAAATGTGAAGTCAATGCAAATGAGAAGAAGAGATAGCACCAAAGCCTCAAGTGTATTCAATATGGCCAAAAAGGTTCTGAGCTTGGTACAGGTGGGGTGTATTTATAGTCTCCAACCACAAAACTAGCCGTTACGATGACATTCCTGAAAAAAATCAGGATTTGCGATAGTACTGCTATTGAAACCCGGTACTACCCATTTTGGGCTCAATGGTCGAAACAATAGCATTTAATGTTCTGAACTAGCTGTTACACATAAAATTGCAGTACTACTACCAACTAAAAATTGGTACTACCTCATCGTGGTCGTATCGCTCAGCTAGAACAGAGCTACCGTTTTCCAGAGCTCAAGATTTATCAAAAACATTTTCTCTGGAAAACTCGTACCGCTATGTAAACATCGGTACTACCGCACTCCGGTAGTACCGCTTAAGGGATTGCGGTTATACCGATTCAAGGGAGATAAAAACTCCCAGAAATACGCTCTCTGCAATATATGTACTGCCATATAATTTTTGGTAGTACCGACCTGCGGTAGTACCGCAGTTGAAGTGCGGTCGTTCCGATTTTTAGAGAGTATTAAACCACTTGAAAATACGCTCTCTGGAAAATACGTACCGTCGTAAAAATATCGGTACTACCGACTTGCGGTAGTACCGCTTATGAACAGCTGTCATACCGATTTTCAAAACAATTTTCCAGAAACTCAAATCAAGACAATGCATGAATCCTAGTTGATCATAATGGCACACAAATAGTCTCTCAAGCTACTAGCCATGATCCCTCTTTATAGTACGACGTCTATCCTATAAATTAGATCTTTTCTCTAAACACCAAGATCGGTAAAAACTACAAAAGCGTCCTTAGGCTATATAATACCTTTTGTCTTGATCCATGTCGATCTTTCACCACATTAGGCTTGCCAATGACCTTATCACCAAACAAATCATCAGAATTTAATCTTAAACACATCTTAACACACATGTTAGTCCTTTAATATAATATTGTCATTAATTACCAGAACCAACTATGAGGGCCTGGATACTTTCAAGAGTCAGCCATGGCCCACACCTTAGGCTAGGTCCGCTGTTGTTGTGCCAAAGTTTTATTTTGATGATATTTCAAATGATTTTTTATGGATATTTGATCCTAAGCCTTAAGCCATTGCACAAGTGGCCCAAGGCCTAGCTCCACCCCTTGCCCCAACCACTGTCTCGATCAAAACATCCCGTGACACTTAAATTCATCCAACCAAATACTTCGATCCTCGTCTACTCAACCACGCCAAGTAGACGTGTTTGTTGCTCCTGCAAAACACAAGTAATCACAAGAACAATGGGATAGAGAACACATAATTCCCCTCTATAGTTGCAAATGTGTGTCATAAGTAGGAAAAGAACAAGCGCATAGCTCTTTGAAAATAATATATTTGTATTCATAGTCTGCCGACCCAAAGAGTATGTATTGAAAAATATATAGGACAAGGGTCAACTAGGGACTAGGAGAGATCAAGTACTACTCGGTTCCCTCGAGACTCACACGCACACAAATCGCTAAACTTGGTTCGGACTTACCTAACTTAATAAGTTACAATCGACTCAGATTCGAGTTCGATGTCATTCGTGCAATAACACTCCGACGTTAGTGTAGTATCACCCCGTCTGACATGCACTAACATTCCTGCGGGCGTGCACTAACACACCGTCCAATGTGCAGTAACTCAATAACACTCCGATGATGGAGTAGTAACGCTCCTAGCCTCCCTCACCTCACTCTGGGCCCCACCAACAAGTAGCCTGCACTATCAGGCAAAATTATTGTACAACATCATCCTTTCCAATCTTTTCGGCCTCTAGCTCTTCTTTATTATTAAATACGAGAACAACCAAAGAAATCACATTAGGTAGTAAACAATTATCATCTAAATTTAAATTTAACTCAATGAGAAACGAGTTCACATGTAGTTGTAACTTCTTTGCCCGAGCTCGTGTAGTAGACTTAATTGGGGTTTGTACCTTCTTCTTATGCAGAATGAAACTAGATGCTGGTGAGAGTGGATCTGTTGCGTCGGTCTTCAAGTTATCTTTCCAACAAGCACAAGAACACATAAATCGAACTACGTTTGTAGAAGTTATTGACTTTTTAAATGGGGCCCTGCTAGCTGTTCGAAACTGAGTCTAAATTGGAAACATCTCTTCATATCTTTCCTTTTACTTGTTTGTTTGCTCTCCAATCCGTGAGGGACAAGAATTGAATTCTTCTAAACCTTGGAAATCCATAAAATAGAAGGAAACTACCTATACATGTCATACAAGCTACGGACTAGATATGTTTTCCAACTCCCATTGGTCATTCTTGACATCCTATGTAGCACGCACTCTAGTTGTCATAACTTCTTGTAGAAAGCTCCAAATCACACACGGTTTGATTCGTTGAAAAGTAGACTTGTTAATATTTCTAATTATGTATTTTACACGCATTGGAACCCTTTGAATTCATGCAGATATCTTCATAAACTTAGAGGATAGAACTGTGACCACGATGTTGATCGAAACATGGTTGATCTTGTATCTTTCGCTTGGGCTACTACTACCTCCTTCTAGGCCGCACTATTTTTTGGGCGTCCGACACACCTACACATATACAAGCAAAGCCGTAGACACATTCTTTTGAATAAAACATGATTATAATCATTAAGTTTAACTTCAACCTTATGATAATGTCTTGAATTGCCATATATAAGTGTGTGCACGATTAAGATAGGACAATCCTCACCACTACTCCTCGAAAAATCTCTCACCTCACACCAGAAAGAAAATATCCCTTGATGATGATTCTCAGAGCCAATCCTTGCTTTAGATCATTTGAGAGAGTCGATCTTTACAATATAATAATAATAATAATGAGCTTTAAGCATAAAAAAGAAAATATTGTGTGTGCAAATAGCTTACTTCTTTCGAGATTTGATTCGACCTTGATAGACTTTTTTTTTTGTCTTGAGAGTACAACACAAATGCACACACTCAACACACACCCAACACGTATACATGTGTATGTTTCCTGTACACGTTAGAAATTTACCATAATCACTCCAAGTCTCACAGAACGCAGATATACACTTTTTCAATAAACACGTAAATATGTGTTTACTCTCAAAATCAGTGGACATCGATACTAATTCTAATACTTAAAACTTGGTGGGCTAGATGCACACCCGCACACGTGTGGCCACGTGCCAACTTCCGACTTGATAAGACTTGCACGTTTGCGCTTGTGTGAATTGTGACTGCCGACTTGATTTGACTTCGATGGAATTAGGCTAAATGCTACAATCCTACAAAAAGGCCACTGGCCAGAATGATGGGCTAGGCCCATAGCAAACTCGAAAGCCCACCAAGCTCATCACCGCAACATCCCTCCCCGGAGTCCTCAGGTTCCAGAAGACTGCTGACGAGGCGCTCCTCTCATCTTCTTCCTTCCTCTCACCTGACGCCCACTCTTCTCGCCTCTCCCACCTCCACTCCTCGTCCACCTCGCCGCTCGCCCCCCGCCCCCCGCCGCGAGGAGGGTCTCCAATGAGGTGACGGCACTACCGATCTCCGCGAATCCCCCAACTCTCCTCTCAATATCAGCGTCGTCGCGGGAGTTATGACGTCGTAGATAGGTATAGTCACGCGTAGACGCCCGAAACCGAGAGAAGAATGGGTTTCATAGGCACCGATGGGATCCATTCCTGGCTTGGTTTCGCGTTTGGGATAGCAGGGTCCCCGAATTTTGATGTCCGTGCCGAGCCCCATTCCGGTGGTGTGATCCTGAGCTGGGAGGGAGGTGGTTGGTTTCGGTTTCTGTTTTTTTAAAAAATAATTGGGAATTGGGAATTGGGAGGTGGCGCGGTGGTGCCTCCGGTCCCTGAAACAATTCGAGCAGTGTGGTGATGATGCGGACGGATCTCCGTCTCCTTGTTGGTCGTTGCAGGTGTGAGCCGCGTTGATTTGGCTGCTGGTGGTGGAGTGTGAAATGGTGGATTTCCCGGAAGGGCTTCGACGACTCGCCTCTCTCCTGCTCAAGTGCTGCGACCTCGACATACCCAACCGTCCCAAGGGCCTCCAGGATCCTGAACGGCTTGCCAGGGAAACAGTTTGTATGTTCTTGTTTGTTTCTACTTCCTACCCCCATTTACCGAGTCAGTTTGTATCTCATACATACTTAGATGCTATTTTCATATTCTTCCTCGCCTTTTGTTCAGTTAGAAAAATTCTTGTGCTTATGCAGTTAATGTGAATGAGATCGAGGCGCTGTATGAGTTGTTCAAGAAGATTAGCAGCGCTGTGGTTGATGATGGATTGATTAATAAGGTTTGTAGGTTCTGCTAATTTCGTACAGTGTGAAGTGTGGTGGTTGACAATTATAACCCCGTGATACCCAATCTAGCCTTGAGCTTTGACTGTCTTATCCGCAGGAAGAATTCCAGCTGGCACTGTTTAAGACTAGCAGGAAAGATAGCATGTTTGCTGATCGGGTATGTCTACGTGAGTTCTGTCTAATAAAGTTCCCGTTGCCATGAAAAAAGGTCTACTGTTGTTTCGTTCATAGTGTTCTGTCTTTTTGCGCAGTTCGGTCATGCTATGCTTTGCTTATTAGTTGTATGTGTCACAAAAGCATCTATGGTTCTGTGTGCATTGTATGAACATCGGCAATGTCACAGATGAAGTTGAACTTTTAAAGCTGCGGTTATGTGGTTAGGCACATTTGTCTGTGGGCATGCATGCGCACAGACCTTCGCTTGAGTCCATTTGTTTGTGTGTGTGCATGTGAATGCGCACATGTGTGGGATCACACGCCTGCAAGTATGGCAAGAGAGTGTTAAGTGTTAGCAAGTCCCTATTGCTGTTGCAAATTATTACTTTCTGAACATGCAGTTTTCCCTTTTTTGGGGGGTGATCTGAAGTCAACACTAAAGCCTTCTGTTTCCAATTTCATCCATTTAGGTATTTGATTTATTCGACACGAAGCACAATGGGATCCTTGAATTTGAAGAATTTGCGCGAGCTCTTTCTGTGTTCCATCCTAATGCACCAATTGATGACAAAATTGATTGTAAGCCAAGCCATCATGCTTGATTTTATTTATTTATCCTTGACAGTGCAACATGGTGATCAAGTATCCACTTCCATTTCTTTCTATTCGATAATTGTTCAAGACATGGATCTTCAGCTATTACTACTTTACAAATGTTTATGGAAAGGCAGCTGGCTGTACTTCATTGTCAAGCCCTATGTTTATGTGGACATAACGTGCAGCTGGGACTGCTACGCATGTTATGTTTGACATTACAACAAAGAGGAACACACTGTTAACATTGGATATACATTCACCCCTGCAAGTTAAACAGACTGTCGTTGAAATCCTAGTATTTGCAACTGGACATTGTTCTTTTGATCTGGTTGCCTGCAGAGACTCTGTATCTGTAATTGAGGGAGAGTGGTCTGTTGCATATCAGATCTTTCAGTTTGGGGACTTATTTATGATTACTTATTTAGACTGAGAATGAATTTAACCCTTTTTTATTTGATTTCTAACATGTAAACATATGGATGGCCAATTTTATTTATAGATAACATAATACTGTTCTTTTCTGTTAGAAACTATGCTTATGTATCTAAATCATTCATCCTCCTGATGGTATGCCATATCAACAACTTGCAGTTGCTTTTAAACTGTATGATCTCAAACAACAAGGTTTCATTGAAAAACAAGAGGTACCTTCCTTTTGCTTATCCTTAAGTCACTCTTTCTTCTGTGCTATTTATTTTAGTACGTGTGATTGGTTTACCTGTGGGCTGTGGCTGCCTGGGTGCCTGGCAGGTTGCAGTTTTAACTATATGTACTTCAATACCTTATATATTAGTGCAATTATTCATCCCGTCAATTCATATTCCCTATTCAAAAACAATTTATTGTACTGCCAGTGAAAATTTAAGAATGGTGGGAGACTTTTGTCTGTCAACATGAACTAAACTGCGTTGACCATGTTGAACATTGATGCATAGCAACAGATGCCCTTGTACAAGCTTTCTTTGTTAGGATTATTCCTTTATTTGCTTGGAAAAAGTATATCCAACTTCACATCAAATTCAGCTTGCATCAGCTGCTCAAGAAAAAGTTATTGTCCACTTTCTTGATTGTTAGGTGAAGCAAATGGTGGTCGCCACGCTTGCTGAATCAGGAATGAATCTTTCAGATGAGGTTATAGAAGGCATTATTGACAAGGTATACATGAGTACCTGTGTAGCTGTACAGGGTGTACATCTTTTGAATTTATGCTTAGTTGCTTACTGTGCAAACTTCCTTTTCTCCGTCCAGACATTTGAGGAAGCAGATACAAAGCATGATGGGAAAATCGACAAGGAGGAATGGCGAAACCTTGTCTTGAGGCATCCATCTTTATTGAAGAATATGACACTCCCATATCTCAGGTCAGTATTGCTAACCTGTTTGTGCATGCATTTTTTCTCTCTAATAACTTCACTCATGTTTTTTCCCCTCAACATCTACTTGGGCTCAATGGGATATATGTGAAGCTCAGTATGTTGACAATGCTATTTCCAATCTCACAGAATATAGGCCATCTATCTTTTAGCAGCTATCCTTCAATCCTTGCCCGCGTAGCAGGGGATAAAAGAGGATATTATATTCTTACTGCACACTTGTCATGATTGTATCTTGAAACTTGATATAAAAAAAATACATATTGATGCGGTTTGGGATTGGTATTCGAAATTATAAAGGAAAAAAATCCACTTTTCAACCCTAAACTTTGGCCTCTATTTGTTTTTCAACCCGCAACTCTGAAACCATCCAAATCGGAACCTCGAAGTAACGAAACCGTCCACTTTAACCCCCTGGACCCAAACCATGGTGGTTCTGTCTGACGTGGTGCCTACATGTCAATGGTTTTTGACATGTAAGCTCTTTTTCGATGATATGGCAACCACAAAGCAAGCTCAGCAAATACAAGTATTTATGGGACCCAGTCATTCTCATCTCCTTTCTTCTTCCTCCCCTTCTCTCATCCCTCTCTCTCTTCCCTCTCTCATCTCTCCCTCCCCCCCCCTCTTCTCCAAGTTCGACATCGGCAAGGGTCGGGCTAGACCTCGCCGGTGTTGCCGCCCTTCACCGCCCAATCGAACTGCCAACCTTGCAGTGTGTCTTGGCGGGTTGAGGTGACGCAGATGATGACGGCGGCCGGAACTGTGTGAATGAGGGTGGCAGCTGCGGAGAAGAAAATCCCACAGGCGGTGGACTCTGGCAGCTTTTGGCCTGGCTAGGTGGTGCACGAGCACCACCTTGGCAAGGCTATGTTAGGGTTGGTGGTTGTTGGCGACAGGGAGGGCGGAGAAGAGCTGACAACGATGGCTACCAAGGCCACGCGGTAGAGCTCGGTGGTGGCGCACTACCACGAGGGCACGACGAGTACCAGAGAGGTTAGGCGGTGATGGTGACACAGTCGATGAAGGCGGAGATGGCCTGGAGCGGCGGGCCGACATGGGAGGCGGCGACAATGGCGTCGCACCACGGTACCAACGGTATTCCGGTGACAATCTCCTTAGCAGCTTGGCTATGGAGGACCATGTGGAGGTAGGGAAGACGATGACAACATTGATTTGGGAGGAGGGGTAATGAAGAGGACCGATTTAGGGGATTTGGGGAGTTCGGTTTGGGGAGTGGCAGTGGTTCATCGGGCAAGACGATGGCACAAGAGATTTGACGGCGTCTCTGGAAGCTCTAGGGAATGGAGGGGAAGGAAAAGAAGTAGACGGTGCAACAATTGCGATTCCTCTTCATCTTCTTATTTACTCTTACTGGCGCCGAATCTGAGCTCGGCCTCGACTTTGATTAACTGTGGCGTTCACAATGACCTCGAGGTGTGGGGGAGGGTAGATGGTGGCAATCGCCGGTGGCTAGGACCCGGTGGCCGACGTGGTTCAGATGGGTGGATAGAGGAGGGAGGGGGAGAGAGGGAGGAGGAAGAAGGGGAATTAGAGAATGACATGTGGGCTCCATTAGTTTTCTAATTTTATTTGTTGATTTGTGTTGACGAGGCTGAATGCTGACGAGACTTCATTTGACTGGATCTGACGTGGTGTTCGAGTCGGCCCAAAACCGGTTGGAGTAGGGGGGGGGATGAAATGTGTGATTTTAATAGTTAAAGGTTGTGTTCTAGACGGTTTTACTGTTCAAAGTTGAAAATCGAACCGGGGCTAGACTTCATGGTTGAAAAGTGACCTTTTCCAATTATAAAACATACAGATGTTTCTTTAGTAATTTTGCACTGTGGTAGCATCAATTTAATTCCATTTGACATATTTTGATGCAATCTGCGAATATTAGTAGCTTGAATAATAATGTGTGGAAATGTTCTAATTGCAAATTACTTTATCAACAGGGATATTACTACAACATTCCCAAGCTTTGTCTTCAACTCTCAGGTTGAGGACGCTTGAGATCCCAATTTCTAAGTTACCGTTCAAGCTTGTGGGGGCACAACAGACTAGACTCTGGGGGCACTTGTGTATTTTTATTTCCTTTTGGGGATATCTTTCTTGTGTTTGGAACAAACCTTATGATTTTTCCGCTTCTTCAAAATGTGAATCATCATGGCAATCTCCTTTTGAGGATTCTTCTTTTGTATATACTTGAGTGCATTCTACCTATGCAGACTTGTACAATGAACTGTTTCTTGCTATGTATAGATGTTTTTCAGATATATCGTTCCCTGTACAGTTAGCAGCTTGCACATGCTGGCATGAGATGTCAGGAACTGAGAAGTGAGGTAGTCATATGATACTATTTTCCCGTTCATCTGTTGGTTCTTGTGGTGGTGCTGTCTGCATATTCTGGCCATTGTTCAACGTTGGTGGCTACATGGGGGCTTGGTGATGCCTTGATGGTGAATCAGCATAAGTTGTTACTTGACACAGAAGCTAACCCACACCAGTCGGCGCGGATACGTGCGCACAAAGTTTGAAAGGTCTTTTTTATGTCACATTGGCTCGTCGTTCCGGCAAATCCAGTGAACAACATCCTATCCCTTCCGCATCATGTCGTGTTTCACAACGTCACAAGCAATTTCTCTCAATCAATTTTGGATTCTCTTCGCAGGAGCTCAAGCTGTGGAACATCATCCTTTTTACAGCGAGTATTTCTCAAATTCACCCCCAGCATCCCCCTTCCCTTCCCCGCCACTCACCCTCGCCCTCCACCCTTGCAGCGCCGCCGCACCGGCGAGCCATCCACGTCGCCGCTAGCCCTCCTTGGTAATCCCTCGCGATCATCCTCAACTCGGGTGAGTCCCCCTCACCACCCTGCTTCCTGTGCTCCCCCATCTTCCCCTCCGATGTCGTCGCCCCTACCTTCTCCCTGTGCCCAACCGCTGCCGGCCGCCGCCATCCCGCCCTAGCGCACAGCCAGCCACGACACCGCCATCGTTGAGGTCGCTTCACTCTCACTCGGCCGGACCCATTTTCCCCCTCTACTGCAGCCGCCATCCTACTCTTCACCGGCATCGAGCCCACCGTGTCCACCTCCCCTGCTCCCCTGTTTTCCCTGCCTTGTTTCCCCCTCTGTGCTCTCTCTCTCTCTCTACATGTGACGTATGACAGCGGCCCCCGTTAATTAATGGATAACACGAGTCGACACGGCGAGTTGCGAGCAACAGAGCGGATCCGAGGGTGAGGAGACAGGGCAGCACGATCGGATCGGATGGGCAACGCTAGGACGGAGACGCGAACAGACAGGGTCAGAACTCAGAAGGGGCGTTTTTCACTGGGAGTTAAACTTTAGTAATTCGTATTGTAACAAATAGTTTGCCTGTGCAGGGTGCTTGTGTTGACATAACGCTTCCTGTGTGCGGTGGAACCAACAGTATGCTGTCATATTGAGCCGGGGTGTATGCAGGTGGAGTTTTTGCGTGGTTCTTGCTTGCTGGACTGTTGGAGGTTCAGCAAACGGTGCATTCACCTGTGTGTGTGTGTGTGTGTGAGAGAGAGAGAGAGCTAGCTTAGCTTTGATGTTAACCTCAGGGGAGGAGATTGGAGATGCCTCAAGGGATCACTGAAATTTGCTATGGCATCTCTAATAAAGGCCACCTTAGCCGACTCTTACTTGCCATTTCATTCAAAAATCTAGTCGGAGGAGATGATACGAAGAGAGAATATGTGTCATCTCTTATATAAAAGATAAACTGGGCACGCAAATCATCACAAATATTGAGTGTGTAATGTTGGGACCCAAATATGTAAATTTGAACTCTCTATGTATAATGCACTAATCCAAGATCACGCTAGTGCACGTAGTGTCAACATAGATGAATATTATTCCACACAAGGCGAATATGAGAATAAACGACTAATTTGATTCATAAATAATGGTTGTGACCTTATAGTCAAGTTTACACTTATTAAGCCACATATGACTGACACAAAATAAAGAGACGATAACGGAACAAAAATAACTCTAGCGAGAACCCATCGACTTGACAGAGGCAACCGACTGGGATCAAAACCTAGCGACCACCCTCCTCATGAAACTCCTCCTCAAAAGCAGGCGAAGACTCATCCACTTCAACTGAATGATTGCAACAAGAATGAGTACTCCGAGTAGTCAGCAAGTCGTACCACATAATGCAATTATAGATTATGGTTTATTTCAAAGGAATGACTTCTATGGTTATTTTACAAAAAAAAAAAACAATACTTGCATTTGAATACAAATAATAGATCGAAAATGTAATTAAAATAAAAAAGTAATAATGGTTTAACAAGTATTTTCACAAAGCTCACATAACCTAATCAATTTCTTTCACACAACCACATGAGTTAAACCACGTAGCTGTCCCTTCCCAATTATTTTTACAAAAATTTACCCCTCGTGTGTAATCCTCTAGCATGTCTATGACCGCGGACGCAGCTATTTGAATAGATTGATTAATACTCTGCAAAGGTTTGTACACTTTACCCATAAGATATAACCAGTGTAGCTAGCACCAATCGTAACAAAACTTTTTCGAAACTTTATATCAACAATTGACCCTCCCTGTTGTGCATACTATTGACACCAAACCCCCATACAAATTGTTGGCCTGTCGCACACCGTTGGACCTGGACACGGCGAACCACTCATAAATGTGACCCACCACAGATATAGAATCACACCCAGTGCCGGAGGTAACACCGGTGCGCACAGAGGCGTGCGCACTGGCTCTAGCCGCCGCGCCCCTAGAACCTCCCCTGCTACCATCTCCTCCGCGTACTCCCATCCATGGACAAAGCATCGACTGGCAAACAAGAACCAAGAAGGAAGGAGGCAAGGAGCAGTGAGTAGTGAGCCGCAGCCATGGAAGAAGACCGGAGTTTTGAAGAAGAAGAAGAAGAACTGAAGAAGGAAGCAAGGATATTTGGACCGTTTGGGCTATATTCTTTCCATAATCCAATGTGACTGGGCCCATTGTCACACTTCAACCCAACTCATCAACTCAATCCCCAATTCCCAATTCCCCACCCCCTAAATCCCTAATTATATCCCCATTCACACTTCACAGTTCACAACATAGCTCTGAGCTCACCTGGGGTGCGCGCGGCCGACAGCGATGACGGGGGTGAGGCGGCGAGCGGCTAGCGGAGGCACAAGCGGCCTTCGGCGGTTCGGCCTGCATCTAGCGGAGGACGGAGACAGCGGGGGACTGGGGGCTGGGCGCGTGCTGTTGGAAATATGCCATAGAGGCAATCATAGAGATGATGATATTTCATTATGTTCATGATTTTGATAATATGTTATCATGTTCCTTGAATGACTCATTAGTTATAGATCAATAAGTATGTGACTTGTTGGTGAAACTCTTTTAACTCATATGGTGTCATTCTAAATGTATCCCTGGTCGGAACACCAATGACTCTACGACCAGCACATGTATTGATTGATGACCATGTTTCACCAGTCACAGATATAGGGATATCGAATAAAAAATATGAGCACATGTTAGAGAACATGGGGCTAGATAGACCCATCCTTGAGACACTATTGAGATTGTTATGATTATTTGTGTTATTAGTTGGTCTCATGTAATGATGATGCATAAATCTTTAGACCTGAGATCAACATGATTTCCTACATATATAATATCACTCTTAGGGGTTGTCAAACGCTGCTCGTAACTGGGTAGTAATAAATATAGCTTTCGGGTATGCTACGAAACATGCGGAGGGATGTGACTGGTCGAGATGGGATTTGCCCCTCCTAACATAATAGGAGGGATGTCTCTGGGCCCCTCGTTGTGGTCGGATAAAGAAAGTGCATGGCCATGCCACTAGTGGTCGAAGTGTTGACCATATGAAGTTATCCGACACTCGATCGAGAAAGTATTGAACAGTCTATGGACGACACAACCTCTCACTTGGAGTTCAACCAGACATCGTGAGGCAAAGGGAGAATGCATGAGTAGGTCGCTTAGTTCGATCAGTTACGGACTAGTCGTATGGAGATACGAGCTGGTTGTAGACTGATCGAACGTAATCGCGGAATGGTAAGAACCTGGTCGTAAGGAGTTACGAACTGGTCGAGACCAAATACGATCTAGTCGTATGGAGATACGAACTGATCGTAAGTGATGAGGACCTGGTCATAGATCATATTACATCAAGGTTCGTCCGATATATTCTATGTGTATTTGGGAATCGTTATGTGCCGCTAGGTACCGCTAACGACTAGTGGTCGGAAAAGAGTTTCTGTGTCATAACCGATTACACATGAACCTGTAGGGTCGCACACTTAAAGGGCTACGATCTATTTTGGATGGTGATCGAATTCGTATAGGCCACGAGTTCCTAATGGGCCTCAAGGTCAAGACCCATCATGGATGCCTATATAAAGAGGGCGGTGGCATGGGGTGGCGATTGATGATGATCTTTGGAAAAAAAAAACTCCCAAAACCCTAATAGCTACGCCTTCTCAACCACGCCGGTGCTAGCACTCCAGCGCGTGGTGATCCTGCCCTGTACGTGTGGATACCTCAGAGGTGTTGTTACGAAGTATCAACACTGGGACGATCCGCAACTCGTGACGATCACCGGAGTCGGAGGAGAAATCGCGCGTCGAGTACGACCACTCGGAGGAGCAGACGCGCAACGAGTACGACCACTTAGAGGAGGAGACGCGTCGTGAGTATGACTACGACTGCATCAACTCGCTACAAACGACTCTACTTCCGCTACGAGTCGACGCGTCTAGCGGTAATCTCGTGATCTATTACTGGCAGAGGTTCCTTGGTTGCGCGATAAATTTTTGTTTATGCTATCGTAGCATTGCCGCGACCCCTTCACGTGTGGCACCGCGGCCGATGATGACAGTGGGGCTGGGGGCCTCCGCCGCTCTGCCAATTGGGGCTGGGCTGGCCTTGCGCAAGCGTCTTGCGGGCTGTGGTCGAGCTTCGACCGGCGGAGGTGTGGGCGTGACGTGGTTGGGCGTCGGGGCTGGGGCAGGAAATTGGCACTCGGCAGGCAGGAGCTGAGCGTTGAGGCAGTGAAGCCAGTGAGGAGGTAAAGGTAAAGTACTAAAGTAGTAAAGTTGACCATGGCTCTAGCTCACTCATATAGAAATTTAGAAATAAAATTGGAAAGAAAGGATGATGTTGTGATGTTGTCTACTTATCTATTCTAGTTACATGTACTTAGTACTCATGGATTATATACAATTTGTTGTAGATTTATAAAAGATGGATAGACGAACTTTGCATAGTTATTTCTCCAACCATCCAAATACAAGTACCCCTCGAACCAATGAGAGCACTACTCAACCAAAGAAGCCTCAGATTGATTTTAATCCGGATGACACCATTGCTGATCCAGCATGTCGCATACTCATTCTCCAAGTTTGATGTGGACAAGCTTATGCGACCTGCTGAGATTTATGTTGATGATTTCACCATAGGTGATCGTACATTGTTAAGAACTCAACTTCGAAACTACATTCTCAATGTTAGGAGAAGTGTAGAATTCTGTGGATGTTGTGACCTTGCAAGACTCGCGAAAAAGATGGTTTACTATGGTGTTGTACGATATTGGCACTGAAATGTCCTTCGGCTACCTTAGGATGCACATCCTTCACCCGAGCTTTCTCTTGAACATCAAGGGATGCAATTAAATCGTCAACGGAAATATTTTGTCTCTTGTGTTTCAGAGATGTGGCAAAATCCCTCCATGAAGAGGGTAGTTTGGCAATGATGCCACCAGCCAAAAATTTATCAGGTAATGTGGATTTGAGGCGGTCGAAATCCCTCGCAATGAATTGTATTTTATGAGCCTACTTAACTATAGAACGATTCTCAACCATCTTGTAGTTATGATATTGATCAATGGTATACAACTCACTGCCAACATCCGATGCAACAAACTTATGTTCGAGTGCCTTCCATGGCTCCTTTGCGTCTTTCATGTGCATATACACATCGCATATACGCATCCCACAAAAATTATGATGGATGCTTTAAACTCATTTTCCTGTTCGGGAGTAAATTCTCCCTCAGGTCTCCGGGAGGTAACCCAAAATACGTTTAGAGTCGTGAGCCACAGAGTGACTCTTGTCTGCCATCTTTTGAAGTTCACTCCACTGAACTTCTCTAGTTTCATTGCCTCGGTAAAACCAATCATTTTCATCATATAGTGTCTATCAAATTCATAATCAGATTTTTGGACTGTTAGAATATTTAGCACTTTAGTGATTACATAATTGCGCAAATAAATTATGACTACATAAATAACATGAGAACTAAACATGTTCAGAAGATGGACTATGACTATAAGCAAGAACAACAAAACGTATATCAACAACAAAACGTATATCAACAACAGCGTATAACAATTAGATGTTACCAATGCGAAGCGAAGAGTGTCGCAGAGATGAAGGAGAGAACGTCGTCGATGAAGAAGATGCCAATGTAGACGATACAGGGAACGGCGAGCAGTCGCGTAGTTGCTTCCCAAAATCCTAATTCGCCCTCTTCCGTACAGGATCACAACGATGATGGTTCCGGAGACATGCTCTCCCCACCACCAGTGCACGCCAGGCGTCATAGTAGCACTCAGCAACGTAGCGCTCTCGAGAATATTTCTCGCACAAAGAAGGTTGCGTCCGGATTAAAAGGACCACATAAAGAAACCGCTCTCAGATTAGGAAACCGCAATCAGATTAAGGCCCATTAATCGCAATTAATTCACCGTATTTCTGGTTCTTTCCATCCTGATAGGATTGGATGGCAAAATAAAATTACAAAAGAAAGTTACGTTTGGACCCACGACCGAACCCAAAATGATCACACCATTCACGCACATCCCGTAAGCTGGGTCGGGCCTAGCGAGGCGAGCGCGCGTGTAACCCTACTTTTTCCTCTTTTCTCTTAATTTACCAAAGCTAGACATACTCTACTTTATAAAGTGGAATCTCTCCGCCTGTCTACATGACGCAGCCGACTGATATATGTGCTCTAAACACATACGGTCAAAACAATGATGCCCATGTAATAGCTATATAGATAGACCTTTGCTTTTATGCTTCATGGTAAAATGTATACAATACGGTACCTAACCGTTTGGTGTTCACGGACTGCTATGTTACAGTGTTTTACAAACAACGTAAACAATCTTCCTAATGTTGTGTCTTACTGCCATCCCTATTACTAGATTTGAGAATAAGAGCAGATACCATGCTGGTAATAATATTATACCCTAGCTAATCGTATTCACAAATAATAATTAATACTCTGTGAAGCAATAGAATCCATTTGATACCGTTCGAAGAATACACCTACTGTCGAAACAAGCTGAAATCATCGGCGCAGCAACGCACGGTGTCATCCTAGTGATCACCAAGACACCAACCAGATCTCCTTTCACGCGTCACAGGGGAAAAACGAAAACCAACTCTGTGGATTGGAATTCCTCCTGACTGACAAGTGGGTCCTGCAACTCACCAGTACTGCCGCGGATGAGTTAACAGTATTATAACATTTGGTAGATCTGAGCCATTGGATTCGAAGAACACGAATCAATTGGCACAGTGATGCTACAGTGTTTATAAACAGTATTAATCTACAGTAGTTTACTATAGCACTTTTAGTACAATACAGGCCTACTTCCACAAGCGCGCTGCCACCGCCGGTGGTTGTAGTTCGCGGTTTATGTATCCTTCGGTGTGTGTTTTCTTTTAGATGAAGTGGAACTCATGATTCAGCCTCTTGTGTGCGCTCATCTTACAATGCCCACTTGACGTGCTGCTTGACATGGCATTTTTCATTGATGATGATGAAAGTTACAAGAGAAATACTAGTTGAGATAGTTTAGTTATTTGTTCCATTCTTCTAGTGTTAGCAAGGAGCAGCAAGTTGAGAGTAACCAGTCGAAAATCTTTTGCTCTTTTTGATTAGATTGCTAAGTAATTTTTTCGTTTTCATATTTCTACAAGAATTGAACCGTTCCAAATGTGTCTTAAGGGGAATTTAGAAAAGTGTATATTGTGCGTGCATTGTGCAACTTGTGTTCAATATCTGGTGGTGTTCTGGTTTGCAGATGTTTGCATTTTCTTTTAGCCATGTGTTGCTTGTCTTGCATGAACCTAACGCATTTTAGCCGACTACTCTATGTTTGGACATGCAGTGTGATAAGAATATGACCCCTATGACTACAACCACATTTGATATGCTTGCTATTCCAATTATAAGAGCTTGTACGCTTCACTTAAATTATCAGGTGAGCTCGTTTTCAGGAGTGTATTTATATTATATGAATTATATGATGCTACCTAATGATGAAAATATATATTTGTACAACATCACATCACTTTTGTCCAAGCTAAGCACGAGTTCGAGCTGGACACGTTTTCGAATTCAATTCAGCCTTCGAAGACAGTACCGACTTTAAACGCACATAACTTTTGTAAACGGAGTCCGATTCAGGTGTTCTTGGGCTTGTTGGAAAGCTAACGACGAGATCTTTCCAACAGCTCCAATCTTACCTCTAAATTATTTCTGTGGACTTCGAAATCATCAAAAAAATACTATAACATCAATTTGGGCCTTGTAATCGTACCAGAATTGGCACATACACTAACCAAGCACCTAATGGTGCCCATACTGTTCACATGAACAATAACACCACCGTGAACAGTATATAAATAGTAATATCCCCTATTTTGTTAGCTATGTGCGGCTTCCACTTCCCTATATAAGGAGATCGCACCGCTCTAGTTTCGTTGGATTTCATTTGATTAGTTTTCCCATTGTGAAAATCTCGTTCTTCTCTTGTGTCGACTAGACCAACCGTAAAGAACATCTGCGGAATCCTACCTTTTGAACTCAATCATATATTTGCAATTCAGATTGCTTTTTACCTCGTTCTAGCTTGCATCTTCGGTGTATGCAGAATTGATCTTCGTGATCAGGTAATCCGGGTATTCGTGCACGGTTGATAACGACTTGTCAAGCAGTTCAGTGATTACGTGGTTTCGGTCCTTGCGAGTTCGTAGCCAGGATCATGAGAGCTGAGCGACTTCTACCGAATTTATCTTCTCACCGAAAAATCAGGCCAGATCAGGACCTCCGAGGTTCATCAAGTGGTATCAGAGCTACAATTCATCTGTGAGAGTTTCCAGTTTTCAAGTAGTAGATTCGTTTTTCATACCTAGAGTCCAGAAAATTACTAAAAAAATTCACATCTATCATCCATACCGAGCCCTTTGAGCCTTTGCAATTTTTTCTTTTCAGTTTGCTTGTTGAATCTTTGGTTACATTGTCATGTCTAGTTGCTGATCTTTAGTTCTACTTATTGTCTAGTTGGTCGTTGTCTAGATTGCTTCTCGTGTTTTTCCTTCGTGTCGCTTGATCGTTCTTTTAGGGTTCTTAGTTTTTGCATCTAAAATAGAAAATTTATGTGTTAGAACTCCTCTAATCTGCACCAAAAAGATAGAATACTTTGCTGTTATTTGTGACTTGTGGAAAACCCTAGGGCCGGCAAATAATAGAAAGAGAAAGAGGCCGCCACACAGAACAAAAGATGTAGTAGAAAAAAAAAAGAAAAAATAATCTTACGCAAAAAACCAGTGAAAATTGGTAGAGTCTTTCTACATATAGCCACAAGCTTACACAAAAACTTTCAGCAAGTTTGGCCAAAGGAATCAAAAGATACAGTTTCAAGATTGAAACCGAGTCGGTTTCGAGTCCAAGTACGATTCCATTTCCGAGACACCTTCAGCAAAACGGGCAGAACTTTTGCATACGGTGTCCGTTTTGGACGTTCTTGTACTTGTTGGTAAGCTAACGACGAAGCGCATCCTTTCCACCTAAGAAACTAGTCGCCTTCCAGGGCCCCAAAATTGGACATCTTTGGCCCCGAATTCACGTCGTAAGTTTTTTGTTTCGATTTTTGCCGTTTCTTTCGGTCTTCCCTTCGAATTTGGGGTTTGCTTCAACTGTAAAGTTGTAGATCTTATTGAAACCTTTGAAACGAGTATATATAATCTATATAAAACTTTGCTTTTTCATCTCTCGATACTAACTGTTATTTTCTGCTTAAACTAAATGGTTGTTTATGTTACACATTATTCCATTTTTATGCTCTACATCGTGTGAACAATCTTGTGCCCTACAAAGAAGTTTGAATAGTTGGTTAGTGTCTCTCCTAGCACTTGTTATGAGGTTTTTCATTGCTTACATCAAGTCACATTTATCTTTGCGTGTGTGTACATTCACATCTCTTAGTGGGGCTTTGATTAGCTAACTTTGATTAGGCTAGGATCAACAACATTGACTAGTACTTTGAAGAATTTTTCAACTTGCATTAACTGATTTGATTATTACTGATCCTTGCTACCATATTGAAACCTTCCGAGCTCCACTTCCTACCAATTCAGCATGTTCCGTTATTGCAATCGTTGGGCTAATCGCAAGTGAGAGTATCACGAACCAGCCACCGGTTGTACCACTTTCTTGCTGCATTGGTAAGAACTTGGTAAGGCATTGTAAGGAAGCAACTGTTGAAATGCTAGAACCTAGTATTTGATAGGAGCATATACATTGTGATTTGTTTCCTCGTTTTCTACTAACAATGATAGATTGGTTGAAGTTGGTAGATTACGATGATCACTGGCAGATTTGAACTCAAAGGTAAATAACTACCGGCATACATTATGCCACTCACCGTTGAGAGTACGTCGTTGGACTATTTCATATGTGTTACTATGTTGGAAATCTACTTTGAAATACATGACCTTGATCCTTATGAGAAGATGAGCATGGCAAGGACGGCACTGATCGGTGGTGTTCAACATTGGTGGTCGAATATCGAGTACCACTTTATGTACACATGGGAGCAAATGAAGAAGAAATTGCAACGCCGTTTTGTACCTCCACCACCCACGGTTACAAGCGAGGTGCAACCTAAGGTAACTGAAAATGCTAATATTGTTTTGGCTCCTACTCCATCTACAGATACCGCCGAGATGCTTGAAGAAATGAAGGGTGATCTGGTGCATATTATGTTATTAGAGGAGATGGATGCACCTACATCATCCGAGGAGAGCCAAAAAGTTAAAGATCATGGTGCTATCATCACTCAAGGTGAGTATGCTTGTGAAGAACTACAATTATCTACTATTCATGCTATTTTAGAGCAAAAATTAGTGGACAATAATTCTGATATGCACATGTTTCACGAAGAGAATTCAGACTGCATTGATTTTAGTGCACCATGTGATAAACTTGTTGATTTACCTATTGACTTGAGTACACCATGTGATAACATAATTGAATTTCCTGCTGTTTTGAGTGATTCATATGATGAGTCAATCACATATAATGATCATGTGGAATTGGTTAGACATAAAGAAGTTTTGACTAGAATTTCTCCTATTGATTCTTTATGTTACATTATATTGGAGCCACCGATGAAATTGTCACATGCTATGGAGAAAGTTTCTAAAATTGCATGTTTGAAATTCTTGTCTAGTGCGTACACCCTCTAAAATTCGTCAAGTCACGCAGTGGCTACAATTCAGATTTGCTTAACAAAAATGACGATTATTTGTTTCCAGCAATGACGGCATTCTCCTTCGATATTGGGATCATCTGCGTCGAAAGAGAGAATAAAGAGAATCTACAGCGTATGGTACCAAGATGAGATCTCCATTCCGTTCGTTCGCCCTCTAAAAAACACTTCACGTTTGTCGTCTATCCCTCGTTCATGATGCAGATGTGACTGCTCTTTCTACAAAGGTGAAAGTAGCTGCTCGAAAGAGAGACAAGACTTGCCCTGTGGATGATTCCATTCTCTTTTGACTTATTGCTGAGAGGCGAACAGGAATACGTACATTTGAAGGAACATAAAGAATCTTTCCGAACTGGCGATGATGGAAATCAAGAATGAACGGACGGTCCACCGACAATCAGCTAAGAGAATGCACGCCGATAAAAAAAAAAAAAAAAAAAGCGAAGGAACGTCATTTTATAAGTCTAAAGCTCGTATCCAAGGAATTTCATAAGACTTCTTTTTGAGCTGGAATTTCACAGTAACTCGATAGGAAAGAAAGCATCAAGGGAACATCCACGTTTAGGCTTCGCATGGAAAAGCACCCATTTCTCTTATCGCTGCTGCAGGAATTTAAATGTTTCTTGCGAAAAATTCGTATGTTCCAAATATTTTTCATGTAAAGTTCTTATAAAAATACTATGATACAAATAAGGAAATATAAAATGTGCATAGGTAAAAAAGAATATAGTCAATTTCACAAAACCCTAAGTTTTAATGTAAGGGTAATACAAAACCACATATTTTACATTTTTTTAAGTAACCCAGGCTCTAAGGCAAACGTTATAAAAAAACAAAAATGAGTACATCACTTGGCAGTCTGACGAGGATCTAATAATCATCAATTAATTAAATTATTTATGTGTAATTGTTATTATAGACAGTAATATCTTTATGTTATTCACAAGGATAACCTTTATCATTAACGAAAGAGAAGCCTAACTAAGAGGTCGTAAACTATTTTACGTCTACCCTATATGGTTGTAAGTACGACTACGAATACCTAGTGGTCGTAAGATTTCGTAAGTACGACTACGAATACCTAGTGGTCGTAAGATTTCCTACGACTACATCATGATAGTAAGTCTTACTACGACCACTTCATGGTCGTAAACTTTTCTGCGACCAGGTCAACTACAACCACCCTATAGTCAACAAAACCTACAGACATGTAGGCCCAATCGACTAGGGAAACTTATGCACTGTGTTTAATACACATAGTAGTTAATATGTGATGTTATTCTCTAGGATAACTACACGTATTAAGTCTCTGTCTCTGACATAACTGCAAGGCGTCATGGAAGGATCAATCTCTGACAATAACCGTCACTGAACGTGTCTATTTCATCAAACGGTGAGACGCCTCTTGATATGGGATAACTACAACCCCTTCACATGCTATATTATGAGTAAAGCCGATGGATAGATGTAGGACCGGAAAGGCGACTAGAGGGGGGTGAATAGGAGCTCAAACAATTTTTTAAAAAACTATTTGATTCAACAAGAATTTGTCTCCTATAGCTATGGTAGCTATGAAGATCAAATAAAACACACCAAGGAAAACTTAGGTTGAATCAATTTCAAACCCCCATGCAAGACGACAGAAAACACAGATTTGAGTTGAAAAATCAGGATAATCGGAACTACCGCAGGCAAATGAGCAGAACTACCTATAATCGAAACTTCCTCAGTTGAAAGGGCGGAACTTCCTATAATCGGAACTTCCTCAGTTATAAGTGCGGAACTTCCGATTATCCTGGAACAGTGTGCAGACAGCACTGTTTCAAAACGAAAAACGATCCAACTTTTGATTTATCCAATGAAACTTGACCAAACTTGGTACACACCTTCCTAAGGATATCTGGAATCTAATCCAAGAGGCGATCGTCCAGATCTACGTCAAAGTTCTGATCTTTCTCTGTTTTTCCAAAGGAAGGTTCAAAACCGAGCAAAACGAAAAACTTGATCCATCACTTGCTCGTGGGAGATTGATGATCTAGAGTATCTTAGATGTATTCCCACAAGTCATAGCAAGGTAAAAGAGATGAAGAAATCAATCAAAAACAACAGGATCAAAGAAGCACTCAAAACTATCAAAAGAGAAGAAAGAACACAAAGAGCCTCATCTTTGAACAATCATCCATGGATTGATTTGCGATGTTTGCTGATTACAGCCTCTCCATCAAGGAGGACAAGATCTCAATCCATGAGCATACACATCCAACACAACTCTCTAGAGCCTAAGCCTCTCCTCTTCTCTCTTGGCCCTAAACTCCACTTAGGGTTTTACAAATGAAGTACTTAGGTCGCTAGGCAAAGACCCTCTCTATTTATAGGGAGGCTTAGACCTTCTAGAAGATTTCACTTAATGGGCTCTCGTTAAGGTCCAAAACAAACGGGACACGAACACACACACTTTGATTAACCTAAACCGCTAATCATCACTCCGTCTTGCGCTGCGGTTTAGCCAACCGACTCTCAAGGCGGTATTTGGTGAAATGACCAAAATACCCCTTCTCGATCCTTCTCCACGAACTGAGTCCAATCCAGTCGAAGCAATTGCCTGCTTCGCCACGTGTAGGTAGATCAACGGCTCTTATCATGTCGGCAAGTCTCTCCCGTCTAAATCCCATCGGAACCTCCAAGTCACTTGCATCGACCGCGCCGCTGATCCAACCGGTGCATCGAATCGCCTGCTCGATCCATCTTTTCCATTCTGCGCCATGCTTGAGTCTTTTGACCTCACCCGGCATCCATGATCGTCTTGGACCTAAGCCCTCCAAGCTTAGTCCCGATCCTCCTCGCCGTTGACCGTCGTTGACCTGCAAGCCACCTTCACAGCAATAAACAAAGAAATCGTCTCCGGGAACAAATTCTTCACAACTTGACCCATGTTAGCTAAAATATGCAATATGCAACACATATGTACTGACCCCAAGAACTTGGCCTAACCCAATTTTAAATTTCCAATTTGACCGAAATTGAACCACAATCGGAACTTCCGCCAAGTAATAATCGGAACTACCGGACGTGCGGTAGTTCCGCTCCTAACACTGCGGTCGTTCCGATTCTCAGAGAAAAACAGAAATTCACACAAAAATCCTTCTCTGGAAAAAACATTCCGCCAACAACCGAAACTACCGCCATGCGGAAGTACCGCCAAATAAAAACCGGAACTACCGATTTTCCTGACAATTGCGGAAGTACCGCGCCTTGCACGCTGGAACTTCCGATTATCCTGACACTTGCTGAAAACAGAAATTCAACAAACCAACAAGGCAAAATCCAAATATTTCATCATGATAAGATTATGAGTATATCCCCATGATATCCACAACAGAGGAGAAGGACAAGAAGAATAACAACAATGAAGGCAAGATCAACAGACAGAAGTCATTAAGCTCTAGTTCTAGTAATTTCTTCCTTGTTGTAAAGCATAGTCAATACAACAAAACAGGAGTAGGGTTATTATTCTCTCAGGAGAAGGTCCGAACCTTTATAAAATCCCTATGTCTTTTTTCTTTGTGGTTTAACTCAATGAGAGTCCCCAGTATTCATTCGTAAGATCGATACTAAACCATCGACAATTGGCAACGTTCGTTTGGATCTCGGTCTCCTTTCCTTTTCGACAAATTATCTTTATTTTTCAACTCTGATGCTTCCATGGCAGGAGAGTGGAATGAGAAGAATTGGTTTGATTTGGCATACTACGTATAATTTGACATGGATACTTGCTACGAGTACGAGCATAGCATCATTTCATCGATGGCAACGCCGTTTCCATGAATCTTTCACAAAACCAGGAGACCATGCCACGAATAAGGTTGATGAGGGAGCTCCCCACCCCCCACAATATTACGCCTAGATAAGGAACTAGATTCCTCAAAGGGCAAGGGTCCATCCGACCATTGTCAGAATCACACCACGACAAGTACAGAGCGCAGCGAGGGTTTCCCCTCTAAATGTTCAAGCACGTCTGAGGCCGTTCGATCTAGCACAGCAAGTTCTGAAATCTATGATTCCGGACTCAATCAACACTTGATAACTGCCACCCTTCATTTACCCACATGAGGTGCGTTGTCGAGCCCGCTTCACCTAAACATTCGACCACACCCTCGCAGGGTTCACCTTCAGTTGGACACGGTTATAACCCAGAATTCCTCTTCCTAGAGGGGGCTGCTCCAAGTCGCGAGGTGTTGTCTTTCGACTACTCATCGAGTCAAGAGGACTCAGACGCTAGTGGAGATAATAGCACCCAGGAGGTCTTTGTCCTCCCCTCAGATCTTAATCTCTCTCTAAGAGGCATGGCTAGGGATACTTCCCATCGCACACTCACTTCAGGCTCTTGTGGTGATGGCGAGAACGCCTCTAGTGATGAATAGGATCTCCACCTTCACGGTCATTGCTGAAATCCTAGAAATGATCACTCTCCACTAAGGCATGCTCCAGCTAACTCAAACGTTGATGATCCTGAAACCATTCAGAGAAGAAGAATTACAACCCAGATTTCCTTACCTGGGTGCATCCAATACTAGTAAGAGAAAGCTCAAGAACTTCAACGAATCAATGACCTGATCAAAAACCCAACTTAAGAGCTTGGACAAGCATTAGGCTACGACCTATTTGCTCAAGAGATCACATGAAGACTTCGGGACACGATGGTCAGGCTTGAGCGAACTTGATAACACCGTCCTAGTAGTTGTACCGGGACAACTCCATCGAACACCAGTCGTTCAGATGACTCTTCTCGTAGAGAACGATAAGACAACATGTCTGGCCGATCTCCTAACCACGGACCTAGTCGGAGAAGAGTCCCTCGAACAACTGGTGATCAACAAAATCCTAGAGGAAGTGGCCATTCGCCACTTCTTCCGAGAAATCTGCACCATCAGATGGGGTACGAGGAGTATTACCCTCGTAGGGTTGAAATCTATGATAGGCCAGGTCCACTTATCACTGGGTATCGTCGAGTACCATCGCCTAGTGATGCCAATCCTACTTTCTCGCAAAGAAGGCGTTATGATATTATTACCAGATGTTAGGCGTTTTCGTCTGACCTTCGAGCAGTTCGCTGGCTACCATGGTTCCGACCAATGAACATGGAGAAGTTTGATGGGTCACAAAATTCCATCGAGTTTCTTCAAATCTATACCATCGTTATTCGAGCAGCAGGAGGAAGAGAGTATGTCATGGCCAACTACATTCTTATTGTGCTCAAAGGATCTACTCGGTCGTGGCTATTAAATCAACCACAAGAGTCGATTTATTCATAGCTAACTTTCAGGACACTTACAACCGCCCAGGAAAAGGAGGATATCCCGCACAGAATGTGACAAGATTCTCATGAGATCTTGCGCCAATTTATCAGGTGTTTCAGTCAGGTTCACAATTCAATTCCTGAAGTTTCTGACTTTTCTGTCATCTAAGCATTCAAGTAGGGAGTCCACAATCGAAGGATCACTGAGGATATCACTCTAAATCCTCCGACTACTGTCAATGAGCTCTTTGAAATGACCAACCATTATGCAACTACTACAGAAGTGGTAGAGTGGAATCGCACGATTGATCGTGACGATAAAGACACTCGAGGAGCGGACGAAGGCAGCAAGAAGAAATATAAAAAGGCTAGGAAATCCAATAGCAAGACTAAAGGCCAAAAGTTCTAAGGAAGTCTTAGCTTTGAGCGATAAGGAGCCTCGGAGCTCCAAATCAAATCCCGATCGAAGCAAAGGTAAATACCCCGAATGGAAGAACAACAAACATAGGTGGTGTCCTTTTCACAAAAAAGAAGGACACGACCTTGGCAACTGCCGAATTTTTCAATAGAAACTCGAGAATTACTACTCCGACAAGGGACCACTTTCTACACTTGAAGAGGTGAGACAAACGAGTGGTCGAAAATAGTCGGATGATGATGAGAAGATGTCGTTTCAAGATCCGAATACACCATCAATTATATCTATGTAGGATCTTCGGCATACGAGTCGAAACGACAACTTAAAGCTGTCGAACGCGAGGTAAATTCCATTGACCCTCTTCTTGTCAATAAAGTACGAAAGCTGTCGAAAATCAATATCTCTTTTGGGAAAGGTGACTGTCTGATCCCTTCTACTCGACCTGGTCATTTTTCGATCGTGGTCGAGCCCACCATCGACAACTTTTGAGTCAATCGTATGTTAGCTGATGGTGAAAGTTCACTGAATATACTCTTTACGATTGCCATGGACGAGATGCAAGTTCCCACAACAAAGATCAAGCATGTACGATCTCTTCATGGCCAAACCCATTGGTTAGGTTTCTCTTTCTGTAATGTTTGGTTCACCAAACAATTTCAAGAGTGAGAAAATATGTTTTCATATGGTCTGTTTCGACACAGCATACAATGACATACTCAGTCGACCAACTCTAGCACGATTCCTAATGCCTGCTCATTACGGTTATCAATGTCTTAAGATGCCAGGTCCCAAATGAGTAATCACAGCCCGCTATGATAAAAAGATAGCGTTTATATGCGACCACAAATCCTCGAGATGGTCGGCTAAATACCAACTCGAGAAGCAAGCAAAGGGCAACCTTCGATCAAGCAGTCGAAGCCTAAAGTTATACCAAAGTCGAACGACCAAATCAAAGAAGTTTCACTAAATGTAGAGGAGCATTCGAAGACCGTTCGCATTGGGGTCACTTCTGACCCTGCATAGGAAGACGCCCTCATCACCTTCCTTTGAGCAAACACAGATGTCTTTACGTGGCAAACATCCAACATACCTAGAGTCCTAAGGGAGGTGATAGAGCACAGGCTAGCTCTACGGCCTGACAAAAACTCATAAAATAAAAATTACAGAGATTCGCATCTAATCGAGGAGACACCGCAGTACACCCATATGCATCTCTCTATCTCTCCTTTCTCCTGCTCACCCTCGCTTACCTCTACGTCCGACTGGCGATGGCAGAGGCAACAATAGCGACACCATCGACCGAGGAGGTGCAGACGTGTAGCTAGTTGTCGTGTTACCACCTCCTCAGAATACCAGCGTCGTTAAGGCCGCCGAGCCTTACACCGCGGCCTTTGTTGTCGTCAGTGGGGGAGAGAGGAGAGGGAGAGTGAGGGAGTAGAGATCGAGAGGAGAGGGTGATGATGAGAGAGGGGAGATACGTGTATAGAGGGGGTGGTGTAAAACCTAGGATTTTGTGTTACCATTGTCTCAAAACCTAAGGTTTTCTAAAATTTGCTCAAAAGAATATGATGAATGGTCGTAATGAAGAACAAAGAAAGTAGCAAGAGGTGTTCTAGGGTACTTTTGCCTAACGGGAAGGGTGGACAACCCCACATTTCTTATTTAGAAATGAGCAGTACTATATGCTCATTTAGTCATTTTGAATTTTGATGTACATCCCGTTCCAAGCAACAATACTCTGTTTCGCAATATCTATGTTACTGAGAATTGTCATTTTACAGTAGTAGCGCAAGATGAAACCGAAGTGTGTTTATTCAGCTGTACCACTTTCAAGGACTGCGCAAGTTATGTAATCCCCCTATATGAGTTGACATGGTTATATAGAAGGCTTAGCAGCTGAGAGAGAAAATCATCTTAAATTATGGTTAGTGGGATTCGAACTGTGGCGTTTAGTCACAACACACACCAGTTATCTGGTGGAATTAGCATTTTGTTTTTTTTTTGTTAGGATTGAATTATCTAATGTTTGGCATTAATACTGTGTATAGCGAAAGATTTTCGATTTTTTGCCACTAAAATACACGAAAATAAAAAAATACTTGATTCTACACGAAAAATACTATGTTGCATATAAAAAGTAACAAAAGATTTGCGCCACATCTAATTCACTTTAAACTTTTGGCTAGGTGGACCGCGGAATACGTATGCTCGAAGGAACATGCGCGCGCTCATGAGTAGATCTAGGAGTTGGGCTGGGCCATTCTGAGCCAGCACAAGGCCTGACACGCCACGTGGCGGGCCGGGCCGAGCCTTTGGACGTGGTACGACGGGCAGCACGACCCGAGCATGGCCCGACATGACCGCAGCACGGTGGCACAACAACACGGCGGCACACCAAACCCGCCCGCACCGCAACCCCCGCACGACCGCACCACATTTGCATCGACGTCGCCAACTCACCAACTTCGTCAATTGAGGACACGCTCAGCGCGTCATCTTCGCCGCCATCGCCACTGGGAAAGGGGAGAAAGGGGAGGTGGGGGAGGCGACAGGGGGGTCACCGGGGGTGGGGCCATGAGGGGAAGGGGAGGTGGGGGCGACCAAGCGGGGGAGGCGGTAGGGGTTGTTGCTGGGGGTGGGGGAGAAGGGGGAGGTAGTATGGGGAGTCGTCGGTGGTGGGGGAGAAGGGGGAGGCCGGAGACGGCAAGGGGACATGGGGAGGCACAGTGCTGGGGTGGGCTGTGGCCCGTGGGGAGAGATTGGAGATGGGGGAGGTGAGGGTGGTGTGGGATGCGGGCCCGTGGGGGAGGGGAGAATAGATGGGGGCATGTGGCCACGGGGGTGCTGCCGGGTGGGGGTGTCGAGGAGATGGAATGGGATTGGACATCGGAGTGCCGGAGAATATCAGCATAGGCTTTTCTTCAGAGAATCTTGCGCTATCTATGCTTTCTAAAAGAGCCTTCGCAAATGGCAGTTAGTAGTACGAAGTTACCAAAACACTAGCCTGAATAAGGACAAGCAGGTTACCACTAACTTCACCACTACCGCCCACTGGTCCAATCACCTGATTAACATCTCTTTCGTCTGATGGAAAGTTGCTGATTAAACTTGACAGTTTCATTGTTTCAATTACTGAAAAGAGCAAAACGGCTCTGCAGTGGATGCAAAGCTTGTCAATAGATGCAATTCACCAATCAAGGGACGCTAAAATGCTAATGTACAGTTAACCATTAGTCATCCCAGACGCGCTCTTCTTCCCAAACTGCAATTACCAGCATCTACCAAAGGAAAGCAATGGAAAACTTGCCGTAATCTTACGATGCCATTTTCTGACGGCACATCCTGGACTGCACAGTACTGTCTCAAAGCAGGCTAGCTTTAGCTAACTGCTAACCTGCAACGTCCAACACAACACGTAAAAATAAGGGAAAGCCAGAAATACCCGGGCACGAATATTTAAAAGGCAAGTGGGCATCATGGCCGTGTTTCTGGAGGCTTCCTGGGGATTGGACTACGACTACGGGAGAGAGATCAGAGATTAGACACAGTGACGCAGAGGGATGGAGTGGCTCCTACAGTTTTTTTTGTTGGCGCACTTGTGGTTGTACAGATGAGTAATTTATCCTGCTCTCATATGGAATAAACTGTACTCAGTTACAGTGATATTTTGTACTTCCTCTTTTTTAAAAGAAGGTAGCAACACCAGACATAAACGCAAAGCTAAGAGGCAACAGGTAAGGCCACGAGACAACAGCTCTCGTGAATCACGAGCCATGATTGGGCACAATCTAATAGGATAAGACATGACGAGAGAGAGACAACAGGCAAAATAACGGCTCTACGCGAGAATCTTTCTCTCCGACGCTCTGTACTTATAAAAACGAATGTATGCAGCTCATTTCTTCACCACACGAAGCTCAGCTTGTCTTTTTCTCTAGTGATTGTATTTTGCTCATTTATTCAGCACCGAGATAAGCACATTTTTCATTCTCTGTTTCTCTCTTTGCTTTAGTGTTCTGTACAATAGAAAGCATACTACCAAGGAGTCGAATCATGAAGCTAGCGGAGAGAGCGGCGGAGCTCGGTAGCGCTATGCTATCGAGGAGTCGTAGCATGAAAGCAGTAGTGGGAAAAGGGAGACGCTCAGTCTCACGCCGCTCAATCTCCCGCTGCACCCCTAGTCCCCCTGCCTCACCCATCGATGCTCGTTAGCTCTCCCTAGGCATGGGGGACTACGACATAGATGACTGTTATATGGACGGTACAGAGGGATACGAGAAGTACCAATGAGGTCCGAACCCGATGGAGACGCCAGACTTCGGTATCTCGTCCACAGATTGCAATATTGGTGGGTCCTCACCCAGTAGCAGCAGCGCCGGGCAAAGGGCGGAGTGCTGGAAGCACATGACCTAGAGCGAGGAAATTTTGAGACGGCTAAACGGTAGAGATCGCAACTTGTAATTATTGCAAAGCTCGATTAACTTCTCGTACAGGTAGAGGGACGGGGTACTTAAACTGGCACTACAAAAGCATGCTCGAAAAAGATGAGAACGCACACGCGAGGTAGAGGAGTCGAGACATAGCACAACTTCGAGGCTGATGGCTCTGTAAGTGCTTGGGCATACAACTCTCATTATGCCCGTGAGGAAATTGCTAGATACATTGCTTGTGAGGATCAACCGATTAGGATGGGTGAAAGTCGCTTGTTCGAAAGAATCATCCAATGCGTCTTTTGTCCACAGTACCAACATGTTAGTACGAGAACGACGTCGTCTGATATTTTAGGGATGTATAGGGATGTATGGTAGAGAGCTAGCAGTACTAATTTTTTCCCCTAAAAGTTCAATACTCTTTTGCTTTAACTTCGGATATTTGGACATCATTACACCATAGAACTATCTATCTTAGTGTTGTAGAACATTATTTAGATGAGGAGTATAAGCTAAACAAGAGAGTCATAGGGTTTGAGTTAATTACTGAATCACACACGAGAGATGCCATTGCCGAGCTCATACTAGGGGTAATTGAGGATTTTCAAATAGGAAATAAGATTATTTCTATAACTCTTGATAACGCATCAGTGAATATGATGGCTATGAACATCCTCACCCCAAGGTTGCAAACATATATCAATGGATATGTTCTTCACCAGAGATACGTATATCATATCCTTAACCTCATTGTGCAAGACGGTATGGAGGTGATTGGCGTTTATTTGGACAATATTCGCGATGTCCTTTGTTTCCTCTCAAGTTCAATGATGGTGACAGCCCGGTTCGTGGAGTATTGCATAGCCAATGACAAGACCCCAAGAAAATCCGATCTTGGCATGAAGGTGAGGTGGAACTTGACATATATCATGCTGAAGAAGGTACAAGAGTATGCACATATTATATCTGCATTTGTCAATGGTAACTTAGATAAGGTGATAGTTGCTAACTCAGATAGGGAAATTGTTAGTCATTTTCAAGAGATTTTGAAACCTTTCTACAAAGCAACTAAGACTCTGTTCGGTATTTACTACTCTACCTCTTACTTAGTTATAGATTTTATTTAGCTAATTGCAAACAAGTTTGTAAATCTAGGGAGTATTCCTTTTTATGTCATGTTGTTGTAGGAATGGAAGGAAAATTTGTTAAACATTTTGGATACATTTCACACCTATATTGTTTTTCTATCATTTTGGATCCTACCAAAAATTAGCAGGTTTGCAGATGGCTATGGAGGGAATAGGTGAGTGCCTCGGCCTTGATTTCTCCAAAGCTTTTGAACATGTCAAAAAAGAATTTGTTCGTGCTTTCCGCTTGTACCATGTCAAGTATAGTAGCAGCACGAGATCGGAGGCCTATAGCAAATGCATCGAGCCAAACAAGCTTGACAACACACTTTTGGAAGAAACTGAAGGGCAAGTCTGGTTCTTTACCCTCTCAGTCTTAGTCGCCCCAAGTAGAATTCTACCTACCACTACATGGAGCATGATTCTGCAAACATCGACCCTGATCTTTTCGGCAGAGGCAAGTTAGACATGCTCGATTGGTGGAAGAACAACAAGCGGATATTCTCTATGTTGTGTCATTTCACACAAGATGCTCTACTGGTTCTGGCGTCCTCTGTCTCTTCGGAAGCGATGTTCAGTATGGTAGGAAGAATAATTAAAGAAATAAGGTCATCCCTCACGCCCAAGATGGTGGAGGCAATCACTTGCCTCAAGGACTGGGAATTGGCAAAAGAGCGACATCAGCATCAACTAGAAGATCTTGATATCGTAGAGGCATTAGTTGATCCCAATGCCGAGTTGCCGACATGTCGAACCCGGGAGCCAAGGATCTCGGATTCTCTATGTTTCATACACTAGTCCAGGAATAGCTAGTGTACACAGTCAACAAAAGTGGATAACATAACCATACAACGCTATTCATTGAAATAATTAAAGCTATTACAAAAAAGGCATACAACCAATAAGCAAAATACAGCGAAAGCAAAAGAAATAAGGTAGACCACACGATTCGCCACAGGCAATCGTCTGGAGGGCGTAGCTTAGTCGTCCAAGTTCTCAATCTCCTCGTAGCATTCTTCTCCTGCTCAACAATTTTATTAAGCATGGGTGAACACAACAACCGTGCTCACAAGTTACACCCAATAACAGAATATAATGCATGCAAGAATTTAACAACAGAAGGCTTTGTATGGCTCAGTTTGCATAAAGCCACATTTTCCATTTAAATATTCATACTAAGTTCTAAAGTAGTTTATTTTATACCAAAATTTATTTTCTAAATTTTCAAGTTATATAGTCAGATAACATTCACAAGAGGTGAAGGATACCCTCCTATCACATGGCTAAACGCCCAATTCCCATTTGGATAGAAATCCAAAACCATTTAACAAGTCTTTTGAAACCAAAATCAAAATCTAACTTGGAGTGGCTTTGCTAGCATGTCCATAATCGTGGACACAGTTATTAGAATAGTTTATAACACTCTGCAGAAGTTGTACAACTTTACCCACATACCACGACTTCTCTAGTTTGTTTGGCATCCGTCGATACCACTGCTCACTGCCTTTGGTAAGCAGTCTAGAGCACGTGACAAGGCCTTTACAATACGTCATCCCACTGTAGTCCCGCCTCGCTAAGGTTTCGCCCCCTTTCGATAGAAACTCATCGGGTTCAGGCCACCTT
Source organism: Hsuehochloa calcarea (assembly GCA_036346395.1). Classification (NCBI taxonomy): domain Eukaryota; kingdom Viridiplantae; phylum Streptophyta; class Magnoliopsida; order Poales; family Poaceae; genus Hsuehochloa; species Hsuehochloa calcarea. Next base: position 4,489,702 of record CM070615.1, on the reverse strand, counting down.
TTGCGCTAGGTGGGAATACATAAAAGTAGATCATAAAGACACCCAAGCAAACAGATGACATGACCACGATGAGACATTGCAAATTAGTTAGCCAAATTCAGCCCATTCAGAACATGTGGTGGTACGATAGGGCTTAGCAAAATGCGCTCGAAGACCGCTCCTTAATTGACTTGGACGACTTTCTAGAAGAACCCTCGGTCTCGATCATAGAAATGAATTGATCCCCTGCATGAACATGCACCCATCCAAATATCCATTTCGTCCAAGTCCAAACCAATTTCCATTTTATTACCACATAAGATCATTTTATAAATTTCTATGGTATAGACCATACCATAGTATTATTTTTAAATTATAGTTGAACTTTTGGCTAACTTCCCCAAATTAAATATTTTTGAGCTAAGCTTCGACTAAGCATAGAGTTTTGCAACATGTTCTAGTTCATACTAATGTACCAACTATATTTCAAATAGGGTATCGAGGGGTGGTTAAATCAATATTCAAGTTTGGATGTACAAAGGAATTAGGAATAACTATAAATTTAAAATAAGTATTAAAATTACTTGAATTTAAATACACATGTAATAATAATTTAAAATAGAATTTAAATAATTTGAGATATTGGGGATTCAATATGATCAAAGATGTAACTTGCTTTGCTCAAATGCTTGAGAATCTACTTCTTCAAAGTATTCAGGTTCCCCGGAGTCGTCGAAATCTACACGTGAAGACGAAGCAAATTCAAATAAAATTCAAATGAACTCCAAATCAAATAATTTTAGTGTATATAGCTATATCTTGAATTTAGATGAATTTAGAAATTTAAATCGCCCGAATCGGTGTTCGAACGGAGGAGAACGGGTTCCCGAAAGTTTGAAAATACATGAACTGATGAAATTGGGATTTTCATAATTTTGTATTTATTTTTAAAGGAAAATTGGTTTATTGCGTCAGCATGACGTCAGTGGTTGGATTTATTTTTAAAAAAGAAAAGACTTGTGTGGCTGACATGTGGGCCCCATGGCCGTGGACCAAGTCCATGATGGCACGCGGGTCCACCGTGGAACCAGCTCGTGGCGCAGTGGTGACGCCACGCGGGCTGGACCACACGGCTTGCCACGCGGGCCAAAAGGCTGAGGTGGCCGTGACGTGGCGCCATGTGGCGGCCACGTCGGCGTGGCGAACGGCGGCGCTCGGGCGCGCAGGCTCGTCGGCGTTCTACGCAACAGCGAGCTGGGTGAGTGCATGCAAAAGGAAGGGGCGATACTGGTCCTAGTGCAAGGGTTAGCGGTGGAGGGGTGCAAAGCGACGACTAGTGGTGAGCGAAGAAGCGGCGGCAGCGACGGCTCGGAGATTGCAATGAGGTTCTGGCGAGGGAGCGAGGAAGTGAGTGCGCGCATAAGGTGGCGCACAACTGTGCAAAGATAACGGTGGAGGCGGGGAAGGCAGAGGAGCTTCCAAGGCGGTGCTAGAGGCGGCGGCGTTGCTCGGCGGCCGGTGTTGAAGTGCTTGAAATCCCACCAATTGAGGGCGAGAGAGAGGGGGGAGAAGGGGGAACCGGGAGAGAGGAAGGGGGGCTCTGGGTGCTCGCCTTTATAGCCGCTGAGGATAGCTAGAGAACGGGAGCGGCATGGGCACGACATGACGAAGCTCTAGCCGACGCAACGCGAGCAGGCGAGGAGTGGATGGGAACAGGTGGAGAGGAAAATGGGGAAGTGGTGGCGGTGGGAAACGCGTCATTCAATGCCCTGTTAATGAGGCGGCGAGGATGGGCGAACGCGCCAGTGGGATTCGCCCTGCGGCGAAGAAAAACAGGGCGGCATGGGCTTCCAATGGCGGCAGGGGCGGGGAGGAAGAAGTACAGGGAGGGAGCGACGCCGACAGGTGGGCCCACTTGTCGGTGAGACGCGGAGCGGGATGGCGTGCGGAGATGGGACGCTGGCGGGTGGGCCCGCCGCGTCAGCGAGAAGGGGAGAGGGAGCGCGAGCGGCAGCTGGGCCGGGGATTGGGCTGCGGGGAGGAAAACAGGAACATGCTGGAGATTTTGGCCCATAATAGTAACCCGGATTTTTAATACTTTTTGAATTTCAAAAATTGGGTTAAATGAAATAGGTTTTTAGAAAATAGTCAATGAAGTCAAAAAATTCTAGAAAAATACAAAGAAATTCCTTGAATTATTTGGAACTTAATAAAAATATTTTCAGATTAAATTTAGCTTTTAATTTTGCACTAAATTATTCTTGGCTTTCTGGCAAATAGAAAACCCCTTTTTAAATCCCACAAAATTCAAGAAATACTTAAAATAATCATTTTTGATCTTTGAAACCAATAAAACCCAAGAAATTGAAATAAACTAAATGTTGAATTAATTGAAGTTTGATTAACTCAAATTAAATTATTTTTATTTTTCTAAAATTTCCAATTTAAGCTTTACTAATCCAATAAAATCAAATGGTTAATTTTAATTTTAAAATTTAGAAAAAGCCCGAAAAACAGGGATGTTACATGACATGTATGCATGAATGTAATTATTGTAATCTTTTCCTTACAAGGAAACCCTGCATTGGGCCAATAGGTTTTTAACGAGGTAATAATAATGTGCGTGTAAAATATCGATGAAATTTCACTTTCCCCCATAATTTTTAAGTGTCCAAAATTTCATATAATTGTGTTTTCACAAAAAGAAATAATTAATATATCAAAACTGTACATGCTGCTTGCAAAATTTTCATACTTTTTATCTCTAGTAAACAACTATTTTGTAGAATTCAATTGTGATCTTAGTAATGTTCAAGGGGCAATTAACATATCAAAAATGTATATGCTACAATATTATCTTCTCTTCTCTTTTTTTTCTTTTCTTTATGTTCATTGCTTTTCTTCTATTCCCCCTTTTCTCCTCGTTTCTCCTTTCTTTTCTTTTCCTCATTTTCCTTTCTTTTCCCTGCCTCGCTCACTGGCTCGCTGCTGCAGATGTCCCGGTCCAGTTTCCACTCCATCCATCCATCCATCGGTCATTCGGTCTCCACTCCATCCATCCATTCCAGCTCCCTGCCGTAGTGCCGCTGTGTGCCTATGCTGCTACCGCAAGCCGTATGCTACTCTCTCTCCTCTTCTTCTTCCTCGATTCTTTCTTCCTTCTCCGGTTCTTCCCCAAATCGTGATCCTCTAGCAGTTTGGCTCCATCTGTCATCTCGACTCCACAGCCCAGCTGCCAGGGCAAGGCAGCAAGGCCCCAATCCCCAAACCGCTACCTCCCACCTCCAACCCCAATTGGCTTCGACTTTCGGGCATCTCCAAGAGGCCCCCGCCTTCAACCCCGATTGGCTCGTAGCAATAAGGAGGAGGAGGCCCGCAGAGGCGGTCTCCTTCACGTCGCGCCGCCACCTCGCAGCCCCGCCGCGCCCTTGGCTCGCGCGCTCCCGATGCGCCCTTGGCCCGCGCGCTACCTCCTCTGCTGCTCCGTGTCACGTCACTTCCTCTAAAGCTACTTTATACCGTGCTCGTACTGGCATAACCCAACGGTGGCACAATAGGCTAACATGCCATGCTAAACCTCGCCGACAGATGAGTCATGCCGTCGGCACAAACCTAGAGAGCTCGCCGTGGCAGCCGCTGTGGCCCACGACCCATCATGCCTCTGCCGGCACGACTCCCACCTCTGCCCGCGAGTCACGAGTTTGTTGTTTTTGGGAAATGAGTCAGCCTGTTTTTTTCTCCACTAGCGTGCCCGCGGCACTACGCTGCGCCGCCCCTTTCCATTTATAATCCCCGCTGTTCGTCATTGCCATGCCGCTCCAAGATCGAAACAAGGCACAAAATAAAGAAAGCGATAAAAAAAAAACATGTATGCATATGAGAAAATATCGGCAAACAACTAAGATAAATCACGTAAAAAATCGCGAAGCACTCTCAGTGGCATAATAAAAAAGCAGCTCGCTAGCAACTCACACAAATCACATAAAATTTGGGATGCAACCCACACAAAACTAGGAATCAACTCAAATACACAATCATGAGCAACTCACAAAAAATAAAAAATAAAAATGGGGAGCAACTCCATAAAAATTGAGTAGTAGCTCTACCAGAAGTCGAGTAGCAACTAATGAGTGTGTTTGGTTGCTTGTATCAGGTGGTACATGTATATGTTGGTTTAAGAAAAAAAAAGTCATTCACGTGTTTGGTTATTTAAATAGAATAACCCCATTTTAGATGGTGAGATACAATTTTGTGAAATATTCTTTCTAGATGTTGAACCATCTCATTCACGTAAATCAATGAATCATATGGTACAAAATCATCACATCATATTTAACTCTATCCCACTAACCAAATTCTAGGGGAAAAATCGGGTAGCAACTCTGACTGAGATGGGGTTGCAACTCCAGTTGAAATTGTGTAGCATCTTGAAGCTTCCAAATGGTAGAAACTCCTGTTAAATCGGGTAGCAACTAAAAGCCTTAGAAAACACCGGCATCAACTCTAGTTGAAATCATGTAACAACTCGAGGAGGCTTACGAGCTACCACGCGGTCGGCATACTTAACGATTTTCTTTTAATCTGCTGTTAATTGTTAAAGCGATTGTTCCTAATTCATGATAAACAAATGTTCTCTCCATGCAAATCTTGGAGCTCAACGAATCAACAAGATGCGTTTAACCAGTCGTCATGAAGTGCGTACGAAGGAAGGAACAAGAGCCATGTGCGATACTTTTGCCCCAATAAGAAAGGAACTCATTAATGAATAAGGGCTACTAGGTTGGAAAACGCGCTTTACTGTGTTCGTAGAGCAGATCTCGATAGTATTATTAAATCGTTTAATTATTTTTTATGACAGTACGATAATTTAGCATATGAGAATCTGTAATCTCTAAACATATGTGGGCGTAGATCTAGCATGTTACCAAAACCTACCAAAATTTGTGAGTATGACCCATGGGTTCTGCATGTTTTTTTGTGCCACAAAACATGTCAACATGTGTCCTGTTTTGTTGACAAAATGATAAGGAACACAACGGTTCGAACGGATCACAAATCGGATGCCCGGTTTAGAAATTTCGATCATTTGAAACTTATTAATCCATATAACCATGCAATTAATGCGCTTATACATAGCCAATCACCATCTGCTACCTGTCGCTGGGAACTAATGCTGTCGAGCAAAACTTTGACACAGAAGATCCCCGAGGCACACACGCTATCGATCCAGTGCGATCGGACGGTCGGGCGCGCGAAAATGAGCACGATAGGAAAATCCCCGAGCCACGCATGGGCACGCGTCTCGCCGAGGCCGGCCAGGAAACGCTGAGGAGGCTCTATTTCCTTCGAAAATAGAGGCTTTCATATTAGTTGTAAAATATTTGCTTGCCTTGAGAAAGGGTCCACATTAGTGGTGGAAAAAAACTCTTTGATGGGCTTCTTGGCTTAGTTCAAAATTGCTTCCATGATACTTGTTAATTGCTTAAACATTAAATAGTCAATTTCGAATGAAATTAGATTTCACTCTGCCTTGGCTCGTTAACTCGATTCTGAAAACACTTTCAAACTATAAATAAAATAATATTAAATCAAATTATGTTAATTTTTTTTTTAAAAAAAACTTGGTAAGACAAGTACCTAACTCGATATCCACCCCTAGTCCACATGGGTAAGACAAACCTATAAATGTGAAACAGAGCGAAGAGTGCATAACTTGATTATGTAATCAACATGGCATGCTCCTTCCCAAATTTGTCACCAAAATTTGGTACCAAATTGGTCCCAATATTTGGCTTGAGTTCTAGTTTTTTTTCAACTAGTTAAGTGCCCAAGCGTTGCTACGAAACAACAATCGTGCAAACAGTGAGATTTGTGGTTATAAAAAAGTCAATTTATATATAAAACTTTACAAAACATTTCATTTGTACTGAGATACTAAATTCGGTAGATCTGTTAGAGACACATATATTAGCACAAGTAATAATGTGATGGATCAGTTAGTTCAACATTTTCCATAGAGAGACCAATGCAAAAAGAACTAACAAAGCTCAAAATTTTACAACACTTTAAAATGTGCCACAACTCACAAAGCCATTGTGATACAAGTTTTTTTACGTGATCAATGCAATTCTATTGGAGGAAGCATGCTTCAACAGATTAACACTTATTTTTTAAGAATAGAGGTTTAAATTAAATTGTCATCACATTTAATGATTATCAAGCTGGTCTTTAATAGCAAATATGTAAAACCCCAAAAGTTCACAGAGATTAAAAAATACAGGATTTTTAAAAAGTTTTTGTGTGTTATATGTTGTTGTCTTATCTGTAGGCTTTTTGGGAGTTGTTTTAACTGCACTCATTCTCTAGAAAGTGGTGTGACAAGCTAAAATTCTAAAGCCGAAACATAAGTCCAAATTTGATATAAGAATACCTAGGAATCATTTAGAAAACCTCTAAACAAGAAACCAAATTTGAACAAACCCCAAAGTGATGCCTATCACCTTCTTCCCCTTGTCTCTTTCCTTTTTCCCTTTTTTTTCCCTCCAGTCGGATGCCTATCACATTCTTCCCCTTGTCTCTTTTCTTTTTCCCCTTTGTTTTTCCTCCAGCTGGGCCAGCCTCAACCCATTACCTCCTCTCCCACACTAGCCACACTTTCTTCCTCCTCCCTGTACTTCCACATGCCGCTCACACCGTGCTGTAGCACTGACGCCATGTCGTCGCCACTGTGCTGCGTCGACCGCTTCACTGGAGCCACACGTTCGGAGGTGATGCTCTTATCCTCGCCACCTGCGCCTATGTCAGCCATCATGCCATCGCCGCCTGCACCCACGTCACTCAACCGCTCCTATCACACGCACCACACTATGGTCGCTTCCACGCTGCTGCTCCCATGTCGCACCGCTACTACTCCGCCAACTCTCGTCGCCTCCGCCATCGACTCTCCATTCACCTCTCCCCCTATAAATTGCCGGCCCTGAGCTCCCTTCACCCCTCCTACCATTTCCCTCCCTCCATACCTCCTACACCAAACGCAAGCGCGAAGAAGGCACAAGCGCCACTTTGGGCCACCGTGTCGCCATCACCTCCCCGCCACTCCACTAAGCTCCCCACCTCGCCGCCACGCCACCATGCGTTCTGGAGCACAAGGATCATTTCCCCAACTAATTTTCCTGTTGGTCCATAGGAACACGCCGGAGATCTCTTCTTCCTAGACTCTGGCCAAAACCGCCCATTCCACCGCGCCTCACTCAGTGAGCCCTATCCTGATTGCTCTTGTCTCAAGCACCTCATCACTCCCCTTGAACTTCCCCGGTGGTTAACGATGTCTTTTACCCTCTAGGCTCCGCTACCTCGAGAAGGTCTCCCCGCCGCCTCAAGTCATCACCGCTGGTCACACTCTGTCTATCTCTGCCAACATCATCGGTGCCGGTAGGGTCCCCGTCCCTTGTGTATGCTCATGTGCGCGTCTGATAGACTAGGGCGTGGCTAGACCGTAATAGCCGCAGAAGCCCCAAGCGCCATCGTCGCTCAATGTTGTCCCGCCATAGCTAGGGACCACCATGGCCCTCGACGCCGACACCATTGGGATTGCCCCGCCTCGTGGGGTTCCATTTTGGTCGGTCCGAGGCACCCCCATAGCTCCTCTCGTCAGCGACAGATGTGGCTTGACAGCCCCAATGCCCCGGTTCAAATGGGGAAGATGGGCTGTAGTAGAACCATTACGGAATAGTGGTGTCATTAGGATAGAGTAATTAAAGGTTAAGTAGTATGGCATGTGGGCTTGAGTAGTTAAGTAAAAACTATTAGAAAAAATCAAGATAAGTCTATGACAAGTAGGCCCAAAAACTTAAGTGTACAAGGTAGACCACACCCATGAGACGACATGGTAGTTGTGGACCTTTGGTACATGCATTGTTCATGTGAACCAAGTCCATGACAGATGGGTCCTAATCATTAGAGAGAGAGAGCTCTCCCCTTTTCTTTTCAGGGTTTAGTTTTAGGTTTGAACTTCAGAGGTTCCATTCTCACTCATTTTAACTCCAAATCAAATGATTTTTGTTTTTAAATTTATCAAAATTCAAAACCTACCTAACCAAACTGAAAATACCTATTTTGGAGTTCATTTGGATTTTTTATTGCAATTTGAGTCTTTTTGTGCTTATTTGGACCTCATTTGTTTTCACGTATATAGACGCCGAAGCTCCCGAAGGACATCAAGTCGAGCAAGACCAAGACCCGCAAGACCTAGAACAAGGCGAATCAATACTTTGATCATTTTGCTCCTAAGTTTCCATGCAATTTATATTGCTTTCCATTATGAAATTGCATCGCTATGTTTTATACATGTATGTTACCTTAGCTTATAGTTAATGCCCTAACTAATAATTGTGTATAAATTTCTAATCATTGAACTTGGACATTATCCTTTGCCACCTTAGATTAATGGAATACCTGATAGCTACTAACTACATACTTAAGAGTCATGCTTAGCTTTGCGTAGTGACATTGACATGAGGGCAGTAAATTGCCTCGACATCATTAAAACATTTGAAAATGATATTGGACAATCGAGGTTGGAGCCTGACTGGTATGTTGAACTAGCAAAGTATTTAAAAACAAAAGAAAACCAAAAATAGATTTTAACTTAGGTGACTAGAAAGAGTGGCTAGTGTTGGGGGGCACAACAGAATGGGTATGTGGAAGTACCGCCTGAGTCAGATAAGGACCCGGATCTTGTGATGACCTCTCATGTAAAAATAGTATAACCACAAGTCTATAATGAGTATGACCTGACTAACTAATTTGTTCGCCTACTCACAACTTCACCATTGGTGGGGTGCGTGGTGTGGATTAAGGGTAAGGGAGCCACCGAACTACGCGACGCAAGTGGGAAACCTCCCGGGGGCATGGCCCAAGGAGGTGATACCTAGCGACGTGGAGTTGCGTTGAGGTAGGATATTGTAAAGGCCTTGTTACAATCATCTTGTCGCACACCTATAGAAGTGTGTCAAGAGAGACATTAGAAGTTGATTGTCTCTTATGAATAAAGTGTACGAACTCTGCAGAGTGAGAAAACTATTTGCATAGTCATGCCCACAGACATGGGCGATGCCGAGAACTTGCTTGAAGTACCTTTCATTTTTATAAAATAATTTGTGGGGGATGAGAGGATGGGTTGGAGCCTAGTGATTGAAAATATTGGGTTGGAGCCCAGAGAATTGAGATGGTGTTGGACCGAAAAGGTGACTAGAGGGGGGGTGAATAGGAGCACACTCACTTTTTTACAAAGAGAGTTGAGATGGTGTTGGACCGAAAAGGTGACTAGAGGGGGGGTGAATAGGAGCACACTCACTTTTTTACAAATTATGAATTCAACACAATCTCACTCCAATAGCTATGATGAAGCTATGAAGATCAATATACCAAGACAACTAAGACTAGTATTGAATTCAATTGAACCCCAAAGTAAAGCAACAAAATCAACTAAGATTAAATAAAGACAAAGTTGTAATCTTGGCGGTCCGACTGATTTGACCGGTCGGACCGATTGCCGGGCGGTCGGACCGCTGTTATACCGGCGGTCGGACCGCTGCCAAATCGGTCGGACCGGTGGTGAGGGGCGGTCGGACCGGCAGACTCCGTAATGATCCAAACAAGAAAACAACCCGATGACGAAGTTACAATTAAGTCTAGCTTTTGATTCTCAACTCCAAACTTCACAAAACTTTGCACACACCTTCTCTATGCTATTGAGGACCTATTCCAATCGAATATTATGATAATTCTTGGCTAGATCTTGAACAGTTGTCAATTGAGTAAGAGAGGGTCTAAAAACCGGGCAAGAACGAAAACTTGATCCTAATGCTTGTTCATGAGTGATTGATGATCAAGATGATCCTAGATAGGTTCACACATATCACAGCAAGCTAATTCACGTGAAGAAATCAATCAAAACTTCGCGGATCAAAGAAAGCCCTAAAATCACGAAATTGAAAGCAAGAACGAAAAGAGACTTATCTCAAGCAAACCTTGCATAGATTAAATTCGTGATTGATGCTGGATTACACCCACTCCATCAAGGAACAGTGGTCAATCCAAGATCACAAAAATCACCTCAAACCATCAAGAGCTCTAGCCTCCACCTCAACTCCCCCTAAGCCAATTAGAGTTTTGAAACATAAAGAGGCGAGAGTTCTGGTGCAGCCACCACCTCCTCCTATTTACAGTGGAGGCCTAGAATTTCTAGGGTTTGACTCTATTGGGCTCCCGTTAAGGCCCACTAACAAACGGGTCACACACGCACGCTTCGCAAAGCGCCGTCTTTAACCTTTTGACCTAAACAGCTTCACCTAGCGCCATCTTGTGCCTCAGATTTGCTAATAGGTCACCCTTGTCCATCTTAAGGCCACGCTTGAGTCATTGACTCACCCAAGATCGCCGATCATTTCGACCTCAACTCTCCAAGTCTAGTCCCGATCATCCTCGTCGTTGACCACCAAGCAACCTGCACAACCATAGACAAGCAAACACGAATTCGGGAACAAGTTCTTCACAACTTGACCTATGTTAGTCAAAACATGCATCATGCAATACATATGCCATGATATCAATGAACTTGACCTAACAAAACAACATCACCACGGTTACCGACGCTCATAGGAATCGGTCCGACCACATCGTGAGCCGGCCGATCGCCTCCGGCCGGCCGGACCGCCTCCCGTGAGCCTGGTCGGACCGCCACAAGGGACTTAGCCAAATTTCAAGCCCCAAATTCAAACCTTCAAAATTTAAAACGAATAGAACTTTTGCTTGGAGGCTCCAAAAATTAAGAGACCAAGTGCATTGGGATCCCCTCACTTGCCTACATCCTCTATTTTTGGCCCAGTACATTCTGACACTCTTTGGTCACGCTATCGGTCGGATCGCCAAGACATGGCCTGGCCCGACCGATTTGGAACCTGGCCGGACCGCCTCGTCTGTAAAGCCCAACTTTGTCGAAAATCCTGTGAAACGACAAACCATAAATACCATTGCCAATTGTCACATCATCCTAAGATCTGGAGCATATCCCCATGACATCCACAAATGGCCTGGTTGAGAACCAGTGATAAGTACGGGATGTGACCCGAGCATTGGGTAGATGGAGCCACTCAATAGTATAGGAGGTTGGAGCCTCCACTAGTACTAGTACTTTACAACAAAACTCAGTTTATCAAATCTTGTGTTAGTTAAAATGCTAGGTCTTAAGAATTGTTTACTAACTATTCTAATTAACACTTAGCTTTGTGCAAATAAAAGATCCATGAATCTACCTTTGACTAGCCTTGCATATATAATAATTGCATTTTGTGTGTTAGCTCACGAGTACGGTTGTATACTCATGCTCACTCATAAATAATATTCATAGCCGTTGGATCAAAACCCCTATGCCTAGTTCGTGGCATCTAGGCTAGATGGTGAACACGATGGAGAAGTTTAGGCCCGTTCCATACCAGGCACGTAGTGTACAGTAAGGCTCAGATCAATGGTGCATAAAGTTAAGTACTTAATTGACCAAGGTAAGACTTTCAGTTTCTAACTAAGTGTCACACATATCAATATTCTCATTCACACAGTTTTCACCATATCACATAGTATCCACCACTTACTTCAGTCTAAATCTTTTCCCATTATGTTGATTAAGTAGGAGTATTTATAACCCTCACCAATAAAACTAGCTGTTTGAGGTCCTTCTTAGAGAAAAACAACATTTGTGGTAGTACCGCTGAACAAAATCGGTACTACCGCTCTTCATGATCAATGGTCAGAACTGTTGCATTTAATGCTCTGAACTAGCCATTACGAAAAAGTTACGGTACTACCGCCAACTAGAATCGGTACTACCGTAAGACGAGTACCGCTCGGCTAGAACGAAACTACCGATTTTCAGAGGTTAAAGAAACAACTAAAACACCATCTCTAGAAATAACGTACCACCATGTAAAATCTGGTACTACCGACCTGCAGTAGTACCGCTCAAGAAATGCGGTCATACCATTTTCGAAAAAACGAGAAACTCCAAAAAATATATTCTCTGGAAAATACATACTGCCAAGTAAAGATTGGTACTACCATCTTGCGGTAGTACCACTTAAAAAATATGGTCATAACGATTTCCAAGAGAGACCAAAAACCCCCAAAACAAGCTCTTTGGATATTACGTACCGCCATCTAGATTTTGGTACTACCGACCTGCGGTAGTACCGCTGTTCAAATGCGGTCGTATCGATTGTCTCTGAAGATCTTTCAGAAGCTATTTTAAATGCAATACATGAACCCTAATTGATCAATATGGCACAAATATATATCCTCAAGCTACTAGCCATGATCCCTCTTTATAATACAATATTTATCCTATAAATCTGGTCTTTTCTCCAATCACCGAGACCAGTAAAAACTATAAAAAATCCTTAGGCTATACAATACCTTTGCTTATGAACCATGTCGATCTTGTAACATTATTGCATTGCCAACATCTTGTCATCAATCAAACTATAGGACTAAACCTTTTAAAACGTCTTAGCACGCATGTTAGTCCATTAATACATTATTATCATTAATTACCAAGAACACTTTTAGGTGTCTAGATACTTTCAACCGTTCCCACTGGCCAGAGCCGAGGAAGACGGGGGCGGCCATGGTAGGAGGAGTGGGGGGAGGAGGAGAGAACCCAGGGGGAGTGAGGGAGCAGATCAGACTGGGGGGAGATGAGGGTGCTGAGGAAGGGAATGAGGATGGAGCGACGGGAGCAGATTGGGCCGAGGAGGGATGGGAAGTTCCCGTTAGCTGGAGCCGAAGAAGACAGGGGCGGCCATGGTAGGAGGAGCAGGGAGGGCGGGGAGCCCCCTGGGGGCGCCAGGGGCCAAGGGGAGTGGGGAAGATAGAGAAGAGGGCACCGAGATAGGGAATGACTTATGAGCCCACCAGCTGGCACTTTTTTTGAAAGGAAAGGGAACAAGAACACATTATTCATCATCATTAGAGTCTTTTTAAGTAGTAAAGATTACAGAGACAAACCAACATGTCTTTTTTCAACTAAGATAAAAAAGAAGAAAAATGAAAAGAGAAGAGAAGGTCGGAGGCAGCCACAGAGATAAGATGCAGCTTTTTTTTCCAAGCCAAAACGTTGTACTGAACGAACAACAACTATCAACCATCACCCAACCAGACCACGCCCAGGCCACCAAATTGGTCCCAACAAGTTTAATAAAAACATAGCAGTCTTACCATAATTTGTTTTACAATGAGAGCACAGTCTTTCCAGAATTCAAGTAAGAAATCAAATAGACATCAAATACTCGCACTACGGCTAAATTTTTTTCAATCACGGAGACAAACCAGCAACATCTTTTTTTTTTTTTGATTTTTATAGTCCAATACAAAACAACTGAACATAGAAAAAAAGCCGAAAAGCTAGAGAGTGACAAGGGCGGACAGAGCAGCAGGGCTAACATGCAACTCTTTCCAAAGCCAAGACATTGAACTGAGTGTTGGGTTGGAATCCTTTGCATGGAGCTATTAATATAGAAGATTTACAGTTTATAGATATTAAAATTAATCCCTACTGTCCGATCGAAAAATGAAAGAATGGATCAACCGGTACAATATTTTTCGATGGAGTAAAGACAGAAAACACAAATTTCAGTGATACAATGTTTTTCGATAGAGTAAAGACAGGAAACACAAATTTCAGTGATGCGGAAACCCGTCCAAATCCGGATCCAACGGCGTGCCGTGCACGTACCCATAACGCGAATCAGAATAAACCGATCGCGTAATCACCGTGGATTTCGCGTACGGCTTCTTTCCAAACCCCGCGCTGTCCACCGCCCTTGAGCCCGTATAAATAACGTCGGCCTATCGGGGAGGAAGGAAGGAGGAAGAAAAAGAAAAGAAAAAAAAATCCATCCGAGGAAGCCATTATCGCTGTTCCTTCTCTTGTTCTCTTCAGGTCTCTTGTCCTCTCTCTCTCTCTCTCCTGGCGGCGCCTCTCCCTCCTACCCCTGGTTATTGGAGAGAGAGAGGTACTAGGGTCCAAGGAGAAGAACCCGTCTTGTGCATTGCTCGGAATCCCGGAGAGAAGCGGGTATTGTGCCTCCTAAATCTGTTCTTGAGATAGATCCGATTCGGTTTCGGTTTCTTGGAGATTTTGGGGGAGAGGAGGGTTTTATGCCTCTCTAATCTGTTGGGTTCGTGAGGTATCGATCGTATTCGGTTTCTTGGAGATTTTGGAGTCAAGAGTCTGTTTTTAATTGTTCTTGAGGCCGAACCGACCCTGTTTCTTGGAGATTCTTTGGAGCGGCGGAAGTGGTCGAACATGGTATGTATTCGATATCTTCCCTTCTATTTGCTTTTATTTCCGGGGTGTTTTTTTGGGTTCTTGATGGATGAGATGTGGCTGGAGTGGATTTGGTTCGTAGTGTGGCGAGAAAGATGGTTTCTTGGTGGTCGATTGTGCGTTAAGATGGGATTGAGCCGCCGCCGTGTTATGATGCTCCCATTGCGGAAAATGTTTTGCTCAAGGCGGCACATTTGGTTCGAATTAAAACTAATTAAATGGTAGGATGATGCATAATGGCTGTTTGGATATGATTACTGTACCTTCGCACAGCAAGGCACAGCAATACTTTTGTGGCAGCCAAATTGACCTATACAGACAGCTTGTTCATAGTTTTGTCTTGACAGGTTATCTAAGAATTTGAATAGTTTGTCTGGATAGGTTATGGTCTAAAAAAGTATTGTACAACACAACCATGATAGAAGAACCAACAAATGGTGGAAAATATGCTAAATCTTGGTTGTAAATAGACCAAAGCTTTCCTAATGTTAGTGTGGAAAAAAATGTGGAAAATAGCCCTATGCCCCACCTATCACAGGCACAATTTCTAGCCAAAACTTGCCACATTTGTGGATGACGATTTGTAAGCCACGCTTTATCACAAAAAGTTTAGCAATATGCGGCTTCCAACCAAACATGCCCATAGTTTTACAATATAACTCTTGACTAACCATAAACCTCTAGTAGCTCTACCCATTTCGACTAATCCTATGCCTCAAGTAGCCTAGGTTGCCCAGATACCCCAATACGGATACACGATACGCTGCTTACCGCGATACGTCATTTTCCAAAAAACACCGATACGGCGATGCGTGTATATATAAAAAACAAAAACATAGAAATCAATGAATTGCAATCATCTAGGGACCTACTAGTGCAGAAATATAGAAGATGTAAGTTGTGGTGTGCAAATACTAGATCCTAATCATGTCCAAAGGTTTAGCCTACAACAATGCAATTGCAATCGAATTCCGTGTTGTTGGTAAAAATTAAGAAAATAAGAAAAGAAGGTAAGTATATGTTGGTTTAGCCTACAACAATGCAATTGCAATCAAATTCCATGTCGTTGGTTAAAAAAAAAAGAAATTAAGAAAAGAATGTAAGTATAGAACATATTTCTCATTGAACTGTGGATCAAACCATAGATACTCTAGTTTCTTTCAGCGCAAGAAGATGGTGTTGGCTGTTGAAGTAATTTTAATGCAAATTGCTTTGTTGTTTGCTTTGGGTCTATATGGGCTCTATCTTCAATCGAGTCAATAATTAAATCCACTTCCAAACAAAGATAAATTAACTAATTGTTTGCTGAATAGATCGACCATATGTTTCTGAGTTGAATAGGGGGTAGAGAGGTATCAATGAGTATCGTATCGGATAAGTATTCAAGAAGTATTGGGAACTATTATTATTTTTATAAAAAATAGAAAAATCATTGATACTTATAGGATACGTATCCGGTTGTATCGGGGTTGTATCCTTTTCCGATACAATATCCAATATTGATAATATCTATGATGGGGTTGTAGTTGTTCTCCATATTGTTCGTAGTTCTATGATTTCTTTATTTGCCTTTCGAATTTCTCCATAAAGAAATGTCATAGAATGCTTGACATCCCCATCAACCTTTCGAAGAACCTTTACCAATGGCTCAAATACCATCAAGCAAAGAGAAATACCATTCCAAAAGGCTCTACTCACTACTATAGTCGTCGATGCCTTGCCTTTTTTTTAACAATGGATGCAATTTTTCCATTCTTGGCTAAGTGTCATCGACCTTAGTTGGAGTTTCTTCTCAATCAAGCTTTGCAAAGTGAGAAAAGAGAAAGCAAACCTAGTCACCCCAGGTTTTATTATATCCCTCTTCTTTGTAAATTTTTCTCATCAAGGCCAATGTCTTATGGTGCGAGTAGATAAAAATAGTAAGTGACTTGGCTTGATCAAGTGTCTTCTTAAACCTTGGAATGCTCCTAATTCCTTGTAGCATTATGTTGATAGTGTGGGTTGCATATGAGCTCCAAAATATGCTAGGCCTTTTGTCCCTCAATAATGCCTTAGCCGCCATGTTGTTTGAAGCATTATCGGTGATAACTTGGACAGCATGGGCCACACCTATTTTTTTAATGCAAGAATCCACATATTGAAATATGAGCTCTCCGGTGTATGACTCCTCAGATGCCTCCTTTGATTCTATAAAACATGACCCCAGGCTACAATCCACACACATGTTCAGGATGCTCCTCCTTTTCTGATTAGTCTATGCATCAGTCATAATAGAGCACCCAGTCTTGGCCCTCTCTTCTTCATGGTCCTTCAACAACCCCTTGGTTCTATCCACTTCCTTATACAACTTCTCCTGCACATCGTGTTGAGAAGGGCGAATAAAGCCAGGGCCAAAGCGGCCAATGGCTTCACACATTTGTGCAAATGCATCATTGTTGATGGAGTTGAAAGGTAAACGTAAGGATGTCATTCACATATTAGTTGTCAACTTGTCATTACAAGAGTTGCAAGTTATTACCTAATTCATAAATCCATCTAGCAACATATTACCTCACTTTACGGAGTCTTTCTTTCCAAATGGTTACACTAATTGCTTGTTGTTGTAGCTCTTTCACTTTATGTGAGCAATATGTTGATTTATCCTATACACTACTCTGGAAACAATTTTGTTGCACAACTTGCATATCACTTTATCCATATTGTTTGGATCAATCAACACTCCATACTCCATATCCTCGGATTTCTTCTTGTCGTAGCAGGGCACCAATGGGTGCTTTGCACCCTAGTGTCGTCAGGAATACCGGTGTGTTATCGGGGATACTGTACATGTGTAGACCAAGTCATATGTTGTATTTAGACAAATATACTTAAATGTCATTTCTCTCTATATACATTGTGATGGTAAGAAGATAATTGTCCCTTCTTGCCCCCTATAAATAAAACCCCAAAAGCATGTAAGAGGGAGCTGGACCTCATTATCTCATTCACACACTTAATGCAATACATTCATACATCTTGTGTCTCTCCTCTCCCCCCCTTCGGTCTTCTTAGCGCACTGTCTATAGTCTTTTCTTAGCGCTGCATCCGTGGGGACGAACAAGAAGAGTACACACGAAGAGGAGCCGAAGCCCACCTTCTGTCTGAAGAACAACACACGCAAAAGCTGGTGGCTCGGGGCTGAAGCCATTTTTCGGCCGACCTTCGCTCACCACCCTTCGGCCCATCTTCGCTCAGCAATGAAGGCCCATTGCATCTTCAGCCTTCGCTCAACACCCCCGCGCGTGGCCCATCTCGATTCGGAGCGCCCCAAGAGGGCCACAGCCAAGTGAACAGGTGAGCCGCCTAATTCCCAAATCTCGAAACGGGGACCTCCTGCGCGCTGAGTGAACAGGCTAGCCAGGACGCCTCGGTTGGGTATGCTAAACAAGGGTCTCGAATATTTACATCAATTACATGTTTTAGCATTAGCTGAGTGTTTCTCGTCTAGCGTAGAGTAGTCGCACTCAAATATTTGTTGACTGCGCACCAGCAAGTTAGGCAATAAACCAACAGGTGCATGCATTGGTCGTTAACAGTAGGCCACAAATTAGTGCTATAACACGGCTCGTATAGTGCCTTTTAACAATGGAAGAAGGCAGTAGCTAGACCATCTACGTCTCTTAACCTGCAGCTACTCTCGCTAGCATTGCCTCTTGTTGTGATTAGTTTTCCTTTATACCACTCTAAAGCTCACTTCTTGCTCGACCAAAAAGCAAAACAACACCACCAAAGAGAGACGCCGCGTATAACCCCAAGCCCTGGTGCACACTAATTCACTCTCGCAGGTGTAGAGTGTACAAACAAAACGCCGCACATGGCTCCAAGCCCTGGTGCACACTAACTCACTCTCACGAGAGTGAAGTGTATAAACAAGACGCCACGCATAGCCTCGAACCCGGTGCACACAAACTCACCCTCGGCGACTAGGAAGTCTCCCGACTCAAGGGCCTCGCCTCGGCGGAGAGACATCTCCTATCGCGCTCAATCGAGTAAGACCCTAGTCATTCCGGAGGCCGCGCCTAGGCGACTAGAGAGTCTCCCACCTCGAGGGCCTCGCCTCGGCGGAGAGACACCTCACATCGCGCTCAATCGCGCAGAGACACTAGTCGTTCCGGAGGCCATGCCTCGGCAACTAGGGAGTCTCTCGCCCCGAGGGCCTCGTGTCGGCAGAGAGACACCCCACATCGCGCTCAATCGTGCAAAGGCCCTAGTCGTTTCGGAGGCCACGCCTCGGCGACTAGAGAGTCTCCCACCTCGAGGGCCTCGCGTCGGCGGAGAGACACGTCACATCACGCACAATCACGCAAAAAAGCTAGTCATTCCGGAGGCCACGCCTCGACGGCTAGGGAGTCTCCCGCCTCGAGGGCCTCGCCTCGGCGGAGAGACACATCACATCACGCTCAATCACTCAAAGACGCTAGTCGTTCCGGAGGCCGCGCCTCGGCGACTAGGGAGTCTTCCGCTTCGAGGGCCTTGCCTCGGCGGAGAGATACCTCACATCGCACTCAATCGCGCAAAGACCCTAGTCGTTCCGGAGGCCGCGCCTTGGCGACTAGGAAGTCTCCCGCCTCGAGGGCCTCGCTCGGCAGAGCGACACCTCACATCGCGCTTAATCGCGCAGAGACCCTAGTCGTTCCGGAGGCCATGCCTCGGCGACTAGGGAGTCTCCCGCCCCGAGGGCCTCGCGTCGGCGGAGAGACACCCCACATCGCGCTCAATCGTGCAAAGGCCCTAGTCGTTTCGGAGGCCGCGCCTCGGCAACTAGAGAGTCTTCCGCCTCGAGCGCCTCGCCTCGGCGGAGAGACACCTCACATCGCGCTCAATCGTGCAAAGACCCTAGTCGTTCCGGAGGCAGCGCCTCGGCGACTAGGGAGTCTCCCGCCTCGAGGGCCTCATCTCGGCGGAGACAAATCACGCTCAATCGTGCAAAGACACTAGTTCCGGAGGCCGCGCCTTAGCGACTAGGGAGTCTCCTGCCTCGCCTCGGCAGAGAGACACCTCACATCGCGCTCAATCGCGCAAGACCCTAGTCGTTCCTGTGGCCACGCCTCGATGACTAGGGAGTCTCCTGCTTCGAGGGCCTCGTCTCGGCGAAGAGACATCGCGCTCAATCGTGCAAAGACCCTAGTCGTTCTGGAGGCTGCGCCTCAGCGACTAGGGAGTCTCTGCCTCGAGGGCCTCGCCTCGGCGGAGAGATATTTCCTATCGCGCTCAATCGCGCAAGATCCTAGTCATTCCGGAGGCCGCGCCTCGGCGACTAGGGAGTCTCCCGCCTCAAGGGCCTTGTCTCGGCGGAGAGACATCTCACATCGCGCTCAATCGTGCAAAGGCCCTAGTTGCTCCGAATGCCCCACCTCGGCGACTAGGGGGTCTCCCACCCCGAGGGCCTCGCCTCGGTGGAGATACATCACATATCACGCTAGTCGTTCCGACGGCTGCACCTCGAAGGCCTCGTCCCGACGAGGACACCTCGCAAATCAAGCACCAGTGCGCCTAATCCTTCGGGCATGAAAACAACAAAAAAAGTGGGGGACGGCGATCGGCTCTGT
Organism: Hsuehochloa calcarea; assembly: GCA_036346395.1. Classification (NCBI taxonomy): domain Eukaryota; kingdom Viridiplantae; phylum Streptophyta; class Magnoliopsida; order Poales; family Poaceae; genus Hsuehochloa; species Hsuehochloa calcarea. The sequence continues at coordinate 4,469,755 of CM070615.1, read as the reverse complement.
CTCCCCCTCACTAGCTTTGGACTCCCAAACGAGCCCAATCAAAAAAAGTAGGGCGGGATCGGCTTCGCCTCCCCCTCGCTAGCTATGGGCTCCCAAACGAGCCTAATAAAAAAAGTACGGGGGACGGCGACCGGCTCCGCCTCCCCCTCGCTAGATTTGGGCTCCCAAACAAGCCCAACAAAAAAAAGTGGGGGACGGCAATTGGCTCCGCCTCCCCCGCTAGCTTTGGGCTCCCAAACGAGCCGAATCAAAAAAAGGAGGGATGGCGATCGGCTTTGCCTCCCCCTCGCTAGCTTTGGGCTCCCAAACGAGCCCAATAAAAAAAGTATGGGTGGCGGCGATCGGCTTCGCCTCCCCCTCGCTAGCTTTGAGCTCCCAAACGAGCCCAATCAAAAAAAGTAGGTGGGACGGTGATCGGTTTCGCCTCCCCCTTGCTAGCTTTGGGCTCCCAAACGAGCCCAATAAAAAAACAGTATTGGAGACGGCGATCGGCTTCGCCTCCCCCTCGCTAGCTTCGGGCTCCCAAACGAGCCCAATCAAAAAAGTATGGGGGTCGACGATCGGCTTTGCCCCTCCTCGGTAACGAGCCCAATAAAAAAAGTATGGGAAACGGCGATCGGCTTCGCTCTCCCTCGCTAGCTTCGGGCTCCCCAACGAGCCCAATAAAAAGTAGGGGGTGGCGATCAGCTTCGCAACCCCCTCGCTAGCTATGGGCTCCCAAACGAGCCCAATAAAAAAAGTAGGGGGCGATCGACTTCGCCTCCCCCTCGCTAGCTATGGGCTCCCAAACAAGCCCAATCAAAAAAAAGTATGGGGGGCGGCGATCAGCTTCGTCTCTCCCTCGCTAGCTTTGGGCTCCCAAACGAGCCTAATCAAAAAAGTAGGGGACAGCGATCGGCTCCGCCTCCCCATCGCTAGCTTTCGGCTCCCAAATGAGCCCAATAAAAAAAGTGTGGGGGGACGCGAAGCGATCGACTTCGCCTCCTCCTCGCTAGCTTCGGGCTCCCAAACGAGCCCAATTAAAAAAAAAGTAGGGGGGACGACGATCGTCCCCGCCTCCCCCCGCTAGCTTCGAGCTCCCAAACGAGCCCAATCAAAAAAAGTAGGGGGACAGCGATCGGCTCCGCCTCCCCCCACTAGCTTCGGGCTCCCAAACGAGCCCAATAAAAAAGTAGGGGGGACGGCGATCGACTTCACCTCCCTTGCTAGCTTTGGGCTCCCAAACGAGCCTAATCAAAAAAAGTAGGGGGCGGCGACCGGCTTCGCCTCCCCCTCGCTAGCTATGGGCTCCCAAATGAGCCCAATCTAAAAAAAGAAGAGCCCAATAATAATAATAATAAGCAGCAGTTTCCTCACGTAAACAAACATCAACCTGCCACGCACTCCAAGTCACGAGCACAACCCACTAGGAGCGGCCGAGGGGGGGGGGGACGATACCTGGCCCCCAGCAGGATCATCACAAACGGTCACACCGAAGAAGTAATCAAACGCAACAGGGTAGCAACTACTTTTCCATGACGCACCGCCCGCCTCGAGAGCCATGCCTCGGCGTGGTGGCTCCGCATCGACTTCGCCCACACGGGCTCGCGATCGCCATCGCGCCGCCGAGGTCAGAGCCTCGGCGGGCGGCCCGACGCGTCGCCACCTCGAGGGCCATGCCTCGGCGTGGTGGCTCACACAACTTCGCCCACATGGGCTCGATTGTTGCTCATCGCCGCCTCGAGGCTATAGCCTCACGGGCGGCCCGACGCGCGCCGCCGAGGGCCTTGCCTCGGTGTGGCGGCGCGCTGACTCGCCCACACAGCTCGTCGGCCGCCACCGCCCGCCGAGGTCAGAGCCTCGCCGAGGTGGCCCCGACGCCGCCCGCCTCGAGGGCCATGCCTCGGCGTGGCGGCTCTGCGTCGACTTCGCCCACACGGGCTCGACCATGCTCACCGCCGCCTCAAGGTCAGTAGCCTCGGTGGGCGGCCGACGCACCGCCCGCCTCGAGGGCCATGCCTCTGCGTGGCGACTCGCGTCGACTTCGCCCACATGGACTCTCATTGGTCACCGCCGCGCCGAGGTCAGAGCCTCGGCGGGCGCCCGACCGCGCTCACTCAAGGGCCAGGCCTCGGCGTGGCGGCTCCGTGTCAACTTCTTCCGGGGTTTCCTGATTCCCGAGGGGTTGGGGGCGATAGGATTGCGTCGTCCGCTCACCCCTCGGAACCGCGTGACCTGCCCTCACAACCTCGGACCGCGCAAACGAGGGAGCTGTCGTAGCAGGGCACCAAGGGGTGCCCCGCACCCTAGGGTCGTTAGGAATACCGGTGTGTCGTCGGAGATACTATACATGTGTAGACCAAGTCATATGGTGTATTTAGACAAATATACTTAAATGACATCCCTCTTTATACATTGTGAGGGCAAGAAGATAAATATCCCTTCTTGCCCCCTATAAATAAAGCCACAAAGGCATGTAAGAGGTGGTTGGGCCTCATTATCTCATTCACACACTCAATGCAATACATTCATACATCTTGTTGTCTCAGCTCCTCTCCCCCTTCGGTCTCCTCTCCCCCTTCGGTCTCCTCTCCCAAGACAAAAGGTACTCCGTACCCATTGTCTAGCCTTTTCTTGCTACAGCACCTCTTAAGGCTCTCCGTAGTCACCACCACCGTAGCCGACGCAACGGATGATATCCTACAATTCATGAACATTAATGAACAATTGTTACAAATTTACAATCATAATTGCTACTTGCTAATTGCCTAATTGGCTAGTAAACACCACAATCATAATTCATAAATCAATAATCATAATACAAAATGCAAATTACTATTAATGGCTTAATTACTATTTGCTACAAGCCTACAAATTAGTGCTACTGGCTAGTGACTACTGTACTCATGTGCTCCTAGGCTCTTCCCAAGATCTAGCCGAACCGATTGAAATGTGCAGCAGCAGAGGAGCATAAGTAGTAGAGCAGAGGCGAGCACAAGCAGCAGAGCCACGATCGAAATCGAGAGAGAGAGAGGGAAGAGCAAGAGCAAAGCAGGTGCGCCGACCTGGGGGACGACGAGGCGCGATGACAGGGAGGATTCGAGTTACGATGGCGATGGGGGGCCGGGGAGGAGGCGGCGCACGAAGGGGATCCGGGGAGGAGGGGGTACGCGAAGGGGATTTGCGGAGGAGGTGGCGTGTCATGGAGTTGGGGAGGAGACTTCGCGTCGTGGAGCCGGGGAGGAGTGCGCGTCGTGGAGCCGGGGAGGAGGCGGCGCGTCGTGGAGCCGGGGAGGAGGCGACACTGCAGAGGAGAGGAAGTGGTGGATCTGGGGAGGATGCGGAGCCGCAGGTCACGGGTGAGTTCACTTACCTTTTTTCTCTCACCCGACCCCACCCAGCGCCGCCTTGGACCTCCTTGCGCCGTCCTGGACCACCCAGCCACCGCCCTGCCTTGCCCGCCTCGGTCCGCCTTAGACCGGCTAGGTGGGTCGAGCGCCTAGGGCGCCGATTGGCACCGAGTCACGGCGGCGGGGTTTCGCCTAACGCCTAGGCGCCCGCCTAGGGGAACACATGATGTATTTGTCTTGGTGATAGATTAACTTATAATCAGAGGATACTTTCAGCTTATTTTGGTGTCCACAATCTTTGATAGTGCATTGAGAAATGAGAGATGAGAATATCATCACTCAGTTTGATGAAAGTATTGTGAGTTACTTTCATAACTCTTATTTTGGCATTATGCAGATTACTGTATGTGAAATATGTGGAGATGTTGGTTATGAATATCTTTTGTTATCTTGCCATGACTGCAAGGGAGCTGCCGCGCACCAGTATGTTTTTTTCACTGTAATAATTTTTTTGTATTAAATATAGCATGTAGCACATATGCTCAGTAAATAGTTGTATTCCTCTATATGCATGTTTAACTACAAGTTTTGTAGGATTTACACCATTTAGGCCCGATTTGGAAGGTGGGAATTTTTCTCGATTCCCGTGGCCTGAAGCATATAGTTTTGGATGTGCTGCCACCTCATGTATACTGTGTCAACAGTTTTTTATATTACGAGGCATCTTATCTTAGTAAACTATGACATATTTCCTATACAAACTTTGAACAGTGGCTGTGTGGACAGATACTTGAAGTTCATTTGTATGTTCGGTGGACAGCTTATGCTTGAATGATTACAGAAGTTCTATTTCACAGATAGTGTTCCTTAGGCCTTGCAATTCATGTCTGTCCCTGTTAATTTTTAGGTGAAAGATATCATATTTATGGTGCCCTGTTTCTCTATAGGTACTGCAAAAAATAGTTGAATTGTTGCAATGTTTGCAAAACAGGAACATATAATTGTACCTGGCTCATCTGATTTTTAAGTTTATGCAAATTGTCACTTGTTCTATAAAAGCTTTGGCTGCACCTTTGGTGGAAATCTAAATCTATTTTGAATCAAATCCAACTTTTTTTTCTTTATGTTTAATGCTTGTTGAAGGACACACCCAAGACCCAACAATAAGTTTATTTTTCTTATGAAAATCGTTAATCACGCCAGACGTGATGCTTTTTCTAGTTTAATGGTGTTGGTGTTACACTGCTACTTATTTAGTCTTCTTTTATGGTTTTCAAAAAAAGTAGTGATTGCACTTTGCTTATTGTATTCGTCATTTTGTAGATACTGTCTGGACGAAGTTGTTTTTGATGGATCGTTAGTAGACTGGTTGTGTTATGAATGCCAACCAAGTCATAGTGAAGTTACTTACGAGAAATCTTTACAGAAGGTGCCAAATCAAAGGCAGCCAGGTACTGAAAGTGTGGAGTCAACAAAGGAATCAGAGCCACGGAGAAACCATACAAATAAATCATACAAGACTAAAAGTACATCTCTTAAAAGAATTCGTTCTACAAGAATAAATTCTTTGGCGAGGAAGCACACACGAAAAAAGTCAAATATGCGACCAATGGATAACAAAACTGTGGTTGGTGCACAGACAAGGGAGTACTGGGTAGTGGAATTACTGAAAAACCTGGACAAAGCTGAAACATATTGTGATAGTGATGACAGTGTCATTGATGACTTCACGTTGGAAAGAGACAAGAAAAAGGCCAGATTTCAGCTGGATGATAAGGCTAGCAATGATCTGCTAAGAATGGCTGCCAGCGTGCCACAGCCTTCTGCTCTGCAAAAAAATGTTGTAAATAGAGACATGCCATCTTCAGCAAATATGGATGTGCTGCCAAAGGAAAGCAACTGTCTGCCATCTGAGCACATTGACATTAAAAATCCAAAGGGCAGTTGTGTGACACCAGTCTTAACAGGGGGATATCTGAGTGAACCGTCTAGGCTACTGGATCAGGCTTATTCAAGTTCCTTCTCGGAAACCTCTTCAAAAGCAAACATTGTTCTCAAGGCCAGTGCTATAGAGGTGGAACTTTCTGATACTGTTCAAAATTTTGTTAAGGACAACCCAAGGAAGCGAAGACGACTCATTCTCCTAGACGACGATGATGACGATGCAGAAGAGGCTGCAGATGTGCAGCCAGAAGATTCCAATCCTCGATCTCTTGAGTTTGATGGATCAATGAAGAAGAATAGAATAAACACCGAAGATTATGTGGAGGCTGTACAGATCGGAGATTTGAATGGTAGGCCAGTGAAGAAACAGAAATGTGCACAAGATGGTGAACACGCTGTACAGCTGGATATTTTGATTCCTCATTCTCCTGAGATTACTTGTCCTGTGAAGAAACGCAGAAGATACATAGAGGCAAATGAAGAAACGCAGAATAATAGAATAAACACCGAAGATTATGTGGAGGCTGTACAGATCGGAGATTTGAATGGTAGGCCAGTGAAGAAACAGAAATGTGCACAAGATGGTGAACACGCTGTACAGCTGGATATTTTGATTCCTCATTCTCCTGAGATTACTTGTCCTGTGAAGAAACGCAGAAGATACATAGAGGCAAATGAAGATGAAGAAGACGGAGAGATTATTACAGGTGTTAAGAATGCTAAATGCGCTCTGAATGATGTCGCAAAGTTGACATCACAAACTGTAGTCGCAAAGGATCATCTTCTCCAATCCAGAACTGCATTTGATTCAGAATCTGACAATCAGCAATGTTATATTTACCATCAACCCATTGATGAGCCTGTTTGGAGGTATGTTAGATGATCTTTTTCCCTCTGTGAATCATAGTTATGTTCTTTTGTGTAAAATGTTGATGTCTTTTATTTTTATGTCTATAGTGGAATCTTTAAGATAAACAATGAAGTGTTTGTAACGTTGGCTGCACACCTGTCGACCAAAGCATGTCAGAGAGTGTGGGAATTGTCAAGATTGTTGCAACCTGTGGTTGAAGTAATGAAGCTCCCACGTCTGGAAGCCTGGCCAAAGAACTGGAAGACTTCAGGACCTACTGATAACAGCCTTGGATTGTTTTTCTTCCCACATAGTACGAGGTGTGTTTGCCTTCATGTTTCTTTGGTTCCTTTTCTTCTGCTTGATGCGATACTAAAGGTCTAACATTCGCATCGCATCTCCAGGCCAAATGATGAATCAGATAGGCTAGTGGAGGAAGTCATTGAGAGTGATGCTGTCTTACAAATTGCTGTTGGTATCGCTGAGCTGCTAATCTTCCCCTCTACTCTATTGCCAGAGCAATATCACGGTAAGTGTCCGATTGGAGATTTCGTTCTGATTTCTGCATGTACTATACAAGATATGACTTTCCACCTAGTTCTACATGGTTACTATCAATCTTCCTAATTGACAGTCTATTTTCTTGTGAACCAGTTATTGCTTTGGATAGAGCCTTCTATATCATAATATTTTGCTAATGGTTTACCAGTTACTGATCAAAATCTGTTGCATTTAGTGTTCCAGGGGAAACACTTCCTGTGGGGAGTGTTCAAGCGCAGGGAAGATATGTCTGACAGAGTTCTAATTGAAAAACGAGATGGTTCAGCCTGTGATGCGGAGGAAGGAGAGGTACAAGAACATCATTTTTTGGAACAACAATATGAAGTACACTGTGAGTCATCAGACCAACAAACCTTTGTTGTGAAGCATGCTGTGCATGTTGAGAATCAATTGCGGGCAGAGCGCAACCGTGAGGTACAAAAGGATGCTATGAAAGCTGCCATGAGAGAAGGCCTTGACTCACCTGGCAGCAGTTCATCCTCTGCGAAGCCAAACTCTTCAAAAGCTGGATCAAACTGTTTTCTGCAGCCAAGAATTGGTCATAACCTACATGCGGCTGAAGAAGTGGACCAGCAAGGAAACGAGCACGACTTCACCTCTTCGCCCCAATGGAATGTCTCAAATACTACCAAACCATCAAGTGACTCTGGACCTGCTGCAGTCACTCCCAAGTTAATCAATTCTGCTGAGCATGGTCATGGACAACCCCACTCTGGTGTAGTACCTCCCACGACCACACTGTTTGGGTTTGTCGCTGCACGTACACCGAGATCTCAGCAACTCATCCAGCAAATGGCCAGTGAAGGTGCATTCTTATTCTCAGTGCCGGAAGAGATGGTGACTTCCAGATCTACGATTGGCAATAGAACTGGAGTAGAATTAGAGCTGACCCAAGAGATGGTGACTACCAGATCTACGATTGGCAATAGAACTGGAGTAGAATTAGAGCTGACCCCTGACAATGCCGACAATGAGTATCCACATATGCAGGAGCGTCGTCAGTCCATTGAGTTCGTTCCAATGGACCATGATGACCCCGATGTAGCTTCTGAAGCCTGCCTGGAGCTGTTCCCAGTTCGGCAGGTGCAGATTGGATCTACTCGGGTAGAGGTTAGCAAGGAAGTAGACCTTGACCTGAGCCTTAGCCCACGCTCGCGAGCACCGTCAGCTTTGCTGTGAAGTTTGCTCCTGAGGTTCAGGTGTTGTACAGGACTCCTGGATAACTGCAGTTTTGCTGAGAATGAAACTGTGAAGTTGTCTCCCAAGTTGACAGCTTTCTCTAGCTACTGCCAATGCCTGTGTATGTATTGTAGTTGGCTGGGCTTTATCCTTGTAATGAGTTTTGTGATGATGCAGATATCATATTTGATATATGTAATCCTCCACAGTTGGCAGATAATATGTTGATGAGTCTGTGCGGCACCGGGTGGTGTAGCGAGCATCGGTGCGGCACGAGCAACCCATTTTGGGTACTTGTGCGGGCTGTGGTGGTTCGGGAATGGCTTGGCGGTGGCGCACGACCGGAGCAGGGGAGTGGTGCGGCGAGCTCTTGACGACGCTCCTCGGACCAAATTGGATTTGGTCGCCTTGAGAGCGCAAGTGGGGCAAGGGGATCACAATGGCGAAGACGGTGAGGCTCAGGGAGGTCTGAGGCGCTATGGCGACGTTGGCCGTGGGTGGTGGGGTGATGGATCACGGTGGCGCGGAACTAGTGGCGAGGGGGCTTGGCTTGGAGCTTGGGGGCGTGTTTGCATGCATGAGGTGGTGCTAAAGGGGCGGTCAATTGAGAGGAAGCGTGAACAGAGACGATGAATAAAAAATGGGCTCACTGAGAGGATTTCGAGCACGGCGGCATCAGCGCAGCGCAACTGGAATTGGGACTGGAAATGGGGAAGATGGAGTGGTGCGCATGGGGGTATGGCGGTGTGAAAGAGATGGATGGTGTTGCCGGCTTCGGCTTTATGCGTGAGGAAGGGCGGTGGAAGTAGAGGTGACGTGGGAGCGGGCTCGGCGCGTGGGCATCGGCGTGGACGGCCGTGTTAGGAATAGCGCTGTATTCAATATGAGGCCAAATGGCCAATATATATACACAAGAAGATGTTACAGATAAGGAAATCAAATAATATCTAGAGTCCTATTCTATCTCTAATATATATCTCGAACACCCCCCCTCAAACTCATGGTGGATCAACAACACTGAGTTTGGAGAGATAGAAGCCATGCTGTGCTCGAGTCTGGGCCTTCGTGAAGAAATCCGCTTATCCAAGCTCAAGGCACATATCAAGAGCAATCACCGATCATGCACACAAGACCTCATGAAGGAAGCATCAACACCAATATGCTTGGTGAGCTCATGCTTCATGTGGTCACGCAATGCCGATAGCACCAGATCGTTCGACAAGAGAGGAGCTCTGCAGTAATGTAAACACCAAAATTCTCAAGTAACCACCGTAGCTAAGTAATCTCACGCCAAGAGAGCCATAGCACGCAACTCACCTCAGACTCGAACGGACACCGCACTGCTTTCTTCGCCTTCCGTGCAATAAGCGAACCACCAAGAAAAACACAAGAAGCGAGAGATAGACCGCGATCGAGGGATCACGCCCAAGTAGCATCCGAATAAGCTCAAGTCAGAGCGAAATGGAGCGTGGAAAGAAGAGACGGCGAGAGATAGTCCCACGAAGGTATCGCAGAACTCAAGAAGGTGGTCAGAGTGGACCGAGTGGGAGCAGTAAACAAACCGACTCGTAATGTGAACCGGATAAGTGATATCCTGACGAGTAACAAAGAAGGTAGACAAGACTCCCAACAAGGTGGCGATAGCGTAGCCTGATCGTAAAGAGGCTCGCCATCGAGGGTTTGAGGTGAACATTGAGCTCCATAGAGTCTCAACAGACGATCGTTGAGGGAGGCGCGATCAAGAAGATCCCGAATATACTTCTCTTGGGACATAAAGAAACCATCCGAGTGGAAGTAACCTCAATCCCAAGGAAGTAACGAAGAGGACCAAGATCCGACATAAGGAATCGCCACTAAGACGAGCCTTGACAAAGGCAATGTACTCGTGAGTCATCTCCCAGAATGATCATATCATCAACATACGTAAGAAGAAGAGTCCCACCACGAGACGGCGTGGACAAAGAGCGCAGATCATGATCACTTGTCAAAAGCCGCAAAGAAGTGAACACAGAGGAGAAGCGCCAAACCGTGCACGCAGGGGCTTGCTTAAGGCCATAGAGAGAGCGACGAAGGCGGCTGCACCATGCCCTCAGAATGTAATACCTGTGGCGGATGCATGTAGACCTCCTCACGCAACTCGCCATTAAGAAAGGCATTCTTAACATCAAGCCGAGAATGCACTGCATGCAATGACGCCACCGAAAGAAGAATGCGACAAGGGTCATGTGGGCCATAGGAGCAAAAGTCTCGTCAGAGTCACGACCATGCTCCTCGCTGGAAGCTACGAGCAACAAGACGCGCCTTATAGCGCCAAGAGAGCCATCGAGCGTAGTCTTAATCTTATAGACCCACTTACATGTGATGGGACGAGATGCAGATAGAAAAGGAACAAGATCCCAAGTACCAAGACACTCGAGGGCAAGAATCTCTGGCCATGGCATGTCGCCACTCAGATGAGTAACAAAGATCCCAGAGGAGGCAAAGCTCACAAGTAGCCGCACCAAAGAAAGGCAAACGGCAGAGGGTCAATCGACCGGCGATCACGAGAGCGAGCGAGGAGAAGATGGCCCATCAAGGGAAGATGAAACATCGTAAGAAGATGAAACATCGTGAGAAGTGGGTTCATCCGAAGATCCTCAATACGAGGTCGACGAGTGTAGACGAGTGTAGCGGGGAGCCCGAGGAGCCGCAGGAGACGGCAAAGTGCGATAATGGCGAGAGGCCACAGGAGAAATATGTGGAGACTCAGCTGGGACGGGTGGACGAGGGCAAGACAGTAGATAGGTGTATCCGAAAGGTCAAAGACAGAGACTCCACAGAGGAAGTCAAGGAGAGACAGGACGTGGGTAGAAGGGACGAGACTCACGAAAGTCACATCCCGAGAAATCCGTGATCCGCGGGCCAACAGGATCCCAAAGACCGATAGCCCTTGTGCTCTGCAGACTGCACTTTAAAAACACACTCAATGGATCGAGCAAGCCGCTTGGTGCGCTCGAGGGGCGAGGAGAACGAGCAAACGCAAACCAAATGCATAAGGGCGTAGTAGTCGTGAAGGAGACCACAGAGACGCTAATAGGGATTGCGCTCAAGAGCGTAAGAAGGTCAATGTTGACGAGATAGGTGGCAGTGGAAACAGCCTCCGCCCAAAAGTGAGGTGGAATAGAGGCGGCAATCATCAGTGCACGAGCCGACTCAAGGAGGTGACGATGCTTGCGCTCAGCAACACCATTCTGAGCATGAGCACCGTGACAAGAGAATCGAAGCGAGAGTGCCCCGTCGCAAGGAAATCGCGCAGTGATGAGAGAGGTACTCGCCACAGAGTCAAAGATTTAAAGACACGAATAGGAGTGGAGAACGTAAAGCGAACCATAGTGGCAAACTGCTTATAGATAGACAAGACCTCACTACGAAGACATGAAATATATCCAAGTGTGGCGAGAGAAATCATCTATAAATATGATATAGTATCGATGACCCCTTTCAAACGAAGGAGCCGATTTCAAACATCCGAATGAACAAGATCAAATGGACGTTGAGACACCGACTCGCTATGAGGATAAGGAAGTCAAGCCGCTTGCCTAACTTACACCGACAATGTAGAGACACGCCCCGAGATGCACTCGTAAGACCACGATTTAACTAAAGACGACAATGAGAGCCACACAGATGGCCAAGACGGTGATGCCATTGTTGGAAAGAGCCGGTAGACTGAGTGGCAGAGGCGAGAGATCAAGCGGCGACGGTGGCAATGGAAGGAAGGTGAAGCTACCAAGCTCCCAGAGACGCCATGAGTCAAGGCGCCGAGGGCCGAACCAACCGAGCTCCCTGTGGCGGTCCCGAACATAACAAGAGTCGAGTCGAGAATGATCCGATAACTAAGGTCAAGAATCTGCCCACAGAAGAAGTCGCATGGTTAGGCGAGGAACATGAGCAATGTAAGGAACATGAAAAGATGAGTTGCTAAGAGGTCCTCACTGCAGACAAAGAGAGGTACCATCGCAGAAGAACACCGACAGGGGAATCAAGAGGTGTAACAAAAGATAGAGTGGAAGAATCTAAGTCATGTGGAAGGATGCTCCTAATCAAGGATCCACGGGAGGTACTGCCTGTAGGAGGTGGTTTCTCGCGCTCAAGAGTCGGCCGCAGAACTCGCAGAACTCGCCGAGGAAGAACTCAAGCGGCAAGCAGCCGCCGGTCCGCTATCTCCCGCCAAAGGAGAGAAAACGCGAAGTAGTTGATGCAGACGCCGATGTAGAAGTACCGTGCTGCAGCATAGGAGAAGAACGCGTGAAATATGCCGTTGTTTCTGTAGCATCGAGACTCAATGTGGCCGATCTTGTCGCAGAGAGGAGCAGCGAGGACGACCACCGCCAGATGGAGGGCGCCACCACCACCGTGGTAGCCGAGGAGGCAGCATCAAGCGTGAAGCGCCGGTGTAGCGGTGTGTACGGGCGGCGAGCACAGAGGGAGTGGCATCAGCCAAGACCACTCGTGACGAGTCTCCTCTCGCACGATCTCTGTAAGGGCCTCCAAGAGTGACACGAGGGTGGCGTGCAAGTAGTCGGGCACGCCCGCCAACTCAGACGGCGCAGTAAGGAACTCGAGATACGCTGAAACTCCAGACAAGACGACACCAAGCAAAGATCAAGTTGGACCGAAAAGGCGACTAGAGGGGGGTGAATAGGAGCACGCCCACTTTTTCAACCACGATTAGATTCAACACAAATTTCACTCCAATAGCTATAGAAGCTATGAAGATCAATATACCAAGATAAATGAAGACTAGGATTGAATCCAATCAAAACCCAAGCAAAACAACCAAAAACAATCAAACTTAATTTCCTAGTGTGGGTGGTCCGACTCTATTCAAGGGCGGTCCGACCGGTCCTATGGGCGGTCCGATCAGAGAGGCGGTCCGACCTCCGACGATGAACAAGTGAAATCACCAAAAACGGTTGCAAATAGATGTAACTTTGATCTACAACTCCAAACTTGATGAAACTTGGTACACACCTTCTCTAGGATGTCGTGAACCTATTCCAATCGAAGATCATGAAGATCCATGGAAAAGTTATGACCTTTTCAGTTTGAGAGGTGGAAGGTTTGAAACCGAGTCAAAACGAAACTATATCGAAAAACTTGCTCGTGGGTGATTGATGATCAAGATGATCTTAGATGTGTTCCCACATGTCACAAAGAAGCTAGATCATGCAAAGAAATCAATCAAAATACGCGAATCAAAGAAAGACTCAAAATCACCAAAAGAGAGAAGAAGGGCAAATGAACTCATCTTGAAGAGAACTCTTCTTTGGATTGATTTGATAATGTATCGACATACCACTCATACGGATACGCATGGACACAAGATCAAAACATCTCTCTCTAGAACCCTAATCTCCACTAAACCTTCCCTAAGCACTTAAGCCAAAACTAGGGTTTCAAGCATGAAAGGGTTGAAGGGGTGCAACCACCTCCTCCTCTATTTATAGTGGAGACTTAAACCTTCTAGAAGAGTAACCCTAACGGGCCCCGTTAAGGCCCAAAACAAACGGTCACACACGCACGCATCTCAAGCGCCGCCTTCATCTCCTCTGACCTACTCCGCTTCTCCACGCCATCTTGCGCCGCGAGTCGCCAAAGTCACCAAGGCGTGATTTGGTATAATTACTAAAATACCCTTCTCGATCTTTTGCAAAGACCGAGTCCCATCTTTGTGAAGCACCTCCCATGCTTCGCCACGCGTAGGTTGATCAACGCCTCAACATGCGGCAAGTCTCTCCCATCCCGCCCCACCGTAACCACCATGGCACTTTGACCGACCCCGCGCCGCTTGATCCAACTGGGCCGACCGAATCGCCTGCTCGGTCATCCTTGTCTATTATGCACCACACTTGAGTTCATTGACTCACCCGCATCGCCGATCGCTCGACCTCGCCTCCAAGCCTAGTCCCGATCATCCTCGCCGCTGACCGTCGCTGACCACCAAGCAACCCGCACAACAATAAACAAGCAAATCGAATCCGGAACAAGTTCTTCACAACTTGACCCACGTTAGTCAAAACATGTATTATGCAACACATATGCATCAAACCCATGACTTTGACCTAATAAAACATCATCGCCACGGTTGGCCGATGAACAATGAACCGGCCCGATCGCCTCGTGGTCGGCTCGATCGCTTGAACCGCACGGCCCGATCGCCACCACAAGGCGGCCGATCACTCAGGACTTAGCCAATTTTCAACCCCCAAAATCCAAACCCATCGGAAACTCTAAACCAATAGAACTTTTGCTTGGGAACTCCAAAAATTATGAGACCAAGTGTATTAGGATCCTCACTTGTCTACAACACCTATTTTTGGCCCAAATTTATTCTCGACCATTTTGTCACGCACGGCCTCGATCACGCGCACATGGCCGGCCCGACCGATTTGGGATCGGCCGACCGCCATGCTATGGCGGCGGACCGCTCGCCCGTAATGCCTCGAACAGATCTCAAACTTTGTCGAAAACTCGTGAAACGACAAACCGTTAACGCCATTGCCAATTGTCACATCATCCTAAGATCCGAGCATATCCCCATGATATCCACAAGCACGAACAGAATGACAACAAGAAGGCGAAGAGAGTCCAGCTTGACGCTGCATCACAACTCTAAGCGAGAAGGCGCCAACAAAGAGTATCACCCGCCAAGAGAGTGCTCCGATTTAACTACCGATGTAGAGGGCATCTCCGAGGGTTCGTAACGCCGCCGAAGATGAGTCCACATCCGACAACCATGAAAATCCCACAATCTCGTAAGAAAATCGAGGTCAACATCGCGATGAGGACACCAAGCAGCTCGAGCATCGCTGCCACACCACCGAGTGTAGGTAGTCAAGCGATCCATGTAGGAGTCCAGAGCCTCTTGGTAGGCGAGGCACTTTCTCATCAAGAAGGCCAAGAAATTTCAATAGCACTTTGTCACCGTCGGGAAGCGCACAGACGTAGGTCTGGCTTGAGAAGTAGGGCATGGCGACAGTGACATCGCTGCAGAGGACGCCTAAAGACGAAGACCACGATATGGATGCGCATGTGAGACACGGTCGGTGTAGTTAACACCGCCAAGATCACCGGCAAATGAGAGGAAACGGTGCCCATTGGTAGGCGGCTACTGATCGGCGGGCGATTAAGGTAACGTGAGTCTAATAGCGCTACCGACGCGCGCGATTAGACCGACGCTTTTTTCCCTTTTTTCTTTCTTTTACTTTCAACCGCTGCTTAAAACAGCCGCACCACCTCACACGCACACGCAGGATTAGGAACCCTAATCCTCGCTAAGGCGGGCAAGGGCAGAATCGCAAGGCGGCGGCGGCGGCCAGCACTGGGTAGGCGGTCGCCGAGGTGGTCCCTCAAGAGCCCTTGGTCGGCGGCTCACGGAGGCGCGACTGGCGGCTCTCGGCTGGCGGCCGCAGATGGCGGCAGCGGCGATCGCCGCAGCAGGCAGCGGCGGAGCCTCTGAGGAGCGGAGCCCTTCTGCGGCGGGCTGCGGCGGAGGAGCGCCACGGAGCGTGGCGGCGGGCCGATCTTTGGCGGCGGGGCCGACCGGAGGCGCGGCGACACACCGAGCGAGGTCGACCAGTGAGGCGCGGCGCCCGGATCCGACGGACGCGGCGGCCCAGCGCGACGCGGAGGGGTCATTGCTCGGAGGAGGCTGGCAAGGGTAACGCCGAGCGGCGAGCGCACAGCACTGGAGGAGGCGACGGCGCCTCGCAACGGGCGCCAACCGAGATGCGGCGGAGAGGGGATGCTGTCTGGGCGGCGAACAATGAATGTGAGATGCTGTCGAAAGGGCGGCGCGCGCGAAGCAGAGGCGTAGACCCTAAACCCTAGGTACGCTCTGATACCATGTTAGGAATAGCGCTGTATTCAATATGAGGCCAAAGGGCCAATATATATACACAAAAAGATGTTACAGATAAGGAAATCAAATAATATCTAGAGTCATATTCTATCTCTAATATATATCTCTAACAGGCCGTGCGTGTTTGGCACTGCGAGGAGGGGGAGCTGGCGGGGTGTTGGCACTTGGCACCGCTTGGCGCTGGTGAAGACGACGAGGGACTAAGGTGGTGCGGTGCAGGCGAACGGCGGCGCAACACAAGGCGAAGGGAACAGGGGTGAAGACAGCTGCACTGGGCATTTTTGGCTGAGAAAGCGAAATTCTGGAAGGGGAAGGCGGATTTTAAAGGAAATTTTCCGGATTTGGTAAGAACTCTAAATTGAACCGAAAATCCAAACAAATTTCAATCTTGTTTTGAAATTTTTGGGGGCGTCACACGCAGCTTTCAGGTTGGTTGCGTCTGTCTCCATAACAATTCTTCCCATCCCAGCATCAGCTTCCGTCTGCATGGCGTCCGAAATGCCCTGCACCTGTGTCCCTATTCCGTAAACTTGACCATCACTGTCTCTGACTACCAATCCCCAACCTCCTTCCTGTATTGCTCCGGCCAGAGAAAGCACCATCGAAGCTAATCTTCAGAAAACCTTCCATCATCCGCTGCCTTGCCATATTCGGTTTGATCACACTATCCGTGGGCTTCTGGAAAACTTCTACGAATTCTTGTGCGTAGCCATGAACCGCGAAGCAAACGTGTGATGGTTGCTTCGGTTGATCCCAGCATTTACTCCATTCCGTTCCGACCATAGCATCCAGAGGAGTGTGATCAGCAGAATCTGTTTCTCCTCCGGCTGCTTCCAAATGTACATCAGAACCGTTCTTGTGGGGTTATCTGCACAGCAAGGGCGTCCCTTATTAATTCTAGCTGAAATTGTCGCCAACTGTTCTTTGCGAATTTGCACCTGAACAGCAGATGGCCTCCGGCCTCGTCGAGCCTGGAGCATAGGGGACATCGCGTGTCTAATTCAATTCCCCTTCACTGAACATTTCTCTTCACTGGCTGTCTGATTCAATTCCCCTTCGGGCAGCGCAATGACAAAAAAATTCGTCCATTGGAAGTCTTCTTCGTTTGTCGGATGGTAAACAGCAATGCCTTTTAGCTGACTTGCAAGGTATGACGGCTGGACCAAAAGAAACAGTGGCGGAGGCACTATAGGAGCATAGGGTACAGCCGTACCTCCAAATTTTTTAGGAAAATACCTCTTACATATATTTTATATAAATACATGTGATAAATTTTGGTACCACCAATGATATTTGTGATCATATGCAAGTGTTAGATTATACGTTAGTATGTAGGATCGTATGTATTATGTATTATATAGAAGTAGAACAGTTAGTAGTGAGTTGGTTAGTTAGTCACGAGTCGGTAGAACTATATGTTACCTAAGTTTACACCACATCGTAAAAATCCTAACTCCACCACTAAATAGAAAGAAGCGGGTTCAACAAGTGCCTAACCACGTGTAGGCACTATTGCTGCCATCCTAGGACAAAGAAATACTGGCTAAAAAATATTTCGTTTATTTTCCTTTTTCTTCTCCCTCTAACCCTCCTGATCTCTTCTTCTCCCCCCTCTTCCTTCCTCCTGGCCAGCGGACATTGGCAGTGACTCCGGCTGGCTCGAGGACGAGGCCGACCGATGGGTGAGGTGTGGACGCATTAACCATATTTGGACGACAACGATGGGAACTCGCCGGATCCAGTGAGATATGAGGCTGGCGGCTAAGGAGATGACAGGATCTGGTGACCGGCGTCAACGAAGATGATGGATCCGACGGGGCAGTGGATCCGGTGGACAAGGCAGATGGGCGGACTGGCGAACAAGGCAGACCGGCGCCGGCGGGGCTCGAGGGCGAGCAGATCCGGTGGCATCAGTCATGGGACGGTGGACCGACGGACAGGCGAACAAGGCGGATTCGACAACGGCGGGCTCAAGGATGGTGGATCCGTTCGCCACCGCTCGCGCGCTGCTCCTCGACGGTGCTAGAGATATCCCAGGATGGAGATGGCTGGGGAGGAAGAGGGGTGAGCGGGCCCACATATTTTTATACCCAATACATGTCCATGTACACAAAACACAATGCCTATGCACAAGATTGTGCACCAATCTTAAAGCATATTTGGGCTGATGGTATCCTCATCCCAAAAAATCTTAAAAGAACCTGAAAAATCGTATCCATCCTCGGCTCCTTGAAACCTCACACCATCACGGCACCGCGACCTCATTGCGAACCTGATCCACCACTTCTTCTCTGTCCCCGTCGCCGGAGCTGCTCCTCCGTCGTGGACATCACCGCGGGTTTCACGACCCATGGTGCTGACGCAATACGTGCATACTCTATCCAAGCCAAGGGCACGGGAAGCTTCAACAGGTGTCGTAAACGCTCAAGGACCCCCTGTTTCGCACGACGACTCCTTTTTGGGGAGCTACACCGTCTTCCACAGCGTTCAACCATAATATGCGGCCTTGCCCTCGTCAACAACCACATCATCTTCCACAGTTTTCACTGGAGAGTTGCCCCGGTTGGCATAGAAGATGCAAGCCTTGGACGTCCGGAAGGAATGAGTCAAACACTACTACAAAACAAGCTATATTAGACGCTTCATCACAGACGGTGTTATAGTTATCACAGACGGTTTGTAAATAGAACTGTCTGTGATAATCTAAGTCATTTTAAGAACCGTCTGTAATACTTCACAGACGGTTCATAATACAAACCGTTTGTGGTGAGATACTTATCACAGACGGTTCTTAATACAAACCGTCTGTGATAAGATGCTTATCACAGACGGTCCATGATACGAACCGTCTGTGATATGTCATCATAGACGGTTTTTGTATGAAACCGTCTGTGATCGCAGCGCGGAAGTTCGAAAATTTTTGAACGCGTGCGCGGGAGGCAAAATATTTTGGCGCTGTCCTTATAAATAATAGTCGAGCCGAGGCGGGATGTGCTGGGGAGGGTGTTGAACCTGCGGGATGTGCTGGGGAGGGTGTCGAACCTGCGGGACGCCAACGTGCTGCTGGACTTCGTCTCCATCGACGTGTTTCGGTCCAAGTTCGTCGCCGCAAGCCTCCACGACAAGGACCTCGTCCTCCTCAGCTATAAGCTAACAATCTTCTTCTTCCTCGATGATTCGATTGATCTTGGTAGCTAACCTATGGGTGCACGTACGTAAATGGTAAATAGGTGCAGTGGCTCACATCCGCAATGGCTTCGCCGTCATCGCCTCCAACGTCGTGCTCTACAATAACACCTCCACCGTCGACGTCGTTGACTCCTATTTGGGCCTCCTCAGCACCCTCTTCGCCGACACCATGGTCAAGATGGACAACATCGGGGTACTCACAGGTCGTAAGGGGGAGAGATCAGGAAGGTTTTTGTATGGTAGTGATGCCTTTTTAATGTATTTTCAAGAGTTTCTGAAGATGGAATGCTCACATAAAATGTGATGGTACCAACTATGAAACATTCAAAATCTGAATTTTTTTGCAATAGGAAAAACTATCACAGACGGTTCTGAACAAAAATCATCTGTGATAATTACTATCACAGACGGTTCTTGTTCAGAATCGTCTGTGAAAATAGACTATCACAAGAACCGTCTGTAATACCTTTTCTCACAGACGGTTTGAAAACCATCTGTGATGACCGTCTGTTATCACAGACACATAAATTCAAACGGTTCAAAAAACTGTCTGTGATGATGTTTTAGAACCATCTATGATGATGTTTTATGTAGTAATGAGATTCAGTGAACGCGTGTTGATAAGCGTGGCAACCGGAATGGCTACACTATGTAGCTTCCTAATATAGCGAGGGCAACCTTGTAAGTCTGGGGATGAGTTGTACTCTTTTCTTTCTAGGGGATTTGCAGACTCCATTACTCGGGCATGCGATGCGAGCAGAATCACTCCTTGCCAAATCAGAAACAAACTCGGGAATCTCCTCAAGCCATAACAATGGACTTGGGAATTTTGCCAATTCGTGGGCCACACCATTACAAACTCTTGAACAATGTTTAACATGAAAGACATCAAAGCCCAAAAAGACCAATTCCTCTCTCTCTCTCTCTCTCTAAAATTGGCAAAGCCACAACACAGGCCGACGACGCCCCATCGAGCTCGGCGACCAGAAGAACGACGGTGCATGAGACCTTAAACATCCACAACATGTCATCTTGTTTGCCTGAAAAAGAACTAAACTTCACAGCGTCGATCAGGCGCTAGCCTATTATCTAGGAGGCTACAAACTGCACAATTTCGCCCAAAAACCGGCCTTCGGCGTGCGAGGTGGCACCTTCTACTGTGGAACGACGATTACATTGCCGTCGAGGCGGCAACCATCACAACAAAAGAATGCCGCACGGTCTGCCATCTCATGGCGGTTTATGGCCATCCAGCGACAGGGAGAAACCGGCATTTCTGCATCAGCTCAAGTCACTTAAACCACTTCCCAACAACAATTGGCAAGTCCTGGGAGACATCAACCTCATCTACCGAGCCCCGAGCGTGTGACAAAAACAACAGCAACATCAACCATAGACGAATGGACCAATTTTGAAGCACCCTAAGTGACTGCGAACTCCAAGAAATCTATCCCCAAAACAGGAAATACACGTGAGCAACGAACGACAAAGCTGGACAGGGTTTTCTTCAACGAGGGATGGGACATCCACTTCGAAAATCATGCTCTTCATGCTCTATATATCCACATCGCTTTTAGACCACTGCCCCTGTCGACGATCAAGTCGTTGATATTACGAAAATAAAAAATAAGGAAATTAGCTAAAGAGTTATTGGATGAAAATGGGGTTGCTCTTTATTGTAATAAACTGGATCTTTACAGGGTGTGCCTCAAACAAGGCAACAGACTAGCCCTAGTTAAACTGAGTGTATTACTTGAATATAATTGCCTTCTGATGGATCAGATGCGGTGCGGTTGTTCTCTCCCGGTTGTCTTCGGATCCTCCTTTCGTTGTTCATCATCCATCCTTAAATAATTGGCTAATTGGCAAAGAGGTGGCAGTTACTCCCGAAAAGACATCCTTTAGAAGTGACGCGTCTGGTCACAGGGGCAGTGGCAGTTAGCAAAATGCCAACTGATCAATGATTGATGTCAGTGGGAGAAAAAAACCATATAGTGGTTATTGTCAGTGACTTAAGAGTCGGAAACGTCGTGGGGGATTGGAGCAATTAAGACACATGTTCCATTCATCACGCGGAAATGATATACTTGGAACTGGGTCCAAGTGCCAGTTCTAAGCTTCTACGAGCAACCAACTGGTCGAGCCATGGGTACAAGACCCCCTTCGACCAGGTTACCCATCGAATGACCCCTAAAATTCTAGCGACCATAGGGGTCATTAGCCATGAGGTTTACGACCATATAAGCTATGTGGCTTTTAATTAATATTTAGAAATTTAATTCTCATCAACCCCCTTCTCTCAAATAGCAGTGGTACGAGAAGACCAAGAACTTTTCACTTCAAAAATTTATGGATAAATATTCCGGGCTTCAAGGTGGTGGTCCTAAACGGCTGGCAAGCAAACAACC
The DNA here is from genome assembly GCA_036346395.1 of Hsuehochloa calcarea. Classification (NCBI taxonomy): domain Eukaryota; kingdom Viridiplantae; phylum Streptophyta; class Magnoliopsida; order Poales; family Poaceae; genus Hsuehochloa; species Hsuehochloa calcarea. The sequence goes on along the minus strand of CM070615.1, from coordinate 4,448,392 downwards.
AACACACATGACCAATGCATCGACTCAACCACAACCTTGCCGTCACAACATCGAGGCTTAATACTTGGAGCAGAACCCTATTCTCACAAGCAAAATTACAGCTCCACATGGCTATGGAGGTGATCCTTAGGCGAGACATAGGACATGAACATAGGGCACTATCGTTGCAGGAGCAGGGTCTTAGAGCCAGGCTAAAGAAAAGGGTAATCGGGCTTGCAGTGATCAAAATTTCCAGGAAAAGGCAGAACTCCCATATCACAAACCTGATAGAGGGCGATGCCAACACGAAGTTCTTCCACCTGAAAGTTAATTCTAGGAGGCATAAAAACCGCATCCAAAGGCTATAGAAGGAACACGGATGGCCTATTTCGCATGAAGAGAAACAATAAACAATACAACAACATTTTTAGGATATCATGTCCCCGATGAACAACCAACCCTCGACCTAAATTGGGAGGCTCTAGACCTCGTCGAGCAAAACCTCCAAACTCTAGATGAGAGTTTCCTGAAGTAGGAAGTCGTGGACGCTCTAGTGTAGATGCCAGGGGACAAAGCACCTGGACCGGACAGGTTCACTTTGAACTTCTATAAATCTTGTTGGACTATTATAAAAGCCTACGTCATGGCTGTCTTCCATAGCTTTCACAACCTCCGCACGATGAACCTACACCTCATAAATACAGCTAGCATCGTCTTGATTCCGAAGAAGGATGGCACATATAAGGTTGCACACTACATACCACGGTCTCATACACGGGATTTGGAAAATGGATCTCAAAGACACTAGCATTGCGTCGCACCGCTTTTGAACAACCTAGGTGCAGTAAATCAAAGTGCCTTCGTCAAATCAAGAAGCATCCAAGATAACTGCTTGCATATGTGAAACTTAATAAGAAGACTACATAGGCCCAAAATCCCGACACTCTTCCTTAGGTTGGATATAGCAAAACCTTTCGATATGGTCCGATAGGGCTACCTTCTAGAACTACTCCAAAGAAGAGGCTTCCCATCTAGATGGGGAGACTGGCTCTCGGCTCTCCTAGCGACCACCTACTCCAGAATGCTTCTCAACAGTGTCCCGGGCATTACCATTAACCATGGAAGGGGCCTGTGGCAGGGAGACCCGCTATCACCTTTCCTCTTCATACTAGCGATTGACCCCCTCCAACGACTGCTAGAGATAGCAACAGAGCTAGGTCACCTAGATCGCCCCGTGATCGTTTTGCCATGCTCAGGATATCCTTGTACACCAATGATGAGGCAATTTTCATCTCCACAAAAGAGGGCGATGTCACAATAATGACCCCAATTACTACAAAGCTTCGAGAACGTTTCGGGATTGCAAACCAATTTCCACAAATGCAAAGTGGTGCCTATAAGTTGCGGCTACCTTGACCTTGATGCGGTTCTCCAAGATTTCCCTGCAGTCTGATCAAGCTTTCATATCAAATACTTGGGGCTCCCGCTTACATACAAAAGATTAAGAAGGGTATACTTCCAGCCCCTCTTGGACAAAGTAGGGAACATGATGGCAGACAGACTCCTAACATCATCTGGGCGGACCATCCTGGTGAAATCAGTGCTCACCACGATCCCTATCTACTACCTCACGGTACTAAAAGCCCCGAAATGTATCCTCCGTGCGCTGGATCGTAGAAGGCGTTGCTTGTTTTGGGTCGACAAGAATGTGATTACAGGAGGGAAATGCGTAGTCAATTGGGACAAGGTTTGCCGACCAACGCAACTCGAGGGACTCGACGTCCTCAACCTCGAAAGGTTCGCAACTTCCCTCAGTCTTCGATGGCTCTGGTAAGAATGGAAGACTGATAATAAACCTTGGGTAGGTATGGAAACACCGTGTAACGATGCTGACCGTCGTCTCTTTGCAGCGGCCACATCAATCACAGTAGACGATGGGAATAAAGAAAATGTATGGTCCTCATCATGGCTAGATTGTACTGCTCCCAAAGGCCTAGCTTCGAAGATATTCCAAATATCCTAAAGGAAGAACAGAACAGTCAGCGCGGTGCTACATGATGGTCGATGGGTGCAGGACATCAATATACTTGGGGGAATGACAACCAACACGTTTAGCAATTCCTAGATCTATGGGCAAGAATAAGCTAAATTAATCTGGAACCAATTGCCTCATATGAGATCAACTGGAAGGTAACCCTAGAGGGGCAACTACAAAGTAAACTCCGCATATGCGTTGCAGTTCCTCGATTCAACAACAAATGAGTACCAAAAAGTAATATGGAAAACCTCCGCACCCCCAAAATACAAGTTCTTTGCTTGGATAGCCATCCAAAACTGGCTATGGACCTTAGATTGACTGCAAGTAAGGGGCTGGCCAAACCAGTGCACCTGTCTCCTCTGTAGACAATAATTGAAAATAACATTGCACCTATTCTCCAAGTGCAGATACTCTAGACAAGTTTGGAACAAGACGACATAATGGTTAGGCTGTGTACCACTCAAGCCATCCCTTGTGCATGTACACCGCATATTCCGACGTGCTCCGCTGGAACCCGAGTGATAGCAAACAGTTGTCCATGTGGTGTACTGGCCATCCCTTGTGCGCGGCGAGCGCGATCAGCAGGCGCACAGATTCATGATGGGCCACCCACGTGAACAACTCCTCGTAGTTGACGCCCTAGTGCTGACATAGCCCTTTGCCATGAGATGAGCCTTGTGCTTGATAACAGCGTCGTGGGAGTTCTTCTTCACCTTAAAGACCCACTTCAAGCCGATGGAACGGCGACCAGCGGGGAGGTCGTCAAGTTACCAAGTGTCGTTCTCCTCGATGGAACACATCTCTTCGAGCATCACCTTGCGCCAGCACTGGTGCTGCACCGCCTCAACGAACGTGGCTGGATCCTCAATGGCCACGAGATGCAACTCATCCACGTCGAGCTCCCGAGCAGTGGTCGTGTTATACACGTTGTCCATGGTCTGAAAGCGATGCGGCTCGTCATCGTCGATGTCAAGCATGGCAGAGGCGTCAGTGGGTGGTGAAATGAATTCCACCCCACCTTGTGCTACAGTCGTAGACGTGCTCGATGCTACTTCGGATGTCGGCATTAGCGGCCCGGGGCTGGGCGTGCGATTCGACACTACTGGTGTCGATGACTAATCACTCCCGTGTGCTGCAGGATTGCCACGGATCGCATCTGCTACAGGATATATGGTATACTCAACTGTAAACGTGTCACCAGAGTTGTCCGTTGCTGCATTGCCCTACGCGCCCCAGTCCCACTGTGCCGCCTCATCGAAGACGACGTCACGCATCACGTGCACGCGCTTGTCGATAGGGTTGTAGACATGACATCCCTTGGCGCTAGGCTCGTAGCCGATGAACACCATCGGCGTGCTTCTATCATCGAGCTTCTTCATATGCGGCTTCACCACTTTGATATACGCGACACAACCAAAATTGCGGAGAAAGTGCGCCGGAGGTTGTGCGCCATGCCACGCCTCGTACGATGTCATGCCATTGATGCTATGGGTCAGTGCTCAGTTCAGGATGAACACAGCCGTCGTTACCACCTCACCCGAAAACATCCCCAGCATGCTCTTTGCCTTCATCATGCTGCGAGCTATGGCTACCACCGCTTGGTTCCAGCGCTCGACGACGCCGTTCTGCTATGGGCAGTATGGCGCCATGAGGTGGACGCCGCGATTAGTGTAGTACTCATCGAACTCAACCAACGTGAATGGTCGCCGTGGTCAGTTCGGAGGGCGCGCAACTTGCGTCTGGTTTCCACCTCAACGCTGGTCTGGAACCGCTTGATCACCACCGGTGCCTCATTGTTCGTCGTGAGAAAGACCAACCACATGTAGCGACTGAGGTCGTCGATGAGGAACAGAAAAAATTGTTTCCTACCTGGTGTCGCCAGCGCGATGGGGCCGCAAAGATCACCGTGCACCAAATCGAGGATGTGTTCCACACGGTACTTCATCTTCTCCGAGAACGGGGTGCGCCGCTACTTGTCGACGAGGCAGATGTCGCAAATCTGATCAACATGATCGATCAACGATAGCCCACACACCATGCCATGTTGCACCAGCTTCTGTAGCTCCTGGAAGTTCAGGTGCCCGTACCTAGCATGCCATCGCCACATGTCATCGTCGTATCGCGCAGATAGGCAGACCGGTTGTGCAATACTGAGGGTGAGCACATAGAGCCAGTTGCGAGTGCAGTTTACTCGAGCAAGTATGCAACGCTGCTGGTCACGGATCGTCGAGCTGCCCGAGGGTCACTATGTTGCTACCCAGTCTTGGGATGTAGTACGCCCCTGTCAGCGCACGGTGCTCCTCATTCCAGCAAGTGAATAGGACGGTGCTATGCCCGTGTATATCCACCACCAAGCCGTCACCGAACTTAACAGAGCCGATGACGCCCTTGTCTATCTCCATAAAGCTTGCTTGCCACCCGGACATGTGATTTTTGTCATCGGTGTCCAGGTACCAAGCGTCATCGTGGGCGTCCTCCTCGCGCCCTAGATGCACCTGCGCGTGCACCTCGTTGAGCACCAAGTCAATGCCTGCGCCCATGGAAGCCTTGGTGAGCGCGCACACTTGTGCCATGAGAAGCGCAAGTTCGTCATCGTTAACCTATGTCAGATTAACTTGCTATGCGCACTTAGGCTTGCGTCAGTCCCTGGAGTAATACCCGTACTTGTCGTTGTTGTAACACTGGACTTGCGAGATGTGACGGCACGCATTAGACAAGCCACCATCCACAAGGCTTGCCGCGATAACGGTTGTCACCACCGTTATCGCTGCCCTTATTACTACCGTAGGAGCCGATGCCTTACTCCTTCTTCTTGGCGCGTGCCGGTCACTCCTCTTCAGTGAGGAGCAGACGCCCATCGGAACCACCCGAGTCGTTGCACGCGTAGCGCTGCTCCACTAATTGAAGCCTGTCGGTGAGCTCTTCCATTGACAACGTGCACAAATCAAGCAGTGTCTCGATCAAGATTGTCACCTGTGTATACTTGGGTGGAACAACACGAAGGAATTTCTTGACTACCTTTTTATATTCCAACTTGTCGCCTAGGATCCGTAGATTGTTGATGAGACCCGTGATCCTTATGGAAAAGTCATCCACCGACTCACCATCCTTAAATTCGGTATCCTTGAACTCCTTGTGAAGTTTCTGTACATTCGCCTCGCGGACGCACTCGACGTTCGTCCGCATCAGTGTGTGGTAAACTACCATTCCTCTAGCTTCCTTCACCATCCACGGTACCACCAGTGCGTGGCCAGCGTCATTGCCGCTTGTGCCGTCCTCGCGGATTCGAGGACCCGATGGAGACTCTGAGCCGTCGCGCGATATCTTCACAGGCAGGAGAGCACGAAGCTCTGATACCAATTGTTAACCGCATCAGCTACTATGCACGCAAATCTTTGGAACTCTAACACAACAGAAGTGAACACACGAGACTTTTTTTGGTGCTACTCAAGTACTACAGTTTTCCTGGGTTTTGTTTTGCTTTTATTCTCATGAGTAAAAGAGTAATTGAAGAGCTTTCATGCTCCACGACGCGCGGCATCAATGCGTCCGCAATGTGCGCATCAATGCACTTCATGACCCTGCAACGTGTAGCATCAAAGCAAGACTGCCAGTCAACCGAAACAAGAAATGTTACAAGAAATCAATAAACGAAAAAAAATAGCTATTCAACATTGAACAACTATTGCTTGACAGACTACCTTATATGTTTTTTCCCATCAATTTCTGAAGGACCGGAAAGGCGACTAGAGGGGGTGAATAGACGCTTTCTCGATTTTCACCTCAATTAGATTCAACACGAACTTTTCTCCAATAGCTATGAAAGCTAAGAAGATCAGTAAATGCACAGAGGAAGCCTTGTGCTGAATCCTATTAACACCTGAAGCAAAAGACCAAAATATGGAGATCAAAACCACTAGAGCGGCTCGACTGATGGCAAACCAAGCGGTCCGACCGCCGCGGTCCGATTAGCGCTATGGAACCGGTCCGACCGCCCCGACCGTAAACAAAGGCAGCATACCAAATCAAAACAAAAATCGGTCTAACTTTTGATCTACACGATGAAACTTGACCAAATTTGGAACACACCTTCCTAAGAATATCTGGAACCTATTCCAAGCAACGATCGTTCAGATCTACGTCAAAGTTTTGACCTTTTCAAAGAGTGGCATCACCCTCTTGGTCATCTATATGGATCTCGCTTGTCGCCTTTAGTCCGTCGTGGTCTTCTGGGGTCTGTCTCAGGAGACATGTCTTTAGATTGTCAGGGTTGTAAGTTAGGGAAATGATTCACTTCCCTATTCTCATAGTGAGTCGTGTCTCAAATGACCATTTGATCTTATTCATTCAGATGTTTGTCCCGCTCCTTTCTTTCGAAAGGGGCCATTGATATTATATCATTTTTATAGATGATTTCTCTCGCCACACTTAGATATATTTTTTGTCTTTTCGTAGTGAGGCCTTGTCTATCTATAAAAAATTTGCTACTATTGTTCGCATACGCTTTCCACTCCTATTCGTGTCTTTTGTGCCGACTACCTTTGGCGTAGTACCTCTCTCGTTACTGCGCAGCCTTTCTTGTCGAAAGCAGGCACCTCGCCGATTCTCTTGTCCCGGTGCTCATGGTAATGGTGTCGAGCGTAAGCATCGTCACCTCCTTGAGACGGCTCGCACCTTGATGATTGCCGCCTATTCCACCTCTTTGGGCCGAGGCCGTTTCCACCGCCACCTATCTCGCCAACATTCACCTCTTCTCGCTTCTTGAGGTGAGATCCTGCTGAGCGCTTTGTGATCTTTCTCCGCACTACCCTCGCCTTCGCTCTGCATTTGGTGCGCTTACGCTCTCCTTGCACCTCGAGAACGCACTCAAATTGATCGCCATCGTTGAGTATGTTTTATGGGATACAAGTCGAGCACAAGGGCTATCGGTGTTGGGACCCAGTTGGTCGACGGATGCGGATTTCTCGGGATGTGACTTTTGTCGAGTCTTGTCCCTTCTACCCACGTCCTTCCTCTCCTTCGGTTTTCTCTGTGGAGTCTATATCTTTTTTGACTTTTCCGGATACACCCATCTCTGTCTTGCCCTCGTCCTCGTCCATCCGTCCTATTGAGTCTCCACATATACCTCCTGAGCCCTCTCCGCCGTTGTCGCCGCCCGCTTTGTCGCCTGCGGCTCCTCAGACTCCTCCCACTCTCTTTTACACTCGTCGACCTCGTATTGAGGCTCTTCCAGATGAGCCATCTTCTCCTGATGCTCCATCTTCTCCCGATGCTCCATCTTCCCCCGATGGGTCATCGTCTCCTCGCTACGGTCTCCGCGATCGTCAGTCGATTCGGCCTCTTGCCCATTTTGGTTTTGCTGGTGCAGCTACCCATGAGCCTGTCTCCTACCGGATGTCAGCATTTCACCCTGAGTGGCAGCATGCCATGGCCGAGGAGACTGCTGCTCTCGAGCGTACTGGTACTTGGGATCTTGTTCCTTTTCCATCTCACTCATAATATAATTTGTAATATTTTTGGATGATAAAAAGGAACACAATTTCTTCTTTACGTTAATTGGTATAAAAAAGTGAACAAGTTCATTGTGTTGCTAGGTAAAATGCATTACCTTTTGATTTATTTTTTCCTATAGTATAATTGTAGTTATGTTCTCTTTCTAGATATTGTTGTTTATGCGATTTTTTTCAGCAAAGTTTTGAATTTTTTTTTCCCTATAGTATAATCGTGGTTATGTTCTCTTTTTTAGATATTATTGCTTATGCGATTGTTTTTCAGCATTTGTGTTTTGATATGAATCAAAACTATTGAGTCTACTACATAAGCAATCCGAAGAAGATGAAAAATCATAGACAATTTAGTGGCTCTCAGTTTGGATCAAGACCGCACATGTCAAGGAGGAAAAATAAGCGTATCAAAGGAGAACTCATGAAAAAATCCCTAAAGGATCTCCAAACAAGCCGGACATATATGCAACCTATCATGGAGAATAGAAATTGCAATGGCAATAGAAGAGATAATGGTGTCGCATATAAGAGCAATTGCAGTGTGAAGGATCGACGAGATAAGGTTGTGCAACAACCAGCAAGACAAATTCCTTCGAAGTATCGCAACATTAGTCTATCAAATTCCTCAATAGTGACTGAAAATTTTGTTCCAATGGAAAATAGTGCTAGCAAATCAAACCATGCATTTGCACCTACGTCAAAGGATTTGAAGCAACCTACCACCTCAAGGTTTGAGAATTGCTCGATTTTTTTGTCGAAGAATATTAAGCAGATTAATACCCCTAGACCCAAGGATGAATTTTCCTTGAAAAATTTGGAAAAGCATGCCCCCCTGAGCTTGAAGGATGACTCAAATGCCACATTGGGATGTTCAAAGAAATCTTACCCTGTAAAGGCAAAGGAAGGATTGGTTCACAACTCAAACAATATTGAAAGATCAAATTCACGACCAAATCACTTGAAGGCAATGCCAAGGTTGGTTCACAAGGCAAAGAATGTCGATGAATCGAATCAATGCAATAATGTCTTGGGTTCAAGGTCAAAGGGGCGATCAAATCCTGATCAAGGTGAAAGCATTGTTGTTAGAGAGGGTAACATTGAAAGGATCAAATCCTTGAAGGGCAAAGGGGTGCTTACAACTTCGAAACGATCCAATCTCTCGATGTCAAAAGAACTCTTGGTTTCAATGCCAGGGTTGGTTCACATGGCAAAGAACGTGGATGAATTGAATCAATGCAATAATGTCTTGGGTTCAAGGTCAAAGGGGCGATCAAATCCTGGTCAAGGTGAAAACATTCTTGTTAGAGAGGATGACATTGGAAGGTTCAAATCCTTCAATGGCAAAGGGGTGCTTACAACTTCGGAACGATCAAATCTCTCGACGTCAAAGGTACTCTTGGTTCCAAACAAAGAGCCTTTGAATGACAAGAAATGCCAGGATGAAGTTATGAGTGACAAAGATAAGGAGATAGAAGGTCATACGAGTGTAGCATCAATAGAGATAATCATGAGTGGTGAAGTGCATTTTGTGTGTGATGATCATCATAAGCAAGAAGACTTCTTGAAGGCAAAGGAAGCTCCAAATTCTAGCTCGGCATTGAAGGGTAACCAAGTCATGCAAGATCTCCAGAGCAACTCAGGGAATAATTCTTTTCCTATATTTGGTAAGGTCCTTTCAAGTAACCAAAGGGTTGTGGCATCATTTATGGACGATAACATGGAGTGGAATGGAGACCCATCGGATGGACGCATTCAACTTGATGGCAGAAATCGAAACACTAAGTTTGCAGAGGGTGGTAGAACTGATGATGTCGAGCTTAAGAGAAAGAGGATAGAACCATTGCCAGAAGAACAGCCTATGACACATGTCGAGCTTAAGAGAAAGAGGATAGAACCATTGCCAGAAGAACAGCCTATGACACATGTTGACGATGATAGTGAAGAAGCTGAGAATTCTAGGCCGATGAACAAACGGAGAAGATATAGAGAAATAAATGAAGATGAAGAAGCTGATGATCTGAATCCTATAGGTGTTGAAGATGATACGGCTGGATTGACATCACAAACAGCTATTTTGAAGGATCATCATCCCAAAGTCTCTATGCCATTTGTTTCAGAATGTGTCAAGCAGCAACGCTATAATTATTCGCAGCCCATTGACGAATCTATCTGGAGGTATAATAGATCCTTTTTTTTTTCCATTTTGAAGTATATCCTTATACTTTCTCTGCATGCTAATGTTTTGGTTGTTTATGTCAACAGTGGAATCTTTAAGATAGTCAGCAAGGAATATGTATCTTTGGCTGCACATCTGTCGATCAAATCATGCGAAAGTGTGGACATTGTCAAGATCATTGCCGCCAGTTGTTGAAGTGACAAAACTTTCTAGGTCGGAGGTCTGGCCTAGGATCTGGGAGGCATCAAGACCCACTGATGACAGCATTGGCTTGTACTTCTTCCCTCATAAAATGAGGTGTTCTGCTTAACCTTTACATTTCTTTGCATCACCTCTATCTTCGCTACATGTGAAATCAAATGCCTAATCCTGCTGTTTCTATCCCTAGGCCAGATGAACGCCAGGATCAACTAGTTAAGGAAGTCATGGAGAATGATATGGTATTACGAGCTGTTATTGGTGAAGCTGAGTTGCTGATATTCCCTTCTATTCTACTGCCTCAACCATATCAAAGTATGTATTCTTTTTCATTTCTGAAAAATATGATTTCTTCTTGTAATAGACAATATATATAATTCTGCACCTGGTCTCTACGTCTAAAATCAAGCTGCTTTGTGTTCAAGTAGTAGCTAGACATGCTAATTATCCTATGCTGCCGAGAAATTATTTAATTTCTTCTAAACCAGTATTCTTTAGACTCCCTTTCTTTACAGTATAATGTTTTCCTCATGAGTTCAGCCACTAATCATATTCCCTTATATTTGCAGCCTTTCAAAGGAAACACTACTTGTGGGGGGCGTTCAAGCGCAGAAATGATATGGTCGCCGCAGTGGAAGAACATCATGGTACAGGGCATCATGCTCAAGAGGAAGAGATGGAAAAACAGCATGCCTCACACCAGCAAGACGAAGTACAATGTGAAGAATCAGATCAAGAAACTTTAATGAACCACGTCATGCGATTGAAAAAACAGCGGTTGGTGGGTAAGCATCGAGGTGTAGATCAGCAAGACGAGGTACAATGCGAAGAATCAGATCAAGAATTTCTAATGAACCGCGCCATGCTATTGAAAAAACAGCACTTGAGGGGTACCCGTCGAGGTGTGGAAAAGGAGGGTGTCCAAGCTAGCACTCCACGAGTTGAAGCAAGCTGTGTTCCATGGCCCAACATGGATACTGAACTCGAAGCTCCTGAAGAAGCAAATAGGCAAGATGTTGACAAGCAAATGACTCCCTCTTTGGCTGGACCAAACGCACCTCGTCTCGATGAACGCAGCACCGAAGCTTCTTCAGCTCCTACCAGGCCTGCTACTACCTCAGACCATGGACAGACCGACTCGAGCTTGGGAGTTCCCCCAGGTAAAATGTTTGCTTTTGTCGTCAGACAAACTCCGAGGCTTGAGCAACTTATTCAAGAGATGGAACGCGAAGGTGCCCTGGTGGTTGCGATGCAGGAGAGATGATAGGGTCAGGTTTTGGCCAGGCAACAGCAGTGCAGTAGGATGAGAACAGGGGCCTCCGATCTCATCCCGGCGGGTCGCCATGGTCAAGGTGATCCTGGCCTTGAGCTGTTCTCGGTGAAGGGTAGGGACAGTAGTAGATTTGGGCGTATGAGGCTCAGTTTGCTTTTTTTTTATCCCTGATAGTATCGTTCGTAGTTAAGTACTTAAAGTGCGTCCCTGGCTATGTACTGCAGTTTGGTGGAAGTGGAACTTTGGTTTTGGCCAGAATGTATTTAGATATTATCTAACGTCAGTCCACGCGATTTCTGATACATTTCTGTTTGCATCTCATCTGATCGCCCTTTCATCTCTGCTGGTTGCAGAATCGGAATTAGACGTTACAGCTTACATTATTACCTACAAACCTCTCCTCTTCCTTGCAATCCTACTTGGGAAGTTAATCATCATGTACTACTACAAAACAAAAACGTGATACGGGCACGGATACGGGGGAAACCGTGCCCTTGTTTTTTTTTTTTTTTTTGCATGATCTTCACAAACTATAGGTTGTGTGGGAGATAACATGTGAATCCGTGAAACCTGATGAATGACTTCGCCAATCATTAATCTCGTTCCAAAAACTCATTTCTTTTTTCATACAATATAGCACTCGCCCATTTATAGGCAGTGACGAATCCACCGTAGGTGCTTGTGGGTGCTCAAGCACCCCCTCCTCCACCACCGTACCTCCCTACTCCACCACCACTGTGGCACCAGAGTCCACTCCAGACTCACCACCACGGCACCACCGAAGTCCGACTGAGCCTACAGAGGTTGAAGTAGAGCGGCCGAGCCGCCGAGCGCCGAGGTTGAAGAAGATCTGCCAATTGCCAAACAAACCAAAGGTTTAAGGCCCACTCGGTGGCTTAAGGCCCAATACACCTAGCCCAAATCATTGATTTAATCCCGCCCAAATCGAGCTAAAATGAGGAAGAGGAATACCCACACCAACGGGACTACAGGAGAATAGTAGAAGGCGATTCGCCACCGGCCGAAGTCTTAATACCCACAATAGACGGAGCAAAGAGGACCGAGTCGGAGAGAGACTCACCGCGTCACGACGCAGACGCGCACCAGAATCTCTGGCCACGGCCGACTGGCAGCGGGCCATTGCGGAGGGGGGAGGTGGTCACGGCGGCCACTCGGCTGGAGGAGGAGGAGGCGCTGCTGGGTCGGGAGGCGGCGGCGCTGGCGGCAGCGGCATCGGCGCATCGCATGCATCGGAGCAGGAGAGGAGGAACGCCGTCGCCGAACGAGGTGAGGCCCGAGGCCGTGAGGTGAGGTGAGGCCGTGAGGAACTGAATCGGCTGGGCTAATCCCCATTTAATCTGGCATCGTTGGCTTCGCCACTCGCGAGTTCGCCCGGACGCCCGGTCCCCATTTAAGCTGGCAGGCATCGTGAGGTGAGGCTCGGTCCGTGAGGCATCATTGGCCGCTTCGCCAGTTCGCCCGGTGTCCGGTGACTCGGTGAGGGCTGACCGGCTGAGGCCGTCTCATGGCGTCATGGCGCACTGGCGTGACCGGCTGACCGCGTGACGGCGTGACCGCGTGAGGGAGCGCCTGAGCCCGTTTCCCAGGCGGCGTGCGGCCGTCCGCCTCGCTGTCTGCCGTGAGCCCGTGAGGCATTGATGCAAATTGCAAATTAAATAATAATTAGTGATTGTTGACTTGTTGTATTGATGCAAATTGTTATTTAATTGACAAGATGTATTAGTCGACACAATTTGTTTAATCGGTGATTGATTGGTAATCGTTGTTGTTTAATTATTCTTAGATTTACAAAAATGGAGAAGGGAACTTTGCACAAATATTTCTCAAATAATGCAACGAGCAGTAACCCTCCAACCATAGAAAGGAGAACTGAAGCAAAAAAAAACTCAGCATGAATTTAATCCAGATGATATTATTGTCGATCCAGCATATCGCAAATCAATTGAAGATTATCCTAATGAGATTAGAGATCAAGTTAGGAGAGCGTATTTGTTGAAGGGTCCAACTCAACCAATTGGTCATGATTTTCGAAAAAAAAATGCAAGGTTCAATTTTAAGATCTTTTCAAGAATCATGGTATAAGAAGTTTGATTGGTTGGAATATAGTGTGGAAAAAGATGCCGCCTTTTGTTTCTATTGTTTTCTTTTTAAGAAACCGTCACACCCCACTCACTTTGGAAGGGATGTCTTCACAAAAGTTGGGTATGTGAATTGGAGAAGTGCTATGGAATCTTTCAATCAACATGTTGGTGGACCTACTAGTGTCCACAACATTGCAATGCTAGATTGTGAAGATTTTCAGAATCAAAGAGCATGTGTAGATCATAAATTAAATACTTATAGCAAGGAGTTCAAATTGCATACAAGATTCGCTTTGATCGCTTCTTTAGATTGTGCAAGATATCTCATTCAACAAGGTGAAGCTTTTCGTGGACACGATGAATCTTCTACTTCCATGAACAAGGGCAATTTTAGAGAGATGGTGGATTGGTACATGGATAAAAAGCCAGATGTGAAGGAGGCTTTTGAATTTGAGGGTGGTGGCAATTGTTTGATGCTTTGTCCGGATATACAGAAGGAACTCGCGAAATGTTGTGCACAGGAGGTCACACAGGTGATTAAGGATGAGATTGGAGATAGGAACTTCGCAGTGCTTATTGATGAGTCCCGTGATTCATCAATAAAGGAGCAGATGTCCGTGATTGTGAGGTTAGTTGTACATATAATATTTTTTTAGTTGTATCATTTATGATTTGTGCATTGTGGTTTTGTTTTAACTTGGTAAAATTCATACTATGTAGGTTTGTAAATAAAGAAGGGAAGATCATGGAAAGGTTTATTGGTATTGAGCATGTCACTTTGTGTACATCTGTTGCACTGAAGGAAGCTTTGGTTCGTGTGCTTGCTAAGGTTGATCTACCTATTTCTAGGTCACGGATGTGGTTATGATGGAGCTTCAAATATGAGAGGGAATTTAATGGTTTGCAAAGATTAATACGGATGACAATCCGTGATGCTTTCTATGTCCATTGTTTCGCCACCGATTCTGCTTAGTGGTTGTCATCATTGCAAGTTGTAGCGGTGCTATTGTCGATTTCTTTAACTATGTTCCTTGATAGTGACCACCGTGAGTGCATCTTGCAAAAGAAAGGATGCTTTGATGGAAAAGCATCGTGAAGTCTTATTGGAAAAATTGAGAATGGTGTGCTTTCAACAGAACAGCTTGAATCAGCAACTAGCCTAGCTAGACCTCGAGATACTAGATGGGGCTCACATCTTAAAACATTACTCAGATATACCAAATGTGGGAGTCGATTGCTTGCTATGTGTTGGAGATTATATGTAAAGATGCAAGATATCCTTGTGTCATGGTGGAGCAAAGGTTTGATACAAAAGATGGAGAGCTTTGAATTTGTGTTCATTATGCATTTCTTGATAGACTTGTTGAGTATTACACATGAGTTATCACTTTCTTTGCAAAGAAGGGATCAAGATATTATTGAAGCTATGGGTTTGATTATGGATGTGAAAACGCGCTTGTAAGATATGAGGGACAATGGGTGGGAGCCATTGTTCAACACAAGAAAAGCTTTTGTGAGTCAAATGAGATTGATGTGCCAAGTATGGATGATCACATCGAGTAAAGGGTAAATCTACACGTCGAAGCATAAGGTTACTCTCCTTCACTATTATCATATTGATATTTTCAATATTGCTCTTGATGCCATTATGACAGTAGATGGATCATCGCTTTAATGAAGTTTCTTGAGTTATTGGTATGCATGTCTTGTCTTGATCCAAGCAACTCCTCTCTAAGTTTGATGTACAAAAGTTAGTTCGCCTTGCTGAGATTTATACCTGCAGATTTCACCATAGCTGATTGTTTGTTGTTAAGAAATCAGCTTCAAACATTCATTCTCAATGTTAGAAGAAATGTTGAATTTCGTGAATGCCGTGATCTTCCAAAGGTTGCTCAAAAGATAGTTGAAACCGGAAAAAATATAACTTTCGCATTGGTGTATCGCCTCATCGAGCTCACATTGATCCTTCCAAATAAATTCGCTACTTGAAAGAGTTTTCTCAGCAATGAAGATTATTAAAACAGATTTGCGCAACAAGGTATCATATGAATGGCTCAATGACTTGATGGTTTGCTACACTGAGCGAGAGATATTTAAAAGCCTTGATAATAAAAGAATTGTTCAACGCTTTCAAGACATGAAAACTCGTAGAGTGAAATTGCGTCAGAATCGATTTGGTAACTTAGTGGTATGTTTTCATCTCATTTTTAATATTTATGAATATTCACAATTTAATATTGTATCACTGAATTTGATATTTCGTATGTACAGATTAGTACTGACATATTTATGAACATTTGGGGGCACATATCCATTAGCGAGGTACTAAATCTATTGTATTATACATTTTCGATTTGTTCTCTTCCTATTTATATATGAATTTGATATTCCAATGGTAAACGATCAGTACATGTAGTTTTAATATGTTTATGTTGTGCTATAGCCTCAACAGTAGAGCTCCCCCTCTATTTTCATCCTGAATTCGCCACTGTTTATAGGCTACAAAAGCTCCTCGACAGCTCATCATGAGTTGTATAAACACACTTCACAACTCATTATCGGTTGTCAACTTTCCCTTTACAACAAGATTACAACTAAATATAACTTGCAAAATTGAACTTTACCGCACATTACTTGTACAAGAAACACAATGACATAAACGACAGCCTTAACTTTGATGATGACATGCGTTGACCTCAATTATACGCTAACACGTGCGATGACATTCATCTTGTTGCTAACACGTGCGATCATATACTTCTTGCCTAAGTAAGCTGACACGTGTGATGATATCATATACTTCTTGGCTAAGTATGATTTACTCTTGTATACTTTAGAATATCCTCATCAATAGGAGATTGACAAGCATAAGAAATTTAACAGAACAGGATTAATAAACAAAAAATTTATACCTCACCTACAAAACAAGATAAAATTCCTTGAATGCCACTGAGAGTTGTCCCAATCCCGTATTTGCCACTAAAAAGTTTGATTCCCTATATGCCACTAAGTTTCTTCCTTGTTCTGCTCTATGCCCACTAAGTTTCTTCCTTGTTCTGCTCTATGCCACCTCCGTCAGCCTTTGAGTTTGTTGTTAACTTGTATAAGAAAAAGACGTATTTGTTCTTCTTATTCCCCCTTTGCCCCCTTGTCCTCCTCTCTTTCTTTTCTCTTCCCAACCCACCCGCTACTAGCTTCCCCAATCTCCCACCGGCCTCCTCCTCTGTCGGACCCCAAATTTTTAGTTCGGGATCCACTGTGTCAATCTGTGCCATTTTATGGATCAGTAGATAGCACACACAGATACATTCTTGAAACATTCACATACATCGCATTCACAGCCAATATATATTACTGTTGGACCGTAAAGGCGACTAGAGGGGGGGTGAATAGGAGCACGCTCACTTTTTCACAAAATATGAACTCAATACAATTTCACTCCAGTAGCTATTAGAAAGCTATGAAGATCAATATACCAAGACAAATGAAGACTAGTATTGAATCCAATTAAATCCCTAAGCAAAATAACAAAATCAACTAAGATTGCAAAGACTCACAAGATGGGCGGTCGACCTCTGCACTCCAACCGGTCGGACCGATTGTCGCGGTCCGACCGGCGTTAGGTCTTTGGCGGTCGGACCGCTCCAAAATCGGTCCGACCGGTGATGACGCGGGCGGTCCGACCTGGCCATCACGTAACCGATCCAAACAAAGAAAATCACCGATGACGGTTGCAATTAGGTGAAACTTTTGATTCTCAACTCCAAGCTTTATAAAACTTTGCACACACCTTCTATATGCTATTGAGGACCTATTCCAATCGAATATTATGGTAATTCTTGGAACGATCTTGAACAATTGCCAATTGATTAACAGAAGGTCTAAAACCGGGCAAGAACGAAAACTTGATCCTAAAGCTTGTTCGTGAGGGATTGATGATCAAGATGATGCTAGATAGATTCACACATATCACAGCAAGCTAATTCACGTGAAAGAATCAATCACAAACTCGCGGATCAAAGAAAGCCCGAAAAAACACGAAATTGAAAGCAAGAACGAAAAGAGACTTATCTCAAGCAAACCTTGCATAGATTGATTTCGTGGTTGATGCTGGATTACATCCACACCATCATGGATCAGTGGACAATCAAAGATCACGAAATTCACCACAAACCATCAAGAGCCCTTGCCTCCACCTCAACTCCCTAAAGACAATTAGGGTTTTGAAACATAAAAGGCGAGAGAGAGAGGTAAACCACCATCTCCTCCTATTTATAGTGGAGGCCTAAAACTCTTAGGGTTTGACTTAATTGGGCTCCTGTTAAGGCCCACTAACAAACGGGTCACACACGCACGCCGCAAAGCGCCGTTTTTAACCTTTGACCTAAACCGCTTCACCATGCACCATGGATTTGCCAATAGGTCACCCTTGTCCATCTTGCGCCACGCTTGAGTCGTTGACTCACCCGCATCGTAGATTGTTCGACCTCAACTCTCCAAGTCTAGTCCCGATCCTCCTCGCCGCTGACCGCCGTGACCACCAAGCAACCCGCACAACCACGCATAAGAAAACACGATTCGGGAACAAGTTCTTCACAACTTGACCCATGTTAGTCAAACATGCATCATGCAAATCATATGCCATGAAACCAATGACTTTAACCTAACAAATCAACATCGCCACGGTTGGCCGACGCTCAAGTAGAAACCGGTCCGACCGCCCCAGTGAGCCGGCCGGATCGCCTCTTGGCTTGGCTTCGGACCGCTCCTCAGGAGCGGTCGGACCGCTTCTTGGGACTTAGCCGAAATTCATACTCCCAAATTCAAACCTTCCGAAATTAAAACGAATAGAACTTCTTATCGAGACTAAAAATTATGAGACCAAGTGCATTGGGATCCCTCACTTGCCTACAACACCTATTTCCGCCCACTGCTTTGAACACTTTTAGGTCATCGCCGGTCCGATCCCCACATGGCCGGTCCGCCGATTTGGGACCGGTCGGACACGCGGCAAGGACCTCGCCTCGCGCCTTGACTCACAGCGTCTCTGGGAGCTTGACTGGTTTTACCTTCCTTCCGCTGCCACAGTCGCCGCCAGTCTTTCCGCTTCTGCCACCTCATCTACCAGCTCTTTCCAGTAGTGGCATCACCCTCTTGGTCATCTATGTGGATCTCGTTTGTCGTCTTTAGTCCGTCGTGGTCTTCTGGGGTCTGTCTCAGGAGACATGTCTTTAGATTGTCAGGGTTGTAAGTTAGGGAAACAGATTCAGCTTCCCTATTCTCATAGTGAGTCTGTGTCTCAGCGACCATTTGATCTTATTCATTCAGATGTTTGGGGTCCGGCTCCCTTTCTTTCGAAAGGGGGCCATTGATATTATATCATTTTTATAGATGATTTCTCTCGCCACACTTGGATATATTTTATGTCTTTTCGTAGTGAGGCCTTGTCTATCTATAAAAAATTTGCTACTATTGTTCGCACACAGTTTTCCACTCCTATTCGTGTCTTTCGTGGTGCGACTACCGTTTGGCGAGTACTCTCTCGTTACTGCGCAGCTTTCTTGTCGAGCAGGCACCTCGCCGATTCTCTTGTCCTGGTGCTCATGCTCAGAATGGTGTCGCTGAGCGTAAGCATCGTCACCTCCTTGAGACGGCTCGTACCTTGATGATTGCCGCCTCTATTCCACCTCTTTTGGGCCGAGGCCGTTTCCACTGCCACCTATCTCGTCAACATTCAGCCCTCTTCTGCTCTTCAGGGTGAGATCCCGATTGAGCGTCTTTGTGATCTTTCTCCAGACTACCCTGCCCTTCGTGCATTTGCGTTTGCGCTTGCTACGCTCTCCTTGCACCTCGAACGCACTAAATTGATCGCCACCGTTGAGTATGTTTTTATGGGATACAGTGCCGAGCACAAGGGCTATCGGTGTTGGGACCCAGTTGGTCGACGGATGCGGATTTCTCGGGATGTGATTTTTGTCGAGTCTTGTCCCTTCTACCCACGTCCTTCCTCTCCTTCGGTTTTCTCTGTGGAGTCCATATCTTTTTTGACTTTTCCGGATACACCCATCTCTGTCTTGCCCTCGTCCTCGTCCATCCGTCCTATTGAGTCTCCACATATACCTCCTGAGCCCTCTCCGCCGTTGTCGCCGCCCGCTTTGTCACTTGCGGCTCCGCAGGCTCCTCCCACTCTCTTTTACACTCGTCGACCTCGTATTGAGGCTCTTCCAGATGAGCCATCTTCTCCTGATGCTCCATCTTCCCCCGATGGGTCATCGTCTCCTCGCTACGGTCTCCGCGATCGTCAGTCGATTCGGCCTCTTGCCCATTTTGGTTTTGCTGGTGCAGCTACCCATGAGCCTGCTCTCCCACGGATGTCAGCATTTCACCCTGAGTGGCAGCATGCCATGGCCGAGGAGATTGCTGCTCTCGAGCGTACTGATACTTGGGATCTTGTTCCTTTTCCATCTCACTCATAATATAATTTGTAATATTTTTGGATGATAAAAAGGAACACAATTTCTTCTTTACGTTAATTGGTATAAAAAAGTGAACAAGTTCATTGTGTTGCTAGGTAAAATGCATTACCTTTTGATTTATTTTTTCCTATAGTATAATTGTAGTTATGTTCTCTTTCTAGATATTGTTGTTTATGCGATTTTTTTCAGCAAAGTTTTGAATTTTTTTTTCCCTATAGTATAATCGTGGTTATGTTCTCTTTTTTTTAGATATTATTGCTTATGCGATTGTTTTTTCAGCATTTGTGTTTTGATATGAATCAAAACTATTGAGTCTACTACATAAGCAATCCGAAGAAGATGAAAAATCATAGACAATTTAGTGGCTCTCAGTTTGGATCAAGACCGCACATGTCAAGGAGGAAAAATAAGCGTATCAAAGGAGAACTCATGAAAAAATCCCTAAAGGATCTCCAAACAAGCCGGACATATATGCAACCTATCATGGAGAATAGAAATTGCAATGGCAATAGAAGAGATAATGGTGTCGCATATAAGAGCAATTGCAGTGTGAAGGATCGACGAGATAAGGTTGTGCAACAACCAGCAAGACAAATTCCTTCGAAGTATCGCAACATTAGTCTATCAAATTCCTCAATAGTGACTGAAAATTTTGTTCCAATGGAAAATAGTGCTAGCAAATCAAACCATGCATTTGCACCTACGTCAAAGGATTTGAAGCAACCTACCACCTCAAGGTTTGAGAATTGCTCGATTTTTTTGTCGAAGAATATTAAGCAGATTAATACCCTAGACCCAAGGATGAATTTTCCTCGAAAATTTGGAAAAGCATGCCCCCTGAGCTTGAAGGATGACTCAAATGCCACATTGGGATGTTCAAAGAAATCTTACCCTGTAAAGGCAAAGGAAGGATTGGTTCACAACTCAAACAATATTGAAAGATCAAATTCACGACCAAATCACTTGAAGGCAATGCCAAGGTTGGTTCACAAGGCAAAGAATGTCGATGAATCGAATCAATGCAATAATGTCTTGGGTTCAAGGTCAAAGGGGCGATCAAATCCTGATCAAGGTGAAAGCATTGTTGTTAGAGAGGGTAACATTGAAAGGATCAAATCCTTGAAGGGCAAAGGGGTGCTTACAACTTCAAACGATCCAATCTCTCGATGTCAAAAGAACTCTTGGTTTCAATGCGGGGTTGGTTCACATGGCAAACAACGTGGATGAATTGAATCAATGCAATAATGTCTTGGGTTCAAGGTCAAAGGGGCGATCAAATCCTGGTCAAGGTGAAAACATTCTTGTTAGAGAGGATGACATTGGAAGGTTCAAATCCTTCAATGGCAAAGGGGTGCTTACAACTTCGGAACGATCAAATCTCTCGACGTCAAAGGTACTCTTGGTTCCAAACAAAGAGCCTTTGAATGACAAGAAATGCCAGGATGAAGTTATGAGTGACAAAGATAAGGAGATAGAAGGTCATACGAGTGTAGCATCAATAGAGATAATCATGAGTGGTGAAGTGCATTTTGTGTGTGATGATCATCATAAGCAAGAAGACTTCTTGAAGGCAAAGGAAGCTCCAAATTCTAGCTCGGCATTGAAGGGTAACCAAGTCATGCAAGATCTCCAGAGCAACTCAGGGAATAATTCTTTTCCTATATTTGGTAAGGTCCTTTCAAGTAACCAAAGGGTTGTGGCATCATTTATGGACGATAACATGGAGTGGAATGGAGACCCATCGGATGGACGCATTCAACTTGATGGCAGAAATCGAAACACTAAGTTTGCAGAGGGTGGTAGAACTGATGATGTCGAGCTTAAGAGAAAGAGGATAGAACCATTGCCAGAAGAACAGCCTATGACACATGTCGAGCTTAAGAGAAAGAGGATAGAACCATTGCCAGAAGAACAGCCTATGACACATGTTGACGATGATAGTGAAGAAGCTGAGAATTCTAGGCCGATGAACAAACGGAGAAGATATAGAGAAATAAATGAAGATGAAGAAGCTGATGATCTGAATCCTATAGGTGTTGAAGATGATACGGCTGGATTGACATCACAAACAGCTATTTTGAAGGATCATCATCCCAAAGTCTCTATGCCATTTGTTTCAGAATGTGTCAAGCAGCAACGCTATAATTATTCGCAGCCCATTGACGAATCTATCTGGAGGTATAATAGATCCTTTTTTTTTTCCATTTTGAAGTATATCCTTATACTTTCTCTGCATGCTAATGTTTTGGTTGTTTATGTCAACAGTGGAATCTTTAAGATAGTCAGCAAGGAATATGTATCTTTGGCTGCACATCTGTCGATCAAATCATGCGAGAAAGTGTGGACATTGTCAAGATCATTGCCGCCAGTTGTTGAAGTGACAAAACTTTCTAGGTCGGAGGTCTGGCCTAGGATCTGGGAGGCATCAAGACCCACTGATGACAGCATTGGCTTGTACTTCTTCCCTCATAAAATGAGGTGTTCTGCTTAACCTTTACATTTCTTTGCATCACCTCTATCTTCGCTACATGTGAAATCAAATGCCTAATCCTGCTGTTTCTATCCCTAGGCCAGATGAACGCCAGGATCAACTAGTTAAGGAAGTCATGGAGAATGATATGGTATTACGAGCTGTTATTGGTGAAGCTGAGTTGCTGATATTCCCTTCTATTCTACTGCCTCAACCATATCAAAGTATGTATTCTTTTTCATTTCTGAAAAATATGATTTCTTCTTGTAATAGACAATATATATAATTCTGCACCTGGTCTCTACGTCTAAAATCAAGCTGCTTTGTGTTCAAGTAGTAGCTAGACATGCTAATTATCCTATGCTGCCGAGAAATTATTTAATTTCTTCTAAACCAGTATTTCTTTAGACTCCCTTTCTTTACAGTATAATGTTTTCCTCATGAGTTCAGCCACTAATCATATTCCCTTATATTTGCAGCCTTTCAAAGGAAACACTACTTGTGGGGGGCGTTCAAGCGCAGAAATGATATGGTCGCCGCAGTGGAAGAACATCATGGTACAGGGCATCATGCTCAAGAGGAAGAGATGGAAAAACAGCATGCCTCACACCAGCAAGACGAAGTACAATGTGAAGAATCAGATCAAGAAACTTTAATGAACCACGTCATGCGATTGAAAAAACAGCGGTTGGTGGGTAAGCATCGAGGTGTAGATCAGCAAGACGAGGTACAATGCGAAGAATCAGATCAAGAATTTCTAATGAACCGCGCCATGCTATTGAAAAAACAGCACTTGAGGGCTACCCGTCGAGGTGTGGAAAAGGAGGGTGTCCAAGCTAGCACTCCACGAGTTGAAGCAAGCTGTGTTCCATGGCCCAACATGGATACTGAACTCGAAGCTCCTGAAGAAGCAAATAGGCAAGATGTTGACAAGCAAATGACTCCCTCTTTGGCTGGACCAAACGCACCTCGTCTCGATGAACGCAGCACCGAAGCTTCTTCAGCTCCTACCAGGCCTGCTACTACCTCAGACCATGGACAGACCGACTCGAGCTTGGGAGTTCCCCCAGGTAAAATGTTTGCTTTTGTCGTCAGACAAACTCCGAGGCTTGAGCAACTTATTCAAGAGATGGAACGCGAAGGTGCCCTGGTGGTTGCGATGCAGGGAGAGATGATAGGGTCAGGTTTTGGCCAGGCAACAGCAGTGCAGTAGGATGAGAACAGGGGCCTCCGATCTCATCCCGGCGGGTCGCCATGGTCAAGGTGATCCTGGCCTTGAGCTGTTCTCGGTGAAGGGGTAGGGACAGTAGTAGATTTGGGCGTATGAGGCTCAGTTTGCTTTTTTTTTATCCCTGATAGTATCGTTCGTAGTTAAGTACTTAAAGTGCGTCCCTGGCTATGTACTGCAGTTTGGTGGAAGTGGAACTTTGGTTTTGGCCAGAATGTATTTAGATATTATCTAACGTCAGTCCACGCGATTTCTGATACATTTCTGTTTGCATCTCATCTGATCGCCCTTTCATCTCTGCTGGTTGCAGAATCGGAATTAGACGTTACAGCTTACATTATTACCTACAAACCTCTCCTCTTCCTTGCAATCCTACTTGGGAAGTTAATCATCATGTACTACTACAAAACAAAAACGTGATACGGGCACGGATACGGGGGAAACCGTGCCCTTGTTTTTTTTTTTTTTGGCATGATCTTCACAAATTATAGGTTGTGTGGGAGATAACCTGCGAATCCGTGAAACCTGATGAATGACTTCGCCAATCATTAATCTCGTTCCAAAAACTCATTTCTTTTTTCATACAATATAGCACTCGCCCATTTATAGGCTACAAAAGCTCATCGACAGCTCATCATGAGTTGTATAAACACACTTCACAACTCATTATCGGTTGTCAACTTTCCCTTTACAACAAGATTACAACTAAATATAACTTGCAAAATTGAACTTTATCGCACATTACTTGTACAAGAAACACAATGACATAAACGACAGCCTTAACTTTGATGATGACATGCGTTGACCTCAATTATACGCTAACACGTGCGATGACATTCATCTTGTTGCTAACACATGCGATGACATCATATACTTCTTGCCTAAGTAAGCTGACACGTGTGATGATATCATATACTTCTTGGCTAAGTATGATTTACTCTTGTATACTTTAGAATATCCTCATCAATAGGAGAATTGACAAGCATAAGAAATTTAACAGAACAGGATTAATAAACAAAAAATTTATACCTCACCTACAAAACAAGATAAAATTCCTTGAATGCCACTGAGAGTTGTCCCAATCCCGTATTTGCCACTAAAAAGTTTGATTCCCTATATGCTACTAAGTTTCTTCCTTGTTCTGCTCTATGCCCACTAAGTTTCTTCCTTGTTCTGCTCTATGCCACCTCCGTCAGCCTTTGAGTTTGTTGTTAACTTGTATAAGAAAAAGACGTATTTGTTCTTCTTATTCCCCCTTTGCCTCCTTGTCCTCCTCTCTTTCTTTTCTCTTCCCAACCCACCCGCTACTAGCTTCCCCAATCTCCCACCGGCCTCCTCCTCTGTCGGACCCTAAATTTTTAGTTCAGGATCCACTGTGTCAATCTGTGCCATTTTATGGATCAGTAGATAGCACACACAGATACATTCTTGAAACATTCACATACATCGCATTCACAGCCAATATATATTACATGACTGGTCGTACGACCACTGTTATAGAAAAGGGTGCAAGGGTCACCATCAATACGAGTACAGAGTAGAGGTAAGTGCGGAAGCAAAAGAGGTAGTGGTGGATCCATTCACTCTACCCATAGGAAAGTGACTGGTCCCAGCCTAGACTTCATCTTCGTCTTCACCGGTTGGTTCGTCCGCCCAGTAGTGGTCTAGGGGTCCTGGTCGATCGGCTCTGAAAGATTATATTGGACGAACCTGAGTACACAACCGTACTCGCGAGCCAACACACAATGTAAATTATCATAGATGCAAGGCTAGACAAGGAGGGCTCAGAGTTCTTTTCTTTGCATCAAGCCAAGTTTGAATTAGATCAGTAGTAGAACACCCTACGACTTAGCAATGGTTAAGAACAGGTTTCATAAATAGATTTTCGTTTGTAAGGTACTATTGGAGATCTCATCTCCTATACCATCGAGTGGCTCCATCCACTGATGCCTGGCTAACCAGTACTACCACTGGTCCATGACCAGGCCTTCACAAACCCTTGGGGTCCTACCCTAGCTTTTCATTCCACGACCACCCACAAATGGTTTTATACCTAAATGAAAGCTAGTTCAAGTGAGTTCCCGGCACCGCTCTTGACTGTGAGCACAACTATCCAGATAGTTTTCTTACTCTGCAGAGTTCGTACACTTTACCAACAAAGAGATAATCATCCTGATATATACACATGTTTCCTTAGACATGTGAATCGGGGGATATCGTCACAAGGCCTTTTCAATGCCCAACCTTGACGTAACCCCACCCCTAAGGTTTCCACTGCCCAGAGCCGCGCTCCCAGGAGGCCACTCTTACGCCGTGTGGTTTTCCTGTGTCTTCTACCCATACCTACGCCACACACCATCCAGTGGTGAAGCCACATCGAGGAGAACAAATTAGTTAGCCAGGTCGTACCCATTATAGACTTGTGGTCGTACTGTTTTTACACGAGAGGTCGTCACAAGAACTTGGTCCTTTATTGACTTGGGCGGTGCGACCAAGTTGGACCGAAAAGGCGACTAGAGGATGGGTGAATAGGAGCACGCTCACTTTTTCACAAATAATTGATTCAATAAGATTTTACTCCAGTAGCTATGGAAGCTATGAAGATCAATATACCAGTACAGCGGAAGACTAGTATTGAATCCAATTTAACCCCCTAAGCAATACGACAAAAATTAACACAATCTAAAACAAGACTCATCTTTGGCGGTCTCGATCATTGGTCAATGGCGATTCGATCACGACCCTTGGTGGTCGATCGGTGGGCTCTGGCGGTCCGACCACCACCAAGAACAGATCAAACAGCCCAATAAATGAAGTTGCAAATAGATGTAACTTTTGATCTACAATTCCAAACTCGATGAAACTTGGAACACACCTTCTCTATGATGTCAGGAACCTATTCCAATCGAAGATTGTGGAAATTCTTAGAAGAATTATGATCCTTTTCCGTTTGAGAGGGGGATGGTTCAAAATCGAGTCAAAACAAAAACTAGATCCAAAAACTTGTTCATGGGTGATTGATGATCAAGATGATCCTAGATATGTTCCCACATGTCATAGCAAGCTAGATCACGTGAAGAAATCAATCAAAAACTCACGGATCAAAGAAAGACTCAAATCATCAAAAAGAGAGAAGGAAAGTAATGAGACAAAACATTGATTAAACTTTCATTTGATTGATTTGATATGATTTGGGTTTACAGCCACTCCATCAATGGAGGATAATGCTCAATCCAAGAGCACGAAAATCACATCAAAACTCTCTAGAACCATAGCCTTCACAAAACCTCTCCCTAAGCGAATTAGGGTTTCAAAATAACAAAAGAGACGAAGAGGAGGTGCAGCCACCTCCCTCCCTATTTATAGTAGAGGTTTAGACCTTCTAGAAGTTTGACTCAATTGGACCCCCGTTAAGGCCCAAAACAAACGGGTCACACACGCACGTATTTTAATACGCCGTCTTTATCTCCTCTTGACCTAATTAGCTACACCTTACGCCATCTTGCGCCGCGGATTGGCCAATAGGTTACCCTTGTCCATATTGCACCACGCTTGAGTTCATTGACCTCAACCATCTTGCACCACGCTTGAGTTCATTGACCTCAACCGGCATCGTCGATCGCTGGATCTCAGCTCTCCAAACCTAGTCCCGATCATCCTCGTCGTTGACCGTCGTTGACTACCAAGCAATCTGCACAACAATAGACAAGTAAACCGAATCCCGGAATAAGTTCTTCACAACTTGACCCATGTTAGTCAAAACATGCATCATGCAACACATATGCACTGAAACTCATGACTTTGACCTAACAACCGAACATCGCCGCCACGAAGGACGACGATCCAAGTGAAAACCGATCAGACTGCCACCATGACCGGTTTGACCGCCCACCCTGGATGGTCTGACCGCCACCTATTGGCCGGTCAGACCGCCAGTTTGGACTTAGCCAAAAACAGCCCATGAAATTACGAAACCTACTAGAATTTTCAAACCAATAGAACTTTTGATTGGAGACTCCAAAAATTATGAGACCAAGTGCAATAGAATCCACTCTCTTGCCTACAACCTCTATTTTTAGCCCAGCCCTAAAAACCACTTTTAGAAATTGGCCGGTCCGACCGCCACTATGGCCTGTCGGACTGCCACTGGCCGGTCCGACCGCCAGGGGTGGCCGGTCGGACCGCCCTTAGGCGGCTCGATCACGGCTCAGCCGGCCGATCACCGAGGCCCGACAAATTTCGATTCTTTGCCGAAAACTCGTGAAACGACAAACCTTCAACGCCATTGCCAATTGTCACATCATCCTAAGATCTTGAGCATATCCCTATGATATCCACAGACCACATACCCCCACCGACTTGCATCACCAGCACCAGCCACTCTTTCATCAGCCCAGTCGAGTAGAGAGTTTTAGGTTTGGTTGGTTTTAAAAATAACCTTTAGACCAACATACCAGCTGGGCTCCCAGCCACGACTGTCCAAATCTACCTTTTCAAGTTTGGAAATAATGTTATGGGCACTTTAATGCCAGCATGACCATGTATCTAAGCAAGGCTAAGTATGACACTTAGATATATACTTAGTAACTAGCATGTATCCATTAAGTCTAGGGTGACAAATGATAGTGTCCAAGTTCAAGGAGTGGAAGGTTATATTCAGTTATCATTTAGGCATTAACTACTACTAGACCAATGTAGTTGTTTAAATCATAGCAATGCAATTTCGTAATTTAAAGCAACATAGTTTACAAAAACTAGGTGCAAAACGATCAAAGTATTAACTCGCCTTGGTCGTGGTACTGTTGCTTCTGCTCGTGGTCTGGTAGCGGGTCCTCTGAAGACTCAGGTCTATACGCGAAAACCAACCAAAATGCCAATAAGTCAAAAGGAATTTGACTTTCTTTCAAAATCCAAATAAAATCCAAATGAAACTCAAATGGGGGCGTTCTCGGTTGGGTTGGGCGGCTTTAATTGGTCTCAGGCTCCTACTGTCGTATTCGACATTGGATACAATACTCGAACATGTATCGTAGGCTGTTTTCAAGATAGTGTTTAGTTTGCAGAGGAGTTGTCGACTTCGAGTACTGTTCAGTGTTTCGACCACTAGGTCGGAGGGTTTGCGTCTTCCTGGAAGAAAGGGTTTCCGAGTACTGTTCACTTTCGACCACTTGGTTGGAATGGGTCTCGAATACTTGGTCGAGAGTGGTTATGAGTTATGTGTACAGCTTCGACCACTTGGTCGAATTGGCTTCAAGTGCTTGGTCGAGGAGGTTTTCGAGTATTGTTTATTGTTTTGACCACTTGGTCGGGATGGGTTTCGAATACTAGGTAGGGAAGGTTTCGAGTACTGTTTATTGTCTCGACTGCTGTTTATTGGTTCAACTACTGTCATTGTTTCGACCACTGGTCAACAATGTTTCGACTAGTTGGTCGAAGGAAAACGAGATTTGGGTAAGTGTTTTGACTATTGGTTGAAGGAACTTCGACCATTAATCAGAGATGTTTCGACTATAAGTCAAAATGGTCTTTCGGTCAACCTGGTCAAAGTATTTTCAACCATCTGGTCGAAGGAGTTTTCGATTATCTGGTCGGAGAAGGTTCGACATGTTGGTCGAAGGAAGGCTCCGACTAACTGGTCGAAGAAGTTTCGACAAGCGGGTTGAAGAAGGGTTTTGACTAACTGGTCGAAGAAGTCTTTGACAGGCTGGTCGAACGAGGGTTTTAACTAACTTGTCGAAAAAGTTCTGACAAGCTGGTCAAAGAAGGGTTTCTACTAACTGGTCGAAGAAGTCTTCGACAGGCTGGTGAATGAGGGTTTTGACTAACTAGTCAAAGAAGTTATGACAAGCTGGTCAAAGAAGGGTTTCGACTAACTAGTCAAAGAAGTCTTTGACAGGTTGGTTGAAGGAGGGTTTCGACTAGCTGGTCGAAGAAGTCTTTGACAGGCTAGTCGAAGGGGAGTTCGACTAACTGTTAGGGACAGGTTTCGACTACACAGTCAGAGGGAGTTTTGACTGCCTGGTCAAAGAGAGTTTTGACCATCTGGTCGTGAGGGTTTCGACCGTCTGGTCGGAAGGGGTTTTGACCATCTGGTCGGGAAGAGTTTCGACCACCCGGTCGAAAAGTGTTTCGATCATTGGGTCGAAGGAGGTTTCAACCACCTAGTCGAGAGGAGTTTCACCATCCGGTCGAAGGAGGTTTCAACCATCCGGTCGAGAGGAGTTTCGACCATCCGATCGAAAGGTGTTTCGACCATCCGATCGAAAAGAGTTTCGACCATTGGGTCGAAGGGGGTTTCTACCACTTAGTAAAGGAGAGTTTCGTCCGTTCACTCCGAAGGGGTTTCATTTGTTTGGTTGGGGAAAGGTTCGACCACCTGGTCTGGTTCGACTACAGTTGGGGTCTACAGTGCACGCTTTGCCCCTAGCTATACTTTCACACATCAAGAGTGGAAAGAAGCCTTTAGTGGCCACTATGAACGTACCGGTGGGAAGCGGAAGAAGCGTTCCACCCGGGGACGATCTGCCGACGAAGGTCTGCGATGGCGCTAGAGATATCCAAGTGGCGGTGATGGTCGTCGAAGTCGATCCAACTGTCAGGGCTACTTTGGGCGGAGGGAAGGGAGAACGGAGTCGGCAGTTCCTGCGAGTACATAATGGAATCCATGATGGGCGCCGCTTCTGGGTCAGGAAGCAAGAGCTGAGGGCTCAAGGGGGGCTTCACTGAAGGAGCCGAAGCTCACTGGCGACGTCGCGGAGGCACCGGCAGAGGTGAGCATGTTGGAAATATGCCCTAGAGGCAATCATAGAGATGGTGATATTTCATTATGTTCATGATTTTGATAATATATTATCATGTTCCTTGAATGAATCATTAGTTATAGATCAATAAGTATGCGACTTGTTGGTGAAACTCTTTAACTCATATGGTGTCATTCTAAATGTATCCCTGGTCGGATGTCCCTGGTCGGAACACCAGTGACTCTACGACCAGCACATGTATTGATTGATGATCATATTTCATCGGTCATGGATATAGAGATATCGAATCAATAATGTGAGCACATGTTAGAGAACATGGGGCTGGATAGACCCATCCTTGAGATACTATTGAGATTATTATGATTCTTTGTGTCATTAGTTGATCTCATGTAATGATGATGCATAAATCCTTTGACCTGAGATTAGCATGGTTTCCTACATGTATAATAGCACTCTTAGGGGTTGCCAAATGCTACTCGTAACTGGGTAGTCATAAATGTAGCTTTCGGGTATGCTATGAAACATGCGGAGGGATGTGACTGGTCGAGATGGGATTTGCCCCTCCTAACATAACATGAGAGATGTCTCTGGGCCCCTCGTTGTGATTGGATAAAGAAAGTGCATGGCCATACCACTAGTGGTCGAAGTGTCAACCTCATGAAGTTATCCGATAACTCGATCGAGAAAGTATTGAACATTCCATGGATGACACAACATCTCACCTGGAGTTCAACCAGACATCGTGAGGTAAAGGGAGAATGCATGAGTAGGTCGCTTAGTTCGATCAATTACGGACTAGTCGTATGGAGATACGAGCAGGTCGTAGATTGGTCGAACGTAATCACAGAATGGTAAGGACCTGGTCGCAAGGAGTTACAAACTAGTCATTACCAAATACAACCTGGTCGTATAGATATACGAACTGGTCGTAAGTGATGAGGGCCTAGTCATAGATCATATTACATTAAGGTTCGTCTGATTTATTCTCTGTGTGTTCGGGAATCGTTATGTGCTGCTAGGTACCGCTGACGACTAGTGGTCGGAAAAGAGTTTCCGAGTCACAACCGATTACACATGAACCTATAGGGTCGCACACTTAAAGGGATGGGATATGTTTTGGATGGTGATCCGAATTTGTATAGGCCACGAGTTCCTAATGGGCCTCAAGTTCGAGACCCATTATGGATGCCTATATAAAGAGGGGCGGTGGCATGGGTTGAGGGTGGAGGCCGATCTTTTGAAGAACTTTCCGAAACCCTAATAGCCACGCCTTCCTCAACCACGCTGCCAGTGCTAGCACTCCAGCGAGTGGTGTCCCTGCCCCGTACGTGTGGATACCTTAGAGGTGTTGTTGCGAAACATCAGCACTAGGACGATCCGCAACTCATGACGATCACAAGAGTCGGAGGAGGAGACGCGGCGAGTACGACTACTCAGAGGAGAAGACGCATGGCGAGTACGACCACTCGGAGGAGAAGACACGCGGCGAGTACGACTACGATCGCATCATCTCGCTACATCGACTCTACTTCCGCTTCGAGTCGGCGCGTCTAGTGGTAATCTCGTGATCTATTACTAGCTGAGGTTCCTTGGTTGCGCGGTAAAAATTTTATTTTGTGCTATCGTAGCCCTGCTGCAATCCTTCAGAGCACTCAAGCCTTACCTGGAGCTCGTGCTCTCCCGGGGAATGGTGGAAGAGAGGAAGGGAAGAACTGGCTCTTGGGTTACGGAACGACAGCGGGAAAGGCCTGGGGCTGCTATTTATAGGCGAAGGGAGGAAGTGGTAGCCCAGGTGAAAGCATCTAGGCCCCTAAAAATATGTTTTGGTAATTAATGACAATATGTGAATATGGGACTAACATGTGTGTTAAGTGATTACAAGGTTTAGTACTAATGAAAATTTCAACAACATGGAGATGCATGCTAAAGGATATCATGAGGATGGATTTGTTTCAAAGGCAAGGTATAAAATAGTCTAGGACCCCTTTTGAATTTTACCGATCTTAGGAGAATGTTGGACGACCGGGTTTTAGGATAAATGCCGTACTATTAAGAGGTATCACGACTAGTAGCTTGAAAGTATTTCTTTGTGCCTTTGGATCAATCTAGGATTATGAATGCACTCAAAGCTTATTTAAAAATCAAACATGCTCTCTGTGCAAAATCGGTAGTATCGGCGTGTTAACTGTGGAACTACTGTATTCCAGTTGTGCCAAAAATGTGGCGACACGTTTTTTTCCAGAGAGACACCCTTTTGGATTTCCTTGATTTTCTGGAAGTGCGGTAGTACCAGTATTGTCAATGCGGAACTACCGCATATCGGAAGTACTATTTTTGGGCGGAACATTTTTTCTAGAACGATGCATTTTTGAGTCATTTTGCCCATTTGCAATAGTAGAACTACCGGCATTGTTTTCGTGGAACTACCGCTCTGCGGTACCTTTGAAAAATAGCGCAGTACGTTTTTTTTCCAGAAGGGGTGCATTTGTGCTTCAATGAAGAACGGTAGTACCGCAAGTTATTTTCGGAACTACCGATAAATCGGAACTACCGCATGATAGTTGGCGGTAGTA
This sequence comes from Hsuehochloa calcarea, assembly GCA_036346395.1. Lineage (NCBI taxonomy): Eukaryota > Viridiplantae > Streptophyta > Magnoliopsida > Poales > Poaceae > Hsuehochloa > Hsuehochloa calcarea. The sequence goes on along the minus strand of CM070615.1, from coordinate 4,415,614 downwards.
CCGTACCAAATTCTCAACGGCTATGTCAGACGCATTTAATACCTCTGTTAGTCAGCATCTTGTCGATGGAGGAGGTACTGCACCACCATTACATGGCGGTACTACCGATTATCCTGAAAATCTCTGATTTCTTCCTCCAACGGTCGTATTTGGTTATGGAGGGTATAAATACACCCCCACCAGCTCTAGAACAGGTTGTTGAGCACTCATTGAACACTCTTGAGCTTAGAGCATTCATTTCATACCTCATTATCTCTTGTTGCATCTTTTGTGAGGTTGTTGAGCAAAATCAAGTGCATTCATTCTAGTTTGATCCATAGCACTTGAGTGTCGTCAAGCGAAGGTCAAGGTCTATTACTCTTGGTGTTTGTCGACACCTAGACGGCTTGGCGAGAGTCTATGCGGTGATCTCTTCGAGAAGATTGTGAAGAGGCCCGGCGCCGATTATGATTGGTGCGGTGTTCACCAACTCCGGAGGGGAGGAAGAACAACCACAAGTGAAATCCAGGGAAGGCTTAATTCGTGGAGCCAGCTTGATTGGGTCAAGCTTCATTGTGGAGCCGGTTTGATTGGGTCAAGCTTCCTCAACGTGGACTAGTGAAGATCGATAAATCTTCGATACCACGGGAAAAACCCCCTTGTCTTCATTTTGGTTATCTCCTGTCCTTACTTATTGCATTTAAATTTGTAGCATATATCTTGTGATAGGTTGTCTTGTTATAGTTTATCTTACCTAGTTGTATAATTTGGTTAAGAATTTTAAAACCTCCTATTCACCCCCCTTTAGTCGGTTATCCTTGATCCTACACCACGGCGTTCACTGCATCTGTCTCCGTGCGGTACTACGAGTGGTTGGCGATGGCGACTGAGCGACGGCTTTAATGGTGGAGAGACGGCTTGTAATGGGGAAGTGACGGCAACTGCCAGCGCACACACCATGTCGTATCGAGGCGTCCTGACTTGGCAAGTGTCGACGCCCATATGGAAAGGGACGCACTGACCCGATCCCACATCGACGACCACAACCAGAGACGGTCTTCGGCACATCGACTTGATCGGGCGCTCGACCGGGTCCGCTTCGCCGCCACGACCATGGTGCAGTTTTGACTACACCAGGTCGGCTGGACACTGGTCGGAGGGAACAAGCAGCGTAGGGTTGCACCTAGTGGTGCCGCGCGACCGGGAAACAAAGGGCACGCGACTGTGGTGCGGTTTTGGCTGCGTTGAGTTAGCTGAACCACTGGTCGGAGGGAACAGTGCGTAGGGTTGTACCCAGTGGTACTACGGCGCACTGGGGAAATAGGTGGCCACGACCAGGGTGCGGTTTCAGGTGCGCTGAGTCGGCTGGGCCACTGGTCGGAGGGAACAGTCAGAGGAACCGGTCTGAGGAACAGAGCACTGGGGGGGGTGAAAGGTGGCGGCCATGACTAGCCGAAGGGCTTTGTGTCTTGGGGCTTTCCGCCGACTGACAGTGGGGCAAGGGGGAAAGATTAGGGGCGGGTTGGAGACAGGAAGGGGGTGCTTTGTTTTATTAAGTGTTACCCTAGAGGTAATAGGTCCCTATCTGATATGTTGCTAAACAGTTCCATCTAGTCCTCGAGCATTACTCCTATTCTAGGGTTGGTGTCTTAGGGTTACCTTGTATTGGAAAAGAAAGGAATGCAGGTTAAATAAATATCGGAATGATGGTAAAATCACGACAATAGATGCTGCATGAAAAAGTTTTAAAAATCTCGTATTTTTGCATTCAGCCATTTTGGGGTGTTACATCCACTCCTCCTGTCAGAAGGAGAGGTTCGAGTGGCGGTGGCAATATAGGGGGAGGTCGACGGTAATGGCTTGAGCAGGGGAAGAAGGGAGACCGGTTGAAGCGGTCTAGAGGACGATGGTGGTGGTAGCTCCAAATGAGGAGGAGACGTGACACCATCGGGCCGGTGATGGAGACGACAATGTAAAGGTGGGGTGGGACAGGCGGGAGAGGTTGAAGGGGAGGGAGACGATGAGGGCGCAGGCTCGACATCCATCCGCCGCCCCATCGCACTAGCGAAACAGGCACTCAAAGGTGGGAGCCGTCGCCACCGTTGACCTCCGATAGGACAGTGACCTTCAGCTTCCCCAGCTTCAGCAGCCAACTCCGCGTCCACCACCACCACCTCGCCATCGGAGGCATCATCCTCGGCGATAGACAAGTTGAACTCGGCCCACTCCTCTATGTCCAACGCTGCACTTTCGTCGCCAAGCACCGCAAACTCTAGGTCAAAGAATGACACGTCCACCCCCTCCCCACACCCTCCGCCATCTTCACACACGGACGCAGCTATGGTCTTCGGCGAGAGGAGGCAGCCTTCGGCAAGTAGTATGGAGCAGAAGACGTAAGGAAAGACAAGTTGGGCATTTATCCCAAAAAACTGACAGGTTTGGGGGCTCTAACGGCGACTTGGCTTAACGGAGGTGACAGGAGTGTCATAGAAGGACATAATTTAGAAACTCGATGGCATAGAAGGAAGCACATTTTTTTTCAATGGCTTGTCTGTGATCAAGGTAAATTTAAGTGGCATACAAGGAATTTACTCAAAAAAAATCATTCTCAACGGATCACACAAAAGAAAGTAAAGCCTCCTTCAACCCAACCAAGCTGGCACCTAACCATCAAGCCCCACGAGGCCAAGATCAAGCTAGAGACCCTCATGGGTTTTTTTTTGCTAAACTGGCACGTTTTTATTCATAATAGCAAAATACCAAAAGTAGTCTCTATTCACACGAAATTGCAAAAAGGGCACCGCGACAAGCTAGGCAGGTGTCGCGTGTTACTTGTACCACTCCCAAACCGCGGCAGGAATGGGATAACACAGTGGGACGAAGGAGGCCACATACCACGCATGGGGAGTGTTATAAGTTTCTACCGCGCTCCCAGTATGCAGAAGGAACCTGCACCAGTGCATGCATGCTTAATCACTAAAGGAAAAAAACTTATCACTTAATCACTAAAGGACAAAAAACATAATTACTAAATGAAAACAAACCAAAATCGTGCACCGTGCTTCCACAGACCATAGGCGCGATAGGCGCCTACAGCGTGGAAGGAACCTACAACGGTCCAGGAGCGTGGCATGTTTGATGTCGTGGCGCCACATCAACCACCCGCGCTCGGTTGATCTTGCCACGGTGCCTCTATCCTGCTACAGTCTGGGAGTGCTGCAGGTAACACACGACGCTTGCCTAGTCTGGCGTGGTGCTATTTTTATAATTTCATGTGAGCGGTGCTACTTTTGCCATTAAGAATTAAAAAAATGTGTCAATTCAGCCAAAGACTCCCCTTGTGGCCACCTGGCAGTCAATTTATCTCGTTCTCACGTGCTGCCTCCTGAGCATACCTATTAATACCATTCTACAGTCCATACCAGTTTGGCTCTTAGAATGGTACATTCCGATACCGATCCATACTGGTGTACCGTTCTAGAGTTTAATATAATAATATATATTTATAAGTATATAGATATACTATAGATATACTATTTTGTGCCTAAGCGTACAATAACTATTCTACGTGTACCATCCACCACCCGCTAACTAAATTCAAAGTGGAACGCGCACACAGTCCTCCACCGGGGCGACCAAATAAGAGTAGTTATGGGACATGAGCTTCCCGCGCCCACACGCCACACATATCGAAAGTAAAACACAACGCTTGTATCAGTAAATATAATATCATTTTTACTATCAGATTACAGCGTAAGGGTTATGTCCTTTTTTCGAGTAACTATCAGTAGACGCTTGACAGTAAAACATGCAAAGGGAGCAAAGTAATTGTGTTTTCCCCTTTAACTGTTGTATCATACATGTGAACAAGATTTGTTGTATGACAGTAAAAGCTTGTTACACAAGCAGTAAAAAGTAGCTTACTGTAAGGTAAATGTGTTATACCTTGTTTACTGAGTAGTTCTATTGCAGCAAAAGGTCATTCACATGATAGTAAAAGTGAATGTATATAGAAGTAAATGTGTTTTATATTGTTTTAACGGCAATGTATATATGGATTGCAGTAACTACAAAGGTGTCATCCAGTAAATGTTAGCATCGTAGACAGTAAATTGAAGTCCAAAGTAGATCTTCATTGTATTTTTCTCTAGCCAAGTAGCGTGGCCAATTGCTTTTACAACAGATTAATTATTCTTTTATTACATTGTAGAAGATTAAAAAAAATAATGTTGATAGCTAAAAGACAAAGATTCTAGTGGCCGAGGTAGGATCCTATCTCGTCTTCAAATCTGCGTAAGTGTTATCGTTGGCCTCAGAAGATTCAAGATCACCGTATGTAGCACGAAACACATCCACCCGTTGTCTCGGTCATTCAACAATCGCCAACAGCCGTTCGGACCAAAGAATCTAGTTGAAGTGCGCCCAGAGGGTTGCTTTCCTTCTGGGTAGTCTCCTCTGGGTGTTCCACATAGTTCAAGAGGACTATCTTGATGATGAGGTTAGCCCACCAGAAGCTGGAGACCACCACATGAACGCGCAGAGGAGGATGTCCGCACGATGGACGGTGGTTGTCACGCTTCACTAAATAAAATAGGCGGAGGAGGAAGGACACTACGCATAAAGCTCAAGTAATGGTCAATTTTAGATCAAAGAGCTAACAAAGCAATTCGACAGGCCAATGTCACAAGAGGAGCACTAATTGCAACTCGCTAAAACATCCACAAATTGCAATTTCTTAGTTTGAGTTGTTTAAAAGGTTCTAGCTCATATAGCAAAGACTTAGCTACACATGTGAAAGCATGATAATTCTAGCAAGTCAAAGAACCGACATGACATTGAGCAAGAATTGAAATACAAAAGCTCTAAAGGGTAATAGGCAAAGCTTCATCAATTTTTAAAATAAGGTAAAATCTTATATTACAATGCATCTTTTGGATTTTTCATACCATTTGTTGTAACCACTTGTTGGAGTTTTCATGTGAATGCAATATGACACAATGAGATGCAATTAAAAGCCTAAAACCTAAAAAGTTCAAAAGATCACTAAGTTCGTAAAAAGAACAATAAAAGATCAAAAGAACAAGGAAAGATAAGAAAAGATCAAACTCCCCTCAAACCAACCCATAAGGATAAATTACCCTAACTCGCTTCTTAAGGAGGAAAACTGGTTTGATCTAAAGGCTTGGTAAGAATATCGCCAATTGAGCTTCTGACTCTACGAAGTGCATCACAATATCACCTTTTTCAACATGATCTTTAAGGAAGTGAAAGCGAATGTCTATGTGCTTAGTCCTAGAATGTTGCATCGGGTTTTTAGCAATATTAATAGCGTATGTTATCACGTAAAAGAGGAACACTAGCAAAGTTTAACCCATAATCTTTCAAAGTGGACGCTATCCACAAAATCAGCACAAGAACTAGCAGAGCCTACATACTCCGCTCAAAGAAGGGATTATGCAATGTAAGACCGCTTCCTAGAAGACCAAGATACAAGAGAAGTGCCTAGGAAGTGACAAGCCGAGGTACTCTTCCTATCTAACCGACACCGCAAAATCGAATCAAAACCCCTAATGGACAAAGTTGAAGAGCAGAATACCAAATGCCATATAAGAGGGTAGAGAAATCGAACTACCGCATGATAGTTGGCGGTAGTACCGCATCAAATTCTCAACGGCTATGTCGACGATTTAATACCTCCGTTATAGTCATTCATCGGTCGATAGTGGAGGTACGGCGAAAATCGACCATTACATGGCGGTACTACCGATTATCCTGAAAATCTCTGATTTCTTCCTCCAACGGTCGTATTTGGTTATGGAGGGTATAAATACACCCCACCAAACTCTAGAAAAGTTGTTGAGCACTCATTGAACACTCTTGAGCTTAGAGCATTCATTTCATACCTCATTATCTCTTGTTGCATCTTTTGTGAGGTTGTTGAGCAAAATCAAGTGCATTCATTCTAGTTTGATCCATAGCACTTGAGTGTCGTCAAGCGAAGGTCAAGGTCTATTACTCTTGGTGTTTGTCGACACCTAGACGGCTTGGCGAGAGTCTATGCGGTGATCTCTTCGAGAAGATTGTGAAGAGGCCCGGCGCCGATTATGATTGGTGCGGTGTTCACCAACTCCGGAGGGGAGGAAGAACAACCACAAGTGAAATCCAGGGAAGGCTTAATTCGTGGAGCCAGCTTGATTGGGTCAAGCTTCATTGTGGAGCCGGCTTGATTGGGTCAAGCTTCCTCAACGTGGACTAGTGAAGATCGATAAATCTTCGATACCACGGGAAAAACCCCCTTGTCTTCATTTTGGTTATCTCCTGTCCTTACTTATTGCATTTAAATTTGTAGCATATATCTTGTGATAGGTTGTCTTGTTATAGTTTATCTTACCTAGTTGTATAATTTGGTTAAGAATTTTAAAACCTCCTATTCACCCCCCTTTAGTCGGTTATCCTTGATCCTACACCACGGCGTTCACTGCATCTGGCTCCGTGCGGTACTACGAGTGGTTGGCGATGGCGACTGAGCGACGGCTTTAATGGTGGAGAGACGGCTTGTAATGGGGAAGTGACGGCAACTGCCAGCGCACACACCATGTCGTATCGAGGCGTCCTGACTTGGCAAGTGTCGACGCCCATATGGAAAGGGACGCACTGACCCGATCCCACATCGACGACCACAACCAGAGACGGTCTTCGGGCACACTGACTTGACTGGCGCCCGACCGGGGTCTGCCCGGGCTGCCACGACCATGGTGCAGTTTTGACTACACCAGCCTACGGTGGACACCGGCCTGAGGGAACAAGCAGCGTAGGGTTGCACCAGTGGTGCCGCGCGCACCGGGAAACAAAGCGCACCACTGTGGTGCGGTTTTGGTCGCGTTGAGTTACCAACCACCGGGTCGGAGGGAACAAGGCGTAGGGTTGTACCCAGTGGTACTACGGCAAGACTGGGAAATAGGTGGCCACAACCAGGGTGCGGTTTCAGTGCGTTGAGTCTATTTGGGCCACCGGCCTGAGGGAACAACAGAGGAACCTGGCCTCGAGGAACAGAGCACTGGGGGGGGTGAAAGGTGGCGGCCATGACTAGCCGAAGGGCTTTGTGTCTTGGGGCTTTCCGCCGACTGACAGTGGGGCAAGGGGGAAAGATTAGGGGCGGGTTGGAGACAGGAAGGGGGTGCTTTGTTTTATTAAGTGTTACCCTAGAGGTAATAGGTCCCTATCTGATATGTTGCTAAACAGTTCCATCTAGTCCTCGAGCATTACTCCTATTCTAGGGTTGGTGTCTTAGGGTTACCTTGTATTGGAAAAGAAAGGAATGCAGGTTAAATAAATATCGGAATGATGGTAAAATCACGACAATAGATGCCGCATGAAAAAGTTTTAAAAATCTCGTATTTTTGCATTCAGCCATTTTGGGGTGTTACATCCACTCCTCCTGTCAGAAGGAGAGGTTCGAGTGGCGGTGGCAATATAGGGGGAGGTCGACGGTAATGGCTTGAGCAGGGGAAGAAGGGAGACCGGTTGAAGCGGTCTAGGAGGACGATGGTGGTGGTAGCTCCAAATGAGGAGGGAGACGTGACACCATCGGGCTGGACTGATGGAGACGACAGCCGGGGCAGGGGGCTGGGACAGGGCGGGAGAGGTTGAAGGGGAGGGAGACGATGAGGGCGCAGGCTCGACATCCATCTGCTCGCCCTTACTGGCACTAGCGAAACAGAGGCACTCAGTGCAGGGGAGCCGTCGCCACCGTTGACCTCCGATAGGACAGTGACCTTCAGCTTCCTCAGCTTCAGCAGCCAACTCCGCGTCCACCACCACCACCTCGCCATCGGAGGCATCATCCTCGGCGATAGACAAGTTGAACTCGGCCCACTCCTCTATGTCCAACGCTGCACTTTCGTCGCCAAGCACCGCAAACTCTAGGTCAAAGAATGACACGTCCACCCCCTCCCCACACCCTCCGCCATCTTCACACACGGACGCAGCTATGGTCTTCGGCGAGAGGAGGCAGCCTTCGGCAAGTAGTATGGAGCAGAAGACGTAAGGAAAGACAAGTTGGGCATTTATCCCAAAAAACTGACAGGTTTGGGGGCTCTAACGGCGACTTGGCTTAACGGAGGTGACAGGAGTGTCATAGAAGGACATAATTTAGAAACTCGATGGCATAGAAGGAAGCACATTTTTTTCAATGGCTTGTCTGTGATCAAGGTAAATTTAAGTGGCATACAAGGAATTTACTAAAAAAAAATCATTCTCAACGGATCACACAAAAGAAAGTAAAGCCTCCTTCAACCCAACCAAGCTGGCACCTAACCATCAAGCCCCACGAGGCCAAGATCAAGCTAGAGACCCTCGTGGTTTTTTTTTTGCTAAACTAGCACGTTTTTATTCATAATAGCAAAATACCAAAAGTAGTCTCTATTCACACGAAATTGCAAAAAGGGCACCGCGACAAGCTAGGCAGGCGTCGCGTGTTACTTGTACCACTCCCAAACCATGGCAGAATGGGATAAACAAAGGGGACGAAGGAGGCCACATACCACGCATGGGGAGTGTTATAAGTTTCTACCGCGCTCCCAGTATGCAGAAGGAACCTGCACCAGTGCGTGCATGCTTAATCACTAAAGGAAAAAAACTTATCACTTAATCACTAAAGGACAAAAAACATAATTACTAAACGAAAACAAACCAAAATCGTGCACCGTGCTTCCACAGACCATAGGCGCGATAGGCGCCTACAGCGTGGAAGGAACCTACAACGGTCCAGGAGCGTGGCATGTTTGATGTCGTGGCGCCACATCAACCACCGCGCGGCTGATCTTGCCACGGTGTGCTCTATCTCGCTATACCGAGTGTCGCAGTAACACACGACGCTTGCCTAGTCCGGCGTGGTGCTATTTTTATAATTTCATGTGAGCGGTGCTACTTTTGCCATTAAGAATTAAAAAAATGTGTCAATTCAGCCAAAGACTCCCCTTGTGGCCACCTGGCAGTCAATTTATCTCGTTCTCACGTGCTGCCTCCTGAGCATACCTATTAATACCATTCTACAGTCCATACCAGTTTGGCTCTTAGAATGGTACATTCCGATACCGATCCATACCGTGTACTGCTCTAGAGTTTAATATAATAATATATATTTATAAGTATATAGATATACTATAGATATACTATTTTGTGCCTAAGCGTACAATAACTATTCTACGTGCAGCCAGTCCACCGCGCTAACCAGTCCAAAGTGGAACGCGCACACAGTCCTCCACCGGGGCGACCAAATAAGAGTAGTTATGGGACATGAGCTTCCCGCGCCCACACGCCACACATATCGAAAGTAAAACACAACGCTTGAATCAGTAAATATAATATCATTTTTACTATCAGATTACAACGTAAGGGTTATGTCCTTTTTTTCGAGTAACTATCAGTAGACGCTTGACAGTAAAACATGCAAAGGGAGCAAAGTAATTGTGTTTTCCCCTTTCACTGTTGTATCACACATGTGAACAAGATTTGTTGTATGACAGTAAAAGCTTGTTACACAAGCAGTAAAAAGTAGCTTACTGTAAGGTAAATGTGTTATACCTTGTTTACTGAGTAGTTCTATTGCAGCAAAAGGTCATTCACATGATAGTAAAAGTGAATGTATATAGAAGTAAATGTGTTTTATAATGTTTTAACGGCAATGTATATATGGATTGCAGTAACTACAAAGGTGTCATCCAGTAAATGTTAGCATCGTAGACAGTAAATTGAAGTCCAAAGTAGATCTTCATTGTATTTTTCTCTAGCCAAGTAGCGTGGCCAATTGCTTTTACAACAGATTAATTATTCTTTTATTACATTGTAGAAGATTAAAAAAATAATGTTGATAGCTAAAAGACAAAGATTCTAGTGGCCGAGGTAGGATCCTATCTCGTCTTCAAATCTGCGTAAGTGTTATCGTTGGCCTCAGAAGATTCAAGATCACCGTATGTAGCACGAAACACATCCACCCGCTGTCTCGGTCATTCAACAATCGCCAACAGCCGTTCGGACCAAAGAATCTAGTTGAAGTGCGCCCAGAGGGTTGCTTTCCTTCTGGGTAGTCTCCTCTCGGTGTTCCACATAGTTCAAGAGGACTATCTTGATGATGAGGTTAGCCCACCAGAAGCTGGAGACCACCACATGAACGCGCCAGAGGAGGATGTCCAGACGATGGACGGTGGTTGTCACGTTTCACGAAATAAAATAGGGCAGAGGAGGAAGGACACTACGGGCATAGTGTTCTTCTGTAGCATGTTCCGGTGTACGGTCAGAGAGGTGCTCGTACAAAAGTGCGAGGTAGGCCATCACAGCCGACGTGAGGGAAGAAGAGTGGGGAGCCATCTTCGGAGTGTTGAGTTCTGTGAGAAGTGTTGAACTCGGCGTGAGGGTTGAAGATAGTTGAGTACTGTGAAAATTCATCTTCAGATGTGGATGCTCATTTTTATAAAACAAGGAGTAACGTCAGTGCTGTAGATGAAGAGACGCATCGGGAACCGTAGTGGTATTGGTGTGCTTATTCGAGCATTTAGGTGACGTGGTGTCATTCTGTTCACGCGCAAGTATAGCAGTAAAAGCAAACTCATTGTATAGTAAAACCATGTCGTATGTATAGTAATTCCAGAATGAATAAGTTATAGTAAAGTTACTAGTATCATATAGTCATATAGTAACCGTACACGAGCAATTCAGTAAAATTATTACGATAATAATATTGTATGTACACAAAAGTAATTTTTTCATATCCAAGTTTAATGTTGAGTAATTGTTAGCTGTTTATATTTTTTTCTTGCTTTTTTTTTAACACGCAACAAAGTTGCATATATTACGTGTGTGGGGACCGCAGGTTCGGGATTCCTCGCACTGCAGCAAATTTGGGTTTCTCTTTCTAGCGGCACGCTCAACCCTAAAAAAACCCCAAGTTCTCACGTGAGATCCACCGGCTTGCATTCCTGGCAGGAGCAGAAGTGATCTTCGGCTTCAGCCCCCTCTCACCCCGCACATCTCAAGGTACGAGGAAAAAATAAAATCCCATTGCATTTTTTTGTATTTATATTTTCTTGCAACGTGGAAATTTCTAGGGTTCTGAACAAAAATTCCCCCAAATTCCATAATCTTTTACCCCGCCGATTTTCCTCCCAAATTTGAATTGTATAGAGGCGACACGACCGAGGGACAATAAATAATGGATGGATACCAGATTATAAGTAAATCCATGCCGCCCCTGTAGTAAATCACACGATCTCATTTTATTTATGTTTTCCCGGTGTGGCAGTAAATGAGAACATCCAGCGACACACCCTCCAAGGTGAGCGAGCTTCATGGACCCATCCCAACCCGAACCCATCATAGCAAGGACATCAGATTTACCCATCGTAGATGCTCGAACTGGTGTTCTTGGAAGAAACAACTGTGCAAGAAGAGGAAGGTTGTCAAGCCAGAGGATGTCGTCACCCTGACGCCATGCGAAGAGCCAGCGGGTGAGTCTGCTATGGTAAAGATGCGCATATAAAGTAGTAAATGCTTATTCATATTACAGTAATTTGTTCATCGAACCGACATGGTATCGACATGCATTACTCTAGCAGTAAATACAACCTATGTTCCAGTGATTATGTAGATATGTCAATAGTAAATCATGCGACTTCAAATGCAGGTTGCGGCTAAGAGGAGGGCGGACCGTACACAACGTGTGTAAGGTGTTCCCTTGTCCTCGTCGTCTTCACCATCGGTCATCTGATAATACGTCAGATGAATGAGGTTGCGAGACTCTACTTCGGTGGCATTCTAAATTGTTTATAATTTTTTTTACAATAAATGTATAAGCACATATCAGTAGAGCATAACGTCGCACTTGGTAATATTAACAAGAAGACATCTACCTGTCGACAAAAACCTCTAAATATAGAGAGTACGCAAAAAAAAAACGAGCAGTACAACAGTGACCAGGATGCGAGCATGTTGAAGGACCATATGGAGGGGGTGGATATCACATGCATAAGTAATTTTACTTTCGTTCACACTCCTAGTAAAATATCGTGTTATGTCCAGTAAATACTATCGTCCATTCAAGTAAATCTCATACATTTTATAGCATTTTACTGGACATGTCTTAATGAAATAATTTTGAATGGCAGATCTTCCTCCTTGTTCTACACAACTAGCACCGGTTTGTTTACTACTTCAACAGGGCGCAGAAGCGTGTTGAAGTGTTGGACTCCAACGACTACGAAAAAATGCACAAAAGTGGAAGATCACCACAATCCAGTGAGTAAGATCATCCCACGTATATGCGCCGCTCTACAAGCCACGACAGGCGGGAAATTCCCCCATCGTTGCGCACTTGAGGGTGCATGACATGACAACCCCGAAGCAGGTCCTGGAGAACAACTGCATGTTCTTCGTAATGAAGTTCTTGGACTCCTGGGACAGCGAAGGTCAAATGTTATGCACATGGATAGATCCGATAAGAAGTAATTACACAAGCAACTTACAATAATTAGATGTATAGTGTCTAACACACGATATTATCTTCTGTGTGCGGGCGAAGGGGAACGAGTACATGGCTGAGTTGATGTTCTACCTGTTGTTTCATAAGGCCAACAACGCCAAGCCCCTCCCCGACATACTGGAGAAGTTTAGGCCGTGTGGCAAGCCAAAGTAGTGTGTTTTGTGTTTTTCGTTTAAACATCCAGTAAACTTATTTGTAATAGGCAGTAAAGACATGTGTATATTATAGTAAAACAACAAGTGTATTTGTGTTTTTGGTGTATGCCAGTAATATCTAGCTTTAAATTACAGTAAAACAGACCACACTAATAGTAACTCCCAAAAACAAAAAGTACAAGTGGGGAGGAACAACAGAAGAACGAATGCATAGAAAACAGTAATATTAAGCGTCATTTACAGTAAGATGATCACAGAACACAAAAACTGAATTTATGCTATCATTTACTGGATCGGCAATGCGACATGCCTTTTTGTAGTAAATTAACATCCCAAATTTATGGTCCTATTTTTCTTACCTGAACGGTAGTAAAACATTTTGTTATCGCCACGGGTGACACAAGAACATTTTTTTACTGCCGTCTGTCGGTTTACTACCAATTGCGCGAAGGAAGATTTTTACTGCCGATTTGAACACTACCGAGCCATTTTACGGCCGTCTACCGGTTTACTACCACTTGCGTGAAGGAAGATTTTTACTGCTGGTTTGAGCGCCATCGAGCAATTTTATAGCCGTTCACAACACGCTGCGTGTGTTTTATCGCTACCCGCGACGTGGGAGCGCGGGGAGGGGGCGTGGTGGGGCCATTGGCAGGTAGTGCGCCCAGTTGCGTCCACGCGTAATAATCTATTATACGCCAGTCTTTGAATAGTGCCACTTTATAAGTATATATGTTAAATTGTATATACACTAAATTTCACTTGTAATATTACTCCAAATACATAGTAGTAGGATCAAATATAACATATACTTCAGTGGATTCAATAAACGGTATTTTTAATTCCACCGGTATGGCCGGCATTGTCTCGTATTGAATCCAGTATGACCGGTATCGAGCCGTTATACGCCTGGAGGCCCACGCGCATACGCACGCGGCATTGGCTTGCTCCAGCAGCCTGCCGGCCCAACAGCTTGCACCCTTGCGTGCGTTGTGCCTGCGACCCAGAAGGCACATGGCTTGGGCGCTTGGCAGTTGGCCCACGCCAGCAGGCAAGGCGATGCTCGCTTGCTAGTTGCTTCTGCCAAGAAACCGAACAACCACGGGTACGTCGAGCACGAAAAGGAAAAGCTACACACTAACGCACGACCATCGGCCACCGCCCGGCCCAGCCCCTAGTTGTGGATGTTCATCTAGGCCTTCCATATCCACATCCGTGTAAACATTTTCAAGTTGGCGCCCTTTAGATTATGCTTCAGGAACTTCAGTTTCCTCGTTAGACTTTTGAGCCGCGGGAGTTGTTTCTTCTTTCTATACTTTTAGTTTTAAGTTTGCTATGCCTATGATTTTCTTGGTTGACTCTAGTTCCTATAACACATCAAGTGTTTCCCTTTCTCCAATGATAAGCTCATTTTCTCGTTAGAATTTTGATTTTAGTGCACCATGCGATAAACTTGTTGACTTGAGTACATCATATGATAACATAATTGAATTGCCTGCTGTTGTGAGCGATTCATATGATGAGTCAATAATATATAACGATCATGTGGAATTGGTTAGACATAAATAAGTTTTGACTAGAATTTCTCCTACTGATTCTTTATATTATATTATGTTGAAGCCACCGATGAAATTGTCACATGCTATGGAGAAAGTTTGTGAAATCGCATGTTTGAAATCCTTGTCTAGTGCGTACACTCCTGGATTTAAGTTTAATTTGATTGGAGATTATGGTGTAGATAATCAATTTCATGTGTATGGAATATGCATAACTTGTGATCACATAGATGAATTGAAGCTTAATATTTTGAACAACAATTCTTGTGTACTGAATCTTGTTAATTATAAGAGGAAAATAAATTTTAGTGATCATCCAATGCCTATCTGCTCATCCGTTATTGCACCATCTAGTATTGACAATGATGCGGGGTGCCCGATCTTCTCGACGTAGAACCTCTCGATAACTTGTGTACCCTGACGAACCACCAGCTGATCCCCCGCGCCAATGCACGGACTTGCAACTCTATGGAAATTCGCCCAAACACACACTTGATTGGATCCTCGCGACCACAAGCGAAGATCGTCGAACCTCAATTCCCAACGGAAAAGCAAGAACGACCCTTGTTCTCAATGCCCAATTCCTCTGCTTTGGCTATAAGCACAACAGGAGAATCAAGCAAAAGCTTTGAAAATATATTAAACGTGGTCTCAGGTTACAATGGGGGTCTACCCCTCTATATATAGTGCTCCTACTCCTCCTCATGGCTGGCCAAGAGGCCCTACTCCTATTCTAATTTGGATTTGGAGTCCTACTCCAATTCCGATACATTCCAAAAGTAAAAGGAAACTCGATTTTACAACCGTCATATTATTTCGGTCATATCTTTTGATACAGGACGAATTTCGAGTGAGGGAGGATCCGTTGGATCGGGCTTGAAGTTAGCTTTCCAACAAACCCAAAAACACTCAAATCCGACTTCGTATGAGAAAGTTATGGCCTTTTTACTCCGGACTGTCCTGCTGATTCCGAATCCGAATTTGAGGCTGATTCCGAATCCGAATTGAATTCTGAGTTGATTCCGAATTTGAATTTGGTTGGGCTTGTAGTTTCGAATTTGACTTGGATTCTTGGGCTTTCTCCTTGCTTGTCTCCCACGAGCTTCTCCTCCATTGTGACGGCCTTTCTTCAAGAATGACCTCATATCCTTCATCTCCGCTCATTATTGAATCTTCCAACTGAGCATAAGCAAAATACTAGTTTTAGGTAGTATGAAATTCTCAACTAATTTAAAAGGAAATTCAGTGAATGATTCACTGTTGGATAAGCTTCTCTTGTTTTTAACTCTCTTAGCAAGCTCATGTTGTTCGAGGTATTTAATGAATTGAAAATATTATATGAAACAACGTAGCTAAGGATGTCCGCATCATCCTCCCTTTCTTCAAAAGCCGCCCTCGCTTTTGATAGCCCAAAATGTGCTAGACGAAGAAAACAACGTATATGCATGGTATATGTATTTATCATCCATACAAGTTCTGTAGTGCATGATGATTTGTCGAACATGTATTAAACAAAGAGAACAACGATATACGTGATATATGTATGAATCAATTGTTGTGTTATTCGCGTTGTTTTGTACAATCGATAGCTCTAATCACATTTCAAATTGCACAACCGACTCATATGATAAAATTTCACCTTCGCAATACCAAAGTCAACTAAAGTGGGTGAAAACCAATTGATATCATTCCATGATTCAATCAGCGCTACTATGATTAGTTATACATTTAAGAGATAAACAAGTAGGCATCATGTTGCATTCTAAACAATAGACACTTGTATTTAAACCCATCTTAAAGATATCATGACATTGCTCAATAAATGGTTTGCGCAAAACATGTGATTGTAAATCAACAAGATTATCATAGGTAATGTATATTTGATAAACTTGAAACATGTTGTCTACACCAACATCACCAATCAAATTGAATTTATATGTGTGTATGTAGCTATTTACTAGTGATCTTAAGTGTGAAATTTCAAGAACCTTCTTAATCACACTAGATACATGTTTAGGACTATCGAATATGATATAACACAAAGAATTATTAATGTGTATTCTACTAAGAACTTCTTTTTGAGTAATCAATTTCACATTATGCAAATTAAGCATATCAAATTTAGAACGTGGAATCATCAAATGAATAATGGAGTTCTCAGTTTTACGCACCTTGTTTTCATAAACGACCAATTCAAGACAAATAGTGTTACCTTGATCTTCGGTATTCCTCTCCATCCATGGTTAGCTCTTTATCTTTCTCTTCCAATGGTGAGGGCTCTTGAATCTCCAACTCCTTATTTGCTTGGTCCACCTGCAGAATGTGGGATACAACACTAGAAATAGAGGGTAAGTTGTTAGGTTCAAAAATAATCTTATTTATCCGATCATCTATCTCTCCCTTTTCTTTTGGTGTATCTCTCACACTCTCAATTGGGATGCTCTCAACCTCGCGTATGGTGGACTCACACACTCACTCTTTTATCACTCTCACTCAATTTGGCTATGTGGCTCTCATTCTCACATGGGTTTTGATACATCTCATCCTTGTAAGACCGTAGGCCAAGAAAGGCACAACTACCACCAACCACGACCTCCTCACGTGTTGCGGGTTGTGACGGGCAAAGACTACTCATCACCTTGGTCGAAGAAAATTCCGATGCTCGATCTTCTTCTCAAGTGACACACCGGTGGATGAATTAGAACTAAAGAGCCACAGCAGATTTAATTGATGTGCTTGAATGTGTTTAAGTCTCTTTTCGCCTTCATAGCAAATTTCACAAGATCTTGCGGATCACGAAAATATTCATCTTGAAGTGCAAAGAACGATCCGATAATTCAAGCTCGCTTTGAAGTATGTCTTTTCTTGATATGGACTAGTGATATTGGCACGGCGCATTGCATGATTCAACTCAATATAGTAATCTTTGACAACTTTGCATCCTTGTTTAATGCTCCACGTGTCGTAGTAGTTCCCGCCATAATAGGATGTAACAAATTCTCTTCTCATGATACTTTTAAATGCACTCCAAGATGTAATAAATCGTTTTCCACCTAGTTGTTGCCACCAACTAAAGGCATAGTCCGTAAAAACAAAGTGGTCACTCACTTCCTTGGCTTCGATTCGAACTTATGGGATTCAAGCTCAACTCCATGTCTTGTACCCACTCAAGATACTCCTCCGATCATTACTACCATAGAAGGGAAGATACGATACTCGCGATCCGCCATTGTTAGCAAAGAAAGCAAAGAATATGTATGTAGGTGTATGTGTATATGTAGAGGTCACTCAACTCACAAGCCCGACAAGGTGAAGTTTCTTTGCCGTTCGAAAGGAATTAAGATCAACAATACTTACACTTCAGTAAGCAGGAACCACAAGGTGATGTGTGAGCTAATTTCAAGAGCAAGTCAAAGCACGACAACGGGTCTTTTGTGGAGTTTGGTATGGATACCTACTTAATTTGAAAATTCTAGGTATTGTAAGGCTAAGTAAATATCCAAACTAGAATTCAATGCCTAGTTGCCGATCACAAAGATATAAGTGAAAATCAAAACAACTCACACGCAAAGATATTGGAACTTTAGTGCAATCAAGGAATGAGCTATGTAAGATATAAGTGAAGAACAAAATAGCTCGTATTGCACAAGTTATAGAAAGACGCTAGCTAGTTGCAAATAATGAAACTAGGGCACAAGATTGCAAAAAATATTAATATTCTAACAATTGAATCAAGAATGAGTGGGGATTTTCGCTCAAGTTTATGGTTCGGCTATGTGCTTTCTTTTCTCTATTCTCTTTTCTTTTTCTCTTCTTTCTTTTTCTCTTCTTTCTTTTTTTTTCTTCTCTTTTTCCTTCTTTTTTTTGAACTATTGTCAAAATTCTTGTTCTACCAAAAATGAGCAAAAGTTTTTTTCCCACCTTTTGATCTTTGAACAATTGCAAGAACACAAATATTAACATGCAGCCCTAAGCAACGATTTAGCTAGTCTTCAATAGGTTCAAAGTATTCGCAAAGGATTGAAAGGTTCACAAAGGATAAATTGGTTACTCACTTTTTTTTGGTGTTTTTTTTATAAACACGACAAAAAAAATCAAACTAGGCTCAAATAAAAGCAACGCAAAAGAATTCAAGATCAGCAAACTAAACTTGATTCTAATGGACAAAAACTTAACAAAACTCACTAGAATAACAAATTAAATACTACAGCTGAAAGAATTTTTTTTTTGTATGGCTTTTTCGTGTATGGGAAAAAAAAGATAACTGGATAAAGATCCTACCGAGTCAACGGAGCTCTGATACCACCGATGCGGGTGCCCGATCTTCTCGACGTAGAACCTCTCGATAACTTGTGTATCCCGACGAACCACCACCGATCCCCGCCAATGCACGGACTTGCAACTCTATGGAAATTCGCCCAAACACACACTTGATTGGATCCTCGTGACCACGCGAAGATCGTCGAACCTCAATTCCCAACGGAAAAGCAAGAACGACCCTTGTTCTCAATGCCCAACCCTCTGCTTTGGCTATAAGCACAACAGAGAATCAAGCAAAAGCTTTGAAAATATATTAAACGTGGTCTCGAGGTTACAATGGGGTCTACCTCTATATATAGTGCTCCTACTCCTCCTCATGGCTGGCCAAGAGGCCCTACTCCTATTCTAATTTGGATTTGGAGTCCTACTCCAATTCGATACATTCCAAAATGTAAAAGGAAACTCGATTTTACAACCGTCATATTATTTCGGTCATATCTTTTGATACAGGACGAATTTCGAGTGAGGGAGGATCCGTTGGATCGGGCTTGAAGTTAGCTTTCCAACAAACCCAAAAACACTCAAACCGACTTCGTATGAGAAAGTTATGGCCTTTTACTCGGACTGTCCTGCTGATTCCGAATCCGAATTTGAGGCTGATTCCGAATCCGAATTGAATTCGAGTTGATTCCGAATTTGAATTTGGTTGGGCTTGTGGAAGTTTCGAATTTGACTTGGATTCTTGGGCTTCTCCTTGCTTGTCTCCCACGAGCTTCTCCTCCATTGTGACGGCCTTTCTTCAAGAAACGACCTCATATCCTTCATTTCCGCTCATTATTGAATCTTCCAATCTGAGCATAAGCAAAATACTAGTTTTAGGTAGTATGAAATTCTCAACTAATTTAAAAGGAAATTCAGTGAACAGATTCACCTGTTGGATAAGCTTCTCTTGTTTTTCAACTCTCTTAGCAAGCTCATGTTGTTCTGAGGTATTTAATGAATTGAAAATATTATATGAAACAACGTAGCTAAGGATGTCCGCATCAGACAATCTGCATAATAATGTTGAAGTATGGAAGAAATTTCAAATCTTTTCACCCTTGCTAGATGAATTTGCTAACGCTCAATTGAAATATGATTATATAGATGAACTTTGTTTGATTCCAAAGATTGTAGACTTGCCCATATGTACTACCACTACAAGTTTACAACTTCAAAGATTTGAATTATATAAATGCTTCACTTACATTTGCAAAACTAGTTCCAATAATTGTTGTGTGAGAAATTTTATTTTGCTCATTAACATATATGATTATTCTTGGGCTAATAATACAATAAGCTTTTATGATCACTGCTGTTTTTATAACATTAATTGTGCAACAACGAAGAACAGTTAAAACAGATGACATATACATATACCATGCATACACCTTGGCTTCTTTGTTACCTTATTTTCAGCTTATCAAAAGCCGAGGATGGCTTTGTTTTCAAAGGGGAGGATGATGAGGACATAGCCCCTATGGATACAACTACATTTGCTATGCTTGCTATTCCAATTATAAGAGCTCGTACGCTTCACTTAAATTATCAGGAGAGCTCGTTTTCAGGAGTGTATTTATATTATATGAACTATATGATGCTACCTAATGATGAAAAATTATATTTGTGCAACATCACATCACTTTTTGTCCAAGCTAAGCAAGAGTTCGAGCTGGATACGTTTTGGAATCCAATTCGGTCTTCGGAGACAACACCTACTTTAAATGCACATAACTTTTGCAAACGGAGTCCGATTCGGGTGTTCTTAGGCTTGTTGGAAAGCTAACGACGAGATCTTTCCAACGGATCCAGCCCCACCTCCAAATTCCTTCTGTGGATTTCGGAATCATCAAAAAAATATTATATCATCAATTTGGGCTAATTTGGGCCTTGTAATCGTACCAGAATTGGCTCATACGCTAGCCAGACACCCAATTGTCCCCATACTGTTCATGTGAACAGTAACACTACCATAAACAGTGTTTGAATAATACCGTCCCCTATTTTGTTAGCTATGTGCGGCTTCCACTTCCCTATATAAGGAGGTCGCACCCCTCTAGTTTCGCTGTATTTTGTTTGATTAGTTTCTCCATTGTGAAAACTCTCGTTCTTCGCTTGTGTCGACTAAACCAACAGTAAAGGACCTCTGTGGAATCCCACCTTTTGAACTCAATCATATATTAGTAATTCAGATTACTTTTTACATTGTTCTTGCGTGCTTCTTCGGTGTATGCAGGAATTTATCTTCGTGATCAGGTCATCCGGGTATTCATGCACGGTTGATAACGACTTGTCGAGCAGTTCAGCGATTGCGTGGTTTCGGACCTTGCGAGTTCGTAGCCAGGATCGTGAGAGTTGAGCGACTTCTATCGAATTTATCTTCTCATCGAAAGATCGGGCCAGATCAGGACCTCCGAGGTTCATCAAGTGGGCAGGAAGATTTGATAAGTATGACACATGCAAGAGTGCAAGACAGACCGAGATAAAATAATATTACCTCTGTTCTCAAATAGATATCGTTTTAAATACGTGTGGCCAACATTTTAACCTTTGACCATTAATTCCTAGACGAACATGGTATTTCATTTGACAACATGTAAATCAGAATTCACCTATAGGCAAATTTATGAAAAAGTTTTTGAAGAGAAAAGCGCCAAATAGTGCTACTAATGTTAGAAATTCATCTACAGAAAATATCAATTGGAAGAGGAAATTCAATTTGATCCTGGCAAAAGGAAAATGATAGATGACTACCATCCTAATCAGAAAGATATGGTAAGAAAAAAAGTACTTAGATAATGAATCTTGTCAGCCATAAGAATTATGAAAAATTATTTGCGCAATCACATCTGTGATGATTTTATGAGTGATAGTCTAATTTGCTATGTGGAGTAAGAAGAAATGAAGAAAGTTACAAATAACGATGTGGTTCATCGTTTCATAAACTTGACAAAACGTAAATACTAAAAGGTACTGTATTTACTTTCATTCGACTATTCTACCTTTTTACTAGATAATTTTAATTTGTTTGTTCTTTTTTTTATAGGTCATTGCAGTTGGATGATGCATTTTGCCAATATCGTCCATTTTTATCCATGATTTCACTTTTAGTTGCTTCACTTTGATACAATTAACAATATTATTAGCGAGTTTCTTTACGTTGTACGTTAATACACCACCTTGGACATATATTTTGTTTGCTCACGATAAGTGGATAGGATTGACTGCACGTTAGAAACACACGTACAACGTTGTAACATCTTGCATGCGTTCACGTTTCTTCCTACTCCTAGCAATTATTATTACCCTTTCTCCAATATATTAGTACATTCCGAAACCACATATACCAGAGGCACTGTGTTTAATTTAATCATCTAGAAACTCTTGTATCTCTAAAAACATAATGTTTTTTTGTAGAAATTCCTAGGTTAATCAACAGAAAAAGAATTCAGATTGGATGAAGCTAGTAAGGGGAAAGATTTCAGATTGAATATCTTCTAGTATAACATCTAACTTCATGTAAATATCTCAAAGTTTGGAGACAACATATCTCGGAATTGGAGCAGTAAAGCTAAAAAAGGGCGGTAACTTTGCGATATTTTTTTTGGAGCACGACTACCGAGGCGACTAGACGTGTGGTAAGTAATGTCAGAAGGCTGTGGCAGCTTGCAGCGCCCACAGTAGCTTGGACAAGAAAGAACGTGCAGGCGCCGCGCGGCCACGCTCAATCGCAGCGCAGGTGTCGTCCTCTCCGCGCAATCCGCTGCAGTTACCCCACGCCCCGTCGTATCGCGAAACAGGCGAAGTTAACACAGCGATGAATCCCGTCCGGAATCCAAACGGACGCGAGAAGGACGGTGGACTTCGTTCGCCGTTCGGTTCCGGCTTTTTGTTTCTGACTCCGGTTAATTCACGAGTTACCAGTACCAACCTACTTAAAAGCAAGCCTCTCTCTGTGGATAAATAGCAGCAGCACCCAGGGCTTGGTTATTTACTCTCTTCATCTTCTTGGGTCTCGTCTTGCTTCTCTCTCTCTCTGCTGCTAGCGGGCAGGCTGGGGTTTTCTGCACCCGGTGCCCTAGCGATACATTGGGGACTCCTTCGATCTTATGAATCGTCGACTTGTCTAGAGTGGTTCGGAGTTCGTCGATTTTTATCAAGGTAGGAGGGAGTTCTTGGGGTTCTTGAGGAGGGGAGGAGTTGATCTTAGTTCTTGAGGTGGCAAGGAGTTGGTGGTTCTCGGGAGGAGTTGATCTTAGATGCTGTGGTTCCGAACTCGACATGTACGATTCTTCTTTTACGTAGCTGTTCTTGAAGTGGCCGGCCGTAAGGTATGCACATTTTCTCATCTATTTCAGCCTTTTAAGATTTCTGCTCCTAGTGTGTGCTGCTGCTGTTCTTGTTACGTGCGTGCTTGTTCTTGTGCTTGTGCTCTGGATGTGTGATTGCTTATGGACTTGTTAGTCGATTTAGTCCGGTCTGTGTTAGTGGAGGGTTGGTTGATTTCTCTGCAGAAATCGGCCCCGGGTGCCCGGGTGAGCACTATCATCTAGTGTATTGTGGCAATCAGATCGAGATGAGAGAGGCATTTCAATGGCTCCAATGAAGTAGGAGAACCATCTCGTGGAACCACAGCATAGTGATGATACATATCATCCTTCGTTACTCTAAAATTGACCCTAATGCAGCATCCACATTATTGCTGTAGCCATTTGATTGAATTCAATTAGAATATCCCCTTGGATCTTAAATACTAAATATATGTTTTTGGTTAGACACCTTTCAACTAAATGGTGGAAGTTTGTTAAAACGTATGCACAATTTCGTGAAAAGATACTTTTTCAAGGAAGCATTTATATGGTTAGGAAGGATTTGCCACTAGGATTCCTGCGGGTGGAGATCTTGGGCATTTTTGTGCTTTGCCCACCCTTAACCTTGCAACGCAAGGTTGGTGAGCAAGAAGGTATGTTTGCGAGCCAGGGTATAATTGCTTTCGAGAGAGAAATTGGCTCTCGTCGATTAGAAGCAGATCTAAGCTAGGCAAGTGTCGAATCCTGAAACGAAGGATCTTTCGTCGATTAGAAGCAGATCTAAGCTAGGCAAGTGTCGAATCCTGAAACGAAGGATCTTTCGTCGATTAGAAGCAGATCTAAGCTAGGCAAGTGTCGAATCCGGAAATGAAGGATCTTTGGATTCTTTGTGTTTCATATTAGTTCAAGAATAGGTATAATTAGTGTGCATACGTAAACAAAGTGATAGTAAAATCATATCATGTCTTTATTGAATATTATTCAGCTAAATAAAAGACACAACAGAAGACAAAATAAATATGTAGGCCACACGATTCGCCATAGGCAATCGTGAGTATTAATAGAAGGTCTTCACGACACACACACCCTCGAATGGCATAAACACGTTGAAATAATATAGATTAGTTAATTCTATCCCATTTTAGACTTGTAGTGGTATGAGATTGGTTTAACAATCAGCAACTCTTAGACTAGTCCTTATATGACTGGGACTTTCGAAACAGTCCCTGAGTCTCATTCACTGACTCGAGCTCGTGTATAAATCTGCACCCACTAACCATCTAAGTCTAAACTAGTTTTATTTGTTAGTAGGTGCATAAATCTGCACACACTAATCGGTTCTACGGGTTGTCACTATCTGCTAGATCCTAAAAAGACTTAAAGAGGAGAAACAAAAATAGATAACTAAGGGAGAATAAGTCTAAAATAGCACAAGAACCAAACAAAATATAAGGCAAAAAGATCAATTTTTTGCAAAATAGTTCTTTATTTTATTTCATTAATCAATTATGGCTATCACAAAGCGTATTGTTAGCTCATAATTTGCGTCTAATGGGAAAACTAAAGACAAAATCTAAGGGGTCGGTTGGGTACAGTGTGGGGTGTTGGAACTAGCCTCGCCTTTCTTGTAGCGGGCTAATTCCTCCTCTACTGCCTCTAGCCTTGTGTGCACATCACGTAGTTTGCCCAAAGTGATGTTGTAGGCATGCTCCATCGCAGCTGTCAAGTCTACGTGATAAGTAAACTTAGGAAAGTCTTCTCCTCGATAGATCGAAAGGTACTGTCAAGTTTGGTGGAACATGCATTGGGTAGTAGTGGATGCGGTGTGGTTGAAACGGTGATTGTAGATGTGGTTGTCGGGATCGGATTTATGAATTGGAATTCTCTGTGTATTTCTGCATCAGTCTTAGATCAGTAGCTAGTGCACACAGTAGAAACATAGTTGATAATCAGTTTGAATCACAAAATAACATTAATAAATAACTGAGTACCGGTTATATGACCACTTGTTACAAAAGAGGTCAAAAGATCGTAAGTTATAGCAGCGGAAACAACAAAAGAGTAAACTCCGAGTGGTGATCCATCAAAATGCTCACCGGTATTTGACTGGGGAAGCGCAGCCTAGTACTCTAGGAAGCCTTAGTCGAAGCAACAAGTGAAGTAGTCGTAGTCATTCTCGATATCTTTATAAACTTTTGAGATTTGTTGAGTAGCATGTGAGTATATAAAGTACTCTGCGAGTCAATGATGCATATACATATCTTTAACAAATGAGTATATAGGGTTCAATTGCACAAAACAAAATTTTAAGTTTAAACATCTTTTATTAAACTAATTTGACAAAAGATGATTAAAAAGATAAAATAAATTA
Organism: Hsuehochloa calcarea; assembly: GCA_036346395.1. Lineage (NCBI taxonomy): Eukaryota > Viridiplantae > Streptophyta > Magnoliopsida > Poales > Poaceae > Hsuehochloa > Hsuehochloa calcarea. The sequence goes on along the minus strand of CM070615.1, from coordinate 4,390,409 downwards.
AATTAAATTCTAATGTAGGTTTCAACTACCATACATTAGTAGTAAAAAGGTTCTAACCGTCAAGTTTTCAAGAATTTAGCTCTAGCTGCTCAACTGGCTCTAACTGCCAGAACCACAATTCAAGAGTTTCAACTACCCCTAGATTCATAAAATATTTCTTTTAAAATTAAAACTGAAATCTATCATGTGTATACACACCTTGCACGTCTTTGACTGTGGGCATGGCTATTCGTATAGTTTTTAACACTTTGCAGAAGTTGTACAACTTGACTCACACGAGATATTCAGCTTATACTGTTCGCTCATACACTTTCGAATGTGTGCGACTAAGTTATTGTTAGAGGGCTTTTACAGTACTTTATCCTAACATTAGTCGACTCGATGAACTTAACCTCAAGTTATGGACGTCATTTACCATCGATTCGGAGCTAATCGTTGTGATGGATAACTTGCCGGACTTGGATGTCTTTTACCGACGTTCGGCGCAAGCCCTGACAGATATGGATGTCAATTACCATCGTCTGCACTACTAGGTAAAACCTACCATCTATAGCCTACGGGTATAATGCTAGAACATTATTAAATTATTCAGCCACGTCCTTCCCATTTAGGACATGTGGTTGTACGGTATTACTTGGTTTGAACAAACACAAGAGTTGGTCCTTAATCAATCAGAGAGACAAACTAGACTCATGCTACTCACCTTAGTCTAAAATATTTTTCATCATTTTTATTTTATTTCTAAATATTGATATTACCTAATATTAAATATTTTTCAAAATTTAAAGCAAATATTAATTATTTTTCAAAATTTAAAACTTACCAACATTAAAGGTTTTTCTCCCTCAAAAGTTAAACAAGAACAAACACGTCTAAACAATTCTACCGTATCATACTATTATGTAGAATTGTACTCAATAATGCGGACTTTCCTATGCTAGGGTTACAAAGGTGCAAGATATCAATATCAAGAAAGATATTAACAAATTTTAGGTTTTTAGCTTGCAACCTACAATTTAAATTTATCATTTAAATAAAATAGCAATGCATAATAATTTAAAACCGAAAATATAATTTATAAATTATAGATTCAAAGTGGTCAAAGGAGACTCGCCTTCAACGTAGGTTGCGGTTGCCGCGTTCGGTTGGTCCAAACTGGTGTCTGTATAGTCTGATTCTATACAGCGAAACGATATGATTAAATAATAGATAATCAAATAAATTCTAAAAATTTCAAAATAAATACTGGAAGAGAATTAATTTAGATGAATTCGAGAATCGACGAATTTGGAGTTTGTACGAAGGAGAATAGACATTTGGAAGGTTGATTAACACATGAAATGATGAAAAATTCGAAAATGCTATATGCTAAAATTACTGCTCATTAGAATCCGAAAATGGTGAAATTTTTTTGGCCCACTAGGTTCGAACCTAGGAATTAAGGCAACGGAGAACTAACTTGCCTCATCTAACCAACTGAGTCAATGACAAAACTCAAAGCAAAACTATTTGAAGCAAAGGAACTGAGAGCTTTAACCAACACAACAGAAGCTTTGGCGATGGCGATGGCATCGGTGAAGGTGGCGGAGGGCTGGCCGGCCAAGCATAAAAATGGAAGCCCAAGGGGTCCCTCTACACGCTGGTGGTGGTGGTCTGACCGGCGAAGCACTACAACGGCGGCTGAAATGAACGACAGAAAATGGAGGCGTCACTGGTGGCGGAGCTCTATGGTAAAGCATTAGATAAATTGAGACTTAGCACAGCTAGAGGAAGTGGTTTTGAGACTTAGCACAGCTAGAGGAAGTGGTGCTGATGGTGAGGGTGCGATGAATCGAATAATGGCTCACCAGAGACGATGAATTTGTGATTTGGGTGTTGCAGCTATGATCGGGAAAACCAAAATTTTGATGTTGATGCTCCGGAGTTTATGAGATTTGGAGGGGATGCAAAAGGGGCCTAAGAGCTGCTTTGTACCAATTTATAGCTCAACTAAGAAACGAATCGTCGAGAAGGCAATGAAGCACATGCGATGGCATTTGAGGCTTTGGTTTAGGAAACTGACAAAAATGGCAAAGCACTGATGAAGCTGCGGTAATGGAGGCTTTGATTGCACTAGGGTAATAGCGCGGTGATTACGGGGTCGCAACGGTTCAAACAGAATTGAATTTGGTGAAACAGATGAGGAGAACGGAAGGAAACACAAATCTGCAGCTTTTCGGACGAAGAACAGAACGTTCGGCTGTGTGAGGAAGAATCACAGGAAAGTTAAGCATATAAAACTAAAAGTGAGGATGCAACCAAGAGTCGAGAAGGAAATCTGGTAGAGGGCGTGGTAGAAATTTGAAGTTAAGCGAGCCAGGTTGGGAAAAGAAAAATGATAGGGAAAAGAAAAATGATGGGTGACCGAATGAGAAGTTTTTTTCTTCTTTTTAACAAAAAGAAGTGCAAAAGATAGATTGGATCGAGAAACTAAAACGAGTGGTTTTCTAGAGATTTGAAGTAAGAATTTGGGATTTAGATTGAAAATAGAGTTTTGGAATTTGAGATTTTTTTCCAGTATTTGCACAAAAAAATACAGATAAAATCAAAATAAAATTTAGATAAATAATTTGAACTTAAATTTTAGAGAAAGTAAAATTTAAGATGTTACAGTGGCGGAGTCTATGGACAACTTTCCTGGCTTCATCTTGGATCCCAGCGAAGGAGTCGCGTTGCATGGTGTTGTGAAGATATGGAAGGCCGTGTTGGGCTGCAAGTTAGAGTAGAGGATGATTTTCACCATGAAGGTGTAACCCTGATAAGTCGGCCTCTGCTCAAAATGCAGGTGCTGCATCTTCCAAAGCACGGCGGTCCAGTGTCCAGCGGTGATCCATGGGAGGTTGCTTTTGGCACTCAAGACATCTACAATTTTGGTAAAGAGAAGATTCAATAACCATTTTAAAAGAAGGGTTGAGAAAGGACCAGAATAACTAAAATATTTTTAGTTTTCAAAATAAGTCCTTAAGGGTTTATCCGTTCTAACTAAGGTCATGACCTACAGTTGATATGGCTGTAATGCTACTTTTGTCGAACCTTGTCTAATCCGGGAATGAAGTATCCCGTTTTCTCTGTGTTTTATATACTAGTTCAGAATAGCTAGTGTGCATAGTCAAATAAAAGTGATATCAAAATCATATCATATTTTTATTTTATATTATTCAGAGTTTTATTACTATTTGGGGCACAAAGCCAAATAAAAGACACATCGGAAAGTAAAATAAATATATAAAAATTTTAAAAATTAATTAAATTTTATTTTCAACTTGAAAGATAAATTTGGACTTAACAATAAGGCAACCAAACATGCCCTTAAGCTAAGGTTTCTTGTCGGAGGTATGATAGAAAAAACTAGTTGGGTTGGAGCTACATAATGTTGTTCCTCCTATGGCATACGGGACAACCTAGGTGAGCACGGGTGGTACATAAGTCTTTGTTTTATCTATTACCCTACGAACCATATGGACGCAGTGAGCCACGATTTGCAATTGAATACAATTAATACTTGTAGACTATTTCACTTACGATTTATTAGAACTGAGCTCACCATTGGGACAAACTTTTACAATCCTAGTAGATAGGAGTAGCTTGCACGCACACACACACACACACACACATTTATTGGGTTTAACTATTGTGGTTGCATTTATGCTAATTGTAGTTTGCACAGCCTGTGCAGTGGCATGCATCTCAATAACAACCATGTGTGGTTTCTGCCAATTCTCAAGAGATTTAGCATCAAAGTTTTGTTTCTGGGTGATATGGGACAATATGGAGAAAAAATATTCACTTTTAGTCACCTTTTATATCAATAATTTAGTAAAAGTCCAACTTATTGTAATAAATACAATATATTTTCCACAACAAATATAATTGTACCACTTTTCACGTCGCCATTTTAGATAGCCACATAATTATTATTGGTCATGTTTGATTGAACTTATTATGAAGAGTCGTATATTCTGAACGACAAAGAGAGTATACTTTGCTATGTAAGACCTGTAGCCAAGGTTTAACTTAATTCGTGCATGTGTTCACACTTTCTTGGTAGGTTCACTTTGGGCCTGCGATGCTTGTCGTGGCTAATTTAAGCATGATTTGGCCAATTTTGCAAAATCCATTGAAACTGAATAAGTGTTTCGAAATCTTTATTTTGACATGAGTAACTAAAAAGCACATTTTTGAAAATTGATTTAGCTACATGGCATAAGTATTGAATAACCCCCTAATTATGTTCGATTCTAGGAATTTTAACGGGATGTAATTGGTAGAACCCACCTACCATTGCCCTACTTTCACCTCACCCTTTTTTCTTTCGAACCCTTCTCCTTTGACTCCTTTGAGGTTGTAGACATGAGTGCCCCAAGGACCTCAGTTGCCCTTGCTGATGTCGCACTTGGGAGCCTTTATGACTAATCTAGCTAAATCGTCATCGTATCCACACTTGTACCACCCGTCGTCAAAAGGCAAGTTCGTGGTGTCCATCCACGAGATTGAGGTCAGTGTTCGACACCATGCTCTTAAAACAAGAGAAGCCTTATTGTTGTTGGCATCTAGTTGATGGCAGCCTCAACCATTGTTTTGTATGTAGGCTTGGGGATGGTAGGGCGATGTTTGAAATCATCAATGGTAGTGTTCAATAGACACTAGTATCTATATGAAACATTATGCTCATATATGAGCAGGGGAGGCGGGAGAGGGAAGAATAAAAAAATGGTGTGGCAGACATGGGCCTACTTGCCATCTACTAGTAGATGAACCTTAGTGAAAGGTTTATTTTTCAATCTTCAACTAAGGTCTGAGTTCGAATTTCAACCTGCATATTATGGGCGAGTGTCATGGCCCATGGGCGTGGGGTCAGGAGGAGCTACGACTATGAAAAAAGGTTATTATGGGCTGGAAGCACTATTTAGTGCACTGTTTATGCACATGAACAATGCACTAAACATATTTGATTAGTTGTTTCATTTGTTAGCAAGTTATCTTCTAAAGATTATTGATTATCTTTATATTATGAATAGTTAGATGCATATCTTCATATTTAGAAAGTATGGATATTATCTTATCCTTAGTTGATTGGTTGCATTAGATATGCTAGTTTTCATATTGTTGAGGCTAACCTCATCTATACAAAGAGGAGTCGCACCATTCATAAGTAAGCAATGAGAATACAATAGTCTAAGTACTAATCCCCTTTGTCTTTTCAATCTATAGTCTTCCCTCTCCCCTAGCAGTTGACGCCAACATGCTATCATCTTGGTGATGTTTACCCCAATGATTTATGGATCATAACAACTTAGTATCAGAGTCAACGCCATAGTTTTTGTTGTTGAGAATTTCAAAGCCATGAGGGCCACTCTCAACGAGATGAGCGTCGGCGTAAGCGACATGAAAGCCTTCTTGGCAGACATGGCGGTTGCAGCTATGGTGGTCAAGTTGATGGAAAAGAAGAAGAATAATGCACGAGCAATGGCTACTGCGCGATTTGCGCCACTAGAGGCGTCTCTGATTTCGCCGGTGACTTCCGCATCGTCAACTTCACTGCCTGTGGTTGCACCAATGGTGCTCTCGTCGAGGAAGAAGGCTGCTCCCCAACGACTGTCTTCACGCGCTCGACCGACGTTGTACCTTCATAGGTGCGGGGCGTGGCACGTGTCAGGGCCACGACAATTTTGTGTTTTCCCCGCCATTGAAGGATCCTATGGTGGGAAGATTGTCGCTGCTACCCTACGCAGCTTGTCCATGCCATTGACGCCTCCTATAACGTCAAGACACACCAAGGGACTGCAGTGCTCGCTGCTGTCTATTGGAGTGCTGCAGACCATCTTTCATGCAATGTTCTGTTGGCTTCACGACCTCTCGTCGACATAGGGATACCTGGGGTTGCAGCCATGGCTGCCACCTTGCAGCTCGTCGGCTCGAGGACGAGCTGCTCGTCCGAGAGGATGATGTGTCATGGGCGTGGGCCTAGGGGAGCTACGACATTTAAAGGAGGCTATTATGGGCGTGAACAGTGCACTAGATAGATTAGATTAGTTTCTTTAGTTAACAAGTTATCTTTTAGAGATTATTGTTTGGGATTATCTTTATATTAGGAATAGTTAGATGCATATCTTTATATTTAGAAAGTTTGGATATTATCTTATCCTTAGTTGATTGGTTGTATTAGATATGATAGTTTTCATATTGTTAGAGGCTAACATCATCTATATATAAAAGAGTCGTACCATTCATAAATGAGAAATGAGAATACAATAGTCTTTCCAATCCCATTTGTCTCACTAATCTATAATATTCTCTCTCCCCTAGCAGTTGACGCCACTAGGCTATCTTTCTGGTGATGTTTACCCCTATGATCTAAGAATCATAACATCGTAACTCCAAAATCATTCATTTTTCACCTTCAAACTTTTTAAACCGGTGCAGAACATCCCCTCAGCCTAAACAATAGTGGTATTGGCAGATGTGGCACTGATGTGGTCGTGGTTTTGATGAGTGTGCTAATGTGGCACCCATGTTAGCAATTTATATCTTGAATAAACAAATATAACAAAATTAAATGATGGCCCCACATGTAAGAGATAGGAAGAGAAGATGTCTTCTAGAGGATGGGGATAGGGACAAAGGACGGGGATAGGGACAAGAACGATAGCGGTTCGGGTGAAGTGGCCGGTGGCGAGGGAGAGGTGCCAAGGCACGAGAGATGGGTAAAACGGAATACACACGGTGTGAGGAATCCCATGGTCCTGGTTGTTTACCGAGATGGGCGCCAAAGACTTGCCGTTGGCAATGGGTGGTAGCGACAGTGATAAGAACGTGGCGATGGTGGCTAGATGGGTGGGAAGCTGAAATAAGCGCGTTAAAATGTAGAGGAAGGTGAGGAGAGGCTCGAGTGTGAGTGAATCAAATAGAGGCTTACCAAGGATGGGGAACGAAAGCAGCGAACATGGAACAAAGGTGCGGGAGAAAAGGTTCGATTTAGCATGCTACAAGAACAATAGTTAAATTAACTCAGGGAGATGGATGAACAAGGGTTGGTTCAACATTCTAACGCGAGAATATTAATGAAAAGCTAATTGGGGTGACTGGAATGCCGCGGTGGCCAACAGTGGCATCGCAAATAGAGGAAGGCAAGGAAGTTGTAGATTTCAGTTGCTCGAGATATGCACGTCGACATCGACACTGGTGAGGTCAACTTGGCTCTTGCCGTTGATAGAAGCTGGGAGGTGCAGTAGGGACCTAGGCCAACAGTGGCGTCGCAAATAGAGGAAGGGACAGAGGCTCGGGACATGCACGCCGACGCCTTTGTGAGGTCAACTTGGCTCTGCCGCTGATGTGCTCCATGATGACCTAGGCTCCTTCGTCTTCGTCAGCCTCTTGTGCTCCATGATGTAGCAGTTTCGTAGCACTAGCTCGTAATACACCTCCATGGTCTAACTTATCACAGAATACAAGACACATACTAAATTCAACACATCTACCACAATGAGTCGAGCATGTGCTTTCTACTGATGGTGCCGCTATGTTGAGCTCACGGCCTTCCCGATCGGGGCCGTCAGCGTCGTAGTCTGCCATGGAGTAGGAGCACGAGGTGGTCGAGTGCGTGCTTTGTGCCGCCGGCACCACCATGTCAGATATTCCTGCACTTAGCTTAATTTGACGTAGGGGTCGTCAACATCGATGTGGATGCTTATGTACATGCCATGTTAGCAAAACATGTACACGTAGATTCCACGTCATCAAAAACCATTTTGTTTTATGTTGAAGGCTGCGGTTTAAACGGTTTTGAGAGTTTGAGGTTGTTAAGTAGACAGTTTTAGAGTCCAGGGTTGAAAAATGAATCAATGCCAGAGTTGAAGGTTAAAATATGGACTTCTTTTGTAGGGAAATTATGTGCTTTTTTAAATTTTGAAATGTTGCTAATGTCAACGTACATGGGTTTTCTAAATTTATTCATAAATATAATTTGTTTTCTTTTGGATGATTTTACAAGGTACAATATCATTTGTCTGTTAAATGGTAAAAAAGCGAACAAGTGAGAAAATGCATCTTCATTCTCTATAGAATAATTGTTACGTTCTCTTTGTAGATATCGCTTGGATCAATTTGTTTTCTACTAGGTTTGTATTTCGATACCAACCAAAAGAAATTTACTACGTAAGTCATCTTAAGAAAGATGAAAAATCGAAGACAACCTGGTGGTTCTCAATTTTATCCAAGGTCGCGCATGCCATCCTTAAGGAAGAAACCAGGTGGTTCTCAATTTTATCTAAGGTCGCGCATGCCATCCTTAAGAAAGAAACCAGGAGATAGGTTTGCATCTCGCGCATGAAAAAAATCCATTCAGAATTCAAGAAAACACAGGCATATATGCAACATATCATGCGAAATAGAAATAATAGTGCTAATAGAAGAGACAATGATCTCGCAAAGAAAGCTTGTATGCATAGAAGCAAGGCATTTGATTATGGCAAAATGGTCAATGCAAAAGACAAACAAGATAAGGTTGTGGCATTGCAAACGCGGCAAATTCCTCAGGAGGATAGCAACTTTAGGTTGTCGAATACCTTTGTGGTTAATGGAAATTTGGTTCCAACTGCAAAGGGTGCTACAAAATCAAACTCTACGTTAACACCTTCGTTAAAAGATTTGAATCAACCTACAACCTCCAAGGCTGGACAATGATTTGGTCTCTTCATCGAAGAATTTGAAGCAATGCAAGCCCTCTAGACCTAGGGATGGATTTTCTTCAAAAACATTGGAGCATGCCCCCTTGATGTCGAAGAATGACTCAAATGCAATGCTAGGATGTTCGAACAAATCTCGCCCCTTAGAGGCGAAGGAAGGATCAATTCACAACTCAGGCAATATTAGAAGATCAAATTCACGATCTAATCATTTAAAGTCAGTGGCGGGGTTGGTTCTTAAGGAAAATAATATTGATGCAACAAATCAATGCAATGTCGGTTCACAGTTGAAGGGGCGATCAAATCTTGATGAAGTGATTGTTGTTGGAAAGGGTAGCATTGAAATATTGAAATCCTTGAAGAGCAAACAAACGATTACAACTTCGAAAGGATCGAATTTCTTGATGGAACAAGAACTCTTGGTTTCAAGCAAAGATTCCTCGAATGAAGACAAGAAATATCAGAATGAAGTCATGGTTGACAAAGACAAGGAGAAAGATCATGTGAGTGCAGCATCAATTGAGAGAACCTTGAGCGGTAAAGTTCAAGAAGACCTCTTGAAGGCAAAGGAAGCTCCAAATTCTAGGCCCACATTGAAGGGTAACCAAGTCATGCAAGATCTCCATAGCATACTGAGGAATGGTTCTTTTTCTATATTTGGTAAGGACCTTTCAAGTCACCAAAGGGTTGAGGCATTATGCATGGGCAATAACATGGAGCAGAATGGTTTACAGCTCATTGACGAACCTATTTGGAGGTACAATAGATGCTTTACTTTCTATTTTGAAGTGTCCTTATTCTTCTCTATGTGCTAATGTTTTTGTTTATGTGAACAGTGGAATATTTAAGATACCCAATAAGGAGTATGTTTCGTTGGCTGCACATTTGTCGACCAAATCATGCAAGAATGTTCAGAGCTTGTCAAGATCATTGCCGTCATTGGTTAAAATTACCAAGCATTCTAGGTTGGAGGTCTGGCCTGAGAGCTTTGAGGCATCAAGACCCTCCATTGACAGCATTAGCTTGTATTTCTTCCCTCACAATATGAGGTATCTTGCTTAACTAAGTTTCTTTGCATCATCTCTATCGTCTGCTCCATGTGGAATCTAATCTTGTTTATATTCCTAGGCCAGATGAAGACTTGGATCAACTAATTAAGCAAGTCATGGAGAATGATATGGTATTACGAACTGTTATTGGTGAAGCTGAGGTGCTAATATTTCCTTCAATTCTCCTGCCTGAGCCATATCAAAGTATGTATTGTGTTTCATTTCTAACAACATGATCACTTGTGATAGACAATATATATGATGTTGCACCTTATCTCTATGTCCTCAATTCAGTTGCGTTCATTACAAGTATGAGGTAATCTTTGTTTAGAAAGTTTTTTTCTTTCTGTTTTGGTTTTATAATGTGAATCCAAGTAGGTTTCCTACTTAGAAATGAATTGGATCAAAGAATCCAAGTGCATAGCCTATATATAGGCACATATGATCTTGTAAGTTTATCATCAAGAGCAATAGAGCAAGAGAAATTCAGAAAAGCTGCTGTTGATCCGGCAGCACAAAAAATTTCTTGTGTTCTTGCGTGTGTTCATCTTAGGTTTAGGCTAACAATTGGTATTAGAGCATGAGTTCTTGACCCGTGTATGCTCAAGATCATGCCGTTCTCTTCGGGAAGTTGTCACCAGTGACGAGGCGACGTCGGGTGTGATGGCGAAGGAGAGTTCCGTCGTCGTGCTACAATATATGGTGCTCACCAAGAGCAATTATGCAGTATGGGCTATCAAGATGAAGGTGTACATGCGCTTAGGTAGTGAGACGCGGTCGAGGACGATAATGTCGATGTGCGCAAGGATCAGATGGCCTAGCGGTGATCTATAGAGGCATATCGGAGGAAACGCTCTTTCTACTAGCCGAAAAGGAGACAGCCAAAGATGCGTCTTGTTGAAGAAGATGCATCTTGGCGCCGATTGTGTCAAGGAAGCACGAGTACGGACTCTTAAGAGCGAGTTCGAGGGGATTCGCATGAAAGAGAGGGAGTCGATCGACGACTTCGCCACGAGGTTGACGACGATTGTCAATTAAATCCGAGTTTTGGGGGACAAGATGGAAGAGAGTTATATTGTGAAAAAGTTCCTTCGGGCAGTTTCTGGAAAGTTTTTACAAATCGTCTCCGACATTGAGCAGTTTGTCGACCTCAAGGTGATGACGATTGAGGAGGTGATTGGTCGTTTGAAGGAGCACGAGGAACGAAATCGAGGATCTGGCAGCGGCGAAGATGAGAATCTATTGTTAACTCACGCTGAGTGGGAGGCTCGATTTTCGAAAGGCAAAGACGAGGGTTTTTTTTCTAACGGTGGTGGTAGTCGAGCAGTAAGAATTGAAAATTTGACAAGACAAAGGTGAGATGTTATAATTGTCAGGATTTTGGACACTTTGCTTCAGAATGTCACAATTTGAAGGAGAGCACTTCTTGCTGAAGCTCTCAGCGATGATGAGCCAGCGCTACTCATGGCCGACTTTTGTGCGTTGTAATCCCATGTCAAGTTAGATTTGAGTCCGGTACGTTGAGAAGATGTTCGCCGTCCTGAGTCAAGTAAATAGAGTCAAGTTCGTGTGTTACTCAAGTTGAAGTCGTGACCAACTTGAAGTCTGAGTAAGTGTTCAAGTTGTGTCACTGTCTCTGTCGAGTGTGTGGAAGCCATGTTGAAGTTGAGTCCAACTATTAACGCACAAAATATAAGTAAGTATACAAAGATTAGATAGTGATTATTAGGTAATCTTCTTTTAGGAAAAAAATTTCTTTCTGTTTTGGTTTCCTAATGTGAGTTCGAGTAGATTTCCTACTCAGAAACGAATTGGATCAAAGAATCCAAGTGCTCAGCCTATATAAAGACACATATGGTCTTGTAAGTTGATCATCAAGAGCAATAGAGTAAGAGAAATTCAGAAAAGCTGCTGTTGATCCGACGGTACAAAAAATTTCTTATGTTCTTGTGTGTGTTTATCTTTGGTTTAGGCCAACAACAAGAACTAGCTAGACATGCTCACATGCTAATTATCCTATGCTGTTGGGAAATTATTTTCATTTATTCTAAACCAGTATTTATTTGGACTCTCTTTCTTTACACTGTAATGTTTTGCCCGTAGGCTCAAGTCACTTATATTCCCTTGTATTTGCAGCCTTTCGAAGGAAACACTACCTGTGGGGGGTGTTCGTGCGCACAAGGGATGCCGTTGCCGTAGTGGGAGAACATCATGGTGCAGGGCATCATGCTCAAGAGGAAGAGATTGAAAAACAGCAAGACGAGGTACAATGTGAAGACTCAGATCAAGAAACTTTATTGAACCGTGCCATGCGATTAAAAAAACAGCGGTTGGTGGGTAAGCATGGTGTAGACAAGCAAGACAAGGTACAATATGAAGACTCAGATCAAGGAACTTTAATGAACCGCGCCATGCGATTGAAAAAACAGCGGTTGGTGGGTAAGCATCGAGGTGTAGACCAGCAAGACGAGGTACAACGTGAAGAATCAGATCAAGAACCTCTAATGAAGCCTGCCATACGATTGAAAAAACAGAGGTGGTTGATGGGTACGCATCAAGGTGTGGATAAGGAGGGTGTCGAAGCTAGCACTCCACAAGTTGAAGCAAGTTGTGTTCCAGGGCCCAACATGGATACTGAACTTAAAGCTCCAGAAGAAGCAAATTGGCAAGATGTTGACAAGGAACTGACTCCCTCTTTGGCTGGATCAAACGCAACACGTCTTGCAGAACACACCACCAAAGCTAATTCGGCTGCTACCATGTGTGCAAATCATGAACAGGTCCACTCGAGCTTAGGAGTTCACCCAGGCAGAATTTTAGGTTTTGTCGTTCGACAAACCCCAAGACTTGAGCAACTCATTCGAGAGATAAAACTCGAAGGTGCACTGGTGGTTGCGATGCAGGGGGAGATGATGGGGTCGAGCCTTGGGCCAGGCGACAGGGTTGGCTCTTGGCCAGGCAACAGCAATGGAGTAGGGGGGACGGGGGCCCTCTCGACTGATCACCATGGTGAAGGTGATCCCGGCCCTGAGCTGTTCTAGGTGAAACAGCAGAAAATGTGTTGGACTTTTGGGTTGGTAGGTTGGCAAGGAAGTGGACTTTTGTACTGAAGCCTTGGTCGTCCTTTGCATGCACGACCGTTTGTGCATGTTTGAAGGAAGCCTGCTCGTAAGGTTCAGGCTTGTGTATGGCTGGTATTATTTCAGTCAAGTAGTTTAAATGTATCCCTGGTAGTATTCCAATTAAGTAGGTTAAGGGTGGTCCTATTTGACACGGTTGTAGCTTTTGCCAAAAACTGCATTTTGGCTTTTTTTGCTGTGAAAAGTAGCTGTGGCTTTTTTCGGATATACTGTTTGGTAGTTTGCCTTTTTGTTGTTTGGCTGGTTGTCTATTCTAAGTTGTGCAATGTTTGAAATGCTCATAATGTAATTGATCTAAATCAAAAACGGGTAGTGGGCCCTACTCGTCAGCGGTAGAGAAGACAGAAGAGATAACAAAGGAGTTTGGCGGGCGGCATCGATGGCGGGCGAAAGCTTGAGAAGCGCGGTGGTGATGAAGACGGTGGTTGCTCATTGGTGATGGCGCAATTGACAATGACGATGCACAGACTAAGAGGGAAGATGCATCACGAAACATGAAATTGATTTTGAGGCAAAATATTGAATGGATGTGGAACATGATGTGGCACTATTGGATTCCACGGTGAGTTGTGTATGATAGAAGTAGGCCATTTCTTCAATAAAAATTCAGATTTGATTTAATTACCTTATGTCACCCTGGCTGAGCCTTGTAAAGATATCAGCTGTAACAAGTTTTCCATAGGTAATAATCATGCATGCTTCGCTGTTCCAGATTGATGTCGATATAGCCTGGCGATAGTAACTCACTCGCAGTCAATTTTGTGTAGCTTTGACCGGTAATGTCCTTGTAAGTGTTCAGATATACCGGCCATACGAAAATATGGCACATATCACATTCGTAATCGACAGTCAAAGAAGACAAACTTTGAACCGAAGATGGTAGTATTTCTACTGCATTTTCTTCTGAGCTGGTATATATGATCATGCACAGGGAAATCTTTTCCGGTGTGGTCAACCGTCGAAAATCAGAAATTTCAGCCAATTTTGGGCGGATTTTTTTTTTTGGATTTCAAATAAAAAAATAAATTAGAATAAATTCAATTTTTTTAACAAATTTTATCAAAACTGATTTTCCAGGGCTAGTTTTAACTCCTACCGGCTACCGGTATCAGTGAAATTTCGCCGTCCTACAATGTTTAACCGCATATTTTTCAGTGTAGCGTGACCCCAATAAGTACGAACGTTTGATACATACGAATGTTCATATATGTGGAGGGTGACCCAGCACATTGCTTGCAAGTTTTCCTTCCTTTTGAAGAAAGACCATTGCAATGTCGAATCAATACTGATGTTATTTGAGTATGGCTTTGATAGACACGACGCACCTTCCACGGCGGTGCACTGATCTTTCAACGGTGGACCAAATTACTTTTAATAGCCCTGTACACCTGGCCGTGCCACTCATGCCGCATCTGAACGCTGGAAGACTGGAACTGAAGAAAATGTTGCATAGGAAGCTGTACCTCCCTCGATGGGTTCATGCGTATGATAATATGAATATGATCGGTCTCGGGTCAACTTCGCGTCCCTGAACAATGCTTCTTCGATCCCGTCTCCTTTTCTCCTCTTGTTCACACGATCCTATAATTTGCACCGAAATCTTTTGGTTACACTTAAGTAAAAGAACCTTTTCCATAACTATGGAAGTATTTTTTTTAGACGAATCTAGCCGTATTATTTTCATATTGTAGATAATATTTTTTAATTAAAATTAATATAATTTAACTGTACGCATTGTTGACTTGTCAACTTTTTTTTTACTGGAGGGAGTGCATGCGAACTCGCATCTAAAAGCGAGGTATGCAGTGTGCAACCGTGTGTACCGGCAACTGCCAACCACGTGTTTCCTCGATGCTTTCCAACTGACATTCTGTTGAGCGTCGAGAAGAGAAGTCTATGGTCCTGTAATGTTCAGCTGTGCTATAGTACTTGAGATCTTGGATTGCTAGCGTCATTTCTTGCTCAAAGTCCAACTTTTATGTAAATGCACCTACCAATTTTCTCGTGATCCAAAAAAAGAGAGAAATTTTACGATACATTAGTACATAGTAGTGGTATAAATTATATTTGATTATTGATTTGTTAAGATTATAATGGATTTTCCTTTGTATTTATATTTTTTCGTGATGGTATTATTAATTTTTTCAACTATGGTTCAAAATATTAATCTTGTGCGATGTGATCCTTCGTATAGATAATTACAACTCTACCACTCTTGAGATTCTACTACTCATACTACCAGGTATTAGTATAACTAAATCATAACTAATCTAAGTCACTGGATAAAAAGAACGAACGTATGATCTTAAATTAAGTGTATTGTAAAAAAAACCACAGGAAAGAAGACGGGAAGATTCGTCGATTGAGATTGGCTCGATGGAATTGCAAGTCCTCCAAAATTGAAGCCGCCGTACGTATGAGAGCAAAAGCTCGCGGTCCGGATTGAGCTTTTTTGGGGGTAGTTCGATCGGATGGGTGCATGGCACCATCCTCGTGTGGGAATGGTGCAAGACAATGATCTCAAAAATCAAACACCGTATGGGTCGATGCAAGTTGGTTGTTCAGTTATGGAAACTGATCCTCTGCCTTGAGGTTCAAAATGCAGAGGAGGTGCAATGTTGTGTATTAGGAGTTGACCTTTATCGTTTGATCAAAATTTTAAAGTTTATGTCAAAAGTAGTGTCAAACCACGGTATAAAAAAAAAATGCTATAGTTTTCTGATCTAGTGTATGGGGCGTTGTTTTTTTTACATAATTTACTACCGTACGGCAGATAACTGTTCATCCAGACTCACGTTCGGTTATACGTGTGAGAAGACAAGAACGGTGAAAGAGAGTCTGTTCGGTTCGTTGCGTGTCCTTAACACGGCATGCATAGGATCGATGAACTTTGGTCTCTGCACCCATGCATGGGGTTGTTTTTGCATCATCTTGATTCTTGCATGCATCCCGTGTAAATGTGGTTTTTTTTAAATAATATTATTTTAAAATAAAATTATAAAAAAATAACTGACTCAAAAAATTACAAAAATAGGTCTCTATCGCGGGTTGAACTGGCGACAGGAACCCTGTTGCCTCCCTGTCGTCGATCCAACTCCCTGTTGTCAGTTGAACTAGCGATAATGACTCTTTCCCCTATAAGAACTCCATGAAACCTTAAAATTGGCACATGACATATTTTTATTCAAAAAAAAAGAGGGGGGAAGGAGAGGAGAGGAGAGAAACTAGCGAAACGTTGTCCGTCCGGTTGCCCACCTGTAAAGTAATTTTTTGAACCGAATGGATTACATAGTTTTGGATGTACGATTGCGTAGTGCAGTATGTTGTACATAATTATTTTCGGTGAGTAGTCTTGTTTTGAATATATGGTTAATCGTGAAAATGTTCTTCAAGGTGTAGTGTGTCAATTATGTCGGACGTCACCCATTTCAAAATTTACTACGGTCCGAGGACTATTCTAGAGGGTCCCGAGAGGATTGATCTGCGTTATTTCAATCGGCGATTGTGCCCCTGCCAAGAGTAGAGGGGCATACATGGGGCGCTGTGATGTGGTGGTTACTTAACACATTCCAAGTGGACCATGGTATGTGTGATCTGAGATTGAGTTACCTTGCCCCCGAGCAACACAACTCACATATTAGGAGTTGGTGCAGCTGAAGGGAACAATCATATTTACGCGTGGCGAGGGAGGGAGGGTGAGATTTGATCATTCTGGCCCAGCCATATGCCAAGGCCACTCCTGCATCCGCGGCTGAATAAGAAGGTGGTGGTGATGTCGAAGAAAAAGTCGGTGACTCTAGCCACAGCGCGGCGCACACAGTGCCCGAAGCTCCCGGAGTTGTTGATGCTGTTGACGAAGACCCTGGAGAAATAGCTCCTTCGGTTAGGAAGGACAATGGGCTTGTTGGCAAGGCTGAGGAGCTGGAGCCATAGCGCAAAGGATGGATCAGAATCCAGGACTACAATGCATCGTTAGAAGATGAAGGATCCGACGACGAGAATGATATGGATCAGCTGGCTGTTCCATCTAAGTGGAACACATACAAGTTCAACAACCTTGTCATCAACGAAGGCTCTCGTGTGCTGTGGGAGTACGACTAGAGCGAGGTCAGGCAAAGAGCTGTGTACAAATGCAAGGAGGCCGTGCAGGAGACGGTCAAATTCTGGGCATTGTCGGTGCGGCGCACATTCACATTCGTCAAGTCTAACTTAAGATGCTATGACGTGAAGTGCGGAATAGAGGGATGCCATTAGCGAGTGCACGCATTTCAGCCCAAGTGGGACACCTACTGGAAGTATTCTATAGTGGTCCTGCACACATGCCCGACATTAACAATATAATTAATGCGCATAAATGGGGAGCTAAATAAAGCTGGGATTATTTCGATTAGGCTCTACCTACCCTAATTAGCTGCTTCGGATTTTCTTTACAATTTTAAAACATGTCATGCTATTTTCTTAGTTTAAAATTAATTCTCGGCATTACGAATATAATTACCGCACACAAATGGAGAGCAAAATAAAAATGGTATTATTTTGATTAGGCTCTACCTACCTTAATCGACTGCTCTGGATTTTCTTTAAAATTTTAAAACGTGTCATGCTATTTTTCTAGTTAAAAATTAATTTCTGGTATTAACAATATAATTAATGCGCACAAATGGGAAACTAAATAAAACTAATATTATTTAGATTACGCTCTATCTACCTCATACAGCTCAAATGATGTACTACATAATTGGACTACATTTATATAATCTACTAAATTATATGTTGCTATTTTTGTTTGCTAACCGATAGTGTTTTGACATAATATACAAAGTTTTAAAAAAATATACCCGCAAGATGGTCAATCGGATCTGATGCTCCGTCTATCTCTCCTCCGCGACGAACTAGTAGAGGTTTGCTACCTTTCTTCTCTCCTTCTCCTCCTCTCTTTCTGTTTTTTTAGATTTAAAATGAACTTTTTGAGTGATTTTTTGGGGTTTTTATAGCTGGATTGTTGTCGTCAGTTCAACTGGTGACAGGTTCTTATCACCAGTTAAACTGGCAATAGGAAGGTGGACCGGTGACAGGAATCTATTTTGTAATTTTTTGGACTGGCTATTTATTTTTATAATTTTTAAAAATAATATTATTTTAAAAAAATCTGTAAATGTGTCGATCCTCTGTACAACTAAGGAATTTTTCAAGAATATATATTTTTAGAATTTTCTGGAAGATGTATAATTTATGCGTAAATCTTACCGACCATGTCCATGAACTCCTGCATCTACAGAGTGGTACATGGCACCTACAGCCAATAATAAAAAAATCGGCTGGTCACCGGCCATAGCTTGGGCCGGTAAAAAAATATCGGTCCAAAAAGTTTTAAGTTTTCAATTTAAATTCTAAATTTGAATTGATGAAACCGGTTTTAAAATCCTTGCATACAGTTCTGCTTTTTGGGAAACTAGCTGAATTGCCCGTGTATTTTTTGCGCTGCTAGATTTTATAGTGCATATGTTTAATATTTGAAATGAAAGTGGTTATATTTATGTAATTTACGTGTTTTACATACACTTTTTTCACCATCAAAAATTATCATCGTACAAGTGGAAATGGTGGAGAGTGAGAAAGATGGTGGAGAAAAAAAAACGTGAAACCTTTTTTTTAACTAAAAGTTGTGTGTAGCAGTCATCTCCTTTGCTTCGAGGGCTAAGCGCGTTCCTACAATAATACGTAAAAAGATAAGTTCCTAGAAATAATCTCAATGACGGGATAAAAAGAGACGATACCTTGAATATCTTAGTAGGCCAGTAGGTCCATATTTTAACGGTTTTGATTTTAAGCAAGTTTTTTTTTTGTCCACGTATATTTTTGTCACTTGAGACTAGGAGGTTGTGTGGCAATAGGGGTGGCCAAATAGGCGGCCCGACTAGGCATAGTATGATCGACTGACTCACTGATCTAGCTAACTAAACGGGTTGTGTCGTGTCAGTCCGTGGGATTGATCGTCGACCCAGGCATATTAGCCTGATGGGTTGAGGTAGGCCCGTGTAGTACACTAGATAAAGACCTCCTCCATCGTGCACTGTCGCGGGAGCCTTCGCCACCTCCACCACAGTGCTCTACTGCCACCTCCGTCGCCGCGCCGCCACAGGAGCCGCTGGCTCCTCCACCGCAAGAGCTGCCACCTCCGTCGCACACCGTCCTGCAAGCCGGGTTGTGTTGTGCCTAGGTCGGACTGAGCCTGGCACTGATCGAGCGTGTTGTCTGGCTGGCCATTCATTGGTGGAATCACGACCCGAGCATAGTTCGACGTGTCAGGCATGTTTTTGTAACCGGAAAAAAAATTACCGGGGTGGCCGGTAAGGCCTATTTGGCGAAAATCGAAAAATTTCGGTCGAATATTTTTTGAATTTTAAATAAAAACAAATTTGAACAAAATTCAAACAAATTTGATTTTTTTACAAAATTCATCTAAACTGAAAATTTCGAGGCTGGTTTGTGGTTCTACCGGCAACCCCGTGTCACGTTCCTGGCGTTGAGCGCAGGAACCAGTTCATCTCACAGGAAATCTGGGGAAGGAGAGATGGAAGGAGAAGAACTGGATAGAGAGAGGATTTGGGGATTGTTCTTCATATCATTCTCGATGTCCCAAACCTGGAATCAACTAGTCATATTTACGACAAGGAATCAAAACACTCGGCAGCCGAGATACGGCCCAATTCCAAAACTAGACCTCTGGACTAAGCCTTGCGTCATGATTTTACGCCCTTTGCTATGAAGTCTTGTGGTAACTATGGCCACAGGGTAGATCAAACAGTTAGAATAAATAAGATTGAGGGAATGATCATCGCTCACAGCCTCGGATGCTTGGATAGCCTTCTTCCATTGGGATACATGAATCACCGGATGAATGAGGCTTCCTGCAGGCAATTCCAGTTTATATACCATTTTGCCCACCTTCTGCAGAATCTTGTAAGGCCCAAAGTACTTGAAACATAGTTTCCGATTTGATTTGCATGCAACAGACAATTGAACATAAGGCTGGAGCTTGAGATAAACAAAATCTCCGACTTGAAATTCCCGAACAGACCTCTTCTTGTCAGCTTGATCTTTCATTTTCTGTTGGGCACGAAGAAGATGCTGTCTAATCAAGTCGGGCATTGCAGCTCTATTCTGCAGCCATTCTTCCAATTCCGGAACAGAACTGTGATCTCCACTGATGATGCCAAAATGACGCGGTGGATGACCATATAGAATTTCAAAAAGTGTTTTACCCAATGCGGAATGATATGTAGTATTATACCAAAATTCGGCTTGAGCTAGCCATTGAGAACATTTTGTTGGACATGCTTGCACCATGCATCTCAGATAGGTTTCCAAACATTGATTCAATCGCTCTGTTTGGCCGTCCGTTTGAGGATGATAGGCCGAACTCATGTTCAACTTCGTGTCAGTGAGTTTGAAAAGTTCTTGCCACAACGCACTAGTAAACACTTTATCCCGATCTGAAATAATAACTTGTGGCAATCCATGCAATTTGTAAATATGAGTGAGGAACAATTGTGCAATAGTCAGAGCAGTAAATGGGTGGGAAAACGAATAAAGTGACCATACTTGGAGAACTTGTCAACTACCACAAGAATAGTGTCAAAACCTTCAATGAAATCCAAACTGATGATATTCCAAGCTTGTGTAGGTACTGGTAAGGGATGTAATAAACCAGGTGATTTAGTATGCTCCGCCTTGGCTTGTTGACAAACTGTGCAAGTCGACACAAACTGATAAATATCCTTTTTCATACCAGGCCAAGAAAACAATGCTTTGATCTTATGATAGGTCGCTGTGATACCACTATGCCCTCCTACTCCACTGTCATGCAAGGCCAGCATCACAGCCTGATGCGCCTCACTATGGCAGCCCAAATAAATGTGTACTTTGAATTTTATAATACCATCTTGAAGATTAAATCCCTCAGAATTTGATCCCGTCAGGGCCAATTCTGCCAGTAATACTTTGGTTGCAACATCTTGTTGATAACCTTCTACCACAATTTCCAGCCATCTTGGTGTGCTAGTGGATACTACCAACAATTCGGCTTCCTGTGTCTTCCTTGATAAGGAATCTGCTGCCTTGTTGTCAAGACCTCTCTTATAAACTATCTTATATTGCAAACCAAGCAATTTCAGAAAAGCCTTGTGTTGCATACCTTGTGTGATTCTTTGTTCCCCCAAATGGAGTAGACTCCTGTGATCAGTGGCAATGGTGAATGGACCATGTTGTAAATATGATTTCCATTTATCCACCGCCATCAAGATTGCTAAACATTCCTTTTCATAAGTGGACAATCCTCTGGTCTTTGGTCCGAGAGCTTTGCTTAAATAAGCAATAGGATGACTCCTGTGATCGGTTTTTTTTACAAAATTCATCTAAACCAAAAATTTTGAGGCTGATTTGTGGTTCTACCGGGGGTGGTCGGTAGAACCGGTATAACTGATTTTCGGTCAAAATTAAAAAAAAAACCCCTGGCGTCGGGTCATGCCTCTGGCCAGTTTGGTAGGCACGATCTATTTGGTAGCAATCATACCGTAGACCTAGTTGTGAACCTATTACGTCCTCCAATCGAGGAGCCACTGCTCTAACTCGAGCGATGGCAGCAGTCCAAGGCTGTGGCGAAGAATGCAAAGTATGGTTATTGTTGCCTCGTTTGCTAATTTAAGGATTATTATGGGTTTGTTTAGCCCTGTAAAACGAAGAGGTACATTTAATCTCACCGGTTGTCCGTATGTGTATATAGTATGGTACTTCTGGAGTGCATACTCTCACATTTTATAAATTATTTAAATTGTATGATGATATTTTTTATCTGTTTGAGCATACTCCAATAATAATGATAAAATACTTCAAACTAAGTTTCATGAAAAAATTCATCAAAGTTCACTTTTTACAGCAAAATTTGTGTATATAATTCTTTTATATAAGAAAATGGTATATACAAAAAGTAAAGGACTAATGAATTTTTTTTAATCAAGTCGCATCGTAGTTTATAATTGGTATTTAAGTATACTGAAAGTGATAAAGAAGTATAATAAATTTATTTAAGTGGTCTATTAAAAGTAAAAATATGTACTCCTCGGAGTACAGAAAAAGCTTCCTATGTATATATGCGCAAACAGTTCATAGTCAATGCACCGTTAGATGCCCTTGTAGATGTTATATCTACGACGTCGACGTGACTTATATATACATTCATACAACACGTCGATATGTATCGGACATACGTGCCGCACGGGAGGAAGAGGGAGCGGGCCGCGCTGGAGGAAGAGGGAGCGGGCCGCGCTGGAGGAGGGTTTGGGTTTGGGTTCGAGCGGGTTTTGTTCAATGGAAAAAACGAGTAAATAACTTTGAACTTAGGGGATGCAGAACGGGGCCGTGAGAAGCTATCCGTGGCATCTTCTAGCTTTCTAACATTATACGTGGCTTTCAACTTTGGGAAAAATCTATAGTAAAAATCGTCTATTTAGGTATGTACTCCTGGAGTACCGAAAAGCCTTCGGATGTTCGTGTAAATGATATATTATAAGTGAGAATATGTACTTTCGGGAGTATGAGAAAACTTCCTATGTATATACGTGCAAACAATTCTCAGCAATGCACCGTTAGATGTCGTCATAGATGTTATATCGACGACGTCGACGTGCCTTATCTACATCCATACTATATATCGGACGTACGTGCCCATTGATATCGATCAGGACGCTTCCGGTTGGTGAGTTAACTTGCGCATTATTGTCTTGACTTCACTCGGTCAGAGCATTGTTCCAAGTCGTCTTCTTGCTTCATACGTGTTTCCTCAGACGTCCGATAGATACACTTACATTAGACTATCTCCAATATTATATTTTAACCCGTTCAAATAAGAAGAGAGAATACATTAAAAGTGTCAGAGAATGCATAGAACAAATTCAATACATTGGATGTGTCAATTATAACAAAAAAATTACATAGAATCAGACTCCACTTAGAAGTCGATTCAAAACATTAAACAACTCATATGAGCATTAAACAACTATATAGGAGAGAGTACGGTTGAGAGAATATAATTATTTGTGTGGTTTTTTTAATATAACGTAGGTCTCAGTTATTAGTAGAAATCGGTTCAATACATTGGAGAAAAATAAACTCAACTTCTAAAATACTTATGTGGTATAATTTTAAATCAACATCGGTTCAATAAAGATACTCTTAATCCTCACTCTCTACTCCGTACAACCCTACGAAATCCATATAGCATAACCGTGCAGCAACGCATGCATGATTCATCTTTTTCTTCTTTTGTGATCGATCGTTCGGGTCACAATTAACGTACAACCTGCCAGAATGAACCAAGAAACCAACAAGATTTCACCTACAAGATGTTACAAGATACTGCTACTTGTATACAGTATTTGCATTGCATGCTATACCATGCATTAATACAAGTGTCATTGGGCTAGCTAATCAGAGGTACCTAGAGAGCAGGTAGGCGCTGACGCAGGGAGAGCCGCTCCACACGCCGGAGTGCAGCTTGAGCACGGCCCTCGCCGTCTCCTTCACGGCGGCGTCGCAGTCCGCCTGCAGCACGCAGCAGAGCTTCCCCACGGCGCCCACGCGGGCCATCTCCCACACTACCTCCGGGGACGCCGCCCTGCCGCCCACGGCCGCCAGCACGCGCACCGCGCACGCGTCGGCCGCCGCGGACACGCGCAGCACCCGCTTCGCCGCCACCGCGATGCCGGCCGGGTGCGCCGCCACGGCAGCGCGCCCGTCCGCGCACGCGCACAGCTGCGCCAGCAGCGCCATCACCAGCTCCGTCACGCGCCTGCCCGGGGAGGGGGGCCACGACGCGAGCTCCAGCTCGATGGCCTCGTGCGCGGCACCGGCCTCGGCGATGAGCGTGCGGTTCTTGCCGTTCGGGCAGGCGTGCAGGAGCACGCGCAGCGCCGCGCGCGTCACCCCGGGGACAACCGGTCGCGCACCACCGCCGTGACGGCGCGGAAGAGCTCCGGCTGCAGCCGATCCAGTAGTGCCGCGTTGGCCGCCTCGGTGACGGGCTCGAGTAGCCGCACCGCGCTCTCTCTCGCTGCGTGGCCGCCGGTTACTAGCACCTGCGTTAGCGCGTCGACGAGGTCGTGGTTGTCGGCGACGAGCGGGCGGAGCTCATCGGCGGAGACGTCGAGCGCGTCGAGGAGAGACAGGCACGCCTCGACGGTGGGCATTGTCAAGTTCAGCTGGTCCAGAGAGCCCTGCTTGGCGCACGACACGACGAGGCGGAGCACGCGCCGGAGCACACCGGCGCCCACCATGCACCGCCGCGGCGGGGCGCTCTCGGAGGCAGCCGCCGCCGCCTCGCGGAGCACATCGGTCGATGGGCAAGAAGATGGACACAGCAGCTTCGCGACGAGGGCGGCGACCTCCGGATCAGGCGGAGCCGGCTGCTGCGGCTTCTCCGCCGGCGCGGCAGCAGCAGCAGCCACCGTGGTGGAATGCCAGGAGTGGATGAGGCGGCGGAGGGTGTGGTTCGGAGTGAGGTCGGCCAGGGAGAGGGGCTGGCCGGTGACGGGGCAGGTAGCGTGGCCAGCGGCGAGCCAGCGCTCGATGGCGCGGCGGTCGTAGGTGATGCCGGTGGGCGCCGTGACCGGGTACTGCATGGGCTGAAGCGAGATGGGGCACACGAAGTGGTGAGGGATACCATTGCCACCCAACGACTCCATGTCTCTCTCTAGCCTTGCGACTTCAACTCTGAACACATTATTACTTCATGGGTTGTGGCTTGCTATATATAAGTAAGCGAATGCATCTCACATTCTCACTCATGTACTAGTCATGTACCAATTGGTATACAAGCGTGTGAAATATGACAAAAACACATGGAGAATTCGGAGTGGTTTGCATGGTTCTATCAGCATTTAGTATGAGTAAATTGCTGATTAATTTGTCTGGTGTTCACACCAGTGGTGGCCCGATACGGCACGGCACAGGCACGAGCCGGCCTAGCCCATCTCGGCATGGTCCATCTTGACCTGACAAATAGATGGATCGTGCCGTGCTAGCCCATGTCGGTCGTGTCGTACTGGCCTGAGCCCATTTGGCCCGACAGGCTGTTGCAGCCCACTATCCGCCTGCCCAGTCGTCTACCCGCCTGTTGCTCGCCCCTACCCTTTCCTCCCCCTCTGCGTGCCCCTGCCCGCGTGTGTGGCAGTGCGCCTAAATGCGGCGCGCCACACGCCCACTGCCACTAGCGTCGCCCCTTCGCCCACCGCCCCCTACGGGCCTCCTCCATCCACGCCGCCTCCTCCTCCTCCTCCTCCTCCCGGCTCCCCCCTTCCCGAGCCGGCCCCACCGCCTTTTCCTCCCTCAACGCCGGCGCCGCCTCCTCCCGGATCCCTCCCTCCCTCGCCGGCTCGCCACTCCTCCTCCCTCCCTCGCTGCCGGCTAGCCGCCGCTCCTCCTCCCTCCCGGTGCTCCCTACAGCCTGGGGCCCTAGGCTGCCTGCCTCTCTCAGCCTCTGTACAAGCGGGCTACGTGGGTCGTGCTAGGCTCGTGTAGTGCTTGGCACGGCCTGGCACTGTTTGTGCCGTGTCAAGTCGGCCCGTCGTGCCAGGGGGTTAGCCCAAGCACGGCATGAGCCTTCATGCCGCGCCGGTACGACTCATGAATAGTGTGGGTCATGTCGTGCTTGGGCCAGATCAACAGCGTCGTGCCTCAGACCGGCCCAGCAGACACGTCCCATCTGACCACCTCTCACTAGTACAAACCAGGCTATCCTGGACGCTTTATCACAGACGATTCTTAATCATAACTGTCTGTGAAAATCGCATACGTCACGGACGGTTATTAAATAAAATCATTTGTGAATTATCACAGACGGTTCTCAACAATAACCGCATGTGATAGTGAAAACTTCACAGACAACTCTCAACAATAACCGTCTGTGATGTACTTTTCCGACTACTTAACAAATATGCCATAAATCACAACAATGATACATGCACACACACACACACACACACACACACACTATTTTCTCCAGCTACTTGATATGGTCCAGAATGCACTCCATCTTCAACTCTAGCATGCTCCAGATATATAATTATTACACACGGTTTGTAAATGAAACCATTTGTGATGTTTACCACAAATGGTTATTAATAAGAACCGTCTCTTATAATCGTTTTTTTTTCGACTGTCGTCCACGCAACATGAAGAGTATGAGATAACAGCCACACCAACTTCATCAAGCCTGCAAGTTCAAGAAGTATGGCTGCCAGAAGATCGCATGAAGAGGCTATTTCACTGGCATTCCTCTAGACACAACTGCAGGTCTCAGAGGTGCCCAAGCAGCATGAGGGGGAGGATTCTACATGCTGCGTGGCACATCCGAGGCTTGAAGTTGTGTCTGGAAGAATACTAGCGAAGTAGCCTCTTCATGCACTTTCCTGACAGTTATGCTTCTTGAACTTGCAGGGTTGATCGATGAAGTTGGTGTGGCTGCTATCTCATCCTCCTCATGCTGCATGGACGACGGCCGAAAAAAGTAGCCGCACCAGAGACAAAGGAATACTAACCTTAGATCACCAAGAACAAATAGCAGATCTAGCACACTTGAAAATCTAAGATATTTCTTTCACCAACGTGCTCCAGAGCCGTCCGCCTTCTTGAAAGCAGCCACATATATATATCACATTTCTCACTACAGATAGATCTAGATCTGAGTGGACGACCATATATTTAATGACACATATTAATAGTTTTGAACCGACGGTCTTGGAATGTTAGAGACGATTCTAGTTAAGAATCCACTACTACAAAAGAGGCTATAGCAGACGGCCCATCACAGACGGTTCTGAAATAGAACCGTCTGTGTAACACTGTGTTGGGTCTGTCTGGGCTATCTTTTGGCGCAGCGGGCCCATCACAGACGGTTCTGAAATAGAACCGTCTGTGATGGGCAATTATCACAGACGGTTCACAGACGGTTCTATTTGAGAACCGTCTGTGATATCACAGACGGTCAAATAGAACCGCGCTGTAATATCCTGACGGTTCTATTTGAGAATAATTGCCCATCGCGAGCGGTTCTATTTCGTGCGCGATATCCTCTATTTCGGAAATAGGCATACTGCTCGAAATAGAATGAGCGCTGCATTTGGTTCTATTTCGTAATCGTCGTGATATCACGCACGGTTCTCGGAAATAGAATCGCTCAGGAAATGCACGACGGTTCTATTTCAACTGCTCGCGGATATTTGTTTCAGCGATTTGCTCTGTGCTTCATATAAATTGAGCCGAGACATCCTCTCGCGCGATCACTTTGTGTCTACCACTTCCCTTCCTCGCCCTAGCTCCTCAACTGCCTTTGTATACCGCTCCAGCGCCACTTCCCGCCCTAGCTCCTCCAACTGCGCCACTTCCACCGCCCTAGCTCCTCACTGCCTTGTGTCTACCGCTCAGCGCCACTTCCTCGCCCTAGCTCCTCCAACTGCGCCACTTCTCGCCCCTAGCTCCTCACTGCTTGTGTCTACCGCTCAGCGCCACTTCTCGCCTCTAGCTCCTCCACCTGCGGCTCCTCCACCTGCGGCTCCTCCTCTATCTTGGTATGAGCACATGATCTTGCACCGTCAATGTTGGAATAAATAATATTAGCCCCGCAAATCTTAGTTTTGAAACCTTATAACTAATGAACTAAAATTTGACTTAGGAGTGGTAACTTTATAAAATTGAATTAGGTCTAATAATCACTAAAATTTGAGTTAGGATAATTAATTGGCTTAAAAAATAAAATTTACACACGGTTCACGATGCGGTGGGGTTTGGGTCAAGCAATATTGCATTTACTGTTCGGTATTTTAGGTTAATAAGTGTTGTATGAGGTGATGCCTATATTTGGGTTGCATGATTGTTCAATTGAGATAGATATCGGTGTCGAGAGGTAGGGATCATGGTTGTGGCCGTAGGCATGGCTACGCTATGCCACCGCGTGTGGTACATAACTAGTGAAGAGTTTTCTTTCAATAACCTTAGATACAAATGTTGGAGAATGAGTTTATATTGCACATTTTCGTTTGCTATAAATTAATCGCTAATCAATTTGACACTAATTTGTTACATGCGTATTGTAGATGGATCGAATCGGATGTACGGTGTGAACCGTGTGAGTCAAGATTACATTAATGGCGTGGTTGCTTTTAGAAGAGCCATTGGCGGTGATATGTTGAAGAAGGGATAAATTTTATGTCTCGTCAGTGCATTGATTGCGTAATCAAGATGTTTAACAACGCGCGCAGATCGAAGCGCACTTGATTGAAGGGTTTCAAAAAGGGTATACATGTTGGACCGACCACGGTGAAGAGCAGATTATACGAAGTTAATAATGACGACATCGCCGAGGAAGTCAACGATTTGCCGTGATGTGGTGTGCTTTTGATGAGGATAGGGGCACGATGACAACTGGATCGGATGCTACGCGATGCGTAAGAGAACTACTGTGAGAGAGTGTTTTGTAAATTCGAGGGCTTAAGGGAGGACTCGGTGAGACCTTTGTTCCCGGCCGCAAGCCGGAATACACAAGGTTGTCAACCGTGCTTGAGCTCGCTGAAATTGAAGGCAAGCAATAGTTGGTCCGATAAGAGTTTCACGGCGTTGTTAGGTCTCCTAGCGGACATCCTTCCGGAGGGAAACGTGTTGCCCAGCACCACCTATCAAGCAAAGAAGGTTATTTGCCAATTGGGAATGGAAGTAGAAAGAATACATGCATGTCCGAACGATTGTATCCTCTAGTAAAGAGTATGCAGACATGCATTATTGTCCGTGTGCAAAGCATCCCGATACAAGCGTCAAAATACTGCTAAGGTGAAGCAAGGACCTCCTGCTAAGATGTTGTGGTATCTGCCTGTAATCCCACGTTTGAAGCGTTTATTTGCGAACCCAAAGGAGGCAAGATTGCTGCGTTGGCACTCAGAGGAGCGTAAGAGAGATGGAAAGCTAAGACACCTCACGATTCTCGCGGTGGAGAAACTTCGATCGAAGTCAAGAGTTCGGCAAGGAACCGAGGAACATAAGGTTAGGGTTGAGTACGGATGGAATGAATCCTTTCGGTAACATGAGCAAAGACATAGCACTGCCCGTGAATCTATGTATGTACAACCTTCCTCCTTGGCTCTGTATGAAGCGGAAGTACATTTTGATGTCACTACTTATCCAAGGGCGAAGCAACACAGGAATGATATTGATGTGTACCTAGCACCATTCTTTGGAAGATCTTGTGACTTTGTGGAACGAAGGGGTATGGTGTATGGGATGCGTACAAGCGAGAGAACTTCACTTTACGCGCCATGTTGTTCGCACCATCAATGATTTTCCCGCCTTGGTAACCTGTCAAGCCGATACAAAAGGAGCCAAAGCCTCATTCGCGACCGCTTAGATGCTACGGAGAGTGTATGGTGAACAACTCGCAAAGCGTGTATATGCGCCACCGTAGGTTCCTTCCGAGGAGTCACCCATACCGCAAGATGAAGAAACAATTCGACGGAAATAAGGAAGACGGTTCACTTCAAGGGCTTTTAGTGGGAAAGAGGTCTATGATATGGTTAAGGATATCGATGTTGTGCTTGGGAAGGGACGTAAATTAAGAACCCGTGAGAAGAACATCCGAAGAAGCGGTCAATTTTTGGGACTTGCCTTATTGGGAGTACTTAGAAGTTCGCCTTTGCATCGACGTTATGCACGAGAGAAGAATGTATGTGATAGCTTGATTGGTCTCTTCTTTGAACATTAGTGGCAAAACAAAGGATGGTGTTAACGCACGGCGTGACTTGGTCGATATGAACATAAGGACCGAGTTAGCACCGAAAGAGACCGATACAGACGAACGTACCTTCCCCGACTTGCTACACTGGCCCAAGGCCAAGAGAAATGAAGCGTGCGAGCTTGCGGTGTGAAAGTCCGTCTCGTTACTCCGCTAACATTAAGAAACTTGTTTCTATGCAAGATTTGAAATTAATTGGTATGAAGTCGCATGATTGTCGTGTCTTGATGACACAAATGCTTCTGTTGCAATTAGGAGTATCTTGCGAACAAGGTCCGAGTGGCAATCTTGAGGTCGTATTATTTCTTCAACTCAATTGCTCGTAAGGTCATCGATCCCCAAGGACTAGATGCTCTGCAGCCGAGGTAGTGACGACTCGTGTCATCTTGAGATGTATTTCCTCCGTCATTTTTCGATATCATGGTCCATCTCATTGTTCACCTTGTGAAAGAGATAAAGATATGCGACCTGTGTTTCTACGCCATATGTACCGCTCGAGAGGTACATGGGAATTCTCAAGTCCTACGACGGAATCGATCTCGACAGGAGGGCGGCATCATCGAAGGTTATGCAACGGAAGAGGTCATTGAGTTCTGCGTCGACTACATGGCTCGTGGATCCGATTGGTGTGCCTCTATCTCGTCATGAGGGAGACCGGATGGTATCGGGACCATCGGAAGAAATCAATCACTCCCGATCCGATACGCACGCTCAAGCCCATTTCACGGTCTTGCAACACATGACCCAAGTGTCCCCATACATCGACGAGCACAAAGACATGGTACGCCAATGTAATCCAGACCGGTCGGAGGTTTGGATCACGAGAAACACAACCGCTCGGCTCAACGAATGGTTAAAGGTGCGAATCACTCGGAGGTCATCAAGTGATGATCTGTTGCTATGGTTGGCAAGAGGGCCACATTTTACAATTGTCACATGGCAAGGATCGACATAAATGGGTACACATTTTATACGGCACTCGGGATAGGAAGAGCACAAGGCGTATCAAGCGGTGTCCATAGATGCATTCGATCCGATAAATTTGAGGAGCTCGTACTATGGGCAAATAGAGGAGATATGGGAGATCGACTACGTGCTTTTCAAGATCCCCTATTTCGGTGCCGTTGGGTCCATCTCCCACAGTGAAGGTCGACAAATGCGGCGTCACTACCGTGGACCTCGAACGTGTCGGATACAAAGACGAACCATTCGCACTAGCTAACCAAGTTGTTCAAGTCTTCTATGTAACCGACCGGCAAATAAGAAGCGCCACGTAGTTCTTCATGGAAAAGGAGGATTGTCGGAGTTGAGAATGTAGTGGGCGAGGAAGAATACAATCAATTTGACGAGTTGCCACCTTTCGAGAGGCGGCATCGTGCTCGAGGAAGAACCCGTGAGGAAGCTAGCTATATGCGTCGATCATCATGAAGGGTCAGTATTTTAATTAAGAATTTAATTACTCCATTGTAATTAATTTATTTATTCCATTGTCATGTGTTGTGTTATGGACTTGTGATCTTTAATATTGATGTCAATGTGGATATTCATGGTAATGTTGAGTTGAATTAGATATGAACTTTTGAACTCAAACTTGTCATCATACTGCTTATCCAACAGTTCATACATCTTTGTTGTGGGGATATCATGAGCGGTTATTCTTGGCAAGGTCCAAATATTCTAGATTGGTAAGGAGTCTATTTTAGGAGGAATTGCACGTGCGTGAGTTACGGATAGGTCTATCTTCCTTAGGATCTGACCCTTCTACGACTTCACTTCATTGGGTAGGTTCTCTCTTGGAGTCATTTTGAACATACTATTGCACGATATGCCAATAACTTTTCCGTTGAGATATTCGTGTAGCTTTTTGGAATTCTTGTTGTCTGTTCCTTTTTCCTTTTTTTTTGCCTAGCATGCTTTAAATCTTGCTAAACTTTTGGGCTTTACATTATAATTAACTAATGCTAAAAACACCATCTTGGAAGTTCATCCAAAAACTGCGCCATCTTGGAAGTTCATCCAAAAGCTGCATATACGTATAACATTCAAAGATAACTTTGGTAGCTCCAACTTGGAACCATCGTAATCTTAATTTGATGATTTTTGTATAATGATCTTAGGAAAATTGACATGCGTCAAAGTGACATATATAGGCAACACGCATCACGAGCGGTTCTAGAGGGAAATGCATGATCTTTAAACATCACTGAGCGGTTTCCCAGAACCGCTCAGTGATGCTAACATCCTGAGCGGTTCTAGAGGAAATGCGTGATGTTGAATATCTGAGCACGGTTTCCCAAGAACCGCTCGTGATGTTTAAACATCCTGAGAGCGGTTCCCTCTAGAACCGTCAGTGATGTTCGCGCATCCTGCCTCAGTTCCCTCTGTGATGCGTGTTGCCTATATATGGTATGAGTTCGAGACGATAGGGTTTTGATCTAACCCTATCGTCTCTGAGCGTCCTGCGCCGCCTCCCGACCCCGCGCCTCCTCCCAGACCCGGCGCCTCCTCCCGACCCGGCGCCTCCCGAGCCCGGCCGCCTCGTCCGAACGCCCCCGACCGGCGCGCCTCCTCCCGACCCGGCGCCTCCTCCCGACCCGGCGCCTCCCGAGCCCGGCCACCTCCGCCACCGCCACGCCAGGCGGTATTCAATCAAGTACCACACTTAGTAGAACTATTGATTTGCAACCATATAAGCGGTATTTAATCGCAAGTTGCACTTGTCTAAAACTGATGACACAATGTATTAGGTCTATACCATGTATCTTCTGGATTATTTGATAGTATGGCTACCTTAGTTTTTTTTGGCCAGTTCCATATTTATAAAGACTTCATGATGTTACAATAGGTTGCATCGATTTTGTTCCTTTTCTTTTTCATTGATTATTGAATTGTTGCGAAGGTAACCCAGCATATTTTTCTGGCAATCCAGCTAGGTGTTGCTTATTTATAGGTTATGCTTTTACATGGTGGCCTATACCTAAAGACTAAATAGTACAATTTCTTGCAAGTTTTAATCATGTCAAATCGGCTTGAATTAATCTCAGGTGTTCCTTTTGCATGCTACACTTCCAAATGCAACGCTACCTCTATATATCTATTCAATTGGCCATTGAGGTGTCTTTTTTGTGATCTCTTAAGCAGAGGGATAACATGCAAAATAGATGTAAGGATCACATTTAAGATTCGAATGGTTTTTCTCTAAAAAAAGATTCAATATTATTTTCTGCTTGTGAGATATTTGTGTTCTTTATCCCTTTTCGTTGTTTACAATTATTGCACTCGATTTACACACACTGAATACATATATATGTTCGATTTACACACCCTGAATCTGCAAGTAATAAAAACAATTAATCCATATTCGTTTCTGGCAATATTTATAAGAGAAAGCCAACATATAAAAAAATTGTGGTACATCTAGCTACAGACATTCAAGAACAAAACAATTTCAAGAAGAGGTAATATACAAAGAAAATAGCAAAAAGGGACCATATTGCTCTTCATAAGGCTACAATATGTAATTTTCTTTAGAGGTAGTACCATAATCTTCTGTCTCAATAAAACTCACCATCAAACAAATATTGAATTTAAGTTTTCAGGATGCGTTCAAAGGTGTTGCCTAAGTGTCCAATTCATCTCCAAAAGAAATGATAAGTGCAATTGATCACAACTAAGCAAGCATTAAAAAAAGAAAAAAAAAAGTCAAGTACCTTGCCAATGTAATTAAATACCCTGGGCACTCAAATTGCTCAACAAAGCGATCACATGTACATCAATATTTGGAATGAACATGTCCGAAACCTCTGAGTGATAAAAAGTTAGGAAATCTGAAACCTAAAAGAAGGAAAGAGACAACTAAATCACTAAGTCAAGTAGTACTTCATTGGCTGGTTATACAAACTTAAAGGAGGGAAAACTTTTTTGTGTGTCTATGGATGAACATCAACTATTTGCCACTCCAAAAATCAAATATAGCTAAAAACACAAAAGAGATTGTGAGACGAGGTTGTAATACAACCTTTTCAAGGAATTTGTTGGTAAAACAATTATATTGTGACATAGCAATGCAAGTAAAAGTTCTAAATCAATCTATAAGGAATAGAAGGACCAAATTAAAATCCATTAGAAGGTACTAAATGAACCAACCTAGCTAAAACCACTACTACAAAGAGGCTATAGCAGACGGCCCATCACAGGCGGTTCCTTTGGAACAAATGCGTGTTGGGTCTGTCTGGCTATCTTTTTGTGTGCTTAGTTTGTTTAAGCTTTTTGTGGTTATGCGTGTTGACATTTTGTATTATTTATGATGATAGGAATGGAAAACCACATCTTGTGATAAATGCGTACGTAACTTATATAGATAGGAAGTACTATGCAATTTCCCATATATTATATACTATGTAATAATTTGCGTCGTAACTTATATAGATAGGAAGTAAGCGAGATGGCGAGGCACCGTCTTCGCCCCGTCCACCGCGCGGACATGGCGAGGCGCCGTCTTCGCCGGCGTCACCGACGCCGCAGATACATAAGAGAGATGGTAGAGGAATATCGAAATTGCCTGCTGGCCGACTGACCATCACGGAGGTCAGTGACGTTGGGGTCCCTATGAGTCCCCCGGCATCAGCGGCGAGATTCCGGACCATCTGCGGGATACTTGCAAGGGAAAAGGTCCCTATCACCATACCAAAGTGGAAGTCTCGACAAAAGATCGAGGCAGCGTCTTTGTGGGAAGACCTTTCAGCGAGTTCACTATCCCGTAAACACACATAAATCGCGTCGAGCGGCATACCTTGCTCTCCATGTGTCACGCGTGGAGGACCTTCAAGAGCGTTCTTGTCACGCGATGCGTGAACAAGAGTGAGGCGCCCTTCACGAAGTTTCCATTCTTGACGCGGAAACATGGAGCGCCTTTGTGACTATGAAGGCGACGGATGAATTTAAGGAGCAAAGTGCGGCGCACAAAGCAATCCAGCACGAAACACTCACCCCCACGCACTCGGCATCACTGGTGCAGCGGCTAAATCCGCGCAATGGGAGGCGGAGGAGGAGAATCTATTTCGATATCACACACCCGCGTTCCGTGCACAGTTTAAGCGAGGGCAAAGTCTCGTCGATGGCGTCACTTTCCCAAACCCGCGGACTGGGAAGTGTCCCAGCGTGTGGTAAATATGTCGAACTACCTACTTGTTTACAAGTCCATAACTTAATAGTGACTATAATAACATGATGACCTCTTGCGGCGTGAATTGATTGCCCAAACTTCGAAGGCTCCTTCCAAGAACACAGGAGAAGGATATACTATCTACGGCCCTAGGAAACAAGGAGCACCGGGTCGCACGCGAGCAAGGGGTTAACGTACCTTGGGTACATGGATTTATGACGACTACTTCATGTATAGAAGTAGGAAGAGATCCAAGGCGAGTACGACAATCGGTTGGAACCGCTTAAGCGTAATTTCAGGGCGAGATAGCAAGTTTGCGGGATCAATCGAATCAAGTACTCGCAACGATGCAAGCCGCCCGTTATTGCGGGAACAGTCCTCCTCGACATCGGAGTAGTGTCGCGCCCACGCATAATTTTGAGCGTGGCGACGACCAATTACCGATAGACCGCATCAAGGTAATGTACATCTATGGAATGCACCAAAGATAGACCTATAGGACGCCTTAGCTAATTGCGATCGTTTTGTAGGAGCCGACGGCTGCAAGCTCAAGCGAGGTTAGTTGGGTCCATTCCTATTGAGGTCGGGGGGATGGTGCATCCATACCGGGAAGGAAGCGAAGGCAAAGACGGTGTCCGGTGGCGATGGTTACGCAAGGGTGGAGGTGGACATGGTACATCAACATTTCATGGCCGTCCATTGGACATTCGCCCGAACGAAGAGATCACAACACTAGGGGATGCCGTGTACGCGATTTTATCCGATGGCCCAAGACGGACATCGTCCCCGACCCAAAGAGGCCGCAATCTCGACAGACCATTCCTCTCCAACGGAACCCTCCATGACTCCACCTCATA
Source organism: Hsuehochloa calcarea (assembly GCA_036346395.1). Taxonomy (NCBI): domain Eukaryota; kingdom Viridiplantae; phylum Streptophyta; class Magnoliopsida; order Poales; family Poaceae; genus Hsuehochloa; species Hsuehochloa calcarea. The sequence continues at coordinate 4,354,642 of CM070615.1, read as the reverse complement.
TTTCGCCTCAGAAGGCCACCTCATCGGTTCCCGTGGAGAAGACGCCGAAGGAACAACAAAAGCGTGCTACCGTATCGGTTCCCGAGTCGTCTCGCGGGAAGACGCTGCCAATCGTTAAGGCCAAATCGAAATCGACGAACATTAAGCCGCCTCCCAAGTCCCAGAAGCACGGAAGTACTCCATCGGAAACCGTTGTGCTCTAACGCACAATTAGCCCACGATTTGGATTTGCTTGTCGGGCTTTGCATGCTCGGTACTTGCGAATACCGCAAAGAAGGGTGCGATCTTTGGAATCACCGTCGCATACAAGGATGAGCATTTCTTCAACGGGTAGGCAACCGTGGTGGGGTTCAACGACTTATTCAACCTATTCAATCTCGAAGCCCTCGACGCCTCGCTTCTACGATGTTGGACACTGTAAGTGTGTACAATCAAGTTCTACATTCATGTAATACCGATAAATATCGCAACTCATTGCTTATGTATAGATACATGATGAAAAATGCGGGAAGGGCGAACCGTGGGTTTCCTCGACCCACACGTGGTATCTATGCAAACCATCCAAGCGCACGCGACCTTCGTCGAGAACTATATAACGACGTCATTGCTTCTTCGTAATCGCAAGGACTACATCTTGGTGCCCTACAACCGGGGTAAGTGCTTCACTATTTGCTATTCAAATTTCATTTGTACTTAGGTTTAATAGTTATAGCGACATACATGAGTAGGTACCTTTGGATCCTTTTAGTCATTATACCCAAGAGGAACAACGTGATATATCTTGATTCCCTAGTCGTAAAGCGATCACGACTTGACGTCGCAAGGAATACTCGACAAGTATGATCATTTCCTCCATACATAACTCTATTGTAGTCTTCCTTCGTTTGAAATGCCCGAGGATAACTTTTTCAATTATGTAGTTCGTTCATCTCCTATGTTAGCCAACAAGGAAGATACAAGTGGATCCAAATACCAACTAAAACAGGACGAAATTTCGATGCGCGCTACAACACAATAATCCTATATATATCATACTTCTTAAAAATTTATCTTCAATGACTATACGTACATATGTAATTCTATTTTTGCGGTCTGCTTGAAAAAAAAATGATGAGCTATGTGCATTCTCGTTGCCATCATATGCGAGAAATCATTAGTGCTAAGATGAAGAATCCGGAGGTTTGTCAATCTCGAAATAATTTTTTTGTAATTGTAAATTCAAATATATATCCTTACCATTTTTCTTGACCTAGCGGCAGGGTTTGATAATAGATTTATATGGACTCGTTGCGCAAGAGCTCGTGGAAGTTCGAGGGCAGCTATGCACCTTTATCATGACAGAAATAGTTAACAAAGGAGAGTTTCACTCCATCGCCGACCAGATTCATGCAAACAATTGATTTAATTGTAATCCAATTGTACAACTATAGCAAAAATACTTCAACAAATTCGATCTTTATTAATTTATTTTGAGTAATGGTAAATTTGAGTTGTCAACAATTGATTCTCTGCGATGTATCTGTTTTTTGTACATGCTTGTTTTCAGAGGGCATGGCTAGCAATTCCTGAGGCTGGCCAAAAAACAGCAAACAATGTAGCTAGGGTCGCTCGATACCACGAGCGGTTTTATGTTGAAATTGTGCAGGAAGGCTATTACCACGAGCGGTTTCAACATAAAACCGTATGTGGTAATAGCCTTCACAGATTAAAGAAACCGTCTGTGATACTAGACATATCACAGACGATTTTCTTTAAAAACCGTCTGTGATAACCACTTATCACAGACGGTTTTTAAAGAAAACCGTCTGTGATACTAGACATATCACAGACGGTTTTCTTTAAAAACCGTCTGTGATAACCACTTATCACGACGGTTTTAAAGTAAACAAATGCGTGATAAGTGATTATCACAGACGGTTTTAACGTAAACCGTCTCGTGATCATCACTTATCACGAGGCGGTTTACGTTAAAAACCGCTCGTGATAAGTGTTATCACGAGCGGTTTTGAACCGTCTGTGGTAATCGCTTGTTATCACAGACGTATAAATATAGGCGGTTCGTAAGCAAATGCGTGATGATGATTACGAACCGTGCAGTGATGACGTGTTCTGTAGTAGTGATCGTTTGTGATACGGATACAGTTTCACTAAAAAAGTGATACTTCAATCCATCCCCAGACGACAGGCCCCTACCGCGAGCTATACACCCATGAGTCAAATTTCATCCAAGTAATGTTTACAATTCTTACATCTTCTTTTCTAACATCAATCCATCCGAAAATGCAGGCAATCGAGACAAGGTGGACATATTCAGGACTAGCAACCAGTCCAGCACGAGTGGACTACGACATGGACGTAGAGGGCGCACTTGGATGTCTCGCATGAGCTCATGCAGTGTCCATACGACCCTGAGATGTACGGAGCGTACATGGAGTGGTACGTGGTACGTGCCACGGACGCGTGTAAGACTCACCATTCCTCCACCGAGTGCCCGGAGGAGGTGACAGCGGAGATGCACCAGCAGAGCCTCCGCCACACGTACGATCATCACAGCGCTTCGCGGCGTGACGACACCGTAAGATATTTACAACCTCTGGTCGTTTCGTTGACGATATTTGTACTCTTCATTAATGAATATGTTATGTATGTCACTATAGTTCGAGCGAGTGCACAACATCTTAAGCGTATCGGAAGCCGCCATCCACAACCCAGACACAACATCGGCAGAATATAAATTTTTTGAAGTACATCTCGGCGCAGTCGAAGAAGCTGATAAAGAACTTGAGCTGCGGTCGTTCGACAGAAGACATCCTTCTCACCGGGCACGAAGTGGGGGGGGGGGGTGCTCACCCGCTAGGTTACCACGGCCTAGCGAGTCCGGTCGGTGTCGTAGCGTTCCCCGTCGGTCATCCGCGGCCCGGGTCAGCCGGGAGGTAAGTTATGTACAAATATACGTTTAGTTTTTTTGGTTATGCCTTACGTTCCGCTAACATCATGTCGTTCTCCCGCCGTAGGTCTGTCGGGATGAATCACTTCTACCGTCTGCGTTCGATACAGAGACTAGCGCTCCACCTCGGTCATCTGCATTGCACATCTATGCGGTACGAGGTTCTCGGTTTATATCTAGAGTGTTTATTTTGCAAGCATGATTTCTCGGTCAACTAACATCATTTCGTCTTGCAGCCTTCGGTTGACCGTGGGGGTGACGGCCAGTTCACGTCCACCGATGATGACGATATGGGCTTTTCAGTTGCTGCTAGGGAGCAGTACAGGGTGCCAGGGTTTGGACCATGGCAGGGAGGGTTTGGAGCATACGCAGGGCATAGCTCCTTTGAGTTCGTTGTCCCATCATACGTCTAAAATCAGAGCTCATCTGCCCAACCGGAATTGCAGGCACCGTACCCAGGGAGTGATTTTATGGAGTCCGTCGCTCATGAATTATTCGGAGGTGTCCCCCAGCTCGGCATGCCTCATCACGATGACATGTATGCCTACCAGACTCTGCTGGGCTAGGACCAGCCTACTGTTCCACCTCCGCCCACTCAACGGTCTTTGTGCGCCCTTCGAGCCGATACGCGCTCTCCGGACCGGTGGACGTATTCTACGGGATATGCTTGACGCAAGACCAGGACGCGCATGCAGACGCAGCCGCAACAGGCAGAGAGTAGCGACTAAGATGAGTGAGCCATATTGTGTCCCGTGTTATGCGATTATGTTTTGGTATATTTGTATTCATATTTTGTTTTGCTATATTTTTTTTTTGCGTATTTTGGTTGTTGTGTGTGTACTCCTGAGCCATATTCTATATCGACATCTCCAATGAAGTTGTAATGCATTTTTTTCCTTCATACATTCCAAGTAACATGAAATCATGAAACCCTACGTTCTGAAATCTAAACTTCAAATTTTGCGACCTAAATCTTAGATTTTTTAGACAATTCCATAACACATATAAAATTATTGAAATATTACACAATCAATTCACTACATGAGGAGCTTTCAAAATAAAGTTAATAATTTCCGGAGCTTATTTTCTACATTTACAAATTCATACAACCATGACACTTATATAAAATAGCAAGAAAAATTCTGAACGAATAAAATTATAAAAAATTTACACAAGCAATTACACTGTGTTGGGAGGCTCCACGTAAAATTTTATAATTTTTTTTACTCATTTGTTATATTTTAAAATTCATAAACAGCGGAGAAACCGAATCGGATTAAACCCTAACACTACCTAACCTCCTAACTAACCTAACACGTGGCGGCCGAGGAGCCGTTCCCACTATGCGGGAAGGGTCACACCGACCGTATGGGAACGAGCGGACGTGGTGGGGGCGGAATGTGACATAGTAGCGGGAAGGGGTTCTCGCACAGCTGTGATGTGGGAACAGACGACATGGTGGCGGGAGGGGCTTCCCACATGGCGGTCGTACATAAATGACACTATTTTTGTAGAAAATATTTTGAGCCGATCATTCCTGCAGATACCGCATCAAAAAAAGTGCCAATGCGTCAAAAAAAAAATCAATTATCGACGGTTCACAACATTCTGATCCGGTTTTATGGCCGGGAAGATTGTTTCCATGAAGTCCCATTTGGTCAAATCCTGGAGTAAATATTGAAGGGACTTTGGAACAAACTCCTTTTAATGGTCGAGATCAATGTACGTCTTTGACCGGCCGAGGCATCGCTTTAACCGAGTATTTGGGGTCTGACCGGAGGCCAGCTGTTTGCTTTCTTGTTCGGCCGTCTTGGCAAGAGTAGCCGTACTAGGAAACGGGTGTATGTACGTTTTTTGTTCGTATCCGGCCGTATATAGTATTAGACTGGACTCTTATCTACAATATAGACACATGCATCGCCGTATATATAAGCTGGAAGAGAACTCATCCAGGCATGTCGACCATGAAAACAAAAATCGTTCAACGGTTTTCTTATCCTCTAAAATTCACAGCTGCGACCTTCAAAACTATTTTTCTATCTTATTAACGTGCAGACACATACATTAATTGTAATGACAATGTATTAATTGGATCAGTTGAGCAAAACAAAAATTCAGCGAGGGCGCTTCCAACAGCACAAACTTTGTCCCGCGATATAAAACCAAGCCTATACAGTATATATAGACTAAGGAGACCCATTTAAAACGTAGGAATTTTACCAAATTCTTACGGGAAGTGGTATGTTTCTGTGATATTATTGCAAATTTTATGTAAAATTCATGCATTTGAAACATGCGAATCATCCACAAGAATATTTCGGCAATCTACAATAATTTTAGATAAATGTATTATATCTTTTGTAGGTTGTCGTTTTATATCCAAGTAACTCTTTCTTGTCTAAAAGAAGCTAATCTACTTATTTTGTTGAAAAAAAATGGTCTTGCATAAGGGGTGACTAGCTTATATGAACAGAGAACTAATAGCGGCGGTTTTAGTCAAGTTGACCAGCCATACCTTCCATCCAGTTTTCTTCCGTGTTTAATATATGGTTTGAGAATTATGGTTGCAGTCAATGATCTGTCTCCGTCCGACATATGGATCAAAATGCCTCCACATTCAGTTTTGGCACCACCACATTTGACCACTGACCTTCGGCAATCCCAAACCAAAATCAAACCATAATTGATTCCGGAGCACACGACACGCTGTGCCTAGCTCTCTCTCTCTCTCTCCCCGAAACCATTTCCTTGTAATCGATGCCTTAGGCAAAAATTTGGTGCGATGTAAACACTAATTACAAGCGTTACGGGTAAAACAAAACGGACTCGCGCCACAACATTCTACGATAATATATGCAACACATTTAACCCACGTGTACAATAATAGTCATGGCAGCCCAACTTACCAATTGCGATATTTTTTTACTGTGATCTCAAGGAGGAGGTGGTGATCAACCCACACCATCGTCTTTGGCACCAGCGAGCTTGGACACCGGCCCACACTACGACCTCTTAGTTAAGCTCGGGGAGGCCTCGTCATCGCAGTTGCTCCACCTCGTGCCCCCTCCCTTCCTCGCAATGCTCCTAAAAATATAGCACCTCAGAGGTTAGCAGCGCCTTACGTCTGCAGGTAGATATGATCACCGGTGCGGTGTGATTCCAGAGCTACCCTGAGATCGAAGCTATGTGGGATACACAACTAGGAGGCGACGAGGCGGGGGGCATAGGGCACAACACGTGCAGTCAGGTGAGGAAAGTATAATGTTGGATTTTTTTTTTCTCTCGTATCGAACGTATGCATGGTATCATTATCCTTGACTAAATCACGCTCCAAACAACAAGATAGCCATAGGACTCTTCTTCATGATCCATGAGTATGTTGCGTTATTTGAAGGCCGAAACCAAGACACGGCAATTCTATTCCGTGCTAGCATCACGCTAACGACAAACACAACGTAAACTCAAAAATAACTCATTTGGAACGCATGTCCATCATGAAAACCTTTTCAAGTTTTTTTTTTTTTTTTTTTGAAATATTAACGGGTCGACAGATAGATTGCAGTGTAATGTATTGCTTCGGTTGAAACAAAACTAAAATGGTTAAGTTCCATTAGCAGGGATAAGTTGGATAGTAGTGAGACTTCACTGATGCCACATTGCATGCAGATACCAAATACTAACAAACCATACTCGTTTTCTCGTTTAACAAGCAGGGGCGTATCTGGGCCTCGGGCCTTCGGGGCAATGGCCCGAGACCCAGAGTAAAATTACCATACTAAATTCAGCAAAAAAAAATTTGAATTAGGCCAAAAGTAGCTGGTCAGGCCCATGGTGGCTACGCCCCTGTTAACAAGCACCAGCAACTTGCTCTGAACCAATGCACGGATCCTCCTTGGCCGCATCGTTTGTAAAACGAAAAGTCCACTTTTCAACTCTCTACTATCGTATGAGTTCACTTTTCAATGTTAAACTATAAAACCGTTTGAAACACAACCATCAACTATTAATATCGGTGCAAAACACAACCTTGACCCAAATCTAAGACGGTTTTGGCTGACATGGCGATGACGTGGATCTAAGATGGTGAGTTACACTGATGTGGATGGACACGTTCATTGAGAAACAGAGGAGGGGAGAGAGACAAGCAGGGCAATAGCTATGGCCGGCCTCGGCTTGGCTTGTTGGCGACGAGGGGAGCGACAACGAGGTCTGGTTAAGGGTGAAACGGGACGAGCAAGGGGTGGTGGCCTCGGGAGTGGTAGAAGCGTCAGCGGGGACATGAGGTGGCCGGCTAATGCTGGTGCTCAGCAGCCATGGCAAAGGAGGTGTCGACAACGAGCTAGCCGGGAAGGAGAGGTGAAAGTGGGCGATGAGCTCGCCGGAGAGGAGAGGTGAAAAGAAGTCGAGGTGGGGAAGGTTTGAGGTAGTCGGCTGAGGGCTAATGTCAAAATTCATTGAGGGGAAAGGGACTAGAAGAGATGAAACACGTGATAATGCGAGTGGTTTGAGGGAGAGCTTACTTGTGTTGCTGGAACAGCGAGGCCGATGTGGCGGCAATGGTGGCTGTTGCACTTGTGTTAAAGAAGAAGACGGCTACGACGACCTGGAAGCCACAAATTAGTTTAGGGGTTTTGGATCGCAAGTGGAGGGATGCGGTGTGACATGGTTGGCGCAGCAAGAGGCTCACTGGAGTGATGGGAACACGAGGCACGTGCGGCAGCCGTCGCGGGGCTTTCCATGGTACGCCACTCTACTGCTCGCCATCACCGCGAACACCCATGTCGGAATCGCTCGTTGTTGTCGTCACAGAGCCGCTTCGCTGCCTTGTCAAGCTGCCGTCAAACGGAGTCACCGCCACCAAAGCGCTGTCACTGCCATCAATGCCCACCGTCGGCGTGTGGGTTGATGTGGCATCCATGTCTGCAAATTTTTGACACATAGGTGCCACGTTAGTCAAAAGATTGTAGTGAGAGATGACACGTGGATTGTAGTGAGAGATAACGTGTGAGTTGATTTGGCATCCACGTCTATAAAATTTTGACACATAGGTGTCACGTTAGTCAAAACCGGGGTTGGATGGGTTGGGGAGACCAGTTGCACTAGTTTCAATAGTTGAAGGTCCTAAATCAAATATTTTTGTAGTTCAAGATTGAAAAGTGGACTCAAGCAATAGTTAAGAGTTAAAAAGTGGACTTGTTCCTTTGTAAAATATGATGATCTTTACATTAAGTATGGCAACACAAAAACAAGAGAGGAAATACATTAAAATTAATTGAAAATCATAAGCAACACAGCGTCCACAACTGATGGAACAAGAATGTGAGGCCAGGAGAGTCACAGTTCTTCCACTCGGCATGAAGATTCGGTGGATGCGCTCCCAACAGCACGAAGAAGCGACTAGCTCAGTAAATTGTGGTGGAGGGTACAATATAAGGATGTATCAGTTAAGCTGATGCCATTTATAAAGTTAGTACATCAGAGATAATGAATTGAATATTGACTCCATAAAGCAAATTTTATGGTTTTTTCTTCAGGTTTTTGAAGAGCTATTTACCTATGGAAAGACAAAAAAAGAACAGAATATTAATTAATCTAATTACCTACTGCACAACACTTCCATTCCATGCGATGAAGTGAATAACAAATTTATATCTAGTACATCAATTAGCAAATTCACACCAAAACAACAAACGCAGGGGCCTAAGGGGCTACTTGGTTGACCAAAATGAGCCAAACTAAAATTTTAGCATAACTAAAACCAGGACAACCAAATATTTGCAAAAAACATCGTTGTTTGGATTATCATTGTTTAGATTGTGATCAAGTCAAATCTGGATGTTACAAAAATTTTGACTAACGATTTCCTCATTCTCGGATCGCTCACGTGTGACATTAAATTTAATTAGTGTTGCCAATTTTTCATAGGTATTACCAAATTTTAGTAGCAAACTAAATAGAAGCTAATTTTTATTAATATTATCAATATTTGGTTTGGTTTACAAGGATAGCAAACCAAACAAACCCCCTACTTCCATTGCTGCTAGGTGGTTGCCTACTGCCCAGGTAGGAGTTTCAACAACCATGCACATACAACAATCAGTAGAAGAAAACATGAATGTCAGATATTGAAACATCAATGATACTGCATTCTTCAGAAATTTCTTCCACCACCAAATGTCGATGGAGGATGAACTGCGCCGTATGCAGAATATTCCTGTCATGATTCACGATTACACTAAACTTAGTAAACTAATAAATCTATTAAGTATTAAAGCAACTAGGTGAGGCACGTATAAAACATGCACAAATAAAAGCAATAACACTAGTTTGTAGAGATTTAGACTCTGTGCCCGTTATGTAGGAACAACTGCTTACAACATGAAAACAACCATTGCTACTGCTGTAGTCATATTTTGAGGACAACATGGGAAAGATAGAGGTATGAACGTCCCTCCCTCCTGATGATACTTAAATATAACATGGCTGGGGGATTAGTATGTCGGACCTAGCCATCACAAATACACAGGTATCCTATCTACTGGTAACCCAATATACCAGCTAGTAATACTATCTTATTTTCCATTAACAACAGGGCAACATCAGCATAGGAAGCAATGAATAGAACCAACTATTATCTAAATTCTGATGTGATAATTTAGCAGTAGAACAAGCTATACAGTTTGTGTTCCAAGGTCAATCCTCCAATTGAGGAAGTGAGGAAACAGTGATATATTACATTTGAAAAAGACAAGGATGTCTAGAAACTAAATGTTGGTAACTTACAGCAACATCAATAATAGCTCTGTAAGTATATCCCAACTTTTGTTTTGCTGCAAAGTCTGTCACCCATAATTACATAGAAGCAGATCTTGGATATGTTTTGTTAGTACAGGGAAAAAGAGAGGCCAAGATGCTAGATTAACTTATTACACCGAGGGAAAAAATTCCCAGTACCGGACCGAATCCCGGCCGGGGGTCGGGAACGGTAACGGCCGGTTACCGGTTTTCCCGGGAAAAACCCGGTTGAATTTCGTTTAAATATGCTTAAAAATCAACCGAAATTCGAAATTTGAAATTTAAACTTGCAAAACTCAGAAAAACCGGCCGGGATTTTGGATTCCGGGGCGGTTACCGGCCGGGATTTTTTTTCCCTGATTACACCCTTTCATTTGGTTATGTTAATCACAGGTTGACCAAGTTAATTTAATTGAATTTCACTAGGCATGTTTGGCAGTTTCGTAATTGCATCTACTTTTAAACACATGTTACCCTCAATTAATACATAAGATCTAGAGTAGACAATTCTTCAAAGTACCTGTGGTGCACACTGAGTCACGGAATGCAGGTTTGTATGCCCCTGAATCTGACTTGTTGAAACAGCAGTAGCAGGATATCCCTACAAAGGGTATAAGGTCCTCAAATTTGGCACCACATGTGCAAGTAGTTAATAAAATAATATTATAAAATAAAACACAACAGTTTCTGGTAGGATTTGTACCTGGTAGAAGAAAGGTCTACCAATAGATGAGTTTGTTGCAATATCCTCTGTTGCATAATATTGATTTTGATTTGGTGGATCAACAAAAACTGAGTCAGCTGGCTGAGGCAAAACTGTTTGTTTAACATTTCCTGCAAAACAAAGTAGTAAGTTATATAAAAAAATTTGCTAGCTTAAGCATTGCATAAAAAAATTTGCATGCAAAGGAAAAGAGAAAATACTTGAACTTTTATCCTGCTTAGTTGATTTTTTCTTCCTCTTTTCAACCTTATTTCCATCTTTGTCCCTTCGTGAGGGATGCATATGCAATCGTTTGAGTTCACACACACTTTCTAGTGATTTTTCTCCATTTTCAAGCACGTCCAGAAAAATTTTTCTTGTATCCTGATGACCTTTGCTCTTCATCAACAGATCATAAACAAACCGCATAGCTCTGTTACGATATGCAAGCTCAGCCTCTGCACAATTTTGTTCTGGAAACTCGTCGGTTGGAAATAGATATGTTCCTTTCTTGACATATTTTGTCCATCTTTTTAAAACATATCTTTCAGGAATTTTATTGACATTCTTGAGACTAAGTGCATTTAGTGCATGTGAACAAAGTATGCCCATTCTCTCAAATTTTTTACAACTACAGTTCAATTCCATGGTAGAGGTGTCAAGGAAAACTATCCAAACTTTTGGACCACTTTGCAAAATGAACTCAAACCTATACAGTGTTTCACTACATTGCATTTCCTGATATGAAGTTCCACCGCATCCATCTAGAAAATCTGTTTCAAGAGACTTATAGACTTTATGTGTGTAAACTTCAGCGGCGTGTTGCATAATATTGGTATGTTTAACTGTACACTCTGGGGCAGTCTGGTTACACTGAATGTCCTCTACAGATTCATTTGTACGCCAACTCCCTACCAGTTTATCAAACTCAAGAACAAAATTAGTGGGTGAAGTTGATTCATCAGCAATGCTGCTCAGCACATTGTTTAAGCTCTCACTCCTATCCAGTGATTTAAACCCACCATCAAATGCATCCTTGTGAAGAGCTGTGCACCACTTATGCCTCTGCTGATACAGATCAGTAAGCCACTGGTGATCCTGTATATTATACTCATGAAGCACCAATGCCCATGTTTCCTCAAACTCTGCTTCTGACTCACAATCTTTCATGCACTTTGTGAACATGCTATGAAATGTTCCAGAAGCATTTAGAGTGCTTAAATGGGACTGTAGGTTCTTTTCAATATGCCATTGGCAAAGACAATGACGTGTCTTGGGGAGAACATCTTCAATTGCCTTGGAGATAGTTTCATTCTGATCAGTAAATATTGTTTTAGGAGGACAACCACCCATTGACTCCAAGAATGACTTAAATAGCCATTCATAGGCCGTTGAGGACTCATCCAACAAAAATGCACAGCCAAACATAACATTTTGCCAGTGGTGGTTAACACCAAAAAATGGGGCACATATCATATTATACTTGTTGGTACGATATGCTGTGTCAAATACAACAACATCTCCAAAACAGTCGTAGTCAACCCGGCTTCGACCATCTCTCCAGAAGAAATTAGTCATTTGACCTTCTTGATCTACTTGCACATCCCAAAAGAACATACCTTGTTCAATTGTTCTACGCTTGAAATAATGTACGAGTGCCTCAGAATCCTCTGGTTCAAGCAGTGTGTAACTTTGGATGGTAAGCTGACTCTGACATTCAGTACCATCTTCGTTCATATGTAAACTGTCATGCATTGTTTGGATTTCAGCATTCACCATTGCATTCAGCACACCAGGTTTTGGAATTGAAAGGGTCCTCACTGACCTCAGTAAGTGTATCTCTTCAGGCCGAACCAACTCATGATTATGTTCAGGAATTATCTGAATAACTCGCCATTGACCTTCAGAATGAACTCTGAAACGGATCATCGCTTTGCAATTAGTTCTGGTCTCTGGCCTATTAAAGTTTGCCTCAGTGAGCTGCTCATCATCCTTTAAACCTTCCTTTGAGCAGTAATAGTCTTTCGTACGAATAGTTTTGGTCCCTGTAAAATAGTACTGCTTTCCCTTCCGCACACTAAAGCCCATACGGTGCCCATAGTCACAGTACAGCCTGTAAGCTTCTTCCTCACTATACGCGACTTTATTCCGCAATTCTTCAGTCAACTCCTCACGGGTTGGAATTACAGAATTATTTTCCTGATCTTCTTCATTCCTCACAGGATCTTCCTCCCCTCCCTGTTCTTGGCTGTCAAAAGCCACTTGCCCCGCGTTTTCAGCACCATAAATGTTTTGCACCTCTCTGTTCTCCCGAGTTTCTTGCTCGTTATCTCCAACACCGTCCAGACATATTGCCTCCCCGTCGATCTCAATAGCGATGCTGGTACCTTCCATTACTGCATAATCCACCACAAAAGGCAACGCTATTGGTCCACATGTCAAGCAAAATGTAATTATAGATAAAGTCAACCAAACAGTACAACAAATTACAGATGCGACAAACATAAATGAGAACGAGACACCAACATACTAGAGCACATTAACATTCGATCCATAATAGCAAATTCAAGCATGTCTTTTCGAAGCTGGACCCTAACGCCCAAATGTGCTTTACGCATTGTGCCAATTAACAGTTATATTTGATTACCCAAGCAACCCTCACCATGTGATCCACGCAAGCCCTCACGCATCACGCAAGTTACCTAGCCCAAAACTGCAACACATGCAAGTAATCTACATGCCGAACTCTGAATTCTGAGATAGGTGACTTGACATTTGCAAGGTTTTCGGCGCATTTCATACTACCAGGTTACCACACTATCTCTCCCCCTCAGTTTCTCCAGTGCAGGGGCGGAATTAAGGTGGGAAAAATAAGCAGCTGCTATTAGAACAATCGAATCCGCAACTAACTGGATGGACTGGAGCATCTCGGAAATAAATATTTGGATTTGATTGCTCACCTCAAAGAACACACTCGGAACAATCCAAGCAAGCTACGTTAGGGCTTCAGTACTAACAGCAGAAATCAGCCTGGATGGATCTCCTCTCCACGCTACGCCAATCCAATACTCTTCCAGCGGCGGCAGGGCTGAGGAGTGGGCGCCGGCCGCCGGCGAGGATCCGGTCGGCCGAGGCCGCAGAGGCCGCGCGGCGGGGCGTCGCCTCGCCTCGGCAGACCGGCGACGTATGGCTACGCGGACGCTAGGGGAGAGTGGCGGCGGCTGGGGGAGCCATCTTGTCCCGGCGGGCCGGCAGCGCGATCGCACGGGAAGGGCGGAGGGTGTGAAACCAGGCGCTGCGGTGGCCGGTGCGGGAGGAAGAGAGCGGGACGATACGCGACGAGCCGGCGACCGTCAACGGCGTCTCGCTGAGCGGGGGACGCAAGCGGTGCAGGGAGGGAGCGAATTCGGCGGCGACGACGCAGCGTGGGTCGCCGGGCGATGGATGCAAGCGGCGCTTCTGGGGAGGGAGATGAGATGATTGGGCCGAACATGAGGAGAAGATGGGCTGGCCGAGGCTAGGCTGCACGGGGAGACATGGGCCAGTATGGGCCCAGCCTCGGGCTATCTATACAAGGTCTAAAGTTGGAGGTCTGGGCTGGAGAATCCTAAGCCCCTCCTTGCTCGTTTCTTTTTTCAGACTAGTTCAATGTTCCTAGTTTGCTACGGATAAATTAAAAAACTATATTTAACTAATCACGTCTAGTATCATTGCACTTTGTGTAAGCCATCGATTCTGTTATAGCACTCGGGCGAGCTCTACCCTAACATATGTTCACTCCTTTGCTGCCATATTCAACGCTCTCGGCTCTGCCGCTACGGCACCCAACGTCCCGTCTCTGCCCCGTGTTCGATCTTCTTGGACATCCTCGGCTTCGCCACTGTGGCACCACATATCCTGCCTCCGCCTCATGCTCGATCTGCTCCGCACCATGGGCCGTGCCGCTATGCCAGTCCTGCAACGTTGTCATCGTGTCAACTCTGCCAAGACAAGACGTAACTTCGTATGACAAATTAAAATCGTAATTTGTTGAGGAATTATTAGGAGAGTTTATAAAGATAAAAGAAAATTGTTGGGATAAGATTGTAATTTGTTCAGATAAGATCATAGTTTGTTAGGGAAGTTAATAAATAGAAGAGAAAATTGTGTGAGAGATCCGCACAATACACCTTGACATATACCATAGAAAAAGACCTTGTTGCCGGTATAGCAAGACCGGGGCATAGCTTGGTTGTGATACTTCCCATGCTGGAGCTGCCAAGCATGAAGAATAGTAGCACACATTAGTGACCGGATCGAAGATAAAAATCTCAAAGCACAAAAGAACAAAGGACAAAAAAAAAAATCCCCAATTAAAATATATTCATTCCATCTATCAACACACTAGTTAGAAGAACAAAAGAAGGATTCATATTTAGACAACACAAAAAACACGAGATGATAGAGGGTAATAGGAAAACCAACAACAACAGCCTCATCGCTGCATGCAAAGCCACGTTACGCCTGGATCTTAGTAGCCGCCTACCGGAGGCGCTCATCCAAATCGACAACGCACCGGTGGGTGGCATCCGGTTCGACGTACTTGTCTGACAGCTACCATACCACCGTAACCGACAATGCCATTCCCATTGGCGGTGGCAGGGCTAGGACTCAGGCTACGGAAAGCATAGTGGGTGGCGTCAATGGCGAGCACAACGGGTGGTGTCAATGGCAAGCACAACAATGCGTGTAGAAGATGGGCGCGAAAGCGGCAGGGGGCGTGAGGTTGCGGGAGGGTAGGCGCAACAGTGCAAGTCGGAGAGAAGAAGGCCTTAGGGAATCGTGGAGATGTGTAGCGAGGGGAGCGTCGACGTTTGGGAGTAGAAGTCACGTGATTCGAGGGAGGCGGTGACACTAGGAATGTGCTGCAATGCGAAGAGAATAGGAAGGGCTTGTTTGTTGGGCTCACGTGGTAGCACCAAAATATTGATAAGGGGTGGGAAGTGGAGTACACATCACTTACCATCACTGGAGTTTTTAAAGGAGTAAAGATAATACAAAGCGGAGGCACACACTCAACACACATCACACTTATGCGCATGCACGTCTCTTACACATGCTTAGAATTTAGCAGAGACATCCGCAGCCTCATAAAGCGCAGATACATATTTTTTTACACAACATGCACGCGTTTACGTACTCTTAAATTCGACGAACACAGGCGAACTTGTCCTGATAGGCCAGATCCACGTCCGCACCCCTAGCCGTTCATTTTTAGAACTCGGGTTCTTTCTAGGCGGTGCGATGTCTACTACCTACCCTTGTCTGCACTTCACATCTAGTCAACCAGCTCCATTCCATCCATTTGCTTCGCATGCATGATTCACAGTTTCACACACATCAGTTGATCATCTAGCGTGCTGGCTAACTCGATCGATCGATTGACCGCCTAGTGCAGTGAGTTAGGAACATAGGTGTTCGTAAGGGGCATCGTATTATCAACCAAGGACTTAAATGGATCATATCTGAAGAAAAGGATTTGGGACGGGGAATTCTGATTAATTCATACTGTTCTTTCTTCTTTGAAGTAATGCTGCACAGTGTTCCAGTTCTAGAGTTTCAATCAAGTGGTTGCCCCGTCGTTTTCGTTGCCCTAAATACAGTTGCTGCATGCACAAACAAAAATCTTTTACGAACAGTAGTTGACAGTGAAGGCTGTCCCCTCGCAAAAAATAGAAAAAGAAACGAAACCTGTAGCAAGGAAATCGATTAATTGATCCAATGGTTGTGAGAGGATCGCACAGTGCTGCAGCGCCTTCAATTTTGACTTGCAATGTGGAGATGCACCATATGGCGATGGATAGGCTGCCGATTGATCTGCCAATGTGTAAGAATTTCATAAGAAATCCTCCACATATTTTTGCGCTGTTTTCCCCTATTGCAATTGCAAGAATCAATCTACTAGCTAGGGATAGAGCCATATGTTAGGTCTCATGATACTTGATTAGGGATGTAATAATATAGGTCTAAACATCAGCTAGCTATGCCATGAAATCATGAACATTGCATTACACTATCTGGCTTTGTGCTATAGCTTTTTAGAGAGAGAAGAGAGAGAGGAGCTGTGTGCTATAGCTGCCTAGCTTTCTTTTACACCTCTTTTTCCACTTCTACACATCAAATGATTTGATTTGATCGTCCCATTGGCCCAGCATATCGAGAACTAACGTCATTTCAATCCATCATCTGATTAATTTCTACCCGAGAATAGTCCCTGTGGGGGCGAGAAACTACGATCTAGACAAACGGCCTACTTAATCCCAAGATCATGGCTTCTCCATCAACTCCTCTTTTCCTAGACAAGAGTACTATGGCCATTGGCCAGCACTGCCTTTTCTTTGCACAATGGTGCATTCAGCCAAAAGGCTAGGTTTAATTTAGGTACTCATCTCTAGAGGTTGATCAAGTGCTGCTTGATTCAATCTCATCCAAATTACTCTCGAGTGACACGATTTCAATTGAAGGTGACATCCTAGGTCGAGTTCAGATATTTTATCCAAAGTGATAGGGAGTGAAGCCAGGAATTATGGATGAGAGGAATGAATAAGCTATACAACGTAATTATATTCGGTAAGGAGGGCCGACTAGAAATATGAAAGACTACAGTGTAAATTTTTAGCAAGACAGTTCATAGATTTCAGTTAGGGCGCTCGTTTCGTACTCCTAGGAGTACATACTCCCGCTTCCAATATACCAGTTAAACGAACATATTATACTTGCTTACACTTTCAGCATACATAAATACCAAGTGTAATACTAATTGATTGAAAATTTTTCATTAGAGCTCTTTATTTTTGCTATATAGCCTTTTTCATATATAAAAGAAGTATATACATGAATTTTGGTATGAAAACTAGTCTTAAACAAATTTTCCAGAACTCACTTTGGAGTATCTCATAATCATTATTAGAGTATACTCAAATTGATAAAGAGATACCATCATACGGTTTAAGTGGTATATGAGAACTGGGAGTACATACTCCTAGGAGTGTGTGTATAGGAAAATAGTATGGTACTTTCTTTATATATGAAAAAGGGTATATATAAAAATTAAAGGGCTTCAATGATTTTTTTCAATCAAGTAGTATTGGAGTATGCTATAGTTGGTATTTAATTATATTGAAAGTGATAAAAAGTAAAAGTATAATATATATATATATATATATATAGGAAAATGGTTTGGTACTCACAGGAGTATGTTATATACCATATATATATATATATATATATATATATATATATATATATATATATATATATATATATATATATATATATAGCAAAATAAAGGACTCAATGAAAATTTTTCAATCAAACACCGTGATTTACAAGTAAAGAAGTATAATATATTTATTTAAGTGGTATATTCAAGGGAGTATGTACTCCCGAGAGTACAAACGTCATATATATATATAATTGTTTAGGAAACCGGTGATTTACAAGTCGGTGCCCCACATCGCACAATAATCGAACCTACTTTGAGTCGTTTTAACATAACAGATTACAACATACAGCAGAAAGTATGGCCTTAGGGCCAAGTTTTACAAGTCTTATGGCCTCTGGTCGACTTACATACTTAGGATACATGAAAAGCTCTCAACTACACCCGTAGGCAAGCCCGAACATAGGAGCGACCTAGAACTCGTAGTCCTCACCATTCCAATCCTCATAATACACTTCATTGGAAGAACCCTCATTACCAAAATCAAAATATGCAAGAGTGAGTACTTACGTACTCAACAAGCCACGTGGGAATGCTATTCACTATATGCATATGGCAACTCAAAGGGAAAGGTTAAGGCGTAACCTACCAATCTACTACTTACTTTCTTTATAGTTTTAAAAGTGACTCATTTTTAGATTTAAAGAGATAGAGGTAGTAAAGCATTTGATAAATGTGGTAATTGAATGATGATAGAAACAAGAATTACCACATCCACATTTTAATTATCAAGCATTACCACACTCAGTAACATAGCTTCATTAACCGGAAGCACGACGTAATTGATAATTAAGTTAACCTCTGCAGAGTTTTCCTAGCTTTACCTATATGATACCACAATCGGATCATGGTTGAGATATTAAGAATGCTTTACCACACTAGTTTCCGCCTAGTAGATGATTCGTCCATTTTAACACAAGGGGACTTGCCGAGCCAGGAAAGCCAAATCGTTCGCTGCTAAATGAGATCTATTGTTGTCAAGTTTGACCAGTGATACAGAGGCCCAACTATGACTGCTCCTGATGACACCCTGCAACTATTGGGTCACTATAACCACAATGGTACACTAATGACAAGCCTATGCCTACGTAAACATCATGTAGATAAAACAACACACATTCAAGTTCGAATGAACGATCACATGGATGGGCGAGAACTATGTCATTAAATCCAGGCAAAAGTTTTGTTGCCCTTATGTGCTTTGGGCAAGAGTAACCACAACTCGGTTCACTAGGAACTCACCACTAGCATCCATTCTTGCCCTCGGTATGAACCATTTTCATAAAACCACAATAACTAGCTAGCATTTGCATATACCATATGAAACAAGTGTGCCATGACCCTAACTATAACATGGTCACTACCAACTGAATTTTCATATTAACATAATAATACTAAGCTTGACAAGGTGAATATGGCTCACGTAACAAGGATAACAACATAATCAAATAGGAACTAGCTACTACTATGCTATTCATATCAAAGATAATTTGTACTAAATAATCATGCATAAAGTAATTGTAGGACAACAAAATAATGCAAAATTCAGTAGCATATAGTTTCAACATGTTCAACGACATGACTTGCCTCCTTGCGCAAAGTCGTCGAACAATCCTCCAACATCTTTAGCTCCTCCTGCCTCCTCTTTCGCTCATGTTGGCCCTACCTCGTCTACTAACAAATAGAACCAAATAACACCAAATAAACATATGCATGCTATGCTTTTGAATACAAGTTGACAATAATATGATTTTAAAAGCGAAAACAGAAACTCCGAAAGAACGAAGTGATGTCGGGGGTGACAAAAAGTGTCTAGGTAGTATAAATGGAACAAACATAGGTACAACCGTACTAAACAGAGGTTGTATTGTGCAGAACTGGTGAAGACTAAGTCAAACACATGCAGGAAAGAGAGGAATAAGATGAACTCGACCAAACTCGGCCTTAATTGGTCTAGAACGGGCAAGACGTGGCAACGACGGTGACAGGAAAGATAGTGGATGTTGAAGACATGGAGCCAATTTTTGGGAAGATGATGGAGTTTCTGAGACTATGTGAGGTGGAACACGACATGCATGCGACTTTAGAAGATTCAGAGCTTTTCAGTGGATAGTGGCGAGGAAGATGAGTAGTGTAAAATCCCAAAATTTCATTTCATTTTCAAATGTTAGAAAATGTGAAAATTTTAAAACCTTTTGATGCATTTTGTCAACATTCATTTTTTTGGATTTTTATGCATTAATTTTTGTCTAATTGAAAATTTTAATAATCAAATTTTGGAAGCACAAACCTAATTGAGAATTACAATAAAATGAAACAAAATATGATAATTAAAAATCCAAACTTGGTGTATTTTTACTATCAATAAAATGGGGAAATACTTTAAGTATGTTTTGAAACTTTCCTCAAATAAAATAATACAAATGCATGCAAACAGAAGTTTAAAAGAATTTTAGAGAAAAATATGGCATAAATTTTTTTATAAAATTTTAAAAATAATATACACTATGTTAGGAGCATCCCCATAAATTTTCATAATTTTAGGAGCTATATTTCTATATTTAAGAATTATGTTAAACCCTCAGCCTTTAAAAAAAATCATGGAATTAAACTTCTCTCTCTCTCTCCTCTCACTTACCAACTGCACTCCACCCTTGACCTTTTTTTCCTCCATGCGTTGCTCTACACTGTGTGTGCCGGCAATGACCATGCCAGTACTCGCCTCGCCTTGACTTTGGACCGCACCCGTGGTTTCGCCTCATACCCATGCTTCGCCCACACCATGCTCTACGTCGTGCCCATGACTTCACGTCATCACCAGTAGCGTCTCACCGCTGATTCTCGCGAGTTCTCGTGATCTTCACCCAGACACATGAGCACCGAGTGCGCCAGATTTCCTCCATTCCCCTACAACCCCTCTCCATTTTCTCCCTTCCCCGAGCTCAAATCCAACTCGAAGCCGAATGTCGTGCACCAGCCATGGCCACTATCGCCGCCAAGCCTCCCTGCCGCATTGATGAGCTATCGAAAAAATCTTCATGTCTCCTAGTCCTCTTGGACTTCCTATTTCCATCCCTCGCCATCTTCCTCTCTCTCTCTTGTGTAGTTGAGGCTCTAGGAACACATGCTTCTACATCGCGTCCCACAACGTTCGGTTCGCGGCCACTGCCTCCACTTTTTGCTCCAGCCAACCCGATGAGCTCCTCCCAATCATGTCACATCACGTTCTAGCACTCAAGGACCATTTCCCCTCACCCAATTTGATTCTTCATGCTCAGGAGAACCGTGCCACAGTCGTCTTCCTCGCGCATGGCCGAAACCGGCACCACCGACGCCATTTCCTCTTGGGTGAGCTCTAGCCCAATTCCTCTCACCCAAAGCATCGCCTCTCCTCCATGGATACTCCCACACGACTCACCATCACTCCCTTTCTCTGCAGCGTCGCTGCCATGACGACCTCACTACGACGCCTCAGGCTCACGTCGTCGGAACACCTTGGCTCCTCTCCGCCTTTGCTGACGGCTCTGGTGAGATCCACTTGCCTCCCACATGCTCGTGCTCTCTTTAATTTGACCCCTCTCCCATCCAAGCACTATCGTCCTGTTTCTTCCTCACGGACTTCCGTCGGGTCGTCACAGTGACGCCTATGCCATGATACGACCTTCCCTAGCCTCCTCGTCTCGCAGGCAACCCATTTTTGGGGTCACCGCCACCTCACCGGTGCTCCCTTGCTGGCAACGAGTGCAGCCCAAGCCACCTCTCAGCTCCTCTGTTCTACTTCTCTCTGTTGCCCTCTGTCTCTCTCTCTGTCACTGATAAGTGGGACTCGTGTGTAAAGAGAGCAATTGCATTTGCAAGAAGAACTTGTGACTAACAATAGGGTCACTCAAACATTAATTTAACAAATTGAGATTTGACTAGTGAGAAGATTAGTTAACAACGCTTCAATACAACAAAATCCTTTTAATGAAATGTTTGAACAATTAGGAAATTTGAGGGAAATTGGATTAGGACAGTGAGCTAATGCCATATCATATGTAAAGGAAAAAAAATCTGATATTATGAAGATTTATTTAGCCAATAGCATCTAGGCTAAAAGAGCAAACTAATTTGAAGACAAGGATTGAAATATGGTTATCTAAACAATAGTAAACCCTAGGCCTTGGTTATGATGATGTCAATAGTAGCAATAGGTTATGAGGTGGTTAATCAAAATGGGTAAAATTATTAGATATTAATAATCATTAGTATGCACTTAGAGTAATTTAAAAATGGTGCTCCAAATTGAAAATCAAGTAAAATTACCAATTTTGCTAGTGTCCTCATAATGGTCGTAACTTTTGCATACAATCTCCAAATTAAACGAATCTTTTTATAAATTCATATAAAATAATGATATCTTTGAATATGCAAAAATATTTGGATTTTCTTGCTATTGAATTTTTTTCCGTTTGTGATTTTCTTTGGTTCTTTTGATTAGACGGCGGAATTAGCAAGCGAGCTTAACGACAATCAAGCGACCTCACTCTCTAAAAAAACTGAGCAAGGCAAGCACCCCCTTTGACCATGTTGATCCTACTATTTTAATTATTGTACTTATTTTTGCAAAATCTATTATGCATGCGTGTATGTTTGTTTAAAATTGCTATATTTGGGGATAACGGTAGTTATAGTCCCATTCGATGTACGATTCTCCTTGAAATATTGATATACTTATTGTTGTAGCCATTAGGGTATGGTTTAGACAATGAATGATGTCATATTTGGTTTTTTTAATGTGAATATCCCATAAATGCTTAGCCTGGTGTTAGTCTTTACTAAAATTGGAAAAATGGATGACATGTTGAACATGAATTTTGGAAGATTTTGAAATGATGGTCCAGTGGGGTTTACCTATGTTATTTTGTATAAAAATAAAAATGAAAAACTTAGTTTGTGACGTTGGCGAGTTATATTGTAATCTAAGGAGTGTGAGAGGTGTATCTCATAACTAGATGGGGGAGATCCTCGCCCGTGTCAATTAAGGACCGAACACCGGTATATCCGACCTAAGCGTAAGCATACAACCATAGTATGGAACGACCTTAGCTAATTAAGTCATAAAAAAACTAGCCTTGCACATTCGTACGTCGTGGTAGTGCGAGCATGACCGGTGTAGGCATGTTCGAAAGGGCTTCCTTCACCACGGTGTTGTGTACAAAGCTTTCCGACACAACGGTGAATGCCTCACTAAGACGGTGGTGTACCCGGGTGAAGTGAGGGTGTTCATTCGTCGGGCTAGTGCTAGATTAAGACTAGTTTATGTAAAGGCTTCGATGCACGCTCTAGGCTGCTTACCAAAGGATAGTGAGCAGTTGTATCGACGGATATCGAACAAACTAGAGAATTCGTGTATTATAGGTAAAGTTGTACACCTCTGCAGAGTGTAAATCTATTTATATATCCATTCTCATAGTGATGAGCATGCTAAGTGTAGTATTGCTAGGTATAGTCTTGGTTTTTACAAAAAAATAGTTCTTGTTAGAAAATTAGGGAATGGTTTTGTTTTGTTATTTGAGTTGAGTGCCATGTTTATGGCTGAGAATAAGATGTTGATCACAACCGAGGAGGGTTGTGAATTATTATTTATCAAATACTTACTTGTTGTCCTTTATCTATTTAACTACTCTTTAAATTTTCGAGGAGTCTTGCTGAGTACGTAATGTACTCAATCTTGCTTAAATTGTTGTTCAGAGTTAGAGGATGAGCCTATGCTGGACAACACATTCTTTGCACCCGGTACTGGAGGGTTCGGTGATGAATCTTTCTAGGACTTGTTTCTTGTTGGTTTCGAGGGTTTTGGATGGGCATACCGCTGGACTTTTGGACTTTATACATGTTATGCTTCCGCTGTTTCATTTGCTACTTCTGATACTTGCGCTTTTATTTGGCCGGTCGGCACTTGTAATGTAAAGGTTGTAATCCCTTAAGTTATGTAGCATATTTATTTCATTTTGTATGAATGTTTGTATGGATGTGTACGCCATCGTTGTGGATGTGTGTATTAGCCACTGATCATGGGACTAGTACAATACACACACGAGGAATTCGGGTATTCAAAGCCCAGGGTCCTACAACGCTTGGTATCAGGGCCGTATTGACTCTAGGACAAGCCCTAATTAGAATAGCCGTTTGATTAGGAATTGGTGTTAAAAAAGCAACCTATTTAATCATAAAAATAATTATAAATTTTAAGGATTTTTTGCTACTCTTACACCTCCTAGCATTCTCCTCTCATCCAAGTCATTCTTTTGGTATCTCCTCTCAACTTCCATAAAAATAATCCTAGTTTTCAAGAAGATAAGCCCACTGAAAATAAATATTTTTAACCATGTTTAAAGCATTAAAACAGAGCCAAAATATTTTGGAAAAGTCCTTAAAACATCCTACATGAAGATATTTTGAAAACCCATTCATAATCTAACAAAAATGTCACCCTAGATGGCTCATTATGAAAATTTCAGAACCTAGTTATATTCTGAAAATGATGTGATGTACTATTCTTTAACCCCTTCTACTTTCATTTGGAGTTAAATTGATTGGATATTATAGAGGTCTATTTATACCTAACGACCAAGAGGTAGTATAACCTGAACATAAACCTTAGGTGTTGGTTAAATAATGTAGAGAACGAATAAAAATTTGTGCTACAATTCTTTTCTTGTCTTAGTATAATTTCTTACCTATGTTTCTCATTATGTGTAGAAATGATCACTAACTTTCCTTTTTACTAAATTGTAGATGACCACATAGGAACCACAGTACCACACTAGCGCATTTGAGGAGGATACACTGAAGCAAACCCTATGGGTAATGCTACAACATATCCACTGGCCATACGTCTCAGTACACCTTCCAGTATGGCATCCACTGAGTATCTCACCTAGGTGCTCATCAAGGATGACACTTAGGAGACCCCTCTTTCTGTTACTATAGATGGGGCTCTTGTGTCATGATGTCATTGTATTATGCGGCTTACATCGCCATCGTACACCTGTGACACATCCACTTCCCCGCACGGACGGTGGATAGGGAGGAGCACACACTACTACAAAACATGCCATATAAAATGCCTCACCACAGACGATTTTTCGAAGCCGTCTGTGATAAAATAACCACAAACAGTTCCAAGACAAACCGTCTGTGATATGGACCTATCACAGACGGTTTGTAAAATAATCGTGAAGTATCATAGACGGTTCTGACCACGAACCATCTGTGATGACTTAGAGCATCACAGACGGTTTTGAGGAAGAACTGCTTAGATACTTCACGCACGGCTCGCCAAGAACCGCCTCGTGATGTTTAAGTCATCGCTGCACGGTTCAACGCTCGTGATACTTCACTGATGGTTCTTATTACCATCCGTCTGTGATATGTACCTATCACAGACAGTTTGTAATAAGATCCGTCTGTGATATGCTGACATTATATAGTATCTGGTCCCGACAGAACCCTGCCCATTCCCATTTGAGCCGCCACCTTGCTGCCTCCTCCCCCATTGCTCCACCCTTGCTGCGTCCTCCACTGTGCCAACTTGGATAGGAGAAAGAAGGGAAGAAAGGAGGCATGGAGGAAAAGGAAGGGAGGAGATCTCGCAGGATATTCGTCGTGAGCTCTGAGGGTAACGATCTATACATAACCCTTTATATTTGCTCTAGGTTAATCACTAATAAATTTTAGTATGTTTGGTTAATATTTAGAGTACGTGTAGTTTATTAATATTGTAATGCCCCGGAATCAAATCGGTGGAATTGAGAAGAAGTTGGGGAGGAAAATGCATTTTGAAAGAATATAAATTTCATTATTTGAGGGGGTTTTCAGCTATTTCGGTAACTGGCCTTGGGCCAAGCCCAAGAGGCCCAAGAGGGGCCGCCAATGGGGGTGTCCTCCCCAACCCTAGCCGCCCCACCCTCTCTCCTCCACTCCTCCCCTTGGCCGCCACTCCCATCACCCCTACCCAGCGCCTCCTCGCCCCTTGAGGTCTCCTCTCCTCGCAATGGCAGCCCCGACGATCCCGGTGTTGTCCCCAAGAGCCCCTCCGGTTGTCTCTTCTCGCCGGCTGCTGCCGCCCATTCCTCGCCTTCCTGCCTAGCCTCTTAGAGAGGGAAGAGAGGGAAGGGAGGAAGGCCCGTGTGCAGTGGATCATCGCCGCCCTACTAGTCTACAAGGGTAACTAGACATCCAATTCGTTGTTTGATTCCATTAGAGTTGAGAACTGATTGGATTTGTAGTTTCGCTTTATTTCTGTCTCTGAGATTGATTCTGTCCAGTATGTTGTACCTCAGTTTTGGGTATCGTAGAGGCCGAATTGGATATATGCGTCTTCTGGAGATATGATCCTGGTTTTATTATCTTTCTTTTGGCACCTGGATCACGAATTTTCACCCAGTAGTTTAAAAGTTATGACTATTTTACCACGTACCGCTCTGTCTGATGAAACTGGTACAGTCGGTTGCACCTAGGTTTTGATCTAGTTAGAGTCAGAACCAGGTCGTCCACCCAACTAAGTTTATGAAGATAATTTAACTATGTTTCCAGTCTGATAAAGATCACTTTATTTGGATCAGTGGTCTAAAAGTTAGAGCCTTTTCTTTGGGGCTGTTCTGTAATCGGACAGATTTTGCCGTTGTTTTCAAGGATCGTTGAGTCCTCTGTTTTGGCCGAATCAGAGAATCCCGCCAACTAGAGTTTCGTAGTGTCATGCATTAAGATTCATTGGGCACTGGTTTCGGGTAATTTTGAATTCCAGATAATTAAATATGTTTTTTCTCGCATCGCTGATCGAAGGTCAAATCGTCAATAGTTTATTTTCAATTCGGTCCAGGCGGTATATTGGGTAGTCGAGATATTGTAGAACACCGTAGCAATGTATTTCCACGTTGTTCTTATTTCGGGAACACTTGTGTAGGCGCGCAGGCATCGCGTGGGGACACCTTCATTGCTTGCTAGCGTCGCAACGCGAAAGGCAAGTACATTGAATCCTTTACATTAATGAATGATGTGTTTGTGTTCATACTAATGTTTCTATGATTCATGTTTTCAATCAACGGTTACTCAACATTCATATTCCAAGATGCATAAGTATCGCATATTAACTTGTGGTGTTTTCAATTGAATGCATGATAATGTGATGTATACGTGTATGTTCTTGCACTTGTTCATGATGTTGACATGTTTCAAATTGATAATTGAGAAAAGATGGTGACATTCATATTACTTGCTTCATTCCATTCATACATGCTTTAATTTCCGTCCACGGGAGTGGAATTTTGAAAGACCCATCAATTCCAGTATGGGCATTTGAAAGACCCATCAATTCCAGTATGGGCATTTGAAAACCCATCAATTCCGAATGGGTACGCGTGATCCACCATTCCAATGTGGGCCACGTTGGACACCCGTATGAAACGTTCTTCATACGGTAACTTTAAGTGAACACCGACGTGTGTTACACTCGCTATACCGGTATAAGCTGTGATTAGTCCATTCCTTCAGTGCATTCTTTCATTCCATCCATTCATGTATTCATTCCATTCAATCATGTATGTGATGCAAGATTTGTCCACTATTTGATTGATTATTCTAATATGGTACTTGCTGAGTTTCGACTCACCCTTGCTTTCAATGTTATTTAGGTGATCCACCCTGATGTTGATGATTTTGGGAAGAGAGTAGACCAACACGCTGCAATACGTAACATTACTTGATAATTTCATTAATGGTTTCAACTTTGATATTCCTTGATGAGAGATGGATCGATAAGTAATGTTTAAACTTCATGTCATGTCGTTCCATGATTAGTTTCTTGATTATTCGCCACTGATGTATTGGCTGCTTTCACCTCGTTATCCTGTTATTGATATTTGGATAGATGAATATTGAATCTTATTCAGTAAATTGTTCATATGTTGTATCCTTAGGTGGTATCTTGGCTTCCGAATAGCCAGGGTGTTACAAATATAATTTAATACTAATTTGTTACGTGCGTAGTGTAGATAGACCGAAATTGGATGTACGTTGAGAACCGTGTGAGTGAAGAGTACATTAATGACGTGTTTGCTTTTAGAAGATCCGCCGAGCAGGATGTGTTGAAGAAGGGGATAAAATTTATGTATTGTCCATGCATTGATTGTGGTAATCTAAAAATATTTGACAACCCGGCGTAGATCGAAACTCACTTGATTCGAAGGCGTTTCAAAAATGGGTAAAATGATTAGATATTAATAATCATCAGTATGCACTTAGAGTAATTCAACAGATGGTGCTCCATATTGAAAATCAAGTAAAATTGCCAAACAAACTATGGAATTCGTGTGCTAGTGAGGATGTTCATTCATCGGGCTAGTGCAAGGTTAGGACTATGTGATGTAAAGGCTTCGATGCGTGCTCTAGACAGCTTACCAAAGGATAGTGAGAGGTGGTATCGATGGATGCCGAACAAACTATGGAATTCGTGTGCTGTGGGTAAAGTTGTACACCTCTGGAGAGTGTAAATATATTTAAATAGCAATGCTCACGGTGATGAGCGTGCTAAGTGTACAAAAATAGTTCTTGTTGTAAAATGAGGGAATGGTTTTGTTGTATTTTTTTGAGTTGAGTGCCATGTCTATGGCTAAGAATAAGATGTTGATCACAGCCGAGGAGGGTTGTGATTTATTATTTATCAAGTACTTACTTGTTGTCATTTATCTATTTAATTGCTCTTTAAATTTTCATTGCAAAGTGTTATGTATAGATATTGCAAATAAAACTTATTTAATGCTCAAAATAACCCGTAGCATAGAGCATCATCCCTTGTTATCCATGCATGTGTATAAACTTTGAGATACACTTCAAGTCTTGCGATGAGTACGCAATGTACTCAATCTTAC
This sequence comes from Hsuehochloa calcarea, assembly GCA_036346395.1. Lineage (NCBI taxonomy): Eukaryota > Viridiplantae > Streptophyta > Magnoliopsida > Poales > Poaceae > Hsuehochloa > Hsuehochloa calcarea. The sequence goes on along the minus strand of CM070615.1, from coordinate 4,326,023 downwards.
TTAAATTATTGTTTAAAGTTAGAGGATGAGCCTATGTTGGACGACATGTTCTTTATACCCGGTATCAGAGGGTTCGGTGATGGATCTTTCTAGGACTTATTTCTTGTCAGTTGCCTGAGGATTTTGGATGCGCACACCGCTGGACTTTTCGACTTTATACATATTATGCTTCGTTGTTTCATTTGCTACTTCTGATACTTGAGCTTTTATTTAGCCAGTCGGCCCTTGTAATGTAAAGGTTGTAATCGCTTAAGTTATGTACCATATTTATTTATTTTGTATGCTTGTATGTATGGATGTGTATGCCATCGTTGTGGATGTGTGTACTAGCCACTGATCTTGAGACTAGTACGGTACACACATAAGAGCATAGGGTATTCAAAGTCCAGGGATCGACAAGTAGGGCATGGCACTACCATGGCCGCCGATGAGCTATGGCAATGATTAGGAAAAGATAGTGTGAGCACAACGGTGTAGAATGCGGAGTGTGGAAGCTAGGAGTGGTGGCTGTATGGACACAACGATTGTGGCAGATGCAAAGTAGGGGAGGTTGGCGGTGGCTACTCCTGTGGCTGTACCGGCCAAAGGAGGTGACGATTAGCACCAGGGCATCGAGGTTGTCCTGGTGATGCGTATGGTGAGGTGAGAGCGAGTCCGAGGTCGGTTGGCATCAGTGGCAGCACCAAATGGCCCTTCTTCTCTGATTACAGTGGTCTTCCAGCGATGGTGTGTGCAAACGAAGGGGAGAACGAGTACCAGTGAATAAAAAATGAAGCTCCATGCATGCTTGGTTTGGGCGAAGGAGCTCAGCATTGTGCTGGCGTCGTGCAAATGGAGCTCGGGTGGAGCCAACTCGAGAGGAATTGGAGCAGAAGAAGGGGTGAAATGGGATCACAATGAGGTGAGGATGATTGGGGAAATATCAATTTTGGGTGTGAAGCAACGAAGGTGAGGGATTTCTGGAGATTGGGGATTTGAGGGCAGAGAGGTGGTGCAACATTACCATAGCTAGGGATGAAGTCGGAGCGAGGCGGCGGTGTTGTTTTCTTTAGGAAAGTAGAAGGATAGCAATAGAAGTGAGGAGATTTACTACAACAGTTTTGACAGAGGTGATAGAGCTCTTGGCGCTGGGCGAGGCAAGTAGAGGCATCATATGCGAGCTACACATGTGCGGGATGGCCCAAATGAAGCGGCGACGAGGGACCACCTACAGTTGGACGTAGCCATAGCGACGTTGCTTGGTGGGGTGCGCATTGAGCGGGCTCTGCCAAGCTGCGCTACGCTGTCGAGAAGGGGAGGCGGCTCAGGGCAAAGGCACAGGAGCTAAGGATAAGGCATACTACCGAGAAGGGAAAGTGGAAAAATAAAGGGAGTTTCCAAAAAGGAAAGTTTTCAGGAAAATAGGGAAAGGGATTTTTTTAGTTAGCCAAAAATTGGTTGTAAGCTCAAGAAAAATGGATGGAGCTCAGGAAAAATTGGGCCCAATTTTGTCAAACTCAAAAATTTTGGGGATTTTTGGGGGAGAAGCTCGTCATTCTGTTGGCGCTTTGCACATGGAGCTCGGGCGGCCACGACTGAGAAGAATTGGAGCAGAAGAAGGGGTGAAATGGGATCACAATGAGGTGAGGATGATAGGGGAAATATCGATTTTGGGGCGAAAGCAACAAAGGCGATGGATTTATGGAGATTGGGGATCGGTAGCAGAGCGGTGGCGCGGCATTGCCTAAGCTCAGGACGAAGCCGGAGCAAGGCGGCGGTGTTGGTTGCTTCAGGAGAGTAGAATTATAGCAGTAGAAGTGAGGAGGTTTAGTACAACAGTTTTGACAGAGGAGATGAAGCTATCAACACGAGACATGTCAGATGCGAGCTGCGCATGCGCAGGGTAGCCCAGATGAAGCGGCGACGAGGGCCCACCTATATGCGGACACCGCCATGACGATGGCGATGCTGGCGAGCGAGGTCTCGTGGTGGGGGCGCATGTTGAGTGAGCTCTGCTGAGCGGTGCTGCACTGGCAAGCGAGGCAAAGGGGGCATTGGCGCTGGCGAGTAGGGGAGACGGCTGAGGGCAGAGGCGTGTGAGCTGATGTAACATCCCAATTTTCAGGGCTTTTTGAAATTTTTTGAAAATAAAAATAACCATTTGTTTCTTGTTGAAGTGGCTAAAGCTTAACTTGGAATTTTTGACAATAAAAACAATTTAATAGGAATTAATCAAACTTTAATTAATTCAAATTTGTTTTATTTTGAGTTGTTTGGAGTTCACTGGTATTTAAAGCCCCATATCTCTTACTGTTCCAAAATCCCATTGGCTTCTTCCTATCACCGCACCACCCCTTTTCATTTCGACCACACCTTCGGTTTCGACCACCCCTTCTGGTTTCGACCACCCTTTTAGTTTCGACCACCCTTCGGTTTCGATCACTCCTTCAGTTTTGACCACCCTCGCCTCGGCACATTCTTTCTCCCTCTTTTTCCTCAGCGCTGTGCGCATCAAATGTCGTCGTCCCCTCGGTGACATACACATTAAATGTCGCCGTCTCCGCCGTGCCGTGCGCATTAGATGCCGTCACCTCTGAAAGCATTTAGGCCCCTAAAATTTTTTTGGTAATTAATGACAATATGTGAATATGAGACAAACATGTTTATTGAGTGTTTAAAGGTTTAGTCCCAGTGACGAATACAATAACCTGGAGATGCATGCTAAAGGTCAACATGAAGATCAATATGGTTCAAAGGCAAGGTATAAGTAGTCTAGGATCCTTTTATGTCTTACCGTTCTTAGGAGAAAAGGATGGAAGACCGGATTTTAGGTTAATTGCAGTACTATTAAGAGAGATCACGACCGGTAGCTTGATAGCATGTTATTATGCCATTTGGATCAATCTAGGATCATGCATGCACTCAAAGCTTGTTTTAAAAGCCAACTGTATTTTTCTCAGGATAATCGGTAGTACCGGAGTGTTCTTGGTGGTACTACCGCACAGCGGTATGACCGGGAATGTAGTGCGATACTACCACAACCCGGTCGGACCGAGTTATGTTGGCGGTATGTTTTTTACAGTATGACACATTTTTGAAGTTGTTTGCTCGGTAGTACCGCGGTGGTTATCGCAGAACTACCGCAACCCGGCATAACCGAGACTTATGAAGTGGTACGTTATTTCTAGTAAGGGTAATTTTGAACCTCAAAGGAAGTGGCCGTACCACCCTATTCGATTGGAACTACCGATAAACGGAACTATCGCATGATCAATGGCGGTAGTACCATGCTAAATTTCCAACGGCTCTTTCAAATGCATTAACTACTCCTGCGCTAGCCGTTACTGTGCACTTTTTGGAGGTGCGGTAATACCGCCATTGAACGGCGGTACTATCGCTTGTGCTAAAAATTTCTGTGCTTTGCCTCCAATGGTCATATTTGTTTGTGGGGGTATAAATACCCCACCACCAAGAACAATAGTGAGAGACTTCATTTAACATCTTTGAGCCAAGAGCATTATCTCTACACCTCATATACACTTGTTGCATTCATTGTGAGGTAGTTGAGCAAAACTTAACTGCATTCATTCTAGATTGATCCTTAGCACTTGATTGCCATCAAGTGAAGATTGCGATTCATTACTCTTGGTGTTTGTCAACACCTAGACAGCTTGGCGGGAGTTTGCACAGTGATCTCTTCAAGGAGATTGTGAAGAGGCGCGGCGCCAAATTGTGATTGGTTTGGTGTTCGCCATCTCCGTAGCGGAGGAAGAACAACCACTAGTGAAATCGTGGAAGGCTTCATTTGTGGAGCTGGCTTGATTAGTTTAAGCTTCCTCAACGTGGACTAGTGAAGATCGACAAGTCTTCGATACAATGGGAAAAACTTCTTTATCTTCATTATGGTTAATTCTTGTCCTTACTATTCCGCATTTACATTTCTAGCAATTCTCTTGTGCTCGATTTGCTTAGCTAGAATTGTATCTAGTATTGACATTAGCTTTTATTTGTCTTAAGTAGCATAGTAGTTCTATCATCTTAATTATGCTAGAAAGCTTTGTGAGAACTATCTCGCTTAAAGTTTTAAAATAGTCGATTCGTTTTAAAAAAACCTCCTATTCACCCCCTCTAGTCGGTTATCCTTGATCCTACAGCCTTCTCAGCGGCATGCGCATTAAATGTTGTCATCCCCTTAGCAGCATGCTCATTAAATGCCATCGCCTCTACCGCGCCACCGCGAATCCCGCCACTCCACCTTGTTGCCCAGTTTCCCCCCTCCTTCATCTTTAAATGGAGCCCCAGAGAGCCCTTTTGCCCCCTATTTTCCCCTCAACTCTCTCTCTCGCCCTCATTTCGCTGCGCTTCGAGTTTCGCCACCACCGGCTGGAGCTCGCGCCACCGCCTACAGCACCGCAGTTGAGCTTCTTCGCCGATGTGGTCTTCGCCATTAGCTTTGCAAGATCGCGGCCTACCCGGTGCGCACCTCCCCACCGCCGAAGAATCGCCGAAGCGCCCCCACCGTCTTCGACCGCTCCGCCGAGCCTCACCGCCGGCACCTCGTCACCGATCTCTTTGTCACCGCCAGTTGAACCTCTTTCGACTAGGTAGCCGAAATCTCCTTCCGCCACGTGATTTCAAAACTTTCAACAGCCCGTTATCCTTCGTTCGAACTCCGATTTGAGTGATTTAAATATCCAAATTCATCTAAATTTAGTACCTTTCTTTTTGTTCTAGTTTGGTAATTTTTTTTGATTTTTTTGGAATTGTTTTATTTATTTGGTTCTATTTGCACGTGTAGATTCCGACGTTTCCAAAGAATTCTTGGACCCGACGACCAAAACAACCGAAACCTTCAACGAAGGCAAGTCATAGACCTTTGATCATGTTGAATCCATCTTATAAAATTATATTATTTTATATCAACATGCATTGCTTGGTTTATAACAAATGCTTTTGGTAATAGTTAAATGCCTAATTGCTATTATGCCTCCTTGAATAATTGAGAACGACATGTACCCTTGAACACCATATGTTAGGTTAATCTTAGTTGGACCTATTTAATTACCCACATGGGTGCATATTATGTTTAGTCATGCTTTAGTTGTACGTTGGGATTCATAATCATATATTAAAAAAATGTTAAATCTTGACTTAATAATATATGGAATTATGGAAGCCACTGTTATTAAATTTTGTTGAGCTATGACAAGAGTTGCCATTTGGCCAGGTTGAGCAAAAATAATTTATGCTCGGGTGAGTAGTCGGGTAGAAAAGGAGGAATGTGTGAAGCAAAGTGCGCGAAGCATATGGGTTGAGGTAGTCTCGCCTAAGCAACCACTAAGGACTTAACTTTGTACGCCATTGATCTGGGTCATACCATACAACCGCATGTTCAAGATGGGGTGGACCTGGCCAACTAATTAACAAGGTTTTGGGTCGGTTTTGTTTTGGTTGACAAAACGGCGCAAGACGGGGTCCAGAATGGCGAAACCGTAGTGAGCAAAAACGAGTCAAAACGGAGCTTTGTAAAAGCCTTGTGATAGTCTCTCCTTGATTCACATGTCTAAGGAAACGTGTGTCTTATCAAGATGATTGTCACTTGTGGGTCATGTTGTACAACCTCTGTAGAGTGTTAAAAACTATTCGAATAGCCGTGTCCCCGGTTATAGACAATGCTTGGTGAATTCACACGAGGGGTAGATTTTCATAAAAATATTGGTTTGGTTGGAAAGTGAACGGGTTGTTCATTGGTCACTGGTTGGGAAGTAAAAAGGGTGTTCACTAGTTGTTTCGAAGAATTTATTTACTTATGTACTTGATCTTTTAAATTATACTCTTCAATCTATTTAGTGTATTTACTATCAATACTGCTTTCTGCAAAATAACCATAAAGCTATCCTTGTCAAGCCTTGTATGAATACTATTTGCATAAATTTTCCTACGACTTGTTGTGTACTATATGTACTCACGGCTATACATCATTTGTTGATCAGTCCCAGCAAGAGAACCAGGGAACACAGAGTTCTACGAGGAGGAATATTTTGAAAACTATGTGAACTAGGTCACGTTCTCCACTCGATTGCCTGTGGGCATGTCGGATGGCTACCACGAGCTATTTTATTCTGCTGCAAGTTTGCTCTGTTATCCTAAGCCCGACGTGGCAAACTTGGTAAGACTTGACTATAAGGTTATTTTGCTACTAAGTAATATTATTTTGTCTACTTCTTAGCTACTTTGTTGTATCAATATGATTTCATTGATGTTGCAAACTGTGTGGACTAGCTATTGATCATGGGACTTGACGAGGATCTAGAAATCCTTATTTAATTATTTATTCATAATCCTTATTATGGATAATGACGTCATTATATGGTTCATGAGTATACAACTTAATGTTCGCAAGGGAGAAGCTGGAGTCGTAAGATCTTCTACGACTACCTCATGATCGTAAGTTCTTCTACGATCAGCTCATAGTTGTAAGTCCTTCTACGACTAGGTCACGCACGACCACCCCATAGTCGTAAGTTCTTCTACGACTAGCACATGATCGTAAGTTCTTCTACAGTCACCACATGGTCGTAAGTCCTTCTACGACCACTGAGCTTACAGACAAGTTGGCCTAATTAATTAGGGCATCTAAATAGTCAGTATACAGTACTATTCTTTGGAATAACTACACGATTAATCTCTCTGTCCTGGTGATAACTGCATGACGACGTGGGAACGTTACTTCTCCAACAGTAATATCTAGTAATTGTGCCATCATCTGAAGCATTGATACACCCTTTAGGTAGGAGAAATTGTCGTCCACTTCGAGCACACTATAAAAGGAGAAATCACCAGATGGCGGAGGGAGAGAGAGGAAGAAATGCACAATTAGGAGTACAAGATATTGGATTTCAGTCTTTCTCTTGATCTGTAACCAGCATACTCAATATAGCCACATAGGAGTAGAGTTGTTATTCTATCTGGAAAAGACCTGAACCTGTATAAAAATCCATGTGTCATTCTCTCTGCATGATTTGAGTCTTGAAGACCCCCCTGAATCAAACAATCATTACGTAAGTTCAGTTCTAAAACACCGACAGGGCTAGTTCAGAATACACAGAGGGCCCTAGCCCAACGGCCCGTGGTCCCGACAGCTGAGGAGAAAGCATACTGGCGAGAAGGAAAAGCAAGAAATCGAAGGGAGTTTTTGAAAAAGGAACGTTTTCAGGAAACTTGGAAAAGAGATTTTTTTTGTTGGCCAAAAGTTGGTTTTTAGGCTCAAGAAAAATGGATGGAGCTCAGAAAAAAACGGGGCCAATTTTGTTAAACTCGGAAAATTTTGGGGATTATTTTGATGCTGTATTTTTTTGGAAACTTGGAAAAAAATTTATGTTAACATTTTGGTATGTGACACATATTCTGCTAGTTGTGAGTTGCGACTACTAAGAATTTACCCTTTAATATGAAATTGAAATAATAGGTAAAGTAACTACAGCGATATGTGTTTATCTTCTTTGCTTTCTAAAAATTTAGTTAATTTGCCTTTTCTTTATTTATATATGTATAATTATTTTGTTTTGTCAAGTTTACTACATGCCAAGATCTACCTCTGTCAATTTCCTTGGTTTGTCTACAGGAATTACTCTTTACATTACTTTTTAGCATAAGAGTAATATGGCTCTAGATACTAACCCAACTTATGGTTAACTGAAACATTAAGCACATATAAGGCATCTCTAATTGCATATGTAGGCACTACTGCACTCCTTTGAACTATACTTTAGATCGAACAGGCATCGAGGAGACATGCCACGAGAGAAAGAATGGTAAATAGTCTAAAGATGCAAAAGAGAGCTAGAATTAGGATAAATAGGGGTCCTACCTTAACTGTCTATGCCCCCCTGATGGAACCTCTTTGGTTCAGGGTTCAGATGCCTAGTCAAGCCGATCGATTAGCCAACTGATCGAGCTGGGATGACACTAAAGTGTGCTACCTGGGTGGTTGTGCACTTTACCTTTTAGCCTTGTAGGATAAGCACCTATCACATCGAACTAACAGGGTCAGTGCTGGACGGGATCCTTTGCATTACTATAATGTTCACTGTGTGTATAATATTTTATGGGTGTGTGAACATTACTCTGTAGTGATATTGTAGCAACAGTAAAATATTTACTGCAGTGCTTTTATAGTAGCAAAAATACTATATCTATTGGCATTGACCTTCGATTTTTATTTGGCAGTGGAGATCGTTTCTAATGCTATGCATTGTAGATCTTCTTCATTGAATACTTCAATATAGAAGATCCCAATCCGGGTGAGTGCTGGGTGTTTGTCAGACCCCGGGCTTTGAATACCTGAAGTCCTCGTGTGTGTACTGTACTAGTTTTATGATCAGTGGCTAGTACACACCTCCATAACATTGATAATCGCATCCATACATACAAAATAAACAAGGTATGGTATGTAACTTAAGTGACTACAATATTTACAACACATAGGCCGACCGGCCAAATAAAAGCTTAAGTAGCAAAAGTAACAAGTGTAACAACAGAAGCAAAAATAAGTGATAAGTCTAACATAAATTCCAACAGCATGCCCATCCGAACCCTCAGGCAACCGACTAGAGACAAGTCTTAAAAAGACCCGTCACCGAACCCACCGGTTCCGGATGCAAAGAAGATGTCGTCTGGCATAGGTTCATTCTCTAAGTTTGAACAACAAATTAAGCAAGATTGAGTACATTGTGTACTCAACAAGACTTGTAGTGTATCAAAAAGTTTATATACATGCATGGCTAACAATGAGGAGGCTCTAAATTATAGGTAATTTTCAGCATCAAGCAGATTTTATTTGCAATATCATTAAGTAATACTTTGCAACAGAAGTTTAAAGAACTGTTAAATAGATAAAGGACAAAAATTAAGTAATTGAATAGATAAAAACTCACACCCTCCTCGGCTGTGAGCAATATTTTATTTTCAGCCATAGACATGGCACACAACTTAAGTATAAACCACAAAACAGTTTCCATATTTTTCAATAAAACTATTTTTGTGATAACCAAGACTATACCCATTAAGACTGCACTAAGCATGATCATGACTGCGAGCACGGCTATTTAAATAGATTTATACTCTGCAAAAGTGTAACATCCCCAAAATTGGTTTGTGTTTCAAATGTAATAAAAATGAGGAGAAATTAAAACTTTTTTTCTGATCTTGATTTTTGTAATCAGTTCCATAATTTTTGTAAAGGAATTATGTGAAATCAAAAATCAAATTGCCATTTGGACACCAACACAAATCTCCCTCATGAAAATCTTGTGCCCAACCTTTGGAAATAATTTTTCTTGGGTCTAGGGTTGATGTTTAACACCTCTGAATTATCTCATGATTTTTAGAAATTATTTGATAATTTTTGAGGCCAGTCAAACCTTGGTCAAACTCTACATATAGCCTTCTGGAATTTTTGGAGAAAAATGCAGTGCATAAAAGTCTCTGAAAATTTTATATAAGGTTCATCATCCATCGGCAACCTCCAGGTTAAAATTTCATAAATACTGGAGCTTGTTTGCTATCTCAATTAATTTTCCTAACTCAGCTCAGCAAATAACTCAAAAATCAATCTTTACTGTTCCTCGGGTTCGGATCGACTCGCTCAAGCCACTTGATTTGGTTCATCAACTAAACGCACCGCCCGGTCGCTCGGGCGCGAGTGTTGTGAGTCGTTGGATCGCTTCGAACGCCCACGTCGCAGAGAACGCTCGACCATCCGAGAGCGCCGTCCATTTGAGCCGTTGATTCTAAATCAACGGTCCACGATCGCGTGAACGCTCGACCAGCCGAACGCTCGCGCAACGCGGAACCGTGAGGATCCAAATCAACGGTCCAGATTAAGTGAGCGTCAATCGTTATAATCAACCGTTTATTTCACCGTCCGATTAAATCCAACTACCGCCTCTTCGTCTTCCTCCGCCGCCGCGCTTCGGCCAAAGTCAACAGTGGTGGCGTGCACAGTACACTTCGGCAGAGCAGGGTCACCTCAAGCTTTCGGCCAACGGCTCTTCCGCATTTATTGCTCCCGTCCAGTCGCCTCCACACCGCCGCCTCACTGAGGTTACTCGCCTCGCCGCCTCGCCAACCTCAAGACAAGGCTTCCCATTTTTAATGCCGCTCCTCCCTCTTGCTCCTTCGGCTATAAGACTTCTCCAAGTGGCTTCCTTAGCTTCTTTTGAACACCCTTGAGCTCCGTAACCACCGTTAGTGCATTGCTCGAGCTCCATTTCAAAATTTGTTCTCGGTCGCCATTGCTGCCATTGCCGAGCTTCAGAGTTTGCAGCAAAAGTGGTGCTCCGGTCTTTCTCACTCAAATTCCTGGCTGCCTTAGCTCCTCTCCTCTCTCGTGAGCAATAGCCTCACTTAATTTTATGCTTGCTTGCAGAGAGCAGATCAATTTCGGATTTCTTCCGCCGAAATCTTCATTTTCTTCACCCGAGCCGATTCGACCTTCCTCTCAGGCATTCTTTGGGCTGTGTAACTTCTTATTAGTCCCTAGTTGCTTGGCACCCGCTCCCTTGGACCGCAACTGAGCTCGCTTGCATTTTTCGCTTTGTCATTTTGCTCGCCATGTTATCTCCGGCTTGCTGGCGTCTAGTCGCCGCAGCCTAAAACCGCTGGTACCTTTGTGTGCGCAAGAGTGTTAAGGACTCATTTTAGGCGTTTGCTCGCACCCCCACGGCCAGAGCCGCCGGCGGCGAGCCGATCTTCCCCGTCATTTTGCCGGACGAAAACAGGGAGATGGTTTGAACTTGAGTCGATGTGGACCGTCGATCCTTAGATCTACGACCCAAGATTGCGCTGAAATTTGAACTAACGCACGCCTTGATCCGTGGACCGTTGGATCCAAGATCAACGGTCCCGATCCGAGTCCGCGCGGGGCGTTGGATCCTTGATCCACGGCCAGATATGCGTGCGCGCGCTCGACCGCCGAACGCCGGATCCACGTGAACCGTCGGATCCCGCATCCACGGCCGCGGTGTATGAACGCTCGACCGACGAACGCCTATCTGACGCGGAACCGCTGATCCGGATCCAACGGTTGACGTTAGGGTTTCGCGGCCGCTGCATAAGCGCTGGGACGCGACCGTCGGATCCAAGATCGACGCCTCGCTCGCCACGCCATTTCAAAATTCTGACTTTCCCGAAAGGATTTAGTTATCAACTGAAAAATGTGATAACTTGTAAAATGCATAACTAATTCATTTTAATTCCTTTTCAGGAGATTTAAATTTTGTGGGTTATGTTTTCAACTGAACTTTAATCTAAAAATGTTTCAACCCCAAGATAGCTCCAGAAATTTTTGCTAATGAATAGTAGCATTTTGATTTACAAAAGTCGAGCAAAATTGTTTTGGTCATATCTTTGGCATTAAGAATCCAAATCAATTGGTTCTTGTTGCTAAATTCTTTATAAATCATGATCTTGCAACTGTAAAATTTTCTGAATTTTTGGAGAGAGTTTGCTGTTGGGTCTTTGCATTTTTATTCGTTCTTATCGTTGCTTTTGCTTTCGTTAGGATCCGAAGAGCACGTTGATAATGTTATCGATCCTCAAGACTACCTTGACCTACGAAGCGTGCAAGATATTTGATCATAAATGTCCCATTACTTTCAAAGTCTAATATCTTGTTTACAAACTATATGTATGCATTGCTTTTGTGTCCAATTATTTTTGCCTGCTTAGAGGTAGCTATTCCTAATGCATTGTTGCCATTAAAATGTTATCCCCGCCACAACCATAAGTTATTATCATCATTTGGTGAATTAGAGCCGGTGATTTAATTATGCTCTTTATTGTCTTTTCTGTCATGCTTAGAAATGCTTAGATGTCGGTAGTAATGGGCGATCGTCGATTTTAGTCGATGATCTTGATCACACATTTATTTATTATTCCATTATGTCTAGCATTTGTGCTTTGTTAATTTTGTAAAGTCAAAAACTGAAAATAAAATCGCTTTAGACTTGGGCACAATGATATGTTGGTGTGATCTGCTGGTGTGATTGGAATAGTGCCTAGGTCATCAAGGACCGAGTTACTTGTGTCACTAAGCCAGCGCTTATGCGTATAACCACGCGAGAGGGATATGAGACCTCTTGACTTAGTACTTTGGCGTGTGTTATCTCCGAGTCGCAGGAGGGGTTGTGTGTGTTGTGTGAAACATGATATGTGTTCTCGGTGTTCTTGTATTGGGTGTGCGGTGGTGGAGATTCCGGTAGGCTCTCCACCGAGGAGCATTGTAGTTGTCCAAGGATTTACTCGCGACGGTAGTTGACCGAGGCTTTACAATGACTCGACACAACGTATGGGTTTCTATCCATACGCGCTCGTGAATAATACACAATATTGGAAATGTCTCGAGGACTTAGCCGTGCCGCAGATACCTAAGGAAGTGTGCTTAATAGCTTGGCAAAAGGCGGTCCGCGTGTGGGTACATTGGTACACCCTCGCAGGAGAAAACTATTCAATAGCCTCGCCCTAGGTTATGGACATGCTTGGTAAGGTCGCAAGAACTAGACTACAACCTTTAAATTAAAATTTGATATGGTTGGCATGAATGGGTAATTCATGCTATTGTTGTGGTGACTAATGGTTTAGTCACTTCTGTGATTGTTGTTGTCTTTATTTTATCAGTATTAATCTTGTTCTTTCGGTTAATTGAACATTAAAAACAGATTTGTTAAATTGCTTTCAATCTATTACATTATTGCAAATAAAACTTGCTTTATGCTTAAAAATTTGAGTCCTAGCCTGATCCACTTAAATAAGCTTGCATATAGTTATTGTTCGTGTCTGTTAGCATCCTTATATATCTTAAGTAGTACATTCAAAGTACTCACCCAGCCTTTTGTCAATGCTTTGTTTGCAGAGGAAGAAGGTGAGCCCCAAGGGCCTCACTTTTGTGAGATGTGCTGTGGTTTCGACGACTAGCTTGGCGGTCCGGTCGGTTGCCTTGTGGGTTAAAGGCACACTGATTGGCTCTTTTGGTTTATGGCCATCTTATGGCACTTTTGCTTCCGCTGTTAAAATTCTTTATGTATTTGTCATTTGGCCGGTCGGCCTCTCTTTTTGTAATGACTATCCTTTATTTATGTTATCTTCTGGCTTGTTGTTTATGTTTTGGTTCTATGTGAATGAATGGAATTGATGCATGTTGAATCCATCTTATAAAATTATATTATTTTATATCAACATGCATTGCTTGGTTTATAACAAATGCTTTTGGTAATAGTTAAATGCCTAATTGCTATTATGTCTCCTTGAATAATTGAGAACGACATGTACCCTTGAACACCATATGTTAGGTTAATCTTAGTTGGACCTATTTAATTACCCACATGGGTGCATATTATGTTTAGTTATGCTTTAGTTGTACGTTGGGATTCATAGTCATATATTAAAAAATGTTAAATCTTGACTTAATAATATATGGAATTATGGAAGCCACTGTTATTAAATTTTGTTGAGCTATGACAAGAGTTGCCATTTGGCCAGGTTGAGCAAAAATAATTTATGCTTGGGTGAGTAGTCGGGTAGAAAAGGAGGAATGTGCGAAGCAAAGTGCGCGAAGCATATGGGTTGAGGTAGTCTCGCCTAAGCAACCACTAAGGACTTAACTTTGTACGCCATTGATCTGGGTCATACCATACAACCGCATGTTCAAGATGGGGTGGACCTGGCCAACTAATTAACAAGGTTTTGGGTCGGTTTTGTTTTGGTTGACAAAACGGCGCAAGACGGGGTCCAGAATGGCGAAACCCATAGTGAGCAAAAACGAGTCAAAACGGAGCTTTGTAAAAGCCTTGTGATAGTCTCTCCTTGATTCACATGTCTAAGGAAACTTGTGTCTTATCAAGATGATTGTCACTTGTGGGTCATGTTGTACAACCTCTGTAGAGTGTTAAAAACTATTCGAATAGCCATGTCCCCGGTTATAGACAATGCTTGGTGAATTCACACGAGGGGTAGATTTTCATAAAAATGTTGGTTTGGTTGGAAAGTGAACGGGTTGTTTATTGGTCACTGGTTGGGAAGTAAAAAGGGTGTTCACTAGTTGTTTCGAAGAATTTATTTACTTATGTACTTGATCTTTTAAATTATACTCTTCAATCTATTTAGTGTATTTACTATCAAAACTGCTTTCTGCAAAATAACCATAAAGCTATCCTTGTCAAGCCTTGTATGAATACTATTTGCATAAATTTTCCTACGACTTGTTGTGTACTTTATGTACTCACGGTTATACGTCATTTGTTGATCAGTCCCAGCAAGAGAACCAGGGAACACAGAGTTCTACGAGGAGGAATATTTTGAAAACTATGTGAACTAGGTCACGTTCTCCACTCGATTGTCTGTGGGCATGTCGGATGGCTACCACGAGCTATTTTATTCTGCTGCAAGTTTACTCTGTTATCCTAAGCCCAACGTGGCAAACTTGGTAAGACTTGACTATAAGGTTATTTTGCTACTAAGTAATATTATTTTGTCTACTTCTTAGCTACTTTGTTGTATCAATATGGTTTCATTGATGTTGCAAACTGTGTGGACTAGCTACTGATCATGGGACTTGACGAGGATCTAGAAATCCTTATTTAATTATTTATTCATAATCCTTATTATGGATAATGACGTCATTATATGGTTCATGAGTATACAACTTAATGTTCGCAAGGGAGAAGCTAGAGTCGTAAGATCTTCTACGACTACCTCATGATCGTAAGTTTTTCTACGATCAGCTCATAGCTGTAAGTCCTTCTACGACTAGGTCATGCACGACCACTCCATAGTCGTAAGTTCTTCTACGACTAGCACATGATCGTAAGTTCTTCTACAATCACCACATGGTCGTAAGTCCTTCTACGACCACCCTATAATCGATCAAGCTTACAGACAAGTTGGCCCAATTAATTAGGGCATCTAAATAGTCAGTATACACTATTATTCTTTGGAATAACTACACGATTAATCTCTCTGTCTTAGTGATAACTGCATGACGACGTGGGAACGTTACTTCTCCAACAGTAATATCTAGTAATTGTGCCATCATCTGAAGCATTGATACGCCCTTTGGGCAGGAGAAATTGTCGTCCACTTCGAGCACACTATAAAAGGAGAAATCACCAGATGGCGGAGGGAGAGAGAGGAAGAAATGCACAATTAGGAGTACAAGATATTGGATTTCAGTCTTTCTCTTGATCTGTAACCAGCATACTCAATATAGCCACATAGGAATAGAGTTGTTATTCTATCTGGAGAAGACCTGAACCTGTATAAAAATCCATGTGTTATTCTCTCTGCATGATTTGAGTCTTGAAGTCCCCCCTGAATCATACAATCATTACGTAAGTTCAGTTCTAAAACACCGACAGGGCTAGTTCAGAATACACAGAGGGCCCTAGCCCAACGGCCCGTGGTCCCGACAGCTGAGGAGAAAGCGTACTGGCGAGAACGAAGGGAGTTTTCGAAAAAGGAACGTTTTCAGGAAACTTGGAAAAGAGATTTTTTTGTTGGTCAAAAGTTGGTTTTTAGGCTCAAGAAAAATGGATGGAGCTCAGAAAAAAACGGGGCCAATTTTGTTAAACTCGGAAAATTTTTGGGATTATTTTGATGCTGTATTTTTTTGGAAACTTGGAAAAAATTTATGTTAACATTTTGGTATGTGACACATATTCTGCTAGTTGTGAGTTGCGACTACTAAGAATTTACCCTTTAATATGAAATTGAAATAATAGGTAAAGTAACTACAGCGATATGTGTTTATCTTCTTTGCTTTCTAAAAATTTAGTTAATTTGCCTTTTCTTTATTTATATATGTATAATTATTTTGTTTTGTCAAGTTTACTACATGCCAAGATCTACCTCTGTCAATTTCCTTGGTTTGTCTACAAGAATTACTCTTTACATTACTTTTTAGCATAAGAGTAATATGGCTCTAGATACTAACCCAACTTATGGTTAACTGAAACATTAAGCACATATAAGGCATCTCTAATTGCATATGTGGGCACTACTGCACTCCTTTGAACTATACTTTAGATCGAACAGGCATCGAGGAGACATGCCACGAGAGAAAGAATGGTAAATAGTCTAAAGATGCAAAAGAGAGCTAGAATTAGGATAAATAGGGGTCCCACCTTAACTGTCTATGCCCCCCTTGATGGAACCTCTTTGGTTCAGGGTTCAGATGCCTAGTCAAGCCGATCGATTAGCCAACTGATCGAGCTGGGATGACACTAAAGTGTGCTACCTGGGTGGTTGTGCACTTTACCTTTTAGCCTTGTAGGATAAGCACCTATCACATCGAACTAACAGGGTCAGTGCTGGACGGGATCCTTTGCATTACTATAATGTTCACTGTGTGTATAATATTTTATGGGTGTATGAACATTACTCTGTAGTGATATTGTAGCAACAGTAAAATATTTACTGCAGTGCTTTTATAGTAGCAAAAATACTATATCTATTGGCATTGACCTTCGGTTTTTATTTGGCAGTGGAGATCGTTTCTAATACTATGCATTGTAGATCTTCTTCATTGAATACTTCAATATAGAAGATCCCAATCCGGGTGAGTGTTGGGTGTTTGTCGGACCCCGGGCTTTGAATACCTGAAGTCCTCATGTGTGTACTGTACTAGTCTTATGATCACACCTCCATAACATTGATAATCACATCCATACATACAAAATAAACAAGGTATGGTATGTAACTTAAGCGACTACAATATTTACAACACATAGGCCGACCGACCAAATAAAAGCTTAAGTAGCAAAAGTAACAAGTGTAACAACAGAAGCAAAAATAAGTGATAAGTCTAACATAAATTCCAACAGCATGCCCATCCGAACCCTCAGGCAACCGACTAGAGACAAGTCTTAAAAAGACCCGTCACCGAACCCACCGGTTCCGGATGCAAAGAAGATGTCGTCTGGCATAGGTTCATTCTCTAAGTCTGAACAACAAATTAAGCAAGATTGAGTACATTGTGTACTCAATAAGACTTGTAGTGTATCAAAAAGTTTATATACATGCATGGCTAACAAGGAGGAGGCTCTAAATTATAGGTAATTTTCAGCATCAAGCAGATTTTATTTGCAATATCATTAAGTAGTACTTTGCAACAGAAGTTTAAAGAACTGTTAAATAGATAAAGGACAAAAATTAAGTAATTGAATAGATAAAAACTCACACCCTCCTCGGCTGTGAGCAATATTTTATTTTCAGCCATAGACATGGCACACAACTTAAGTATAAACCACAAAACAGTTTCCATATTTTTCAATAAAACTATTTTTGTGATAACCAAGACTATACCCATTAAGACTGCACTAAGCATGATCATGACTGCGAGCACGGCTATTTAAATAGATTTATACTCTGCAAAAGTATACAACTTTACCCACAATATATGAATTCTCTAGTTTGTTTGGCATTAATCGATACCACCTCTCGCTACCTTCGTTAAGCAGTCTAGAGCATGTGTCGAAACCTTTACATTATCTAGTCCTGTCCTTGCACTAGCCTGGTGAATGGTCGTCCTCACTTCGCCCAGGCTCATACCTGTCAAGTGAGGCATTCATCGTTGTGTCATCAAAATTTATTCCCAACACCGTGGTGAAGGGAAGGGAGTCCCTTAGAGCAACCACACATGCTCGCACTACTACGGCCTACCAACATACAAGGTTAGTTTTCAATAACTTAATTAGCTAAGGTCATCCCATATCGGCACATGTGGTTATACGTTTAGGCTTAGATAGGACTTACTAACGTTCGATTCTTAATTGACCTGTACGAGGATCTCCCCCTATCTAGTTGTGAGACTCTTCTCTCACACTTATTATAATATAATATAACTTTCCTGCATCACAAACTAAGTTTTTTATTTATTTTTATCCAAAATAACAGAGATAGACCCCTCTGTACTTTCTTTTCAGAAACTCCCAAACTCATATTTACCATGTCATCCTTTTTAGCATATTTCTTAAAAACTAAAGCTTGACTAAGCAACCATGCGAGATTCGCATTCAAAAAACCCAAGTTGACATCATTCATTGTATAAACCATAACCTAATGGCTATAACAGTAATGATATCAACATTTTAAGGAGATTCATGCGTCGAATATGATTACAGCTACGGTTATCCCAAACATCGCAATTTCACATCAAACATACACGCATGTATAATAGATTTTTAAAAGGAAGTACAATAATTAAAATAGTATGATCAACACAGTCAAAGGAATTACTTGCCTTGATCTAGTTGCTCTGAATGTGAGGATGAAGTATCGTCATAAAAATTGTTCGAACAATCAACGTCTAAAAAGAGCCGGAAGCAAATTAAATCTAGAACAGTAATTCCAATAGCAACAAAATCCAAATCATTTTACATATTCAGGTAGAGCATGATTTTAGATGAATTTAGAAAAAAGATATATATCTCATTTGGAGTTTGTATGCAAAAGTTATTAAGGTTTCAATTTGTTTCGGTTTGAAAATTTTAGAAAAATAGAAAAGGTGACGTCGAAAACGTATTTTCCAAAGTTTACGCTTTCCAATAGAGAAAGTGTATTTTTCTTAGAGTTCTATTGAGGTTTACACTTTCTAACAGAGAAAGCGTATTTTCCTTAGAATTTAAGGTGGCTTTCTCATTTTTTCATATTTTTATTAGCTTACATGTGGGGGCCTCCTTGTCAGTTACTCATGCTTTTGTTTTATCAATTTTATTTTAAAACCAGGGGCAGTCTCACATGTCATAGACTCGTTATTTATTAACTAATAATTAAACCTATTTTTGATTTTATTTAACTAACAATTGGGGCCCACATGTCAGTCTCTCGGTTTTTAAAACGTGTTTCAAAATCGAGAATAGTGTGTGCTCCCACATGTTAGTGACACATTTACTAAAAATATTTAGAATTAGATTTTTTATTATCTTTTCGGCTGGTCTCACATATCAATGACTAGGTACACTTAACTACCGTCATTTAGTGCTAGAAAATCTTTAATCGATTCAAGCCTACCGATCAGTGAGTGAGATGGAAGACAGCTGAGCTGCATGCACGGCCAGGAGCCATGGCGAGCTCGCTGATGCAATGAGCGGCGATGTTAAGCGGTGAAATGGAAAGAGGGAAGCAGAGCAAAGCTGTTGGTGGTGGCAATGGCGACAGATATGGCAAAGGAGGCTTCCTTCGGGCTAAAGGAGAGGTGCACTGGACTCAGTGAGTCAAGGCGATGCTAACGGACTAGGAGCAAAGACCTAGGGTCACTAGAGGCTAGCCGACGATACGCAGGTGTGGCGGCGCCATGGATGGCCACAAGGAATATGGCATAAACCACTCACCCTCCACAAATTAAAGTGTGCATGAGGTTTAGAGGCTCACTGCGACCACGAAGGTGAAGATGATGAGGTGGGAGAGGTTCTGGAATGGCTTGTCGATGAAGAGAAGCGATGGCGCAGAGAAGGTCCACGACGGCAGCTCACCACAGCAACGGAGGTGCTACAAGAAGCATCGTGTTAGGTTATTGGGGTGCTAAGGATGGTGTAGACGTAAGGAATTAGACCGAGGCTCACCGTGCTTCAAGGAATATCAAAAATGGTAGCGACGGCCGTGAATGAGGAAGATGAGGGTGAAGCTTGGATTCAGGGTGAGGTTGCCTGCATTGAGTGAGGGGAAAGCCTCAATAGTGTATGGAACAGGTGGTGACGCAGTTGATTTGAGCCCAAACTCACCAGAGTGACGGGAATGCGTTGGCGAACTCAAGTGCGTGTCGGAGCTGAGGTCGAAGGTGATTGCGTTCGAGCTACAGGTCTCCTGGAGCTACATTAAGCAAAGAAGAGGAGTGCATGAGGTAAGAGGATCAAGATGATGCATATGTCGTGGTTTAGGAAGCTCACCAGAGCAAGTATGGTGCGGAGGTGCGCTCCCCAACTTTGAGAACGACGCGCATGTTCCCGTGAAACCAAGGAGCTATGAGTCTCAGATTAGCGCGAAATGGAATGTGGGTGAGCTGAGGAAGATGATGTGTGTGATAGAGCTTAAGTATCTAGGACTCGCATGAGAAAACGGCGAGACGCCAGCGGTCAGTGCGAGAATGTCACGGTTGCCTCTGGGTCACTCGCCCGAATAGGGGTTAGGCGCCATTAAGGAGGTGGTTAGCATGGGCGAGGTCTGGCGGAGATGGCAGTAGGTGAGGCACAAAACTGTGGGCAGTAAAGGAAATCCACAGGCGTGAGGTGGACGAAGGCTCCTGACGAGCAGGGCCCCACCCGTTAGTAAGATGGTGAGCACGCGCACTGGTGCAGGCTAGCGCTGGCGAAGGGATTTGGGCTGGCTTAGTTTCAGCCCAAAGGGTGGGAGGAAAATTTGAAAACTTTTTTGAATTTCTAATTTCTGGCTGAGGGTGGGCTGACAAACAAGGGAGTCACGAGGGAAAACAACTTTCTTGAGGCACCTCCTCCCCTCATCAAGAGGAATTACCACTTGGTTCAGGTGATCTTCGACATCACCTAAACCAAGCGGTCAGTCAAAGGCGTTATACCAATGTCCACGATCGGATTGGGACACCCGACACTCAGTTTGTTAACCCGAGGAATCAGTCCCTAACTGATTATAATCCAGCTCCTTTTCAAAGAAGACGACATGATTCAATTACAGGCTGTCGAGCATTCTCTGTAGGACTCCAAGCAATGCGCTGGCCGGACAAATTCCAACTAGCAAGCATGGAAAAGTTCAATGGGACTCAAAACCCCTTAGGATTTCTCTAGATTTATACTACCACCATCAGAGCTACTGGTGGCGACGACAATGTGATGACAAATTACATGCCCATGGTCCTTCAAGGATCTGCCTGTCTTGGTTGCTTAACCTACCGATCAGATCGATCTACACTTGGGAGCAACTCTGCGACCTTCTAATCGCAAAATTTCAGGGGACGTACGACCGCCCTGGTGTATCAAATCACCGATCTTATGAATATATAAAAACAGAGAAAAATGATGTGTATCTCCTGGAATAGAATGGAGTCACTCTTTATTGCTATGAATCGGATATTACAAGGAATGTATGTGGTCAAACAGAAGGCTAATCCAAGTTACACTGGAGTGCAAAGCTTGCTATGGTGTTGTAATCAAATCGACTACTAATCCTCTCAATTGCCTTCAATCTCCTCTCTCCTCCTCTCCTCCGTGATCCTCCTTAAGTAGTTGATGAAGTGGTGGTAGTTATCCCTTGAAGAGGCGCATATTGGGAAGTAACGAGTCTAGTCAAAGAGAGGTGTCAGTTGACAAGGTATCAACTGCTGTGCGGTTTATATGTCGGTGAGACATTCAACCGTAGTCCGTGTCTTAGAATTATGTAACGTCGCGTGGTATGGAATATACAGCACGTGATCCATTCATCACACGGTAAGGATATACCTGGATTCAGGTCCAGATGATGCCAGTTAATAGCTTTACGAGCAGTTAACTGGTCAGGAACTAGGTACAGGATCTTGTCCGACCAGAGTATTCATTATGTAACCTCTGAAATCCTCACGACCAGTGAGGTCGTTAGCCTTAGAGGTTACAACCACGAAGACATATGGTTTCTCTTTATGTATTAAAGTAATACGTAGAGGTTTTAATCCTCGTCACCTGGAAAGGGGGATGACCTTTATCGAATCTAGCAGGAACCTAATGAGACTCTTCGGTAGTATATTAGGAGGTTTAGCCAGGTTCGTAACTCAATTCCTGAGGTCATAGATTCTTCTATCATCCAGGCTTTTAAAGTAGGGTTGAGGAATCAACAGTTTATGGAGGATATTGCAATGAATCCTTCACGAACGACTGTTGAACTTTTTGACATGACCAAAATGTATTCAGCCGCTAGTGAAGCTGTCAAATGGAATAAGGTCATCGACTGAAAGGAGAAAATCCCTCAACCGGGCCTAGATAAACCAAAGAATAAACTCAAGAAAGCTCTCAAGGGTAAGAAGAAAAGCAAGTCTAATAATAAAGAGGTACTTGCAATTCCTAAAAAATTTACCAAGGGCAACAAGGATTATTCTTATCGGAACAAAGTAAAAGCTCCGACCGATGAATATATAAAGAACAAGAAGTGGTCTCTACTTCATTAGGCAGCAGAACATGAACTGTGCACCTGCCGAGCCTGGCAAAAGAAGCTAGAGGATTATTATGTAGGTAAAGGTCTTTTTCCTTCCATACAAGAGCTTAGAGAACCAAGCCCTAAAAAGGACAAGGATGGCAATGAAGAAATAGAGTACCACGAGTCTCAACACACTGTTTATATGATCTTTGGAGGATCCTCCTCTGATGAATCAGGGCGTCATCTAAAGGATGTGGAGCGGGAAGTGAACCTTGTCGAATCTCTGATCACCGTCAAGCCGCCCAGGTGGTCGAAGACTGTTATCTCCTCAGCAAAGAAAAATTGCCCCATCCCTTCAACTCGATCAGGTAGGTTCCCTATTGTTGTAGAACCTACTATTAATAACTGTAAAGTTAATCGAGTTCTGATATATGGTGATAATTCTTTAAATATCTTGTTTATGGGAGCATTGGAAGAAATGCAAATTACCAGGTCGAAAGTAAAGCATGTGAAATATGCCTTCCATGGTTTTGAAACTGTATACGATGGAATTATTGGTCATCCAGCATTGGCAAAATTTCTGATAGCCACACATTACGATTATCAGAGTTTAAAGATGCCAGGACCAAAAGGGGTCATTACAGTTAGAGGGGATGGAAAGATGGCATACACATGCACTCAAAAATCCTCAGAACTGGTCAATGAACTTCCGACCAGGGATACTAATCTACCTTCCATGTAGGTCAAGCACTCAAGACCAAAGAGGGTCCCAAAATCCCCTGGCCAGACCAAGGAAGTTCCACTCGACAAGGGCGCTTATCTGAAAAGAGTCAAAACATCGTCTGGACTCGAAAATACTAGCACAACTACCCAAAAGGTACTAGTCGGAGCAGTACTCAATCCTAAATAGGAGGAGTCACTCGTCTCCTTCCTCCAATCTAATTTGGATGTATTCACCTGGTAGGCATCCGACATGCCCAGAGTCCCCAGAGAGGTGATCGAGCACGGGCAAGCTCTCCGACCTTACAAGAAACGGGTCAAGCAAAAGCTAAAGCACTTTGCACCAGATCGGGAGGAGGCAATCCAGTTAGAGATTGACAAGCTCCTCAAAGCTGGGTTTATTCATGAGGTCGATCACCCAGAGTGGCTCGCCAATCATGTAATGGTTGGAAAAAGTAATGGGAAATGGTGAATGTGTATTGACTTCACATATATTAATAAAGCTTATCCGAAGGATGACTTTCCCTATCCACACATTGATCAACTTGTAAATTCTACCTCTAGGTGTGAATTGTTAAGTTTTTTAGATACATACTAAGCGTACCACCAGATTAATATGAGTAAAGATGATGAAGAGTAAACTTCCTTCATCACACCATATGGCACTTACTGTTATGTAAAGAGGTCATTTAGTCTCAAAATACTAGTGCGACTTTTCAGAGGTTAATACAAAAAAACCTTTAGTCCTCAAATATGTCGAAATTTAGAAACCTACGTTTATGACTTGGTCGTAAAGAGCATCAATGGTGATGATCATATTTTCGAACTCCATGAAACCTTCATTAGCTTAAGAAGACATAACCTTAAGTTAAATATGAAAAAGTATTTGTTCGAAGTTTCCTCTTGAAAGCTTCTTAGATTCCTAGTTTCTGCTAGAGGAATTGAAGTAAATCCAGTAAAAATATCGGCCATCGACCAGTTTTGCCCTCCGCCACAAAGAAAGTGGTCTAGAAACTAACCGACTGTACGACAGCTATCAATGATCAAATCGCCGATCTTATGAATATAAAATAAAACAGAGGAAAAATGTGCATATCTCCTGGAATAGAATTGGGTCACCCTTTATTGCTATGAACTGGCTATTACAAGGAATGCTTGTGATCAAACAAAAGGCTAATCCTAGTTACACTAGAGCGCAATGCTTGCTATGGTGTTGTAATCAAACCAACTACTAATCTTCTCAATTGCCTTCGATCCCCCCTCTCTCCATCTTATGTGGTCTTCCTTAAGTAGTTGATCAAGCGATGGCAGTTATCCCTGGGAAAGACGCCTGTTGGGAAATGACGCGTCTAGTCGGAGAGAGGTGCCAGTTGACAGGGTATAACCTGTTGTGCGGTTATATGTCGGTGAGACATTCAATCGTAGTCCAGTGTCTTAGAATTATGTAATGTCGCGTAGTATAGAATATACAGCACGTGTTCGATCCATTCATCACACGATAAGGATATACCCGGATTTTGATCCAAATGATACCAGTTCATAGCCTTACAAGCAGCCAACTGGTCGGGCACTAGGTACAGGACCTTGTCCGACCAGGGTATTCATTATGTAACCTCTGGAATCCTCACGACCTGTGAGGCCGTTAGCCTTAGGGGTTACAACCACGAAGACATATGGTCTCTCTTTATGTATTAAAGTGACACATAGAGGTTTTAATCCTCGTCAGCAGCGTTAAGTCGTTTCATAGCACGGTCAGGGGAAAAGGGATTGCCTTTCTTTAAGCTTCTTTGGAAATATGGAAGTTTCGAATGGACTAAAGAAGCTAATGATGCTTTTGAGAAACTCGAAAGGTACCTTACGAATGCCCCGATCTTAGTATCTCCAAGATCGGGACAAACATTGCTAATATATGTGGCTGCAATGTCACCAGCAGTCAGTGTTGTACTAGTCGTTGAACATGACAACATCCAACGACCAGTATATTACATAAGTGTTGTCTTATATGACCCAAAGAACGATATCTACAGGTACAAAATTTGCTATACATTCTCCTTATGGCTTCAAGAAAACTAAGGTATTATTTTCATACCCACAGAGTGGTCGTACCTATTGGATATCCTCTTGGTCAAGTTCTCGAAAGCAGTGAATCATTAGGACGAATAGCAAAATGGGCGGTCGAGCTTGGGGCATTCGACCTCCATTTTATTTCACAAATAGCAATCAAGTCCTAGGATTTAGTAGAATTCATTGCTTAATAGACAAAACTGAACACACCCAAGGGCCCGAGTATGAGCGCAACGAAGAGTACACAATGTACTTCGACGGTTCCATGATTCTTAAAGGCTCGGGGGCTGGAGTTGTCCTGATATCTCCTACTGGAGAACACATCAAATATGCCATTCAGCTAAACTTTTCTTGCCAATAACGTAGCAGAAAACGAAGGTTTACTGGCAGGACTCGAGCAGCCAGAGCGCCCAGGATTCCCAGATTACTAGTGAAAGGTGACTCTCAACTATTAGCGAACCAAATCGAGAAAAATTATCAATGCTCAAGTACCACGATGTCATCTTATTTGGCGGAAGTATGAAAACTCGAAAAGCACTTATTTGATTTTTAGATCCAACATATTCCTTGAAAGAAAAACCTTCTAGTAGTCCAGTTGGCACACCCATTATTTTCCTGATGCACAATGGGTGTCCCGATCTTTCGATGAGAAGGATAACTCGATTTTTGTGGAGACAACTCTCACGATTCGACTACCAATCGCACACGATCAATATGTCCAGCAATCACGGAACCAACTCCAAGATCATTATCGACCTTGCAAGAAGCACGATCGACTAGACCACGAAGCTCTATTCCTGCATGCAATCGAAGAACACGCAAGAACAAGATAATAAGCAATCTAAAATTACAAATAATAAGATTGAAATATTTGATAAAGTTGATATTTTAAAGCGGTATTATTATTGGTCTAATCTACACAAGCTAATACACGAAGTTGCAACGAAGCTAACTTTTAACTAAACAAAATCCAAGGAAACTAGAGGGGGTGCGACATCCTTATATAAGGAAGGGGAAGCCGCACATAACTAATAAAATAGGGGTTAGTACTATTCATGATACTATGCATATATGAATAGGGCCTCATAAACAGTACGGGCCGCCTATGGTGGCGCCTTCCCTTGGGCCCAAGCTTTATAAGGTCCAATTTGGTCCAAATAGGTGATATATCAACTTATTTTGGTGATTGTGGTGCCCACATAATGAATTTGATGGTGAGACCAGATCCATTCGAAATAGGACGAGATAAGCTTTCCATCAAATACTCGTGGAGCTCAAACGGACTCCGTATGTGAAAGTTATGCACATTTGAAGTCAGTGCTGTCTCCGGAGGCCGAATTGGATTCCAAAATGTGTCGAGCTCGAACTGTTGCTTATCTTGGAAAAAAAAAGTGATGTGATGCTACACAAATATACATTTTTATCATTAGGTAGTATCATATAGTTCATATAATATAAATGCACTACTAAAAATGAGCACACCTGATAATTTAAGTAAAGCGTACGGGCTCTTATAATTGGAATAGTAAGCATAGCAAATATGATTGTATCCATAGGGGTCATGTCCTCATCAGATGGCATTATCAAGGTCACTTGTCCCGCCCAGAGTTTTTCTTGAGCAACTCGATACACCCTCGGTGGTCGAGCATTCCGAAGACACATGCTCCACTAGAGGTCGTACAGATCGATTCCAGTCGTGATTGGATGAAATCAATCTACAATTATCTTAAGCATGACACACTTCCTGAAGATCATGTAGGGGTTGATCGTATAGCTCAAAAAGCCAAATCATACACTCCGATCGAATGTATCATTTACAAATGGGATCTCATGGAGTGCTGATGAGATGCATATCTCAAAAAGATGGTATGAACTTACTATCAGACAAACATGGAGGAGTCTGTTGAGCACATCATTCCTACAGAACACTGGTCGGTAAAGCCTTCAAACATGGATACTACTGGCCGACTACCCTCCATGATGCAAAAGAACTTGTGATGAAGTGCGTACAATATCAATTTCATAGTCGACAAGTACATCAGCCGGCACAAGCTTGGCAAACAATACCTCTTTCTTCACCTTTTACAACCTGGGATTTGACATTCTGGAACCTTTCCCAAGAGCACCTGGGGGCTTCGAATTACTTTTTGTCATGATTGACACATTCACAAAGTGGATAGAAGCTGAATCAGTTGTTAAAGTAACAAATGAAGCTACCAAGAAATTTCTCATAAAAAATGTGATCACACAATTTAGTATACCCAGTCGTATAATCACTGACAACAATACCTAGTTCTCAAGCGGGAATTTTCAGGAATTCAGTGAAGACCTAGGTATCAAGATATATTTCGCTTTCGTAGCTCACCCGCAGAGTAATGAAGCAGTTGAGCGGGCTAATCGTATAATAATATCGAGTCAAATGCTGAGTATTCTACCAGTTAATCAAAAGGTCAGGAGCTTGGGTTCAAGAACTTCCCTCTGTATTATGAGTCGTTCGAACTTTGATCAGTCGTGCGACCAGTGAAACACTATTTTTCTAGTTTACAGTGCTGAAGCCATGCTTCCTCCGGAACTAAAAATTCGCTCTGCTCAAACTGATTGTTACAATGAGAATGAGTTGATAGAACGATGACTCAACGACATCAATTTCCTTGAGGAAAGATGAAACCAAGCCCTTATACGATCAGCAGTCTACCAACAAGCCATGAGAAGGCACCACAATCATAAGGTGCAATCTCGTAGCCTAGCTGTAGGTGATCTAGTTCTCAGAAAAATTTAGAGCTAAGTAAATCGCAACAAACTTTTGCCAACATAGGAAGGTCCATACACTGTGGTCGAAGTCACCAGACCAGGTTCGGTACGACTGGCCATGTCAAACGGGCGTGTTATGTCAAATTCTTGGAATATTGATCAATTGTGTAAGTTCTATGTATAATTTTTCATTATTTCAATTTCAATAAAGATGCACTACTTCTTTATTTTTTGATGAGTGTTGTTACTTATATTTTAATTATCCATTGTATGGTCACATAGTATTTTTGTCTACGATTATTGGAGAAGATCAATTGCTCTCCAACATCCTTATTAAGGATACCTTTTACTTTTTGGCTCCAACATAGTTGTCAAACGTCGTAAAGGTCCATATCGTGATCATCACAACGATGTTTCTCACGAGTGACCACACACTCTTTTTTTAAAGAAGTAAATAAGTAAAAAGAGCATCACACAGACAACTAGAAATAGTTGCATACATGCTCAAAGATTCAAAGGCTAACCTTGTTCATTTCAACATTCTGTTATTCTCTTGTTTTGCTACTGGTAGAGACACAGAAAACCACCTAGTTTAAATGTCTCCTCTCTGCATGTGGTCTTGCTCACTGGAAGGAGTTTCCTAGCGACGGTCCTTTTCTTACAATCTTTGCTACCAGTCAGACTTGAGAGCGAATATGTTTTGTGAAATGTCAATCATGTCTTTAGTTCTTAGCAACATTTTCGACCAGCTGGATAATATGTATGAATAGGAACACTTATCGTTTTTCTGCATACATCTTTGCATCAATTCTTATCATCAAAGCAAGTCTTATAATATCTTTTGACCAAACAATGTATTTAATTGTATGTCAATTATGGAAACAGATCTAGAACAAGTTGAAGTCATGCACTGGTTCCGACCAAATTGATTTCCTAGTATTAAAGTGACTAGTTTTAACACAAAATCAGAACATACTTCATACAATGGTCGTAACTTTTGCTCTTTTTCTTGGTCTACTGCTTCTTTAATAAGTTCTTCTACTACATAAGCAGTAGGGGGCTAGAAAATATATGAGTACACAATAAGTTAAAAATAATAAACATAAGCTTTATTGATGATAAAAAGTATGTCTTTACATTTACAATCCTACTATTACAGTAATCTACTATTCGGGGCCACCAGACTGGTCGCTACGAGATGGAGATCTGACCTTCATCTCCTCTATAACTTTGTCTCTAAAGGACATTACTCCCTCGATGATCTTGGTTGCTTCTACCTCCGAGTAGTCAAAGTCCGCTTCAACTGATCGAAGGTTGATGGAGGGGTCGGAGGCCTTAAGCTAACTCCGTTTGCAATGGCATCTTTCATAGTCTACGCATGGTTTCTCTGAAAAGCTACGAGCAGATTCCGAAGATGCTCGAGTTGTCGGCAAATGCAATTTGCCTTCTCCATTTTATCCCTTGAAAAAGAAAGAAATATTTGCCATCCTATATCAGAAAGCATTTTGTTGAAAGCAATAATCTTCTCTTTAAGGCTCCGCTCGAGTTCTTTCTCCTTATCTTGCTTGAACTCAAGAGCTTTTTCTGTTCGCTCTAATTTTTGAGTTTGCTCTGCACAAGCAGTTCAAAAGTTAATGAATTGTAATTAAAACAGATAGTAAACTAGTCAAGTTTACGACTAGTAACCTTGAGTTTTCCTCTCCAAAGCCTAGATGGCTTCCTTGTGCCTGGTCATCAAGTCTTCGATCGACCGGTCCTTGGCTTGGTACTGTTCTTCAAGACTAGCTATTATGGCTTCTTTAGCCATAATCTCTTTCTTGTGTACCTCCAATTCTATCAATCATGATAAGAGGGGAGTTAAGAAACACTGAGGGACCATAAAAGAGGTCGAGAAGAATTACTCACTTTTTAGCTCGGAATTCTCTTCTCCAAGCAAGTTATTCAACGGTCAGTCCTCGGATCACAGTGATATTCTCCACCATATGCTACAAAAATAGCAACCTTCTTTAATTTTTTTAAAACCTTGAAGAAAAACGGTGTACAAGTGGTCGTAGATACTTACCTGAACCACCATGTTAGCACATTCGGAGCAAATAGCATTAGGACTAGTCTTTAATTGACGATTCAAGATTCTCCTCCGGGCCTCGTCGGGCTTCTCATCGTCGATGATTCGAGAACAACTGGGGAAGTTGCTAGGATGAGAAGACTTCTTTAATAGCGAAGAAATTTTCTCCCCTTGAGCGATCCTAGCAGGAGATAGAACCTACTGGGGCTCTTCTTCGATTATAGTCCCCTTAGACAGGGTCGTAGCCACCGGGGAATCCATGGCGATGGGAGCTGGAGCTGGATTCTCTATCTGCTCAGGGACTGGCTCGACCACCCTTACCTCAGGAGTTTCCTCCTTAGGGGTGCTCTGGTCGGATGCGATCGGAACACCAGAAGATCTACAAAGCAGGAGACAGGAAAGTTAAGATTTCAGAATTCAAGAGAAAGTTAAGACAAGGTGTAGGTTTATAAACATTCTTTATTTTTTGTACCCGGTTTTCTTAGTTTTGATCTTGAAATGCCTTGGAGCAAAGTCCAGAGCGCTTGCCTTCCTCTTCTTTTCAACCAATTTCACTGGTTTCAACCTAGTAGGGCTGGTTATACTCCTCACATCCTCCGACCGGAGGTCAGAAGATATCTCCCCGACCACTTGGTTGGAGAAAAGTTCCCTGACCATCTGGTCGGAAACTGTGGCGTCGTCGGTCTTCAGAGCAGTTGCTTCAACTGCAACTATCTGTTCTTATCCGATCGGAAGATACGTAAATGATGAAAGGAAGTTTTTATTTTTTACCATGAGTCTCTTTGATCTCTTCGCTAGAAAACAAGTTGCCAAAATCCAGGGGAAATTAGCCTTCTCATTAGGCTCCCCATCACATGTCATCTTGATCCTTTCCCTTATTTCTTCGGGGAAAAGGGCTGAAAAAAGAGACTATAAGGTTACAAAATAATTAACCAAAATAGATAAAAACCGGTCCATATTTTTAGGACTTACGATCCGAAGAATCTATGATCGTGTTGTCAAGACCAACATACCAGAGATTGGTACATGATCATAGCTTTAGAGGACTCATCTGGCACGTGGAGAAATCTCTCACCACATACCAGGAAGTCAATCCCCTGATGCTAAGGAGTTGGATGGCTTCAATCCAACTTCCCACTCTTCCATCCTTCACGGAGGAAAGCCATCTTGGGTTCTCGACTGCCACCTTACCGGCGAAGCAGAGGTTGTATTCTTTAGTGACCGTCATATAGAACTAGCTTTTCTTCCATGATGACCACGAAGACTTTGAGTACATGCGGATGAACTCCACAGCCTTTCTGTTGTGGAGGCGTAGAGCGCACTCCCCAAGTGCCGCCGTCGACTTCCCCGACCTCGACATCTTGTAGAAATACCTGAAGACTTCCAGATCTGGCGAAATCCCCTGGTATGCTTCACAAAGATGGATGAAGATGTTGAGGTTGGCGATCGAGTTGGGAGCAAGATTCACCAGCTCCACTTCGTAATACTCCAGAACTTTGGAGAGGAATGAGTGCGCAGGTAATCTAAATCCACACTCGATTTATGTGAGGAAAACAGGGATTTCTCCCTCTTCACCACTGGGATAATGCTCCCTGACCACTGATCTCCAACAAATCAACTTTCGGTCGGGAAGCATCCCGCTCTTCTCCATGCTCTTCATCTTCTTCATGATCAAATCAGAGATAGGCCAGTTGACAATTGAGTTCAACATTGTTGGATTTTGAGCAAGAAGATGATGGGGGCTGGAAGAAAGTTTGGCGAAAAGATGAAGGGACAAGAAAAACTGAGAGTGTAAAAACCCTAAGTCATCGCACTCAAGGGATTTTACATCCGCACTTCTTTAACTGCAAGAGGGAGTTGCCCAAAGCCCAACAGAGACAAACCTCTTTGGTTTCCCAGATGGTTTCTCAACTTTAAAGTGAATACAGACCACCTCGTTATTTACAAAATTAAATGAGGGTTGTCCTGATACAGATTTCATCATAGGAGGGTTCACATTACAAATTCACTTAAATCTCGGAGGCTAGCTGATGAGGATTAAATTCCTAAATTTTAATTAAAAGCCACATACCATATGTGGTCGTGAACCTCATAACTAACGATGGTCGTTAGAATCTTAGAGGTCACCCGATGGGTAACCTGGTCAGAGAGGATCATGTACCCATTACACGGCCAGATGACTGCTCGTAGAAACTTTGAACTAGCACTTGGACTCGATTCCAAGTACATCCCTTCCGTGTGATGAATGGAACATGTGCCTCAATTGCCCCAAACCACATGACGTTTCCAGCCCTAAGTCACTGACAATAACCACCGTACAGTTATTGTCTCTTCTGACATCAACCGCTGATCAGTTGGCATTTTCCTAACTGCCACTGTTTCTCCGACCAGACGCGACACTTCTAAAGGGAGCCCCTTTCAGAAGTAACTGCCACCACTTCATCGGTTATTTAAAGGAGAATACAAATAGCTGAAAGGACAATGGGAACGATCAAGACCAAGGCATCTGAATCAGAATCTGCATCTGAATACAGACAAGACCCAACGATCTTAAGACAATTAGAGAAGTAGCAAGCAATACACCGAGTTTAATTAGGGCTAGTCCACTGCCTTGTCGAAGACAACCCCTGTAATAGCCAGTTCATTATAATAAAGAATAGTTTGATTCTCATCCAAGAACTCTTTGTCATTTTTCTCTCTTTTTATTTCATAAGATCGACGACTCGATCGGCGACAACGAATTCTAGATCAGCTATTCCTGCATGAGCTAGTTCGTCTTCTGCAGTTATATGGTAGAAGAGTATAACTAAATTACTTAGTTGTTTTGGGGGTGCTAATATGCTTAAGCTAACTTGTTGCGCCCTTATTTAGCATATTTTAATTTCATTAAATTTTTCGGATCCATGTTAGGTTAGCATCTCCCCACTACTATATTCCCTCGCCCGTTAGCTCTAGAATCTAAGGTCGTTCCCATTTTTATTTGAATGAATTTAATTTACCTCTTATTATTGTTCATCGTTGATTGAATTAATTTAAGTTTTTAGGGTTCCCACATCCTCCTCCCAACCCTTAAGAAAATTTCATCCCCAAAATCATATTCTCACTAGAAAAGGTTGGGGGTATGCTTTGCCTAGTTCCTTTTCTTTCTCCCATGTAGCTTCACTCACGGAGTGGTTCTTTCACTGCACCTTGCAAGAGCGGATTGTACGGTTTCTTAACTGTCGGCCCTCTATCTCTAGGATTTTTACTGGGTCCTCTTCGTAGGTTAGATCATCCTGTAATGGTATGTCAAGATTGGTTAATTGTTGTGGGGGCGCCCTCAGGCATTTTCTGAGTTGAGAGACGTGGAATACGTTGTGAATTCTTGACAACTAACTTGGTAATTCCAATTTATACACTAGGGTGCCTTTACGCTCTATGATCCAAAATGGTCTGATATACCGTGGACTTAGCTTTCCTTTTAATCCGAATCGGCACACCCCGTGCATAGGTGATACCTTTAACTACATATAATTCCCAACTTCGAACTGTAGGTCTCTTCTATGTTGGTCTGCGTGGCTCTTTTGCCTACTTTGAGCAATCTTGAGATGCCCTCGAATTAGCTAAATTTTCTCATCGTTCTTCCGTACAAGTTTAGGGCCTAGTAATGGTCTTTCTCCTACTTCAAACCAACAAATGGGTAATCTAAATTTTCTAATGTAGAGAGCTCATAGTGTCATTTGAATACTAGACCGGTAGCTATTGTTGTATGCGAACTCTGCCAAAGCTAAATGTTTTTCTCATGAGTCTCCAAAGTTTAGGACACAGGCTCGTAGCATGTCCTCCAAGATCTGGTTTACCCATTCAGGCTGGCCATCCGTTTGTGGGTGATAGGTCGTGCTTAAGTTGAGTTTGGTGCCCAAGGCAGTGTGTAAGTTTTTTCAAAACCCGGATGTGATGGTTTTTGGTACTCCCATGTAGAGTGACTATCTTTGCCACATAGAGTTCAGCTAATTTATTGATCGAATATTTTTGGTTGGTGGCAATGAAGTGGACCGATTTGGTAAGGCAATCCACTATGACCCTAATTTTATCTTTCTTTTTGAGGGTTAAGGGAAGGCCTATTATAAAATTCATACAAATATCTTTCCATTTCCATTAAGGTATTTCTAAGGGCTTTAGCAATCCTGTTGGTCGTTGGTGCTTAGCTTTGACATTTTGACAGGTGTCACACAGACTCACGTATTCCACTTTTTTTCTTTTCATATTTGCCCATCAAAAGTTGTCTTTTAAGTCCCTATACATTTTTGTACTGCCCATATGTATTGTGTACTGAGTATCACGGGCTTCACGTAGTATGGTCTCTTTAATTTGAGGTTGGTCTGCAACGCAAATCCTTGCTTGTCGCCATAGGATTCCAGAATCATCTATGTTGAATTCTGAAGGTTGGCCTGACTTAATCCTTTGGATTTCTTCTATGATGAAGTGATCGGAGAGTTGTTGTTCTTGTTTTTGGTCACAAAGTACCAGGATCAAATACCATGGTTGCGATAGTTGCTCCTGAGGTGGTAGTTTTCATGTCTATCATCATTCTGGCCAATGCTTGAATTAGGTACGAGGTGTGATTTTCAGCAGATAAATGATAGCATTGAGTTTTTTGGCTTAGGGCATCAGCTACTACATTGGCTTTTCCGGGGTGGTAATTGATGGTTAGATCGTAGTCTTTGATTAATTCTAACCACCTCCTTTGCCTCATATGCAGCTCTTTCTAGGTAAAGATGTATTTGAGGCTCTTGTGGTCGTTGTACAACGTGCACTTAGATCCATAGAAGTAGTGCCTCTAAATCTTTAGGGCAAAGAATACGGCTCCCAATTCAAGATCATGAGTGGGATAATTTATCTCGTGGGGCCTCAATTGTCTAGAAGCGTACGCGATGACTTTCTCATCCTGCATTAACACACATCCTAGTCCACATTCCAAGGCATCACAATATAATATATTCAATTCCGTCTTAGGTAGGGCTAGGATTGGTACTGTGGTTAAGCGTTGCTTTAACTCCTGGAAGCTCTTCTCACATACTTCCATCCATACATAGTTCACGTCTTTCTTTAGGAGTTGTGTGAGGGAAGACGTGATTTGGGAAAATCCTTTTATGAATCTTCAATAATATCCTGTGAATCCCAGGAAACTCCTAATTCTTGTGGTATCTGTTGGACGATTCCATGAGGTGACTATTTCAATTATGGAAGGTTCCACTTCTATTCCTCTTCCAGATATATGTCCTGTGAATGCTACTTGGTCAAGCCAAAATTCACACTTACTGAATTTGGCAAAAAGTTGATTTTCTCTGAGGATTTCCAAGGTGATAGTGAGGTGTTGCAAATGTTCTTCCTCACTTTTAGAGTAGATCAAGATGTCATCGATGAAGACAACAATGAATTTGTCCAAATATTTCACGAAGAGTTTCTTCATTAGATTCATGAATACAACAAGGGCATTGGTCATTCTGAAGGGAACTACGGTGTAGCAAAGGTGGTCTTTTCAATGTCAGTGGGGTTGACTTAGATTTGGTGGTATCTTGATCTTAGGTCAATATTTGAAAATACCCATGCTCCTTTTAATTGGTCAAATAGGTCGTCTATTATGGTTAACGGGTATTTGTTCTTTATGGTAACATTATTCAGCTCCTGGTAGTCCGTACATAACCTTACTCCTCCGTCTTTCTTCTTTACAAATAATACTGGGGCTCCCCAAGGTGACATACTTTCTCTTATAAAACCCTTGCCTTCAAGTTCATCCAATTGCCTTTTCAGTTCTACCAATTCTCTTGCATTCATTCTGTAGGGATTTTTGGAAATTGACGCTATTCCCAGAATTAGGTTGATAATAAATTCTACTTCCCTATTTGGGGGCATACCGGGTAATTCTTCAGGGAATACCTCTAGAAATTCTTTCACTACTGGTATGTATTTTAGTTCTTTTGCTTGAAAGTTGGCCAAACTAAGATGGGATGGTTTCGGTCGGGTTCCGATTCCGAGATATTATAGTCGTGTCCCATCGGGCTTTCTAATAGAAGTTTGCTTGGATTCGCAATCTATATTTACCCCGTGGGCAAATAGCCAATCCATACCTAGAATTACTTCTAGGCCACTTAGATTGATACAAGCAAGTCAGCTAGGAACATGGTATTGTGCATTATGATGGCCTGATTCTTTCTAATTGACGTTACTTCTATTATTCTGGTTGGTGTGTTAAACCCCATAGATTTTTCTAGTGGGTCTGTTGTTAGATTATGTTCTGCTAGGAACTTATGGGATATAAACGATTGAGTCGCTCCAGGGTCAAAAAGAATATTACCCATAGATGGTGGAATCAATAGCTTACCCGTAATGACATAGGTGGCTTCTCCAATTTTCTCTACGGTCACATGGGTCAGGCGGGCTGGTCCTCCTCTTCCAGCTCCTCCCACAACAGGTTGGGTGCCCCTGGGCTGATTCAGACGGTTGATCTGTGGGGACGCTGGGGCTGTAGTCTTGGCACATAAGGCGGTTGTGGTGGGGTTCTAGATGTCCGCAGCAGATGGGGGCATTCAACTTTACGATGTTCGGGCTTCCCGCAATGGAAACATGCATTTATGTCTTTCATGCAATCCTTTGTCAAATGGCTTCCTCCACACTTCGTGCATCGCAGTGCTATTGCAACGGGTTGCTGTTGCGCTATGGACCTTTGGAAAGATGGATGGACGGTCTCGGCCTGGGTGGTCCATATCGAGGTGGTGGTTGTTGCAGCATGTGGGGACGAGTCCTATGAATAGGTGGTGGACTATGGTCTGTCTTGGCTTTCTTCCTTCACTTCTCGGTCAGGTTGGAGTGCTCATTTTCTAGGATGGATAGAAGCATCTTAAGATAAGGGTGCATTCCATCCAAGAATTTTTCTATCTCCTTCTCTTCGATGTCTATGTCTGCTAGAGCATAGCAAGAAAGTTCGTTGAATTGGCTAAGGTACTCTATCATTTTTCTCCCTCCTTGGGTTAAAGCTCTAAACTCTCGCTTTTTGAGTTCCATTCTTCCTGTGGGTACATGGGTTTCTGAAAAACGCAATTTGAATTCAGCCCAAGTAATTGGTTGCTCACTGACACGGTTGTGACTATAGTTGAACCACCAAGTGGCTACTGGTCCGGTCAGTTGGTGTGAGGCATACCAAACTTTCTCTGTATCTGAGCATCCTATGGTGTCAAGTTTCTTTTCTATCTCCCCTAGCCAGTCGCTTGCGTCTAGTTGGTCAGCTACTTTAGCAAAGGTGGGAGGGCGAGTTTGGAGAACGTCACCCAAATTAACCTGGCGGGCTAGCTGTGAGGCTATAGGTTCTACCCAAGTTAATAGAGCTTCCGTAAAGCGGTTTTGATTTTCCTGGGCTTCTTTCCTGGAGCTTTCTAGGTATCTAAGTACGTCTGCCATCACTCCTAGAGGATCCGGTGCTTCGGTGGTTGTCAGGTGGCTGGTTTCTAGTATTTGGGTAGTTCGGGATTGGCCAGGCGCTGTGTCTTGAAGACCAACAGGTGGGTTTTCTATTGACCTTTCCCGAGGCAAGAGTCCTAATCTCAGTCCCAATCCTCATTCCTCATTTCTGTGACCTTCCATCCAATGGGGGAGGTGTTAATAAAGATCTGTATTAGCATTCACTACTACAAAACATGCTATACTAGACACCCATCACGAGTTCCAAAGGAAGTTTCTAGTATTCGTGGGGGAGTGAGGATATGTGCACGATCTCGGGATGATGAGATTGGCGACCTAAGGTTGATTTTCGCTAATCCAAAAATAGGTTGTGTAGGCAAGAGGGAGTCTTGAAGACCAGTTCTATTCGATTGTGGGTTTTCTATTGACCGTGTTGATTGTGTTTTATTGCTTTATTGTTGCATATCGCATTGCGGAACTAACGTGGGTCAAGTTGTGAAGAACCGAAGCGAGGCAGCGGTGAGTGGAGAGTCCGTAAGCGATCCTAATCTCACCCCAATCCTCATTCCTCATTTCGTGACCTTCCATCCAATGGGGAGGTGTTAATAAATGATCTGTATTAGCATCGATCGTGATCAACCTACACCAAAGCGATTGTATCATTTTGAAACTCTAGTCCTCTCTTTTGAGGAAAACCTTTGAGTCATCCCATT
Organism: Hsuehochloa calcarea; assembly: GCA_036346395.1. Classification (NCBI taxonomy): domain Eukaryota; kingdom Viridiplantae; phylum Streptophyta; class Magnoliopsida; order Poales; family Poaceae; genus Hsuehochloa; species Hsuehochloa calcarea. The sequence goes on along the minus strand of CM070615.1, from coordinate 4,288,166 downwards.
GGTTATACTAATTTCTTAGCATCTTGTAGCAATGCTTGCTTGAGAGATCTTTGTGTGTTCTTCTCTCATTTGAATGAATTTGGTGCTTCCTTGATTCAAGGGTTTATGCTTGTCTCTTGACCCATTTTGTCTTGCTTTGATGTGGTGGAATATAGAATCTTCTAGACCATCAATCCCCACAAGCAAGTCTTGAATCAAAGTTTTCATATTTCTAGGGTTTGTGCACTTCTTGATTAAACTTGAGAGATCGATTCTTGAGGTGTGCTCAAATTTGGTCAAGTTTCATTGGTTGAATCAAAAGTTGGATCAAATTTCGTTTTGGATTGGGTTCATTTTTGAGTTGTGTTATGAATCAACCCTTTGAGGTTAAGTCTCCACATTTGTGTCGTGTGGTTGTTGGGGTTATCGATTGAAAGACAAGGTTTCCGTGTGCTTATCGATCTTCTTAGCTTACATAGCTAAAGGAGTAAAGTTCGTGTTGAATTTGACAGACGAGTATTGTAAACGATCCCCATTTCTATTAATTCCATGAACCGCCGCCACCCTCCTGCGCCGCATCCTCCCCGAATAACACTAAGAAACAATGAGATGTGTTTGGCATTATAAAAAGATCCAACTACACTGGATGTATGAGAACCGTGTGAGTGAAGAGTATATTAATGGCGTGTTTGCTTTTAGAAGAGCCGCGAAAGCGTGATATGTTGAAGAAGGAGTCCATGCATTGATTCGGTAATATGAAAATGTTTCGATCAAGCTTAATGAAGAGGTTTCAAAAAGGATGTACATGGTGAAGAAGCAGATTATACGTAAGTCATGACGACATCGCCGAGGAAGTCAACGATCGGTGGTATGGAATGTGCTTTTGATGAGGATAGATCGTTCTGGATCGATGACGCGATGCGTAAGGAACCGGTGAGAGAGAGTTTTGTAAATTCGAGGGCTTAATGGAGGACTCTGGAAACCTTTGTTCCCGCCGCAAGCAGCGGAATACAAGGTTATCAACCGTGCTTGAACTGCTGAAATTGAAGGCAAGCAATGGTTGGTCCGACAAGAGTTTTCTGGCGTTGTTAGGTCTCTTATCGACATCCTTCCGAGGGAAACGTGTTGCCCAAAGACGACCTACCAAGCTAAGAAGGTTCTTTGTCCATTGGGAATGGAAGTAGAAAGAATACATGCATGTCCGAACGATTGTATCCTCTACCGTAAAGAGTATGCAGACATGCATGCATGTCCGTGTCGCAGAGCATCCCGATACAAGCGGAAGAATCTGCTAAGGCGAAGCAAGGACCTCTGCTAAGATGTTGTGGTATCCGCTGTGATCCCACGCTTGAAGCGCGATTTGCGAACCGAAGGAGGCAAGATTGATGCGTTGGCACTCTGAGGAGCGTAAGAAAGATGGGAAGCTCGGACACCTGCACGATTACGCGGTGGAGAAACTTCGATCGGAGCTTCAAGAGTTCGGTGTGAACCGAGGAACATAAGGTTAGGGTTGAGTACGGACGGAATGAATCCTTTGGTAACATGAGCACCAGATAGCACCCGCCCCGTGAATCTATGTATGTACAACCTTCCTCCTTGGCGTGTATGAAGCGGAAATACATTTTGATGACACTACTTATCCAAGGGCCAAGCAACACGGGACGATATTGATGTGTACCTAGCACCATTCTTTGGAAGATCTTGTGACACTTTGGAACGAAGGGTACAAGTATGGGACGCGCATAAACGAGATAACTTCACTTTACGCGCCATGTTATTTCGCACCATCAATGATTTTCCTACCCTTGGTAACTCGTCGGGGTTTAGTACAAAAGGAGCCAAAGCTCTGTCGCCTTCTTTGCATAGATGGTACCGAGAGTGTATGGTCGAACAACTCACATAAATCGTGTATATCGCCACCGTAGGTTCCTTCCTGTGATTCACCCATACCGCAAGATGAAGAAACAATTCCACGGAAATAAGGAGGACGGTTCACTCAAGGGATTCTAGAGGGAAAGCGGTCTATGATATGGTTAAGGATATCGATGTTGTGCTTGGAAAGGGAGGTAAATTAAGGACCCTCAAAAAATATCCGGAAGAAGCGGTCAATTTTTGGGACTTGCCTTATTGGGAGCACTTAGAAGTTCGAAAGCATCGCATCGACGTCATGCACGTGGAGAAGAATGTATGTGATAGCTTGATTGGCCTCTTCTTGAACATTTGGCAAAACAAAAGCGGCGTTAACGCACGCGCGTGACTTGGTTGATATGAACATAAGATCCGAAAGTTAGCACCGAAGAGATCGATAAAGGACGACCGTACCTTCCCCACTTGCTACACTTTGTCCAAGGCCGAGAGAAATGAGCGTGTCAAAGTTTGCATGGTGTGAAAGTTCCGTCGGCATTCGCCAATATTAAGAAACTTGTTTCATGAAAGATTTGAAATTAATTGGTATGAAGTCTCATGATTGTCATGTGGTTGATGACACGATGCTTTCTGTTGTAATTAGGAGTATCTTGCCAAACAAGGTCCGAGTGGCAATCTTTAGGTGTGTTATTTCTTTAACTCAATTGCTCGTCAAGGTCATCGATCCCGAAGGACTCGGCGCTCTGCAGCCGAGGTGGTGACGACTCTATGTCATCTTGAGATGTATTTCCTCCATCTTTTTTGATATCATGGTCCATCTCATTGTTCACCTTGTGAAAGAGATAAAGATATGCGCCCGTGTTCCTACGCCATATGTACCCTTTCGAGAGATACATGGGAATTCAAGTCCTACGTGCGGAATCGATTTCGCCGGAGGGCGATCATCGAAGGTTATGCAGCGAAGAGATCGTTGAGTTCTCGCGTGGACTACATGGCTTAGGTGGAACCGATAGGCGTGCCTCTATCTCGCCACGAGGAGACGGAGGGTATCGAGACCATCGAGGAAAGCAATCACTCCCAATCTAGATACATACGCGAGGCCTATTTCACGGTCTTGCAACACATGACCCAAGTGTCCCCGTCGTCGGCGACGCAGCACAGACATGTTATATGTAATCGAGACGGTTGGAGGTTTGATAACGAGAGCACAACCGCTCGGCTCAACGAATGGTTAAAGATGCGATTCATCGGGAGGGCATCAAGTGATGAACGCCGCTATGGTTGGCCAAAGGACCAAAATTTACAATTGTGACATGGCAAGGATACGACATAAATGGGTACACGTTTTATACGGCACTCGTGATATGAAGAGCACACCCGTAAAATGCGGTGTCCACATAGATGCATTTCACGAGGGGTTCAATACCATGCGGGGGCACGCGGGTTGAACTCGCATACTATGGGTTCGTAGAGGAGATTTGGGAGCTTGACTATGTACTTTTCAAGATCCCCCTGTTTCGATGTCACTGGGTCACGCACTCGAGATGGACCAGGTCACGCACATTCGAGGGGAGCTCTGTGGCTTCATCAAGGCAGACATAGTTAACACCAACGGAGAGTTTCACGCCGTCGACACCGATGAACGACCAAACAATTGATTCAATATTGTAATTCACTTTGATGGTTGTAATTCAATTTGTAACTCTAGCGACAATATATACTTGAAACATTCTTTTGTAATTGATTTTGAGTTAAATGATCACTTTGAGTTGTCAGCAATTATCTGTGACATGTTTCTACTTGCTAGTTTTTAGAGGGCATGGCTAGCAATTCCTGAGGTTAGCTGAAAATACGAAAAAATTTAATTAGGTTAATAGATTTATCACGAGCGGTTCTAACTACGAACCGCTGTCGTGATCTTCAATAACCACGCAGCGGTTTGTAGTTAAAACCGCTCGTGATAATGATTATCACGCGGTTCCAGCGGCGAGCGACAATGCGCGATCTCTGCGATAACGACGTATCAACATTGTTCCAACAACGAACCGTGCGTGATTCGTAGTATCCTGCATTTGGTCGCGTGGTTGGAACCGTCGTGATAAGAGTTATCACGGTTTTCAACCGTCTGTGATAACCACTGTTATCTCGGACATAAAATTTCAGACGGTTCAAAAACCGTCTGTGATGACTGTTACGAACCGTCTGTGATGACCTTTTCTGTAGTAGTGATTCGTCCTTGTATCATTTTATTTTTGAGGAGTCATCCCATTGGTTATACTAATTTCTTACTTCTTTAGCAATACTTTGTGGTAGAGAAGATGGTGTCATATTTATCTGGCAGAAGTTAACCCTTGGGTGAGTTGTGTTATGCCATACAACGAGATCGAATAACACTAAGAAACAATGAGAGGCAAAAATATCCAACTACACTATCTGAGTCTCTCGTGCTCAGTCATGTCCGAGATCCCGTTCTCGAGATTGCCCAAAACCATGTGGAACGCTCAGAGCTTGCCTCAGAGTGCGAACCTACACTACCCTGGGTCCACGTGCCCAGGCACGCTCGAGATTTGGCTCGAATCCACCCAAACCATATGTTTGGGACTGCTCAGAGTTCATTCATGAGTACGCCTAGGACATTCCTGGGCACACCCAAGCTACGCTCGGAGCACCACGAACCACTCGTTCAGGAAATCTGGTGTTTAGAAAAGAGATAAGTCACATTTTTACGTCGTCAGCCTTTACTTGCTTTCTTTAAGAAGTGCTAGCAGGTCATTTTAGCTATTCAGATGAAGAGGTGAGGGATCCTATGGGTATGGTCCATACTTATCCAGAAGTGGAAAATTGTGTCTATGCCAAAATTCTAGCTCCACGCCTATAGTCCAGGCACTATAATCTACAATCTTACAATAATACTCTATTGTCCACACTTTCAAACAACCTATCCTAGGTCGAGCTGCCAACTGGACACTTACTAGCATGAGATAACACAGAACTTAATACAACAACATACTGACAAGAATAAGGTACATTAGCAAGTACATCAAAACAACCCTCTGGCTAATACAATACTACTCCAGACTCCAACGAACTAAGGGCTCGCTGGCACCCTCTCCTCTGGGTCACTCTCCTCCTCGTCCTCTAGTCCCTGACTAGTGCTAGCTCCTCCTCTGGCTATGGGACTACTACTAGGACCTCTGAAGTAGGTGCGGTAAAGGTCCTTTAAGATGGATGTGTCTCTGACAGGGTCTGGGTGCACCATGATCCTGGGACAACATAGCTCATGTCTCAAACGGTGGGAAGTAGGCAATTTGGTGTTGATGCTGGTATATCTCCTACATCTCCCTATGGTGGTGGGGTAGGGATATAGGGGTAGGGATGATACAGGGGAGTAGGGATGGTGGGGTAAGGATCATAATATGGGGAAGGAATAGGATCTGCTGGAGGCACTAGGATAAAGTCATCAGCTATATAAGGGACAAATGCAGAAGGGGGTGGTGCGGTTGGGTGATAATGGGTAGATCTATAGGTGGAGCTCTAGGAGAACTAGTATGTGGGTCAATGGTGGGGTGAGTGGGGTGGTGAGGAGTACCATCTGGGGTTGGGGAATGGCGGGTCTCGGAGAGCCTCTAGGGTCTTGTACTGCTGTCGCTGGAATTTTGAGCTCTCCTCTACTCTCGCTAAGGCTCCCTTGGTGTTGTTATGTAGCATGGTGCTAGCCAATAGCATCGTACTGGTGGTCTCTCTCTGGACAGCTAAGGTGGCTTGTGAGAGTGGTGGGTAAGGATAACTACAAGTACTGATGGGACCAAACTGCACTCCGAAGTTCCCTAGGGCTATGGGTGGTATCTCCCCGAACTATGAACCTCTCAGCTGGTCACTAAATTGCGCCCTAAGGGCGTGGATGGCTCTACGGGCTACCTCCTGTAATGGTACATAATCGTGCGTTGAATGCCACTCCTCCACACACTCTATACTATAGGCCAAGTTTAGGGGAATCCCCATCACTAAGACCCCGACTAACGGTGTAGCATCTCCTGCTCAGACCTCCTGGAAGTACTCAAGGAATGGTGCCACCAAGTGGTGCAGTAGTCTCCCTAGAAGCAGCACATGCTCCCCTCGCACTCTCTCTGACGGAATACTGAACCTAGTCATCTTGCCAAAAGGGATGGTTCTATGTTAGTATTGGTGTCACTTTAAGACGGAGTTTAACATAACAATTTTGAGACGAGACTGGAGTAGAAATTGATGTGAAGACAAGAATTAATAAAGTACTTAATGTCATATAGCAAGTGAGAAAGGCATACTTAAGTTCTGCAATAGTTTCTATTTTATTAGTGTGACCCTAACCGATTGCTCTGATACCAACTACGGCGCCCCGCATCATTACTCCTAGGGTAATCACACTTAGGCATATGGATTATTATTCGTTTGCCTAGTAGAACACCGCTTACAAATAATAAGCCTTACCAAAGTTAACGCGGCAGAACAATAAGATAGAAACAACACTTTATTACAGTAGGTAGCCACACAAGGCTATGGTCTTTAATACAAGTATTTAATTACAACTGCAAAAGGGACAGATCCCTTCGCTTGCTTGCCTTGCTCCACCGGTCGCCTACCCATCTGTCGACGATCAAATCACCGATCTTATGAATATATAAATGAAAAGAGGAAAATAGCACGTATCTTCTAAAAAGTAGTGAGACTGCTCTTTATTGCTTTGAACTGGCTATTACAAAGGGTGTATAGAACTTAGACTAAAGACTAATTCGGGAGTACAAGGCTCTTGAGGGTGTCTCCCAAATGATCTTCACTGTTTCGACCTCTCCATCTTCAGTCCGTATTCCTCCTTATATAGTTGATGAAGGGAAGGGTTGTCAGTTGTCTCTAGAGGAGACGCCTGTTCGGGAAGCAACGCGTCTGGTCGAAGAGAGGTATCTGTTGATAATGTATCAACTGTCGTGCGGTTATATATCCATGAGTCATGTAACCGTACTTCAGTATCGTAACGTCGCGTGGTATGAAATATATAGCACATGTTCCATTCGTCACACGGTAAAGCATATGTCTGGTCGTAGATCCAGACATCAGTTCAAAGCCTTGTGAGCATTTGACTGGTCGGAGACTTGGTTTGGAACTATGACCGACCAAATTGGGCACTATGTAACCTCTGGAATTCTTACGACCAGTGAGGTCGTTAGTTTTAGGGTTTACAACCATGAAGACGTATGATCTCTATATACTAAAATAATAAATAGAGGTTTTAATCCTTGCCACCATCCCACTCGCCGAATAAGGTGTCCACCTCACCCTGGTCCTCGTAGTAAGCGCCCTCACCTCCTGCGGCCTCCTCGGCGCCTTAGTATCCTTCATCCCACTCAGGGTAATCCTCGGTTAGACTAGGATCTAACAAAGGAAGATAATAGCAAGAATGAGTACTAGTGTACTCAGCAAGTAGTTATTAGCAAAGATGCAATGTATGACTCATCTCTGTTGATTATCATATTTTCTAGCTCATCTCTTTCCTCTGAAAAATAATTTACCAAGATTTAAGTGGCAAGTTTTATTTTGAAAAAAATACTTATCACTCAGAGAGAAGATAGACCCCTAGCGGTCACCGTAGACTCCAATCCAGGAGACAGGCATGAATTCATAGTTTTATATAGCACTGTGCAGGCTTTGTACCAATTTACCCATAGCTACTCTGATCTCTCTTTGCACTAGTTCTCCCGCTTCCTTTGATGCGGTATCAAGTTCATAGTATGGAGTATTTTTCAAGTTACATTTTTAAGTCTCTATCCATTATTTTCCGTCGGTGTCCTGGGGCGCTCAACCAGTCCTCCACCGAGTTCAAATAATGTTGGTTGGGCGGTCATTCCCGCACCCAACACTTCACCTTGCGCTATTATAGCGCATTGGATCCCCCACTTTCGGACTTTTCCTACCGGTCCTAGGTTCCTCCATCACACTCATACTATATTACTTACCCGATGTGGAGAGTATAATAACTTAACAAGGTAGCATTTTCTGCCTGTTGAAACGAGAAAACGGTTGGCACTTAAATACGACCCTTTATCCGAGTAAGAGTTTTGTTAGTTCTTATATTTTATCCATATGTAAAGGGTCCCACCTCTTCCCTCTTATCTTTCCTGCCAAGGACCCCCTTTACCAGCCTTAGCATTTACTCTTACAGCACAGCTGCTCATCTCAGCTGTATTACTCTTTTCTCATTTCTCATCTCTTTTCTCTTATCTCTTTTATCCAATTTGATTTTGAGAGATAATTTTAATACACATACATATGATGATACAGAAAGGTAACTTTTACATTTAACATAACTAGTTTGATGTTCAAGAGAATAGGCTTGCCTTCGTAATCGTAGTAAAGATCGGCAACAACAAATCTGGATTAGCTATTCCTACCTGAGCCGGCCCGTCTTCTACAATTATACGGTAGAAGAGTATAACATAATTACTTAGTTGTTTTGGGGTGCTAATATGCTTAAGCTAACTTTTTGCGCCCTTATTTATCAGATTTTAATTTAATTAAAATTTTCAGATCCATGTTAGGTTAGCATCTCCCTACGGCTATTTTCCCTCCGACCTGTTAGCTATAGAATCTAAGGTCGTTGCCTCGCACGTGTTTGTCCTTAGTGTGGATTGGCTCAGGTCGGAATGGACAACTACCTTTATTTGGTTCCCTGGGTTTTTCTTAAATTTAGGCGACCATAATATAGCGACACATGCCTGCACAGAACTGCAAAATGCTACACGCACCCACACTATGCTACAGAAAATACTACACTCACACGACTTCACTGCACATGGCACACACATAGCACAATACCGCACACAACACTATACACACGCACACACCTAACACTATGCCTTACACAACATCCTCACTCAACACAATCACTCGCACCCTACACTACACTGCACACACGCACACACTCTACTCCTCTGCGCCTCTTCCTCCCCTTTCCCCTCTGTTGTGGCTCTCCCTTTCCCTCTCTTGGCTAGAACTAGCGCCTCCCCAAGCGCGGTTGGTCTTCTATGGCTCCCCTCTGCTGGATCCTCTCTGGATCTACGCCACCGCCTCGGCTGCCTCCTTTGGTGGACTCCCTGTCGTGCCTTTTTGCGGTTACTTTGGTGGTTCCTTGTTGGTTCCCCATTGCCACCTTGGTTGCTTTCGACTGGTCCTCCGGTTGCTCCCCCTCGTTGGTTCATCTCTGGGTCTTTGGTTGCTACTTCTCTTCGGCTACTCCGACGGGTTTCCCCTTTTTACCTTTTACCTGTATTACTTTTATTTCTCTGTTGTGCCTATTAGGGGTATTTGGTGACATTATGGGTGGATGTTGAGAGGACTTTGGATGATTGCCTGAGGGGGGAAATGGCTCGGCTCTTGGGTTTTATGGTGATGATGGTTTCGGTTTCTTGGGAATGAGGGTAATGGTGGTGGGCTTCTGTGATGATGGTGGCCATGGCTTCGGCTTGGGCATGGTGGGTGGTGACCTGGTGGTTTTTCTAAAATATTAGGGTTTGGGGTGGCTTTGTGTTCCTAGACATGGTGAGGAAGGGTGGTTTTGGTGGTGGCTTGAGACTCCTGTGATGGCAATGTGATGGCTTTGGTGGTGGTTTTGAGGCTTCTATGGTGTCTGGGGCTTCTGTGATACATGCTTCTAGGCCTTGTTTCATGGCTACGGCTTTAGTCCTTAACTCGGATTACTTTTCCTTATTTTTTAACTTTGTCAAGTTTTAGTTTCGTTTCGTTATATTCTTACCATGTATGCTCGGGGGTTAGGCCTAGTTAGGGTGTCGTTGATGGGACTCAGGGCGGGGTTTGCGCCGAGGAGCTCATCCTTGCTTCTGAGGGAGCTCGGTGGCTCTAGCGGGTATTGCCAACGGCATTGTGGTACATGCCGACTGAGGTGTAGTGTGCCTTTCTTATTGGCCACTATGCCTTGTCGGCTGTGCTTGCGTGCAGTGTTGTGTGCAAGGATGTTCAGAGGGATGAAATGGGATTGGCTGCAAGGTGGGCTTACTTGAAGGGGGATGGTCAAGGAATGGTCTGTTGACTGGTAGCATGGTCGGCCCTGGAGGTCCTTGTGGTCGTCTAGTGCCTTTCCTCTACCTCCTCATCCTTGCTTCCTGGCCTTCGGCTTCTTTTCCTTGACTCTGTTGTGTGGGGGCTGTGGGCTTGATGGAGCTTTGCCTTGGCTTGCTCCTTTGCTTTGTGGTGACAGTGGAGGCTGGCTTTGGTTGCTTGTTGTTGGTTGGTAGTGCGGGCTTGCTTTGGTGATTTCAACCGGTTCCTTTGGAGGAATGAAATGTGGCAGGGATAGTGAGATGGGTTTTTATTTGGGGCTTGTGGTGCTTGGCTATGGCTGGCTGTTTTTGCTCCTTGTCTCTCCCTACTGTCCATTTCCCAACTTGCCCTCACCTTATCTACTCCCTTCTCTTTGCTGGCTGTTTGGTTGGGTAATATGCATGGACCAATGGTCCATAAGGCACTATTTGTGGGATTTTCTGTGATTGAAGTAAGTCAGAAAAAGTGGATGTCGAATTTTTATAACTGTCGAGTGATGAAACTCACCGAAGTGAGAGGATATCGACTGACCCTGGGTCAGTCTGGGAACCTCGATGAGCTTCATGTGATTTGACGACAGTCCTTCCTTAATTGTATCTTATTGCTTTTGGGTTTGCTCTTGGTCTTTTGGCTTTTTTATAATGAACAGGGATGGTAGCCAAGCGTTGAGTTGGCAGTGAAAGGTTTAATCTAAGGGCAACGCATGGGCAGAGAATGCAGCTGGTTTGAGGCTACCAAGCATGCATGAGTTTAGCTTGTAGTTTAAATGAATGTTGTAATTTTTATTCTGATGTGATGTAAAGAATCCTAGCTTGTAATTCATTCAGAGTTTGTATTAATATTTTAATTTCGCTTTTACTGAATTCCTGTAATTCATTCCATGTTTGTAACGATGTTGTGGTTTAGATTTAGATGTCTTGTTATAATCGATTGATGACATAACACTGTATTAAATTGTTTTGCGATGTGATCAACATCAATCTAAAATTATGGTTTATTTTTATTTGAATGAATTTAATTTACCACTTATTATTGTTCATCGTTGATTGAATTAATTTAAGTTTGTAGGGTTCTCACAAAGTTTTCCTCTAGAAGTTATGTGGCCTCAACCAGCGTCCACCGGTGGCAAAAACAAAATCAATGATCAAGGGCAAATACGCCAAATGAGCACTCCCGTTTGATTCCCGTCCAGTCAACGTGGCTTTGATTGACGGTGGTGGCAAAAGAAGAATACAAGTAAAGTTTTTGTGCCAAAAATAGTATTGACCAATTTGCAGAGGTAGAACCCATGTGGCAGACCTTTCCAGTGGTAGCAACAAAAATTTTCCTCAATTTAAAGAGAAATTCTTAATCCATGCATTTAATAACAAACAATTTATTCATGGCTTTGTGAACACTATACTGAACCCCATGCACGCATGCATCTCAGTGACGTGCATGCATTGAAATATACCGCGCGCTTCCGGGACGGGAAAACTTCCTGAGGACGGACAGCGTACGTCCAAACGTACGGTGTTGAGAAATTACAATGGCGATCGATCGACGAGGGTTTCTCTAGAAAGATATGGAGAGCGATGTGCAAAAGGAGAAGTGTTAAAACATCCATCTTATGATCCGATTTTGTCATTGATCCGATGTCACACACGCTGTGCCGGATGTGGCACATACATCGATTAGCTCCGGACGTCGTGTCGAGTGGCACACTCAACTCTAATTTGGATTCGTATTCTCCTAGAACTCTTATTTCGTAGTCTATACATGTACGTTGTAGTCGTATCGTTCAAATACGTCAAAGTTCCCTGTGTTTGTAATCTCTTCGTGTGTTGGTGGCTTTTCCGATAATAATTTTCTACGTAAAATTTATGTCTCTTGATCTCCTATTTTGCCGTGCCTTTTATAACTTATATTTTTTCCAGCGTAAATGACTGATCAAATCATTGGCCATGTGCACTCACTACGTACGTTATCGACGCTAGAAATGCTACCTACTGTTCATGTGGTCATTAATCAGTGGGGTAAGTATCTTTCCTGTTAGATGGCACTTCATGCTTGAACTATGTATCTTTTGTGAGATCATCATCCGATCGAAGAGATCAGAGAAAGAAAAGAAAGGGCATCTACCTGTCCAATCGCATGCTGTTTGTTAATCAAAATTTTGTTCATATACAGCATATCCACCCTTACATCTATTATTTTTACAAGAAATCTCAAATGTTGTCAGACAACAAAAAGGCAACGCAGGTTGATGAGTAAAATCACACTGCAAAAAAAATATTGAAAACAACGTCAGCACGTTTTGCTGTCGGTCACCACTGCATCGGGATAGTTTAGCTCCGACGACACAATTTATCTTGGAGTTGCTACGGCGTGGCGCGGCGCAGGAGAGAAAAACTAAATGCTTTTCCTAGATTTCAGTCGTTCGAAAATATTTTAAAATCCAGTCGTTTATAATTGCACTGGATTAAGTCTAAAATTGTATTACTAAGTGATGTACAATTTTAGCATATTTTACTGTAACTTTTAGTTCTATTTATTTTTGTATTTGCAAGGTTCACTTAGATTTACTTTTGTCTAGTTCATATTTTTGTTTTATTTTGTATTTGTAGGGTTCATCTAGATTTATTTTTATCTGGTTTAGAATTTTTTTTCGTATTTATAAGGTTTACCTATATTTATTTTTGTCTAATTTAAAAAAATATATATATAAACAAAAATAATTAGATGGCGATATAATGTACCAAAGAAAGTTACTAATTTTTTTAAAAAAATCAGACAACAGTAGTTTAATTAGCCCAAAACTAAAAGGAACCGAGAAGAAGACGGTGGGAATGCGCAAGCTTTTTTTTGTTGCTTCCTCTTCCTCCATTTGGGCCTACACATAGCTTTCGCGTGGGGCCGAGAGGGCAGGAGCAGCCAATAGGGAAGTGGAAACGCCCGTGGGGCCCGGGCCCGGGCCCGCAGCCCGCGCGGCGGAGAGAGACGCGGCCGGAATCTGCCGAGCGCCGATTGGCCGTGGCCTTGACGTTGCCTAGCGCGCGGGCCCACTGACAGTGACAGCGGGGCCCGCCCGCACCGAATCCGGCGTGGAAGATCATGGCATGGCATCCAGAGCCCAGAGGATGAAATGGGCCCTACGCTACAAATATAAGTCGTCTTTCTTGGGAAAGCTTCGGCGGTTAATAACTACCATGTTATAAACTCTTTTGCGCATGTATTTGTTAATGAATTTTAATTTCCAAGTTCCGAAAAATCAACTCTTCTATATCAACGTCGGCTGATACAAGTCGATTAGCATTGTATGTGTAGGATCATGTTTTGCTGGAAGCGTATGGTATGTCGTAGTTTTTCTGACCAAGAAATTTTTAGCCACAAGTGTGGTCAAATTTGGCTAGGATTTTTGTCTATAGTGTGTGAGATATAGGGCTGAGAAAGTGAGGCACGTCACAAGTGCGGCAATAAACTAAATATTGACCTATATAAGTGTGACGTCTTGTGTTATTACTCAAGGGATAATCACACTTAGATATACGGATTACTATTCGTCTACCCGGTAGAACACCGCTCCAACGAATAGCAAGCATTTTATCAGAGTTGCACAGCAGAACAATAAGATAGAAACTGTACATTTTAATTACAACAATAGCCACGCAAGACTATGATCTTTACAAATAGTAAATTACAACTGATAAATAGGACTAAGTCTCCTCGCTTGCCGGCCAAGCTCTTCCGGTCGTCTACTCGCCCCACGCGTCGAACAAGTTGCCCATCTCGCCCTGGTCCTCGTAGACAGCGCTCTCGCCTCGCGGCATCTTCGATACCTACTTGTTCTTAGTCCCACTCGGGATAATTTTCGGCTGGACTAGGATCTATAAAGGAGAATATTAACAAGGTTGAGTACAAAAGTACTCAACAAGCATTAATAGCAAAAGATGCACTGTATGACTTATCTCTGTTCATTATCACATTTTCTATACCATCTCTTTTCTGAAAAATAGCTAAGTAAAACATTAGGTGGCAGATTTTAATTCTGAAAAGACTACTTGTCACTCGAATAGAGGATAGACCCCTCGCGGTTTCTGTAGACTCCAATCCAGGAGACTGGCATGAATTCATGATTTGTATAGCACTACGTAGGTTTTGTACCACTTTACCCATAACTATTCTGAACTCTAAATGAGCTAGGTCCCAGCATTTCCTTTTATGCGAGTTCAAGTTCAGAATACAGAATGTCTTCCAGGTTAAGTGATTAAGTCTCCACCCATTACTTTCTGTCAGTGTTGATTTAGTCACAGTGTTGACCTCGTCATACACCGAGTTCCAGTAATGTTGGTTGAGTCAGCTTCTATCCTGCACTCAACACTCCACCTTAGCGCTATAGCGCCTTAGATCCGCCACTTTCGGACTTCTCCTACCGGTCCTGGGTTCTTCCATCACACTAACACATATAACTTAACCAATGTGGAGAACATGATCACGTAACAAGGTAGCATTTTCTGCCCACCGAAATGAGAAAATGGTTGGCACTGAATTTATGGCCTCTGACCGAGTAAGAGTTTTGTTGGTCCTTATATTCTAACCATATGTAAAGGGGTCCCACTTCTTACCTCTTCATCGTCGTCGTCGTGTTTCCCCTGCCAGGGCCCCCTTTACCAACCTAGTAATTCTCATTTCTCATCTCATTCATCATCTCTGTTCTCTTATCTTGTCTCATCATCTTAATCCGATTTAATTTTGAGAAATAGTTTTGATGCAATACATATATGATAGAGCAATATACGGTTTACATTTAATATAACTATGTTTATGTTCAAGACAATGGCTTACCTTTAGAGTTGTAGGAAAGTCAACGTCGACGAATCTCTTATCAGTTACTCCTGTGAGTGCTGGTTCGTCCTCTGTAGCAATGCGGCAATACGAATAATATATAAATAAATACTTAGTTGATTTCACGTGATAGTAGGCGTATAAAATGTTAATGCAACTTCCTATGTTAGCCAATTTTAATAAAAAAATTTTGAATCCCGACCTAGTTAGCACTCTCCCACTAAAATCGTTCTACAGTCTAATGGCTCTAGGCTCTATGATACGAAACCTGCGTCTTAACGTACTAAAATAAAATACTACTCACACACTCTTACCCACTATTAATTTTACAAAATATTCTTTTCTACCTCCCTCTCTCTCCTGTAACATCCCAAACTTGGTTTGTGTTTCAAATGTAATAGAAATGAGGAGAAATTAAAACTTTTCTCTCATCTTGATTTTTGTAATCAGTTCCATAATTTTTGTAAAAGAATTATGTGAAATCAAAAGTCAAATTGCCATTTGGACACCAACACAAATCTCCTTCATGAAGATCTTGTGCCCAACCCCTGAAAATAATTTTCATTGAACCTAGGAGTGATGTTTAACACCTCAGAATTATTTCATAATTTTCAGAAATTATTTGATAATTTTTGAGGCAAGTCAAACATTAGTCAAACTCCTAAATTAGCCTTCTGGAATTTTTAGAGAAAATGCATTGCATAAAAGTCTCTGAAAATTTTATATAAGGTTCCTCCTACTGTTAGCAACCTCCGATTAAAATTTCATAAATTTTGGAGTTTGTTTGCTACCTCAAATAATTCCTCAAAATCAGTTATTCAAATTCAAACCCTAATCGGTTTTCACTGCTCGAGTTGGACGGACTCGGGCCCGAGCCACTTGACTTCGCCCACCAACTAATCGCACCGCTTCGATCGTTTCGCGCGGCGTTGTGCGTCGTTGGATTGGCATCGAGCGGCCCATGATCGCGTGAGCGTTCGGACCATCCGGCGTATTTGGTCCATTTGAGCCGTTGGATTCTAAGCCAACGGTCCACATCGCGTGAACGTTCGGACCATCCGAGCGCCGCGCAACGTGAACCGTAGGATCCAAATCAACGATCGAGATTAAGTGAGCGTTGAATCGTTATAATCACCGTTGCTTTTGGACCGTCCGATTTCAATCCAACGGTGGAAAAGTCATCTCCTTCCTCCGATGCGGCCTTGTTGAGTCGGCAATGGCGTGAGCAGAGGAAAAGCGCGGTGTGGAGTCACTTCGTGGTCACCTTTAAACGGTGGCTCTGCAAGCATTAAATGCACGTCGTGCTCCTCCTCGAAGTCCATTGTTCATGACTCCGTCGCTCTCAAAGGCTCTCATGGCGTGTTTGACCCGAGAGGGTTATTGCTGCTGCTCACCGCCATTCCCGCTATATAAGCTCCTCTGGTCCTTCCATTGAAGCCTTTCAAACACCTCGCAAGCTCCAAAGCAACCTCTCTTGTGTTGTTTGAGCTCAAAAGTTTGAAACTTTCATTTCCGCCATTCTTAGAGCTTCAAGCTTTTCGGTGAAGGCAGACTGGTTTTCATTTCTTTCGGTCTTGCTCCTCCGATTCCCTCACCTCGGTGATCATTAACCTTCACTCAATTTGGGTTTTGGCCGCGAGCAAGGCTTGATTTTGATTTCCCTTTCGTAGGAAGCCCTATTTGTCTTCATCTGGCGGCTCCAGTCTCTCGTGCTTTCTCCGTGCTCGGGTAACCTCTCTTTAGTCCCTAGTTGTTTGGCACTCGCTCTCTTGAACCGCGTGAGCTCTTTTGCTATTTTCGTTTTTGACCATTTTGGTCATCTCTGCCGCCTCAAACTTGCTGTTTCTAAACGCCGCAGCCTGAAATTTTTGGTTCCTTTGGCGCGCATTGTTCTTAGGAACTCATTTTAGGCGTTGCTCGCACCGCCATGGCCAGAAGTCGCCGCAAGGCGAGCCGTTCTTCCCAGTCATTTTGTCGGACGGAAATCTGGAACGATGGTTTGAACGTGAGTCGATGCGAACCGTCGATCCTTAGATCTACGGCCCACGTTCGCGTAGAAAAATTGAGTCCGTCGCGCGCGCCTCGGTCTGTGATCCGTTGGATTCAGGATCAACGGTGCAGATCGAAGTGAACGTTCGGACCACCGAACGTTCTGGGCCACGTGAACCGTTGGATCCAGATCCAACGGTTGGCGTTGAGCCAGCCAGCGCAGCGTCGGGCCGCGGAGCTTGGGCCGTTGGATCCAGGATCAACGTCCCAGGTTCGGCCACGTCGTTTTGATTTCTGAAATTCCCGAGAGGATTTATTTATCAACTGAAAAATGTGATAACTTGTAAAATGCATAACTAATTCATTTCAAATCCTTTTCGGTTGATTCAAATTTTGTTGGTTATGTTTTTAACTCATCTTTAAGTTAAAAATGTTTCCAACCACAGTATAGCTCCAGAAAATTTTGCTAATGAATAGTAGCATTTTGATTTATAAAAGCTGAGCAAAATTGTTTTGGTCATATCTTTGGCATTAAGAATCCAAATCAATTGGTTCTTGTTGCTAAATTCTTTATAAATCATTATCTTGCTACTGTAAAATTTTTGGAATTTTTGGAGAATGTTTACTGTTGGGTCTTTGTATTTTATTCGTTCTTATCGGTTGCTTTTGCTTTCTCGTTAGGATCCGAAGAGCACTTTCATAATCTTGTTGATCCACAGCAGCACCTTGACCCACAGCAAGCGGTGCAAGATGTTTGATCATAAATGTCCCATTATTTTCCAAGTCTAATATCTTGTTTACAAATTATATGTATGCATTGCTTTTGTGTCCAATTATTTTTGCCCTGTTTAGAGGTAGCTATTCCTGATGCATTGTTGCCATTAAAATGTTATCCCCTGCCACAACCATAAGTTATTATCATCATTTGGTGAATTAGAGCCGGTGATTTAATTATGCTCTTTTCTTGTCTTTGCGATGTCATGCTTAGAAATGCTTAGCTACAGGTAGAATTGGGCGGTTATCGACTTAGTCGATGACCTTGATCACACAAATCATTTTGTTTATTTTGGTTCAGCACCTTATGCTTTTTTTGTAAAAACCAAAATGAAACAAAATGATTTGACAAACACAATGGCATGTTGGTGTGATTGTTGGGTGTGACAAGGAAAGGTGCCCAGTCCCTAAGGACCGAAAATGTTGCTTGCCATCGATCCAAGTACTTTTGCGTACTAACCACATGAGGGTTATATGGGACCCCTCTTGACCTAGTACTTTGGCGTGGGTTATCTCCAGTCGCGGGAGGGGGTTGTGTGCGTTGTGTGAAACATGATATGTGTTCTCGGTGTTCTTGTGTTGGGTGTGCGGTGGTGGAGATTCGGGTAGGCTCTCCACCTCGAGGAGCGTCGTAGTTGTCCAAGGCTTTACCCGGAAGGGTAGTTGACCGAGGCTTTACGATGACTCGACACAACGTATGGGTTTCTATCCATGCGGGCGGCTCGTGAATAATTCACAATATTGGAAACGTCTCGTAGGACTTAGCCGTCTTGGCATACCTAAGGAAGTGTGCTTAACCCGTGGCAAAAAGCGGTCGGCATGTGGGTAAGTTGGTACACCTGCAGGATAAAACTATTGAATAGCCTCGTCCTAGGTTATGGACACGCTTGGTGATTTCCATAAGATCTAGACTTCAACAAGCTGCTTTTGTTTTAAAATTAAAACTTGATATGGTTGGCATGAATGGGTAATTCATGCTATTGTGGTGGCTATTGGGTTAGCCATTTCGGGATTTATTTCTTGTTGTTGATACTTGATTACTACTGTTTTATCAAATAAAATCAGATTGCAAAATTGCTTTCAATCTATTACATTATTGCAAATAAAACTTGCTTTATGCTTAAAAATTTGAGTCCTATCCTGCTCCACTTAAATAAGCTTGCATATAGTTATTATATAGATCTGTTATCATCCTTATATATCTTGTAGTACATTCAAGTACTCACCCGACTTTATTGGTTCGCTTTTGTTCTGAGAGGAAGAAGGTGAGCCCCAAGAGCCTCACTTTTGTGAGTTGTGCTGTGGATTCGACGACTAGCCTGGCGGTCCGGTCGGTTGCCTTGTGGGTTAAAGGCACACTGATTGGCTCTTTTGTTTTATAGCCATCTTATGGCACTTTTGCTTCCGCTGTTTAATTATTGTTGTCTCTTTTATTGTTGGCCAGTTGGCCTCTCTTTTGTAATAACTATCCTTTATTAATGTTATTCTGCTACATTTTGCTTGGTTCTATGTGAATGAATGGAATTGATGCATGAACTTTGTAAGGAGGTGTGTATACTGCATTTCTGGGAAGTATACATGTCTCGAGTCTCGGATTATCTGTTTTGTGATGCTAGGGCCAAGCGGTTGGTTAAGCATTACAAGCCGGATAAACCGGGGTCTCACAAGGTTTGGTATCAGAGCCATACTGACCGTAGTAACCCAAGTTGGTCGTCTTTAGGATAGTTTGGAAAACTTTATTTTCAAAGTATCAAATGATTTATGAAAGCTTAAGTAAGTTCTCAGATTTTATTCCTTACCTATCTTAGCTTTCTCCTCTCATCTTACTCTAATTTGAGTTTTGAAAGTTGTTTTCCTCTCATCTCCTTTTCAAAGATAGTGTTATCGATTAAATGGGTTATGGGAACCACTGAGTTTGGCAAATTGATGTTCTTAGGGTTTTGAAGTTTCTGGACTGAAGGTTTCGGCTAGAGGCTTGGATGCGGAATCTGAACAGCACGCTTCAATTTCCGGACAGCAAGCTCAATGGTTTCGGATAGGACCACTGAGCTTGGCAAATTGAAGTGTGCCAGGTTTTGAAGTTTCTAGAATGGAAGACTTCGGCTGGAAGCTTGGATGCGAAATCGCTACAGCAACCTCAATTTCCGGACAGCAAGCTCGATGGTTTCTAATGGGGTAGAAAATGAGAGGATAATCAACTAAAACTTGTGGGGTTAAAAGGGTAAGATGTGATACTAGTTAGCTATGTATCTAACACTATTTTTTTGATCTAGTCTTGATCTTAAGTGGTGCTAGATCTTACCTTGACCTTCTGATTTTTATCTCCTCAAACAATTACTCGTTCATTCAATACGGGTTAGTTGCATTGGGGAGTTGAGCTTTGGTTTTATGATTCCTTGCCGTTTTGGAGTCTTTTGTAAACTGCCTAAGTTTATACACATATTGGTTTTGGCTTTCGGTTAGGGTGATCTTCCATTCCCTAGTCGCTAGCTTTTCGCTTTCTTTGGCTTTTAATCTTTGAGTCTAGTTTTAACCAAAGTTTCTTGTAGGGGATGGCGGGCCTTTTCAGCGGCCAAGGCGATCGGTGGTCGGGACGAGATCTTCCTCCTCCTCCGACCATGGCGAGGTCCTTCTTGGTCGGCGCAGCGAACTGCGAGAGGGCGGGAGGTTCTTACGGGCGTCATCGCGCAACACTTCCGCCCTTACGGTGCTTGAGTGATCCGGGCAAGGGAGTGGTCATCGGCCGCGTGGGGACTTGCGGAGTTTCTTCGCTTTTCGGCCCCTCGTTCTCGGTCGAGGACGCTTAGCCTTGAGCAGCCAACCCCGTCTGGTTGGCGCAAGCCGCATAGCGCATGCCGAGAGCACGAGAAGGCGCTATTCGCATCGCACCGGTGGAGGGTGCGGCTTTGGCTTAGTGGGAGGGCTTTCGCCATGCGACTGACGGCCACACCGTCACTTGGGAGGAGTTTAAATGCGCCTTCGCCGCTCTCATATTCCTTCCGCTTGATGAAGGCGAAGAAGAAGGAATTCTTGTCGCTCGAGCAAGGCGTCGTTCGATCACGGAGTATCTTTACGAGTTCAACCATTTGGCTCGTTATGCTCGGAGGAGGTGGCCACCGATGAGGCCAAGCAAGAGAAGTTCAAGGATGGTTTGTGCGAGGAGCCGCGGGACAAGCTATCCATCGTTGACTTCCGATTTCCGGGCCTTGGTGGACAAGGCCATCGTTCTTGAGCAGCGGGAGAGCACTTGTGGATTCCATAGCGCAAGTGGGAGGCCCACAAGTCGGTATGAGCCGCCCTTTCCGTCTCGTGTTGGGCGGTCTCGGGGTCCCGTCCTCGCCTTGGCACCCGAGGCCGTCGGCTGTTTCTTCGCCCTTCGCAGCCGTGCCCCAATCACGTGCACTGCGAAGTCGGCCGGAGGCCTCGCGCACGGCCGCGGATGTCACCACTTCTTCTGCAACAACAAGGGGCATTATGCGAACCAATGCCCCAAGAAGGCGAGGCGACCCCTCGTCCTAATGGAGGACGCGGGCGGGAGGTGGTTCTTCTCGGGACACGAAGATAGTCCCTACTACCCAAGGCGTGGGTAGTGGTCGCGTCAACCTCATCTCAGCAGAGGAGGCACGGGGAGGCACCCGGCGTCGTCTTTGGTACGCTTCGTTAACTCTCATTACGCTCTTGTTTTGTTTGATTAGGAGCATCTCATTCTTTTGTTTCGAGTCTTTTGCTGCTATTAGTGAGCTCCTCTTTACTCCATTGTTGGTCCCATTGCTCATTCGCTCTCCGGGTTGGAGTTGAAAGGGTGAATCGAGTGTAGGGATGTCCCAATTGTGATCGAGGAGTAAGATTCCTTGCGAATCTTATCCTCCTCCATTCAGCAAGTCTAGATGTAATTCTTGGTATGGATTGGTTGTCTCAAAGATAAGGGACAAATCGATTGCGCCAAGAAGTGTCTCTCTATCTAGCCTTTTCGTGGCGAGGTTAGCTTTTAGCCAAAGTCTGCTAGGTCCGCATCTTTTCGGCTTGAAGCGAAGCTGTTCTAGATATTAGTGAAGTCCCCACGATTCGTGACTTCATTGATGTCTTTCTGAAGATCTTCGGGATGCCACGGTTCGAGACCTCGAGTTTGTCATTGAGTTGGTTCCTGTGCGCCTCGATTTCAAAGAGGCACTATCGGATGCCACCGAGCGAGTTGGTGGAATTGAAGAAACAATCGAATGAGCCGCAAGAGAAAGGATTCATTCGCCTAGCTCATCTCAGTGGGGTTGTCCGACCATCTTCGTAAAGAAGAAGGACAATACTTTGCGCATGTGCGTTGATTACCGTCCGCTTAATGAAGTAGCGGTAAGAACAAGTATCCATTGCCCGCATCGATGATCTCTTTGATCAATTAACTGGAGCTCGGTATTCTCCAAGATTGATTTGAGGATGGGGTATCATCAAGTTCGGATCGACGACGAGGATATTCAAAGACGGCTTTCTCTACTCGCTACGGCTTGTATGAGTATACCGTCATATCATTTGGCTTAACCAATGCTCCCGCCTTGTTCATGAACCTCATGAATTCGGTATTCATGGAGTATTTGGATAAGTTTGTCGTGGTCTTCATCGATGATATTCTTATCTATTCTAAGAACGATGAGGAACATGATGAGCATCCGAGGCTCGTGTTAGGCAAGCCGTGAGCACCGGTGTATGCCAAGTTCGACAAGTGCGCGATTCAGTTGAAGGAAGTGGCCTTCTTGGGTCATGTTCTTTCGGCGAGGCGTGGCCGTTGACCCTAGCAAGGTCGGCGATATTCTTTCATGGGTTGACCTACTTGATGCAACCGAAGTGCGGAGTTTTCTCGGGTTAGCGGGATATTATCGCCGTTTATCGAGAATTTCTCCAAGATCATGGCCGATGACGGAGTTGCTCAAGAAGGACAAGAAGTTCTTGTGGTCCGATGCTTGTGAGAAAGCTTCCAAGTACTCAAGAAGCGTTTGACCACCGCTCCGTCCTTGTTCTTCCGATATTCATCGAAGTTTCGATATCTTCTGCGATGCTTCTCGTCGAGGACTCGGTTGTGTCCTTATGCAAGAAGGCAAGGTAGTGGCCTATGCATCAAGGCAATTGAGACCTCATGAACTCAACTACCCTACCCATGACTTGGAGTTGGTGCGGTGATTCATGCACTTAAGATTTGGCGACATTACCTAATCGGTGTCGTTGTGAAGTGTATTCGGATCACAAAAGCCTAAAGTATTTGTTCACCCAACCAGATCCGAACCTCGGGCAAAAGAGATGGTTGGAGTTGGTCAAAGATTATGACATGGGTATTCACTACCATCCGGGCAAGGCTAATGTCGATTGCCGATGCGCTTAGTCGCATAAAGCACATTGCAATGCCTTGTTGCTCGAGGATGTCAACCCACCCTACGGAGGAATTTCAGCGTCTCAACTTAGGTTTGGTTGGCGTGGTTCCCTCATTGCCTTGGTTGTGCAACCAACCTTGGTAGATCGGATTAAGGTCGCTCGGCAATCGGATCTTTGGAATAAGCCGCATCAAGGAAAATGTCAAGAACGGAGCGACCAAGTGCTTCTACGAGGATGAGCATGGTGTTGTAAGGTTGAGCGGCGCCTTGTGGTTCCAAGGGACATGGGCTGCGGGATTTGATTCTCCATGAGGCCCATGATTCGCCTTTGTCTATCCATCCGGGGCCACAAAGATGTATCAAGATCTCCGTCGAGATTTTGGTGGACCCGAATGAAGAGGGAGATTGCGAAGTTCGTTTCGAGTGCGGCGTGTGTCGTCGTGTCAAGGCCGAGCATCGGCGTCAAAGAAGCTTGCTTGACCTTTGCCTATTCGAATGGAAGTGGGATTCGATCGGGATGGACTTTATCACGGTGCCTTACGTCACAAAGGGAATGATGCTATCTGGGTAATTATTGATCGATTAACCAAAGTGGCACATTTTCTTCGATCAAGACCAAGCTTCGTCGATCGTCTAGGTGAGCTCTACATCTCGAGATTGTGAGCTTGCATGGTGTACCAAAGACGATCATTTCGACCGTGGTTCACTATTTACCTCCGGTTTGGCATGGTCCGCAAGAAGCTATGGGCACTCGTCTTTCTTCGATTGACATATCATCCTCAAGCGATGGCGGTGAAAGAGTCAACCAAGTGTTGGAAGACATGCTCAGTGCTTGTGTTCTCTCCTATGGAAAGAATTGGGAGAAATGCTTGCCATTTGCCGAGTTTTCCTACAACAACGACTTTGAGCCGGTCTCGGCATGTCACCTTCGAGGCCTTATACGGGAGAAAGTGCGAGAACCCGTTGAATTGGTGGAGGCAGGCGAAAGACCTTTCTTTGGCGGACTCGATCGATGAGGCCGAGAGCCAAGTCCGGCTTATTCGTGATCGTTTGCGCTGTACTGCTCAATCCGAGCAAAAGAGCTATGCGGATCGCCGTCGTCGTGAATTGAGCTTTGAGCCCAATGATTTTGTTTATCTCAAAGTCTCTCCTTTAAGGGCCATCGGTGTTTGGCGTCAAGGGCAAGTTAGCTCCTCGATATGTCGGTCCTTACCAGTGTTATCGAGAAGAAAGGGGTATTGCCTATAAGTTGGAATTGCCGGTTGCACTTGAAGGGGTACATGATGTTTTCCATGTGTCCCAACTAAAGAAGTGTCTCCGTGTTCCAAGCGAGGAAGCTCAGTTGGAAACTCTTGATGTTAGGAAGATTTGACCTACAAGGAGCACCTGTTCGCATCCTTGAAGAGGCTGAACGAAGGATGAGGAATCGTGCCATCAAATTCCTCAAAGTTCAGTGGTCGAACCATTCTGAGGATGAGGCTACTTGGGAAAGGGAAGATCGTCTCCGTGCAGACTATCCATCTTTCTTTACCGAGTGAGCCAAATCTCGGGACGAGATTTTTGTAAGGGGGGGAGGTTTTGTAACATCCCAAACTTGGTTTGTGTTTCAAATGTAATAGAAATGAGGAGAAATTAAAACTTTTCTCTCATCTTGATTTTTGTAATCAGTTCCATAATTTTTGTAAAAGAATTATGTGAAATCAAAAGTCAAATTGCCATTTGGACACCAACACAAATCTCCTTCATGAAGATCTTGTGCCCAACCCCTGAAAATAATTTTCATTGAACCTAGGAGTGATGTTTAACACCTCAGAATTATTTCATAATTTTCAGAAATTATTTGATAATTTTTGAGGCAAGTCAAACATTAGTCAAACTCCTAAATTAGCCTTCTGGAATTTTTAGAGAAAATGCATTGCATAAAAGTCTCTGAAAATTTTATATAAGGTTCCTCCTACATGTTAGCAACCTCGATTAAAATTTCATAAATTTTGGAGTTTGTTTGCTACCTCAAATAATTCCTCAAAAATCAGTTATTCAAATTCAAACCCTATCGGTTTTCACTGTTCCTCGGGTTCGGACCAGACTCGGGCCCGAGCCACTTGACTCGGCCCAGTCAACTAACTGCACCGCTTCGGTCGTTTCCGCGCGAGCGTTGTGCGTCGTTGGATTGGCATCGAACGGCCCACGATCGCGTGAACGTTCGGACCATCCGAGCGCGCTGGTCCATTTGAGCCGTTGGATTCTAAGCCAGCGGTCCACATGCGTGAGCGTTCGGACCATCCGAGCGCCTCGCAACGTGAACCGTGAGGATCCAAATCAACGATCCAGGATTAAGTGAGCGTTCGAATCGTTATAATCACCCCGTTGCTTTTGGACCGTCCGATTTCAATCCATCGGTGGAAAAGTCATCTCCTTCCTCCGTGCGCCGCGGTGAGTCGAAGCAATGGCGTGAGCAGAGGAAAAGCGCGCATGTGGAGTCACTTCGTGGTCACCTTTAAGCGGTGGCTCTGCGGCGCATTAAATGCACGTCGTGCTCCTCCTCAAGTCCATTGTTCATGACTCCGTCGCTCTCAAAGGCTCTCATGGCGAGTTTGACCCGAGAGGGTTATTGCGTTGCTCACTGCCATTCCCGCTATATAAGCTCCTCTGGTCCTTCCATTGAAGCCTTTCAAACACCTCGCAAGCTCCAAACAACCTCTCTTGTGTTGTTTGAGCTCAAAAGTTTGAAACTTTCATTGCCGCCATTGCCGAGCTTCAAGCTTTTCGGTGAAGGCGGTACCTGAGGTTTTCATTTCTTTCATCTTGCTCCCTCGATTCCCTCACTCGGTGATCATTAACCTTCACTCAATTTGGGTTTTGGCGCGAGGACGACTTGATTTTGGATTTCCCCTTTTAGGCGGAAGCCCTATTTGTCTTCATCCGGCGGCTCAGTCCTCTCTGTGCTTTCTCCGTGCTCGGGTAACCTCTCTTTAGTCCCTAGTTGTTTGCTTTTCGCTCTCTTGAACCGCAGTGAGCTCTTTTGCTATTTTCGTTTTGACCATTTTGGTCATCTCTGCCGCCTCCGCTTCGGCGTTCTAAACGCCCAGCTGAAATTTTTAGTTCCTTTGGCGCGCATTGTTCTTAGGAACTCATTTTAGGCGTTGCTCGCACCTTGCGGCCAGAAATCGCCCGGCGAGCCGTTCTTCGATCATTTTGTCGGACGGAAATGCGGAGCGATGGTTTGAGCGTGAGTCGATGCGAACCGTCGATCCTTAGATCTACGGCTTACGTTCGCGTAGAAAAATTGAGTCCGTCGCGCGCCTCGATTCGGTGATCCGTTGGATTCGGGATCAGCGGTGCGGTCGAAGTGAGCGTTCGGACCACCGAGCGTTACAGGTTACGTGAACCGTTGGATCGAGATCCAGCGGTTGGCGTTTGAGGCCCAGCAGCTGCTGCGCGCTGCGTCAGCCCCGAGCTTGGGCCGTTGGATCCAGGATCAACGTCCCGAGTTCGACCACGTCGTTTGATTTACGAAATTCCAGAGGATTTATTTATCAATGAAAAATGTGATAACTTGTAAAATGCATAACTAATTCATTTCAAATCCTTTTGGTTGATTCAAATTTTGTTGGTTATGTTTTTAACTCATCTTTAAGTTAAAAATTTTCCAACCACAGTATAGCTCAGAAAATTTTGCTAATGAATAGTAGCATTTTTATTTATAAAAGTGAGCAAAATTGTTTTGGTCATATCTTTGGCATTAAGAATCCAAATCAATTGGTTCTTGTTGCTAAATTCTTTATAAATCATTATCTTGCTACTGTAAAATTTTTGGAATTTTTGGAGAATGTTTACTGTTGGGTCTTTGTATTTTATTCGTTCTTATCGGTTGCTTTTGCTTTCGTTAGGATCAGAAGAGCACTTTCATAATCTTGTTGATCCACAGCAGCACCTTGACCCACACAAGCAGGCAAGATGTTTGATCATAAATGTCCCATTATTTTCCAAGTCTAATATCTTGTTTACAAATTATATGTATGCATTGCTTTTGTGTCCAATTATTTTTGCCCTGTTTAGAGGTAGCTATTCACGATGCATTGTTGCCATTAAAATGTTATCCCTGCCACAACCATAAGTTATTATCATCATTTGGTGAATTAGAGCCGGTGATTTAATTATGCTCTTTTCTTGTCTTTGCGATGTCATGCTTAGAAATGCTTAGCTACTCAGGTAGAATTGGCGGTTATCGACTTAGTCGATGACCTTGATCACACAAATCATTTTGTTTATTTTGGTTCAGCACCTTATGCTTTTGTTTTGTAAAACCGAAAATGAAACAAAATGATTTGACTTGGGCACAATGGCATGTTGGTGTGATTGTTGGGTGTGACAAGGAAAGGTGCCCGTGTCCCTAAGGACCGAAAATGTTGCTTGCGCCATCAGATCCAAGTACTTTTGCGTACTAACCACATGAGGGTTATATGGGACCCCTCTTGACCTAGTACTTTGGCGTGGGTTATCTCCGAGTCGGGGAGGGGGTTGTGTGCGTTGTGTGAAACATGATATGTGTTCTCGGTGTTCTTGTGTTGGGTGTGTGGTGGTGGAGATTAGGGTAGGCTCTCCACCTCGAGGCGTCGTAGTTGTCAAGGCTTTACAGGAAGGGTAGTTGACCGAGGCTTTACGATGACTCCGACACAGCGTATGGGTTTCTATCCATGCGCGGCTCGTGAATAATTCACAATATTGGAAGCGTCTCGTAGGACTTAGCCGCTTGGCATACCTAAGGAAGTGTGCTTAACACGGTGGCAAAAGGCGATCGGCATGTGGGTAAGTTGGTACACCTGCGAGGATAAAACTATTCGAATAGCCTCGTCCTAGGTTATGGACACGCTTGGTGATTTCCATAAGATCTAGACTTCAACAAGCTGTTTTTGTTTTAAAATTAAAACTTGACATGGTTGGCATGAATGGGTAATTCATGCTATTGTGGTGGCTATTGGGTTAGCCATTTCGGGATGCTTTTCTTGTTGTTGATACTTGATTACTACTGTTTTTATCAAATAAAATCAGATTGCAAAATTGCTTTCAATCTATTACATTATTGCAAATAAAACTTGCTTTATGCTTAAAATTTGAGTCCTAACCTTGCTCCACTTAAATAAGCTTGCATGTAGTTATTATATAGATCATTATCATCCTTATATATCTTGCGAGTACATTCAAAGTACTCACCCGACCTATTTGAATTGCTTTTGTTCTGAGAGGAAGAAGGTGAGCCCCAAGAGCCTCACTTTTGTGAGTTGTCTTTGTGGATTGACGACTAACTGGCGGTCCGGTCGGTTGCCTTGTGGGTTAAAGGCACACTTGATTGGCTCTTTTGTTTATAGCCATCTTATGGCACTTTTGCTTCATTGTTTAATTATTGTTGTCTCTTTTATCCCCACCCCACCCTGCCTAACCTACCGACTGACCTGACCCGACTTCTTCCCTCCACTCATTTCTCTCGGGCGACACACCTCACCGCCTCCCTCTCATTATTATCCTCTCCCCTCTCCGGCTCTCTCTCAGGTGCTCCCCGCCGCCGCCGCCTCTAGCTCCTCTGCGCCACCAGCCGCTCCGCTGCGCCCTCGGTTCCCACTCGCCCGAGGCCCGGCCCGATTCTCTACGTCGTCCCCTTTTCTCTTGGGGCGGCCGGATGGCCTGGTGCCGCCATGCGCGCCGCCTCTGCTCAGCCCTCTCCTGGCGCCCTGCTTAGGCATCTACACTGCTCCTCCCAGCTCGCCTCTAGCCCAGCCTCGACCTCCGGCGCTCGGTCCAGCCTGCCGCCTCGCTCCCTTTGGCTCTCCTCCCTCGACGCGGCCTGGCGGCCAGCGCTGCATCGACTCTCCCTCCGGCGCTCCCTCTCGATCTACCCGGGTGCCTCCTCCTCTGGGCCTTGGCTCGACCTCTCCCTGCGCTGCCTCCAGTTCACTGACCCGCTGGCCTTCGGCCGCCTCCCGCCTGCGTCCTCAGCTCGGCCCGGCTCGGGTCTTTACTTAGAGGATCCGGTCCCCTACCCTGGTTTAAGGTTTGATGTTGATTTATTATTTCTTTTCATGAGTTGGATGCTTGAGGTTTATGCATGGAAGATGAACTGGGGTGGAGGATGCACTGGAGTGGGCTCTTGTGGTTAGCTACGACTGGGTGCTGTAGATAGAACCACTACATACCTCTATCCTGATCCCTCCCCTTGCTCTGTGATGGATGTTGATAGCTGATCTGCTACTGAGGGATGCTCAAGGTGCAATAGTAGTTCCTCCTAGGGGACGAACAATGTGCAAGTGTATGGATGAATGGCAAAATAGTTATGGGATAAATGGTGGTTTACTTGAGGGTTGGAGTTGGGTCGGTTTTGGGGTTGTGGCCGATGTGGTGGCCGGTGGCGGTCGAGATGGTGATGCCGGTAGTGGGGGTGGATGTCCTCCTTACTACTAGTCTCGGTGTGGCCTTCGGTGGTCGCCATGTTCAAAATCGCCAGGCCGGATTCGCCTGCTCTCGCCTCTGCTCTCCGGCTTCTTCCCGACTCTTGCTCCCCTTCTTCCTCCTCTTGCTCCCCTTCTTCCTTCTCTGTGCTTCTGTTGAATGAGCAAGTGTGGTGTTGTGGCTTGTGTTCTGGTGAGGCTTTGAATGGGGGGTGCACTCGGCTAGGGGATGTATTTGGCTGCCTCCCCGGTTGTGATCCCTATTGACACTTATGCCCTTGTGCTAATCTGAATGACTCTCTCAATATATTTTTGGGCTATGAGCATTTTGGTCAATTGGCTAGCAATTCACAATGCGAGGGATTCTCTGCAGTCGAGGCGAATCAATATACGCAGGTGTTGGATTCTAAAACGCCGAGTGATGAAACCTACGGAAATAAGACGGTGTCGATTAACTTAGGTTAGTCTAGGTATCGTGGGTATCCAGGTGCTAACTAGTCTGGGTTAGCCTAGGTGACTTGAAAAATCAAGATATTGGTTAACCTAGGTTGGTGTGGATAGTCTCGATACTCAGGGTGCCGACTAATCTAGGTCGATCTGAGAACCGCGATGGTTCCTATGGTACTCTGACGATAATTCATTTTATTCTAACTCTATTCTATTGCTTTTGAACTGCTAATGGTCTTGTGGTTGGTTGGCAGACGATGGAGCTGGGAGTGGTGTTTCGGATTAGGTCGAGAAAGACGGTTTGACTGGACGGCGATGGATGGATGAGGTTTCAAGGAAGGCTCCGGCGACATGCAATGCAAAATTTTATTTTAATCTTTTTGTAAAGTACTCAATGACTCAATGTTGTAAAATATGATCTGCTCTGATATAATTAATTCTTGTGTTACTTGTATTTAGAAAAAAAAAATATTTACTGCTAATTAACGATTAACGTTATTTTAAATTAATCTGATTTTTTAGTTCTCACGAAAAATCAAACTCGACTGGTTCAAGTGTGGCACGTTGTGACTATGAATTAAACACCCCCCTAAACATTTTGATTGGAAAGGCGCAATTTAGGTAACACATTCTTACATCTTTCCTTTTTTGATAATTACTAAAAACAGCAATGTAGTATGAGTTCGTTACCACTGAATCATAACGATACATAAATATTCTAAGGAATACTGACTTTCCCCCACTGTTATAGAGTTCGTTAACATTTGACCACATCAACTTCAAATAATCAAAGCTTAGCTTACAGCAAGTAGTATGTCATCCAACGGAGTAACATTTTACTTCTTACTAGTTCAATACTCGTATTTTATTAGAGAAAAAAAACTATATTCTCTATTATATCAGGGTGTTAATCGTCATTGTACTCAATAACATAATCTAAAGTGTCGGTACTCCGCTCGCCGATCGAATCACATAAACTTTTTTAATTAATGGGAGAGGAGCGTTAATACGTTAATTGCATAATAAGTCGACACGTGCACTGAGAACCACTCTTGATGCACATAAACACTCAGGGCCCAGTGGGCCCACACGAGTGCACAAATCTATCACGGTAGCTGGCACGTGGGAATACCACCAATCAGAAGTGGCTAACTACGCCGATGACATGTGGACCCGATGAGCTTTGGACTCATCTGTCAGCCTGGGAAAGTCTTCCAAGTGTGAGTGGCAAAGAGTGCTAAGCAACGTGTCGACTTCGCAGCCCCGTGTCATGCGCATTTCCAAGCGTCTTCGAGAATGAGTCTAAACATTTTGATGCACCGGTAATATAATTTTGTTACATCTCTGGTGTGACCCGAAGGATCCATTGGAGCATGCGAATATCAATCTATAGTGGTTTTTGCGTGCCTTGTCGCCCTTCGAGTATGCGGCATCTCCTATTCTCAGCTCTTTTAACTCTAACTTTTGAGCACCACAAACTTCGACCACCGTCCTCTCCAGCATAACCATCGCCATTGTTGACCACCGTGCCCTCACGGTTGAAAGTTTGATTTCCCACGTGAATATTCAATATCTCGAGTAGAAAGTTGAGTATCTTTAAAATTTCAAGGTGGAGGCTGAGTTTCCCGAGTTTGACGTTTTTAAAGTTTTCAATTGAAACATCAAATTTCAAACTTTGCCTACGGAAGCCATAGGCGGCGAGGCGGTAGAGAGTGCGAGCGGTGGGCAAGGTCACCGGAGAGGTAGATGTAGGTAGGAGACGGCGGAGGTGTGGCTACATGGTGCAAGGTGGCGTCTGCCACGGTCGTACATAAGTGCAACATTAGTACTCCTATTTGAAAATTGTATTCGAGGTTTAACCCAATTACTCACTGCTTAATAAATTGACGGTCTTCTGATGTTACATAGCAAAGCATATTCTAAGCAGGATATGTAATTGAGCTCTTAGATGTGCTCCTATTTTGCCTAACAACAACATGATTTCATTCTTAAAACTAAGCTGCACTTTTTATCATTGGGCAAACTAAGCTGGCACCAACTAAATGGATGGAGATGTCTAGAAGTTGATAGATTGATAGATAGCATTGGCATATAATCATCATCTAGTGGGATAACAAGGTGATAAAAAGTGGGCAAATAAAAGGTGGACGGGGTAGAAAGGGGACTATGATGTGGAGGGGATTCACCGTGTTAGAAGTGAAAAGGGAAAGGGATTAGGGTTACGTGGCTGAAGCTGGACAACCAACAAATATCATCGAATGAGACGTGCGAATCACGCTAGAGAGGTAGGATTTTCTTGAGGAAAATATGAATCACATAAAGAACATAGTGCAGCACCAATATTTCCATGCTATATATTGTGAAAGGGGTCCCCATTTTGATTCCTTCCCCGCATAGTCTGCTGTCCAGTTCTGGAGCATCTAGTAGTACTATTCCATTCTCACAAAGTGTCATAGCCTTACGTGTAATTGTCGATGAATTACTATCGATATTTATGAGTTAAATACTAGGAACACGGCTCTCGATATCACGCATAAAGAGACATGGGTTTTTTAGACAAGTTTAGGCCTTTTCCGGAGCAAATAACAACCTTACTCATGTATTCTTGTATCGAATGATGTTACAAAGCATAACAAGCCACCGAAACTAATAAATGATGTCAATGGCTTACCGAAACTAAGAAATGTTGTCAATGGCTTATGTCTTAGTGTTGGTCTCTCCCTGACTACCGGCACCGTCCCTTATAAAGTGTTGAATGGGTGGCAGTTGCTGATTGTCAGAAGAAGCCTTGACGATTGCTGGAATCCACACGTTGATGACGGTTGTTGTCGGTGAGACGTTCTCCTTGTATGTTGCCAAGCAGTTATTACAGAGACAAAGATAGGTGTGTGCAGTTATATCAGAGACATATACGTTCATGTGTTGTATTAACTATCACACATAGTTGAGCGTAGCGTACATGTCCCTAGTCGATAAAATAGGGCCCACATGTTTGTAAGACTTATCGATCATAAGATGGTCATGATTTGACCTGGTTGTAACAGGTCTTACGACCAGAGAGTAGTCGTAACCTGACCTTGCCGTGGTAAGCATCTCCGACCAGGGGTATATTGGAAGACTATTAGAATACAATTATTATAATAAATATCATAGATAAATAGCTTCATTAATTGAGTATTGATCAATCCTCATCAATAATCATGAAGAGAACTAATTCAAACCAAAGGCTTACACTACAAATAAGATAAATTGTGTTTTTGTTCGGTATTGTTGTCGTGGATAATCGACTACGGTAATAACAAACTATTATAATGACTTTCAGAGTACTGATTAGCGCAAAACATTCAGCACAACAAAGAAATATAAGCCTATATTTTTCTTCATATAGAATAATCTTCATTTCTCTACTAATAAAAGATGAGGTTTATCCCCACGCAGCGGGACGATTGTCCTACCTCTCCTCTTAGATGTGTCAGACGATCGTTCACACGCCGCCTCGTCAAAAATCGTCGCGGCCTCACCCTTGCCCCCGGAACCATCAGTGGCTTCATCCTCTCACGTCTTTGATATTTTGCAACAGTTCCCACTATCTCACCCCTTCTCTTTCTATCTCCATCCAAGAGATGTAGCTACTCGCCAAAAGAAGGTAGCGATGCCGCATCGATGAAGCATGAGGATGAGGGGTCGCACGTGCTACTCGTCCAGTCCGACAGTGGCCAAGGGGCCTTAGACTTATCGGTGGAAAAGGCGGAGGCATGGTCTGTTGTTGGTGTCCATACTAGCTGATGTTTAAGTGTCCACCGGGTCACCGGCCGACCTCGCCAATACCATGCTCACGTACATGCCCATTAACCTCAGTTTATTTAGGTTGCAAGAACCAAGAGAGATTGTTGCCGTGATGGAAGTTCTCACAGAAGTGTTGTCCGGATGTGCATGAAGGTGCGTGAGATTCAGGGAGCTAGGGCAAAGCAGGGTGGTGCTTGCGAGGGCGTCCCCGCGGTGAATCGTTGTCCGAGCCAAGGGATGGTCGGATGTCGTGCATCGGGATTTGCAGCGTTGCACGGCCACCGGCAACCTCGATGTCTTCTAACTTCTTGTCATAGTAAGAATGATTAGTATAACAATCAATTGTGTTTCTTATCTGCGTTGTGTGTTGGCGATTATGCTAATTGAGCTCAGATCTGATTCGACTTGGATTTGTAGGTGGGCACTCGGATCTGGTTGGTTATTTCTAAGTTCTTTGCTCATGCCATACGAGGGTGCTAATGATGAGGACATCACAATCATAAAAGGATTCATCTACATCATCATCACCTCCATCATCATATTCAAATAACAATGACAATGATAAGGCTAGTGTTGGTTCTCGACTTAAGCTTTGAAAGAATTATACAAGGGACCAATTACTCGAGCTAGAGCAAGGGAACTCACTAAACAGATGAATATGATCCTAAGTTCCTTTTATTTAACTGATAAGGACAGCTTGCTACCTAAAGCTTCCACTTTGTATATTCTCAAGTTATTAGGTGAGCAAGAACTTGGTGCTACCAAGTGGGAGGAAAGGGAGGCCGGCGCACCAAGAGAGGCGACCTTCTACATATAGCCAAAGGGACGAGACGGCGACAAAAGGAGAAAGAGACCGCCGCAAAGAACAAAAGTCGTAGCAAAAAAGAGAGAGAAAAGAAAGTGCGTGAAAATTGGTGGAGACCTTCTACATATAGCCACAAGCTTTCACCAAAAAAATTACCATGGGATTGAAAGATATAGCAGTATCAAATTGAGACCGAGTCGGTTTTGAGTCCGAGTACAATTCCGATGCCGAAACACCTTTAGTAAAATGGGCATAACTTTTGCATACAAAGTCCGAATTCAACATTCTCGGATCTGTTGGAAAGCTAACAACGAGGTGCATCCACAAATAATGACCCACTTGTGCTAGTCACCCTCTAGGACCCCCAAAATTGGTCATCTTCAGCCCTGACTTTGCATCGTAAGTTTTTGGATTCTGTTTTTGTCGTTTCTTTTGGTCTTCTATTCGGAATTTGAGGTTCGCCTTAACTGCAAAATTGTAGATCTCATCAAAATATTTCAAATGAGCATATATAAGCCATATAAAACTTTGTTTTTTTTCATCTATTGAGACTAGCTATTATTTTTGCTCAAACTAGAGGGATGTTTACATTGCACATTTTTCTGTTTTAGTGCTCCACATCATGTGAATAATCTTGTGCTCTTACAAAGAAGTTTGAGTAGTGGGCTAGTGTCTCTCCTAGCACTTGGTGTGAGATTTTCCTTTGCTTACATCAAGTCACATTAATCGGTTGCGTGTTTATGCATCACTTATATCTTGGACATTACAACTAGGCCTTTGTTACTTTGTGAACTGTTTACTAGCTTTACAACATCTTGTGCAATTGAATTATGGTAGGATTATACACTAACCCTATCCCAACTCCATATGAACTTGGTGAGTGCAGCTCCTGTGTTTGGTTTTCAGCTTGTGACACCTCTAGCTTGTTTCCTCACCGCCCAGGTACATGATATTGCTATTCGTAGGAATTGACAAGATACTTGGCCGGTGGTAGTATTAGGTGTTCCTTGGTGCAGTATACATCGTTTGTGTTGTTCTGTTGCTGTGCTAACCATGTTAGGGGAAAGATTAGCTGCGGAGCAACCACTTGAGGATCGCTTTGCTAACATGGATGATGTCAAGCGGATTGTGGAAGGATTTAATGAAGTGCTTGAACATATTTGTGTTGATTTACAAGAACAAAAAGAATTGCGCAACAATTCTGTCACTAACCCTGTTGTAGGTGAAAACACAACGGTGGAGCATGAACTCGATGAGACCGACGCTGGGATGGCTGCCCGAGTTCAACGTGAGGAAGAGCAAGCTCACCTGCATCGACAAGCACGTCTGCCTCGTGCACCACAGGATGTACGTCTTCTTCCACTGGGAGCCACACGTGGGCGAGCTACTGCACATGGAGGCTTCCTAGGAGGAGGGCTTGGTCGCTATGGGCCAGGCTCTGACAACGACGATGTGCACTTCTTTGATGCCTTTGAGGAGGACTACAACGCAAATTGGGAACCGATATATCACGGCAATTACGCGGCCGTCTTTGGGCGTGTTCCACTACCACGCGAGGAGGGAGATCCCCTCACTAAGGTAAAGATTACTATACCTAAATTTGTTGGTGGTGCAGATCCGTAAGCGTATCAAAAGTGGGAAATGTGTGTGGACAAGATCTTCAGTATGCACGATTTCAAATGAGACCGTCAAAATCAAACTTGCTTCCTTGGAATTTGAGGATTATCTTGATGTGGTGGGAGAAAGTTCGAGAATGACCACGGGGACAACGGTCTACCTACTATCATCATGTGGGAAGCAATGAAGGAGAGATGCATACTCGTTTTGTTCTGTACATTTTAAATCGAGATGTTCTTACT
The DNA here is from genome assembly GCA_036346395.1 of Hsuehochloa calcarea. NCBI lineage: Eukaryota > Viridiplantae > Streptophyta > Magnoliopsida > Poales > Poaceae > Hsuehochloa > Hsuehochloa calcarea. The sequence goes on along the minus strand of CM070615.1, from coordinate 4,251,952 downwards.
CAAGCTGAAGGAGCTAAAGCAAGGCGCTGTCGGTCGAAGAATACTACAAGCGGATGGAGCAACTCTTTATTTGGGGCCGTGTTAGGGAATAATGAACAAATAATGGCGAGATTCTTGCATGGGCTAAGCCGCAATATTTTCAAGCTAATCAACTTTGACCATATTCCACTATGGTGACTGCTGACACTTAGCGATCAAAGCGGAAAACAGCTCAAGGAAGAGGCGCTATTGTAGTCCACGCGCAGCACCTTAACGCCCCGGCCGAGCCATCCATCTACCTCGACCTACACACCCAGGGATAGGCCCAACATAGACATCAGTAAAGGTATGTTCAATAAACCTTCGAATTCCAATACCCAATCACAAACTGTGTCTAATGCTTTGAATGTGAAATCTACTCCATCCACTAGTACTAAACCTGCTAGTTCTTTTAAATCATTGCAATCATCTGTTGGTTCTAACACTAAATCAAGTTCCATTCGATGTTTTCACCGCCAAGGACGTGGTCATTATGCTCGTGAATGCCCTAATGTTAGGTCTATTATTATGCTGGGCTGGTTATGATTTTGCTTCGATTACGAAATTGAACCTATTTCATGTGATGATAATAACACTAAGAATGAATCTGATTTTGATGATCAATGTCGGTGAAGCTGAATTTTCTTTAGTTGTTACTCCATGTTTATCAATGCTTGTTAAAGAAGACAACCCATCTCAACATTGCAATTTGTTCATGAACAGTGCTAACGTGAAAGATACTAATGTCAAAATGATCATTGATAGTGGTTCATGCCAAAACCTTGCTAGTGTTGACATGTGTGAAAAGCTTAACTTGAAATTACTTAAACATCCTGATCCATGTTGTGTGCAATGGCTTCGTGAGAGAAGTAAAGTTAAAATTCAACACCGTGTGGAAGTTTCTTTGAAGGTTAACAAGTATGAGGATACTGTTTTATGTGATATTGTGTCTATGACGGTATGTCATTTACTGCTGGGTCGTCCATGGTTGTTTAATTGCCATGTACATCATGATGAACGAGCCAATACTTATAGCTTCAAGTGGGAAGGTAAGAACAGGGTTTTACTACCACTTACTCCATTTTAAATACATGCCGCTGAACAGAAATGAAAAGAGAAATCACAGCATGTTGTTCAACACGGTAAGACAAAGGTAAGCACTAAAAGGGTTTTGATTGCGATGAAAACGGATCTGAGAGAGATGAGCAATGATCCTAGTGTTATGCACTTTGTTCTTGTTTATAAGGACACTAAGCTTATGCTTTCAACTAATGATCTAAACACTTTACCTAGTGTTGTTCGTCGTTGTTGTAGGCATACAACGACATTTTTCCTCTGAGGCGCCACCGGACTACCACCACTTCATGGGATTGAGCACGGATCGACTTCATGTCGGGCGCCTCACGCGAATCGACCGTCGTACCACACCAATCCAGCGAAACCAAGGAAATACAGCGGCAAGTGCACGAGCTTTTGGACAAATGGTATGTACGTGAAAGCCTTTCTCCCTGTGTTGTCCCTGTTACTCTAGTTCCTAAGAAAGACGGTACGTAGAGAATGTGTGTTGATTGTCGTGCTATCAATAATATCGCTATTAGATATCGCCACCCCATACTTAGGCTCGATGATATGCTAGATGAGCTTAGTGGAGCACACATATTCTCAAAAATAATCTAAAAGTTGATACCACAGATTCGCATGAAACCAGGAGATTAATGGAAATCTGCTTTTAAAACAAAGTTTGGATTGTACGAATGGTTAGCCATGCCTTTTGGTTTAACTAATGCACACAGTACTTTCATGCGCTTGATGAATCATGTTTTAAGAGCTTTCATTGGACACTTTGTGGTAGTCTACTTTGATGATATTCTGATATATAGCAAAACCATATATGAACACTTAGATCATTTGAAACAAGTGCTTGATGTGCTTAGAAGCTGCGACTCTTCGCTAACTTTGCTAAATGCATGTTTTGCACTGATAAAGTAGTGTTCCTTGGGTTTGTTGTTTCTAGACATGGAATCAAAGTTGATGACTCTAAAATTGATGCAATTAAGAATTGGCATGTTCCTATTAATGCGAGTCAAGTGTGTAGCTTCTATGGTTTTCTTGGTTTTTATCATCGATTCGTGAGAGATTTTAGTACTATTACTACCCCGTTAAATGAATTAACAAAAAGGAGTACCTTTTGTGTGGGGGCGGCACAACATGGTGCTTTAGATACTTTGAAAACTCAACTCACACAAACACCTCTGGTAGCTCTACTTGATTTCACTAAAACTTTTGAGATTAAATGCGATGCTAGTGGAATAAGCATTGGTGGTGTTCTTATGCAGGAAGGTAAGCCAATTGCTTATTTTTCTAAGAAATTGAATGGAGCTCAATTGAATTATCCTCTTTATGATAAGGAGCTCTATGCAGTGGTCCATACTCTTGAAACTTGGCAACATTACTTATGGCCTAATGCTTTTTTCATACATTTTGTTGGACCGAAAAAGCGACTAGAAGGGGGGTGATAGGAGCACGCTCACTTTTTCACAAATAATGGATTTAACACAAATTTCACTCCAGTAGCTGTGGAAGCTATGAAGATCAAGATATCGATCAATGGAAGACTAATATTGAATCAATAAAAACCCTAAGCAATACGACAAAATCAACAAAGATTAAAGCAACTCAATGCTTTGCCCAATCGAGACCGTTGTGTCTTTGGCGGTCGGATCGATTCTGCGAATTCATTGGTGACTCGGCGGTCATTGCCGACTGAAGAACGAGCGAAAAACAAATGATGGCGAAGATGAAAATAGATGAAACTTTTGATCTACTAATCCAAACTTGATGAAACTTGGAACACACCTTCTCTATGATATCGTGAACCTATTCCAATCGAATATTATGATAATTCTTGGAAGAATAGCGATCATTTTCTGTTTGATTGAAGAAGGGTTCAAAACAAGGTCAAAACGAAAACTTGATCCAAAAACTTGCTCGTTGGTGATTGATGATCAAGATGATCCTAGGTATGTTCCCACAAGTCACGACAAGCTATATCACGTGGAGAATTCAATCAAAAACTCGCGGATCAAAGAAAGACTCAAAATCATTAAATATAGAGAAAGAACGCAATGAGACAAAACATTGATCAAGCTTTCCTTTGATTGATTTGATATGATATGGGCTTCTGACCTCTCCATCAATAGAGGACAATGCTCAATTCAAGAGCACGAAAATCACATCAAACTATCAAGAACCTAGCCTCCACAAAAACTCTCCCTAAGAAAATTAGAGTTTACAAAAATAGCAAAGAGAGCGAAGCGAGAGGTGCATCCACCTCCCTCCCTATTTATAGTGGAGGCTTAGACCTTCTAAGTTTGACTCTATTGGGCTTCGTTAAGGCCCAAAACAAGCGGGACACATACGCATGCATTTTAATGCGTCGTCTTTAACACCTCTTGACCTAACTAGCTACACCTTGCGCCATCTTGCGCCTCGGATTAGCCAATAGGTCACTCTTGTCCATCTTGCTGCACGCTTGAGTACATTGACCTCACTTTGGCATCGTTGATCGTTCTGGACCTCAGCTCTCCAAGCCTAGTCCCGATCATCCTCCCCGTTGGCCGTCGTTGACCACCAAGCTACCTGCAAAACAATAGACAAGTAAACCGAATTTGGGAACAAGTTCTTCACAACTTGACCCATGTTAGTCAAAACATGCATTATGCAACATATATGCCCTGAAACTCATGACTTTGACCTAACAACCGAATATCGCCGCCACGACGGGCGACGATCCAAGTGAAAACCGGTCAGACCGCCTAGGGCGGTCGGCCACCTATAATTTGGTCGGACCACGGTAAAGACTTAGCCGATTTTCAACCTCTGAAAACCGAAACCTACTGGAAATTTCAATACAATAGAACTTTTGACCGGAGACTCCAAAAATTATGGGACCAAGTACAATAGAATCTCCTCTCTTGCCTACACCCTCTATTTTTGACCCAACTCAATCCACACTTTCTGAAGTTGGCCGGTCTGACCGCCGCTATGGCCGGTCTGACCGCCGCCCTGGCCGGTCAAACCGCCTGAAACCTGACATCCTGAAATTTTGCCGAAAACACGTGAAACGACAAACCGTTAATGCCATTGCCAATTGTCACATCATCCTAAGATCTGGAGCATATCCCCATGATATCCACACATTTTGATCATGAATCTCTCAAGTACTTGAAAGGTCAATCTAAGTTGAACCGTAGACATGCTAAGTGGACGAAATTCGTAGAAACTTTCCCATATGTTGTTAAGCATAAGAAGGGCAAAGATAATGTGGTTGTTGATGCTTTGTCTCGAAAGAGCATTCTTTTAACTCAATTGGATACTAAGGTGCTTGGTTTAGAGAATTTGAAAGAATTATATGCTACTGATTGTTATTTTGTCGAACCCTTTGCTCGTTGTTACATGCGGAAAGGATGGGATAAATTTCATGTTCATGATGGGTTCTTGTTTCGCTAACAAACTTTGCGTTCTAGATTAAATCATTCATTTGTTTCTTGTGTAGGAATTGCATTGCGGAGGATTGGTGGGACATTTCGGCGCAACAAGGCGTTGAGCATCTTGACCGATCATTTCTCTTGGCGAAGATGAGATGTGATGTTGAGCGATATGCACTGTGATTGTATGACATGTCATAAAGCTAAATTAAAGCTAAAATCACATGGTTTGTAGACTCCTCTTCTAGTTCCTACAATTCCTTGGGAAGACATTCGTATGGATTTTATTCTGGGATTGCCTAGAACTAAGAGGGGAAGGGATTGATGTTGTTGTTGTGGATAGATTCTCCTAAATGGTGCATTTTATTCCCTGTCATAAGAGCGACGATGCGTTGCATATATCTAACTTGTTTTTCAGGGAGATAGTGTGTTTGCATGGCATACCGAAGACTATTATTTCTGACTGTGATGTTAAGATCATGAGCTACTTTTGGAAGACATTGTGGGCTAAGCTTGGCATGAAATTTTGTTCTCCACAATTTGTCATCCACAAACCGATGGGCAAAGCGAAGTGGTGATTCATACTCTTGGAATTATGCTGCGAACCTTGATAAAGAAGAATTTAAAAGAGTGGGAAAATTATTTACCACATGTTTAGTTTGCATACAACAAGGCGGTATACTCTACAACTCAACTCTCTCCGTTTGACATTGTTTATGGTTTTCAGCCACATACGTCATTGGGTTTATTGCATTTGCCTTTCATTGAAAGAGTTAATATTGATACTTCTAAATGTGCTGATTTTGTGAAACGCATACATCTGAAAACTAAAGAAGAAAAATATAAAAAGGCATGTTATATTGCTGAAAAATGAAATAAAAATAGAAAACAAATGATCTTTGAACCTGGTGATCTTGTTTGGTTACATCTTCGCAAAGATAGATTTCCAGAGAAAAGAAAGTCTAAGTTGATGGGTCGTGGAGATGGGTCATTCAAAGTGCTTGAAAGAATAAATGATAATGCTTACAAGTTAGAATTGTCTGGCGATGATTATGGTGTTAGTGCTTCATTTAATGTTGCAGATTTGTTGACTTTCTTTGGTTCTATTAACCCTGCAGAGTCGAGATCGACTCCTTTTCAAGAGGGGGAGGATGATGAGAACATCACTATCATGAAGGCTTCATCAGCATCATCATCACCTCCATCATCAAATTCAAACAACAATGACAATGACAAGACTAGTGTTGGTCCTACGACTGAAGCTTTGCAAGAATTGTATAAGGGACCAATTACTCAAGCTAGAGCAAGGGAACTCACTAAGCAGGTGAATATGATCCTAAGTTCCTTTGATTTCACTGATAAGGACAACTTGCTACCTAAAGCTTCCACTTTGTGTACTCTCAGGTTATTAGGTGAGCAAGAACTTGGTGCTACCAAGCGGGAAGAGAGGAAGGCCAGCGCACCAAGAGGGGCCAAAGGGACGAGGCAGCGAAAATTCACTTATATCGATGGGAGAAGCCACCAAGTTGTTGGAGTCAAGTTTTCAAGCTTCAGATTGACGATTGGAGAAGACTACGCTTCGAAAGCTCAATTGTATCCAGTTTTCAATTCTGAGCTTGTTTCGGTTCTTGGCCAAGTTCCATGTGTTATGGGCTTGTTTGTATCTATATTAAGACATATTATATGTGTGTTGGGTTTTAGTATTAGTTTTAGGTCCGATTTGAGGTGATGGCGATGCCGAAACTTCAAACGGGATGAAAACGAATACTTGGGCCATAAGGGGTGTTGGGCTATTACCAAAGGAGTTGTGCGCCACCCTCATGGGCCAAGCACCATGTGGGGCCCACCTCATGGCCTCACAAACCAAGGCAACTGCCATCCACTTCGTATTGCTCTTAGTTTAGGTTAGGTTTTCGTTTGGTGGTTGGCCAGGCTAGTTGGGATAGCTATAAAGCCTTGGCCGCAGCCCCTTGTGACCCTTGAATGTTAATTTTGAGTATAAGCAATTTCTTGCTCTTGGGTTTATGCTTTGCGCTGCCACGAGAGTAGGAAAGCCAACTAGTTTTCATTCCACCAAAATACCTGTTACCAGTGCTCTTGTTGTTCCCCACGGATCAGCAAAGTCGTCTTCCTTGGCGTGGTGAGAAGACGAAGATCCAGAGCGTGTTGCTAGTTGAATTCTGGTACACAGGAGTCTATAATCGAGACAGGCAATCGTGTGTTTTCAGCGAATTCACGGATTTCATGTTAGCCACATGTCAATCCGTAAAGGGGGATCCTACCTCGTGACGATCGGGCTCCCCCATATCAGCTAATGCATGGATGAATCTTTGTTTATTTAGGTTGATTTGGTGCCAATGCCTCCTCAACACCGGCGAGTACGGTGCGGACCGTGGCGGCGGCACTACTGTAACACCCTAACTATTCGGAAGTCAAGATGTCACTCAATCTTAGTCAAAACACTATAGGAAACAATGTAATTATACGAATAGCAATGAATATCTAACAATTCTTCATACGAAACCAATGCTAAGTATCAAATCCAGTGAAAGACAGGGAACAAATATTTAAAACATGAGAATAAGATAATCGTAACCAAGTTGGCTTATTACAATTCAAAATTCATCAAATAGTCATTGTGAAACGGAAATAATCATTAATTTCTGATTTGATATAAGTGGCGTGCATCGTGCTGGACTAATCCCTCCCAAGACTTGTCTTCTTCATCATTTACCTAAATTAAACAAAACAAGCAAGAATGAGCCAAAGACTCAGCAAGTACAATATTCTTTTAACATAGCATGACGAGCAGAATCGGGAATTACACATGTCGTACACAAAACTCTTTATAAATGCGGCGATGGAAGGAATGAATGCATGCCTTTGCAAGGAGAAGGACTACTCAACTACTTATGGGGTATAGCGAGTGATACACCGTCGGTGTTCACTTATGCCGTATTTAACAAAGTCGGGGACCCAAATACCGTATGAAGAACGTTTCATACGGTTGTCCAAACCGCCCACATTGGAATGGTGGGTCTTACGTGCCCATCTTTGGAATTGATGGGGCGTAGCAAAATTCCACTTCCATGTCTGAAATTGAAATATGTATGAATGGAATGAAACGGCTACATTGAATGATATTTCTTTAAACACAAGAATTATACGCTTGAAACGAAATAAACATCATGGCGAATATCATTGGCATTCACATATATAACCCAACCTCATGCAAAGAATTGAAAACAATACATAGTAGCATAGGGTACTTGCCTTCGCGATTGGCCAAACTAGGTGGCACAAAAGGTGCGTCTACACTCGCCGCCTTACCGCCTACATCGAAACAATTGAAATAAGAATGGCGCAATCTGACGACACTACCGATGTAGGACCGTAAAAGCGACTAGGGGGTGAATAGGCGCTTTCTCAACTTTCTCGCCTAAATCAAATACAACACGAACTTTACTCCTTTAGCTACGAAAGCTAAGAAGATCGAAGCGCGCAGATGGAAGCCTTGTGTTGGATTTGATAAACCCTCAACCCACGACACAAATGGAGAAAAGAACTCTTCATTACAGGCTGAGATGCTGGCGGTCGGCCCAGGCTACTACGGTGATCGGACCGGCGATCACTCAATGATCGGACCGGCTACTAACTGGCGGTCGGACCGTTGGATATCGGTTCGACCCGGCAGTACTAGCGGTCTGAAAACGCGGGCGGTCGGACCACCGTTGCATAACCGGTCAGACCGGTTCAGTCCAGTACTGAAAATCAAGTCCAACTCCAAAACGAAATTTGATCCAACTTTTGATTCAACCAATGAAACTTGACCAAATTTCGAGCACACCTCCCTAATGATATTAGAGACCTATTACTAGCGACGATCGTTCAGATCCACTCCGCAGAATCGATCTCTCAAGGTTTTACAAAAGAAGTGCACAAACCCTAGAAATATGAAAATCTTGATTCAAGACTTGCTTGTGGGGTTTGATGATCTAGATGACTCTAGGAGTATTCCCACACATCAAAGCAAGATAAAATAGGCCAAGGGACCAAGCAAAAACCTTTGAATCAAGGAAGCACCAAAATCATCCAAAAGAGAGAAGAACACAAAGGGGACAATTGATCTTTCAATTAAGCATCACAAGATTGTTTGATCACACTAGATGCTTAAAAAGCCTCTCCACAAAGGAGGACAAGAGTTCACACAAGGAGCACACTCACAATCTCTCCAAACCCTAGTTCTCCTCTCCTCTCCTCCAAACCCTAGAAAAAGGAAGAAGGGGCCAAATGAAATGCTTAAGAGGGTTTTCCATCTCCCCCCTTTCTATTTATACTAGAGACCTAGGGTTTCACTTTTGGGACCCAAAAACACATGGGACCCACACACACAACTATTGAAGCAACCGCCTGCTTCACCACGTGTAGGTTGATCAGCGGTTCTCATCACGTCGCCAAGCCTCTCTTATCCGAATCCCATCGGAACCTCCCAGAGACTCGCACCGATATCCGCACCACCTGATCCAACCAGCTGTACCGAACTACCCGTTCGATCCATCTTGCCCATTCTGCACCATGCTTGAGTCACACGACCTCACCCGGTATCCATGATCGTTCTGGACCTCAGCTCTCCAAGCGTAGTCCTGATCCACCTCACCGTTGACGTCGCAGACCTGCAAGCCACCTGCACAGGAATAGACAAACACATCGTTTCCGGGAACAAGTTCTTCACAACTTGACCCACGTCAGCTCTGCAATGCAATATGCAACGATAAAGCATTGAACTCCATACATAAAACACATTCAAATCAACTCAATGCAGACTTGGCTAACCTCCAAGTCATCGGATCGGACCGCCTTACGAGGCCGATCCGACCGATTCTAGGCCGATCGGACCGATCCACAACGGCGGTCGGACCGCCCAAAAGACTTAGCCAAATTTCGGCGTGAAAATCCGAAACCTTCGGAATTTTCAACTCAATAGAACTTTTGTTGGGAGCTCCAAAATGATGTGACCACATCCGGAGACTCCCTCACTTGCCTACACAACCTATTTTGGCTCGGCTCAAAACCACTTTTCAATTCTATCGGTCGGACCGGCCGGCATGGCCGTCGGACCTCTCCACAGGTGATCGACCGCTGACACAACCTGATCGGACCGCCGTGGTGCAGCGACCTTGAAACAAACCGAAACGCGAGATTTTGCAAACCAACAATGCCATTGCCAATTGACTCATCATCACGAGATCGTGCACATATCCTCACGATATCCACAATCTCCCCCTTGATGAACACATTGGCAATTTTCAAGAAAATGTGGTTTTTCGAAATGAAAAGTAAAAACTTCGCCGTTTTCGCATAAAGGCACAACTTGGTCCATAAGCAAGAAAAAAACTAGGAACCGACCAAGCTGGCTTCAGAATAGTATAAGCAAGTGAGATAAGGTAATGAAAGCACCAAAGGATTCAATTTCCAGAAAGTAGCCAAACATCTCACTTAGGTCCATATGAAAGACAAAATATTCAATTTGACCTTTGATCATTGTGAGTCTTCTTCAAATGCAGATAAAATCAGAAAGAGGCAATAGCACCAAGAGACTCAACTCACTATGATCACAAATTTTCAAAAGGTTCATTTTTTTAATATGTGTTCTTTTATATGAAACCTTAAGTAAGAAACCAAAAGCTCCAAACAACATTTTCTTCACAATCTTTCTCCCCCTTTGACAATGAATTCATCAAGATGCATGGGAAAAGAAAGAACATGAAGGAATGACTTTATTTTTGAACTTTAGTAAAAAGGAGCCATAGCCAATATACATGTAGACAGTACAAGTATTATACCAAGCCATAAAAAGAGTAGACGCTATATTCAATCATGGCAAATCATGTACTGCAAAGCTAAAACCAAGATAGCAGTTAACTGAGATTAACAGAATTAAAACCATGAAAGGTTGCTCAATATCATAGTTTCACTAACAGCAACCACAAATGAGTCAAGCCATGTCTATAAGTAAAAGAGACTCAAAACAAGAACTGAGGCATTTTGAGCATTAAGAGTACATTTTTGAAGCAAAACTCAAGCACTTAGCCTTTTTGAGCATTTTTCTAAAAGGATTTTTTTTTCACTGTGCTAGATCTCAAGCCTTGCCGCGACCATCTCAAGCGATAAGCTTAAAAGAATGATTTAGGTCATCCAAAACTCCCCCTGAGTTCATGCCTAGTGCAATGGCAAGCCGTCTCATGAGAAAGGATTGGTGAGATCAGTTTTTTCGCACAGAAAATCTAATTTTTCATTTGCTTGACTTAATAAGATAAAAAGCTCATTTTTCATCTCAAAATAAGTTCAAGACTCAATTCAACCTATTTGACATGGCAAGAATCATAAGAGGATCACTAGAGCAAAACTAGTCACAAGATCCAACAAGACATGATTTGATTCAATTTGCTCACAGATATAAAGCTAGCAAGGCAAAAGCTAAGCTAAACAAGAAAAGCCATAAAAGAAGTCTAGCAGACTAACACTTGATATGACAAGGTATAGAATATGAAATCAAGTCATACAAGGATAAAGATCAAAGCTCCACAACTTTTATCATACAATGCAAGACAAATGAATTGAAACATGCATTATGATACATTGAATGCAAAAGAATAACTTCCCCTCAAAACAGCCCAATAGGACTAATAACCCTAACTCTCCACATAAAGCGACAAAGCGAGAAGAATCAAGAGCTTTAGTGAAAATATCTGCAAGCTGTTGCTCAGACTCTACAAAGTGAAGCACAACATCACCTTTCTCAACATGGTCTCTAAGAAAATGAAATCGAATATCAATATGTTTAGTCCTGGAATGTTGCACTTGGTTTTTGGCAATATTAATTGCAGAAGTGTTGTCACAGAAAAGAGGAACACTTCTCAAAGATAACCCATAGTCTCGCAGCGTGGATAAAATCCAGAGAACCTGAGAGCAGCCACTTGCGGCAGCTACATACTCGACCTCGGTGTGGTGTGCAGCAAATCAAGACTATTTTCTAGAAGACCAAGAAACAAGAGATGTGCCCAAGAAATGACAAGTGCCAGAAGTACTCTTCCTATCCACTCTACACCCCGCAAAGTCAGCATCAGAAAATGCTCGAATTGAGAGAGCAGAAGAAGAAGAAGACCAGAGTCCAAAGTCAAGCGTATCTTGAAGGTACCTGAATATGCGACGTACTGCTTGACAATGAGAAGCACGAGGGAAGCACGAAGCGGCGCACGGACATCTGGCGAAGTGTATGTCGGCCTCGACGCGGTAAGATAGAGGAGGAGCCAATCATATCTGCGGTACTCTTACGGTCCACGGACTCTCCATCCTCATCGAGGTCCAAAGACGGTGGTTGTAGCGATGGGAGTAGACATTGGCCTCTCGCTTCCCATATTGAAGCTAGAAGAAGGTCCTTTGTATACTTACTCGGTGAGCGAAGGTGCCTTCTTTGGTTGCTTGATTTGAAGACCAAGGAAGAATGTCGACTCTCCCATCATGCTCATCTCGAACTCACTGCTCATAGAATCTAAAAATCTGGACACCAAAGCATGAGAAGAACCACCGAATATAATATCATCCACATAAATCTGAACCAACAAGAAATCACTGCCATGCCTGAGAGTGAACAAGGTTTTATCAACCATTCCCATTTTGAAATCATTTTCAAGTAAGAAACTCTTAAGCTGTCATACCAAGCTCTAGGAGCTTGTTTCAATCCATCTGAGGCTTTAGAGAGTTTAAACACATGGTTTGGGAATTTTTGATTTTCAAAACCAGGAGGTTGCTTGACAAAGACCTCTTCTTCTATGAAACCATTCAAGAAAGCACTTTTAACATCCATTTGAAAAAGCTTGAAACCCTTGGATGTTGCAAATGCTAAAAGAATGCGAATGGCTTCCAATCTAGCTCTTTGGAGCAAAGGTCTCTTCAAAGTCTAAGCCCTCTACACGAGAATAACCTTGAGCTACTAGTCTAGCCTTATTGCGAACAACCAACCCATCCTCACTTTGTTTATTTTTAAAATCCATTTTGTTCCAATAACATGAGAATCAGAAGGCCGCTCAACTAAAGTCCAGACTTTGTTTCTTTCAAAATTCTCAAGCTCTTCATGCATGGCATTGACCCAAGAGGCATCAGATAAAGCATGGGTGATATCTCGGGGTTCAAAAGAAGCGACAAAAGCAGAATGTGCATGAGAATCAGGAGAAATAAACCTGGAGCGAGTGACTCGCTCTTGAAGATCCCCAATCATCCGTCGGTGGATGTTGTCATTTGAATCTGAAGAGGTGCTCTGGTGCGAAATGGCCTCTACCTCATGAGTTGTGGAGGTAGGAGCAGAGCCACTCGGATCGTCGGTGGGGATAGGAGGAGGTGCTCCACCAAACCAAGTAGTAGTGGCTCTCCACCCCTCTCAGAGGTAGCTGGAGGATGGTTTGGTTCTTCATCCTCAGAGTCATCATCGACGAAAATGCTTCCTTGAATTTGAGGAACCTGTGTACCTGAAGCATCGGGTCTAGTACCAGGACTAGCCTCATCAAAAGTGACCATGAAGTCTCAACAATTTTGTTAGTATCAACATTAAAAACACGATAGCCACGAGAATGAGCGGGATATCCAAGAAATATGCCATCAAAACATCTAGACTCAAATTTATCAAGGTTGCCATGTTTAAGAATGAAGCATTTGCAACCAAAAATCTTGAAGTGAGAGACTTTGGGAGAATGACCAAATCTAAGCTCATAAGAGGTCTTCCCAACCACAGATCTCAAGAAAACCCTATTGGAGATATAACAAGCGAGAGAGATCGCCTCATTAAAATCTCCTAGGAGTAGAATGCTCATCTAACATGGTCAGAGCTATCTCTACAAGGGTTCTGTTCTTCCTTTCTACAACACTATTCTCACTGGGAACTCTAGGAGAAGAAAAGCGATGCTCAATTCCCTATCGGTCTGAGAAGGTAGAAAAGAAGAATTCTTGAACTCATCCCATTGTCACTCCTAATGGCTTTTAAAGCTCGGGTATATCAACAACAATTCTAAGGACCAAATCTCTAAAGAATCCAAATGCTTCGTCCTTAGAAGCGATAAAATAAACCCATGAATACGGAGTAATCATCCACAACCACCAAGACATACCATTTCCCACCGGTGGTGAACTCTAGAAGGACCAAGCTGTGTCTAAGTGAAGAAGGCTGTCACAGTCCATCAGTCATTACCAAGGTAAGAGGTGGGTGGAAGCAGACACCATCTTACCATGTCTGAGGCGAGCATGCAAGATCTCTAATGACCTTGACTGGGCAAACCTCTAATCAAGTCCTTGCAAGCGACTCTAGACAAATGATCAAAACCTATATGCCCAAGTCTACGATGCCACAAAACAAGGTCATGAGAATCGAGGCTACAAGACACCTAGGATTTGGAAGCAGAAGAGATCTTGAAATTAGCACAAAAGATCTTCTCAAATCTGGAGATCTTAAAAACAAGCCCACCTGAGGAATGTAGAACACTACACTCTCCACTTTTAAACCTCACTTCTAGACCCTCATCAAGCGGTGAAAGCAGATAGAAGATTATACCTCGACTTACTTACCAAAGCGGCGTCTTTAAGTATGAACTTGTCGTTGACGCGACAGTGCCCTTTGCGATCCACGGTCCGGTAGAAGCATCCCCAAAGGTAATCAATTCGTTGTGGGATGCACGTGTGAGGAGGAGAACCATCTAGAATCTCCGGTCATATGTCGAGAACACCGAGTCCACAAGCCATATGTCCTCCTTCCTCGCACGACGGACCTAAAAAGTACAATCAGAAAACATCCGTGCCTCAGGACTGGGGTTAGTGATAAATGATCTAGGAATCCAGTACTGAGAAGCACGATGTCTGGGAGCAGCAGTAGAAATAGCAGAAACATGATCAGGAATAAAATCATAAGCATGCACATGAGAACCACCTAGACCTCTCAAACGATCTACCAAAGATCGATAATCCCCCTGTCTAGGTGCTACCCGTGGTCTCTCCTCACGATGTCCTAATCCAACATCTTGCCTAGACCCACCAAAAGAGTCTACAAAGTTCTCTACAAATCTAGGCCTATATGTGTTGCGATAAGCGGTGCCTAGCTCTAGAGACTACAGTGGAGAAGGACTCCTCTAATGGATCTCGGGCGCTCATCCTCTCTTTTCTCTCAAATTTTGCTCTCGGAGCGAGAACTCAACAGTATGGCCTTCTTTCTTGCAGAAAGTGCAATGGTACTGGACCTTTTGAGAGGTCTGTACAGAATGAGTAAAAGCACCTTTCTTGCCAGAAAGAGTTTGAGCAAAACCAGCGGATTTGAAAACAACCCCGGATGGCTTAGGAGGTTCTAGCTCAAACAGACCATTCTTCACAACTCTAGCAATCCTAGGTGGGTTTTTCTTGGAATGCTCTAGGGGATTGAAACCTAGACCACTATTTTTCACGCTCACCTTGGATTGATCAAGAATCATGTTGAGTTTCTTTTTCCCACTTGAAAACTTCTCAAGAGTCATCTTGAGGTAATCATTCTCTTTAATTAAACCTTCACATCTAGTACACTTGCTAGACTTGATTAGCTCATTACGCTTACTCTTAAGAAGGGCCACTTCCACTTTGAAGGCCTCACAAGACACACAATAGGATTCCTTAATCCTATTCAACTGCTCCTTAAATTTGACTCTAAATGCCTCTTGAATCTGACCAATCATGGTTTCAACTTCAGCATTCAAAACACAAGAGTTAGAATCAATGACTTTCTTGGAAGCAGTAACAGACATGGATCTTTCAATTTTAGCATTTTCTTCAAGAGTCTTGTTTAAGGCTTCAATCTCAATTGTAAGCTTGGGACAATTTTCACAAGATGCAACTCTAGAGTAAACCAAACATTTCATCATCTCTTGCATCTTAATCCTATTATTCTTACAATGAGAGCATGTGTGACTAGCATCAAATTTTTGCAATTCTTTTAAAGAGCTATCCAGTTTTAATTCTAGCAAAGCACACTTTGAGCAAGTTAAAGGAATAGCTTCCATGGCAATCACATCAAGTGAAATGGCATCTAAGCAAGCAGAACTAGACTTCAGAGATTCTAGTTCATCGAGAGCATCTTTTAGTTGATTAGTAACAGAGGAATGAGTAGATTTCAAGCTTGTCAAATCTTTAAGCAAGCTAGTGCAGAATCACAAATATCATCGGGATTAATAGATTTAAGCCTAACAACTTCTAGGTTCAAATTATCAATCATAATATCACGATTCTTAATCATTTTACTTGCTTATGCAATTTACTCAAACAAGCACCAAAGCCCTTTTCATGTCGACAATAGAAGGGCATACCTCATCAGGATCACTAAAAGGATCCTCATCGTTGGAGGAGTCGAGTTGTCGTGGCTGTTCTTGGCCATGAAGCACATGCCTGTGAAGTCATGAGCCTTCTTCTTGCCACGAGTCACTCTCGTCGTCCTCCGTTCCGAGTCCACATCGCTCATATTTACATTCTCTAGGCGGCAGGACCGGTGACAAACTTGTGATAGTTTGTCTTCTTGGGTTTTGCATCCCTCTCCTGGGGATGTCTTCGTGTCTCCTTCTCCTCCTTGCCCTTTAGCTTGGGGCATCTCGAACGAATGTGATTTGGCTCACCACATTCGAAGCACGTGATAGGTCCACTTCTCCTCCTATTCCTCACCTTGTTATACGCTCTTGTGAATTTGGTAGATATGAGGGCTAAGTCATCCTCGGGCAGTTTCTCAAGTTGCTCATCGCTTAAAGAATGTAAAGCAGATAATGAAAAACCAGATGAGCTACAATCAAGAGACTCAGAAGAACAACCCTTGGATTTGTCGACCACTAATGCCATCGACTCTGTCTTGGGAAGACGCGAGATAAAATCAATCTCATGCGTCTTCAACCTCGAGTAAAGCTTATCCATGGTAAGCTCACTCATGACAGTGTTGTCATTGATGGAAGTGATCTTCATTCCCCAGACCTTCACATCAAGAGCACCCAAAAGCTGGCGTGCATTTTCAGACTCAGAAAACACCAAGTCAACAGTGCGGAGATCATGAAGAATCTTAGAGAATCTTCCCCACAGCTCATCCAAAGACTCACCAAGCCTTTGCTCGATCTTTGAGTATACTTTCTTGGTGGTTTGTCTCACTTCCTTGATCGCGATGGACCCTTCGTGATAGTCACAAAGAGTCCGCGGATCTCATGAAGCGGACCGCAAGTGAGCAACACGCTCAAACTCGGATCGACTAAGGCCTTGGATCAAATAATTCTGAGCCTTCTCTGTTGGCCTCCACATCCGGAGTGATCATATCGTCATCGGTGGCACGACATAAGGGTTTTCACCTTAAGCCAAATAGCGTGACCTTGAGCCTCGATATATGCTTGCATACGAGCCTTCCAGTATGCAAAGTCAACTCCATCAAAAATATGTGGCTTAGTTGAGTACTTGTCAGTCGTCATGGCTCCAAAGATCGGTTAAGATCTATGAGAAGAGCTAACCGCTCGATACCACTTGAAGGACCGTAAAGGCGACTAGGGGGGGTGAATAGGCGCTTTCTCAACTTTCTCGCCTAAATCAAATACAACACGAACTTTACTCCTTTAGCTACGAAAGCTAAGAAGATCAGTAAGCGCACAGTGGAAGCCTTGTGTTGGATTTGATAAACCCCTCAACCCCACGACACAAATGGAGAAAAGAACTCATTTGTTACAGGCTAGATCTGGCGGTCGGACCGGCTACTACGGTGATCGGACCGACCGATCACTCGATGGTCGGACCGCTACTAAGCGGCGGTCGGACGGTTGGATATCAGTTAGACCAGCGATACTAGCGATGAAACGCGGCGGTCGGACCGCGTTACAACCGGTCGAGGCCGGTTCGATCCGATCTTGAAAATCAAGTCCAACTCCAAAACGAAATTTGATCCCACTTTTGATTCAACCAATGAAACTTGACCAAATTTCGAGCACACCTCCCTAATGATATTAGAGACCTATTTCTAGCGACGATCGTTCAGATCCACTCCGCAGAATCGATCTCTCAAGGTTTTACAAAAGAAGTGCACAAACCCTAGAAATATGAAAATCTTGATTCAAGACTTGCTTGTGGGGGTTGATGATCTAGATGACTCTAGGAGTATTCCCACACATCAAAGCAAGATAAAATAGGCCAAGGGACCAAGCAAAAACCTTTGAATCAAGGAAGCACCAAAATCATCCAAAAGAGAGAAGAACACAAAGGGGACAATTGATCTTTCAATTAAGCATCACAAGATTGTTTGATCACACTAGATGCTTACAAAGCCTCTCCACAAAGAAGGACAAGAGCTCACACAAGGAGCACACTCACAATCTCTCCAAACCCTAGTTCTCCTCTCCTCTCCTCCAAACCCTAGAAAAAGGAAGAAGGGGCCAAATGAAATGCTTAAGAGGGTTTTCCATCTCCCGCCTTTCTATTTATACTAGAGACCTAGGGTTTCACTTTTGGGACCCAAAACACATGGGACCCACACACACAACTATTGAAGCAATAAATCGCTTCACCACGTGTAGGTTGATCACGGTTCTCATCACGTCACCAAGCCTCTCTTGTCGAATCCCATCGGAACCTCCCGAGACTCGCACCGATATCCGCACCACTTTGATCCAACCGGTATGCATCAACTATCCGTTCGATCCATCTTGCCCATTCTGCACCATGCTTGAGTCACACGACCTCACCCGGTATCCATGATCGTTCTGGACCTCAGCTCTCCAAGTGTAGTCCCGATCGACCTCACCGTTGACGTCGCAGACCTGCAAGCCACCTGCACAGGAATAGACAAACAAATCGTTTCTGGGAACAAGTTCTTCACAACTTGACCCACGTCAGCTCCGCAAGGCAATATGCAACAATAAAGCATTGAACTCCATACATAAAACACATTCAAATCAACTCAATGCAGACTTGGCTAACCTCCAAGTCATCGGCGGTCCGACCGCTTACGTGGCCGGTCCGACCGATTCGCACGGTCGGACCGATCCACAACGGCGGTCGGACCGCCAAAAGACTTAGCCAAATTTCCAGCGTGAAAATCCGAAACCTTCTGGAATTTTCAACTCAATAGAACTTTTGACTGGGAGCTCCAAAAATGATGTGACCACATCCAGGAGACTCCCCTCACTTGCCTACACAACCTATTTTTGGCTCAGCTCCAAAAACCACTTTTCAATTTACCGGTCGGACCGGCCCGGCATGGCGGTCGGACCTCTCCCTGATCGACCGCCGACACAACCCGATCGACCGCTCGTGGTCAGCGGCCTTGAAACAAACCCAAAAGCGAGATTTTACAAACCAACAATGCCATTGCCAATTGACTCATCATCCTGAGATCGTGCACATATCCTCACGATATCCACAACCAGTAATCTACAATGACTCCCGGACTACCCGGCATAATTCGCGAATCCAACGATGAGACAAGCGTTTCCCCTGTTTCCTACCGTTCCAGACAGTGGCACGGAAAAATTCATAACCAGTAATCTGGAACTCCGAACGACCTAAGACTAGTGCCAAAACAAACTTAACAGATAAACCTTCAAAACACTAGAAGACAAGATTTTCTAATTATGCCCACACATAAGTCTAATCTGCAGTTGAAAGTGCCTAATAGATAAATAGCCCGACAGCAGACCAGTAGCAAAAACATGGCATAACTTTTAATATATAAATCCAAATTGAATGATATTTATCAATCTGGAATCAGAGTGTAATTATCTACAAAAACCGTTTTGGGTGGCCGTCCTGAATCTGACTCTAACTAGATCAAAACCGAGGAACAAACCGACAGTCCCCAATTCTCTGACAAACAGAATAGCGCGCGGTTAAAAATTCATATCTCCTAAACCGTAAGGGGGAATCTCATGATCTCGGTGCCAATAGAAAGCTAACGACCTCAGGAACAAAACTCTAGTAGACGAAAACCCAAGATTCAGCATCTAATGACCCTCAATTTTCCATACAACAATCTGAGCTAATCTAGAACTACTGGAACAGCAATCTGATTCGAATCTATTGATCAATTTAGCATCTAAAACAAATCAAACAGTGAGTAGACTCGATCTTTACCCTTGAAGACTCGCTAGGGGATGAAGATCAAGCTCCCACTGAAACCCCCCTTTCTCCCTCTCCCTTCCTTCCTTGGAACGGCCACCAAAACCGAAGGAAGGAGGAGGGACCGGTTGGGAGGAGCAGCTTGGGGCTTGGGAGTCGACGACAGCGATCACCGGGACCAGACCAGGGAGGAGGAGGCGCCTTGGAGGGAGGAGGCGCCTGGGAGGGAGGAGGCGCTGGATGGGGAGGAAAGGGGTGGAGGAGGGCGATGGCTCAAGGGTGGAGAGGGGGAGAGGGCTGGCCCCCCTAGGGTTAAGAGGGAATTGGGGGCGCATGGGCCATGGGCTGGTGCGGTCTTCCCCCCTCTTGGCCCACTGCTGGCCAGCCAACAGGCCTGCCAAGGTAGCACTAGCCTAGGCCGGAGGCCCAGGGTCCAAAAGTTCCCGAAAATCCAAAATTTTAAAATAAAACTCTCTCCCGAAGAAATCCTTCCTAACGATGAAACTTGGAATATTACAACTACGACCCCAAGTTGGGGGATTTAGCTGTCCGGTCATGAACTCTGGCACTGAGACCCACCTCGACGTCGTCGGCGGTGCCAACCGCCTCACCATGCTCCTCACCAAGGAGCTCCTCCCGCACTTCCTGGCTGAGCTCCCTACCAGCGATGCTGAAGCATCTCTGCCTAGACCGAGGAGCATGGGCATCATGGTAGGCCCCTCCTCTATAGATGAGGAAGCCCAGAAGCGAAACCTTGGAGCAGGCCGCTGGTGGCACCCAGCATGATGGTGTTCGTAGAGGTGCTTAGACACACGCTGAGCAACCAGTCGTTGTTGTCGATGAGGTGGTTATTCCGACGCCTAGCGTGGAACTACGCCATGCACGTTTGTCCTCCTCACAGTGTCCTCTTCCATCTGACATTGTTTAGTCTGAGTGCATTGCTCCCTTGTTAGTGTGGGGAATATGAAAGCATGAGACATTGATGCAGTGGTTCATGTGTTTTTGTCAGACATATTTTATGCATCTTGACGAGCCAATTGAGGTCAAAATTTATGAGTGGAACTCTGTGGACTTCTTACAAGAATTGAGGCAAGAAAGACCCTACTTTCTCTACTTTCTTTCATTCTTGCTCTCTTTAAAATCATCAGCAGTGGTAGACTTGTGGTGTTTCATTTCAAGTTTAGCATTTGTTTTGACTTCATTTCTGGGCTTGATCACCCATTTGAGCTCATGAACAGGATAAATATGTTCACAGACTTGGAAACACAATGAAAGGAATATTTTAAAAAAAGGAACATTTGATGATTAATGATTAATGATTTACGTCCTTTAGCCTGAAACACCATTCTTTTTTTTTTCAATGTGTTAGTTCTACATACCTATAATGCTTGAAGTTTTTTTGCTTATTCAGTCTTGAGATTATCTTTATTGAAGTAATTTGTTGCTTCATCACATGGTTTGGTCACAGCATAGCGAAAAGCAATTATGGGTAAAGTGAACCTTTTGAAGAGGATAACATGCAGTTTGTTGTAGTAATTATGTTTGGCCTTGGTTTTCAAGTGCGGAGGAATCAATGACACGTAGTTGAGTGGATGCATGGACGGTGATACCAGTGATAGAGAGCAACAAACATTGCAGAATTTGGGAGGCAACTCCTAGATTCCATGGAGAGATTGTCCTACTAGGTCGACTATAGTAGCATTAGACTATCACTTTGCTAGGCATTTCGTACACCTCACAGAGAAAAGCTTAACTAGTATTTGTTTGGAGCTTGAGAATTGTAAAAGCTAGCATATGTATACATCTGAAATGTACTTCTTTTGCTTGCGTGTGGATCCCAATTGTTCATTAATTAGTATCGTGGTTATTATTTCAATTAAGGCTCTCAATTGTTTTTTGTGGACGTGATCAAGCAGCAACAAACATCTATTCCTTTAAGCAAAAATGTTTATCTACAACAAAATATTTAATATAAATTTTTGGTTTTTCCACTGCAACGCACGGGCACCTAACTAGTCATCCTATTTTTTTTTCCAATTTCATGTTTTCTCCATTCTTTTTATGTTATAAGATGATTTCAAATAAAATCCATGGAAATAAAACAAAATGTAGAAGGATTTATTCTCTTGCACACGTGCATTCATGTGGTGCATGGTTCAGATAAATGAAATTTACCTTAAAAAAGAGTAATTAAATTCAGTAAGTGACATGTAGTTTATATAAGCTGGGAATTTATAGTAGAATTAAGACCATTCAAAATTTTCGTTTGGAGTTGATTGGGTCTGATTGAGATGCATGCATGAAGTGTAGCACAGTTTTGTTCACAATAGAAGCAAGCATATATAACATTTAACTCAGATTTGGTATCATTTCCTTCTTGAGCTCAGTTTGAACTGCGCATTCCCACCTCAAGATAGTTAATCTTAGCTACGAAAAAAACATATAAAACTTAACACTTACATATTTACAAATACAATTTTGGATGATTTATGAAATAATATTTGTTCATCAGGGAAAACATGGAATATGTAAAGCCATAGCAGAGCTCCTTCCTAGTTTTGTCAACAAATAAAATTCAAAATTAACTCATAAATTGATTTCGAGACATCGACTATCGGTCCATGAAGATATAATATATGTAAGATCTGTTGAAAATGAGTTGAAATGTGGGCATATAAAAGAGATTTGTCAAACATACTGGTCCTTCTGGTCCAATCAGAAAGGAAATAAAGGATGGTATCTTCAGCCCAAAAGCACTCAATAATTGCACTTTATTTTCCAGTCTTTTTCTTCAAGCCCAAAGGAATAAACTAATAAATATTGTCCTGAATCTCACCAAAAATCACATCAAAAATAAGAATGTGGCACCCTTTGTTTTTCGATGGTTGCCTAATGGGTTTAATACATTGTCTGTGATTAAGTCATCTTGTTATATATTGGTTAATTTCCTTTGTTTTTCAGAGCTCTATGGTGGACAAAATATCCACCTGAATTTCCCTTGGTCGCTAGCTTACATATTCCCATGGAGAAAAAAAAATTGCATTATACCATTTGAAAATATTTATCTTTTTTAGAATGAAACATTTATCTCTAGTGGATAAAACTAAAACTAATTAAGACACCACAGTTCTGAATTGTCACAAAATATACTAAATGGTCTGTCTGTCTGTCTGTCTGTCTGTCTCTCTCTCTCCCTCTCTCCAGCACACATGAGTAGGTGTAATGCTGGTAGTTCGCTGGGTTACTTCCATAGCATTCAATTGCTATGTCATCGATCCTCAAAGCCAGCGTTCAACCATACAAAAAGAAAGAAAACCATGGAAGAAACCACAAATAAAAAACAGTACTACCTCACGTTCACGTACGCTTTGCAGAAGACGTGAATTTGTGAAGTGGACAAATGTATAAACAAATGACCTAAGAAACAAACACACACATCAGAGTACATGCACCTGACGTACCGAGGATGAGAAAAGAAAAGGGGTTAATTAGAAGCTGCGGCTGCTGCCATTTTCTTCCACACAAAGCAGACAGGAGTATTAAAATCTGACTAAGACATTGACATTTCCTAGTTCCTCTGACACACGCACACCTGTCAGGAACACTGTGCAGTGTCCTATGTATATCTATCTATCTACTCAAGCACACATTGCTATCTCTCACTACATCTATCTGAATTTCTGAATTTTTTGTGCCCTGTCACCTGCGTTCTTTTGGGAATAGTAATATCAGATATTCAGATATCCCTATCTGCATCTTGCTTTCCAGTCTCTGCACATGCACACACATTAACAGGAGGAAAGGCTGAAGGAATGCAACCCTGGCCTTCCCTTATCTGCAACCAATGATGTCGAGAAAAGAGGGTATCAAATCACACGAACCTTCTAACATTTACCTTGCTTTTCGTCTCACTCTGACATAACAAATTTTCTACCAACTTATCATGTTCAGCATAATTATTATATTTTCGTATTGAAATGAAAGGAACGTTTTCATGCTCCTCGCTAATTAATCCATGCGTCAGAGAAGCATGTATAGTTCCAGACTGCGGCTTGATGCATACCAGCGAATCTTTGCTAAGTAGGATCGGTACAGTTTTCTTTTTGAGACCGTAAAGACGTATAAAAAATGACTTGTCTAAAATATAAAATCTACCAGTAAAAATATCGCATATGACGTTTGCTGACAAGCTAGTCTAGATCAGAGTAGACAAAGAAAATCATGTTCCTGTTGACTTGTCCTTGGGAGCTTGAAGGTTAAGATAGCATGACGACATTAAGCATCCATAATTTTAATTGATGGGAAAAAGAATAAAATTAAGTTTTAGCTAGCTAGAGATGTGGAAAGAAAATAAAAGAGGAAGTGGGGGGAAAGACCTGTGTTGAGGTTGTGAGGATAATGCAAGTGGGAGGTTGGTATCTCTCCTCTAGTTACTCACTGACCTTTTTTATTTCCTAACTCCAAAGACTTCCCTAATTATCAGTCTCCTCCCTCTCTAGCTACCTGTCTCTCCTTGCCTTCCTTCCTTTTCCCTTTCAGAGGACGGGAGATGAGAGGAAAGATTTATGTGTGCTCCGTGGAGAGATAAGGGAGATAGATTTGCATGTACTTAAGAAGACTTAGACATGAGTGATCATCCCATGTTCTTGATACCTAGCTAGCTTGCATTCCTCGCTATCCTCTCTCCTCTTGTCCTCCATCTTTTTAGGTTCTTTTCCCTTCTTGTTCTTCAGAGAGAGGGGGAGGAGGAGAGGGAGGGAGGGAGAAGCCCCCCATTCTTATATGCAGTATATAGCACGTGTTGCAGCCCAATCCTTGAGGTAATATAGCTAATTAGCAAGCCCAATGATGTATGTTTGTGCTTGTGTTGGCGTCTGTATGATACACATGTGCACTCTTTCATTGCTAAATCAGCTGATGAAGATGGATAGATACCTTTCCTTTTTTTCTTATTTTTTATGCAAGAGATGCCCACCTACATCTCTATCTTCCTCTGTCTCTCTTTTTTTCCCAGAGGCTAGAGTTCTTGCATGACCCCCTACATATAGCATACATCTCTCTCACAAAAAGGAAAAAAAGTGGCTCCAATTTTAGCTAACAGTTGACACTGATCTCCTCAGTTCACTGATCACACTATATACTCCATGGTCCTAGATAGATCTCTCTTGTTTATGTTATATATATGTACCTTGATTAATTTTGATTCCTTAATTTGCAGCTTGTAATTGCATAGTAAGTTTCTTGGTTTCTTGTCACAGGCAAAGTCACGGCCTTGTGATCTTGGGCATTCCAAGAGGCTAAGCTTGCAGCTTTGATCGATCAGCCGGAGTCGGAGTTGACCACCACGATGGCAGCCTACTTCACGGGCGGTGGCTCCGGCACGGACGTCCAGGCCGGAACCGACAGCCTGCAGACGCTCTACCTCATGAACCCAAACTACGTCGGCTACACCGACGCTGCGGCGGCCGCGCCCAACATGATGCTCCTCAACTCGGCGGTGAGCTCGCTGAGCCCCGCGAGCTTCGGCCACCAGCCGACACCGGCGGCGCAGCACTTTGTCGGCATCCCTCTCCAGCCACCGCCATCGGGCTACAACCTGTGGGCCCCAGCCACCACCGGCGGCGGCGCCGCCTACATGTCGCCACGGCAGCAAGCCCCTGGCACGTCGGCGGTCAGCGCCGTGCTGAGCCTGTCGTCCCGTGAGGCGCCGCCGGTCACGGTGGCCGCCGTCCCCAGCACCGAAGGTAAGTACATGGGGGCGTCGCCGATGCCGTCGCAGGAGCATGCGGTGATGAGCTCCAAGTACCTGAAGGCGGCGCAGGAGCTGCTCGACGAGGCGGTGAGCGTCAGCAGGGTGTAGAGGCCAACGCGGCGGTGGCGGTTGCGAAGAGCGCGATGGCGGTGAAGAAGAAGGAAGACTCGGAAGGTGGGTCCGGCGGCGGCGTGGAGGATGGGGGCGGCAGCAAGAGCGGCGGCGCGGTCGAGATGTCGACGGCGGAGCGGCAGGAGCTGCAGATGAAGAAGAGCAAGCTTGTGAACATGCTTGATGAGGTAATTAAATAGTAGAGTTAGAGTAGTAATTTAAGTATTATTGTACTATTTAACTGTTCGGAAAGGATCAAGTGTCACTAAATTGTTGTTAATGATTCTTAATCTGCTGATATTGTTCTGTCGGTGGCAACTAATCCTGCTACTGCAAATGTTTTTACTCTCTTTCTTTTTTAAAAAAAACAATGTTTTTACTCTATTTACTTATCTCTTTTGAGCTTTGGTTCAGAAAGTGTAGTTCTTAATTATCTGAAAATGCAAATTGTTTAATCTTTATTTTGTTGGAATAATAGGATATTGTTAGATATTCCAAACTTTCTTGACCAATTAATGCACTGTTAATTCTGTGATTTCCCTGAGCAAGAGGCTAGCAAGCTTGAAACTGCACTTCATTACAAAGTCTAGTAGAGCTATTGAAGGAAAAGCTTTTAGTTGTAACTTGTAAGATCAAACAAAAAATACCAGAAGGACAAAAGGCACAGTAGTTAGATGGCTACTGCATCTTACAAGTGGCTAGCTCTCTTTAGCTGATAAGATTAATTAGATAAGCAAAGCACATGAATAATCTACACTTCTTTCAGTTGTGCACTACTCCTACTTTGAATACTAATTAATTGCTTGTTGCTTGCTCAAATATGTGCTACCTGTTTGTATATATGTAGTAGTAGTAGTACGTAGGCAAAACTGGTATTAAAGAAATTAATCTATTAGTTTTTTCCTATTAACAAACAAGATAAGAAAGTGTGGTTAGCTCGGTGGCAAACTGTTACATCAATTAATTAGTACTAGTAGCTTGCTAATATCTTCTCCTGGATCCTTCGGGATCTTCTGCGGCATGGATGAATGCGCGTGCAGTGTGGAGCAGCGGTACCGCAGTACCACCACCAGATGCAAAGCGGTGGCGTCGTCGTTCGAGGCGGTAGTCGGGCACGATCGGCGCGGACGTACACTGCTGGCGGGCGCGCGACGATCTCGCGGCGATTCCGGTGCCTACGGACGCGATCGCGGCCGCAGCGCGGTCGGCGAGCCACACCTCGGGAGACGCGGAGGCGGCGGCGCTGGCGGCCGAACGGTGGGGTCGCGGCTGCGGTTCATCGACCACCGACTCGGCGGCCGCGGCCGCAAAGAATTGGCATGATGCGAGGCGGCGCGTGGCGGGCAGCGGCGGCCGGAGCGCTCCGTCTCCGTCCTCCGCGCATGGCTCTTCGAGCACTTCCTCCACCCGTAAGTATACTTAGCGAAACGCGCACGTACATACACTACAGCATCTTTCGGTGAAAATATAAAAACTCACGGCTATTGCTGCCAAGGATTTTTTTTTTTATACCGGTAAGTACGTATTTTTTGCCGGGGTAGCCGGTAAAGTTGAAAATCGAAAAAAAAATTGACTAATTTTGACCCAAATTTTCAACAAAAAATTTGAAATCTTCAGATTTTGAATTTTAAAAATATCAAATTTGAACAAAATTCAAGTAAATTCAAAAAAAGACAAAATTCAACAAAATCGAATTTTTTCGGGACCACTTTGTAATTCTACTGGCTCCCACCGGTAAATCCTGTTTGGCCGATAATCGACCGATTTTTTTATCGCTTATTGTTGCTAGTGTCCTAGGACGATCTATCACCAGTGTTCAGATAACCGGTTTCAAATTTTTACTAGGGTCCCCGACACAACCGATATGACCGATTATCACTACTAATTATAGCCTTATATTGAAAGATTTCACACAAAGATAGGTAAAAACCATCGGATACACATCTCCTGCTGATTAAGGATATTTTTCGTGTTGCAGCGTATAGTAAATCTTTGGAATGACCATGTAGTTTTGTACTGGGAAACATGTAGGGCCAATGTCCTTGGCTCCTTGCAACTTGCAAGTACATGTATTTGCTGCAGATACTAATAATTGGAGGCTTCCTTGATCCATACACGCGCGCGCACAAGTTAACAAGCTTACTTTTCTGAGTGCTCGCTCAAATCTGTGAATGCGCGAGCCCTCGTGTCCACATCTCATTGGTGGCTGCGATTCCTCTGATGTAATGCATTGCAGATACCCCAAGGATTCGGACAAGATCATGCTCGCCAAGCAAACCGGCCTCACTAGGAGCCAGGTATGTATATACATCAATATATGTACAATACTACGTACGCATGTATAGATTCGGTTGTTTTCTCAGCACAAAACAGTCAAATTTTAGCTCATTTACAACTTCATTATACATAAATTATAGTAAATTATTTATGTAATTTTTATTCTTGGTCTCTGTAATTATTCTCGAAAGTCTTAATAACTCATATTTCTATCAAATGATTCAAAATTTAACATATACTTTGAGAGACTAAGAAAAAAAATAAAAACAAAAAATAAAATTCTATAAAATAAAATTATATACCAACAAAATATGTTAATGTGGTGAACCCGTTATGTTCTAAAGAAAAAAAAATCATAATAAATTTAGATCTAATTCATCAAATGAGAAGAAGTGCAGATCTTAAAGCATATTAGATGGATTTAAATTCAACTATTTTCTAACAAAAGAAAGTAGTTGAATGTTGTTGTTTAGCAAAACATATTAATTTGCACCATGCAAATACGAAGTTACAGTGGCTATGGCTGTTGAAATATTTGTGTAGGTGTCGAACTGGTTCATCAACGCGAGGGTGAGGCTGTGGAAGCCAATGGTGGAGGAGATGTACCTGGAGGAGATTAAGGACAAGGACGACAACTTGGCGGCCGGCGCCGGCGACGACAACTCCGGTGGCGGCAGCAAGATGAGCAACTACACCGACAGCACGGAGCCTCCGAAGCACGTCGACAACGGCATGTCGTCGTCGGCGGGGGCGACGTCCAAATTGGCGCGCATTGCAGGGATTGGAAGCTCCAAGGTTGACGTGCACGCGTCCCTCCTAGAGTTCGCCGGAAACCGGCAGGCCCAGGCGAGCTTCTACGGCAGCGACGGCGGCGGCGGCGCCTCGTTCCAGCATAAGCTCAAGAAGGCGAGGACAGAGTCAGACAATCCGGCGGCGTTCCACGTCTCCGACGTGGCCACGCTGCAGGCGCAGGCCGCGGCCGCCGCGAGGCACGACGAAGCCGTGAGCCACCGGAAGCTGCTCATGAAGTTCATGGAGGCCGGCGGCAGCGGCGCCACCGAAAGCGCGAGGGGGCAACTGGACGACGACGACGACGTCGGCGGGTACACGCTGTTCACGCCGGCGTCGTACGGGCAGTTCGGCTCGGAGCAATACGCGTTCGCCGGGAACGGCGGCGGCGTGTCCCTCACGCTCGGCCTCCCGCACGGCGCCGCCGCCGCCGAGCAGACGACGTCGTTCCTCATGAGCAGCAGCAACACCAGCGACGGCGTCGCCGCCGTCTCCGCGGGCTACGACATGAACATGCAGAGCACCAAGTCCTTCGCAGCTCAGCTCATGAGAAACTTCGTGGCCTAATTTCTATAGTACAATTAACCAGTTACTTTAGGGCTTGTATAGAAATAAGGGTTAAGCCTAGACATGCTTGAGCTTGATCATTGGGTTTAGGGAATGTATAGCTAGATGGGATCGTATATGGGATAATGTATATGGTAGTCTACTTAATTAATAGAGTATAACAAAAAAAATACAGGATTTTATAGTGCATAGATGGACACCATATCTGAAAAAAAAAAAAAAAGAGTATATGTGGTTTGGCAAAGTATGTAGAAGTTGGTTACTTAGCACTAGTTTTGGATATTGTATTGTATGTAATTCAGCTTTGTTTCACTATATCCAATGGGGAAGAGATACATAACAGGCCACTATATCCAGTTGTTCTTCCTTTAATTCAATCTGAATTATGTCATGGGTTGAAGTCTCAGTACAGTGGTACCAGGGAAGATGATTGGAGAATTGCAGCTGAACTGATGAAACCTCAGAATGTAGCTCACTAAAACAGCAAGATATATTTGGAAATAAAGCCTCTGAAATTGCCAAGAGTAAAACTTTAGCTCTTCATGATTCAATTAATATCTTGGAGAATAATCACACACTGAATCACATCTTGGGTAATAATCACACACTATGATGTTATGTTCGGCATACAATATCATCGTCAAGCCCGACCAAGACCAGTCCAGGCGCAACAGCATAGCCGCCGGTCTCCTGCAGAAGATTTCCTTTCCCATTAGATTAGGACTTTAAATCATGATATTTTGTTAGAGATTGTTTCCATATGTTAGTTGCTTTCCAAATCAAGTTTTCTTATATAAGTTTCTATCTTTAATTGTAATCTCTATTAAAGGGAGAGGATTTTGAATAGAAGGGCAAGCAAGAATTAAGAAAGTCTTATCTCTGCTGCTATCCTTGCGCTTGCCAGCGCTCCTGCCGCAAGCCACGGCACCATCACGCCGCCAACGACCCCTTGCCATCTGGCCTTCCACTTCCCACTCCTATTTCTTACGCCACCAAACCCTAGTTCATGGCGACTTGGTATCAGAGCCAACCGTTGCATCCATCGTATCGAGCAACGGCGGTTCCGATCCTCAAGACACACCCGCGATGTTCGCTCAGATCATTGCTCGACTCGACGTCATCAACCTGACGCAAGACAACCCTGGCACTCAGCTCGCCACCATCAACAACCAATTCGAAGGCCATAACGATCGATTGACGTGCGTGGAGATGATCACACTACTACAGAAAAGGCCTTCACAGACGGTTCAAAAACATCATCACAGACGGTTTCGTGAGTCGTCTGAATTTATGGGTCAGTAATGACATGAGATCATCACGGACAGTTTTTGAACCGTTTATGAAAAAAGCTATCACGACGGTTACGAATAGAACTTATCACGAGCGGTTCTGCTCGTAAGCGCTCGTGATAATCTATTTTCGCGCAGCAGTTCGAACAAGAACCGCTGCGTGATAGTTTTTCTATTACAAAAAAATCGGATTTTGAGCCAAACCAATCAATTGATGGACAGTAGTTTCCATATGCAACCTCTAGCAAAACAACTAAAATCAAATTAAAATTCTGATGGCAAACACATTGCAGGAGAGACCTATCTAGCAAAAGGGAAACCAAATTGTTTCACAACGTCCGTTCTGAATGGGGAAAAATAATAAAATTACAAAGTTAAACTAGCTAGAAACCATCTGTGCCTCCAAGATCCTGAAGAACTCATCGACTTCTTAGATTGGTCTTGTGAGCTCCTCTATGTACCTCATCAACATATCACAAACTGTTCTTGTCTGTCGTCAAAGTGTTAGTGATTTCAAGCCATGATAAAATCAGAGATTTAGGCATTTCAAGCCATGATAAAATCAAAGAGTTAGACATTTCAAATCACAGAGTCAGGTAAAATCAAGAATACTTATCACAGACTCTCTAATTTCAAGCCATGGTAAAATCAGATATACTTATCGTAGATGGTTTTTAATATAAATCGTCTGTGATGAGGACGTGAAGTCACAGACGGTTCGTGTTGAAAACCATTTGTGAAGTATCATAAACGGTTCTGAACAAGAACCGTCTATGATATTTAGTAATATCACAGACGGTTTTCAACACGAACCATCTGTGATATTACTTCTTTACATACGGTTTTTAGCGCAGCCAGTAACACAGACGGTCACTAAACCAAAACTGTCTGTGATTGTATTTAATAAAGATGGTTTTGGTTAACCGTTTGTGATAAGGCGTCCAGTATTACCCTTTTTGTAGTAGTGTCAAGACCGACAACACGGGGAGTTCGAGGGCTGGCGCAGGCGCCGGAGCTGCGACAATCGTGCTGCCATGCCGCCTGGCCCTACTACCACCAACGCTTACCGAGCACGTCGGGGTTCCTCACTTCTATAAGCTCGACTTCCTGGCATTTGATGGCAAGGACAATTCGCTACCTTGGGTCAGTCGATGTGAGCAGTTCTTCCGTGGGCAAAGAACCATGGAAGAAGAGAAGGTGTGGCTAGCATCATACCACCTGATCGGCAGTGCACAAACGTGGTTTTTCCAACTGGAGCGCGAGTCTGGGATGCCATCATGGAGTCGCTTCATGGACCTCGTGGACGTACGTTTTGGGTCGTTGTTGCGACATAACCCGCTGGGAGAAGTGCAGCTGAAGCGTACAGGCACCGTCGACAACTACATCAACCAGTTCCTGACACGTCTTAGTAGGGTCAACTCCCTTACGCCTGAGCAACAAATACAGCTATTCACTACAGGACTCTAGGAACCTCTCAGCATCAACGTTGATCTTTAGGCGTCTCGAACCATGAGACAGCCGGGACACCATAGTGGCCGAACTGGCAGCCGGCGCGACACCAACACCAAAACCGGTGGCCAAGGCTGCCTTCATGGGACAGACATCTTCGCCAATTCCGGTGGTACCCAAGCCCGCCGTAGGAGGCAACCAGGTCGGCGGACGACTGAAACGAATTTTTCGTCACGTTCTCTCACCCAAATAAATGGTCGAGCGCAAACATCAGGGACTTTTCTTCAATTGTGATGAGAAGTTTACTCCGAGCCATGAGTGCAAGCAATTGTTGCATATTGGGTTTGTCAATGAGTTCACCGGAAGCAACGACGACTACCCAGGGGAGGAATCAAATCCCGAAATCTCACTACATGCATTGACCAGCATTAATACCGGCCGCACTATGCAGTTGGAGGTGACAGTAGGCGACATGCTACTCATGGCATTGGTGGACTCGGGATCAACACATAATTTTGTTGCCAAGGAGGTTCCCAATCAGCTTGGTTGGCCTATACATGCAGGGCGGCACAGACTCAAAGTGGTGGTGGCCAATGGAGAGCAATTGGCAAGTGGCGGCATATGTCGTGATCAAGAAGTCAGCATACATAGGGAGGTATTCCACGTGGATTGCTGTGAGGACCCGAGGTGTTTAACTTGTAATACTTAACCATCCATTGGTCCTAGCATTACAAACCAAATATCCCACCTCGATATATTGTATACCTCCCAGGAGCGATATACATACACCGTTCACAAAACAATATCAACATCAATGGCATACAACAATATTACAATACCGTAGTCACAAAAGGTTACAACAAAGTCATCATACAACTTTAGTTTTCATACATGCGGCCAACAGGTATTCATGAAGGATCGATATACAGGGGTGTACCGAGAAAGATGGTTGAACTCATGAAGGTATTCAGTCACCGACTTGCGCCCTTACTTGAGTGTCAGAAACTCCTCCTTCTTCAGTTTCATGAGACCGGCTGGAACATGAGACCGTCGGAAGGCAATGCGGAATGCCTCCCAGGTGACGGCCAAGCCGGTGGGTAGCATGGCAAGGAAATTCTCCCACCACGAGAGTGCAGCGCCCTCAAGCTGATGGGATGCAAAGAGTGCCTTCTCTCGTTCTTGGCACTGGGCGACATCGAGCTTCCGCTCCACCAGACGTAGCCAGTCATCAGCGTCCAGTGGGTCCTCGGCCCAAGAGAAGGTTGGGGTCTAAGTGCAGAGGAATTTCGCAAGACCTCCCCTCGATTGATGACCTCCTCCTCCTCCTCTGGATCCAGAGGCGCCGGAGAGAGAGGAGGTATTTCGTGCAATAGCCTCCAAGATCCTAGTCTGATCCATCCGATTCCGCTCGATTGAGCGAAAACCTTTGCCATGGTTGGAGGAGGCGGGAGTTCTTCGTCACTACCTGCCTGTTGTCCCTGTCCACTGCAAGTTCTTCCTGCCATCCTGTTCCGTCGAAAAGGATTAGATACGAAAAGACAACAGGAGGGAAGCAATCGACTAAGGGAAATGAGGTATTACCCTAACCCGAATGCAAACATATAATTAACAACAAATGAACTCCAAATATCTATAAAAGGCATAAGATCCAACACAAAACCCAGATTTCAACGGTTTACTTTCTCGGCACGACTAACCCGTATTAAATGAATGAGCAATCGTGGAGGGAAGAAAATTTCAGAACACAAATAGAATTTTAAAGCATCTAAAGAACAGGGGAAAAACTAGCTAAGGGTGTTCTTGGCATTAGCCATCTATAACCACATCTTACCCTTTTATTCCCACAAGTTTTAGTTGAATTTTTCCCTCTCACTTTCAGCCCTAGGGACGAACTACACGCTTGCTGTCTAGATTTGCACTCGAGCTCTGAGATGAATTCCGAGTGCCTCCAATCTTCACGAAAGGACAGTCAACACTTCATTTTGACAACTCTCATTGAATCCCAAAACCAAATTTAAATGGTAACAACTATCTTTTGAAAGAAGATGAGAGGAAATCAACTTTTCAAAACTCAACGAGATCAAGGGAAGATGAGCAACCTAAGATAGGTAAGGAATAAAATTTGATAACTGATCTAAGTTTTCATAAACTATTTGATATTTTAAAACTAAGCCTTTCAAAACATCCTAAAGATAACCAAGCTAGGGGTTTCTACGGTCAGTATGGCTCTGATACCAACTTTTGTGAGGACCCGGGATGTTTAACTTGTAATACTTAACCATCCATTGGTCCTAGCATTACAAACCAAATATCCCGCCTCGATGTATTGTATACCTCCCAGGAGCGATATACACACACCGTTTACAAAACAATATAAACATACTGCCATACAATAATATTACAATACCATAGTCACAAAAGCTTATAACAAAGTCATCATACAACTTCGGTTTTCATACATGCGGCCGACCAGCCAAATAGAAATAATAAAAGATAAGTACGCAGCAGAAACATAGCCATAAGATGGCACCAAAAGAAGAGACGACCGGTGTGCCCTTACCCACAAGGCAACCTGACCGAAAATCTCCAAGCTAGTCATCGTCCTGAACGAAGTTGTTCTCACAACATTCGATCCCTGGGGGATCAACCTCCTCTGAAATTTGCAGCAATCGGGTTGAGTACAGAGTTGTACTCGCAAGACTTACGGGCAAAATAATATTTAGATGCATTCATGTATCAAAGAAATGCTACTACACTAGGCAATTTTCAGCATAAAGCAACATTTCATTTGAAGTACAAGTAGTAGATTGAAATGGCAAGTGAGCAAATATTTTTGATACTTTAAATAACAGCGATTAAACAATATTAGACAACATCTAAACAACAACAAGTGGTTGCCCCGCAGCTCACAAACATAGCATGAGACCATTCTCAATACCACCCGAACCAGTTTTTAAGTTAGAAATCCAAAACGTTATGTCTAACTCCTGCAAATCCAATTCCAAGTGTGTCCGTAACCTAGGACAAGGCTATTCGAATAGTTTATATCCTACAGGGGTGTACCAATGTACCCACACGCCAGACCGCCTCTTTTGTCACGCGATGAAACACACTTCCTTAGGTATGCCGGTAAGGCTAAGTGTGGATATCATGGGGATATGTTCCAGATCTTAGGATGATGTGATAATTGGCAATGGCGTTAATGGTTTATCATTTCACGTGTTTTCGGTAAAGTTTCAGGATCGTCGGTCTCGGTGGCCCGACCACTGCATGGTGGTCGATGGTCCAAGATCGGTCCGACCGGCCATAGCGGAGGTCGGACCGGCCAACTTCAAAAGTGGTGAATTGAGTTGGGCCAAAAATATAGGGTGTAGGCAAGAGAGGAGATTCCATTGCACTTGGTCCTATAATTTTTGGAGTCTCTAGTCAAAAGTTTTATTGGTTTGAAAATTCCAGTATGTTTCGGTTTTCCAGAGAGGAAATTCAGCTAAGTCTTTACTGGCGGTCTGACCGGCCAATAGGTGGCGGTCAGACCAGTTTTCACTTGGGTCGTCGCCCGTTGTGGCGGCGATATTCAGTTGTTAGGTCAAAGACATGAGTTTTAGGGCATATATGTTGCATGATGCATGTTTTGACTATGTTGGACCGTAAAGGCGACTAGAGGGGGGGTGAATAGGAGCACGCTCACTTTTTCTCAAATAATGAATTCAACACAATTTCACTCCAATAGCTATGATGAAGCTATGAAGATCAATATACCAGTACAGCGGAAGACTAGTATTGAATCCAATTAAATCCCCTAAGCAAAATAACAAAATCAACTAAGATTGCAAAGACTCACAGCATGGGCGGTCAGACCTCTGACCCAACCGGTCGGACCGATTGCGAGCGGTTCGACCGGCGTTGTCTGGCGGTCGGACGCTCAAAATCGGTCGACCGGTGATGATGGCGATCGACCGCATGATCTGAACCGATCCAAACAAGAAATCACCGATGATGACGGTTGCAATTAGGTGAAACTTTTGATTCTCAACTCCAAACTTTATGAAACTTTGCACACACCTTCTATATGCTATTGAGGACCTATTCCAATCGAATATTATGATAATTCTTGGAACGATCTTGAGCAATTGCCAATTGATTAATGAAGGTCTAAACGGGCAAGAACGAAAACTTGATCCTAAAGCTTGTTCGTGAGAGATTGATGATCAAGATGATGCTAGATAGATTCACACATATCACAGCAAGCTAATTCACGTGAAAAATCAATCACAAACTCGCGGATCAAAGAAAGCCCTAAAAACACGAAATTGAAAGCAAGAACGAAAAGAGACTTATCTCAAGCAAACCTTGCATAGATTGATTTCGTGATTGATCTTGGATTACATCCACACCATCATGGATCGGTGGACAATCAAAGATCACGAAATTCACCACAAACCATCAAGAGCCCTAGCCTCCACCTCAACTCCCTAAAGACAATTAGGGTTTTGAAACATAAAAGGCGAGAGAGAAAGAGCTAGGTGGTGCGACCACCACCTCCCCTATTTATAGTGGAGGCCTAGACTCCTAGGGTTTGACTCCATTGGGCTCCCGTTAAGGCCCACTAACAAACGGGTCACACACGCACGCTTCGCAAAGCGCCGTCTTTAACCTTTGACCTAAACCGCTTCACCATGCGTCATGGATTTGCCAATAGGTCACCCTTGTCCATCTTGCGTCACGCTTGAGTCATTGACCTCACCCGGCATCGTCGATCGTTCTAGACCTCAACTCTCCAAGTCTAGTCCCGATCCTCCTCGCCGTTGACCGTCGTTGACCACCAAGCTACCTGCACAATCATAGACAAGCAAACACGAATTCGGGAACAAGTTCTTCACAACTTGACCCATGTTAGTCAAAACATGCATCATGCAAATCATATGCCATGAAACCAATGACTTTGACCTAACAAAACAACATCGCCACAAAGTTGGCCGATGATCAAGTTATTACCGGTCTGACCGCTCCAGGTGAGCCGGTCGGACCGCCCCTTGGCCGGTCGGACCGCTCCCTGTGAGCCGGTCGGACCGCCCCTTGGGACTTAGCCGAAATTCAAGCCCTCAAATTCCGAAACCTTCTGGAAACTTTAAACCAATAGAACTTCTTACTGGAGACTCCAAAAAACATGAGACCAAGTGCATTGGGATCCCCTCACTTGCCTACAACACCTATTTTTGGCCCAGCTTGTTTTGACCACTTTGGTCACCGCCGGTCCGACCGCCCCACATGGCCGGTCCGACCGATTTGGGACCGGTCGGACCGCCGTGTGAGGACCGGTCGGACCGCCCCTGTCCAGTAAGCCTGTAACTTTGTCGAAAACACGTGAAACGACAAACCGTAAACGCCATTGCCAATTATCACATCATCCTAAGATCTGGAACATATCCCCATGAAATCCACAGACTAACATGGGTCAAGTTGTGAAAAACTTGTTCCCAAATTCGGTTTACTTGTCTATTGTTGTGCAGGTTGCTTGGTGGTCAACGACGATCAATGGCGAGGATGATCGGGACTAGGCTTGGAGAGCTGAGGTCCAGAACGATCGACGATGCCGGGTGAGGTCAATGTACTCAAGCGTGGTGCAAGATAGACAAGGGTGACCTATTGGCTAATCCGAGGCGCAAAATGGCGCAAGGTGGAGCTAGTTAGGTCAAGAGGTGCTAAAGACGGCGCATTAAAATACGTGTGTATGTGTCCCGTTTGTTTTGGGCCTTAATGGGAGCCCAATAGAGTCAAACTTCTAAAAGGTCTAAGCCTCCACTATAAATAGGGGAGGGAGGTGGCTGCACCTTTGCTTCGCCACTTTTGCTATTTTTGTAAACCCTAATTTTCTTAGGGAGAGCTTTTATGGAGGCTAGGGTTCTTGATAGTTTGATG
The DNA here is from genome assembly GCA_036346395.1 of Hsuehochloa calcarea. NCBI lineage: Eukaryota > Viridiplantae > Streptophyta > Magnoliopsida > Poales > Poaceae > Hsuehochloa > Hsuehochloa calcarea. Next base: position 4,214,159 of record CM070615.1, on the reverse strand, counting down.
TGATTTTCATGCTCTTGGATTGAGCAATGCCCTCCATTGATGGAGATGCGGTAAGCCCATATCATATCAAATCAATAAAAGGAAAGTTTCATCAATATTTTGTCTCATTGCGTTCTTTCTCTATATTTGATAATTTTGAGTCTTTCTTTGATCCGCGAGTTTTTTTATTGAATTCTTCATGTGATATAGCTTGATGTGACTTGTGGGAACATACCTAGGATCATATTGATCATCAATCACCCATGACCAAGATTTTGGATCAAAATTTTGTTTTGACCCGGTTTTGAACCCTTCTTCAAAAAAATGGAAAAGGATCGCTATTATTTCAAGAATTATCACAATCTTCAATTGGAATAGGTTCCTGATATCATAGAGAAGGTGTGTTCCAAGTTTCATCAAGTTTGGAGTTGTAGATCAAAAGTTTCATCTATTTGCAACTTCGTCGTAGGGGCTTTCTGTTCTGTTCTTCGGGCCGGCGGTCAGACCTGCCAGGGTCACCGGTCCGACCGGAATGGAATCGGTCCGACCGTCCTTGATCCAGCGGTCCGACCACCCTGCACTGAGATTGGTTTTATCTTGTGTTGATCTTTGGTTATTTTGCTTCAGGGGTTAGGTTGGATTCAATACTAGTCTTCCGCTGTACTGGTATATTGATCTTCATAGCTTCCATAGCTACAGGAGTAAAATTTGTGTTGAATCTATTATTTGTGAGAAAGTGAGCGTGCTCCTATTCACCCCCCCCCCCTAGTCGCCTTTCGGTCCAACAAGTGGTATCAGAGCCCGGTTAGTTCAATCTTGATCTTTACCGGTAACTGAACTTGGCGATGGATAGATACTCCACGAAGCCGCATATCTTCGATGGGCACGACTATGCCTATTGGAGGAATCGCATGCGAGTCTTCCTTGAGAGCGAAGGACACGCTATTTGGGAGGTTGTTCGAGTCTCGCTCGTTATGCCCGAAGTTGCTAACAACAATAAGGCTAAAAACCTCTTGTATGGTGGGCTTGGGAGACAGGAGTATGATTGGATTTGTAATCGTGAGACTGCGCATGAGATTTGGAACACTCTCGAAACCTATCATGAGGGTTCGTCCTAAGTCAAGAAAGTACGTCAAACAGTCTATAAACGTGAATATAACAAATTCGAGATGCGTCCTGGAGAGAGCATCGATGACATTTTTAGTCGCTTTAATAAAGTGATTAATCAGATGAAAGCTGTTGGTATTGAATATTCTCAGTCTGAAAATGCCACCCACCTCTTGGCTGCAATCAACACCAAGGAGTGGGAGATAAAGGCCACAGCCATTGTGGATAATGTCAATCTTTCTGATCTGGCTTTGGAGCTGCTCTATAGCAACTTAAGACTCATGAGATAAAGAGGATTGATCATCCCAAAAAGTAAAATATGGCTTTGGTAGCAGACCCACTCAAGAGAGCTTCTGATGGGTCTTTTGAGTCTTCTTCTGGATTTTTTCTTGCTGGTTTATCTGCAATTCATGAAGAAGAGTTTGAGAGTCTTCCTAAGGCTGAGTTGGCCCTTATAGTCAAAAAAAGTCACACGGGCCTACAACAATATGAGAAACAGAAATCGAGGAGGTCCTGTGACTTGCTATGAGTGTGGTGAGTTTAATCATATCCGAGCAAATTGCCCTAAGCTGAAAGGCAAGAGTAACCATAAGGAGGGAAAGCCAGCTTAGAAGAAGCCTCAATGGAATAAATCAAGGTATGATACTGCCAAGCTGACAAAGGCCGCTCACCGTGTGCTTGACGCTTTTGAGGATCAATCCTTAAGCGATGTTGACTCCGGGAGTGAGGAGTACAAGGAGGAGGAGATCCCTCAAAACAAGAAGAAAGGGAAGGCCAAGGACTTCACCGGCTTGTGCTTCATGGCCGACTCCGTTGACGACGACAACGATGAGGTACTTCCTTCCTATGATGTCCTTGATGATAGATGTGAAACTATATATGAGCAACTCATGAGTCAGGATAAGGCTTTAGAGTTTGTCATGGCCAAGAATAAGGACTTAGAGTCACAAGTAGATAATTTGACTTTAGAACTTGAAAATACTAAGACTCTTGAATCTGATGAATGTTCATCCTGCCATGCTTTGCACTCTGAATTTGCTAAACTGCAATCTGCTCATGATATTGCTTTGCAACAACTTGAAAATGCTAGGACTGAGCTTGTTGAGGTTAAATCTGCTCCATGTGAAAAATGCTTAGAGTCTAGCAAGTTAGTTGCTTCTGGTGTGGTTGATCCTAGCCTTTGCACTTTCTGCTTAGAACGTGAACATGAAGTTAAAGATATCTTAGAAGCAGCTAGAGCTAAATATGTCAAGCTTAAGGACAATATTGAGTCTGCTACATGTGCTTCCTGTCCAGCTCTTAAACTTGAAACTGTTTTATATAAGGAAAAATATGCTAAAGCCATTAAGGGTAAAACCTGTGAATCATGTGTTAATCTTAAAGAAGAAAATGCTTATCTTAAGGATACCTTAGAAAAATTCTCTAAAGGTAAGAAACAATTAAACATGATTCTGGACAAGTGTAAAACTCTTTATAAGAAGCAAGGATTAGGATACAATTCTGTTCAAAATAACTCTAACCCAAAAGTTACTCAAGTCTTGAAAAATAGGTTAGTTGAATTCAAAACCCAACCTGCAAAAACTATCTTTAAATCTGCAGGTGTTACCAACCTTCTGTTAAGTCAAAAGGTGCTTCTCCCAATGGTATCAAGTACCATTGCACCTATTGCAAAAAGAATGGCCATTTGGTTGAGTTCTGTTGACGTAGGTTGAAAAATGATAAGAAAAAATTTACTAGAATTTTATCTAATCAACCTAGAGCTTCTATGAGACATGGTAACAAAGAAAAGAATAAACCTGGTTTAGGATTTGTGTTATATGCTCATCATTATACTTCTAAACATGATAACTCTCATGTTAATTTAACCATTGCTCGTAACAGAACTTCAAATAGAATCAAGGATAGCACTTTTGCTTTGCATACTATTCTTCCAAGAATTATCACAATCTTCGATTGAAATAGGTTCCTGATATCATAGAGAAGGTGTGTTCCAAGTTTCATCATGTTTGGAGTTGTAGATCAAAAGTTTCATCTATTTGCAACTTCGTCATCGGGCTTTACATTACATTCTTGATGCGTGATCGATCGGCTGTGGTCACAAATCGACCGAAGGGAATCGGTCCGACCCCCTCCACTGAGATTGGTTTTATCTTGTGTTGATCTTTGGTTATTTTGCTTCGGGGGTTAGGTTGGATTCAATACTAGTCTTCCATTGTACTGGTATATTGATCTTCATAGCTTCCATAGCTACTGGAGTGAAATTTATGTTGAATCTATTATTTGTGAAAAAGTGAGCATACTCCTATTCACCCCCCTGTAGTCGCCTTTTCGGTCTAACACTAAGTCCTACGAGACGTTTCCAATATAATGTATTAACTACGAGTCGCTCATATGGATAGAAACTCATGCGTTGTGTCGGAGTCATCATAAATCCTCGGTCAACTACCCCTCACGGGTAAAGTCTTGGACAACTACGATGCCCCTCGGGGTAGGGAACCTAAACCCGGAACCCATCCTGCACACCCAACAACAACAGAATATTTTTTTAACAGAACAACAGCCACCATGCAACTCAGAGTTAACACACACCAAAGTACTAAGTAAAGAGTGGTCTCATGTCCTTCTCATGTGGTTAGCACGTAATAATGCTTGGCTTGGTGAAACAAGATGTTCGGTCCTTGTTGACCGAGGCAAGACCTCCACAAACCCAACAACACACCATCCAACCACTTGCCCAAGTCCAAATTATTTTATTTACATTTTTAGTTTTCAAACTAACTAGCATAATAAAATGATTTATTTGATCAAGGTTATCGACAAAGTCGATAACCGCCCAATTCTATCGGAATCTAAGCATGACTAAGCATTGACTGGAATAAACATGTATAGACTCTATAACATCCACTGAGCACTAACATCAGTGGGAATAATAACTTAGGGCTAGTGTAAAGGGATAAACATTTGCTACAGTTCATGCATCTAATAGGAATAACTACCTCTAACGCAAAATAGTCATTCAAGTAAAACATCCATATATACAAGTTGCAAACAATATATTTTGTAACGAGAATAATAGGATCAATATGATCAAAGGGGGGCTGCTTGCCTTGCTGAAGATACCCAACTTGCTGCTGTAGAGGATCATAATTGCACTCGATCGGATCTTCGTAATATAACGTTCGAATACGAAAAGCCAATAAGAACTCATAACACCAAATATAACCAAAAATTAAACGTTCTCCAACATATATGAAAATTTCACAGTAGGTAGACTATGATTTTATATGGATTTAACATTACCCTTAAGAGCTCATGTAGAAGTCCGCCCATATTAATTTCTCACGTGTTCGGATGTCATTAGTTAGTAAGTATCTGTATCCTACATGGTTATTTGGTGAAGCTATATGCGTTCAAATTGGATGGTTAGGATTTTTCCTTTTTCTCTGATTAATGTGGGAATTTCTAGCCTTTTCTTTTTCTCTGATTAATATGGGAATTTTTACCTTTTATAAATTGGATGGTTAGGATTTTTCTTTTTTTCTCAAATTAATGTGGGAATTTCTAGACTTTTTATTTTTCTCCGAATAATGTGGGAATTTCTACCTTTTTACATCATAGTATTAATATGGAGGCCTACAGGAGAGCCTCCAATTAGTACAGATATAGATAGATAGATAGAATGTGGGAATATGAATTTAACATATATTTTTTAGTCTGAAATTATCTCTCAAAATTCTAAAAAAAAATAAATTTATACAATTTAAAGTTTTATTTTTATATTAAGTGACATATATATATATATATATATATATATATATATATATTCGTCTTTGATTTTTGGTGAGTCCATATTATAACACTATAGATTTAACGTTAACCTTAAGATCTCATGTAGAAGTCCACCCATATTAATTTCTCACGTGTTCAGATGTAATTATTTAGTAAGTATCTGCATCCTACACGGTTATTTGGTGAAGCTATATGCGTTCAAATTGGATGGTTGGGATTTTTCCTTTTTCTCTGATTAATGTGGGAATTTCTAACCTTTTCTTTTTCTCCGAATAATATGGGAATTTCTACCTTTTATAAATTGGATGGTTAGGATTTTTTTTTCCTTTTTTTCTCTAATTAATGTGGGAATTTCTAGACTTTTTATTTTTCTCCGATTAATATGGGAATTTCTACATTTTTACATCCTAGAATTAATATGGGGGCTTATAGGAGAGCCTCAATTAGATAGATAGATAAATAGATAGATAGATAGAATGTGGGAATATGAATTTAACATATATTTTTTAGTTTGAAATTATCTCTCAAAATTATAAAAAAATTTAAATTTATACAATTTTAAATTTATTTTTATATTAAGTGATATATATATATATATATATATATATATATATATATATATATATATATATATATTCGCCTTCAATTTTTGGTGACTCCATATTATAACGCTATAGATTTAATGTTAACCTTAAGATCTCAAGTAGAAGTCCGCCCATATTAATTTCTCACATGTTCGGATGTCATTATTTAGTAAGTATCTGCATCTGCATCCTACACGGTTATTTGGTGAAGTTATATGCGTTCAAATTGGATGGTTAGGATTTTTCCTTTTTCTCTGATTAATGTGGGAATTTCTAGCCTTTTCTTTTTCTCCGATTAATGTGGGAATTTCTACCTTTTATAAATTGGATGGTTAGAATTTTCCTTTTTTTCTCCGATTAATGTGGTAATTTATACCTTTTTTACATCCTAGGGGGGCTTATAGGAGAGCCTCCAATTAGTATACGTATAGATAGAATGTGGGAATTTCTAGCCTTTTTATTTTTCTCCGGTTAATGTGGAAATTTCTACCTTTTTACATTCTAGAATTAATATGGGAGCTTATAGGAGAGCCTCAAATTAGTATAGATATAGATCGTGCGGTGTGGTAATTAATAATAATCATATTGTGAAACTAACATTTTCCATGAGTTGGATAATTAGGTTATGTTCCAGGATGATGAAGACTTTAGATGACTTCATGAGTTGATCGTCATCATGTCAAGACTTGGGATGAAGAAAATTATCATGTGTTGATGATGTTCGAGACAAGGCCCTGAAGTGAAGAAGATCATCATGTGTTGATGATATTGAAGTAAAGAGCTTGAAGTAAAGGAGATCATCATGTGTTGATGATTATCAAGTCAATAACCCGGACTTGAAGTGAACATGTGGGTCATCAAGCTTCAAGAAGATGTTCAAGGCAAAGATATGACTAGCTAGGGCTAAGGATGTGTTCCTAACCTTTTACCGGTCTTGGTGTTTGGTTGGTAGACCGGATTGCTAGTTTAGGCTACCGTACTATTAAGAGGGGTCTTGACCAGTAGCTTGAGAGTGTCATGTGTTGATAGCTCGTCGTGCTTGCTCTATCTCTCGTTAGCATGTTGTCAATATTTGCAAATGTGTTTTGCAAGTAGTTGAGTGTAATACCCCGGAAACGAATCGGACAATTAGAAAATCAGCTGGGAGGAGAAAACACAATTAAAGGAATAGAAATTCCTGAAAAGAGAAGGGGCTTTCCGCAATTTTTTGATAACCTGGGGCGTGGGCCGCGACCTAGGGGAAGCCCACAAGTGGCCGGCCAAGGGGGGGAAGGAAGAGGAGGAGGAAAGGGGAGGAGAAGAGCACCTGCACACAGTGAGGTGTCATTCTCTAGCGATTCACCAAGGGTAACCTCGATCCCCGATAGCTCGGTAGATTATTCAACTCAGTTTGGTGTTGTCAGTAATAGATCAGTTTGGTTCCGCGACGTTGCTCGTCGGTTTTGGGTAGGTTACGTGCATTTTCTGATCTGAACATCTCTTAGAACATTATAGCGCTCGTCCTTAGCTTTCTATAGGCACAAATATCGCCTGATTTAGAGTTACGGTTTAGGAGTTATGATAGTTTATTTGCGACTGTCCAAAAGGGCTGACGAGAATTGGCAGTTATCTTGTCTGGCCATTATGAATTATTTAGAGACCGAATCAGAAATATCGCCCAACATGAATGTTGTAGGAACTTGAGCAAGTTTTCCAAATTAATAAAGAACACAATTGTTGGAGGTGCCAATGAAAAGTTATGGATTTTACACCACCGCTGTACTTTTGACTGCCAGATTGTAGAGATAGAAACTTCACCTGAACATTAAAATTAATAGGAGGTCGAATAAGGGGACCTTTCCAACTAGGTTATCGTATACGGTTTTGTCATGTTTCTAGAGAGTCCAAGATCACCATGTTCCGAGTTTTGTAGTAAAAGTTATGATAAATTTAGTACTATTGTCCCGTGGGACTTTCTGCTGGAATGTTGGAAAAAAAATTGAGTATACCCCTTATTCGAACCCTAGGTTTCGGGAAGACGGGTTAAGGGGTGTGAGTGGATACATTTTCCTCAGCGTTCTTATTGTTAGTAGTTTTCCCTTTGAACTCGGATATTATAAGTTTATTGCTGAATTTAGGGTGTTTATTATTGCTAGATTCCTCACAACTAGATCTTAGTTGCACTTCTTGATTAAGATAGTTAAAACATTGTTCAAATTATTACTTGTGGTAGAGGTTTTAGGTAACATCGTGGCTTTCGAATAGCCAGGGTGTTACAGTTGGTATCAGAGCGGGCTTCAAGTCCGTGGTAGTTAGAAATATTAAATTGGCACACTGTGCACAGTAGGTGGGAATGGAAAAAAGTCATTGCATCTGTGATGCTGATAAAATAGTTTCATTTTGTTGTTTGTGTAGACTTGATGTGATATTATTGTTTCGATTACTCAAATGTTAAGCGAATAGCTTATTATCTTTGGTACTCAGAATGGCGAGAGGTAGAGGACGTGGGTGTGGTGCGGGTCGTGGTCGTGGTCGTGGACGTGGCTCGGTTGCGTCCTCATCCTAGGCCGAGGAGGCTGTTGGCGGGGTGGCTGAGGAGGTTGCATCTGCCGCTCGTCCAGTCGCGGATGCCCAGGCCACGCCAGCCGCTTTACTTCAGAACGGTGGGAGGTTCAACCACCGTAAAAGGTCCAGTGCGGCTTCTCGGTCAGGCGCACTGTTGCTGCTCCGATGGCTGCACCAGCTCCTCTTGAGGCTAGAATGAGCCTCCGAGAGTGGATGTCCCTTCGTCTTGACACCTTTGACGGAGCGGGTACTCCGTCAAGTGCTGGTTGGTCTGCCGGTACATGGAGAGGCAGTTCGGTGCATTGGAGTTGACTTCAGCGCAGAAGCCGCGCTTCGTGGCTTTTCAACTGAAGGGCCAAGCGGATATCTGGTGGGAAGGAGTTATATCAGTCAGGACTCCACTGCAGGGACCGATTACTTGGGAGGATTTCTTGGAGCAGTTCAGGGCTAAGTTTTATACTGATTCTTTCCTTGAGAGGATGAAACATTCCCTGACGACCTTTGTTCAGGGGAAGCTGTCGGTGGCGGACTATGAGGCGGGATTCAACAACTTAGTCCGCTTTATTCCAGCTGTGGCTGGCAATGATCGGGAGAAGGCAAAGTGGTTCCGTAGGGGACTGAACCCTGAGTATCGCCACGTCACGGGGCGACGACTTGCTTGACTTCAACAAAGGTGGTCGATCGTGCCAAGGGTATGGAGTTGGAGCGGGAACTTACTAGGGAGAGGCAGACTCCTAGCAGCTTTACCTCTACTGGAGGATCAGTCAGTGGACACAAGAGGAGTTTCAGTGGTGGAGGTGGGTCTTCTCGACACTTCCAAGAGATTTCAGGGAGGCCATCGCTCACGGTCCGAGCGTTACGCCGCAGAGGCATGCCCTCCTCCTGCTCAACATACCTCTTCGCCAGCCTTGCGCCCAGTTCAAGGACATAGAATGATGTGCTTCAAGTGTGGGGGCAATCACCGCGCCTCCGAGTGTTCCTTCACGGGGAATGTCACCATTGTGGCCTGTCAGGCCACAAGATGATAGTGTGCAAGAAGAATCCAGCAAGCATCATCAAGTGGGAGTCAGCCCCTGCAACATCTTCGTCTACTACTCCACGAGGTTCAGTTCAGACTTTGGTAGATGCTCGCACTCGCACACCCCAAGACCCTCCGGTCGGGTGCCACCTACGACTTCTCCCGGTGCCCCGCCGTGTTTCTTTGGAACCCGCACCGCCTGCGACACCGTCATTTTCTCCACCAGCAACAGTTCCTGTTCATCCTTCGTTGAGTGTCGGGGCATCTTCTGCACCGATACCACAGGGAGTCTACGCCATGCCTACACCTGCGACCGTAGGACGTACTGACGTGGTGATAGGTACTTTATTAGTTGATTCCTTTGAGGCTTTTGTCCTTTTTGATTCAGGGGCTACCTATTCGTTTGTCTCTACGGCGTTTGCTAGAAGAGTGAATTTAAGTATGCAGTGGATCTCTCAGTCAGTGTTGGTTAGTTATCTTGGGGGTATGATTGCTAGTTCAACTGTCTGTCCTGGGTGTGCTATTGTTATTGACGGGGAGAAGTTCACGGCAAACCTGATAGTAATACAGATGGAGCCGTTCGATGTTATCTTGGGCATGGATTGGTTGCACGCTTACCGAGCGGTGATATCCTGTTTCAGTGGGACAGTCTCTTTGCAGACCCGTCCGGGGAGACTTTGACCTTTCAAGGGAGTGCGCCTCCGCGCTCTTCCAATGCTAGTCGGGCTGTTCCCGGGTCAGCGTGCAGTGAAGACTGGACTTCTCTTAGCTTTTACTGAGAAACCGAGCGTGGCTTCGCGGATTGAGGAGATTCGAGTGGTGAGTGACTACCCAGATGTGTTCCCGGATGAGCTTCCGGGCTTGCCACCTACGTGAGGCGTGGAGTTTCGCATCGACCTTGTTCCAGGTACTCGGCCCATCTCGATGTCCCCATACCGATTGGCACGTCCGTTTCAGGACGAGTTGAAGAAACAGTTGGATAAACTGCTGGCTAAGGGTTTGATCAGGCGCAGTGTATCGCCATGGGGAGCTCCTGTCCTGTTCACAGATAAGAAGGATAGGAGTTGGCGCATGTGTATTGATTACCGTGTGCTTAACGCAGTGACAATCAAGAATAAATATCCTTTACCCCGCATTGAGAATTTGTTTGATCGGTTGAAGGGAGCCCAAGTGTTCTCCAAAATCGATCTCCAGTCTAGGTATAATCACATCCGGGTGCGTGAGCTGGATATAAAGAAGACTGCATTCTCCACCAGGTATAGGCATTATGAATATACAGTTATGTCGTTTGGATTGACTAATGCACCTGCCGTTTTTATGGAGACCATGAACAACATGTTGCACTTCGTGGTGGTATTCATTGATGATATTCTTATCTACTCCAAGACCCATGAGGATCATGAGCGTCAGTTGAGATTGGTCTTAGAGACTTTGAGAGAGCACAAATTCTATGCCAAGTTGAAGAAATGTGAATTTTGGATTTCAAAAGTAAGTTTTTTGGGTCACGTGATTAATCCTCGGGGTATTGCCGTTGATCCTAACAAGGTCTCTACAGTGGTGGATTGGAAGAGGCCGACTAATGTGAAGGAGGTGAGGAGTTTCCTGGGCTTGGCGGGTTACTATCAGCGTTTTGTGCAGGATTTCTCCACTATTGCCAAGCTGATGTCTCAGCTTACCCAAAAAGGGGTGAGATTCTAGTAGACTGATGAGTGTGAGCGCAGTTTCTGCACACTGAAAGAGAAGTTGGTGATCTCTCCCATTCTCGCACTTCCCGTGCGAGGGAGGCGGTTTACTGTCTTTTCAGATGCGTCTCGAGTGGGTCTTGGTTGTGTGCTTATGCAAGATGGTAAGGTGATTGCCTATGCATCGAGATAGTTGAAGAAGCATGAGCAAAATTATCGCACTCATGACTTGGAGTTGGCTGCGGTTGTCTTTGCTCTCAAGATTTGGAGACATTATATGTACGGCGAGCCTTGCGATATCTTCACAGATCACAAGAGCCTCAAGTATATCTTCACTCAGAAGGATATGAATTGAAGGCATAGGAGGTGGTTAGAATTGGTAAAAGACTATGATTTGACTATTCAATATCATCCAGACAAGGCCAATGTTGTTGCGGATCCTCTCAGTCGTAAGGCGACTCCCGCTACTCTAGATTGCCTCATTGCTGATTTTGATTGCATGGGGATATCCTATTGTTACGCGGGCACAACACATGTTGAGACCCAGTTGATCCTCGAGTCAGCTATCCCAGACCGTGTGCGGGAAGCGCAGCGGAGTGACCGGTTACTATAGGAGGTCGGGAAGCGTTTGGACGAGGGCAAAGTAGGAGATTTCAGTGTGGATGATTCGGGTGCCTTGAGGTTTAAAGGCCGTTTGTGCGTACCACAAAAGGCGGAGGTCAAAGATGACATTTTGATGGAGACACATCGCACTCCGTACACCGTTCACCCTGGTGAGACTAAGATGTATCGAGATCTGAAACAACACTTCTGGTGGAAGAGGATGGAGGTGGACATTGTTAATTACGTAGCTTCTTGCGGTGTTTGCCAACAAGTAAAAGCTGAGAACAAACGTCCTGCAGGGTTGTTGCAGCCTTTGGAGGTTCCCCTGTGGCCTTGGGATGATATCTCTATGGATTTTGTGGTGGCATTACCTTGTTCGCCGTGAGTGAGGGATGCAATTTGGGTCGTGGTGGATCGATTCAGCAAGTCTGCACATTTCATTCCTATTCGCACAATCAGTTCAGCGAGTGATCTAGCTTCTATCTATGTGCAAGAAATAGTGAGACTGCATGGGGTGCCCAAAACCATTATTTGGGACAGGGACGCAAAGTTTGTGTTCAAGTTTTGGCAGAGTCTGCAGAGTGCTTTGGGCACACAGCTTCGCCTTAGCACAGCGTTCCACCCTCAGACAGATGGACAGTCAGAGTGCACTATTCAGACCTTGGATGATATGTTGCGTACATGTGTCTTGTCATGGAAGGGTAGTTGGAGGACCAGTTGCCACTTGCAGAGTTTGCCTACAATAACAGCTATCATTCCAGCATTAGAACCGCGCTGTTCGAAGTTTTGTATGGGCGGAAATGCAGGTCGCCCCACTGTTGGGATGCAGTGGGTGAGAAGGCAGTTTTGGGACCGGACTGAATTCAGAAGACAGTTGAGCGTGTGGCCATGGTGAGGCAGAATCTGCTAGTAGCGCAGAGCAGGCATAAAAGTTATGCAGATGTGAGGAGACGTGACTTGGAGTTTGCGGTGGGAGACCAAGTACTTTTGAGAGTGTCTCCCACTAAAGGTATTATCTGATTCGGTACCAAAGGGAAGCTTAGCCCGAGGTACGTCGGACCGTTTTCGATCGTGGCGAGAATTGGGAAGCTAGCTTACCGCCTAGACCTTCCTAAGTCCATGCAGGGGGTTCATAATGTGTTTCACGTCTCGATGTTGAGGAAATTTTTGAAAGACCCAGAGTATAAGATTTCTCTGGAATCGCTGGTTATTGAGCAAGACCTCACAGTTGAGTCACGCCCAGTGCGCATTCTGGAGAGGTCAGAACGAGTGCTGAGACACAAGACGCTGGTATATGTCAAGGTGTTATGGACACATCAGTCTGAGAGAGAGGCCACTTGGGAGTTGGAGTCTCGCATGCGCGAGAAATATCTGGAATTATTCACCGTAGGTACGCGATATTGTAGCAAAATTTTAGTAGATTTTGCTCAGGTGCGTAAACCTTGGTTAGAATTCGGGGTCGAATTCTATTTACAGGGGGTAGAATGTAATACCCCGGAAACGAATCGGGCAATTAGAAAATCAGCCGGGAGGAGAAAAGACAATTAAAGGAGTAGAAATTCCTGAAAAGAGAAGGGGTTTTCGGCAATTTTTCAACAACCTGCGGTGCAGGCCGCGACCCATGGGAAGCCCACAAGTGGCCGGCCAAGGGGGGTTTCCACCCCTAAACCCTAGCCCCCACCTCTCCCTCTCCCTATTCCCCCACTAGCCGCCACCCCTCCCTGCCCTTTGGCTGCTACCACCTCCTCCCTTGCGCCTCCCCCTGCGCCACCAGCACCCCAGCAGCGCCTCCATCCTCCCCGGCGAAGCCCTTGCTGCTGCCCATTGAAAGGAAGGCGAGGAGGTGACCGTTGGAGAGCCGGCCAAAGAGAAGGAACAAGAAAAAGAGGAGAAGAAGGGGAGAAAGATGGAAGAGGAGGAGGAAAGGGGAGGAGAAGAGCACCTGCACGCAGTGAGGCGTCGTTCTCTAGCGATTCACCAAGGGTAACCTCGATCCCCGATAGCTCGGTAGATTATTCAATTCAGTTTGGTGTTGTCAGTAATAGATCAGTTTGGTTCAACGACGTTGCTCGTCGGTTTTGGGTAGGTTACTTGCATTTTCTGATCTGGCCATCTCTTATAAAGATGTAGTGCTCATCCTTATCTTTCTATAGGAACAAAGATCGTCTGATGTGGAGTTACGGTTTAGGAGTCATGATAGTTTCTTTGCGACTGTCCAGAATGGCTGACGAGAATTGGCAGTTATCTTATCTGGCCATTATGAATTATTTAGAGATCGAATCAGAAAGGTCACCCAACATGAATGTTGTAGGAAATTCATCAAGCTTTCCAAATTGATAAAGAATATAATTGTTATAGGTGTCAATCAAAAGTTATGGATTTTACACCACCGCTGTACTTTTGGCAGCCAGATTGTAGAGATAGAAATTGCACCTGAACATTAAAATTAATAGGATGTCGACTCAGGGGACCTTTCCAACTAGGTTATTGTAGACGGTTTTGTCGTGTTTCCAAAGAGTCCAAGATCACCCCGTTCTGAGTTTCTTAGTAAAAGTTATGAGGAATTTAGTACTGCTGTCCCGTGGGACTTTCTACTAGACTGTCGGAAAAAAATTGAGTATACCCCTTATTCGAACCCTAGGTTTCGGGAAGTTGAGTTAAGTGGTGTGAGTGGATACATTTTCCTCAGCGTTCTTATTGTTAGTGATATTCTTGTGTAGGAGGCGGAGTTCTGGAGTGAGGGGCATCATCCTTGCCTCCCCGCACGTCGTAGCGGAAAAAGGCAAGTACATGTAACACCGTGACCCAAAATTGGCTCAATGCCCAGCCCACCGTGGGGCGGACCCGCCCATACATAGCACCTCACTTACACTTTTTGTCCTCGTTTCATGTAAAAGGGTTAACCCAGAGGTGCTACGTTTGGATCCAACAGGCATTATATACTACTACAACTCACTTGAGATAAGCAATGTGGGACTAAACCCACCACACAACTCCTCATGGGCCACATGGGCCGCACTACGAGTAGGCTGGGGTATTATAGTACAACTGTATGTTTGTGATTGATATGTGTTTTTCCCTGTTTAGTGAATATATGATGAATGATGGTGATATGTACTTGCTCATGGTGGTATCGGATTACTATGATTCAGTTGATGTTATTTCATTATTCATCTTGTTCATTCATGCATGCAAGTATTGTTCTTGTGACACCCACGGGAGTGGGTAGTGAAGTCCCAGCATTCCAACTTGGGCAAGTAAGACCTACCATTCCAATGTGGGTAATTTGGATCCCCGTTTTGAAATGTTATTCAAACGGGCCTTGGATCCCCGCGTTTTGGATAACGCGGGCATAAGTGAATACCGACAGGTGTTCACTAGCTATACCGATATGAGCAGAAGTGAAGGGCATGTGCATACATTCATTCATGTGGTTTTTGTCATCTCATATTTTGGTTCAACTGTAGGCTTGATGGATTATACCTGTTTTGGTTCAAAGTTTTGTTTTGTACTTGCTGAGTCATGGACTCACCCTTGCTTTATTTCTTATTTTAGGTGAACCATGATGATGATGTTTGTGGGAGGGAGTAGACACACAGTTGCACACATCTGGAATAATCATTTGATATTATTCCGCATTTATGAGATTGGACTGTAATAATAAGTAGCTTTGAAGGACCATTTTTGGATATTGGTATGCTTAGGTTATACACGTTATGTATTCATGCTCTCCCGTTTTAGTCTTAGTAGTTTTCCCTTTGAACTCAGATATTATAAGTTTATTGCTGAATTTAGGGTGTTTATTATTGCTAGATTCCTCTCAACTAGATCTTAGTTGCTCTTCTTGATTAAGATAGTTAAAACATTGTTCAAATTATTACTTGTGGTAGAGGTTTTAGGTAACATCGTGGCTTTCGAATAGCTAGGTTGTTACATTGAGGCTCATGCATAATCCTTGTAGCATGTGACTTTAATTTGCGAATTTGTTTTGCAAATGGCTTAAGTCCATGTACCTTATTCCTTGTAGCATGATTTTAAAAGTTGGCAAATGTATTTTGCAACTTGTTTAGAATCTCACCTTCAACCCTTGTTTGCATATTACATCAATTGGCAAATGTGTTTTACAAATTGAGTTGAAGCAATTGCAAAATTAGTTTTTGTTTCCTGGACCGGACTGACCGCCATGTGTTGGCGGTCGACCGGGTTCCGCCGTGGTCGCACTGATCGACTTTTTTAAAAGATGTGTTTTTCTGGATTTGTTGATTCCTCTGTGGAGCGGTCTGACCGCGGTTGTAAGTCCGGATTGACCGCACCTCCGGGTCTTCGACCCGGTCAGCTTTTTCCACAGAGTGTGTTTCTCTTATTTTAGTTGGAGCAGTCTGACCGGCATGTGTTGACCGGACTGACCAGCTGGTCCGGTTTGATGGGCCATTGGTTGGCGGCCAGACCAGATGTGTCCAATAGCTAGTTTTATAGTCGTTGGAGCAAGTGCGGTCTGACCAGCCATATGCCTGCGGTCTGACCGGGCTTCACTGATTTTCAGCAGAATCTCTCCCTAACGGCTAGTTTTTGTGTGTGGGCTATAAATACCCACCTTGGCCGGCCTTGGGTGAGATTGCTGGTGCCATTACCCATTCTCTTGAGTAAAGAGTAAGCCCTCTCATCTCTTATGTGCATGTGTTGTACATAGTGAGCTTAGAGAGCAAACCCTAAATGCATGTGTTGTATTAGGTAGTGGATTGTGTATCTATTGAGCTTAGACACTTGATTCGTTCAAGTGAGCATCTCTGACTTTTTACTCTTGGTGTTTGTCGGCACCTAGACGGCTTGAAGGAGTTGCACTGGTGATCTTCTCAAAGAAGGTTGTGAGAAGACCCGAGAGGTTGTGAGTGGTTTGGTGCTCGTCATCTCTGGAGTGGAGGAAGAGCAAGCCTGAGTGGATCTATGTGTTGGTTCGTGTTGTGAGAACCGGTCCAAGTGGTTGGACTTACCTCGGAGGTGTTGGCTCAATTGAGGAGCCGGTCCAACGCGGTTGGGCTTACCTCAACGTGCATGGATTAGGGGAGACCGGCAAGTCTCCGAACACCACGGTAAAATATTATCGTGTCATCTTGGTTTGCTCTTCTTGTACTTTACTATTGCTATTTGCATTCCTTGTATTAAATTGCTTATATGTATTTGTATGATTGTATTTGTATGATTGCTTTCATTCTCAATTGTCTATTACTGTTGGTGCACTTAGTAAACACTAGTTGATTTAGGTTTTAATTGTACAAAACTAATTTGTTGTTAGCTTCCGTATTAAAAATAGGTTTTAGCCAAAAAGATTTTTAAAACCGCCTATTCACCCCCCCCCCTCTCGTCGGCCTCCTCGATCTTACACTCGGGTTGTGCGGCGGATGGAACAGCAGCTGCGGCAGTGGAGCAAGCACAGCACGCGACGACTAGGCCTTGGGTGGTTTGGTGGCACGCGGGGGCATGGCATGGCCGAGCTGGGCAATGGACTGGCCAAGGCGTAGTAGGGCCAGCATGGGGCCTGCAGCCCAAGCCCACAACGGCAAAACGGCCCGGAGGTGTCCAGCGATATGGGGCACCAGCGTGGCTCCATCCGCAAAGAATGAGCAGCGATGGTGCGCGGCTCAAGACGCGAGGTCGAGGGCCGCGTGGCGCAGCGGTGTCGGCATTAGTCGGATGAGTTGAGCACCGAAGACGACGGCGTCAAGAGCGAGAGAGGCGAGGCGGTGTCGACGCGGCGGTGTGGCGCATGCGGCGGTACCGAGATGACGGACATGGACGAGGAGCCAGACGCAGACGAGCTCAGAGACGACTATAGTGGACCCAGACGAGAGGTCGAGAAGACGTAGGATTCCGTCAACTAATGTTTTGTAGCCTGATCAGTTAAGAATCAGTGAGCACTGGTTTCATGTCTTTTAAAGTTACAGACAATTAATGGTGAATTTTCTCGCACGATCGCCGAAGTTAGGTAATCTGGACTTTTTGTAGAGGATCAAATTGAACCTTTTGTTTGGTTGGTTTGGTTAGAGATTGTGGGAGGGCACGTGTAGCAATCGCTGCACTCGGTTGTCCTCATATCGATCATTTTATATTGTAGGCGGTGAAGCGGTGAGTGGAGGGTACCTCGTTACCTCCCAAACCGTCATGTGCAGCGAGCAAGTAACTTGTATACTATGATTGATGCATTATGTGATGTGTGAATGAATGATTATATTTGTCCATATTTGTAGATGAATGCCATGTGTATCTTTTCATTTATGAGTACTATTCAATCTTGCCATGGGATCACATCATGACATGCATAAATTACCTTTGTAAGACCCATCAATTCCAGTATGGGCACTTGAAAATCCCATCAATTCCAGAATGGGTACGTGAGTCCACCATTCCAATGTAGGCCACGTTACGTGAGTCCACCATTCTAATGTGGGCCACGTTGGACGGCCGTATGAAACGTTCTTCATACGGTTACTTTAAGTGAACACCGACGGGTGTTTCACTCGCTATACCGGTATATGCTGCGATATGTCCAATTCCTTCAATGCATCATTTCACTTCATCCATTCATAAAGTTGTTTCCAATCAATGTTCAAGTTATGATTGTGATAAATTGTTCATGGTATGTTTGATTGTTACATACAAGTACTTCTTTGAGTCTTTGGCTCATTCTTGCTTTGTTGTTTTATTTAGGTAAATGACAAGGAAGAATGATCTCGTGGAGGGTAGTTCAACACGATGCACTCACTACCATAATCCAAATATTTTGAGAACTTTTATTGTCGTTATTTATGTCTTGTGTTGAATTGTAATAAGCCATTTTGGTCATAACTACCGTATCCCTCTGAATTGTTTATTTCCATTCCGTTGATTAAACTTGATGATGAATCCTTGTTTCCGTATATCCTTATTAACTCCTTCACCTTGTCATGCGTTTTGATGTTATTATTCTAAAGAGTAGTGATTGTAGGTGACATCTTGACTTCCTTATAGTCAGGGTGTTACAGTTGGTATCAGAGCGGGCTTTAGGTCCGTGGTTCATTCAAACATATTAAATTGACACACTGTGCACATTAGGAGGGGTTGGGTAAACTGTTGCTTCCGCATTTCAATTGTGGGTACTCAAGTATTGAGTCGTTGTTAAATTGTGTTGTGCTATGATGTGTTAATCCATGATATGATGTGATAACCTCTATCTATGAAATTATTCTATGATCGTCATGAGAAGATTCGATATATATATATATATATATATATATATATATATATATATATATATATATATATATATATATATATATATATATATTCATAATTGATTGCATTAGTTATGCGTTTCGCTAGCTAGCGTTGATCGATTGAGTTCGTGGTTGATGTCCAGGTTTTGCGGGCTACACCACTTGCTTGTAGTATGATATTAGAGAACTTCTTACCTCTGCTCCATAAGCTCTGTATTGAGCATGAGCTCATTGATGAACTTGTTGCCTTTCTCGAACTGATATCTGGTTTCCTGGTTGTGGTTCCTGGCAGTTCGTGAATTCTTTTGAAATTGGGGTTTTAATGAAGAAGGCAAGCTCCAGCAGTTCTCTGATTCGTTCTTTGAAACAAATATTGCCCTTTCGACTATTGTGATATTTCTGCTCCACGTGAGCATAGTTCAAATGCAAGATTTCTCTTTTCACAAAAGACTTGTTTTACCCCTATTGGGGAAATTTAACTCATTCGTTCGTTTGGAATCTCGGTATTGGAAAACTTCTTTTGCAAGTTCTTTATCAAGTGTGTATTGATCTTGCATATTTCTCTTGAGCTGCTTTAGTAAGTCGTTCTCTTCCTTGATTTTCGAATTTGACAAATTCTTGTCCGGTGGCGATTGATGAATTTCTCTTGAGTTCATGATTTTGGTAGACGAGTTTAAAAAGGCCTTTAATGGTACTCCAAAAATATTATTGTTTTTCGATTGTCGAATTGCTTTTACTACGAATGATCTTTGTAAATTGGCAACATTGATATTTTCATGGTTGTTCTTTCTTTCTCATTGGAAAAGAGCGACTCATTTACTCGTTTGATGGTTTGCCTAATGAGAATTTTTGTTGCAAGTTCGTTAACACGAAAGCTTTGGCTCAATGTATTCCTTTGGAACCCTCGCTTGTTGAAATTTGATGCATCTCTTTTCTGAAGAAAAGCGTTAAAACCCTTTTGGAGTGCTTGGTTATGCTTAAGTCGGGGGTTGTACCCAAACAAAGATTGTGGACTACGGGTTTCTATTAGACCCTATTTGTTTTTCAAAATAGTTTCTTGCCTTTTCGTCTGAGCTCTCATTCTTTGTTTGTGAACGTTATTTTTGACAAGATCGATCTCCTTATGTTAGCCCTATCTCTCTTGTTGATAAGGGCAGCTCGGTTATCCGTTTGACAGTTCGGAGAATGAAAATTTCCTTTCACAAAGTTCATTGAAGAAATTTCGACTATATTCATTTCTTTGGAATATTTGGAGTGTTGGAGTTTAGAACCTCCTTTGGAAAAGAAAAGTGTCAAACCCCTTTCTCTAGAGTTTTGAAGTGTTGGGTGTGACGTTTGTTCAACTTTGTGGTTTCGTGCGAATTCTTTTCTAGAACAAGTTGTTATTATAATTCCATGTGATCTTGAAAATTTTATGACCCGATTTATCATGTTTCCTTTAGAAGGTTTATTGACACGATCAAGAATGTGAGAGTAAGGTTGATTCTTTTGTAGAGAAAGAAGTTTGACCACCTTCTTGATGTTTCCAAAATGATTCAATTTCGAGTTTTGTGTTCATGACCTATTGGAGGTCCCAGTTTATTATGATAAACGAAGTTTGCGATTTGTGCAGAGTTATAATGGTTCTTCAGTGATGCGATCGTTTTGATCTTGAATGATCGTTGTTCTTATCTGTAAAGATCCGACATTCTCTTCTTGTGAGGCTCATGTTTTCAATTGTGGACTCCACCTATGTTCAATGAGTTCATTGCGTAATTGGTTTTCCTCTTGGTTCTGTGTTCACTGCGAGTGGTAAGCAATTCTCTAGTTGGTGAAGATCGTTTCTATTTGCCTCTTCTTTTGATAAAGAATCAACCCATTCTTTCCACGTGGGTCTTTCGAAATACTTTCTAAATGTTGTAGTGAGTTTGATGTTGATACATGTGGAAATTTGATCGCCCTTGGTGATATCGCTTAACATGAGAATACTTCGAGTTTAGTTTTCGTGACCTTTTGGGAGTTCATGAATCATCCGAAACGAAAATATTTTGGGTAACTTGAGGTATAGGATTATCCTATTGCTTCTTAAGAGTTTCGTGTGATTTAGCCCTAAAGGCTCCTTGGTTTGGGTTCGCTAAGAGAGGTTACAATCAAAGTAAATTATCGTCGATTCGTTGAGAATCCGCTTGTTTTCCCGAAGTCTTGTAAAGGGAAATGCTTGAATTTTGTGGTCAAGGCATTTGGATCTCATGTTTCATGAGTAGATGAACTATTAGAACAAATTTGGCGGGTTGAAAAATGTTATTGGTTCTTAAGTAGTTCCGTGGATTGGACTAAAGAACTTACCTTGTTCATGTGGCAAGGTGTTATTCGTTCAAGGACTAATTGTTGTGTTAAAGGAAAGTGCACAGAGAAGTAGTTGTTAGTCCGAGTCAAGTTTTGTAACTTGAGGTTTTAAAACATGCCTAAATTTTACGCCCTTTTCACTCCAAAGATTTGAGTTTCAATCGTAATGCCGTTTTCTTATCGGTTGTTATTTGCTATTATCTTTCGAGGAATGTGTTCCTCAACTACGAACTTAGTTTTCATTTTCTAAGATCACCTTTAGCGTAATATTTCTTTTGGTTTCTTGGCGTAGTGGTGAGCAACGCTTCTCGTATGAATGAACTTATTTTTGTTCGCCTCTTCCTTTTGTGAAAGGATCACGGTTTCGTGTTGCGTAAGTGTTTGCAAGGTGAAAGTTTGGCAAGCTGTTTGGTGGTGGATGAGTAATCGTAGCGACGATATTTTGCTACCAAGTTATCGGAGGAGTAGTAGAATGTGAAATAGTTTTGATCTGTATCCCTGGAGGAAATTGATTCACTGAGATGTTTGACTTCGAAGTAAGTCTGAAAAGTATTACGGCTGATTAACACCTGGTATAGTGAAATTCTAGAACTTCAATTCAGGATTGAAAGGTTGGTGATTATCAGAGGTATGGAAACCTTCATTGAATTTTTAGAGTAACGCAATTGGATAGCATTGCGAGATGGTGTGGGTGATTTCTGATGATGTCAATGAGTGAGTATGTTAGTATGGTGGTAATGTTGGAGATTTAATTCGATGATTTCACAATCGGTTATAAGAGCAATCCGTTGTAGAGGTTTTGGAAGTTGGATCTGGGTTGTGCATTTTTATGCTAGACCATTGGTCACGCGATGATTGTGCGTAGAGGAAGTGGGATAATAGAGTTTCCTGAGCAATGAATGGTCATTGATAGAACTCTTCTGATGTAATACATGTCCGTGCGTGCTAAGGATCTTGAATTGTTGTTATTGGAAATTGAAGGTAATGTGATTGCGTGGTGCCTACTATCGTGGTGTTATGGATGCCTTCAATCAAATCGATTTTGTATTACCTAGAGTATCCGGTAGATTTCATAGAGTCTCTTCACAATGGTGTGGATGATTTAATTCAGTTTGAGCATGATTTGAGGATATTTAACTAAGATGTTTAAGCTCGTGTGGTATGCGATGAAGTCAAATTCCAAGGTTCGAGAGAAATTTTATCCCTAGAAGAGAGAAGCGTGGAAAGAAATGTTCATCGGATAATTAGGTGTTTTCTTGATTCTCGTTTGAGTTTGGTATTGTTGACCGGTGTTTTCTGCAATTTGAGTTGAGGCTGTGTTGGCATGTAGATTCTTTCCAATTCAGACAAACTATCAGTGTTTGGTTTGGGCGTTCCAATAATTTCTCCTTTGGTTGTAGTGGTGTTCATTTGTAAACTGCCTATTTAGAAAATGGATTTGTTTTGAGATGAATTGTCAAATTTGGAATTTAATCTTTTGGTGGAGAGTTAGCATTGAGTGGACGCGATGAGGACTCTCTATTTTCAATTAGATTCTCTTCGTTTTGAAAGTTGCGAAATTAGAAAGTTGGTATTTCGCTTTGACCGTCTCGTATATCTGCTGAAGTACACAACGTCGGGTGTGTTCGATCTTTGAGTGGGCATTTGAACCATTCAAGGTTCGAGTTTTAGTTTAAGACGTTGACCATCGAGTAAGGTCTTACCTTCGATCCTCTTCGATGAGTGTACCTAGAAAGTTCAAGTTGATTGTTAGGTCGACGTTGCTTCACATCTTTGCTTTGTGGTTTCTCTATTAGAGAGAGGCCACTTGGGAGATAGAGTCTCGCATGCGCGAGCAAATATCGCACCGTTTGTTTCGTACAGGTTAAATCCGTTGATTTCAACTCCTTGGAAATTCGTTACGGTATTAGTTGCGGTTAGAATTGAGGTCGAATTCGTTAAGGGGTAGAATGTAATACCGAAGGTGATTCGCTTATTAGAAGAAGTTTCTAAGAGTGAGCTAATCGAAAACCGAATCATCTTTTCACCGGGGTTTCGTGATTTCACGGCAACTGGGCTGGGCCACGGCCCAGAGGGGCCCATGTGGTGGCTGGCCATAAGGGGGTTCCCACCCCAAACCCTAAACTCCACATTTCTCTCCCCCTCCCCCCCTTTGGAGCCGCCGCCACCTTTCCCGATTGCTGTGCGCCGCCTTGTACGTCGATTATGGGTAAGATGCGTTCGTTTTCTGTCCTGTCCATCTCTTAGAAAGTTGTAGGTATTGTTCTTAGCTTTCCTTATCCACCGAGATCACGTGATTCCGCCTTACGGTTTAGGAGATATGATGTTTTTAGTGCGCGCTGTTCTGTCTGTCTGACGAGAAGGATCTGTCGGTTTGATCCTAGGTTTTGATTTAGTTAGAGGCATTTCCAGAACCTCCACCCAAATAAGTTATTGTATCACTTTAAATTATCTTTCAAAGCTGATAAAGATCATCTCCATTGGATCTGTATAATGAAAGTTATGATATTTTCTTTACCACTGTTCTGAATTCTGGGCAGATAAATGTTAGCATTTTCATCTATTGTTTAGACTACTGTAGAGACCGAATCTGGGATTTTGCCCTTCTAGAGTTTTATTCCTGGGAACGTTAGCTTTCTTTTGGCACCAAGATCAGGAAAATCCGATCTGTAGTTCGGGAGATATGAATTTTTTATTGCGATCTGTTCAGTCTGCCTGAAAACTGGGGTCAGTAGGTTTGTCCCTCGGTTTTGTTCAAATTAGGGGCCGAATTAGAACCTTCACCCAACTAAGTTATTGTAGTTCTAGAATTTATATTTCCACGTTGATAAGGATCATTCTCATTGGATCAGTAGGCTAAAAGTTACGCTATTTTCTTTATTACTGATCTGTATTCTGGACAGACGTAGATGGGTTGTGTTTAACTGATAATTAGCCCTCTGTTTTGGCCGAATCAGGGGATTCCGTCAACTAATGTTTTGTAGCCTGATCAGTTAAGAATCAGTGAGCACTGGTTTCATGTCTTTTAAAGTTACAGACAATTAATGGTGAATTTTCTCGTACGACTGCCAGAAGTTAGGTAATCTGGACTTTTTGTGTAGAGGATCAAATTGAACCTTTTGTTTGGTTGGTTTGGTTAGAGATTGTGGGAGGGCACGTGTAGCACTGTCGTACTCGGTTGTCCTCATATCGATCATTTTATATTGTAGGCGGTGAAGCGGTGAGTGGAGGGGTACCTCAGTTACCTCCCAAACCGTCGCTTGTGCAGCGAGCAAGTAACTTGTATACTATGATTGATGCATTATGTGATGTGTGAATGAATGATTATATTTGTCCGTATTTGTAGATGAATGCCATGTGTATCTTTTCATTTATGAGTACTATTCAATCTTGCCATGGGATCACATCATGACATGCATAAATTACCTTTGTAAGACCCATCAATTCCAGTATGGGCACTTGAAAATCCCATCAATTCCAGAATGGGTACATGAGTCCACCATTCCAATGTAGGCCACGTTACGTGAGTCCACCATTCCAATGTGGGCCACGTTGGACTACCGTATGAAACGTTCTTCATACGGTTACTTTAAGTGAACACCGACGGGTGTTTCACTCGCTATCTGGGTATATCTTTGCGATATGTCCAATTCCTTCAATGCATCATTTCACTTCATCCATTCATAAAGTTGTTTCCAATCAATGTTCAAGTTATGATTGTGATAAATTGTTCATGGTATGTTTGATTGTTACATACAAGTACTTGCTGAGTCTTTGGCTCATTCTTGCTTTGTTGTTTTATTTAGGTAAATGACAAGGAAGAATGATCTCGTGGAGGGTAGTTCAACACGATGCACTCACTACCATAATCCAAATATTTTGAGAACTTTTATTATCGTTATTTATGTCTTGTGTTGAATTGTAATAAGCCATTTTGGTCATAACTACCGTATCCTACGAATTGTTTATTTCCATTCCGTTGATTAAACTTGATGATGAATCCTTGTTTCCGTATATCCTTATTAACTCCTTCACCTTGTCATGCGTTTTGATGTTATTATTCTAAAGAGTAGTGATTGTAGGTGACATCTTGACTTCCTTATAGTCAGGGTGTTACAATGATATTTAAGGAGATATGGAGGTTGAATTGGATAATTTGTTTAATCATGAGTAGATTGATCAAATGTCTTAAGTGATAGCTATGTGAATCATATATGTTAGAATTTGGGGGATGGTAGAATGGATTATTTGATTGTGGATAAATATTCAGATTGTCATGTAATTAATAGATAAGTCCTATGTGACGAGTCATTGGAATTGTGCCTCTATTGGATTAGTGGCTAAATGATTATTAGTCGATCGTAGAAGCACATATGTTATGGAATTGGTAAATGCCGCGCATGACTAGTGCCATGAAATGAACATGAGTTGATCGATTAGTACGCCATTAGATGTTGGATGTGTTATTAAAATTGTAAAGCTCATTAGGTGTCGGTTAGTCAAATAAACCTCGATCGCTGGAAATTTTGATGTATGTGAATATGATTTACCGAGGCGAGACTAGTAGAGTTGGATCGTTAGTATTAGCTTAAATAGTAAAGAATAATTGATGGATTTAGTCATGGTCATATGCTTATTAGTTGGTGGATTTCATACAATTATCGGATGAGTTGTATAGTTAGAAGATCGTGAGTCCGGGCATTATGTGTTGAATTGAAGATAACTTGATTGTGCCTATAAAATGTTTTCATTTAGAAAATAAGGGAAAAAGAAAAGAAAATATGTAGGCCCACATGTCATGGAAAGGACTAGATCATCCTACATACAAAATTTATTTATTGTGATGGAAATTTCATAAAAGAATTATTTTTACGCTAAAAGCTCTTTTAACTTTGAAAATTCATAACTAATTCATATGAACTCCAAATGAGATGAACCAAATTATTTTAGTCTTATAATTTTATTGTCTATACATACATATAATATTTATCTCCACCACTACTCTACAATTTTTTACGAAAAACATATTTTTCGTATGAACAGTACCAAAGGCATTTTTTATTTTCCAGAAAACTGATTTTCAAACTGGTATAACTCTCACATACTAAATCCAAATAAAATAATTATTTAACCTAAATTCATATAAAATCTTCATAAAGCTATTGTAAAAAGTTCATGAATTTTTGAGCAATTTGAATATTTAACTTTTATCGGTGTTCATTCGATGCCGCTATTTCTATAGAGTCTGAGTTGCTGCAAGAGAACGACTACGTAACCGAGAGTGAGAAAGTGAACTCCCAGAAAGTTAAGCATTATTTTAACTTTTTTTGCATCATATTGATCCCAGATTTTGATTAGTTAAGTGCAATAATAATTGCTTGCATGCTAATTTTGTTATGTCTATATTTTTGTGATGTGTAATTAGTTAGACCCTATTCATAATATTATCCTTGAATTATTTCTGTACCTACATGATTAAGTTAGGTTGTGTGAAATATATTTTATAGAATTGATTAGCCATGCAAGTCTAGATACGGTAGATTGATTGTCGGGAATAACCCGATAATTATGGGAGACACAAACATTATTATCTTCTTTTTATTACAGATCTTCGTATCTGTTTCTTAAGTTATATTTTGTTATCTTAAAAGAGTTTTTGGTCCGGATAAGTGGTTGCTACTGAGGGTGCCTTCGTGCACGAGATCGGGTATGTGGTTGACTTGTCCGGACCAACAAGGACCGAACTTTAGTGACGTCGTTGATTAAAGTAAAACCCATGATATCACACGCAGGATATGGGTACCGCTTGGTCAAGTAGGGGGGAAGTTTTGATTGGGTTGGGCCTCAGGTGGTGTGAGAACATTTGTGTTCGATCATTTGTTCGTAGGAGCCGATGCAATTTTCTATAATGTGCATAGGAGTACTATTTTTCTTTATTTATATTGCATCGGTATATCCAACATAACTTGCGAGCCCGCTTAGCAGGCACTATCCGTCGTTTGTACTAAGTTTGGGGTTCATCTCGCAATGGGGACCTGGCTCAATACCACTTTCTTGCCGAAAAATACCGAATCTCGATTTTTCCGGCCGACACACCATAGGAAGTGTGTTAATTCCGGTGGCTTGCGGGCTAGTCGAGTCGTGTGGGTAAAGTAGTACACCTCTGCAGAGATAAATCTATTCGAATATCTGTGTCCACGGTTACGGATGATCGCTTGAATTCGGGAGTCCTATTGTTAGACCTTGAATTAAAATTGGTGGTTACAACTTGGTATTCGGTATAAACGGGTGTTCATGCATTTTAGTGTATCAAAGTGGGCTGCCACTTTGGTATTTTTTTATTCATTTGTTTTTCAATGTATTACTTTATCACATGCTTTACTTCTACTTCAAATCTGATTTTGAAATGGCAATTGAAAAACTAGTATGTGTTGGTTACAAATTGTTGCGTCTTTTGCAAAACTAAAGCCACTAATGTTATTCTTTGATTGTCCATTATGCATAACAATTTTACCTTTGTGTAAGATTTTGCGAGTGCATTTTGTACTCAACTCACTTGCTGCAATTACAGGTGAAGATAAGCCTCCGATCGATGAGTTCGTTAGCGTCAACTATGGCGACGCTAACGAATAGTGCTATTATTTAACTCTCAGTCGGTTGCCTTGGGCTATGGGCACACTGTTGCTGGTCTTTTGTTTATTTTACTATATTCTGCTGCCACTTTAAGTGTTTAAATTGAATTTGGCCGGTTGGCCCTTTTGTAATCAATGTAGACTTGAATTATTATGTTGTATGTCTTTCATTATGGCTATGTATGAATGTTGTATGTCTGTGATTAACGTTGATGAGGGTATGTGCATGTTGGTCGCTGATCTTGCGAGCCAACACGAGACACATACCCGCTGTTGCTAATCCCATCTTAACCCGTTTAAGTGTGGACTTGGACATCATGTAGTGGTTGCAGAGGAGCAGTACGTATGATCACTGGGGCTCTAGTTTCGGTCAAGCCTTCTCACTTAGACGGAGATAAGTTGAGATTCATTGACTTGAGGCCCATAGTTATTTCCATAAGACCAGGAAGGCCTCGGTCTTACGGAAATAACCCGAGGGTC
Organism: Hsuehochloa calcarea; assembly: GCA_036346395.1. Classification (NCBI taxonomy): domain Eukaryota; kingdom Viridiplantae; phylum Streptophyta; class Magnoliopsida; order Poales; family Poaceae; genus Hsuehochloa; species Hsuehochloa calcarea. Next base: position 4,186,166 of record CM070615.1, on the reverse strand, counting down.
CTCACAATACCGGTATCCTCAATTGCAAAAAGATGAGTTGGAACGTCAGTGTAGGGAGATGATGGTACATGGCATAATCCATTTAAGTACGTCTGAATTTTCATCCCCCGTACTGTTGGTGAAAAAACAAGATAATTCATGGAGGTTTTGTGTGGATTATCGTGCGCTGAACGAGAAAACCATCAAGGATAAATTTCTAATTCTCGTGGTGGAAGAACTTTTGGATGAACTCCGAGGGGCGAAATTTTTTACTAAGCTGGACCTCCGTTCCGATTATCATCAAGTCTGCATGCATCCTGGCGATGTGCAGAAGATAGTGTTCCGCACAGACCATGGACATTACGAATTCTTGGTGATGTCATTCGGCCTTACAAATGCGCCATAAACATTCCAAACTTTGATGAATGAAATTCTTAGTCCTTATCTCTGCCGATTTGTTCTTGTCTTTTTTTTACAATATTTTAATTTACAGTTTATCTTGGTCAGAGCACTTACGCCATGTCCGCATGGTGTTCGAGGTGTTACATGGTCACCGCCTCGTCCTCAAAAGATCCAACTGTACTTTTGGAGACAAGATGGTGTCTTATCTTGGGCATGTTATATCGGCCAACGTCGTTGAGATGGATCGACAAAAGGTGGTGGCGGTGGAAGAATGGCCAACGCTGACTTCGATGCGGGTGGTTCGTTCTTTCCTCAGGTTGGTATGGTTTTATCGTCACTTCATCAAAGACTACGCCATGATAGCTACCCCACTGACCCAGCTCTTGAAGAAGGAGGCTTTCAGCTGGTCACAGGAGGCTAGCTTCGCTTTTCAAGCTCTCAAACAAGCGATGGCTTTTGCTTCGGTATTGCAACTATCGGGTTTCAGTAAAGCCTTCATCGTTGAATGCGATGCTTCTGGATCGGGTTTTGGCGCGGTGCTTAATCAAGGCAGCGGACGAGTCGCCTTTTTCAGCCGCGCCATTGCACCTCGACACGCTTAATTGGCAGCATACGAGCACAAGTTGATTGGATTGGTTCATGTGGTGAGGCATTGGAGACCATACTTATGGGGGCGTTCATTCCTCGTGCGGACAGATCATTACTCCCTCAACTTTCTCCTTGATCAACGTTTGTCCACTATACCTTAGCATTAGTAGGTAAGCAAGTTAATGGGATATGATTTTTGTGGTTGAATATCGGCTGGGGCGACTCAATACAGTAGCGGATGCTTTGTCTTGCCGAGATTCAGATATGACGGGTTCCTTGTGTGCATTATCCTCACCTCGGCTTACTCTTTTTGACAAAATCCAAGCAGCAGCCAATGCCGATCCGGCCATCATCGCCCTACGGGATGAAGTGCTCACCGGTCTTCGAGGAACCCCATGGGTTGTCGTCGATGGCTTACTTATATTCAACAAAAGAATTTATATTCCGACTACTTCTCCTATCCTACCGACTCTTATCGGCGATTCATGAAGAAGGACACGAGGGGGTCCAGAAGACATTACATCGCTTGAAGGTTGATTTTCATGTTCCCCGTGCCCGTCAGATCATACAAGACTTTATTCGGGACTGTCAGGTATGTCAACACAATAAAACAGAACATCTCCATTCAGTTGGCCTTTTGCAACCATTGGAGGTACCTCCAGTCATCTGGGAGGATATTTTCATGGATTTTGTGGAAGGATTACCTCGCGTTCATAGCAAATTAGTTATTCTCATTGTCATCGATCGGTTCTCTAAATATGTGCATTTCATTCCACTTGTGCATCCTTACACAACAGTTACAGTCAGGCAGGCTTTCTTTGGGGAGATTGTACGCCTTCACAGCATTCCTAGTTCTATTGTCAGCGATCGCGACGTGGTCTTCACAAGTACTTTTTGGAAGGAGCTATTTGTATTAGCAGGTGTCCGCTTGAATATGAGCACGGCTTGTCATCCTTAGTCTGGTGGACAGACCAAAGCAGCAAACAAGGTCATAGCCATGTATTTGCGATGCCTAACTGGTGATCACCCAAAACAGTGGCTTTGATGGCTTCCATGGGCTGAGTTTTGTTATAATACCCCCTTCCACTCCGCTCTAAAAACTACACCATTATGGGTAGTTTATGGGTGTGACCTGTCAACTTCGCTCCTATGAACGTTGTGATAGCCGTGGTCCCACCGTGGACCAAGCGTTACACGATCGTGATAATTTTTTGGTTGATGGTCGTAACCGACTCCTTCAAGCTCAAGACTATGTGAAGCAAAATTATGATTAACATCATCGTGAAATTCATTATCAAGTGAACGACCGGGTGTGGATTCAAATATCATATCGTAACTCATTGCCATTATCAAGTCAGGCACAACATAAACTCAGCCTACATTTTTTTTACCATACCAAGTTTTGAAGCACATTAGGGACATAGCATACCGCTTTCAGCTACCAAGTGACACGCACATTCATAGCGTCTTTCATGTTAGTCTCCTCAAGCCCTTTTAACGTGTACCACCTTCAAACCCCACCCAGCCACCGGTCTCCTTCGAAAGATTTCCTTACCCATTAGATTAGGACCCTTAAATCAAGATATTTTGTTAGATATTATTTCCATATGTTAGTCGCTTTCAAATCAAGTTTCTTTATATAATTTTCTATCTTTAATTATAATCTCTATTAAAGGGAGAGGATATTGAATAGAGGGGTTAGCAAGAATTAAGAAAACCTTATCATGCTGCTACCCTTGCACCAGCCGGCGCTCCTACCACACGCCACATCACCATCACATTCACGCCGCCGGCGACCCCCTGCCGTCCGGCCTTCCACTTCCCACTCCTATTTCTTACACCACCAAACCCTAGTTCATAACATAGAGCTCTGGATCATTGACAGAGTAGGCCTATAAAAGAGGCTTTCCCGCTCATGCTAGACAAATCAACTCAGAATTCCGTTCAGTAGATCACCAGAACAAAATTCGCTCTAATAAGAGAATAAACATCAGTAACAAACAGAAACAAGATTATACATGCCAAAACACTGCCTAATGATCACTTGCTGGACCAACGTCCATGTCTTGACGATACACCTACTGTTAGGCTTTCTGCATGCACATTGCGAGAAAGATGCACTGTACGCCACAATAATCCAGCTAGTCGTGCACTGACAATGCTAGTCATGGCAGAAGTGAACTGAACTCCCGCTCATAGCACTTCAAAGATGCCTCTGATGCTCATCTGAGATGACCTGTTGCTGGGATAACCGGATGTTGCACAATCCCATGAGGCATTTTTACATTGTTAGGATTCTCTCCAGCTCCGCCCCCATCACAACTGGGTTCCAACAAGCGCACAAGCGAGAGAAAAATTTCCATTCTAGTCACATCCCTGTTGGCCTGCTTGAACAGAATCAAATAAGAACTCCTTTTGGAAGCAGACAGTGAAGGAAGCCAAAAAAAAAAGACTAAATTCATAGGAAAAATGTCGTAACATGCAAAATATGTGGATAATCTGTATAAATTCATGAACCAAAATGTGGGAACAGCTGCTCTTCGCTTCTGATCCAACCAAACGATCTTCTTAAAACATCGGACTACTTACCTCAACAGTGAACCGTGCCCAGATTTTATTTTTGCGTGCTTCCATCACACCCCTCAAGATGGTTAATCCAAGTCCTTTGATAAAGTCAGCTATCTCCAAGAATATTCCTCTATCCTCACAAATCATCTGCATATGTATTCATGTCAACAAATGGAAAGTATAATATGCGCATTGAGAATCACAGGATACAAAGAACAAACAATAGCAGAATCATTTACCTCCACAAGCATCTGACGAGGCCGGTCAAGATCCTCAACAATGATTGGGCATGTCATAGATTGATTGGCAACATTGAAGGCCCAAGTCGCACCACCTTCAAAGTAGTCTTTCCAAAGCGGACCATTCTCACCACCAAGTATCTGTTTGAACTTTACCAATGGCACAGCAAAGGATCTCATGAGTTTCGCAACTATTATCTCATGGAGTAGGCTAAAAGCTAGTTTTCTTCATCCTAACGCAAGTAAAGAGGGTCCAAATTATTAAGTGTGTGTATACCTTAGATTCATTAGAATCCTTGAGATTGTCTGCATGCTTTGTCACACTTTGCAAGAAAAGCATGTGCTTAATGGTCTTTTCCAACAAAGCATCAATGCTACACTGTTGACAAAAAAAATGAAATGATAATAGCAGTTGTTACACTATAAGTCTGACCAATGTGAACTCAGTGCAATTCAAATCTTAAATAATCACAAAGGACAATTAAAATGTGCAAGTCAACTAAAAGATACCTTTGCCCCATTAGGTACAAGTTCCCGGAGCTCCTTTATACGATCCTGAATAAGCTGACGGTCCTTTGGTCGGGGCTTAGGGTTCTCTCCTGGTCGAGATCTCTTCGATTTGCCTTGTTTGGTGTATCATGACCTTTGCTGTTTGAGGCTGACACACTTTCACATTTCATGTTCTGTCCACTCGATCCAAAGGCGTATCTGAGATTTGTGCATTCCATTATTTTGGGAAAGACAACCATCCTCAGCCTTTTCTTGGACATATGGTTGTTTAACAAAATTTGAAACAGCCAACTCATTCTTGACTAGCAAAGGAGGAGCACCAGATGATTCGCATTGCTTCGTCTCTTTTGAGCCACAATAAGAACTGCTAGGAATGTCTGTCAATGAAGTCTTGCAAGAGGCACTGTCACCAGAGATCTGCTTGCCACCAGGATTGACATTGGAGATAACCGCATCCAATAGTTGGTCTGTATCAGTTAGTGAGAAGATCCCAGAATAAGGGAACTCTTCATCCAGTGTGCCAAAGACTGGAGAGGTATCAAGATAAACCGATGATTCAGGTGCATCTCTATCTGAACTCTCGGGTTTTGCGGCATTCCAGGTCAGATCACCATCCACATTGCGACACAGATGATGAAATTCAATACCAAACATATCAAACAAATCATTTTCTGTAGTAGGATCCATAAGAAACGAGGAAGTTCGCTCATTAAAAATGTCTGGGAGCTTGTGTCCATCCATATTCTTCACACCCTGCATGCTTATAGCAACACTGGAGTCATTTACTTCATTAGCCTTTTGGTTTCGGCAAACATGATCCGAGCTACTCAGTTGATTCTCCTGAGAAATGGCTGATTTCAATCCACTCAAAACTTGAACATCGGAGCCAGAGGATGGAGCTGCAGGAGCTTGAAATGACTCTCTTTTGGGACTCTCCATTTTCATAATGAATTGGGCAGATTGAGGGATTTTATATGAATTAGCTGGTTTATGCCCTATCATCCCAGAAGTTGAATTACATCTTCGGTCTAATACTTGACTTGCTGTGCTGTTATACAAGTTAGCCTTGACTACTCTAGTACCTGCAGGGAGAAAATCAAAATTCCCACCACCATTTAGAAAATCCGACACCTCACCTCCTCCATGCAACGGAAGCGTGTTTGTATTTTCATGGACAACAGGGTTCCGGGATGCAAGAGATTTTAACAGAAGATTTCTGGCCTCTGATGACTCTGCCGTGTTTCCCAGTTCTAATTGACCAATGTTGGTCATCAACAATGGATTTTTTTCCACTGATGTTGAGATAGAAGAGATAAACCCTGAGCTCACAACACTACTTTGTGTGTTACTTTCAACTCCTTGTCACAGTAAGGGGTTTGTTGTCTGAACCTCATATCAGGAGCATATAAACTGTGATCTCTAACAGCTTGACCATTTCTCTGTGCAACCTTAAGCAATGAAGCATTCCTGGCTGTGTTTGCTGATGTACTACTTGACACAATTGTGGCACCAGGACCATAGCATTGCTCATAAGTCACTGGGGATCCACTGAAGGCTTTTGAGCAAGCATCTGCGGAGTAGATACTTGGGAGACCATGTAAAGAACGTGGCTGAAACTTCTGGCTCACATCATTTTTAACTGAAGCAGATGCAACCATACTTGATCGATTGTTTAACTGAGAACACAGCCTCTTATATTGGAGCACAAAATTTGTGTTTTCCATAACCTGTCAGAAAATAAGCATTTATAAGCTCTAACATCTAGAAAACACAAACAGGAGAGCTAGCATAGTCCCAGCGGTCACAGTAAAACTCAAAAACAATTCCTCCTAGTGCAGTCCTGTAAGCGCTAAACATATAATAGAGACAATCATAAATAATTATTCTCCAGCTTCCCACTCCAATCCACGGAAGGTTTGGTCTTCCTAGGACCTCACCACAAATACAGTTTATAGGAATCCAGAGAACAGAATATTTGACCAGTCAACAATGTAATACAGTCATAAAGTAGTACTACAACACAGAGAACAAACTTCAAGACATGTAGATAAGAGATATACTAATCTGCATTGTTAAAGCTTGGGTATCTTACCACACTAGTAGAGCCTAGCTGTAGTACACCACGTGGTAACACAGGAATGATTGCAATAGTCTGCACAAGTAAATTATTAAGAGCTTAGAAGTAAAAAGTCAGCTATTAATCTACCATGCAAGGGCAATAACTCTACTAACCTGAATGCCAGCTCTGAACTGATGATTCATCTCAGCAGCAACCTATCATCATCAGAAATCCTTAGCTTATTGTTCCATTGTGAAAGCTCAAATTACAATTTAAGATATCCAAAACAAGAATGCAAGAGATTAAATCAAGTTGCATTGTTCTTAAAGGGCAATTAGAAAACCATCATGGAAGTAACATCATGGTTAACTCAAGCTTATAGGAAAACCATGTTAAAGAGAATGTCGACAGACATTTCCACTTATTCATATGTCCATTTGTGTGCTTTTGCAACTAGCTTATCACAGTGACCACTTAATCGTCAGAACAATAGACCAAACTCACTACATGCCAAAATTTCAGTACATAAGGAACAAATATGTGAGGACAAAATAACCCCACAAGGATTGTTGCAATGATATAAATCGCCTGACTCCATGCTTTAAATGATGCGGCAGCAAAAATGGACCAGACAAAACTGAAATTGGGTTACATATATATCAGTTCACAAGAAAGAAGAAGAAATTATACCTCAGAACCGAACACGTGATCATTGGCAGTATCATGGACAATCCATTGATGATTCCCAGTAAAAGCAGCACGGCCAATGATACTGAAAAACACAAATGCAGCAGGCATCCGTCAATACAAGCAATAAACCAAGAACATTGTACTAGCTTGTAACGAAGAAATGCCGTTCCCTTCTTGCTTACCCTTCTCCGACAACATGAACCTGCGATGCCATAACCTTCCTAACAAGCGTGCACACGGTGCCGCCTGATTCACACCCAACCTCTGAAGCCTCAGATCCGGCGGGGCACGATGCGTGGCCACAATAGCCGTCTTCCCACACCAAATGCCTGCACATCTCCAATGCAAATATGCACACAAATCAGCAAACAAGGAACTCATCCTTGAAGCATTAAGTACGTTAAGAAGCTAAATTCACAGCGCATGAAGCATTCCTCCTTGCCCAAATCACTTGCCCCTTGTTTCTTCTTTTCTCAGAATTCCAAGAACATATTGCGCATCCACGCTCTTGCATGCCTAAAGAACTAACACGCATTTACACAAATAGCGCAGATTCGATATGCGGCAATAACTTTTTGTTTCATGTTCTAGTAAAGGTGGTACTAAATTTGCAGCATCAGCGCACGCACACGAACACAGACGCGTTCTTTTGGAGGCACTAGTTTCTCACAAGCAAAGAAGTCCCTTATTAGTAATTGCTCAGGAATAAACCCATCCGAATCTTCCCCGCAGACGCTTCAGTCGTAGTAGTACAAGGTAAATCTAGATGAAATGGAATGTTCAAGAAAACTTCAAACCCAACAAAATAAATAACAGAAGACATTGAAGTCTGAGGAAAAGCACAAAAGAGAGAGATTTTTTGCAAGATCGAGCAGGAGGAGAAGCTAAGACACAAAAAAGATCCAAGAAAGAGATGGGAAGGCTTACACGGGGTCGGCGGCGCCGATGGCCTTCCAGAAGACGGCGTACGACCACCCGACCTCCTCGCACAGCCGCCGCAGCGCGTCCCCCACCGCCATCTCCGCAACCCCCGACGCAAAGAAACCCTAACGAACCCTAGCTCCTCCAGAGGCCGCCGCCGCCGCCGGAGGGGAAAAGGGTGAGCAAGAACGCCGCCTAATCCGCCTCCCTAGGCGCCGCGGCAACTGGCGCGCCCGGCCTGCTTTGCGCGGAGCCCGCCGCCCCTCCCCGCCGCCGCCGCCGGAATCCCAACGCTTCCCTCGCCGCCGGCGCACGGGCAGCCATCAGAGGGGCCCACCGGCTGGCGCTGGTCCCAGCGTCAGTTGGGGCAGGGGGGCCGCTGCGCTTCGCGGGAGAGGATGAGGTGGGTGGAAGACTTAAGCGTAGAGAAGCGCCGGAACCGCACGGCGGCGAGCGAGCGCTCTCAATGTGCTCTTGGATTTGCTACTGCTGCCGCCGCCCGTCCTCGTCAATCTCTCTCTCTCTCTCTTTTCTTTCTTATCGCTTTCGCTTTGGCTTCTTTGGGTTCTCACTGTCTTGAGGCTTTGGGTGTGCAATTTTTTGGCTTTCTCTTTTGTTGCCTTCTTTCCTTGCCCATCCTTTTTCTTTCTCCCTCGCAGCTCCCGAGACGGGCATCATTCCCTCCACAAGGGGCAAATTGGGCATGTTTAAGTGTGTTTTTCCAAAAATTATGCTCCCTCCCTCCCGGTGCAAACCGGAGGACAGCACCAAACCTCATATGCAGCTAGGGGAAGGGAAAGCACGCTCGTATCCACCGGGGAAAACTAATACAGAGAAGTACAGTGATATGCATTATATTATTATTTGAGAAGTACGCTTGTATCCATTTATATTGGTATGGCTAATACAGAGAAGTGCAGTGATATGCATTAGATCATTCTCTGAGAAGCACGCTCGTATCCACCTAGGGAGAGCAGAAGAGGATCATCTGTATTAGTAGGCTAATACAGAGAAGTACAGTGATATGCATTAGATCATTCTCTTTTGAAACGAACAGCATATATCAGTTGCTACAGTCCCAATAAAAAGTAAAACCACTATAGCAAAGGATCTGGATCCAGCGAGGGTGCATGTTTTCTTTCCTACAAAATTATCTTGTTTCAAATAGAGACTAAATGTTAAAGCATGCACTTTTTGGTTGTTTTAAGGTCGTGCTTCTGCTCAACTGCACGGAGAGCACGGACAAACTATCAGGCTTCGATTCTTGTATCTAGAGGAGCCACCTAGAAAAGGGCTCATTTCCACGGTAAATTTGACAAAAATTGAAGCGACTCTACCCTGGCTTCTCCGACTCCTAAGCATCGAGAGAGAAGTACGGATCTAGATGTAGCCTATCAAACATCAACGGCCCGGTCCCCTAGCTCATAGGGCCGTTGTGCATAACCTCCTGCAGACGCAATATCTGAAATAATATAAAACAACAAAGTCAATGCGTACATTATTAATAACAATAAAAATACACATTAAATAAAAAGAAACAATATTAAACATAGTGAAAACAGAAATAGAAAGGTAAGTGCTTACATTGTGCCTAATATAAAACAAAAACAAAAGGTTTATTAATGTTTGGAACCTAATATCAACCCTATTCCGAAGGAAACTTCCATTCTGATGAGGGGTGTCCGATCTTCTCGACGTAAAACCTCTCGATAACTATGTATCCTGACGAATCTCTAGCTGATCCCCCATATCAATGCACGGACTTGCAGTTCTTTGCAAAATTCGCCCAAACACGCATTTGATTGGATCCTCGCTGACCACAAAGCAAATATAGTTGAACCCTCGATTGCCAACGAAAAAAGCAAGAACAACCCCTGGTTCTGAATGCCAAATTCTCGCTATTTTGGCTACGAGCACAATAAGAGAACACAAACATATGTTGTTCGGGAAATAATAGCTTAAACGTGGTCTAAGGGATAAGGGGGGTCATGGTGGTATTTATGGTGTCTCCCCTAACTCACGCACCAAGGCCTAGGGCTGACTCTTAATTGATCCAACCAAAGAATTCCGAATCCAATTCCTAATCTAAACCGAGTATTCGGATTTACTATTCATAGCTTATACTGTTCACGCCGAGTACTGTTCACGTGACAGCTGTCCACGCCGAGTACTGTTCATACCATGGGTCTCCACGCGATTTGGTTTCTTTCTCTAAGTCTTGGGTTGCTTGGACCTTCCCCTTTAGCACTGCATGGCGGCATCTGGTCGTAGACTCCGACCGGCATTCCCTGCCCTGCACGACTACAACATTCGGCCAAGACTTAGGTCGTAGACCTGCCTTGATCTTCCATGGTTCTCCTCCATTGTTTTGGCTCCGACCTCCCTCTCCTCTCTCTCGGTTCCAAAGGTTTCACGATGTTCAAACCTGAGAATACACAATGTATTTGCATGAGGTAGTATCCTCTTCGCTTCGCATCAAAGTCAATGGGATTTTCTTTAAGAAATAAAAACACATGTTGGTTTATAAGCTTGGCTCTTGGTATAGTCATTGGACCCTTTGATGCTTCATGAACAGCCTCATACACGCTTGGAGTGGAAGATATAGTAGTCGTAGGGATGTCCTTATCACATTCTAACATGGAGATAAAATTCTCATTTGAGACACGGAAACTTCATACAATATTTATATTGCTTCTGGTAAAATTTCTATAAAATTCTTGCATTTCAGACATGGCCTAACAAAATACTACAGGCGTGACAAGCATCAAAACCAAACTATTCTCCAAAATCCAAATAGACGAGATGGGCGCTGCCGTATGGGATCCAAATCCCAATATAAAACTGAAAGCACCATCCTGTGCCAGAAGCTTCGAGCAATGGATGGTTAGAAATTTTGAGAACTGAGCACGTTGGCAAGGGTCCGCGTTCCGAGTGTTATTTAATGTAAGTTAGTTGATCATGAAAAATATAAAAAAAAGTTAGAATTTCCTTCCTTCTTCTCTTTTTCAACAGGAAAATAATCAGCCGGAGAAGCTTTTTGTCACATTGTGCCATTTTGCATTCTTTGAAAGAAGACAAAAACCGGATAATTTAAATTTATCCGATCTAGCAAATGGAATGTCGTGTACCAAAAACAACGAACATTCGTACCCTAAAAACTATCTTAAACAATTACAGTTATGCCCTCAAGATTGCTGAACAATTACAATAATGCCAACATGGGCCTTCAAAAGGCGGGCATGGAGTACAATTATGTGGTCGTGTATGCTTTTGAGGGGGTGGTGGGGTAATTTTTAAATTAACAAACACATAATATATATTTTTTACAGCGAAGGCAAAAGGTGAGGCCAAGACAATCAGATGGCAGAGCCTGTCTTGGCTTAATTTAAAGTTTTCCTAAAAGTTGTTTTTAGATGCAAATGTGTGTTTATAAATGCTTAAAATTCAAAATGATCTCGTGAGCTTATTTCTCTTTCATGATTGGACATGTCCTGAACCCAACATTCACTGGTAGGTGGGTCCCCTAAAGTTCATGTGCACCATGACCCACCTATCAGTTGGCATGACTGCATCAGGTATGTACACGTAGCAACATGCAACTCTCTCTTCGCTTAGCTGCTTTCTTTTTTACCAGGGACATTTTATAATGATGGGGGCTTTGTGAGATCTTAGTTGTTTGATCTTGGCTTTATTATCTGAAAAGGATTTGGCCTTAGCTGTCCATTCAGAGCTCTGATTAAGAAGACAATGTGTTACATTGTTACTGTAGGCCCAGTGCATGAATTTGTTGGTACTGTACTAGAAGTTTCTGCAAAAAAAATACCATGTCGATTTTATTCTAGAATCCCTTATTTGTAATAAGCTGAAAAGGTCCTAATGGTAGGGGTTAAATCATTTTCCGTTAACACTATGAAAGAAAATCAAGGTTGTTAGGATCAAGATCCTGGAGAAGGTTTTTCGTGTTGACAGAATCGAGATCATGATAGTACCACAAAAATTATGATTAGGAAGATAGTATGACCTAGAACACTTTATTTCCTACAGTTGTTGTACCATATCTAATTTAGATCCTACCTAGGATTAGGATCCATATCTAATTTAGATCCTACCTAGGATTAGGATCGGAACTCCTTCATGGGATAGTAGAGTTTTTAAGATCACACGATATACCGATTGAAATCTTATAAATCTAATCGGCTTTGGTAAAATTTGTTCAAAAAAATTCGAATTTGCATGAAGTATGTTCGAATTTGATCTTTTTTAATTTAAAATTCAAAATTTTTGAATTTTTTTGAAAATTCGAAATTTCGGTTACGCGTAACCGGGTTACAGCATCAAAAAAATTCTAACCGGTATTGTAAACACTGAAATTGATCCGCATCTTTCATAACTTCTGATTAGTGATAATTACTCCAAAGTCCAAGTGTCTCTCTCTCTCTCTCTCTCTCTCTCTCTCTCTCTGATTACTGATAACATTACTCCAAAGTCTCTCTCTCTCTCTCTCTCTCTCTCTCTCTCTCTCTCGCTCGCTATACCAACCCATTAAGATTTTACACATGTTCTGTGAAAAAGTTTTAGTATATGTAGTTCTGTTAAAAGAAGAAAAGCCTTAGCATATAGAGACAGGTTATTGTGCTTTAGTTCTTGACCGGAGCGGCACGTGAGAACAACCGTTACTCGAGCTTCGGTCCAAGTTTGTTGCTTCTCCATTTGATGGTCAGAAAGCCAAAAGCCCCAGGACAAAAAACAATCAACTTTTAAATTATCAAAAACAACACAGTAACTCAAGCCTCATTTCACAATTCACGCTTTTGGATTAGCTAGTTTGGGAGTCTCCAAACCAAGAAAACATCCATTCTTTCTTTCTTTTTTATAATGAAAATATCCATTCCATTCTTGAACGTGTGGCATTTCTTTGATTTGTTTAGGGAGAGCTGGCCTAATCCAAGATAAGTGAAATATTAATCCAAGATCATGCTGACTCATTAGTGGAGGCTTGCAAACTAGTCATACTCCTCTCCTTGATGTGGATGTTTTGCTTCTAGACTATTAAGTGCTCCACTAGAGCAAAAATAGGGACGTTTAATTATTTGAGTTTAGTCACATCATATGCAACAAGCCAAATTAAAGCTGCTTTGGCTATTATGTAAAGCCAAATGAGATGGTCACTTCAATCTTAATTATTGTGATGTGGCGTTGGATTTAAGATCATTAGCATCTATCATCTAGTTGATGGTTATATATGTATGTGTATTAAACATGAGATGAGATCATGGGACAACCATACGAAGAATGGGATTAGCCAAGTAAAACAAATGACAGTACGCAAGAGGAACCGTGTGTGACTTTGTTTTAAGATAAAACACACAATATGTCGCTGAATAACTACATGATTTATAATATACTACTTAAGTTACATCTCACTAACGTATGAACCCAATGTGAAGATCCCAAGTTGACCTGAACCGTCACAACCTTGCGATATATCGTCAGGCTACGTGAGCCACCCCAAGAATGAGATCAGCTTACAGGGAGAAGGGAATATAGACACAGACTGCGTTGCCCCGGGCAAGAGGGATTTAGGGGAGATGGAAAGTAGCAAAGGCACCAACCCACTACAGGACACAATCTGCATGAGAATCTTGACCTTGGCCTCTTGCAAATACTGTTACTACTACAAACCCTAGGCATGAGGGCAATAGTTTCTTTGATTTGAAGCCTGCTTTGCTTTGCTTTGCCCCACACCAAAATCTGATGGTGGTATCTGTTTTGGCCTCAAGAAAGGGGCACAAATGGATCAGCAGTAATAACAGTAAAATTGGGTCCTCTCCTCCCTCTTTCACCCCCTCTCTTTTTCCCCCTTAATATGATCATTTGTCTAGTGCCAACAAAATTGTGGACATTTCATCAAGGATTTTCTTACGATCTCAGTTTTATTTTACTCAAAGGCGATATTAACTTTCGATGGCCATTTCAATGCTTCAGAAAATCGATCAAGATCTCCTTACATAACTTATCTTTAAACCAGTGTGCGAGGCAGGCGATCGAAAACACACAACTTGTTCTATGGAGTAGTGTTCCTGAAACTCTTGTGAAAACGTAGCATTAAGAAACGTACGTACGTACGTTTGAGGTATATATCTTGACCACAATTACACATGTCGACCATGCATGGAGCATCAGCAACAGAATCTACATGATAAGCATATAGCATGAGATCGAGCTAAACAAAGCTGTTATTGCTCTGGGAGTTTCTTTGGTCTGTAGCACGCTCATTGGCTCTTTGCAGCTACCTGTAAGGGTAGAGAGAGAGAGGGAGAGAGAGAGAGATGAACGGAGGAGCATAGAGTTGCTAGGCATGGGGGATCCATGTGCCCACCAGCCCCACCTAATGTGGTGCTCGCTGATGGCGATTGTGATGTGTCTTCTCCTCTTTGTTTTTTGTTTGCAACTCCCTCCCTCCCATCGATTAAAGCCCTAATCATGGACGCCAAGAAAGGTGGTCACGACACGAAGACAGAGGCAGGATGAAGAGGGCAGCATGCATATGCTATTTGGTAAATGGTAGGTGCCAACCATACGATACGATACGATCCCCATTCCAACACAGTTCTACTCCTCTACAACTCTCTCTCTCTCTCTCCTCTCCCATCTTTTGATTCTTTTCCCCCTTTTTCTCCCCTGATCTCCCTCCCATTCACAATTGCTCTCTAGGAAAAGCAGTCATGGCGCTTGACAAGGAACAGTGCCGCGGAAAGAAATGGAATCGGCAATCTTACACGTAGTTTTTCGGTTTCGAAAAGAGAATTTCTGCGTTCCAAATAGACCTCGAAAGTATTCGATGGATTAATACTCTATACGAAAAAGCAAAAGGAATTTATCACAAACAAATCTTGTGCCCAGAAAGGCAGATCGTTTAGGAGTCCATTTGTCGGTCGTTGTAAACAAGTACTAGCTCATCCGTAGGTCTAAAAAGCTAGCAACACCGCAAGAATGGCCTATATGCCATTGGGCGGTTGGAATAATTAACAGCGCTGCCTGCCTCTGTCACGAAATACCCTATCCATTTATTTTATTTGAAAAAATAATCGTTTTGGAACGTGTGTAGTAAAAAAAACTTTAGAAACTTTGGCCAACGATAACTTTTAATTATTTAGATCATGTGTATGTAGATTCATCTCGAGAAATATTTCTTAATATTATAATTTTATTAAGTTATATAAATATATTGTAACAGTAATTAGTGATCAAAGTTGTATTTTAAAAACCATATCGATGTAAAAAATAATTTTTTTTAACGGGAGGGAGTACTAAATCATGAGCTGTCGTCACTCCAGCATGTTACTGCCATCACAATGCCTAGCAGCTGCAACGAAGGGAAAACGAAAGGCAGAATGCGCGGTCATTCCGAGGATCTCAAAGAATCTAGCGTCTCTTCGCAATTGGAGAAAGGAACCGGCACGACATTGATTGCTATAGAGAAAAATTCTTACTACACCCAGCGAGGTGAAAAATGTGAAATAGCTCAACTTGTAAAGTTCCCGAGTTCCAAACGACCCTTAAATCTTTATAACTCATCTAAGCGTGGCACGTTTGCTTTGAAGGGTTCTAGCAGAAACTCTAGAGGAAATGTACCATTTACTGTACACCCCGTTTGGCTCCCGATAATTGAATTTGATTCATTCAATTGGAGTACAAATCCTATTATAGTAGTAATTGAATTTGACTCAATCCAATTTAAATTCATTTTTTTTCTTCTGTTTGGCTGCCATTTGGATTTGGAATTCAAATTCAAGAAAGCAACATAAGAATATACCGCATCTACACCCAACTGTCCCAACTCCTGATCCCCTCTCCTTGTGGGTCCCACATGTCACCCCACGACCACCACCACCACCTCCACTCTCTCTCTCTCTACTCACTCACGCAGCTCATCTCGGTTTCTCCGTTTCTTCCCCAAATGCAAAACTCCACTCCTCCCCGGCGACTGCTTGTGAGTGGAAGATGCGGGGCACTCCGGTGGCGGGGGATCGGAGGTGGAGATGACAGCGGCGCTTACTGCTGGCGAGGAGGAGAGGCGGTGGACCTGGCAGCTGCGGTGGCGGTAGCGGCAGCAGTTGGGAGATGGCTGCGCTTGCTGCCGACGAGGAGGAGAGGCGGAGGCTTGAGTTGGATCTGGTGATTGCGGTGGCGGCAACAACTACAGTTTGGAGATGGAGACAACGGCGGTGGAGCCAGGAGCCTAGATATGGCAGTGGTGGCGGAGGCAGGACCTGGGTGTTGGAGTTAATCCTGCTGCTGTGTTATAAATTAGAGTTATAGAGTTGTCAGTTAGCTGAGTCGAGTTGTCTGTTAGCCCAGTCAGTTTCAGAGTTATACTCGGATTCAGAGTCCGAGCTGTATTCAGATTCTAATACCGAACCGATTGAGCTTCTATTTCTAGTTGTTTTCAGTAGTTGCAGTTACTATCTCTAGGATGTAATCTTGAGTATAAATAGAAGAGAAAACTAAGAAAAAGGTGTGCCGATTTGCACCACAAAATCCTCTGTTTTCGCTCTGTCGTTTTGGTTACTGTTTTCGCTCTGTCGTTTAAGTTACTGTTTTCTCATTCGACAATAACGATTGTGTTTTCTTTCTGAAGTTCGGAAACTTGAACTAACGAAAGTTCAGACAAGAGGGTTTGTCTACACTTGGGCCACCCACCGGCACGCAGCTTCTTATGCGCCGGTGATGGGAGGCGGAGGGCAAGTAGTGCTCACCATTCGGGCAGAGTCGAGCGCAAGAAGTGGACAACAAGCTTCGATTATGCACAATTGACAGGGTAAGAGAGAATCGATGCCAGATGGTTTTTGCCTCTTTGTAACTGCCTGGAATCGTTAAGGGTTAAGGGTCTGTTTGACACGGTTGCAGTTTTTTTTTTATAAAAAACGGCTTTTGGCCAGGTCAAAGAGCTGAGCTGAAGAGATTTAGTGTTTGACTGTCTGACTTTTAGATCGGCTGACTACAGCTTCTGCATTGAAAAATGTCTGAAATATCTCTAAGGCAAATGATAGCTTATTTGATGTTGTTTAATGACAATTAGTGCAAAATTATTACATAAATAATTAATTTAAAACAAAAGGGGAAAAGGCGGCTAGGGTTGCGGGCCGTCGACGGCGGGCGTGGGGGAGGGTGACACCAGGTCGGGAGGAGTAGGAGAGCAGTGGTGGTGGCTCGAGGGAGGAGGGCGGCGGTGCGTTAGGGTTGGGGATGGTGGTGTCGGAGGAAGAGGGCGGTGGAGGTGGTGGCATTGGGGGAGTCGAGGGAGGAGGAGGACAGTGGTGGCGGCTCGGGGGAGGAGGAGGGCATCGTCGGGGGAGTCGAGGGAGGAGGAGGACCGTGGTGGCATTGGCTGGCGAAGGAGGAGGGAGTCAGAGGCGAGGCGGGCGGCGGCACCGAGGGAGTAGGAGGACGGAGGAGCGAGCGCGGGAGGAGAAAGGGCGGTGACACCGGGGCAATTGACGAAGTCAGCGCGGGAGGAGGGAGGAGCAGGCGCGCAACTAGGGTTTTGGGCGAGCGGAGGTGCGGAGGGATGGGGTTTTGTGCGGTGGAAAAAGCAGGTAATTATTCCCCGCTCCCAAAGAAACTTTGGGGGCAAAGTCAGAACGGAGGCCGCGGGAAGGCTTTCTCACGTTATACACGGCTTTCGGCTTCGGAAAAAGCTGCGAAAAAAGCCACCCATTTGGAACAGTTTATGGCTTTTCAGAGGGAAAAGCCGAAGCCGTTTGGTATTTAGAAATATAAGTGTTGCAAACAAGCCATAAGTGTGTCTTGCCACATTTTTATGCCAATCGTTGAATACACGTATACGGTATATCGTATGAAATAACCCAAAAATTCATATTTTCAAAACTTTTTGAAGTTTTTGGCTTGTTTTTTATTTCTTTCCCAATTCAGCATTTTCCCTTTTCGGTCATTTCCGCTTTCCCACCCGGAGGCGCCTTCTTCCCCAGTGCATCAACCGCGCCACTGCCGCACGCCTCGATGCTTCCCTATCGCCCCATCAGCGTCTTCCACCACCTTCGTCGCGCCACCTCACCCCGCCACCACACCGCCACCTTGCCCCTCTACCTGCGCCGCTCATGCACGGACGCGCACGTCACTGCCCATGCGCCGTGACCGCCTTCGCCCAATCCTTGCTCCCACCGCCTCCCTGGGGCTATAAAAGCCACCCCAGCCCGCCTTCGTCTCCACCTCCAACCACACCACCTCCCCTCCACTTCATCTTCTCCAGAGCTGGCCCAATTTGAGAATTGTCGCCACTTGCTTCTTCTTCCCCGACGAGGCTTAGGTGAAATTTGCCACGCCCATTTCCCCCTTCCCTCCTACCTCCGTCCCTAGCTTCGCCTCACATCCCTGAGTATTTCCCCCAACCTCCCCGCCACTATCCCCACCTCCACTTCGCCAAGGCCATGCTCCACCACCGTGTTGCCCACGGCCACGGCCGCCAAGCCGCCACAGAGCCTCCCCTTCCACAATAATGCCACCCCGAACTCCCCACAGCTCACTAATGCTCGTGCGCCACCCCATTTGGTCGGAGCGTCGCCCAGTCGCCGCCGCCATCGTCCCCAGCACCGGTTGTGCGCCTCCACCGCCGCGCACCCCTCCCCCAAACAAAAACCCAAAACGGGGTGCCCTCACCTCCCTGAACCTCACGCACCACCCGGCGGTGCCATCCCCCGCCAAAGCCGTCGCAAACCACAATGGTGTCATTGCCGCCTTGACTCGAGCCGAGGCCGTTTCGTTTCTGACCAAGTGCAGCCAGGTCGCTTGGGAGCTGGGCCTTTAAGGTTGACCCAATTGACCTTAGGGCCCGACATGCCAATGGGCTTAGCCCAGTACTATTTCAAGCCCATCTCTATTTCGACCTTTCACTATTCGCAGTAAGCACTGATCAAAAACCTGCCCAATGCTATTCATTACTATTCACTAACCATTTTTGTACATGAATAGTAAAATCATACTATTCATCGCCAAGCACTATTCACCCCAAAACCCTAATTTGACATTATATACCCATTTCGATCGTCTTGAGCCTGTGAATCCATTTCTCAACTCCGTTCAGTCAAACTATGCACCAAATAAATTCCTACCATCCCACACCACCTCTCTTTTAATTCTTTTCTGAATTTCTTTACTTACATGCTATTCCCAGCTCATTCCTTATCGAGCTGGATTTTATTTTATTTGGTTTGTTTTATTTTATTTTGCGTTAGGTCACGACTTCGATGACCAAGCTCCAAAAGACGCCAGATAAGACAAACTAATAGAAGACTTTGTACAAGGAGGCAAGTCGCATTCCTTTGATCATTTTGAGCCTATATTTCATGTATTTATATTTATTACTTTCATTATCATATTTATACCAATTACTTTAATATTCAAATAATACTTTTGAATGCCATGATAGTTAGAATATTCCTATTACCCCACATACAAGTCCACCTACTCTTGTAGGCCATATTCACCTTGACAAGTTTAGATTATATAAAATGGTAGCTATATATTTAGCACTACATAATTTTTTTAATAAATTTTGAAATGAGTACTGGCAATTCGCCAATAGTTTTGGTGGAGAGTTGAGGGTTGAGATCAGGATGTTAAACAACCCAATAAACTTGTGTTAAAAGCAAGCCGGAGGTGGGGCCAAGAAGGTGGAAGGCCACAAGTAAGGACTAGAGCCTTGTGCCAAAGTGATGTACACAAAAATCGCTCAACCACGTGTTTAGTCATTCCAACTTGGCTTAGTACATCATTGCTCCAATTGAATATCTATAAGAACTGGGGTGGGACAAGAGTGCGCCTGAAGGGACACTCGTTGGTCTACACATAGGTAGGAGCCATCAGCATCGGGTCAATAGTTCTACCATTAGTCGGTGGTCCTTCGAGGGATGTATGGTCCAAGAACCTACCATGTAGAAACTAGAAAGGTTGAGCATGTTGGAAATATGCCCTAGAGACAATAATAAAGATGAGTATATTTCATTATGTACATAACATTGGATAATATGTTATCTTGTTCCTAGAATAATATCAATAATATTTATTATCAAGTATGCAGCATGCTATGAAACTCTATATTTCTGCGATGATTATTCTTAAACGTTCCCTGGTTGGAAACATATGAGAACACATATGAATAAACTAACATATGTATTGGTTGATGACTATGTTTCACAGGTCACGGATATAGAGATATCAAACCAATAATATGGACACATGTTAGAGAACATGGTGTTGGAAAAGACCCACCTTAAGACACTGTTGAGATTGTTATGATTCTATGTATCATTAGTTGGTTTCAAGCAATGATGATGTATAATCCTCAGATCTGAGATCAACATGGTTTCCTACATAGGTAGTAGCACTTTTAGGGGTTGCCAAACGCTACTCGTAACTGGGTAGTTATAAAGGTAGCTTTCAGGTATGCTATAAAATATGCGGAGGGATGTGATTGGTCGGATATGAGATTTGCCCCTCCTAACATAAGAGGAGAGATGTCTCTAGGCCCCTCGTTGTGGTCGGATAAAGAAAGTGCATGGCCATGCCACTAGTGGTCAAAGTGTCGACCATATGAAGTTATTCGACACTTGAAAGAGAAAGTATTGAACAGTCCATGGATAATACAACATCTCACCTAGAGTTCAACCAGGCATCGTGAGGCAAAGGGAGAATACACGAGAATATCTTTCAGTTCGATCAGATAAGAACTAGTCGATAGAAATACGAAATGGTCGAGGTCGGTCGAACATGGTCACTAAGTGGTCGAAACCTGGTCGTAAGGAGTTACGAATTGGTCGAGATCAAATATGAACTGGTCCTATAGAGATACAAGCTGGTCGTTAGTGATAGGACCTGGTCATAGATCATATTGCATTAAGGTTCGTATGATATATTATATGTGTGTTTTGGGAATCGTTATGTGCTGCTAGGTACCGCTAATGACTAGTGATCGGAAAAGAGTTTCCGATTCACAACCGATTACATATGAACCTATAGGGTCGCACACTTAAAGGGCTAGGATTTGATTTGGATAGTGATCCAAATTCTTGTAGGCCACGAGTTCTTAATGGGCCTCAAGTACGAGACCCATTATGGATACCTATAAATAGAAGAGTGGTGACAAGGGGTGTGATGATCTTTTGAAGAACCCTCGAAACCCTAATAGCCACACCTTCCTCAACCACGCCGTCGGTGCTAGCACTCCAGCGCGTGGTACCCCTGCCCCGTACGTGTGGATACCTTGGCGGTGTTGTTGCAAAGTATCAGCGCTAGGACGATCCGCAACTCGTGACGATCACATGAGTAGGAGGAGAAGACGCGTGACGAGTACGACTAGTCGTAGGAGAAGACGCGTGGTGAGTACGACTACTCGTAGGAGAAGACGTGCGGTGGGTACGACCACTCAGAGGAGAAGACACGCGGCGAGTACGACTACTTGGAGGAGAAAACGCGCAGCGAGTACGACTACGACCGTATCAACTCGCTGCATCGACTCTACTTCCGCTACGAGTCGACGCGTCTAGTGGTAATCTCGTGATCTATTACTAGCGGAGGTTCCTTGGTTGAGCGGTAAAATTTATTTTGTGCTATCGTAGCCTTCCCGCGATCCATCAGAGTAGTGAAAAAAGCTTTGTTATCTCAGGTCAGTCGCACGCTAACATGTTGAGTGTATATAGCTTGATAGTATGAGCATGAAGTATCTTGTGGGTAAAGTTGGGTAACTCTGTAGAGTATAATTAAATGTATTCGAATATCTGCTGTGCTTACGTTAATGAAGCTGTGCTCATGGGTAATTGCAATATATGAGACATAAATAGAGATTTTGAGATGTTAAGTTAGTATGTGGAATATGTTGAGAAACCCCTAATGTTATTATTTATTATTGTTATACTGTTTTAAAGATAAACTATTTTAAATATAAAATGCATCCACATATGGCTGTTATGGTAAAACTGAACAATTCCTTTGATAATCCTAGCATGTAATTAATTAGGATTTTCATGTAGCTTGTTGAGTACGGTAGTAGTACTCATTCTTGTAAAATCTGCAAAACATCTACTGAGGAAACATGGGAAAATACTGATGATCTCAATGAGTAGGATTTGGTAGATCCTTAGATGGCAATGATTACTGCTACTAGGTCTCGACCGCGCTCAAACATACCTGTGGTTTGAAAGTTCTTTTATCTCGTATTATATTAAACTTGGACTTGAATGTCTGTATCAATGTTAAAAATAACTGTTAAGACTTGTCCTGTTACATCGTACTTGCCACATTTTTATGCTTGCATTTTGTATGACGGCCATTTGACCCAACCTGCCACGCTCTGACTACGAAGCAAAAAAAACAGGAAAATGATAAGCGAACCTAAATTTCTTAATATTGCTACAAGAAACAATTTCTTTGGAGTGTCAGCTCCACTCCTAACGTCCCTGCTAGCCACTGCTCCTTTCCTCCAGCATAGAGCAACCTACAGTGCTGTGAGGCCCACCCTCCAACACACACACTTCCAGCCTCCGAATCCATACCCACTGGGAAAAAAAAGGCATCCACACTATAAACTGCCCATTAAAATGTACATCTACAGTACAAACCAGACACATTCCAAAGAAATTGGGATGCCAGCATGTGCACTGAACATGCCAAACTTCACCGAAATGTGTACATGCAACATACAAAATGGCTATAAATCCTCGCAGCTAAGAGAGAACAAAAAGGAACGACAATTTCATCTCCTGAAAAGCATAAACAGGGGGAACCATTTCCCCAGTCTGTTGAAATACTAAATTACAAATAGTGTCGCAGGCACATCCTTTGCATTTTCCAAGATGATTGTTTGGACGGATGACAATTAGAATAAAAAGGCATAAATCACATACCAGCTCTCCATGATTGATAAAAAGGAGTCATCAGAGTCGAATCAGGACAGGACGGGAAACCAGCACACATTTCATTTGTTTCACAAATGTCTCTTATCCCTGCAGTCCTGAACATCAGTAGAAGCTTACCTTTCATGCATAGGACATTCACCATTGCTCCCTTTGTCAGGGGGAGTATGACATCCCAAATGAATTTTGAGTCAGGACAGGAAGGGAAACCAGCACACATTTCATTTGTTTCACAAATGTCTCTTATCCCTGCAGTCCTGCACATCAGTAGAGGAAGGTTACCTTTCATGCATAGGACATTCACCATTGTTCCCTTTGTCAGGTGGGGTATTGTAAAAGTAAGCAATAGGTAGGATATGATTTGGGAATCACACACACGCACCAATTGGTCGGCGTTTCCTCTGTTTATATAGATTGCCGGATGATGAACAGTCATACGACAATATACATGCTGTTATGGTAACAACCAGAATATACATGAATGCATCTCCAAGGATAATCAGTTTACAAACATGAAGATAAGCTTCTATCTATACATATCTATTTCTATCTTTAACAACCTCCCTCAATCTCAACTCGGTGAAGTAAGATTGAGATTGCATCGTAATCTGATGAATTGTGGAGTAGGAAGTGGTTTGGTAAATATGTCTGTTGTTTGATCCTCTGAGGAGATGAATCGAATAGCCAGTAGTTTGCGCACCACCTTTTCTCTAACAAAATGAAAATCCACTACTATGTGTTTCTTTCTGGCATGAAACACGGGATTTGCTGAGAGATAGGTGGCTCCAAGATTGTCACACCACAGGGACGGTGGCTTGGATCGAAACATTCCAAGTTCTCCAAGTAATGATTGTATCCATGGTACTTCTGCCGTGGCATTAGCAAGGGACTTGTATTCTGACTCTGTACTTGAGCACGATACAATCTCTTGTTTTCTAGAACTCCATGACACCAGATTTCCTCCAGAGAAGATAGCAAAACCACCAGTTGAGCACCTATCATCTGAGCAGCCGACCCAGTCTGCATCCGAGAAGGCATTGACTTAGGTAGACGAAGACCTCCTAATAGCAAGTCCCATATTTGGAGTATCTTTTAGATACCTTAGTATGTGTTTAACAGCTCCCCAGTGTAAGTCAGTCGGTGCATGAAGATATTGATAGTCGGTGCATGAAGATATTGGCAGACTTTATTGACAGCAAACGAAATTTCTACTCATGTCATCGTCAAATACTGAAGGGCACCAACTGTACTTCTGTATTTGGTTTCATCTTCGACTGACAATGGAACTCCTGATACTTATCCAATTTTTCCGATGACGCCGTGGAAGTAACCACAGACTTGCAATGTGACATATAGTACGCTTGAGAAGATCATCCACATACTTCTTCTGTGTCATGATAATCCTATCTTGAGTAGGTACTATTTCAATGCCAAGGAAATAGTGCAATCTGCCGAGATCTTCCTCTGCAAATTCATGATGTAACTCCATGATCAATCTGTCAGAAGCTTCCCTGGAAGAGCTTGTAATGATTAGGTCATCCGCATACATGAGAATATATGTGATAATCTTATGATCCTTGAACACAAATGAAGAATTACCTGACCTTGATGACATAAAACCGAGTTCTTGCAGCTTGAGACTGAGCCTAGAGTACCATGCTCGGGGAGCCTGCTTCAAACCATATATTGCTTTATTCAGTGTGCAGATATAACTTGGCCTCTTGGAGTCCGTAAACCCAGGTGGCTGCTTCATGTATACTTCTTCTTCTAACATTCCATGCAAAAATGCATTCGATACATCTGCTTGTCTTAAGTCCCATCCTCTTGAGACGACAATGGAAAGAACCAATCGAATTGTTGCAGGGTTTACAACTGGACTGAAAGTATCATCATAATAAACTCCATATCGTTGTTTGAATCCTTTTGCAACTAAACAAGCTTTGTACCTTTCCAACGACCCATCCGCCTTCTTCTTGAGTTTATAAACCCATTTGCAGTCAATCAAAATTTTCCCTTGACCGGCCGGTACCAATGTCTAGGTTTCATTCTTCATCAAGGCACCATAGTATTCCTCCATGGTTTGCCTCCATTTTGCGTGTGCCATTGCTTTACATAAAGATTTGAGGTTCGGCATCAAGAGTGACCAGGGTGACCACATTGAGTGCCCCCCATTTTGTTGGATATGATACAGTTGTAAGATCGAGGAGGCTGACTAGAGGGGGATGAATAGGCGGTTTTTAAAATCTTTTGGCTAAAACTGAGTTTTATGCGAAATTGTAAATCAATTCGGTTATGCTCAATTAAAATCTAAATCAACTAGTTTTAACTAAGTGCGCCAACAATATAAGACTATTGATCATGACAGCAAACATATAAAGACTATAAGCAATTTAGTTCTAGAAATATAAATTGCACAAAGTAAAACACAAAAGAAATAAACCACCATGAACACAACGACGTTTTACCGTGGTGTTCGGAGACTCACCGGTCTCCACAAATCCATGTTGAGGTAAGCCCAAAATAATTAGACCTGCTTCACGAATTAAGCCAAACACCTTAATTCCACTAGTGGTAGCTCTTTCCCACTCCGGGTAGGGGAGCTCCAACCTTCATAACACGCCGAGTCTTCTCACAAGCTTCCTGATAAGATCACTGGTCCATGACGCCTCCACGCCGTCTAGGTGTCGGCAAACACCAAAAGTAATAAGTTAAACTTGAACAAATCAAGTGTCTAAACTCAAGTGGATACACAATCCACTACCAAATGCAACACATGCACTTAGCGTTTGCTCTCTAAGCTCACTAGGAGCAACACATACACATAAGAGAGGAGATGGCTTGCTCTTTGCTCAAGGGAATGAATAACACCAGCAACCACTCACCCACAACCTGCCAAGGTGGGTATTTATAGCCCACACATAAAAATTAGCCGATGGGGGAAAAGATGCTGAAAAAATCAACACGGCGGCAGAGTATCATTGTTCATCTACGGCACTACCGCACCTCCATCGACACAAGAACGGCTATAATGCACTTTAACTAGCCGTTGGAAATGCGGCGCAGTACTACCGCCATTGAACATGCGGTAGTTTCCGCTCGCCGGTAGTTCCGAAACACAAGTGCGGTACTACCGCTTCCTTGAGGTCCAAAACCGGTCCTCTCTGGAAATAACGTACCGCTCCATAAATCGGTTATACCGGGTTACGGTAGTTTCGCGATAAGCACTGCGGTCGTACCGCAATGTGGTAGTTCCGCCAAATGAACTCTGGTACTACCGCTTTCCAGGAGAGCAAAACACGCTCAGAAGGTGTCTCTCTGGAATAGCACGTATCGCCAACTAAACTTCGGTCCGACCGGGTTGCGGTAGTACCGCACCACTTTCCCGGTCATACTGCGGTGCAGTAGTACCGCCAACACAACGTCGGTACTACCGATTATCCTGAGAAAGCTTAAGTTGGTTTTCAAAGCAAACTCAATTGCAAAACACATTTGTCAATTGATGAGTGATGCAAACAAGGGTTAAAGGCAATATTTTCAATAAGATGCAAAACACATTTGCCAACTTGGCTTCAATGGTGTCAAGTTTCTTCATTTGCGCTAGGATTTCCACAAGCTATACGGACGCGGCGTCGCCACCGCCCACCATGTTGTGCAGGGTAGCGCTTGTCTCTGATACCAAGTTTTCACATGCCTTGGGTAAGGAGCTTATAGGGTACATGTGAGGAGGTGCACGCTGCCAGTGCTTGCGCTTGAAGCCGTGACGCGAAGGGAAGGCGCAAGGGGAAAGGGCACCAGTAGACTGGGAAAGGATAAAGAGATAGAGAAATTAGAGACACTAATTCTTGCTTGTTTTATTCCTTCATCTTCTCCCCTTAAATAGAGAGGCCTAACAATCGAGAGTTTCCGATTAAAGAGATCCTAAGGATCCTAACAAATTTGATATTAAGGATCTTAAAATTAACTTGCAACCAAAGTGAGAAGATGCTTATCTCTAAGCCTCTCATGCCGCCGACTTGGGCTGGGCCTTATGGCACCGGGTATTAACCACACAAATAGCTATGCTCATGTTTTAATTGTGTGTTAACCACACAAAAAGCTATGCTCTCATGTGTTAATTTCCACACAAATAGCCATGCAATTTTAATTTTTTTTTTCTAAATTGGAGTCCATTACATGTTTGCATTAAAATGGGATTATTTTAGAACCATTATCTAATTCGATAAAGCCAATTCAATTCCAAGAACAAAACATACCGTAGAAAATTTAGAATATATATATATATATATACCTTCTATTCCCAAGAGTAGTTACTCCCACCTCTAATATACCACATAAAAGAACTTGACATACTCACTTATCACTTTGGGTATACCCATATACTAATTATAAGATACTCCAATGCGAACCACATGAAAAATTTGCAAGAGAATTAATAGTTTATAGCATATTTTGTAAATACCTTGGTATTCGCATATAAAAAGGAGTATGTCTAGAAAATTATACATACCGCCCATAAAAAGATGTAAATATCACATGAAAAATCTTATATACTCGTATACTACACATACGTACTCTCGGTTACATATATATATATATATATATATATATGTGTGTGTGTGTGTGTGTGAACATATATAGTGCTAATGCCATTTTGATCGTTGGATTTTGCCAAAGACGGATGACCTTGCACAAAGAAATAGAGAAAGCAGAGATCCCAAAAGAACATCTCAAAGAATAGTTTTGGTAATCCTACCTGAAGTGGATGAGTGACTAGATGACGAAGAATGGAGTAACCCATTCTCTGCTCCACAACCAAATCAACACTAGATGACGATATCCCGCGCCTCCAAGATCGCGACCTGTTGTGTTTCCCAGACGACTCTTGTTGATCCCACTGCGATCCATCGGAAATTAAAGTCTATTGGGAAATGCAACCCACAGCCGCGACGTTCCGCTACATGAAATCTAATCTAACCACAAAAACAAATCTACAATAAATAGGCCAAACACTAAGGAAAAGCAAGGGGGAAGATTAGTATTGGGTCAGCTCATGATGAGATCATTACCAAAAAGTGGACAAATATCTTTCCTTTTTAGAGGAACCAGGTGAAGTAATATTAGAAATATGAACTGTATTGTAGAAAGGATTTTCATCTTGGTAGTATTTGTTCACACAAATTGTATTTATGTTTTGGTGGGTGCATTTAGAAACTAGATATTTCCTAGTTCATGATTGTGGATCCAGAAACTTGTTCCTTAAAAATACGATGCTGAAATTCGATCATTAGTTCTCTTAGTTCTTACGGATCAAGAAACTCATTTAACCTTGGTTCGTGGCTAGATCCTATCGCACAGTTGAATTTAAATTACTTCCTCTAGTTACAAAAGAGTGTCATTTTGAATATCGATATAGTATCCAAAACGTAAGTTTGAATGTAATTTCTATTGTAGCATATTTATAAAACTAAGTAAAATTATACATATCGTTTTCATATGTCAAACCTAAATATTCATAGAGACATCGATAGCAAAAATTTAAAAAGTTTCACTACACACATCCAAAATGACACTCTTTTTTGACTGGACAAATTAGTTCGACTTAGTTTCTTAATCATCCTTTAGTAGAACAAAATATCTGCACTAATAAATTGTTGATTCTCCAGGTAAAGAGTACAACCAAGCACATATGACTGTTCTGGGTGCTGAGTTTGAGTTCTAAAGAACATTTCTTCGCAAAAAAGGCACAAACATTCGAACTAGAAGGATCGATTTACAACAGTCTTTCCTTATAAAATACGCGATACAACAGTCAATCGATTTACAATTGTACCTTAGACGCCAAACAATGTCCAGATATGAAATACGCGAACAAGTGCAGATTGAGAAGGATCGATTTACAACAGTCTTTCCTTATAATTGTGCCAGCTAGTATTCATGGAACCGTGTACAAGACAAACAACTTTTCACCATTTATAGGCACTGTTTATAAATTTATGCATGGCTATTTGGAACTTTTTGCAATTATTGGAAAAGGTAGACGACTATCATGCAAAATAGCAAGGACTATTATTCCATCACTGAACAGCCGAAAGGCTTATTAGCAAGAAGTCAGAATCGCATAGGGATTAGGGCGCTGATTGTAGCGAAAATGGCACTATCAGTGATGAAGTAATGAGGCGGAACAACAACTTCGTAAGTACATTGTAGACAAAAGATCTCATTTTTCTCAGAATCACAGCTTTCTTGTAGTGATTGGGATACTAGAATGTGCACTGAACATGCCAAACTTCACTAAAATGTGTACATGCAACTTACAAAATGGCTATAAATCCATGCAGCTATGGGGGAAAAAAGGCATAAATCACATACCAGCTCATTTGCATTTTCCAAATAGTGTCACAGGCACATCATTTGCATTTTCCAAGATGATTGTTTGCACGGATGACAATTAGAATAAAAAGGCATAAATCACATACCAGCTCTCCATGCATGATAAAAAAGGAGTCATCAGAGTCGAATCAGGACAGGAAGGGAAACCATCACACATTTCATTTGTTTCACAAATGTCTCTTATCCCTGCAATCATGCACATCAGTAGAAGAAGGTTCCCTTTGTCAGGTGGAGTATGACAGCCCTGTTGGGCTGGAGTCTCTCTATATGGAGAAGAAGCCCAAAAATTAGTCCATAAACTTGGAAGCTTGTGAACCGTTGATTGCTCTATTGACCAACGGTTGAGATGCCTCCTCCTTGGTAAGGGGAAGAAAAACCCTTGTTATTTCATTAAGCTGCTGCTGGAAGGAGAGGCTTAGGACGTGAGAAGTATATGCACACAACAAAACAAGAGACAACAGGGAAAAGAAGAAGAGGAGTTCTGTTCCATCTCGGGTGATCCTGCACAGGCTTCATCAAGATGCCGATCGGAGTAGTAAACGTGGTTGGATCTGCCTCCAATTTGGTTTGTGAGTCCCTGACTCGTAGATCGGCGATTTGTATGGTTGGATTGAGGATTGGTTGAGAGGAGCAGCTGATTTGAGAGGGGTTTTGTCAGTTCGGGTAGCAGCAGATTCAGTACTAAGTGGATTTGGTGGAAGTTCTGTTTGAGTAGTGAAACTTTGTACGATTTGACTAACATTTGGACAGTCTATTAGGGACTCGTGGATCCACATTCCTGCCAATTTTTATGCGGTTTGAATATGTGGTTTGTGAGATATGAGCTGATAACCGAAGGGGACAGAAACTGTGTCTTCTCTGCTTGGCTGTTGGTGTACCTCCTGTTAATTGTGTATGGTTGTTGATGCTGATATCAAGATTATATCTTGATGATGTTGTTGCTTCTGTTATGTACCTCTACATATTCTAGAGAAGACTCTTTATACCCATTGTTGATTATAGTAGAAGATTTGAGAGTGGGCTGTGCAAGCCCCGTGGTTTTTACTCCTCACATAGAGGATGTTTTTCACATAAATCGTTGTGTCACTTTGTGCATGTTCTTGTTGTTAATTCCGCTACTTATTTGTTGGTTGAAACTATCTTCATTAGTTCACTACAAGTAGAGGTGTTGAACTTTTGGTAATTGCATTGTTTAGCCCCAACAAGTGGTATCAGAGCTCGTGTTTGCTTTGGTGATTATCTTGCAGTGAAAGATGGAGGTTAATATCATCAGGATGATATCTCTGAATGGTACAAATTACCAATCTTGGAAGTATAAGATGGAGAATTTGCTATATGTGAAAGAGTGCTACAAGACAATATTTGCCACTGAGAAGCCGGATGACAAAACTGATGATGAGTGGAAGATACTTCACCGTCAAGCTTGTGGGTTCATTTCGACAGTGGGTCAATGACAACGTGTTGAGCCATATCAGTGATGAGACACATGCACACATCTTATGGCAGAAATTGAAAGAATTGTATGCCAGGAAGGCATCAATAATATGTTCTTAATCAAGCAATTGATGCATTTGAGGTACCGAGATGACACTTCTGTGGCTGATCATGTGAATGCATTTCAAGGCATTATAAATTAACTATCTTTCATGGGCATCTCATTTGATGATGAGGTCAGGGCTTTGCTACTACATGGTTATTTGTCGGATGATTGAGAAACTCTCAAAGTCACTTTGTGCAATTCAGCTCCAAATGGTACTGTCTCTTGGAACCTTGTGAAGACCAAAGTGATAAATGAAGAGTCAAGATGACTTGTTAAAAGGGAGAGTTCCTCCTCACAACCCGAGGTGTTGTTCACTGAGTCACGGGTGAGAAGCAAGAGCCGAGGTATGAAGAATTCAGTTGAAAGTAGAAGCAAGTCAAGAGGAAAATTTTCAGATGTTGAGTGTTATCACTGGCATGAGAAGGGACACATTAGAAAGTTCTATCGGAAGCTCAAGCGGGAGAACAAGAATAAAAAGAAGGCACAAAAACAAGACAAAGACAGTGACAGTGATGTTGGTCGCATTACTTCAGCGGTTGAGGATATGATAATAGTCATTGCTAAAAATGATGATGGCAAGATTGGTTCCACTGTTGAAGAAGGGATCATTGTTGCTTCTGATGATGCAAGCATCAACCTTGTGGGTGATGATGACATGACTTGGATACCTAATTGTGGTGCTACCATACATGCTACATCTCATAGAAGGCTCTTCACAAATTATATTACTGGTGATTTTGGCATTGTGAAGACGGGAAATAATGATCGTGCTCAAATCATTGGAAAGGAAGATGTGCATTAGGAGACAACTAATTGTACACTATTAATTCTCAAGTCTGTGAGACATGTTGAAGAATTGCGACTCAACATAATTTCAGTGGGATTGCTTGATAATGAGAAGTATTCCAACAGATTTGAAAATAGACAGGACAAACTCACCATGGGTAGCATGGTATTTGCAAGAGGTAAAATGGTTTCTCTCTTGTATCATGTTCATGCTAAACTCTCTTGTATTTCTGTCAATACATTAGGATATGATGATCCTTGTATTCTATGGCACAAGAGGCTTGGCCACATGGGTGAGAAGGGCATGGCTGTGCTAGTGAAGAAGAATCTTCTGTCACATATTTTAAGTGTGCAATTGAAGAGTTATACAGATTGCCTAGTGGGAAAGCAGCATCGGGTTGCTTTCAAAAGTTAGCCTCCTCAGAAGAAGCCATAGTTGCTGGATTTGGTGCATTCCGATGTGTGTAACATGTCGGTAATATCAATTGGTGGTGCTATATACTTTGTCACTTTCATTGATGATCCTTCCAAGAAAGTTTGGGTTTACCTTGAAGTCCAAAAATCAAGCCTCAGTTGAGAGAGAAACTGAGAAAAAGATAAAGTGCATTCGTATTGATAATGGAGGAGAATACATTGGGTCATTTGATGCATATTGCAAGGAGCAAGGAATTAAGCTTCAATTTACTCCTCCTAAGACACCACAACTAAATGACATTGCTGAGAGGATGAATAGGACATTGGTAGAGAGAGTTTGATGCTTGTTGTCACATGCAGGGCTTCCAAAGTCTTATTGGGGTGAGGCTTTGATGACTGTGGTTTATTTTGTTAATCTCTCACCATGTTATCCTTTGAAGAGTGATGTTCCTAACAGGGTGTGGTACAACAAGGATATCTCCTATGGTCACCTGAAAGTGTTTGGGTGCAAGGCGTTTGTTCATATTCCTCAAGATGAAAGGTCCAAACTTAATGCAAAAACACGACAATGCATACTCCTTGGCTATAGTTTGAATGAGTTCGGCTACAAGCTGTTTGATCCTATAGCAAAGAAAGTTGTTAGAAGCCATGATATTGTGTTTGTTGAAGACCAGACAATTGAGGATATTGTGAAGGCAAATGTGCAAGTTTCTCAACAGCAATACATGGTTGATTTAGACCCAGTTCCTGCACCTCCAGCTCCACAACAAGCTGAAGGCGATGTTGCAGATGATGCACAAGACGATGTGCATAGCACAGGTGGTGAGAAGGCTCCCCAGCAGCACGAGTTTGATGCTGAATTTGGTAATCATGATCAACAACCACCAATACCAGAAGTTCTACTTAGACGATCCACTAGAGATTGCAGACCTTCTAGCAGGTATTCCTCAGTGATTATGTGGTGTTATGGTATGATGATTTAGAGCCTCAGTGCTTTGCATAAGCAATTGAAGATGAGCACAAGAAGGAGTGGATGAAAGCTATGCAAGAGGAGATTGATTCCTTGCACAAGAATCATACATATGAGAGCTAGCACTTTGTTTGATACAGCTGCATGAGAGCTCATTGGTAAAGTGCTTTGAACCTGGCCATCCTTACTGTTATTATTCAATAATTTTCCTTCACATGTCAAAGAAACAGCTATTACATTTCCTGATTCCAATTATGCAAGCGCACTGTGATCCATCGCAGGAACGTCTGAAGATGCTAAGAAATCTTTTGCCGCATCAGTAACAGAAAGCACAGATGCAGACTTGGCGCAAGAATCCAAAGACTTCATTTCACCTTCCATATGATCAATTTTGTTAGAGATATAATTGTGTTGTGTTAGAGTAGGACTCTAGATTGGATTTTGGTTTCCTTATCTGTAACATGCATTATGTATATATAATGGCTAATTGGCCCCTGATAATACAAGTTGCTATTCAAACATGGTATCAGAGCATTAGGGTTACCTCTTCCTAGTCGCTGCCGCCGGCTTTCGTGTCAACCGTCGCCGTCCGCTTGGCATCAACCTTCCAAGCTGAACCCGCGACCTCGCTCGGATCTTCCCAAGATCGACCGGCCGAGGATCTGCGGCCGCGTGGGCGCCGCCGCTTCGCCTCGCTCCGCGTGGCGCCGCTCACCAGCCGACGCTGCTAAGCGGCTGTCTCGATGTCCGCGGATCCGGAGCCGCGCGCCCCCGGCGGCTCCTCCGGATCCAGCTCCTCCGCCCGCCGATCCGTCGCTCGGTCTCGCTCCCTCCGCTCCGGACAAGCGCGCGCCTTGCGTTTCTGCTCGGGATCGGCAGCGTGGGCGGCCGCCGCCGCCTCCTCCTCCGGAAATTGTTGTGCGCCGCCTCTCCAAGGGCCACCAGCAGGCGCCTCCTCCTCAAGGCGCAGGCCCGCCGCCTGCGCCGCCACCGCCGCCGCCGCCACCGCCGCCGCCAAACCCTAATCCCTTACGCCACGCGTGAGGTGGGCCTACTGCTTTAAGCAGTCGGTTGAAAAACGTGGTTTCTAACGCGCGCCGCCCGGCGCCGCTGTTAGACCTCGTTGTCTTGGTCGCCGCGCCGTCCAGCGCCGCCTACCAATGGGCACCGTTTCCCTCCCTCGCTGCCCGGTGATCTTCGACGGTGTTAACTACACCGACTTCGTGTCCCACATACGCATCCACATGCGTGGTCTTCGTCTCTGGGGCGTCCTCTCTGGCGATGTCACCTGCCCGCCATGCCGTACTCCTCCGACGAGCTCACGCTTTCTTGCACTATCTCGGCAAACCGACAAGAAGCGCTATTGAGCTGTGGCTGGCCTTGCTGATGAGAAGACTGCCTCTGCCTACCAAGAGGCTCTGGATTTCTACATGGATCGCTTGACTACCTACACTCAGTGGTGCGACGACGATGCTCGGGCTGCTGCTGTCCTCATCGCAAGTGTCCAGCCTCAGTTCTCTTCTGAGATTGTGGGATTTTCTTCGGCTGTCCAGATGTGGACTCATCTTCGACAGCGCTATGAACCCTCTGGAGATGCCTCTACCGCCGAGTTCGCTAGGAGCACTCTCTTCAGCAGGGTGATGCTACTGTTGACGCCTTCTACGCTCAGAGTTCTGCGATCAAGCGCCAATCGACTCTCTTCGCCTTCTTGGCCGTCGTTCATGTTCATCTTTGCTTGGTCGTCCGTCTCGACTGGAGTTTCAGCTGTTCACGAGTTCCTTACTCGCTTCGCCCCGAAGTTCGAAAGCGAGGCGTGCCCGACTACTTGCACGCCACCTCGTGTCACTCTTGGAGGCCCTTACCAAGATACGTGCGAGAGGAGACTCGTCTCGAGTGGTCTTTGGTCTCGATGCCGCCCCTCTCGTGCTCGCCACCGTACACTGCTACACCGATCGCTTCATGCTTTCTGTTGCCTCCTCCGGTGCCGCCACAGTGGTGGTGGCCGCCTCCATCCGGCGGTGGTCGTCCTCGTTGCTCCTATCGCGACACGATCGGTCACATTGAGTCCAGTGCTACAAGAAACAAGCTGCATATTTCACGCCGTTCTTCTCCTAGTCTTTGGAACTGTACTTCTACATCGACGTCGCGACGACTACTTCGCGCTTTCTCTCCTTTGGCGGAGATAGCGGACTTGACGAATCGCTTGCCGCTTCGTGTTCTTCCTCGGCGGAGTTCTGCGAGGTTCTGCGACGGACTCTTCTTGCACCGAGAAACCACCTCCTACACGCATGTGTACCTCCCCATGGATCCTTGATTAGGAGCATCCTTCCACATGACTTCCGATTCTTCTACTCTATCTTTGTTACACCTCTTGATTCCTCTGTCGGTGTTCTTCTGCGATGGTACCTCTCTTTCGTCTCTGCAGTCGAGGACCTCTTAGCAACTCATCTTGTCATGTTCCTACATTGCTCATGTTCCTCGCCTAACCATGCAGACTTCTTTTCTTTGGATGACATCGACCTTGGTTATCGGATCATTCTCGACTCGACTCTTGTTGTGTTCGGGACCGCCACACGGAGCTCGGTTGGTTCCGCCCTCGGCGCCTTGACTCAGCGTCTCTGGGAGCTTGGTGGCTTCATCTTCCTTCCACGCCACCGTCGCGCCGATCTCTCCGCCTCTTACTCCGTCTACTCGGCTCTTTCCAACAATGGCATTACCGTCTTGGCCATCATGCGCTCTCGTCTATCGTCTTTAGTTCGTCGTGGTCTTAGGGTGCATCTCTGAGAGGCGTGTCTCTACATTGTCGGTGTAAGTTAGGCAAACAACTTGACTTCCTTATCCTCATAGTGAGTCGGTGTCTCAACGTCCATTTGATCTTGTTCATTCGGATGTTTGGGGTCCGGCTCCCTTCGTTTGAAAGGGCCATCGATACTATATCATATTTATAGATGATTTCTCGCCACACTTGGATATATTTCATGTCTTCTCGTAGTGAGGTCTTGTCTATCTATAAACAGTTTGCCACTATGGTTCGCATACGTTCTCACTCCTATTCGTGTCTTTCGAGTGACTCTGTGGCAGTACCTCTCTCATCACCGCTGATTTCCTTCTTCGAAGCGAGGCACTCTCGCCGATTCTCTTGTCACGGTGCTCATACTGAATGGTGTTCCGAGCGCAAGCATCATCACCTCCTTGAGTCGGCTCGCGTAATCGATGATTGCCGCCTATTTCACCTCACTTTTGGCCGAATTTGTTTCCACCGCCACCTATCTCGCCAACATCCGGCCTTCTTTCGCTCTTGAGGTGCAATCCTCGTTGAGCGTCTCGTGGTCTCCTTTCGACTACTCGCCTTAAATGCATTTTTTTGCGTTTGCTACGTTCTCCTCGCCTCGAGAACGCACTCAAACCGATCGCTCATCGTTGAGTGTGTCTTTCTAGGATCTGAGGCCGAGCACAAGGGCTATCGGTCTTTGGATCCTGGCGGTCGACGGATGCGGATTCTCGGGATGTGACTTTCGACGAGTCTCGTCCCTTCTACCCACGCCCTGTCTCTCCTTCGGCTTCCTCTGTGGAGTCTCTGTCCTTTTTAACCTTTCCAGATACACCTATCTCGTCTCCACATATTTCTCCTGTGGCCTCTCCGCCATTGTCGCCGCCGGCTTGCCTCCTGCGCTCCTCGGGCTCCCCACTACACTCGTCGACCTCGTGATTGAGGATCTTCCAGATGAGCCCACTTCTCCTGATGTTTCATCTTCTTCTGATGCTTCATCTTCCCCTGATGGGCCGTCTTCTCCTCGCTATGCTCTCCGCGATCGTCAGTCGATTCGGCCCCCTGCCCGTTTTGCCTTTCTTGGCGCAGACTACTGTGAGCCCGCCTCCCTACCGGATGTGTTACTCATCCCGAGTGGTAGTATGCCATGGCCGAGAGATTCTTGCCCTCGAGCGCACCGGGTACTTGGGATCTTGTTCCTTTTCCATCTCACTCGTCCCATCACATGTAAGTGGGTCTATAAGATTAAGACTCGCTCGATGGCTCTCTTGAGCGCTATAAGGCGCGTCTTGTTGCTCGTGGCTTCCAAAGAGAGCATGGTCGTGACTACGACGAGACTTTTGCTCTGTGACCCACATGACCACTGTCCGCACTCTTCTTTCGGTGGCGTCTGTTCGCCACTGGTCTGTTTCTCAGCTTGATGTCAAGAATGTCTTTCTTAATGGCGAGTTGCGTGAGGAGGTCTACATGCATCCGCCACCTGGGTATTCTTCCTGAGGGCATGGTTTGTCGCCTTCGCCGCTCTCTCTATGGCCTTAAGCAAGCCCTCGTGCTGGTTTGAGCGCTTCTCCTCGTGGTCACCGCTTCTTTTTTCAAAGACAAGTGATCATGATCTCGCGCTCTTTGTCCACACTTCGTCTCGTGGTCGGACTCTTCTCCTTCTGTATGTTGATGATATGATCATTACCGGAGATGACTCTGAGTACATTACCTTTGTCAAGGCTCGTCTGAGTGAGCAGTCCCTTATGTCGGATCTTGGTCCTCTTCGTTACTTCCTTGGGATTGAGGTTACTTCCACTCCAGATGGTTTCTTTATGTCACAAGAGAAGTATATTCAGATCTTCTTGATCGCGCCTCCCTCATCGACGTCTGTTGAGACTCCTATGGAGCTCAATGTTCACCTCCGACCCTCTGATGGTGAGCCTCTTTCTGATCCGACTCGCTATCGCCATCTTGTTGGGAGTCTTGTCTACCTTGTCGTTACTCGTCCGGATATCACTTATCCGATTCACATTCGAGTCGGTTTGTTTCGCTCCCACTCAGTCCACTCACACCACCTTCTTCGAAGTTCTCGCGATACCTTCGTGGGACTATCTCTCGCCGTCTCTTCTTTCCACGCTCCATTTCGTTCTGACTTCAGCTTATTCGGATGCTACTTGGGCCGATCCTCCGATCGCGGTCTATCTCTCACATCGTGTTTTTCTTGGTGGTTCGCTTATTGCTTGGAAGACGAAGAAACAGACTGCAGTGTCCCGTTCGAGTGCAGAGGCTGAGTTGCGAGCTATGGCTCTCTTGACAGCAGAGATTACTTGGCTACGGTGGTTACTTGAGGATTTTGGTGTTTCACATTACACCGACTCTCTCTTGTCGACAAAGATCTGATTGCTATCAAGTGTTGCCGTGACCCTGTGAAGCATGAGCTCACCAAGCATATTGGTGTTGATGCTTCCTTCATGAGGTCTTGTGTGCATGATCAGGTGATTGCTCTTCAGTACGTGCCTTCAGAGCTTCAGATAGCGAATTTCTTCACGAAGGCCCAGACTCGAGCACAACACGGCTTCTACCTCTCCAAACTCAGTGTTGTTGATCCACCATTAGTTTGAGGGGGGGTGTTAGAGATATAATTGTATTGTGTTAGAGTAGGACTCTAGATTGGATTTTGGTTTCCTTATCTGTAACATGCATTGTGTATATATAATGACTAATTGGTCCCTGATAATACAAGTTGCTATTCCAACAAATTTCACACTCAACTTTCTAATTCCTTCAAAATATTTTCCTTCGGCCGCAACATCTTTTTTATATCAACATGTCCAGTAGAAGTGGAGTCCCCAGAGTCACTACGCAAAGCCTTAATGAGCTGACACATTTTACTCTGAAGTCATCCAATCTCGCGGCAAATTCATTATACTTTGAATCAACCCCAAATAGAACACCATCACCTAAGGTAAGTTTATGACTTCTGGACCTCTCACAATTGGTCCCTGTTGGAAAAATTATGAAAACAGTAATTAAAAATCTTGGCGCAATCATAAATTACCACACAATTTTTTTTGGAAGAAAGACTAAGTTCTCAACAAGATTGAAGCATTCCTAATTTCCTATAGATATACGATAAGAGTAAGGATACAAGTCCAACGAACAAAACAGAGAAGGGCATGCCAATGCAATCAACATATCAGTGAATCAATATTTTCTAATGTAG
This sequence comes from Hsuehochloa calcarea, assembly GCA_036346395.1. Lineage (NCBI taxonomy): Eukaryota > Viridiplantae > Streptophyta > Magnoliopsida > Poales > Poaceae > Hsuehochloa > Hsuehochloa calcarea. The sequence continues at coordinate 4,147,205 of CM070615.1, read as the reverse complement.
AGTGCTCTTGATGACAGAATGCTCAAGCGCAACTCAAAAGTGATGACTTATTACTTCCAACAACTATACATCAACCAATGGTATATAGTACTTCATTTCCCTCATTTTGCACATAGCATATGATACCTCATTATTTTGTGCATCTGCTGGGTTGCCCTGTCGAAATTCTCTCACACTCCCGCTACAGACGGCTTCGACCTCTTTGCTCCGGTGGTCGCCGACAAAGATGCTGTTGTGGAGCCTAATGACGGAACACCGCATTGCCCTTCCGGCAACAACTGCGGTTGGTTTGAGGCAGTCGCAGCTTCCATGGATGCATCTTCCTCCGGTGAAAATCCGTAATCACCAATAGCAAAACTATAGTAATTTTCTATAACGAAAACTGCAAAAATCGAAACTAGCATTATTATTGCTTTCATCTTAGCATAACAAATAATAATAATAAAATTATGTCAGAAAATAGTATTGTGTCACTTTTGCTGACTTACTACCAGAAATTGAATTTTCCAAAGTTTGGCATTTTTTTTGTTGAATTTTGTCAAATTATCTCACAATGAATTTGAATTTGCACAACATAATTTGAAAGATAGATTGAGGAATGGATGGGTACTGATTGAGGGGGCGGGGTATGGTGGCTATTTACAGAAAAAATTTGGTATTTGTTTTGATTTGTTTTTGCTATTTTTAAAGCCCTAAACAGTAAAAAAAAATGGCCAGATTTTTTTAAAATCCGAATGTTACGGGCTAAATGAGCCGTGTCGTGCCAGCCACAGCACACCGCGTGAAAAATCCCCCATCGGCCATTTTTCCTCTGGCCGTGCCGTGCTAGTCATGGCCCACCATGTCGGTGCAGCCCACGACCTCCCCCTTTTGGCCTTTCCCCCTACCACTTGGCCCCTTTGCCTGCCGCATGTGGCACTACCGCAGTGCCATCGACCGCCACCCCACCCCACGTCAGCACCGCCTCCTCCCTCCGCGTCGGTCGCACCCCCCTACCGCCTCCTCCCTCTTCTCCATTCGCTCCGGCCGTCGGCCGCGCTGCTTCCCTCTTCTCCCTCTGCTCCGGCCATGACCACGTCCCTTCCTCCCTCTTTTCCCCTACCCACCCTCGCACCGGTCCCCTCCTCCCTCTTCTCTTCCCACCCCGCCGCGCCAGAGGGGCCGCAGCCAAGACTTTTTGCTCACGGTCTACCCTCCGGGCTTCCTCCTCCTCCCTCTTTGTGTTAGGCTAGGTGGGTCGTGTCGGGCTTGTGTTGTGCAAGACACACCCGACATCAGACGTTCATGTCGGGGTGCAAGCCCAAGCAAAGCCCGTGCCTTCATGCCGTGTCGGCCTGGCCCGTGTACAGTGTGGGCCATAGCGTGCCTGGGCTGGGCCAATAGTGCCATGCCTTGGGTCGGGCCGGCAGGCACGGCCCATCTAGCCACCTCTAGGAGCCCAGCATTCACAAGTTTTTGGCTACAATAGCTTTGTTGGTGTGCGAAATAACAAATGTAGCCCCCCATGCATCAAAGGCAAAAATAACACTTTGTCCGTGTCCCCAGAGGATCGGATTTGTTGTGCAGGAGACACATGGCCTCGTCCGCACCCCTGGGGGGTGGATTCCCCTCCTCAAGAAAAGGCTAAGAGTTGTAGGACTTTCTAAATATAGCAAATGAGCTCCAAACATTATGATTTTTTGTGAAGGCTTCTCACACACTATTCTTGCTTGTGTAATTTTTCTATAATTTTTATATGCACTGCATTTTTTTTAAAAAAATATCCTTCAATGCTACTATTTTATGAAACGAAATAATCGATTTGAGTAAAATTTCAAAAACATGCTCAAAATATTTTCCACATTTATTTTCAATATAATTATCCCAAGCTTACATTTCTTTTAAAATTTTCTAACCCTAGGGGCGCATTTGCCTCGTCCAAACCCCTGGGCCCCAAGGGGTGTGGTAGCCCCCCACCTTTTTTTTAAAACTAAAGTATTGTTTTTGACATCCTCAGATTCTCTCTAAAATCTGAAAAATATTATTTGATATGATTTAGTCACATGTGATAATACCCCCTCTCCCAACAACGAAAGTTTGTTTTGATCAGCAGGGGCAGGCCAAGCAACCGACCACATGATTTTTTTTGCGGAATGAAAATTTTAGTAGATGTGATAATATTTACTTCTTTTTTACCTCTATAAAAAGATAAAAAATTATATCAAAATGTTATCGTGAAGTCGGATTACGATTTCCTCTACGTCCTGGTTGACTTCGGGTACCAATATATTTTTTTTCCTTCGTGCTCTGAGTAGTATTAATCGTGCTACTATTATTACTATCTACATTTTTTGGTTTTGTCCGATCTGATCACTTGATTTGTGGACTTTTACTACCCACATACAAGTGCAAGGTAAAAAAAGATTTTTTTAATAATATTATTTTAAAAGAATTTACAAAACAAATAGTCAATTTTTTTTACAAAACTAGTCTACTGTCACCATTTGAAATGGCGAAAGGGCCCTATCGTCATTCTAAATGGCGACAGTAGCCTAGAGAATGGCGACAGGGACTTGAACAGGGCAGAGAGGTCTATGTCGTTAGTTGAAATGGTGACAGGGACCTATCGCCACTCCAACTGGTGATAGAACCCTTTCTCCATTTCAAATAGCGATAGAGATCCCGCAAGTCCATAATTTTTTTAATATTAAAATATAGGAAAACTGTCATTTCAAATGGCAACAGAGATCCCGCTAACCCTTGTCGCCATTCCAAATGGTGGCACAATCTGCCCTATAAAAGACCCCAAAATTCTGGCATAACTCACTTTTATTCAGAAAAAAAAGAAAGATAGGAGGGAAGGAAGAGGAGTAGAGGGGGAGAAAAGCTAGCGAAGCTGTAATACTCTGAAATTTATTCGGGCGAATAGAAGCGGATTCAAGAGAAAGAATCAAATACAAAATACAAAATTTAGAGGTTTTGAGGGGGATTTATGCGAATCCCCACCAACCTGGGCCTCGGGCCACGGCCCAGGAGGCCCAAGGGGGGAGCCAGCCAAAAGGGGGGCGCCTACCCCCAAACTCTAGCTGCCACCCCATTGGTCGCCGCCCTCTCCCCTCCCCCTTGCGCACTCTTCCCTCCAGTCCATCTCCTCCCTGGTTCGGTAGCTCCTCGGTGCACCTCCTCTCCCTTGGTTCTTCTTCCCCGCTGCTGTCCAGGACTGCAAAGGAGGGAGAAACCGGCCGCCCAATCGAGGGTGAGAAGCAAAAGGACCGGAAGACAGGTTCCTCACGTTAGATCTTAAGCAAGCCTCGCCACGTCTTCAAGGGGTAACGATGATCTCCTCACTGGTTGAGGCCGGTTTGATATTTAGTTTTCATCGATCAGATTTTCGTTGTGCTGTTGCGCGTAGGTTCAGAGATTTGTAATCTGTTTGTTTGTTATGTTTCGTGTATATAGAGTCCGAATTGGAGTATTTCGTCTCCAAGAGAATTGTAAGGCTCGTTCTCAGATTTCCATAGGCTTAAAGATCATCCAATTCGGAGTTGAGGTCTAAATGTTGCATTGATTTCTATACTGCTGTCCAGAGAGTCTAATGAATATTAGCATACGTATTGTTTATTAATTATGATTTAGTTAAAGGCTGATTCAGGGATTTAACCCAACATAACTGTTGTAGAAATTTTTTTAAGCTTTCCAGATTGGAAAAAATCTCAAATTTTGGATAAACCAATTAAAAGTTATGAAGTTCTTCATCATGTATTTTTTGTCTCAATGATTCTAGTTCTGAGTTTCATCGCTTATTAGACACGTGGTGGCGAATTAGAAAGTCTCGCCAACTAGGTTATTATAGAGGATTTCATTACCTTTCCAGAAAGATAAAGACCATAAAATGTGGCCTTGTGTACTGAAAGTTACGTTGGATTTTGTGCCGCTGTCCAGAAACACTTACGAAAATTACCTATTCTGCTAATCAGTTTGTTAAGGATAGAAGATTGCCGAATTTGGAAAGATCTCCAACTAGGTTTAGGTGGGGAATTTGATAAGATTTCCAGAGAGTCCAAGAACGCCTCATTTGGATCTCTGGTCAAAAAGTTATGAATTTTAGATTATGACTATCTGTCGAGGGGACAGATCGATATTTAGGATTTTGGAGATGGGTTTGCGCTAGAGATTATAGCGAGTTCGTATTTTCTCCTAATTTTGTTTTGTTCAGAATTGCTATCTTAGAGTGCTTGTTAAATTAATCCAGGTGAGATTTTGGTTCCGGGGGCAGCGCCCTCTTCGCGTCTTCCACCTTCGCACGATTGAGGCAAGTGCATGGCAGACAGCGATCAATGATTGATCACTGTGTTTCTTTTGTTGGAAATATGCCCTAGAGGCAATCATAGAGATGATGATATTTTATTATGTTCATAATTTTGATAATATGTTATCGTGTTCTTTGAATGAATCATTTGTTATAGATCAATAAGTATGTGACTTGTTGGTGGAACTCTTTAACTTATATGATGTCATTCTAAATGTATCCCTGGTCGGAGGTCACTGGTCGGAACACCAGTGACTACATGACTAGCACATGTATTGATTGATGACCTGGTTTCACTGGTCATGGATATGGGGATATCGAATCAATAATGTGAGCACATGTTAGAGAACATGGGGTTAGATAGACCCATCATTGAGACACTATTGAGATTATTATGGATCTATGTGTCATTAGTTGGTCTCAAGTAATGATGATGTATGATCCTTAGACCTGATATCAGCATGATTCCCTACATGTGTAATGACACTCTTAGGGGTTGCCAAACGCTACTCGTAACTAGGTAGTTATAAAGGTGGCTTTCGGGTATGCTATGAAACATGCGGAGGGATGTGACTGATCGAGATGGGATTTGCCCCTCCTAACATAACAGGAGAGATGTCTCTGGGCCCCTCATGGTAATTGGATAAAGAAAGTGCATGATCATACCACTAGTGGTCGAAGTGTCGACCACATGAAGTTATCCGACACTCGATCGAGAAAGTTTTGAACAGTCCATGGATGACACAAATCTCACCTGGAGTTCAACCAGACATCGTGAGGCAAAGGGAGAATGCATTAGTAGGTCGCTTAGTTCGATCAGTTACGGACTGGTCGTAGATTGATCGAACGTAATCACAGAATGGTAAGGACCTGGTCATAAGTAGTTACGAACTAGTCGGGACCAATTACGATCTGGTCTTATGGAGATACGAACTGATCGCAAGTGATGAAGATCTGGTCATAGATCATATTACATTAAGGTTCGTCTGCTATTCTATGTGCATTTGGGAATCGTTATGTGCTGCTAGGTACCGCTAATGACTGGTGGTCGGAAAGGAGTTTCCGAGTCATAACCGACTGCACATGAACCTGTAGGGTCGCACACTTAAAGGGCTAGGATTTGTTTTTGGATGGTGATCCAAATTCGTATAGGCCACGAGTTCCTAATGGGCCTCAAGTTCGAGACCCATCATGGATGTCTATATAAAGAGGGGCGGTGGCATGGGGTGGGGATGAGGATGATCTTTGGAAAAACTCCCGAAACCCTAATAGCTACGCCTTCTCAACCACGCTGCCGGTGCTAGCACTCCAGCGCGTGGTGATCCTGCCACGTACGTGTGGATACCTCGGAGGTGTTGTCGCGAAGCATCAGCACTAGGACGATCCGTGACTCGTGACGATCACCGGAGTCGGAGGTGAAGTCGCGTGGTGAGTACGACCACTAGAAGGAGCAGACGCGCGGCGAGTGCGACCACTCGAAGGAGGAGACGTGTTGTGAGTACGACTACGACTGCATCAACTCGCTACAACGACTCTACTTCAGCTACGAGTCGGCGCGTCTAGCGGTAATCTCATGATCTATTACTAGCGGTGGTTCCTTGGTTGCGCGGTAAATTTTTGTTTGTGCTATCGTAGCATTGCCGCGTTCCCAACATCTTTATCTTTCAATACCATTATTGTTCTGCTTTTATTGTTATATAATTGCAAGTAATGGAATGGTATTGATATATCTTATTGACAATCATGAGGAAAAATTGGATATGATGAATATTATGAAATTCTTCATGTTTGCATTCATAAACATCTTTGCATATGAGCAGGTGATCATGATTGACCACAACTCTACGGGAGTGGAGGAGGTCCCCGATCCTTGAGGAGGAGCAGGTTTGAGAGTGAATGTTGTCGCGAGCATTCACTCACGCTATACCGGTATACGCGAAAGAAGTGCATGTGGACATGTAGAGTAGAGTTACATTGATATGAAATGAATACGTGTGAAACAAAGAGAAGAGGACAGCATGAGAATATTAATAGAAATACATGTGATGATAATGAAGCTATTGAATACTGTTGATTTATCATTGTTCGTTGTATATTGATGTATTTGCTGAGTCATGGACTCACTCTTGTTCTTTTGTTGTTTTTAGGTGATCATTGAGGGCACCACGATTGAGGGCAAATAGTGCATATAGGATAGTTGAATACTTCAAACACATGATTATTTCGCCATGAGAACCATTTGTTTCATTATTACTGAACTACTTTTAGGACATGTTAGAAATTGAATAAGCTTAGATGAATGTTTTGGACTAGTCTATTTGTTCTAAGACTTTGGATTTATTGGTTTGGCGCTGTTTTAGACTGTTTACCTTACTATGTTTCCCTCGCTTATTTTATTCATGCTTGACAAGTATTTACTCATGTTCTATTGTGACCCATGGATGGGGTTTTAATATTGTTTTGCTTGCTGAAATTTTATAGTGTGTTGATGTATATTAGTTGTTAATGGTTGTTTAGTGGCATGCCAGGCTTAGTGTTGGGCCGGGGTGTTACAGAAGCACTGCCCATTCGCTCATCTACCTTTTAGGTAATTTGTTTTTAACCGAATGGATTACATAGTTTTAGATGTACGGTTACGTAGTGTAGTATGTTGTGCATAATCCATTTCTGTGGTAGTTTAGTTTTAAATATGTGATTAATCGTAGAAATCTTGTTTACGGTGCAATACATCAAGTATGTCGGACACCACTAATTTCAAAATTTACTACGGCCAGGCGACTATTCTTGAGGGTCTCGAGTGGATTGATTTGCGTTATTTCCAATCAAAGCAACTGTAACCCTAACAAGACCGAGAGCAAAGGTACATGGGGCGCTGTGATGCGGTGGTTATTCCACACGTTCGATTTAGACCATATTTTTTATGATCTGATATTGAGTTGCCTCGCCAACTGAGCACCACATGGCACACATTGGGAGTTAGTGCAACTCAAGGGAATAAGGTCATGGCAGTCATATGTACGCAGGACGAGGGAGGAACGATGAGATTTGGTCCTTCTAGCTGAGGTATATGCCAAGCCTACTCCTGCATCGGCGGCTGAACAAGAAGGGGGTGGTGATGCCGAAGAAGAAGTCGGGGACTCTAGCCACAGTGTGGCACACACAACGGCCGAAGGTTCGGGAGTTGCTGATGCTGTCGATGAAGACCCAATGGAAATAACTTCTTCAGTCAAGCAAATTAGCGGGCTTACTGACGAGGGTGAGGAGCTGGAAGCTCTAGTCCAAAGGATGGATCTGGAAGACAATGACTACGTGGCATTGTCAGAAGATGAAGAATCCGATGGTGAGGATGTTGTGGAATAACAGGAGGTTTCATACGAGTTGAACACATACCAGTTCGACAACCGCGAGAGGATTACCCATGAGTGCACGCTACGCCGCGCTAGTTGCGTGTGTACTTGCAATAAGTCTTTTCTTCTGCATAGGCCCTACTCACATGTCATGGTCGTATGTTCGATGGTGACACAGCATCCCGACCAGTACCTCTCTACTTATTTTTCAACAAGGATGAGGTGATGTAAACCTGAAGTACAGAGTTGTATGGTTACGATGTGGTTGGTCATTTCACTGCCTATCCGACTTGGGAGCAACTTATCTGGGCCGCAGACATTGATAGGTTGGAGGGAAAGGTTGGACGGTGACAGATATAGTGTATCAGGAACGACATGGACGAAACAGAAGTCAGGTGTTGTACGAAGAAGTGCTCCATTTGCAGAAAGCCTGGGCACACCATCAAGAAATGCCCTATGAGAAATCCACAGGATTAATGAGACATCGACAGTCCGGACTGTTGGTGATATGCCCTAGAGATGATTGTATCACATCTATATTTATGAGTTATTGAATAAATGTTATTCTGTTCCTTGAATGAATCATCATTGATAAAGATCAACAAGTATGAGACTTGTTGGTGAAGCTCTTTAACTTATATGATATCGTTCTAAATGTATCCCTAGTCGGGTATCATTGGTCGGAACACTAGATACTCTATCGACCAGCACATGTATTGCTAGGAACTGCTAACAACTCGTGATCGGAAAATGTTTCTGAGTCACAACCGATTACGCATGAACCTAACGGGTCACACACTTAACGGGTTGGAACAAACGTGTTCGGATAGGATCCGTCATAAGCTCTATATAAATAGATGCATGAGGCTGTTGGGATACACACACAAGATAGACGTGACGTGAGTTGCTCTACCAAAACCCTAGCCGCCATCTTCGTGAGAGCCCTACCGTGCAAGTTGGTACTAGCACACCGGCATATGGTGTTCCTTTCCTGGACGTGTGGATACCATAGAGGCGCTATTGCGGTTGATGTTGCGCTTGAGGATGATCCATGCACTTGGCAAGTACTCAATTGGTTACTGGAAGAGAAAATCGCCATCGAGGACGATCGACTACGCCGAACGGTCTACTTCGACCACTTCATTGACGCGCTCTACTCTTCTTCCGCTGCACTGCGCGTCTGGTGGTAACGATATATGATCTCTTCCTTGCATGATATCCTGATTTACGTGGTAGATTCTTTGAATTGTCAGCTAGTGTATCCTACCCGTATCCTTTCACAGACTTCGCCGTGGGGACCTCATCCGATCGCCCCACTCGAGGTGGTCGACATGGTGGATGTTGAGGTCGAGGCTACGAGAAAGGTTCGTCTTCTTGAAATATGTGGTGCCCAATGCTTTGTAATATCCTTTTGATTTATTGAAAAACTAGGTGATGATGTTGTACCGAATGGTTTGTAATATCAGTGTGATTTATCAACAAAATATGCCAGGACATTGCGCTGAATGTTTTGTAATATCAGTGTGATTTGCCGACAAAAAAATGTGATGATGTTGTGTTGAATATTTTGTAATATCATTGTGATTTATCCACAAAATATATGGTCAAAAATAGACAGTAAAAAAATAAGCAGAGGTCCCTGTCGCCAGTTGAAATGGCGACAGGGTCCAGGCGCCAGTTGGAGTGGCAATAGGTCCCTCTCGCTATTTCAACTAACGATAGGGACCTCTTTGCACTATTCAAGTCTGTATCGCCATTCTATATGTAATACCCCGGCCTGCTCGTAGCGTGGCCCATGTGTCCCATGAGGAGTTGTGTGGTGGAATTAGTCCCACATTGCTTGTCTCAAGTGAGTTGTAGTAGTATATAATGCCTGTTGGATCCAAACGTAGCACCTCCGGGTTAACCCTTTTACACGAAGCGAGGACGAAAGTGTAAGTGAGGTGCTATGTGTGGCGGGTCCGCCCCACGGTGGGCTGGGCATTGAGCCGATTTTGGGTCAGGATGTTACAGATGGTATTAGAGCATCAACCTTCGCTGCACGGACGCGTGCGGGACAGGGGCGCGGGCATATGGCGCATGGCACATGTGGGCCCGGAGTGGACACATGGCATGGCATATGTGCGCAGACCTTTGGACGCACGACGTGTACCGAGGGGTGGTTCGGGCATTTGCACAGATGCGATATCGCCGAGGGCGTCAGCCCTTAAGGGGGGGTGAATGTAATACCCCGGCCTGCTCGTAGCGTGGCCCATGTGGCCTATAAGGAGTTGTGTGGTGGGATTAGTCCCACATTGCTTGTCTCAAGTGAGTTGTAGTAGTATATAATGCCTGTTGGATCCAAACGTAGCACCTCCGGTTTAACCCTTTTACACGAAGCGATGACGAAAGTGTAAGTGAGGTGCTATGTGTGGCGGGTCCGCCCCACGGTGGGCTGGGCATTGAGCCGATTTTGGGTCAGGGTGTTACACTATAGGCTACTATCACCACTTGGAATTACGATATGGTCCTTTCGCCATTTCAAATGGAGATAGTAGCCTAGTTTTGTTAAAAAAAACTATTTATTTTTGTAAATTTTTTTTAAAATAATATTATTTCAAAAAAAATAAAAATAAAAAAGTGATGGAAAGACGAGGCCATGGGGCCCGAAGAGAGTTCCCGCGCGCACATCAAAGGCAAAAATGGCACCACAGAGCCCTGTTATACGAGACGGGCTCGAAGATTAAATGTTTTACTGTAGCTCATAGAACAAGGGTGAGTCAGTTCGGAACAAATAGGGTTAGTTAGTAATTAATCACGACTAATAATTTATAGTTTATTAGTTACAACTATTTTAATTAAGGCAACTAACTACAACTTCTTAATTAAGTCTAGTTAATTACGTCTAAATAATTAATACTACTCAATGTATCCTAATTAATTACTTCTAGTAAATTATGGTTAAAAATTTAGGACAAATAAATTGCGACTAATCTATTACGACCAATTAACTACCACTACATACTTAGGATTAACTAAAATATTCATGTTTAATTAACCCTAACTAATTAGGACTAATTAATTAAGATTGATTAATTATGACTATTTTAGTTAATACTAACTAACAACGACTTTCTAATTAATAAGAATAATTAGTTAATACTATTTAATGAAGCCTAATTAATTATGATTAAATTATCAGGTTAACTAAATACGACTATTTTAGTTACAATTTTTAATTACGACTAACAAATTGCTATTTATTAATTACAACTAACTAATCGCGAGTGAAAAATTACGACTAACTAACAACGACTAATTAGGACTAATTTAATAATAATAAATTTAATTAACTCTGATTAATTGTGACTAATTAAGTATGGTTGATTAATTAATTAGGACTAATTAATTAAGGTGGATTAATTATTTAGGACTAATTAATTTCTATCGCCTAATAAATTACAGCTTCATTAAATACAATTAACTAATTTGCAAAGTAAAGTGTGACTAATTAAATAAGACAAATTAATTACAACTATTTGGTATATGTGATAGTACATTTTTGGAATTAAATTAGGTGATTTGATATGAAAAATATTGTTTGATATGATTTTGTCACGTACGATAATACCCCCGACAACGAAAGTTTGATTTGATCAGCAGGGGCAAGCCAAGCAGCCGACCACGTGAAATTTTTTTGTAGAACAAATTTTTTATTACATGTGATAATATTTACTTATTTTTTTACCTCTGTAAAAAAGATAAAAACCGTACCAGAATGTTGTTGTGAAGTCAGAGTATGATTTCCTCTACATCCCAGTCGACTTCGGGTACTAATGCTATTTTCCTTCGTACTCTGAGTAGTACTAATCGTACTATCATTTTGGGTTTTATCTGATCTAATGAGTCGACTTGTAACATCAAAAAAATGTAAACTTGGGATAATTATAATAAGAAATAAATGTTGACATTATTTTGAGCATGTTTTTGAAAAATTCCACAACTCGATTGTTTTATTTGCTTGTGTCGCCCGCACAGCAAATCCGGTTCTCTGAGGCACAGCAAATCCTCTCTGAGGGGAGAGGAGGGGCTAGAATTATTATTTCGCATGTCAACAGCACAATTTTAGCCAAAACTCCCACATTCACTCAAAATAGGGAAAATAATATGCATACCATATTTTTGTTTATGATGCAAGTACGACTCGGATCCTGATTCCTATTGTTGAGGAACCGCCGCTAGTGAGTCCAATCCGAACGATCATCTTATAGACAAACATAGAATCACATCAAACAATGTAAGAATAAATAGTAGATTCAACACACAGAGAGACAAAGGTGTAGGGGTATTCTTATTCTCTATTCCTTCATCAAGTGAACATCCTTTTATAATGACTTACACTCCCTATTTATAGTCAACAAACCCTACTAGGGTTTTGGATGGGACGCCCACCCAAGGGCCGACTACTGGGCCAAGCCCATGGTTTCCCAACACTCCTCCTTGGGCACCAATCCTCGCATGTTCTTGCAAAACTCCATAAAAACCCAGTGGGAAAAATTTAAAGAAAGAGTACATGATACACGTTTTGCTGCGTTGCACAAATTGCCTCGTTAAAAATTTTAGCTGAGAAACTTCAAGAAAACGCGTTAAGGGAAAAGGAGAACGATCCACCCAATTTCATTTAAACTACATGATTTACTATTTGGGTAGTCGATCTTCGTGGTCAAGTTTCTATAATGAGTTTGTGAAGATTCTCTCCCTGAATACTGCACTTCTCTAAGTCTCATCATTCCAATTCCACATATGCATTCCTCAAAGCTGACACTGGAAGTGATTTAGTGAATAAATATGCAAGATTTTCACATGACTTAATATGCAGTACTTTAATTTCGTCCATATTTTGTAATTCATAAGCATAGAAGGACCTGTGGTTGATATGCTTTGTGATAGAACTCCTCACATATCTCATCTACACTTGTGCAACACAAGCTGCATTATGTTCATAGATAATAGTGGAGGTTTGTGCGGTAATCAATCCACATGACTGTTGGATGTGGTGAATCATCCGTCGAAGCCAAGCATATTCTTGTGAGGCCTCGTGCAGTGCTATGATTTTCGAGTGGTTCGTCGAAGTTGATACAAGACTTTGCTTAGACGATTTTTTAAATAAAATTACAGTTTCACCACATAGGAATATATAGCTTGTTGCGACTTGGTTGTATGTGAGTCCGACAGGTACCCGACATCTGCATAGCTATTCATAGACAGGACTTGGTTCTTTTTGTACAACAGACCACAGTTTTTGCTTCCTTGGAGGTATCAGAAGATGTCATTTATTCCCTACCAATGCCTTTTGGTAGGTTCTACACTATACCTTGTTAGTAGGTTCACGGTAAATGCAATGTCTGGTCTAGTATAGTTTGTTAAATACATGAGTACTCCTACAGTACTCGAGTACAGGAATTCTGGTCCCAGGACTTCCTCCCCTTCTTCTTTAGGTCTGTACGGATCTTTGTCTTGCTGCAAGGACCTTTCAACCATTGGCACTTTCGAAGGGTATGCCTTTTTAAAACTGAACATTTCTAACACCTTTTGAGTGTAGGTTGACTGATGCACTAATATCCCTACGAGGGTATACTCAAGTTGCAAGCCTAGGCAATATTTAGTTTTACCCAAATCTTTCGTTTCGAACTTCGACTCCAAGTAAGAGCTTCCTTTCTTAATACCTTCTAGGGTTCCAATGATATTCAGATCATCATCATACACGAAGATTATACAGAATCCATCATGGGATCGTCGTATAAATACACATGGATTATTCTCATTATTCGTGTAGCCTTTCTTGCATAGAAAGTCTCTTAAGCGATTATACCACATCCTGCCTAATTGCTTAAGGCCGTATAGTGACTTTCTGAGTTGCATACTGTACATATTACTATTTGCACTATCTTAGTTTGGGACGGGGATACCTTTAGATACCTTCATATAGCTGTTTGAATCCAAGTTTCCATAAAGGTATATAGTTACCACATCCATCAATTTTATTTCTAAATTCAAGTTTACTATCATTGAGATTAAATATCTAAAGGTAGTTCCGCCCATGATTGGGGGACTCCTGGTCATTGAGTAAAATCTTGTGCAACAAGCCTTACTTTATGTCTTACAACTTCATTATTTTCATTTCTCTTTCGAACAAATACTCACTTGTGCCCTACGGGGTGCACATGGGGAGGCATGCGGTTTACGGGCCCAAATACCTCTCTTTTATTTAGATATAATAATTCTGCTTCTATTGCTTTCTTATAATCTTCCCAATATGATATTTTCTTACATTCAGCGAATGATGCAGGCTCTGGATCGAGATCGATGATTGTAGATATTTTCTTTGCAAATAAGTATCGACATTGGTCGTTGTCCTATTCATAGATTTTCCTGTGGTCACATAATTTATAGTTATTTCTTTATATTGCGATACTTCTAATTCTTCTACTTGCTCTCCACTGCTTCTAATTACGGAGGCAAGTCCCTTTAGTTTTCAGCTTCGATGTGTGCATCCATACTGATGTCTCCCTCCAAGGGAATGTTCAAATCCAGTATGCCTATCCTGAAGGTTCCATACTGGTGCGAGGTCTCAACTAGCTCTCATTCTGGTTTTGGGGAACTTCGGTGATCAGCTGTGTCAAGTTCTTCTTATCATTTTTCAACAGGTGTCCCCAGTTACTTGGGATTCGAGGGGTCGGAGTTCTCGTTCTTTTCTGAGGCCTTTGGACGGGATTAGGGATACCTTCATCGTTATTTCAACCCTCTCTGGTGCATTGCGTGCAGACACATGTGACTTGGTCACACTCTTCAAATCACTCAAGTGGTCAAGCAGTTGATTCGCTAATGCTTGCAAATCAATTATCTTCTAGACTTCAATTATCTTCTGAACTCCAATTATCTTCTGGACTTCTCTATTTTCTTCACTAGTACGCAGGTTATGTGCATGGATTCTTGTGGCTTGCCACGTTATTTTCTGATATTTTTCATCAGGAGGTTGATTTCCTCCCCCTATTGATGGTAAACTATCCTCATCAAATATACTATCAGTGAAGTGAGCTGCTTGCAAATCTATAGTCATGGGGTCCAAATACCTGATTATGGATATTGTCTCATAACCAACGTATATCCCAGACTTTCTGAGAGGGCCCATTGCAGGTCGCTGTGATGGTGGTATATGTACATAAATCTTGCAACTAAATCTGCAAATATGAGAAATTTTTGGTGCTAACCCTTGCGCTAGTTGCATAGATGAATGGATGTTATATGTCAGTGGTCTAAAATTGAAGAAAGTTGCTGCGTGCAGGACTGCGTGTCCCCAACATGTAGTTGATAAATTATAATTCTGCAAAATCGGCTAGCCCATTCTGGGTATGGACATGCGATACTGAATACTCAACGTTAAGTCCCATTGTCATGCAATAATCATCAAATGCCTTCGAAATAAATTATCCAACGTTGTCCATTCTGGTGGACTTCACATGATGATTAGGGGAATTATTCTTAATGTTAATTATCTACGAGATTGGCTTTGCAGAAGAGTGGTTTCTCGTAGACAATAAACATACGTGTGACCATTTCGAGGAAGCATCGATGAGAACCATAAAATACCTAAATGGCCATGACAGAGGCTGTATAGGACCGCAAAAGTCTCGCTGAATATGGTCCAGGAATGCAGGAACTTCATCCTTCACTTTCAGAGTAGAAGGTCTAGTAATTAACTTCCTAGTGGCACATGTGGGGTACACAAAATCTTCCTGATTCAGAAAATTATTTACATCGATATTATGTCCCTGTGAATTGTTAATTATCTTTCTCATGATCCTAAGACCTAGGCGACATAACCTATCAAGCCAGAGATAGAAAAAATTAGAGCTTCTAAATACGATTTCCAAGATAGTATAGGTTGTAGGTGCCTTAATATTAGTGTAGTATAGCCCGATTTTATATGAAGGAAGTCGTTCTAATACGCTTTTCCACTTACTTCACGCTTTGTAATGAGCATGTATTTCTTACCATACTCCTCTTCAGTCTCTACATGAAAACCATTAGCTCGAATATCCTTAAGAGTTCTAGTCGATTCTGAGTACACCAAGGATTCTTTAATGACCAAAGTTGTACCCATCGGGAGTATAATTATGGCCTTTCCTGAGCCTATTATTTAACTATCACTACCCGCGATTGTCGTATGACTACCAACATTCTTGCTGATCGAGTGAAAAAATTCGTCTCTCTCAAGATGGTATTTGTTGTGCAGCTATACGCTAAGCACACTTCCTCCATAGGGCGTCACACGCGTACTGATACTTCAAATACCAAAACATATCTTGCTATTATAAATATGGAAAAATTAAACTTCGCAGGACTTATCTCAAGAATTTTATGCTTTGCTCTCCTAGAGCTTACTAGCATTATTTAAAGGATAAATAATTCAATATTCTACTTCAATATGCTCTATGGCGATCTTCTCCTCTTAGGCAACTACGCCTGCGGCCGCTGCGATATCCAAAGGAGGGGTGATGGGGGCTGCGACTAGACTGTCCACATCCATGAGTGCAACTAATGGCTGTGGATCCTCCGTTCCTGCAATGGTGATGTGTGCCTCATGCTGTCATTTTCCCTTCTTCTTAGACTGGAAAGCGTAAATAACGTGCAACCCACGACCTTACTATTCTTGCCCCTCTCCTTTGAAAGAGGCTTCCTCACCTTGTAGCTACTAGCATTGGCTTCATGGGCAACAATGCTACTAGGCAGCTGTGAGATTTAGTTCTTACTTAGAACATCATCTTGAGCTTCCGCAACTTGCATAATGTCAATCAATTCGGCAAACTTCTTATAGCCATCTTGACGATAGTTGCGTGCGGATTGCATCGCATTCGGGTGAAAGGTAGAGAGAGTCTTCTCAATTTTCTACCCATTCGTGATTACCTTACCACAGAGTTGAAGACTGGATAAATTTTGTATAAATTTTGACTATGTCACAAAGACTTGAACTCCGACCAGTGATGCCAGTCATCTCCATATTTACGTAAAGAGTTCATAAGATTACTACTGGTAATTTGCATAAAATCGTTGTAAAATTCTCATAATGCTCTTCGAACTCCCGGCTAGTGATCCTGTATTTTTTATGTATTTTTCATAATTTACTGCTATTTTAAGTGATTAAAAGTAATATAAACAATCACATATAATCAAAACAGCAAACACATTATATAAATTGTATAGAAATAATAATAACAAAGTTAAACATGCTTCAAATGCTCAAAATGATTCAAAAATTGAATTCCCGCGGTCCTTTTCTGCTGGAATATGATTTTTTTTTTAGAATTATGTATTTTTCAAGGGCTAAATCGCTAAATATTCAATTCATAGAATTTTTTCGCGCAATTTTTTGATACCTAGGGGGTTTTCACAAAATTTTGGGAATTTCATTCTTTCTCCCGATTCCCCCTATTTTTGGTTGGGCCAAGCCCACTATTCTTTTCCAGCCCATTCGTAGCCCAAACTGGCGGCTTATATGGGCTGCCTAGCCTTGCATAAGCCGGGCACTAGGGTTCCATCCCTAGAGCTGGTGTTATCGGCGGTGGCGACGCCTCGTGTGGCGGGAACGCGACAACGGCGACCATCGGGGCACTACGGGCGTACGTAGTGGTGGCCTGTGGAGCCGGCGTGGTGCAACCTGCTTTGAAAGCATGAATCACATAAGACTCTGCAATCTCTGGTATTGAATTACGATACTGGCTGAACCTTTTGATATATTGACGAAGAGTCTCTTTTGGTTCTTGCCGGATCTGATGGACGTCATCCTCCTTTCCAGGGCGATCGTACGTGCCCTGGAAGTTTACAATTAGGAGGTCGCAGAGTTGTTCCCAAGTATAGATTGATCCGACCGGTTGGTTGAGCAACCATGACCGGGCGGACCCCTCAAGTACCGTAGGTAAGTAGTTAGCCATCACATTTTTGTCACCACCAGCAGTTCTGATGGCGGTAGTGTAGATTTAGAGAAATTCTAACGGGTTCTGGGTCCCGTTGAATTTGTCCATGTTGGCCGGTCGTTGGGCCAACGCACAGCCTGGAGCCATGCAGAGAAAGCTCGACAGCATGTGATTGATTCATGGTGCCTTCTTTGGAACGACGCCAGATTGTAGTCAGTCGGAGACCGATTTCTTATGTTGGAATACCGGGGTTCCGATGTTCTGACTTGGTCGTGGTGGCTAGGATGACGCCTCCGACCACCAGCTCGGGATTGTCAGGGCCAAGCAATTGATCCTCTCGATGAGGGGAAGGAGTGGCTGTCTGAAATAGCATTCTTCCCTCATGACTCCTCGGTCGGAATCGTCAAGAAGGTCTTGGCATATGTTGATCCCCAACTTGACCATGCTGCCCTCTACTAAGGGAGGAACATTGGGGTGAAGTCATAGTTTGACTTCGTGATATCCTTTGTTCCCGGTATGCTTCCGTACGTTGCATGGTAAGCTGAAGGATCTCCGATACCTGTTCTGCCAGTTGGACAAAACCTGGAGCACATGCGAAGGTCTTGGAGGATTCACCGCAGTTGTAGGAGTTCGTGGATCTGAACTTCCCCCCGACCTTGCACCTGGCCCCGTCCGACCCATCATCATTGGTAGGGTAGAACTAGGTGAATTAATTGACGAACGTCTATTCGCTCCGTTACCTCTGGCTTCTGGTGCTTGATGACCCGCACCATCTCCATCAATATGTGGTAGCGGGTAGTGTATGCAGGACCGCATAATCGCATTCTCGACCAGATTTCGATCGCATTAACCTCGTGCTTCCAGCAGCGATCTTCTGAAGGGCTTCCACTGTAACCAGTGGAGAGTCCTCCAGTGCTTCTACCAGACGCTTCCACGATGGAGACCGGTCGGAGATAAGCACCTCCTGAGGTCTTCGGGGCGGACTCAGCCTGACCCAGTGGATTGCCGATTATACGCTGAGCCTTATCATTCCCACCCGACCTATAGCCAGTGGGAGTTTCATTGACACCGTTACCAGATGTCGGTTGGCTCCTGGAATTTCCAGAAGCCGTTGGTGAGTACCTGTTAGCAATGATTGTATCGAGAGTGTATTGATTCTCAGATAGCGGGGCTGAAGTTCTGTCACCTTTTTCACCGGTCAGAAGGACCGGGCTTGGAGAGGTTTTTGGACATCCCGAACTGGTCGGAGTAATACGTCCCTCCAGAAGCGCCACTTGTCGTAGTGGTGTAACTTCATCCATCTGTTCGATTTCGCTGTTATCAGCAACATGCGAACCGGCGGAGGAGGAAGATGATGATATTTCGTTATCTTGCAGGGCGTGGATACATTCGTCCATGTAGAGATGGGACTAGTCATCCTGTGGATTTCATGGGGATATGCTCCAGATCTTAGGATGATGTGACAATTGGCAATGGCGTTTACGGTTTGTCATTTCACGCGTTTTCGACAAAGTTCTGTGCTTATTGCTCAGGCGGTCCGACCGGTCCTTGCACGGCGGTCCGACGGTCCCATATCGGTCGGACCGGCCATCTGGGGCGGTCGGACCGGCAATGACCAAAAGTGTTCAAATCGAGCTGGGCCAAAAATAGGTGTTGTAGACAAGTAAGGGGATCCCAATGCACTTGGTCTCATGATTTTTGGAGTCTCCAGTGAAAAGTTCTATTGGTTTAAAGTTTCGAAGGTTTTTGAATTTGGGAGCTTGAATTTTGGCTAAGTCCTAGGCGGTCCGACCGCTCATTGTGGAGCGGTCCGACCGCCATGGCGGTCCGACCGCTCACTGGAGCGGTCGACCGAATTACTTGAATGTCCGCCAACTTCGTGGCGATGTTGATTTGTTAGGTCAAAGTCATTGATATCGTGGCATATGATTTGCATGATGCATGTTTTGACTAACATGGGTCAAGTTGTGAAGAACTTGTTCCCGAATACGTGTTTTCTTGTGCGTGGTTGTGCAAAGTTGCTTGGTGGTCAACGACGGTCAACGGAGAAGGATCGGGACTAGACTCTGGAGAGTTGAGGTCCGAACGATTGACGATGCGGGTGAGGTCAACGACTCAAGCGTGACACAAGATGGACAAGGGTGACCTATTGGCGAATCCATGGCACATGGTGAAGCGGTTTAGGTCAAAAGTTAAAGACGGCGCCGCGCGGCGTGCGTGTGTGACCCGCTTGTTAGTGGGCCTTAACGGAGCCCAATTAAGTCAAACCCTAAGAGTTTTAGGCCTCCACTATAAATAGGAGGAGATGGTGGTCGCACCTCCTCTCGCTTGCCTGCTTATGTTTCAAAACCCTAATTGTCTTTAGGGAGTTGAGGTGGAGGCTAGGGCTTTTCATGGTTTGAAGAGAATTTCGTGATCCTTGATTGTCTATCGATCCATGATGGTGTGGATGTAATCCAAAGATCAACCACTTAAATCAATCTATGCAAGGTTTGCTTGAGATAAGTCTCTTTTCGTTCTTGCTTTCAATTTCGTGTTTTTAGGGCTTTCTTTGATCCGCGAGTTTGTGATTGATTCTTTCATATGAATTAGCTTGCTGTGATATGTGTGAATCTATCTAGCATCATCTTGATCATCAATCACTCACGAACAAGCAATAGGATCAAGTTTTCGTTCTTGCCCTGTTTTAGACCTTCATTAATCAATTGACAATTGCTCAAGATCGCTCCAAGAATTATCATAATATTCGATTGGAATAGGTCCTCAATAGCATAGAGAAGGTGTGCAAAGTTTCGTGAAGTTTGGAGTTGAGAATCAAAAGTTAGACCTAATTGCAACTTCGTCATCGGCTGATTTTCTTGTTTGGATCGGTTAGATCGCCGGTCCGATCGCCCATCACCACCGGTCCGACCGATTTGAGCGGTCCGACCGCCAAGATAATAACGTCCGACCGCCCGCAATCGGTCCAACCGGTTCACTCTGAGGTCGGACCGCCAAGATGCTTGTGTTGCTTTGATTCTTGCCGATTATTGTCGCATTACTTAGGGGTTTTATTGGATTCAATACTAGTCTTCCACAGATGGTATATTGATCTTCATAGCTTTCTAATAGCTACCGGAGTGAAATTGTATTGAGTTCATAATTTGTGAAAAAGTGAGCGTGCTCCTATTCACCCCCTCTAGTCGCCTTTACGGTCCAACAGTGGTATCGAGCCTGTTAGTTCAATCTTGATCTTAACCGGTCACCGAACTTTGGCGATGGATAAGTTTTCTACTAAACCGCATATCTTCGATGGGCACGACTATGCCTATTGGAAGAATCGTATGCGCGTCTTTCTTGAGAGCGAGGACAAGCTATTTGGGATGTTGTTAGAGCCCATTGGTTATTCCCGAAATTGCTACACTCGCTTCGCAATTCTTTTGGCTAACAACAATAAGGCTAAGAATCTTTTATATGGTGCACTTGGTAGACAAGAATATGATAGAATTTGCAATCTTTCAATCACAAGATGAAATTTGGAACACTCTCGAAACATATCATGAGGGTTCGTCCCAAATCAAAAAGGTGCGCCAAACTGCTTACAAGCGTGAGTACAATAAATTCGAGATGCGTCTGGAGAGAGCATCGATGACATTTTCATCGCTTTAATAAAGTAATTAATCAAATGAAAGTCGTTGATATTGAATATTCTCAATCTGAAAATGCCACCCATCTCTTGGCCGCAATCAACACCAAGGAGTGGGAGATGAAAGCTCTTGCTATAGAAGAAAATGTTGATCTTTCAAGTCTTACTTTAGAATTGCTTTATAGTAAACTCAAGACTCATGAAATTAAAAGAGTTGATCATCCTAAGAAAGATAATTTAGCTTTGGTAGCAGATCCTCTCAAAAAGGGTTTTGATGACTCTTGTGAATCTTCCTCTGGATTTTCATTTGCTTGTTTATCCGCTATTCATGAAGAGGAGCTTGAAAGTATTCTGAAGCGAGTTAGCTCTTCTAGCTAAGAAATTCACACGGCCTACAATAATGTGAGAAACAAAAAGAGAGGTGGTCCGGTAACATGCTATGAATGTGGTGAGCTCAATCATATCCGGGCAAATTGCCCCAAGCTGAAAGGTAAGAGCAATCATAAGGAAGGAAAGCCAGCTTGGAAGAAGCCTCCTTTCAACAAATCAAGGTATGAGGCAAATAAGCTTGTGAAGGCGCCACCGGGTCCTTGCCGCTTTTGAGGATCAATCCTTGAGCGATGTGGATACCGGGAGTGAGGAGGACAAGGAGGAGGAGATCCTCAAGGTAAAAAGAAAGGGAAGGCCAAAGACTTCACGGCATGTGCTTCATGGTCGACACGGAGGACATTGATGATAATGAGGTATCTTTTACTTATGATGAACTTTCTGCTAAATATGATTCTATAGTTGAGCAATTGCTTAGTCAAGATGAAGCGCTTGAATTTGTTATGACAAAAATAAGAAATTAGAGTCAAAGATTAGCAAACCGAAAGTAGAGCTTAAAGCTGCTAAGACTCTTGAACTCGATGAATGTTTATCTTGTCATGCTATGCATTCAAATTACCAAGTTACAATCTGCTCATAATATTTGTGTACAACAACTTGAGAATGCTAAATCTGAACTAAATGAAATTAAAAGTGCTCCTTGTGAAAATGTTTAGAATCTAGTAAATTGATTGCTTTTGATGTATTTGATTCTAGCCCTTGCACTTCATGCTTAGAAAAGAACGTGAAATCAAAGATATCTTAGAAGCTGCTAGAGTCAAATATGCTAAGCTTAAGGACAATATTGAAAATACTACTTGTGCTTCATGTTCCACTCTTAAGCTTGAAATTGCTGTATATAAGGAGAAATCTATGGATAAAACTTGTGATGCTTGTGTTAACTTGAGAAAAGAAAATGCTTACCTTCATGATACATTAGAGAAATTTTCTAAAGGTAAGAAACAATTAAACATGATTCTTGACAAATCTAAAACTCCTTATAAGAAGCAAGGTTTAGGATTCAATTCTTTTCAAGACAATTCAAACCCAAAAGTCATTCAAGTCTTGGAAAAGGTTTAATTGAATTCAAAACTCAACTTTGCAAAAACATCTTTTAAATCTGCAGGCTTTGCCCAACCTTGTATTAATTCAAATGGTGCCTCCTCTAGTGGTACCAAGTACCATTGCACTTATTGCAAAAAGGTGGACATTTGATTGAAATGTTGGCATGAGGTTGAAAAATGATAGGAAAAATTTTGATAGATTTTCATTCATGCAACCTAGAGCTTCTATGAGACATGGTAACACCGAAAAGAATAAACTCGGATTAGGATTTTCTCTCATGCAAATCATTATGTTTCTAGACATCCTAACTCTAATGTGTATCGATCGGCGGTCCGACCGGTGGTCACCGGATCGACTGTTTTGGTCACCGGTCCGACCGCCAAAGACAAGTTTGGTCGACCGCCCATGGACGATCTAAGTCTCATGTTAAGTTAAACATTGCTCATGAATCGAATGTTAAATGAAATCAAGGATAGTACTTACGGTTTGTATACTCCTTGCAGGCGTGTGTCTCGAAGATCGATTCCTAAATCTTGTTTATCTAATCCCGAGATTGAGACACATCGTTCTTTGCTCCTTGATTTTCGTGGATTATCGCGGAAAGGGAAGAACACGTGGTTCGTTGACTCGGATGTTCACGCCACATGACCGGAAACTCAAAATGGTTCACCTCTTTCACGCGAGCAACAGTGATGACTTCATCACCTTTGGAGATGATACACAAGGGCGAATTGAAGGAACAGGATCAATTAGGGTAAACAACAAATTCATTCTAAAGGATGTCGCTCTTGTGGACAAGCTTAGGTATAATCTCCTTTTCATTTCTCGACTTCTTGATGATGGTTATGAGACTATTTTTAAGAAAAATGCTTGTCGTGTGCTTGATTCTCTTGGTGAGCTTGTGTTTGGAATCTCTAGAGTTGGTAGAATTTTTGAGCCGACTTTTCGTAATCTTTTTGTCGGATCTCTTAAATGTTTGCTTACATCTTCTTCGATTTTTGGCTTTGGCATCGACGTTTGGGGCACATTGGTTTTGATCATTTGACGCGAGTTAGCAACCTTGATCTCATGAGAGGTTTGCCTAAGCTCAAAGTTGTCAAAGATGTCAGATGTGCACCTTGTAGGCATGGCAAACAAGTTGCCGCCTCACACCCTTCTCAGTGACTATGGTTATGGACCGACGGACTGTGACGGTTGCTTCATATGGATACTTGTTGGTCCGCTAGAGTCCGATCGATCGGTGGAAAATGGTATATTCTTGTCATAGTCGATGATCTTTCTAGATATACTTGGGTGTTCTTTCTTACTTCAAAGAATGAAGCTTTTGGTTATTTTCATGATCTTGTTCTTCGCTTGGCTTCGAGCTTCTGGTGCTTTGAGAGCGATTCGCAGTGATAATGGCACGGAGTTCAAAAATGCTTCTTTGCTTCTTTTGTGCTTGGGCGTGGTATTGAGCATCAGTTCTCCTCTCCACACGTCCCTCAACAAAATGGCGTGGTGGAAAGGAAGAATAGGACCTTGGTCGAAATGGCTAGGACGATGCTAGATGAGTATAGCACACCTAGGAGATTTTGGGCCGAAGCTATTGCTACTGCTTGCCATATTGCCAATCGTGTCTTTTTGAGACCTTCTTTAGGCAAGACTCCTTATGAGCTTCGTTTTGGTAGAAAACCCTCTGCTTCGCATTTTGAGTTTTTGGATCAAAATGTTTTATTCTTAAGACAGGCAATTTAGATAAATTTGAATCAAGAACTTTTGATGGGGTATTTTTGGTTATCCTGCTCATTCGAGGGGTTTTCGAGTTTTTAATACTGAGACTAACATTATTCAGGAGACTTGTAATGTCACTTTTGATGAGACTAGCCCTAGAGCTAGATCAATTGCTACGATGATTTACAGTGTGTGAGAGTATTTTTGTGGAGGAAGATGAGGACGAAGCTAATGTCATTCCCTCATCTGCTTCTTCTTGCGCCCATATTGATACAAGAACACGCTACGTCTACTTCACCTTGATTGAGGCTCCTCATCGTGCATCATCATCATCAATGACTGCGGAGGTCGAAGAAACGACATCTCACCCGGCGCCCACTTCGCATTCAGAGACAAAGATCCTCTGAGAATGATAATAGGTAACCTACATGAGCGAGTCACTCGCTCGGTATAATGATCCAAATCTCTACTCTCATTCGGCTTTTGTTGCTTCTTTTGAACCCGCGATATATCACATGCTTTATCCGATTCTAGTGGGTAAATGCCATGCATGAGGAGTTAGAGAATTTTGAAAGAAACAAAGTTTGGAACCTAGTAGAACCTCCTAGTGGTCATAATGTTATAGGAACCCGCTGGGTGTTTAAGAATAAACAAGGTGAGGATGGTTCGTGGTTAGAAATAAGGCCGATTGGTAGCTCGTGGTTTGACCAAGTTGAGGGGTTAGATTTTGATGAGACATTTGCTCTGTTGCTAGACTAGAAGCCATTCGCATTCTCGCTTGCATTTGCTGCATCAAAAGGTTTTAAATTATATCGGATGGATGTTAAAAGTGCCTTTTAAATGGTTTCATAGATGAGGAAGTGTATGTTAAGCAACCCCGGTTTTGAGGATCCTAAATACCCAAATCGTGTTTTCAAGCTATCTAAAGCATTGTATGGTCTTAAACAAGCCCCTAGAGCACAGTATGATAGACTTAAGACCTTCTTGCTTAAAAATAATTTTGAGATGGGTAAAGTGGATAAAACCCTATTCATTCTTAGACGTGACAATGACTTCTGCTTGCTCAAATTTATGTGGATGATA
The DNA here is from genome assembly GCA_036346395.1 of Hsuehochloa calcarea. Classification (NCBI taxonomy): domain Eukaryota; kingdom Viridiplantae; phylum Streptophyta; class Magnoliopsida; order Poales; family Poaceae; genus Hsuehochloa; species Hsuehochloa calcarea. Next base: position 4,121,768 of record CM070615.1, on the reverse strand, counting down.
TTATCTTTGTGGTTCCTCTAATGCTCTTGTTTCGACTTTTCTGACACTATGTCTAGGGAATTTGAGATGAGTATGATGGGAGAGCTTAATTACTTTTTGGGACTTCAAATCAAGCAATGCAAGGAAGGAACTTTCATCCATCAGACGAAGTACACTAAAGATCTTCTCAAACGCTTCAACATGGGTGATCTGCAAGCCAATTTCCACTCCCATGGCAACTTCAACTGCTTTGGATCCGGATGAGGAAGGAGAAGTCGTGGATCAACGCGAGTACCGCAAACATGATCGGCTCCCTTCAGATTTGACGGCCTCGCGAGACAGGACATTCACTTCACGGTATGCCTTTGTGCAAGATTTGAGCGTCTCGAGAACTTCCCATCGCCAAGCCGTTAAGCGCATATTCAGGTATTTACACTCTACTCTCTTATATGGCATTTGGTATTCATGCTCTTCAGCTTTGTCCATTAGAGGTTTTTCAGATTCTGATTTTGCGGGCTGTCGGTTAGATAGGAAAAGTACCTCAGGCACCTGTCACTTTCTAGGCACTTCTCTTGTATCTTGGTCTTCTAGAAGCGGTCTTACATTGCACAATCCATCTTGAAGCGGAGTATGTAGTCTTCGCTAGTTGTTCTTTGAGCTGATTTTGTGGATGACGTCCACTTTGAAAGATTATGGGTTAAAATTTGCTAGTGTTCCTCTTTTCTGTGATAACACTTCTGCTATTAATATTGCTAAAAACCCAATTGCAACATTCTAGGACTAAGCACATAGACATTCGCTTTCACTTCCTTAAAGATCATGTTGAAAAGGTGATATTGTGATGCACTTTGTAGAGTCCGAAGCTCAATTGGCAGATATTCTTACCAAGCCTTTAGATCAAACCAGATTTTCCTCCTTAAGAAGTGAGTTAGGGGTAATTTATCCTTATGGGTTGGTTTGAGGGGGAGTTTGATCTTTTTCTTATCTTTCCTTGTTCTTTTGATCTTTTATTGTTCTTTTCCGAACTTAGTGATCTTTTCAACTTTTTAGATTTTTAGGCTTTTAATTGCATCTCATTGTGTCATATTGCATTCATATGAAAAATACAACAAGTGGTATGAAAAATCCAAAAGATGCATTGTAATATAAGATTTTCTACTTATCTTTTAAAATTGATGAAGCTTTGCCTATTACCCTTTGAGTTTTGTATTTCAATTCTTGCTCAATGTCATGTCTAGTTCTTTGACTTGCTAGAATTATCATGCTTTTACATGTGTAGCTAAGTCTTTGCTATATGAGCTAGAACTTTTTAAACAACTCAAACTAAGAAATTGCAATTTGTGGATGTTTTAGCGAGTTGCGCAATTAGTGCTCCTCTTGTGACATTGGCCCTGTCAGGATTGCTTTGTTAGCTCTTTGATCTAAAATTGACCATTACTTGAGCTTTTGTGTTCTTGAGATTATAAAAATGCTCTTGTGAAAAATGAAAATCAAGATTGTCTTATGCTTAAATTGTGCCAAACTATTCTTACGAGACTGCTTGTCAAATGACATGAACTTGGAGATAGTTTGATGAACAGAACGATCTCATGGGGACTGCTTGTCAGAAATGACATGAACCTCAAGATTTGTCGCCCCGGTAGAAGCTTAGAAAGAGTTTGTGGATGGCTCCTAGTCCAGGATCTTCTTTACTAAGATATACCTTTAATCAAACTTTTGGTTGAAGCTTAGGATGAGTTTGTGGATGGCTCCTAGTCCAGGATCTTGTCACTAAGTTAGATCATAAGTCAACTTCAATATTCAATGCAAATGAGAAAAATGTTGACAAATGGGCGTTTACAAAATATTGAGCAAAATGATTCAATACGGGACTTGATTGACTCTTAATGTGGTCTTTGTTAGATTTTTTATCTCACTTTGACATTTTGACATGGCCAATTTCACTTTAGGATCCTGTTGATGAACTTCTTTGAATTTGAAGCGTTGCTTAAATTGATCAAATCATCGCTTTACTTTTGAGCCTTTGTGCTTAGCTTTGATATATATGTCTTACCATGATCTTGCTAGCGTTTGTCGGGCTTGATATCTTTGTTTGTGCAATATTAGAGATACTAGCTTGTTCTTTTGGGTAATCTCCAAAGCTTCTTGTAATCAAAAAGTTGAACAATACAAAATTGAAGCCACTCCATTGCACTTCATGCATATTCCTCTCTATGCTTCTTTTGTTTCTGCTTCTTTCTTTATTCTCTATTTGTTATCCCTGGATGAGAGTGATTCCTTGATGAATCCATTGTCAAAGGGGGAGAAGATGTGTTAAATGAAGATATTTCTTTGGGAGAAGATGTGTAATATTTCTTTGCTACTCTTATTTGGAGAAGATGTGTTAATGAGAAGATTGGGGAGAAGTTTATACAAAGGGAGCGAAAATTTGAAATTTGATGCTCATAGTGAGGGGAGTTCTTGAGTTGCATTCTTATTGTCTTATTGAATATTACGAACTTGAATTGCATTCTTTTTCCTCACAATGATCATAGGTCATTGAACAATTGTTCTTTCATATGGACCTTATGTGAGAATTTTGACCCTTTTCGAAATCAAAGTTTTTATGCTTACTTTTGCCTTGTCTCACATGCCTATACTATTACGATGCCACTTGGTCATTTTCATCGCTTTTTCTTGCTTATGGACCAAGTTGTGCCTTTGTGCTAAAATCGCGAGTAAACTCGTTTTCAAACCTCTTACTTACATTTTACGGATAATTGCTAATGTGTTCATCAAGGGGAGATTGTGGATTTCATGGGGATATGCTCCGGATCTTAGGATGATGTGACAATTGGCAATGGCGTTTACGGTTTGTCGTTTCAGCGTTTTCGACAAAGTTACTGAGCTTATGCTCGGGCGGTCCGACCGGTCCTTGCACGGCGGTCCGGCCGGTCCCATATCGGTCGGACCGGCCATCCAAGCGATCGGACCGGCAATGACCAAAAGTGTTCAAATCGAAGTGGGCCAAAATAGGTGTTGTAGACAAGTAAGGGATCCCAATGCACTTGGTCTCATGATTTTGGAGTCTCCATGAAAAGTTCTATTGGTTTAAAGTTTCGGAAGGTTTGAATTTGGGAGCTTGAATTTGGCTAAGTCTATAGGCGGTCCGACCGCTCATTGAGGAGCGGTCCGACCGCCATGGGCGGTCCGACCGCCACCTGGAGCTGGTCGACCGAATTACTTGAATGTCCGCCAACCGTGGCGATGTTGATTTGTTAGGTCAAAGTCATTGATATCGTGGCATATGATTTGCATGATGCATGTTTTGACTAACATGGGTCAAGTTGTGAAGAACTTGTTCCCGAACACGTGTTTTCTTGTGCGTGGTTGTGCGGGTTGCTTGGTGGTCAACGACGGTCAACGCGAGAAGGATCGGGACTAGACTCGGAGAGTTGAGGTCGTAACGATTGACGATGCGGGTGAGGTCAACGACTCAAGCGTGACACAAGATGGACAAGGGTGACCTATTGGCGAATCCATGGCACATGGTGAAGCGGTTTAGGTCAAAAGTTAAAGACGGCGCCGCAAGCGTGCGTGTGTGACCCGCTTGTTAGTGGGCCTTAACGGAGCCCAATTAAGTCAAACCCTAAGAGTTTTAGGCCTCCACTATAAATAGGAGGAGATGGTGGCTGCACCTCCCTCTCGCTTGCCTGTTTATGTTTCAAAACCCTAATTGTCTTTAGGGGAGTTGAGGTGGAGGCTAGGGCTTTTCATGGTTTGAAGAGAATTTCGTGATCCTTGATTGTCTACTGATCCATGATGGTGTGGATGTAATCCAGATCAACCACGAAATCAATCTATGCAAGGTTTGCTTGAGATAAGTCTCTTTTCGTTCTTGCTTTCAATTTCGTGTTTTTAGGGCTTTCTTTGATCCGCGAGTTTGTGATTGATTCTTTCATATGAATTAGCTTGCTGTGATATGTGTGAATCTATCTAGCATCATCTTGATCATCAATCACTCACGAACAAGCAATAGGATCAAGTTTTCGTTCTTGCCCGGTTTTAGACCTTACATTAATCAATTGACAATTGCTCAAGATCGCTCCAAGAATTATCATAATATTCGATTGGAATAGGTCCTCAATAGCATAGAGAAGGTGTGTGCAAAGTTTCGTGAAGTTTGGAGTTGAGAATCAAAAGTTAGACCTAATTGCAACCGTCATCGGGCCTGATTTTCTTTATTTCAGATCGGTTACGTAGATCGCGGTCCGACCGCCCATCACCACCGGTCCGACCGATTTCGGAGCGGTCCGACCGCCAGTATAACAGCGGTCCGACCGCCCGGCAATCGGTCCAACCGGTTCACTCTGAGGTCGACCGCCAAGACTTGTGTTGCTTTGATTCTTGCGATTATTGTCGCATTGCTTAGGGTTTTTATTGGATTCAATACTAGTCTTCCATTTGTCTTGGTATATTGATCTTCATAGCTTTCTAATAGCTACTGGAGTGAAATTGTATTGAGTTCATAATTTGTGAAAAAGTGAGCGTGCTCCTATTCACCCCCCCCTCTAGTCGCCTTTACGGTCCAACACATCCAAATCGAACCAGTTCTCCTCGTCCCAAGTTTCTGCCATAGCTGTATATACGATTATGAAGGACGGGCGAGGATTTGCTTGAGCGAAGAACTTCTTCAGGAAATTTGCGCCTTCTTCCCCACGGTCGGCGCCAGTTGTCGACGATCAAATCACCGATCTTATGAATATAAAATAAAACAGAGGAAAATAGTGCGTATCTCCTGGAATAGAATGGGGTCACCCTTTATTGCTATGAACTGGCTATTACAAGAAATGCATGTGATCAAACAAAAAGGCTAATCCTAGTTACACTGGAGCGCAATGCTTGCTATGATGTTGTAATCAAACCGATTGCTAATCTTCTCAATTGCCTTCGATCCCCCCTCCCTCTTCCGCGGTCCTCCTTAAGTAGTTGATGAAGCGATGACAATTATCCCTGGGAAAGACACCTGTTGGGAAACGACGCGTCTGGTCGGAGAGAGGTGCCAGTTGACAGGGTATCAACTGCTGTGCGGTTATATGTCAGTGAGACATTCAATCGTAGTCCAGTGTCTTAGAATTATGTAACGTCGCGTGGTATGGAATATACAGCACGTGTTCCATTCATCACACGGTAAGAATATACCCGGATTCTGATCCAGATGATACCAGTTCATAGCCTTACAAGCAGTCAACTGGTCGAGGACTAGGTACGGGACCTTGTCAGACCAAGGTATTCATTATGTAACCTCTGTAATCCTCAAGACCAGTGAGGTCGTTAGCCTTAGGGGTTACGACCACGAAGACATATTGTCTCTCTTTATGTATTAAAGTAATACAAAGAGGTTTTAATCCTCGTCAGCGGTGAAGGGCCGCGTGCAGGCGGCGGCCTCGAGTGCTCGCAGAGCAGCGCGGCGGTGCGATTTCGAGCCAACGACGCGGGCATGGGATGCGTGACAGCGCGTCTTCGAGACAGCCGGCACGGGCATAGTTTTGAGTGCGAGGCGGCGTGTGTGCGGCGGCGCCGTCGGCGGCGTGGCGTGGCCGTGTGGAGCGGAATGCGGCGATCTTTGTGCGGGGCTAAGCGGCGCTGCTCCGTCGCGAGGGCACGTTCAAGTGGTGGGTGGCACGTGGTCGACCATTCGGATCGGTGGCTATGCGGGGCGGTGAGGCGCGGGCGCGACGGAGACAGCGGCGGCGCCGATTCGCTCGGGTGCTGCGGGCGCGACACGAGCACGCAGCGCGGGAGGCGAGCGTCTGGTGTGACGGCGCGCGGCGCGGCGAAAGCAGCGTGAGCCGGCAACTCTGAGTTGGTGGGCGTGCAGCACGCACGCCGGCTTGCCGGCGTCGAGGGTCGCGTCGCGGCGCGGCGCGTGGCGGCCATAGCGGAGGCGGCCGTGCGGCGGGCGATGCGACGCGACTCGAGCGCCGTGGGTGGTCGGTGGTGGCACACTCGGGCCAATGCGACGAGTGCGGCTTCAAGCCGATTGCCATGTGCGATGGGAAGGGAGAAAATTTCGTGAACTGTTCATCCAATGTACAATCTAGAGTGCAATCATCATATGTTCTTTCATGCAACCCACCGATCGGTTTGGCCAGCGACTTCAAAGCGAAACTGCGGTAGATCGAAGCAGATTTACATCAGAGAAAAACTCTAGAAAGCCAAATTTGCAGAATTGAAAGCGATCTAGAAAATGCGATTCGATCTACGAGCGTCGTGCTACGACGGTTACCTTTCGTTCTGAGTTGAGAAGGCCTATAAGTAGGTCAGAGTCGATCATTCTGATAACGTGTTGAGAAACCGCCGCTGGCGAGTCTAGTCCGAACGATCACCTTGTAGACAAACGTAGAATCACATCAAACAATGCAAGAATAAATAATAGATTGAATACACAGAGAGAAAAAGTTGTACGAGGTATTTTTCTTCTTTATTCCTTTATCAAGCGATCAATATTTTACAATGACTAACACACTCTATTTATAGTCTACAAACTCTGCTAGTGTTTTGAATAAGACGTTCACCCATAGACTGACTACTAACCCAAGCCCATGAGTTTCCAACAGGTGTGTGCTCCGCTAGCGTTGTGTAACCAGCCGTTAGCCAGCTGACGTGTGGACTACCGGCCACATGAACCAAGCGGATTCTAAGCCGGCTTCGGCTAAAAAAAAGCCAGAAGCTCCCCACCCACCAAGCAGCATGACTTCAAACTCGCTTATCGATCAAGCCAAACCAAAACACATGAAAAAGGCGAAGCAAGTCCGGATCAGTTTTTTTGTTTTTTACGGTAGGGCATACGTATTTGCCACTAGAAATTCAACATATTTAACTCCAAATGCCACCGGTTAAATAGTTGCAGCGCTTGGATCTCGGGCCTCATCCTCCACTCGGCTGCCCCATTCCTTCGCTCTCGTCCCTAGGTGGCGCCGCCGCCGCCGCCCAAAGGCTCCTCCCCGACGGCCAGGGGAGGATTTGGGCCTCGGGCAGGGTGGGCAATAGCCCGAGGCCCAGAGAAAAAATAGTAGTGTAAATTATTTTTACATATAAGCCAAAAAATCAGTGCAATAGTTTAGCCCGAGGCCCAGCCCACGCCCTCCCTCCCCCGTTGGCCACTCCGACCGAGGCCCAGCCCACGCCCTCCCTCCCCACTGGGCCACTCGCCACTCCAACCGCCTAACCTAATCCCCATCTTCGGCTGCTCCCCTCCGCCGCTCCTCGCCACTGCCTCCATTCTCCAACTCCAAGTTCTGGCTGCTCTGCTCCCCTCCGCCGCTTCTCGCCAGTCGGCAGTTGCTACTGCCTCCAGCTGCCTCCAAGGCTCCAACTCCAAGCTCTCGCCACTGCCTGTCTGCCTCCAAGCTCCAACGGCGGCTCCTCTCTACCTCGCCCTCTCTACCTCGCCCGCCGGCCCTCTCTACCTTGCCCGCCGGCCGCCCCTCTCGGCTCCATCCGCACCCTCCCTCACGCCCGGACGACCCAGTGTCACATCCGCGTGCCTTGGCTGATTGGCACCATCGGTGGCTCCGCGCTGGCCCAGTGACTGCCCTAGATCCGACCCTGCTCGGCCTCCGCCCCTGCTCGACCCTCTCTACCTCGCCCACCGGCCGTCGCCGCCGCCGCCCTCGCCTCCTCCGCCCTCCTCAAGCCCGTGTGCGATCTGCGCGCCTTGGCTCCATCGGCGCTCCGCGGTTGGCTCGGTGCCATCGGCCCTCGCCCTCTCTACCTCGCCCGGCCGCCCTCTCGCTTTGCCCTCCCTCACGCGATCAAGCCCGGCCCGATCTTGCGCCGCGCCGCTTGCGCGCCAGGCTGCTATGCTCTGCGGCTCTTCTTGGCGCCGACTTAACCGACCGCACCTTCGGCTTCGCGCTCTGCGGCTCTTCCTCGACGATCGACCCGGTGGCCGACGCGGCCGCCGTAGCTTCACCGCTCTGAGGCTACCTCGACACAGCTGCGCCGCCAGGCTCCAGGCCCGCTCCAGGGCGTGTCGGCGTCGGCCGTCGAGGCTTCGCCAGTTCGCCTCCTGGCTCCAGGCCTCCCTGCTAGTGCGAGCAGCCAAGCAGGAGCAGCAGATTGCCAGATTTGAGTTTGGGTTTTGGCCTTTGAGGAATTGAGGAGGTAATCAGGTAATGACTAATGAGATATCAGATATGTGACTGAGACTCTGTGATACTGTGACCGGTGACCACCTGACCGGTGTTATGTGATGCCTAAATAAATGTGATTTGTCTATATCAGGATGTGCAATGTTTGATATTCTTGCATGCTTAAATGTGATTTGTCTATATAAGGATGTGCAATTTTTGATATTCCTGCAAGCTGGTTCAGATATCGTCTAAATAAATGTAATTTACCTAAATAATGTGACCAGTATTCTTGCATGCTGAGGAACAAGCTTTCATTGATCTGAGGCATGTATGTTGATCTAAGAACATGTTAATGGAACTTTCTGATACTTGTATTGTACTACTAATTAATTATTATTGGCTAATTGGGTATGAAAACATGTTAATGGAACTTTTATGTCAAAGCATTTTTTATAAAGCTTCATGTTAATAAAGTATTTGTGGCTTATTTTTTGATAAAGTAGTTGTCTATATGACTATATCAGGATGTGCAATGTTTGATATGGTCTGGTCATATGGTGGACTACGGTTGTAGTCTTGTAGAGTGTAGACTTTTTGTTCTTCTGTTCCTTATTGTTAACTTGTTTGGTGCAAAATTAACTTGTTACCTACATATTTTTAATAAGTGTATTGCTTATTTAGGAATTAGAGATACAAAATGAAGAGGAGTAAGACATTGTCATCGTATTTTTCAATACAAACACAACAGTCCAACCAATCTCTTCCAGAAACAGTTGGAACTGGAGCTAGTCATAATGAGCAAAACAATCCTCATGTTGAACTTAGTCCAGATGATGTAGTTGCCGATCCTGGGCTTCGAAAACCAATTGAGGAGTTGGATGTTAAAATTAGAATCTTTGCTAGAAGGGGGTATTTGCATTTGGGACCATGCCAACCAGCTGGACATAAATTCCCACGGAAAGATCAGGGAGGTCAGATGATGAGATTTCAGGGGTCGTAGTTCAAAAGATATGATTGGTTGGAATACAGTGTTGCTAAAGATGCGGCATTTTGTTTTTATTGTTGTCTCTTTAAGTAGCAAAAAGCTGAAAACTTTGGTGTTGATGCCTTCACGAAGGTAGGGTTTAGTTATTGGAAGAATGGAATTCAATCTTTTGAAGATCATGTTGGTAAAGTCAATAGTGCTCACAATAAAGCAAGAAGACATTGTGAGGCTTTTAAAAATTAGAGGCAAGGTGTGGATTATGTGATGAATGCTGCCACCAAGAAGGATGAGGAAGAATATAGAGCGCATCTTACTATAATGCTAGGCATTGCAAAATTTCTTCTATTGCAAGCTCTGGCTTTTCGTAGACATGATGAGTCATCTAGCTCAAGCAATAGGGGGAATTTCTTATAAATGCTTAAATAGTATAAAGAGAAAGATGAAAATACTGCAAAATTGCTTGATAATGCTCCTGGGAATCATTTAATGACTTCACACCATATACAAAAGCAGTTGTGCAAAGCTTGTGCAGAAGAGACCACCAAAGCCATTATTGATGATATTGGGGATAGACAGTTCACCGTATTTGTTGATGAGGCCCGAGATGCATCCATCAAAGAGCAAATGACCGTGGTTTTGAGGTTAGTAGCAACAACATTTTTTTATGATTGAGCTTAGTCCAAACTATATTAACTATGCTTTTTTGTTCTATATAGGTACGTCAATGTTAAAGGGGAGGTGATTGAGGGATTTATTGGGGTTCAACATGTTTCTGACACAACATCATCTTCGCTAAAACTAGCTTTGGATGGTATGTTACAAATTCATAGTCTATGTATGTCTAGATTGCGAAGACAAGGATATGATGGAGCATCAAATATGAGATGACAATTTCATGAGTTGCAAAGACGCGTATTAGATGAAAACACATATGCTTTTTATGTCCATTGCTTTGCTCATCAGTTGCAATTAGTGGTTGTTTCTGTTGCCAAGTGTTGTTCTTCTATCTTGGATTTCTTTAACTACACCACTATGATTGTCAACACGGTTAATACTTCTTGTAACAGAAGAGATCAATTGGCCCAAGATCACCATGATAAAATTGTGAGCAAATTAGATACCAGTGAAATTTTCCCAGGAAGAGGAAAAATCAACAAACTAACCTTGCAAGGACAGACGATACTCGTTGGGGCTCACATCATAAAACTTTATGTCATCTTCTTCTCATGTGGGATTCGGTCCTAGAGGTATTAGAAAACTTGAGTGATGATGCCACTAATGCAACACAGAAAACCACAGCTTCGGGATTGTTGGAAAAAAATGGAAAGCTTTGAATTTGTATTCATCATGCATCTTATGATCAGAATTCTGGGCAAGACTAATTATCTTTCACAATGTTTGCAAAAGAAAGATCAAAACATTGTTCGTGTTGTAGGGTTGATTGGGTCCACGTTGAAGACGATTAAGGTAATAAGAAATTGTGGTTGGGATCAGCTTTTTGAAGAGTCAAATGCCTTTTGTCTCCAGCATAATATCTTGGTGCCAAACATGTCTGATAAAATACGGTTAGAGGTCGCTCAAGGGTCGAGTAGCGACGGATGGTAACTTACTATGATCATTTCCATCATGAAATATTTATTGTGGTGCATGACCAAATTATTGTTGAGTTGAATAATCGCTTTACTGAAAGATCTACTCAGTTATTAAGGTCCATTGCTTGTCTTGATCCAAAGAATTCTTTTGCCAACTTTGATGAAGACAGATTAATTGAACTTGCTAGGATGTATGCTGCTGACTTCTCCCAATATGATTGTGTAGTCCTAAGAGACCAACTAGGTATATTTATTGTTGATGTGAGAGATGATCTAAATTTTACAAATTGTACTGATCTTGGAAATCTTGTCATTGTCGTTCGAACCAAACAGCACACACGCTTTTTCTATTGGTATATCGTCTCATTGAATTGGCTTTGATTTTACCAAAGGCAAGCAAGAAGCAGAGAAAGAGCTTTCGACCATGAGCATTATTAAAACTGATTTGCGAAATAAGATGAATGATGAATGGATGAATCATAGCATGGTATGCTATATTGAGCGAGACATATTTGCAAGCACTAGAGATATAAGATTTTAGAGTGTTTTCAAGGAATAAGGTCACGTAAGAAACAACTATCTCGCGCTAGTGGTAAGTTCGGTTCTTACAAATATAAATTTTATGTTCTTTGTATTTAATCATACCTCGTTTTGATTTTTTTTAATATTGTATTTGTAGGCTCTGGTACTTATCCAACTATTGACGAAGAAATAGCGGGCTAGGTTAGAGATGAAATCTTTATTATTTAGGTACTCAATTTGTATCTCTAAGATGTTATATTATCTATGTTTTATCATGTTTTTCTTATTATATTTTATGTTAAAGTATTTTTGATAAAGTTTTATGTTAATAAAGTATTTGTGATTTATTTTTTATTATATCTTGCTATGAATAGAAATTAGCGTTAGTTTTAATATGTTAATTCTATTAAAATTTAACCTGAGGCGTAATCTAATCCTAATCCGCCACTGCCGCCGGCCGCAACTCGAGCCGTCTTCTCCTGGGTTTAGCTCGAGTCCCTTTCCCATTTTGGCGTCTCGAAGCCACTAGATTAATAACCTCTCGATCCACAAATCTCTCTCCATTCCACTCCCCAAATCCAGCAGTGTAGGAGGACAACGCGAGGCGCGTCGGCTTCCAGGGTTTGGGAATCCGATCGGTGCGGGCACGAGGATCCGGGAGCTGCGGGATGGTGCCGGGGTATTGGAGGAGGAGGTTGACGAGGAGGAGCGGCGGGAGGTGAGGGGTGGCGGCGAGGTGGTCGCCATCGCGCGGCTGAAGGCAAAGCGTGCGCTCGTCGGCGCCGGCGCGAGGGTCCTGTTCTACCCGACGCTGATCTACAACGTCCTCCGCAGCCGGTTCGAGGCCGAGTTCCGGTGGTGGGATCACGTCAACCAGGTCCTAGCCTTATACCCATCTCTATCTCCTTGGTTTGTAATATACGCTATTATTTTGGACGCGATTAGGAGCTTTATTTTGTCTCATGGCATAGGGGACGGTTAATGTGGCTATTATTCTGTGATTAATTAATTCAGGAGCTTGTTTTGTTCCCCTTGATTCATGGATATGTGGAATTTCCATTCTGGGGATCAGGGAGGTTTATTTTGGGGTTCGATACTTTCATTGTAGGATTAAAACTTTCAGAATTGTGCCAATGTTGATTCTCTGTAGTGTCGCTTATGTTTTGTTTGGACTTTAGATTGCCTGTGCTTGTGGTTACTCTTGAGGAATGGGTGTCCGGAATATGAGTAGTGATCATTTCGGTGGTCCTCTGTAAGTCAGTAGTTCTGTTTTGCCTCCCAATATGAGTAATCTTAGTAGCTACTAGTCACCTGTATGGTGTTTTCCTGTTTTCGTTGATCTGTGTCCTGTGATGCTTTTTCCAGCAATGGTGCATAGATATATGCACTGATTCAGGTATTTGGGGAGGTTTATCAATTAAATTGGGGATGAAAGAATGGTAGCAATTCCTTTTTCATGTGTCATCTTTTGATACATTTACAGAACAAACTTGGGCGGTTGAATCAAGTAATATTGTGAGCTTGTATTCTATGCATCACAATCTCTGAACCTACCAATCGTTCAGTTTCTACTTGTCCATATCTTTGAATAACTCAACATAATGCTGCCGCTTGAGTTGGAAACCTATATTTCAGACTTCAGGATCTAATGCATTTCAGCATTCATATTCTCAACTAGAGAAATGCATATGCATGCAAAGCATGTAAGAATATGTTGTGATCATTTTGGAGATCATTTTCTTACCTCATTGTGCATCATGCAATCAGCACAACACTTGGGCACAGGCAGACATGTATTCACTGTTGTGCTGAATAATAAGGGGTTTTCTTTCTTTTTCAGGCTCATGGGATCAATCATCTTGAGATTCCCACAAGGGACTGTCTTTTTGCCCGTTCTCTGGAGGATATTTGCTGAGCTATGGATTCCTGATGATAAGCTAGTAGCAATAGGTGCTTGCATTGCAATATGCATGTTTGATTTGCTTGTAGCTATATTTTGCAAGGAAATTGTAGTCAGAAATGTATGTTTTTGGCAAGTTATATCTTAGAAATATATGGTTGTTCAGGTAAGCTGTATCTTAGAAATATATGGTTGTACCGAGTGAACATAGTTTCAGAATGTGCATTGTTGTGAACTATTTCAGTATATGTTCAATATCCAGTTTATTGTCTTTACAGTACAGAAATATTTGAAAATGTCAATGACAACCATGCATGTGTTTTGTTGGCAAAAATCTAACAAGTGAATCTTTGGTGAGACGTGTCACGTGATCTCTAGGCGAAATGAACGGCGGATGGAGTAGTTGGATATCCTTCTAGGTGGAGAAATGTGCATTTTATCTTCTACATGTGATTTTTTATGTTGCAAAATGTTCCTCAATTGTTCATAACTTGGTAAAATTATGTCGTTTAATTAATATTTCCGTAAAAAGAACAAAAAACAACGACATTTACACTAAATCAGCATGTAAACATATCTTCAGAACCCTCGAGGGTATTTCAAACATTTTGTCCTTCCACAGCTGAAGCAGTTAGTCAATCCAACTTAAAGTCAGACTGTCAAACGACATTTTAGGAAAACCGACAGCCGGTATGCCAAACATTTTGTCCAACCACAGCTGAAGCAGTTAGTCAATCCAACTTACAGTCAGACTGTCAAACGACATTTCAGGAAAACCTACAGACATCAGCTATAGCTGTTTTTCAGTTAGAAAGTAAAAAAAGAAAGTCTGTATCTTTCCCAAATCCTCTCCTCTGCACGAGAGATGCTTTCCATTCCCGATTGTCTTGGTATATTCTGTTTCCCCCTAAAGATGTGCATTTCTTTCTCATCTCTCCTCTATGTTACTCTCTATCTCTTTTTACTCTCTATCTCTTTTCTAATGGTATATAAATTTGAAATCTCCAATCATGTGCTTCTTCTCTCTCCTTTTCCGGTGAAGGGGAATCGATCATTTGCCCTATCTTTTACATGATTTCTATTATTTACCAATACTTTTGTTGCGCTCGATAATTTGCTACAAAATTGAAGAGACAATCGATTATTTATCCTTTTAGATAGTTTTTCTATTGTCTTCTTTCCCATTCTCCTTCTTCCTCTCCTCTCCTCTTCTCTTCATTCTTGCTTGCTCCGGCCATGGCAGACCAGGTGGCCGGAGACAGACGTTCGTCCCGCCTCTCCTCACCCTCTCACTCCCTCGGTTCTGGCCTCCGTCATGCTCCGCGCCGAGATGGCCAGCCACGCCAACTCCGCCTTCCGCTTGGATCTATCGGATCTTAGCCGGCTTGGGCTCCAGCAGGTAGCCACCGTCGTCTTTGGAGTGCGCAATGGGCTCCCACTTTTCAAGCGCGGCAACAGGGCCGATGGGTTCATGGTCTCTCTCCGACACCACCTTGATATGCACGACAACAATGACGCATGCAGTTTGTCGCTGCTTCGGCAGCGCGTAGAATCCTTAGCACCTTGCCGCCGCCTCGTGCCGACAAAGGCCCACGGTGCGACAAGCTCTTGCTTTTTCTCCAATGGTGGGCCGTTGCGTCTCCTCCGGTGTAGGCGGAGTGGAGATGACACGGTGGCTCCAGCTTCTTCTCCAACGGCACCGAGGCCTGTGAGGGTGTTGACGGGAGCTGGCCATGGGGAGGAGGGTGGCGGCAGCAGGAGCAGGCCACCGGGAGAAGGCTGGCGGCTGGCCATGGGGAGGAGGGTGGCGACGCCGGTGGGTGGCCACGGGGAAGAGAGCGACATATCTGCTATGGAAGAAGCAAAGAAGATGAGGAGGAGGAGGAAGAAGGGATAAGAAGATAAGAGACAAAATTGTATAAAAGGGTAAATAATTGATTGTCTCTTTAACTTTGTGTAAATTATCTTACACGATAAAAATATTGATAAATAATAGAAGTCACGTAAAAGAGGAGGCAAGTGATCTATTTTCCTTGAAGAAATCATAGGAATTATAAGATCGATGGCGACAATTAGCGGCGGAGGAAGGTCGGTATGGTGGGTTGAGGGCGGGGAGGCGACTGGCAGTTTCCGCCGTCAGTAAGAGGCAGCCCCCGTAGTACGGCAGTTGCTGTGATGTCTCGATCCGGCGCCCACGAAGAATCATCGCTAGACTTCGAGGTAGACAGAGTCGCTTCAGCCAAGAGGAGACGAGGGTACATGCGTAATTTAACTGCCTGAAACCGAAAGTTTCTCCTTGCCTGGGCCCACGTGAAAAAGTAAAAAAGACTGAAGCCCGCAGTGAACGGCGAAAGGGAATTTACCGGGGGAGGACCTCACGTGAGGGCCTCCCTCATCTACCGTCCATCCCGAGGGAATCGTACGATGTCGTAGCGCATAGCATTGCCGGAGGAGATGGATACTCGGACGATCCAAACCCAAGTGGAACGACGCCATCTCTTTACCAACCCGACCAGGGGCCGGAACCGCATCCTCTGCCGCGTCGTTCAAAAGGCACGATTGGTACGACATGGATGGCCGTTAGATGCGATTTCAGTGGTTCAGATCAGCATAGGTGAGATTTCGAGGCTTTTCAATTTCCCGCTCTATAATCCCAATTTCTCTTCCGCATCAATCCTAACCATCCAAATCTGGATCCAACGGTTGAAATGTACCGAAAGGCAGTCTCTGCCTTTGCCCAACTTAAGGCAGGCCGGTTCCTGGATTACATTGTGAAACAATAGTTCTACAAGAGATGGATAATATTTAAAGATCAGTAGGCAAAAAGTAGAAATAGCGAATAAAAACATCGAACTAAAAACTCATTTCGTGCGTTAGTATTAAATTGCAAATGCAAAAATATTTCAAGTTTTTTCTAGGACTACATCCACCAATTTATATTTCCACTTCAAATTAGGACGTGAGTGCCATGGCATAATACACCTTATGTAATCAATGTGATCGAGGACCTCGCCGTGCACCTGGCTAACCTCGTTGTCGGGTATCTCGGATTTGGAGCGCTCTGACACCAGATTGGTATGATCCTCCTCGATATGTAACTTCCAACCACAGCAATACAGATTGTTCAGAAGTAAGGATACCGATCGACCGGTTTACGCTAGCGCTTGTTGTTTCTGTCCCCACGCCATCAAACGTGTGCGCAAGCCCATTCGAAGGAAATGGGACATCAGATAGCCGAGCTAACAAGACTCATACTAGAACAAAGTGACTCGATCAAGACACTCCAAGACCGGAGTGATGCTATCCATGCCTCCATGGAGGAGATCAAACCAGCTGTGTTGGATTTGCAGAGATGGAAACCCGAGATGGAGTTATCCGTAGAAGGACTACGCGTGGAGATGGGCGAACTGAAGTCGCAAGCGGTTCAGATCACGTGCAACCCGGTGTTGGTGGCTGAACTATTCGTCGCCACCAAGTCGTGAGGAGATACTTCACCCTCGTAAGGAGTAGGGTCTTGTGCCAATCGGCCACTGTGATGACATCAATCATCGGAGGAAGGCAAGTGGGGAAAAAATTCTCCCAATGTCGCCTCCGAGCAACGGTACGTCCGATCGCTTCAACTTGAGTAATTCTGAGGGAACCATTTATAGGCATTTGGGCATGTATCATTATCATCATCCTCCTCCTCCTCCTCCTCCTCCTAGACTGGATTTTCCACCGTTTGATGGTGAAAATCCTAAGGCATGGCAATTGAAGTGTGAAAATTATTTTAGGATTTGTTCTGTCCAATCAGAGTTCATGGTTAGTGTAGCCACGATGTACTTAATTTATGGGAGGAGCGTTGTTGTGGTTACAGGCGTCTCGAGCTCATTCTCGGTTTGATATTTGGGAAACATTTGCGGAGGCGGTTTGTAGGAGATTTGGTCAGGACGATTTTCAACAACTCATTAGACAGTTTAACCACTTACGACAAATTAACACAGTAGCAGATTACATGGAGAAGTTTAATGAACTTATGCACAATCTGTTAGCGCACCATGCTTCCTGGAACCTTGTATTTTTGTGACCTAGTTTGTGGATGGGCTGCGTACTGATATCAGATCGGCTGTGTTGTTACACCGTCCTTCCTATTTGGAAGGTGACAGGGGTTCTCAGATCGCTGATGGCGAGGGTTCGCAACTGGGAGCGGATTTGATGTCAATCTCGAAGGAAGCAGTACATGGTTCGGAAAGTTCCAGAACATTCAGACTTTAGTGTATTGTTCAAGATCAAGTTGTGGTTGTACTGGTAGATTCCGGTAGTTCACATTGCTTCATCATTGCAGAATTGGCCAGGAGGCCATAAGACCAGTACAGGTTCGGATAGCTAATGGTGGATTATTGTGATGTGCGCAAGAGTTTCCTCGGTGTCCCTGGTAGGTGCAGGGCCATATTTTTTCCACTACATTCAAAGTGTTACCACTGAGCTGCTATGATCTCATCTTGGGAATCGATTGGTTGGAGCAACATAGTCTAATGAATGTCCACTGGCTAAAGAAAGTGCTATCATTCTGGTAGAAGGGACACGATGTTTGTTTGCATGGCATCAAACCTGAGTCACCTCAGTGTTGTCTTATTTGGCAAAAACCACAGGGCACTTTGGTAGAACCTCAGCAAGAGACAATCACCTCAGTGTTGTCTTATTTAGCAAAAACCACAGGGCACTTTGGTAGAACCTCAGCAAGAGACAATGTTGTTTTCGCTTGGGACAGTAGATGAAACAGAACAAGGTGTACCTTGGTCTATACTGCAGTTGCTGAATGAATTTGACCATCTCTTTAGTGAACCTCAGGGATTACTTCCACAGAGGGTTTTTTATCATACTGTACCATTGCCGTCGGGAGTCAGACCAGTGAATCTTCGACCTTATCGGTATACTCCCGTACAAAAAGATGAAATTGAGAAACAAATAACAGAGATGTTAGCTCAAGGGATTATACAGCCCAGTGTCAGTCCATTGTCATCTCCTGTTCTGATAGTTCCCAAGAAGGGCAAAACTTGGCAATTTTGTGTCGATTACTGACATCTTAATGCAGCTACGGTTAAGAACCGATATCCATTACCTATCATTGATGAGCTTTTGGACGAACTGGCTGGATCTCAATGGTTCACTAGCTTGGATCTTCGCGCAGGTTATCTTCAAATTCGTATGAAACCAGAAGATGAACATAAGATGGCTTTTTAAAACACACCATGGTCATTTTGAATTTTGAGTAATGGCATATGGACCAGTGCTCAGGCAACATTTCAGGGACTGATGAACACTATCTTAGTCTCTTTGTTGCGCAAGGGAGTACTAGTCTTTATTGATGACATCCTGATGTACAGTTCTGACCTATCCAGTCATGTGGATATTCT
The DNA here is from genome assembly GCA_036346395.1 of Hsuehochloa calcarea. NCBI lineage: Eukaryota > Viridiplantae > Streptophyta > Magnoliopsida > Poales > Poaceae > Hsuehochloa > Hsuehochloa calcarea. The sequence goes on along the minus strand of CM070615.1, from coordinate 4,103,277 downwards.
CCGAAGAGTATTGGCAATTTTGGACAAACACCACTTGAAGCTCAAATGGTCTAAGTGCTCTTTTGCGAAGCAAGAATTGACTTATTTAGGACATATCATAAGCAAACAGGGGGGTTGCAACAGATCACAACAATATAGAAGCTATTTGAAATTGGCCAAGTCCGACAAATGTCAAAGAAGTTCGAGGATTTCTGGGGCTTGCGGGATATTACCGGAAATTCGTGTGCAATTTTAGATTGATCAGTAGGTCTCTCACAGAATTACTAAAGAAACAGGCAGTCTTCCTCTGGACTGTAGAGAAGGAAGAATCCTTTCAAGCTCTGAAAACGGCACTGATCACTGCACCAGTACTTGCCTTGTTGGATTTCAGAAAAACATTCGAAATTGAAACTAATGCATCTGATAAAGGGACCGGGCAGTCTTGATACAAGAAGGGCATCCCATCGCATATCTGAGCAAATCCTTGGGGCCTCGTACTCAATGCTTGTCCACTTATGAGAAGGAAAGCCTAGCTATTATGCTCCGTGTGGAACACTGGCGACCATACTTACAGCAAGCCGAATTTGTTATCAAAACGGATCAACGAAGCTTGGTTGACCACTCCTTGGCAACAAAAGGCTATGGCCAAATTGTTGGGGCTGTAGTATCGTGTGTTGTACAAAAAAGGCGTGGAAAACAAAGCGGCCGATGCCCTATCGCAAAAAGTTGCAAAGAAAGACGGAGAATTATTAGCGGTTTCCACCTCCATTTCGGCTTGGTTGCAGGAGTTGGTCGAGGGATACAAGCAAGATGTTCAAACCAGTAGAATGCTATTTGAGCCCAGTGTGGGCAATTCTATGAAGGGAACGCGACAAGGTTACGAAAGCACAAACAAAATTTACCGCGCAACCAAGGAACCATCGCTAGAAATAGATCACGAGATTACCGCTAGGCGCGCCGACTCGTAGCGGAAGTAGAGTCGTTGTAGCGAGTTGATGCAGTCGTAGTCGTACTCACGACGCGTCTCCTCCTTCGAGTGGTCGTACTCGCCGAGCGTCTGCTCCTCCGAGTGGTCGACACGAGTCGCAGATCGTTCTAGTGCTGATGCTTCGCAACAACACCTCCGAGGTATCCACACGTACGGGGCAGGATCACCACGCGCTGGAGTGCTAGCACCAGCAGCATGGTTGAGAAGGTGTGGCTATTAGGGTTTCGGGAGTTCTTCCAAAGATTATCCACACCTTTCACCCCATGCCACCGCCCCTCTTTATATAGGCATCCATGATGGGTCTCGAACTTGAGGCCCATTAGGAACTCGTGGCCTATACAAATTCGGATCACCATCCAAAACAAATCCTAGCCCTTTAAGTGTGCGACCCTACAAGTTCATGTGTAATCGGTTATGACTCGGAAACTCTTTTTCGACCACCAGTCGTTAGCGGTACCTAGCAGCACATAACGATTCCCAAAAAACACATAGAATAGCGGACGAATCTTGATGTAATATGATCTATGATCAGGTCCTCATCACTTACGATTAGTTTGTATCTCCATACGACCATATCGTATTTGGTCCCGACTAGTTCGTAACTCCTTACAGCCAGGTCCTTATCATTCTATGATTACGTTCGATCAATCTACGACCAGATCGTATCTCCATACGACCAGTCCGTAACTGATCGAACTAAGCAACCTAGTCATGCATTCTCCCTTCACCACACGATGTCTGGTTGAACTCCAGGTGAGATGATGTGTCATCCATAGACTGTTCAATACTTTCTCGACCAGTCACATCCCTCCGCATATTTCATAGCATACCTGAAAGCTACCTTTATAACTACCCAGTTACGAGTAGCGTTTAGCAACCCCTAAGAGTGTTATTACACATGTAGGGAACCATGCTGATCTCAGGTCTAAGGATTATACATCATCATTTCTTGAGACTAACTAATGACACAAAGATTCATAACAATCTCAATAGTGTCTCAATGATGGGTCTACCCAGCCCTATGTTCTCTAACATGAGCTTACATTATTGATTCGATATCCCTATATCCATGACCGGTGAAACAAGGTCACCAATCAATACATGTGCTAGTCATAGAGTCACTGGTATTCCGACCAGTGACCTCCGACCAGGGATATATTTAGAATGACATCATAAAAGTTAAAGAGTTCCACCAACAAGTCACATACTTATTGATCTATAACAAATGATTCATTCAAGGAACACGATAGCATATTATCAAAATCATGAACATAATGAAATATCATCATCTCTATGATTGCCTCTAGGGCATATTTCCAACATTCTAACCATCCGAAATTCCAAATGAAAGATGGGATTTTGCGTTATGCTGGTCAAATCTGGGTCGGCACTAATACAACGTTACGACTGCGCATCTTGCAGTCAAGCATTCCAATGCGATTGGAGGACATTCTGGTATTCAAGTGATGTATCATAAGATCAAGAAGTTATTTGCATGGCCGGGAACGAAGAAGGATGTACAATAATTTGTCGATGCCTGTTCAGTTTGCAAACAAGCGAAAGTGGAACATGTCAAATATCCGAGACTTTTACAACCTCTTCTTGTACCTGAACATGCTTGGCAGATCATCTTAATGGACTTCATTGAAGGGTTACCCAAATCGTCATCATGTAACAGCATCATGGTAGTAGTGGATAAATTCTCCAATAAGTATACTCATTTTGTGTCATTAGCACATCCGTTCACAGCGTATCAAATAGCTCAAGATTTTGTCAGGAACATATTTAAACTACATGTTCTCCCTTGGTCCATCATTTCTGACCGGGATCGAATCTTCACTAGCACCCTTTTGCATGAATTGTTTAGACTGGTGAACACTCAACTGCGCATGAGTTCGGCGTATCACCCGCAAATCGATGGACCGACTGAGCGCGTCAATCAATGCCTGGAAACGTATCTTCGCTGCTTCAGCCATGCTTGCCTGAAATTGCAACCGTATGTGCAATCTTCTGTCGCATCACGAGCTAACCATAAATTGGCTTTTCGGTATTTTGGTCCCTAGCTTACAGGTGGAGTAGAAGATAGGATCTGTGGCGTACAAGTTGAAGTTACCTTTCACATGCAACATCCATCGAGTGGTACATGTATCACAGTTGAAGAAGGCGCTAGCCCCCGGCGAGAAGACTCATGCCGAACACTGATGAGCACAGTGTGCCGGACCGAGTGATATATGCTGATCTAGACGAAGCGGCAGTACGACGTCTGACATGCATATGCATATATGCTGATCTATGTCTCAAGATGTGAAGCTCAGACCGCGTGCGTGTGCAGATGTGAAGCCAGCGACAGCGAGGACGATGTCGCGCGAGACGCAACGGCGAAGCAGAGGGGAGATCAGGAAGCCATGACGACGAGGAAGCAGCAGGCGCGCCTGCATGTGGTGGTTTCAGAAACGGAGCAGCAGGAGGAGGCTGCATCATTGCCCTGAGCTCGCCAAAGAAGAAGCCCGTGCATGCACGACGAAGTTACGACGGCGTGCAGTTGCAGTCACACGGCGGCAAAGAAGAAGCCCGTGCATGCTCAGTTCTAGTTTCTGTTTGATGACCCTGCTGCTAGCATGCAGTTGGAAACAGAGGAGAGAATGTTTGTGTTAATTGATGTACATGGAAAATAAGAGTTGTGTTGTAGGTTAGCACTCCGAGATAGTCATCACTCATCACAATACTGACGTAGAACAAATATAAATTAATGAAGAACATGAGCACAAGATGTAGTCCCAAACAACCTTATGTCTTCTTTGGATGTGCGTACAATGAGAACCCAATGTCTACACCTATCGAGCTCTCGGAACGGACCGATATACAACAGGGTGTTCTTTTTTACAATTATGTGTCTATAATAGTCAGGGTAGGCCGGAATTTTGTGCCCGTAGCAACTCCAAGTTTCGATTAGGGGTGGGCATTCGGTTTATTTGATTATATCTGTTCAGTTTATTCGATACAGAACTATTTTGGTTTTTTAGAGTTAGCCACCGATTTAACCAAAATAAAATACAAAAACCGAACATAATAAACCGAATTAAATCGGTTTGGTTAATTCAATTTTTCGGTTTACCGAACACTACTACAGAAAAACTCATCACAGACGGTTCGTAACAGTCATCACAGACGGTTTTTGAACCGTCTGAAATTTTATATCTGTGATAACAGGCGGTTATCACAGACGGTTCCAACCACGAACCGTCTGTGATAAGTCTTTAGACCTAATTAATTTTTATCGTATTTTCAGCTAGCCTCAGGAATTGCTAGCCATGCCCTCTGAAAACTAGCCAGCAGAAACATATCACAGATAATTGTTGACAATTCAAAGTGATCATTTAACTCAAAATCAATTACAAAAGAATGTTTCAAGTATATATTGTCGCTAGAGTTACAAATTGAATTACAACCAGTCAAAGTGAATTACAATATTGAATCAATTGCTTCGAGATCGTTCATCGGTGTCGACAGCGTGAAACTCTCCGGTGGTGTTAACTATGTCTGCCTTGATGAAGACGCAGAGCTCCCCTCGAACGTGCGTGACCTGGTCATGCATGTATTCTTTCTACTTCCATTCCCAATGGACAAATAACCTTCTTAGCTTGGTAGGTCGTGCTGGACAACACGTTTCCCTCCGGAAGGATGTCAGCTAAGAGACCTCACAACGCCGTAAAACTCTTGTCGGATCAACCATTGCTTGCCTTCAATTTCAGCAATTCAAGCACGGTTGACAACCTTGTGTATTCTGGCTTGCAGCCAAGGAACAAAGGTTTCCCCGAGTCCTCCATTAAGCCCTCGAATTTACAAAACTCTCTCTCACCGTAGTTCCCTTCTGCATCGCGTAGCATCTGATCCAGATTATCATCATGTGACCTATCCTCATCAAAAGCACATTTCATACCCTGCATATCGTTGACTTCCTCGGCGATGTCGTCATTACTGACTTCCGGTATAATCTGCTCTTCACCGTGACTGCTCCAACATGTATATCCTTTTTTGAAACCCCTTCGTATTAAGTGAGCTTCGATCTGCGTCGGGTTGTTAAACATTTTCATATTACCGTAATCAATGCATGGACAGTACATAAATTGTATCCCCTTCTTCAACATATCCTGCTTGGCGGCTCTTCTAAAAGCAAACACGCCATTAATATACTCTTCACTCACACGGTTCTCAATGTACATCCAGTTTCGGTCCATCTACACGTATATGCACGTAACAAATTAATTAGTGTTAAATTATATTAATAAACCGCAAGTACCCTTCATAATGACCAAACACATTAGTGATTAGTCTAGAACAAATATAAAGTGTTACAGATCGTTACACATTAGTGATTAGTCTAGAGTAAAAATAAAGGGTTACAGATCGTTACCCTTCTCTCCAAGGTGGCACAATGTGGGAGGAGGCAGCAGAGGTGCCGCAATAGGGGAGGAGGAGGCAGGGGTAACAGCTCAAAACGGGGGAGGAGGCAGCAGCAGCAGCAGGGTGGCCAATGGGGAGGAGGCAGCAGCAGCAGCAGGGTGGCGGCGCCTCAAATGGAATGGAAAAGGGGCCTGTCGGGAGCATCTACTTATAGTGCTTGTATATAAGAACCGTCTGTGATAAATAAGTATCACGGACGGTTCTTTATACGAACCGTCTGTGAAGTATCACAGACGGTTCGTATAAAGAACCATCTTCGTTAACCGTCTGTGATAATTTTATCACAAGGGTGTCTAATATAGCATATTTTGTAGTAGTGGAACTACACATAGTCTCGTACTCTATTACTAGATAGTAGATAACATGAGTACATCTGTACATGACCAACACGACAACATAGGATACTTGGTAAAATGATGGCACACAAAAGTACTTGATGATAGACCAAAACATGAACTTGATAACACACAATACACGGAACCACTTGATAACTGATTAACTTCACTAGCCTAGTATAACACCAGCAATAGCACATCACCAGGCCACCAATTTCTCCCAGTCCCATGCCATGATTCTTGATTAATACAAACACATATTAAACCTCAGTGAAAGAATGGCCAACTTACATTTACCATTGAAATTTTATACTCACCTCACTGGGATTTAGGAAGTAGAGTCACTAGGCATGGTGTTGGACTCGGATTTGGACTTGGACTTGGAAGAATTGCTAACATGCACTACTACACAAAGGGTCATTACAGACGGTTCTGAACCATCAGCACAGACGGTTTCTGAACTGTCTGATTTTATGTGTCTATGATAACATGCGGCTATCACAGACAGTTTTTGAGCCGTCTGTGATAAGTAACAACACAGATGGTTTTTAGTCGAAACCGTCTGTGAAGAACTACTATCATAGACATGTTTGTAAATGAAATCGTCTGCGATAGCTAATTATTACAGCCGGTTTGTAGATGAAACCGTCTATGATAGTTGATGTATCACAGACGGTTTGTCCTAAGGAACCGTCTGTGATATTATTTTGTATCGTTAAATCTATTTATTTTTATTGGCTAGCCTCAGGAAATACTAGCTATGCCCTTTGAAACAAGCATAAACACAAAAATACATGTATATATATCCAATTCACATTCATTTAAAAAAACAAGCACATCCATTTCATAAATCAATTAACTCAAATGACCTACAATTAACCATTCATAAATAAATACACACATGTACCATTAAGTTTAATCTTACTTCAATCAAGTTTAATCTACATTGTGGAACTCCCTAGCTCGGGGGAGGAGGCGTGTCGGGCTCAGGAGAGGAGGGGCACCAGGTTCGGGGAGACGGCGGCTCATGCTTGGGGGGGAGGCGGGCTCGGGGGAGGAGGCGCGCTGGGCTCGAGGAGGAGGGAGCGTCGAGGATGGTGGCGACGGGCTTGGAGGAGGAGGGAGAGTTAGAGAAACCTTAATGCCAGTAGAAAGGCATATATAGCAGAAACTAATAAACTACTTAGTAGTTGAATTAATAAACTAATAATCCTAAAGAGCATATATAGCAAAGTAGAAATATCACCGTGAAGGAATGCGGAAAAGCTCCCCTTGGGCATGAAATCGAACACTAGCAGCTTCTCTCTCTTTTCCCCAGTAGTATGCCCTCCATGCCAGCAGATTCGGATGCTGGATCTTGTTGAGCACCGCCGCCTCAGCCTCGAACTCCTTCTGGCCCTTTGTGATCTTTCTCCTCAGCCTCTTCATGGCCACCAAGCTGTCGTCCTCCAGCGTCACCTTGTACACCGTCTCGTACGTGCTCTTCCCCATGATCTCCGCTGTCGTGCACAGTAGGTCGTCGGCCATGAACGCCATTGGCCCATCGAAATGCACCAGCTTGCCACCCACATCGCTACCGGACTCCAACTCCGCCGCCCCAAAGAACTAGAGACATTAACAATTAATTTTCACACGCACAAGCAACAAGATTTACATAGCCGAAACCCTACCCATCTATCAATTTCGTAATTTCATATCCAAGCATCAAGGATCAGAGGGGAGGGGATCGGATGGGGGATATCATCGACAATGAAAGATAGGCGGCAGCAGTGTCACCGTTGTGTCACGATGGTGACACTGCACAAGGCACTCTTACGACAAGAGTGCCTTTCGCAGTGAACTGTGGCATCACAACCGGAGGCGGAGGAGCTCACGGCGGTAGTCGGCATCGTCGGGGGGACGGGACGCTTCGATAGGTTTGGGGGATGTACCGCCGCTTTGGTTTGGGGGAGGTAGCGCCGAGGAGGCGGTGAAATCGATATGGAGTAGTTTGGGGGAGGCGGTACCCTAGAGTCTGAATATAAATAGAGTTAGACATCACAGACGATTCTAAAGTAGAACCGTCTATGATAAATACACATAACATATGGTTCCAATAAATAATCTTCTATGATAATATACATCATACTTTACAGACGGTTTTCAACACGAACCGTCTGTGATACTTTACAGACGGTTTCAACAAGAACTGTATGTGATATTACCTCTTCTGACGGTTTTTAATGCAACCAAGAATACGCAGACGATCGCTAAACTAAAATCGTATGTGGTTGTATTTATCTTAGCTTTGATCAACTGTCTGTGATAAGGTGTCCAATATTAACCTTTTGTTGTAGTGATGTTTCACAAGAAGTATTGAAATAGAATCCAAGCAAGCAAGCAATAGTTAGTTCACGAGAAACAAGAAAAAACAACAAAAGAAAAATTACCAAATTAATTTATGGATTTACCTTCCTCTATTTTGGCCAAATCTTGTGGTTATCTTCAACACGATAGGAGTGGATCACCGTAACCAATATTGTGTACAAACCACGATCGGACCATAAGTGGTGTGTGCATTGTCGATATAGGAATTGTAACACATCACGAGCCAAGTGAAACAACACTAGTAATCTAGGAGAATTGCACTTCCACCACTCAGGAATATCAAATTCTTTGTTGTCTTCTTCATTCTCTTTTGCAAGGAATTTTTCAAGTTCAGACTTGCTAGTGCCAATTGCCAGGGGCGGATCCAGGACAAAATATTAGGTAGGGCGAGTCGCAGTCTCACCGGTTGTGACGTGGCCGCACCCCCCGCTCTCCGGTGAGGCCGTACGTATCATGGCGTCCTCCTTGCGTTTCTTTTATAAATCCACAATATGTTGTATGTAATCCATTGGAATCCATATTCTGGAGACGGCATCCCTGGACCTGCACTTGAGGCTGTTTGTTTCATTTTGGACAGGTCACTGGTGGTGAGGTTCTCCTACATGAGATCTACAATACTACAACCAGTAAATCACATTACTACAATATATTATAGCACCGATTGATCCTAAAAATTACAAATGGGCATGAAGCAATCAATCTCACATTGTCCTCGGCAAGTGGGAAGGTGGATGACGATATATCCATTAAAGAATTTTTTCACATATGTAAGAATGTGGTTCATTGAGGCATTGTATCAAACAGGTGGTGCGCAAACTCACTTTAATAGCAGCGAGGGTGCATGATTGCCGGAGCCGCTGAGTGGGAGAGCTGGAGGCTGGAGGCCAGAGCAGAGAGAGAGACCGAGAGTGGGAGAGCCAGAGGTGGGAGGTCGAAGCGCGGAAGCGAAGAGGGAGGCTTTGCCGAGTATCCACCGGTCGCGTCGTTTGTCAGGAAGAAGCCGGGGGGTGGCATCACCGGCGCTGGCTACCTGGGGCGGCCGCCCAGCCTTGCCCTATTGCTGGAGCCGCCCCCTGCCAATTGCACCACTGGCCATCCTCATCTTTTGAGCAATTAGCGACTTCATCAACCCCATGCTCCTTTCTGCTAGTTCTTGAGAAACACTAGATTGTGGTGCCTTATCACTTAGAGAATAAAGACTTCTATACTCATCAAACAAAGAATGAAAAGAAGCATTCACTGCTTTCCAAAATTTATCTCCTTCCTCACAAAACATTTCCAAAGTAGCTACCTTTGTGTAATTAGATAGCTTGTACCTTGGATCAATAGCAACACCAAAAAAAATGAGCATGTTCAGCTTTTCATGATCTCCCTAGTACTTCCAGTACTTTTGTAGCATTCTATTACTCATTCCCATGCGCATAGGATCATTACTATGACAACATTGTCTCAGCAAAAGCAAAACATCACCAATTTCATAAAATAAAATGTTAGATGTTACATGGAGTGTGGCGGAAATGCGTAGTGTAGATCATAGAGGTGTCTATGAAACTAAGCCATCTACTTTGCATTATCTGAATATGTGTTTTAATAACTCCACGACCTCTCTCACCACCTAATTCAATTGCATGGTATGGGTCTTCTTCATCATTTCTTTCAAATGCCTTCTCATAAGTTATTGCAGCATTCAACATAAGGTATGTCGAGTCTCATTAGTACAAATATTTAGTGATACGAATGCTTTGATGTCCACATTTGCAATTTACAATTTACAATGTCCACATTTCTTGACTGCATCTACAACTTCGATCTTTGTGAAGCTTTCCCAGACATCTGATCTTGATGTCATTGCTTTTCTTTTTCTTAACATCCTTCTCATTCTCCTTGTCCCCTTACTCTTTCTACTTCTCTACAGTCGAGGACCTCTTAGCATCTCGATTTCCATGGTTTTCACCAAGTTATATCATCTACAAAATCATGCATGAACACTATTTGTAAGGTGACTGAAAAAACAAATCGAGCAAGACACCAAGCAAACAAGAAAACAACATACATTGCAAGATAGTTCGGTTGCTGGCTTCGTTGTAAAAATTAAGATCCCTTGGACGGCCTCCTCGACCACTTTCCTCCCAACATATCCACACGGCTTCTTGGAGTGTTTGTCCAAAAATAGGAGGAAAGACACGTAAACATTATGCCATTTTCCACTTGAAATAATTGAACAGTTGAAAAATTCAAATAACCATAACACCATCAACTAGTATAATAATGTTTTGTGACGTGTTGATCGATCCCAATCTAGGTAATCAAGAGGAATGATTAAAAAAAAACCAAGCTATATATATGTATACCTTCTCTTATTGCTAATGCCGATCCTCTACGGTACAAAAACAACTATATGAGCAAATGTAGAATTTATTTACTTGGAACTCATACGTTCGTCTCTATCGACCATTTGTTATCTTAGAAACATCATTCTTCGGCACTCAAAAATTAATTCAACTACAAGGGAGCTTAGAGTTTAGATTTATGATAAATACTTGATTTTTTATGTGTTAATTTATCTACCACTTACGTACGTTCACACATCCACATGATTCCGCATATATATTATTTCAGGTGCATGAACATTTCTTTTGGGCCGATTCCATGTTGCAGTGCTTAAGACTAAGGAATTTTTTTTGGTTGCTATCTGAAGTGAAATTTATGTTTTTGCAACTACGTTTTCTCACAGACACACGGGTCTAGAGTGTAGACTCCACTTCTTTGTGCGATAGCAAGTGGCATAAGGGCATCTCCAATGCTTATCGCTTGAGGCGGTCTTAAGGTAGGACACATGTGGCTTGTTGCAATTGCTACAATGTACAATGTTGTGAGGAGGCCTTAAGGTGGGACCCACAGCCGAATATACAAAAAGAAAAACACACCACGTCTCTCAACCGCCGTCCCTCATCTCTCTATGTCTCCAGCCCAGTGCAGGACGCAGCCCACGCTCCTCTTCCTTTCTCGCCCATGAAGCCGCCCCTCTCCGACCACTCTCTATCCATCACGATGTTGCCCCTCTCTCTCGCCGCTCCCTCTCCACCATGGCACCGTCCCGTTAGTTGGATCTGGTGGAGGAAGCCATCGAGAAGGACGCCATCCTCGTCCTATTGCGACCAGATCTGGTCTTGATAGCCGTCGAGGATGTCATCCTCGTCCTCCCGTAGGCAGATCCGGTCCCGACAGTTGTTGAAGATGCCATCCATGTCCTTCATGCAGCTGGATCTATTCCTGACAGCTATCAAGATGCCATCCATATCCTTCCCATGACTGGATCTGATCCACACGGCTATCAAGACACCATCCCCTTCCTCCCTCGGCCGGATCTAGCCCCAGCCGCCGTCGAGGTGCCATCCCTATCCTCACGCATTCGGATCCAGTGTTGTCCCCGCGGCCGGATCCGTTCCTAGCGTCCATTAAGGGCACCGTCCCCTTCATCCCCGTCGTCACATCCGTTCCCGGTGGCTGTTAGCACGCTCTCCGTGTTGTCCCCAAGTATTGTAGGAAAGAGCAATTGAAAAAAAAAAAGCATCGGTGGTGGTAAGACCAATGGTGAGTGGTGACAGGGGATAGTAATTTTTTTAAAATTTTCCTATTATGACCAGCAGCCCACAAGCGTTTGGTCGGCCTCCTGAAGCTTTAGATCAACTTCAAAAATTGAGCAGTGTTTGAGGTTGACCTCGAGCAGGCCACATAGGCCAAGACGAGGGCATCATCTAGTAGCAAAAACAAAATGTTTCTGGAAGATCAATTTTGGTTGATCTATCTCTAACATATCTTTAGTACTCTATCTCTAACATATCTCTAAGATATGAAATCGTTGACGATCAGCTAACTTATTTCTCCACAGAAGCATTGAAGCTCGAATTGTCCTTTTGTGGTTTACCAATTATCCAGCCGTAGACTTCAACCGTTCGCCAACATGGGGAGGCAACAGGAGACTATTGGCTATGTGCACAAAGGCAAAGCGCACGGTGAGTGGACAGGTGACCGATGGGGGCAACTCTACTATGAGCCTCTCTCTCTCTCTCTCTCTCTCTCTCTCTCCGAGAAATCAGTGAGGTAATGCTTAGACAATCCCCTTTGTTTAAGGTGTTGCTTTAGTAAAGTTGGCCAATTGGTTTAGAATCAGGGATTAAATAAAACAAAGATGTTTAGCTCTATAAACTTTGCAATTTACCGCATTAATGAAGAGTTTACTTTTCTACTTTTTTTTAAAGCGGCACAATTGGTAACAAACAGAATTGTACTTTATAAGAATGAGACATTTTCAATTGGTAACAAAGTAAAGCCAAAGTGTTGGTAGGATTTGTATGATGGTCATCAATGGTACACATGCATTCATTTTTAGAGAAAAATTTTAATAAGTGAGAAATAGCCAGCTTTCCCATAAACAAACATCATCATTTTCACAGATGCATTCATTTTTAGAACAAAAATTTGCATTAGTAGGAAATAGCCAGATTTCCCATTATCCAAGTGTGTTTTGTTCTAAATTTTAGCACAAGTTTTCTCTCTCTGAGAAATCAGTGAGGTAATGCTTAGACAGCCCTTTTGTTTGAGGTGTTGCTCAGTAAAGTTTGCTAACTTGTTTAGAATAGGGGATTAAATAAAACAAAGATATTTAGTTCTATAAACTTTGCAATTTACCCAATCCATTGAACAGTTTAGTTTTTTATTTTTTAAGAGCGGCACAACTGGTAACAAACAGAACTGTACTTGATAAGAATGAGACATTTTCACAATTGGTAACAAAGTAAAGACAAAGTAAAAAAAAATAGCCAGCTTATTTTACCACGAGTTTTTTTTTTTTTTGAGAAATCAGTGAGGTAATGCTTACCCAATACTTTTGTTTGAGGTGGTGTTGCTTAATAAAGGTTGCCAACTTGGTTAGAATTGGGGATTAAATAAAACAAATTGTTTAGCTCTATAAACTTTGCAATTTACCCAATTCATGGAAGAGTTTAGTTTTTTTCTTTCTTTCTTTCTTTCTTTTTTTAGAGCGGCACGATTGGTAACAAACAGAACCGTACTTGATAAGAACGATACATTTTCAATTGGAAATAGCAAGCTTTCCCATAAACAAACACCGTCTTTTTTCACACATGGATGCTTGCATTTTTAGAACAAATATTTTCCATGAGTGAGAAATAGCCCAGCTTTTCCCATCAACAAAGCGTGTTTTGTTCTAAATTTGCCACAAAATCCATGCTTTCTTTTTACCCATCATCCTACTTTACACCCTGTCATTGCCAAAAAACACCAAAAACAATAAATATCCACGAAAGCTCTAAAAAAAACAATAGTCAGAAAGGAGCCAAAAAATGGGTCCTAAAAAAATAAAATTAAAAAAGAGAGATTTTTTTTTTTGGTCTCTATCTCCTCCCCCGAGTTCCCCACTATAAATTGGCCCCTCTACCCCTCCACGAGGCCTCAGAAGCCCCGCCTCCTCCTCCGCTACGAGAACCATCCTCCCTTCCTTCCCCCGCGCGCTCGCTCTCTCATGGCCGACTGCTACGCGCGGGAGATGGACGACCTCCACAGGTGGTGGCTGCCGCCGGAGATCTTCGCGGACATTGGCATCGCCGACGCCGCCCCGCCCTCCCCCGTTGACATCGAGGGCATCGCGGTGCACCTCGCCGGCCTCCTCGGCGGGGCCGGCGGCAAGGAGGAGGCCCCCCGCTCGCCTCGGCCGCCGGGAGGCGCCTCGTACCACCACGGCGCGCAGGTGGGTAGGCGCTTGCTCGGAACGCAAGCTTGTGGGGTTTTTTTGTTTGTTTGCTTATGCATGTTTGATTGTTTGGTGATTGGTTTTTTGATCGAGGCGGCGTGCGTGCGTGTGCTTGTTTGCAGGTTTGCGGGCTGGAAGGGAAGGTTCTCGTGGCGCGCGGCGGCGGACGCAACGTAGGCGGCGCGGCGGCGGCGCGGCCGGTCTTGCCCCACTCGCCGGTGCAGTGGCAGGTGAGCGGAAGCAGCCTTTTCTGCAACTTCTTTCTCTCCCCTCTCCTAATCTTCCCTTCCTTTTGTGTCCTCTCTTAATTTTTTTTTCTTGCTTTGTTGGTTTGTGAATTTATTTATGCTTACGGGGTTTTGGAGAAGAGAGGAGGGAAGTCTATACATTGTTCAACCCTTGCTGTTCTCCTTTGTTTCTAGTTTTATTTTGGTTGTTTTATTAATCTGAAATTCGCATCGGAGCAAGTGCGCCGCCATGGTTGCCCGTGTTTATTGAAAGAGATAACCCGTGTCATTCGTTAATGACGACGCCATAATGCACTACTACTACTTGTTTTCATGTTTGTACAGTTGGTTGGAAAAGAACCAATAAACGGGAATTTCTCCTCATTTTATCGTTGTTTTTTATTCTGATTCTTCCCGTCCAGGTCCCGACCAATCTAGTGAACGGCGGCGGCGGGGTTCTGGACCCGAGGCTTGCTCCGCTGCGGCCCTGCCACGGCTCTCCGCCGGCGAAGCGGCTTGGCGGCGGCACCGGCGTGTTCTTTCCACGCGCCGTGGTGTACCAGAGGGCGGCGGCGACCAAATCTCCGGCGAGAGGTAACGCAGCATCCACACCTCGTTTATACCCCACATCATTACTGGCGGTGCCGTTTTTTGTTTTCTTTGTCCTCGTGCTGCGTTACTACTGTACTGGCTGGCCTACTAGTACGAAATCTCCTGTTGGGTTTTGCGCCGTTTAGGTCATCAAAATCCCAAATCTTTGCTGCAAATGCATGATCATACTAGTGCTCATGTTTAAGCAATGTTCGATTATTTGTTTCCGCCTGCAAATGCGCCTCTGCCGATTTGCTCAGATGTTGCGTACTTTTTGAGCAGTGTGAGGCTTTAACGCCTGACATGCAGCCAGAGTTAATGTACTGCTTGTCTGCTACAGTGCTACTACTTGTGCTATTACATCAGCAATGCCTAGTACTTACCCATGAATGAATTGTGCAATGAAGATAAATAATTAGAGAACGTGTGGGCTCATCACCACCTGATGAGAATGAGATGATACCTGATGATCCTCTGATGCTGCCATGAAACTGGGAAAGATAAGCAGGACAGAAAAGGTTTTGTGTGGATAACTGCAATGTAGTAGAACCATGCGTGTTGGGTAGTGTGCTCTGCTTGTTGCCATGGAAGTACCCAGCCAGCCCTGAGCTCTAAGAACCCGACATCTGCATATTTAGATCAACACATACTGCCATTCCATCCTGGTCCAGCCACAAAAAAACTAGTTATTCCCATTAACCGGTTACACTCTATGCAGATGGGATACCACCGAAGGAGCGGCTTATGAAGCAGCAGCAGCAGGAACAGGGAGATGAGGCGGCATCGGGAATGAAGCAGCAACTCCAGAACGAGATGGTGCAGAAGCAGCAGAATGCGGCGGCATTGCACGCCTGCCCGGAGCTCGCGCTGCCGCAGGAATGGACTTACTGATCGAGAGGAAGCGCATTATGAGATCGATGATTGCGAACAATCGAGAGTAGATGGTTTTGTAGTGGCTGTAGCAAGGAATAACAGTAAGAGATGTAGCTCAGCTGTAAGGCAGGTGCACGGGAGAGATGACAGGATGGAGAGTGGTCTGTAGTCTTCACAGTAGTAGCGGTATGTTGAAGGAGAAAAACAAAACTATGGTGAGATTTGTAGCTGTGTTCTCGTCGTAGCCGGCTCCAGGAATAATGTGGTGGTTCAGAGTGGGATTACGATGAAATCAGTGCAATGGCTGTGCCATCTCCAAATTCTCTTTGTATGCCACTGTATCACTGTGATGATACTACTATTTGCTCGTTTGCGCGTCACTTCAAATGCATAAATGCAACCAGGTGCTGCAGTAGTAGTAGCAGGCAGTTTTGTTTTAACCGTGGTGGTAAAATCTGCAGACGCGCCACGGGAGGAGGCCATGCCCCCCTCCTGCAGCCCTGGAAGCATTGATGCACGCACAAAGGTTTGCTTGCAAACGTTGCATAGATCAGGGCCTGAGCAGCATTAAATCCACTCTGCGAGACAGCAACTTTTCAGTCCCTCTCTATAGCGGTAGCAGGCTGCCCGCCTGCCTGCCGACCCTAGAAACCGGTCAAAAGCCAAAAGATCCTAGGCGTTTTTCTTTAGCTTATTTCTGGGTGCTCGTTCCTCCCCCTGTGCCCTGCCTGTGCAGTGCAGTGCAGGTTACTCCCAGACAGGACAAGTCTCAGTGGTGCATCAGGCAGGCAGGAGGCATTGATCTGTGGATCGTCTATACGACATGTCCCTTGTTCCGAGGCTGTCTAAAGAATTCTCTATTTTGTTTAATGTGAAGAAGCATGGGCACGAAGAAGGGGGGTGTGTGCGTGAGATGACGACGACTTGTTGGAGTGGACGAAACATGTGCTTTCTTTAGGTGTCAACTCAGAGACAGGTGCCTGTCAAGTGAATAATCGGCAGATTATTAAACTGTGCTTCTCTTCGTACTGTTATTAGTACTGGAATCGACTCCATTAGCAGTGGAAGACTTGAGAAAGAGCAGCACGCTGGTTGTGGATGTGCACGGTGGCTGACATGTGGGTCCTCGTGTGCGAGCTACTGATCACATTGATGGTTAGAGACACATCTCACCCCTGATATAGGTAAGTTGACTCGCGGCAGTGGTAGAAAAGGTTTATGATTATGTATAGAACGATGACAATACTCCTAATTTCAGTTTGGTTTGGGCTTGGGCTTTGCTGTTCATGCATATTCTGTGGAACACCGTCTAACCAGTGGTAAAACGCAGGAAACACAGTGGTTGTGATGGTGGATTGAGTCTTAGGCTCCATTTGTAGCGGAAACGAATTCTCTACATTCTATAGCAATATCATGGGTGAACAGTATTATAACATTGCGTATGAACCGTCGGATCGAAAACAAAAGGCTAAAATCGAGGTTGGTACTGCCCAAAAAATTTCGTGGCAAGTGCTGTAAAAAATATGCTGCAGGACCGGCAATATTTACAAACACCGTAGCACCACTGTAGCAATTGATCTAGACCGTTCTTCTCGAATCCGACAACTCAAATCTACCGAATATAATAGTAGTAACTTTCTTGGAATTCGGTGAGAATTGAACTTCCAAATACTAGCTTAAAATACATGGTTTCTCTCGCATCCCTCACTTTTATGCACGTCCCCGTCTGCTTTTTCACGGTTAATACAGCTTGTCTTCCGTAAAGATTGAAGAACATGCCCCCGGCGTCGCTACAGGCGCCAGCACCGTTGCCTCGTATGCTCACCGCCCGGCGTGTCTTGAGCAGCGTGCTTTCTCGGAGTCGCAAAGAGCTCTGCAAAAACACTACACTACTAGTCTAGTAGTCCAGTACTACCACCAGCTGCAGGTTCAGCACTCCAGCAGCAGCAGCAGCAGCAGCAGTACTGGCATAGTACATGGTTTGATCGGCGTTATTTGTTCATGGATGGGCCACTTTACAAAGCGAAACAAAGAGATGGATTGATGAGATGGGAGTGGGCCCGGAAGGAGAGCAGGTTTTGGTGCTGTGCGACGGCCGTGGTACTTTGGGCTCAGAGAAGGCACGAAGAAAGCAGGACCAAGCTGTCCCCGCGAAGCCGGAGCGGAGGCCGGAGCTAGGACAGCATGGGACGAACAGGACCGCCCGAATTCTAAAGTGAGGACCCACCCATGGAACCAGGTGCTGGGGGTGGGGTGGGCGTGGAGAGGGCGACCATGTCGTGATCGTATCTATCTGGAGATGGAGATCCAAGGTGGAGTTGGTATTGTTGAGTAACCGTCATCGCCATCAGTCCAAATCAACGGCATCAGATATAATGATTAGAATCGTTCTTAATCGTAAGAACGATGAAGAACACAACGATAGAATGAACACAGAGATATGCGGGACTTCAGGGTCTGCTTTATTCCTTCGGAACAATCGGGGTTACAATGAGAGGGGGGACCCTCTATTTATAGACTACGGGATGAGAAGTTCAACGGGCGGGACTCTCCGGTCCTGGCTCAGATCGGGCCAGACTCGAGTCCTGGGCCCGGTTTCTTAACACTCCCCCTTGAACACTCATCCAACATGTTCATGTCCCGTCAAAACTCCATAAAAACCCAGTGGGGAAAATTTGGAGAAAGGGTACATGTCATGCGTTCTGCTGTGTTGCACGAATTGCCTCATTAAAAACCTTAGCCGAGAAACTTCAGAAAAACTCGTCAAGGGAAAAAGAGTACAATCCACCCTGCTTCATTTAATCTCCAGGATTTATTCTCTGGGTACTTGATCTTCATGATCAAGATTCAATAATGAGTTTGTGAAGATTCTCCCCCTGAATTCTGCACTTGTTTAAGTCTTATCATTCCAATTCTACGTATGCATCTTTCAAAACTAGATGCTGAAAGTGACTTAGTGAATAAATCTGTAAGATTTTCACATGACTTAGTATGCAGTACCTTAATTTCGTCCATCTTTTGCATTTCGTGAGCACAGAAGAACTTGGGATTGATATGCTTTGTAAGGGGACTCTTCACATAACCCATCTGCACTTGGGCGACACAAGTCGCATTATCTTCATAGATAATAGTGGGGTTTATGCAGTATCCAATCCACATATTCTTGGATGTGGTGAATCTTCCGCCGAAGCCAAACACATTCTTGTGAGGCCTCGTACAGTGCTATGATTTACGATTGGTTCGTCAAAGTCGATACAAGACTTTGCTTAGACGATTTTCATGCAATTGCAGTTCCAACACATAGGAATACATAGCCTGTTTGCGACTTGGTTGTATGCGGGTTCGACAGGAACCCGACATTTGCATAGCCATTCATATACATGTCTTGGTTCTTTCTGTAGAACAGACCAAGTTCTTTGCTTCCTTAGAGGTAACAGAAGATGTCCATTATTTTCTCACAATGCCTTTGGTAGGTTCTCAGACTATACCTTGCTAATAGGTTTACTAAAATGCAATACCGATCTAGTACAGTTTGCTAAATACATGAGTGCTCCTATCGCACTCAGTACGGAAATCTGGTCCCGTGACTTCCTCCCCTCTTCTTTAGGTCTCAGCGGGTTCTTGTCTTGTCGCAAGGATCTCCGACCATTGGCACTTTCAAGGATATGCCTTTTGGTCGAACCTTTCCAACACTTTACGAGTGTAGGTTGGCTGATATACTAGAATCCCTTCCGGGGTATGCTCAAGCTGCAAGCCTAGGCAGTATTTGGTTTGACCCAAATCTTTTATTTCGAACTCTGACACAAGGTAAGAGCTTGCTTTTCTTAATACCTTCTAGGGTTCCAATGATATTCAGATCATCTTCATACACTGAGATTATACAAAATCCATCCTGTGATTGTCGTATAAATACACAGGGATAATTCTCATTGTTCGTGTAGCCTTTCTTGCATAGAAAGTCGCTTCGAGCGATCATACCACATTCTGCCTGATTGCTTCAGTCCACATAGTGACTTTCTGAGTTGCACACTGTATATATTTCTATTTGCTCTATCTTGGTTCGGGACAGAGATACATTCAGGTATCTTCATATAAATGTCCGAATCCAAATTTTCATGAAGGTATGCAGTTACCACATCCATCAATTTCACTTCTAACTTCAAGTTCACTGCTATTGAGATAAATATCTAAAGGTAATTCCGCCCATGACCGGGGAATAGGTTTCTTCATAACAATCTCCTGGACGTTGAGTGAAATCTTGTAGGGTCTAGGCTGCGGACTCAGCATGGCACTCGAAGGCATGATGGCCTGGAGGCCTGAGGCCTGAGGAGTGACAAGGCTGATCTGGAGCGAGGATAGCAACAGAGGCCGATGTGGTTTGAAGTAGGGAGAGAACAAAGGAGGAAGAGGCTCGTAATACTTCTGGGAGCCTCCCACGGTCTTAACGCCTGACAATCCTCTGCCTCACGGAGCTCTTCAAGCACAACATCGAGCAGTGGGAGCTCGAGAAAGGCGCGATCAAGCAGGAGGTGAGTGGCACGGGATGGCGACGTGTATGCTTTGCACTGGTGGAGAGGTAATGGCTAAGAATGAGCAAATTTGCATGAAGGATGCGACAATCAGAATAGGCAACTCAAGTCAGGATGGAGAAATGAGGCGACGGAAAAAGAGAGAGCGAGGGATGGTAGAACTCGAGAGGAGAGAGAGAGAGAGACCTGGGGAGTGCGAGGCCCAGGAACGATGGGGACTGGCGAGAGAGAGAACGGGGAGGGTGGGAGGCACAGTAGAGAGAGGAGAGGAGGCAAAGGAACCTGCGTCTCAATCTTCAGATTGGTTTTGCTTTCAAACGGCAAGCAGGCTTTCAATCAGAGAGACAATGGGGATTAGGAAGGAAGAGGACCATGGCGTTGACACGACTCATTGTTTTGCTTTCATTCGATCGAGAGAGTAGGAGAAGGAATCGGAAAAGATAGAGAGAGGCAACGTTCAAAGCTCAACGTGGAGCAACTTATGTGCCTATAAAAATCAATCTCACCAAGCATTCGCGTGCTCACCATGGCTACAAAAATCAACTCTATGCCTCATTTCTTCACCATACATACACTCTCATTTATTCACCATCCATTAACTTTTATTTCTTCATCATCCATCTACTCTCCTCATTTCTTCAACATCCATCTACTCTCCCCATTTATTCACCATCTATCCATCCATTATGCTACCAAGGAGTCGAAGCACCAAGGAGCTCCCAAGTGGTATGCTACGAGGAGTCGAGTACGAAAAGGGCGATGAGGCGACTTAGTGTAAGCTCTGCGCCGCTCCCTAGTCCTCCTCCGGCTCCGACTCCGTTGATGCTCATGATTCTCGCCAAGCATGGGATACTACGGCATGGATGACCGTCATATAGGAGTGACGGAGGGCTACGACGAGTACCAGCGGTTCGGAGCCAATGAGGACTCAAAGTTCTCTCCGCATCTACTGACGACACCATTGGTGGAGTCGGAAGAAGGGTGAATTGTTGGAAGCATGTGACACGGAGCTAGAGAATCCAAGCGATCAAAGCGGTAGATATCGCAACTGTAATTATTAGCAAGCTAAATTATCTGCTCGCATCGCAGGGCGGGCACTGAACCGGCACTATAAAGCATGCTTACACAAGATTGGAGCGCAGGCCGAGGGAGGAGTACAACGCAGCTAAACTCGATGCCGATGGCTCTGTAAGTACTTGGGTATACAACCCGCTTTCTACCCGTGAGAAATTGCTACATATATTGTTGTGGAAGATCAACCGATTAGGATGGGTGAAAGTCATGTGTTCGAAAGAATGGTCCAACGCAGTTTTGCCCATAGTAGCAACATGTTAGTAGAACCACTACATCGATATTTTATGGATGTATCATAAGGAACTAGCGAGCTAAAAGAAAAATTCCTCTAGAGTTCAGTTCTCTTTGCTATAACTTCGGACATTTGGACATCATCACACTAGAGAAGTGCCTACCTTAGTATTGTAGCTCATTATTTAGCGACAATTACAAGATAAATAAGAGAGTCATATGATTTAAGGTAATTAACGAATCACACAGAGAGGCCATTCGAGCGATACTAACGTACTTTATGATTTTAAGATAGACAATAAGATTGCTTCTCTAACTCTTGATAACGCATCAACAAACACATGCCATGAACATCCTCACCTCAAGATTGCAACGAATATTGGTGGTTATGTTTTCCATCGAGATGCGATGCCATGTCTTGAACCTTGTTGTTCAAAATGGTATGCGATTGCGGATATTTGAGCAGTGTTCGTAAGCGCCATTCGCTACCTCACAAAATCTCCACAAGTGAGTAGCCAGTTCTGAGTACTACAGACCAATAGGAAGGAGCCAAGAAAATTCGGTCTTGACATGAAGGTGAGGTGGAACTCACATACATCATGTTAAAGAAGTTACAAGGGTAATGCAACATATGATATCCATTTTGTCAATGCTAACTCTCAAAACAATGAATTGGTAGTTACTAATTCGATATGCGATTGCCAGTCATTTTGAGAGTTTTAAGACCTTTTATAAAACAACAAAGATGTTATCCGGTAATTACCCTACCTCTTCCTTAGTTATAGAATTTATTTGGTTAATTGCGAAAGATTGTCAAATCTAGGAGGCTCCCTTTTAGGTCATCTGTCGCACTAATAGAGGAAAAATTTATTAAATATTTCATTCTATTTCACACGTGTATTGCTTTGTTATTATTTTCGATCCTATAAAAAGTCACGGTTTGAGTTGGTATGGAGGAATAGGTGAATACCTGGTCTTGATTACTCTGGAAGCTTCGACATGTCAAAGATGAGCTTTTCGTGTTTTACGTATGTATCATGACAAATTTAGCGAGCTGAGATCGGAGGCCTCACGGAGCGCAACAAGGAAAGAAAAGCTTGACATCCCACTTGTGGAAGAAGCTAAAGGGCAAGTCCGGTTCTCGCTTCTCGGCTCAAGCAACCCCTTGTGGAATTCGCTTAGAGCTAAACCACTACCTAGAGCATGATTTTGCAAACATCGATCATGATCTTTCGGTGGAAAGATAGACTTGCTCCGGGTGGAAGAACAACAAGTGGATATTTCTGCTTGTCACATTTCGCACGGCATGTCTCCGTGCCGTGTCCACTGCTCTGAGCAACGCTCAACATGGTACGGTGAATAATTGAAGAAAGAAAATCATCCTCGCGCTAGGATGGTGGAGGCAATCACATACGCCAAATCTTGGAATTGGCTTAAGAACGACAACAACATTAATCGGAGGATCTTGAGATCGGCAGACGCACGACCTTGAAGCGTATGAGCGATCTCGATATTGATGAGTAGTTAGTATGTACGCATGTTGTTACTCATGTACTATTTTCCTTACTCGGAGAACCCCATTCTAGGGCGTAAGGTTTTTAACGAGATAGTAACATTGTATCTGAAAATATCAAGAAAATTCATTTTCCCGAAATATTTACGTGCTCGAGTTTTACACAATTAATTCAATTTTACTAGGTTTTTAATGAGGCGAGACAGAGGAATGAAGATGGCGGTGGCATGGTGGCCACCGCCATCGCCACCTCCGCCTCCACCGCTATAGTTATTTAGACTGGCTAGGCCGACACGACACGACTCGGATAACCGATTTTGGACCGACTCGAGCCTAATGCAGGCGAGGTGGGCGAAGCGACGGCACAATAGGGTGATCGAGCCGAGCCGCACGGCGACGCGGTCCGAATACGACGGGTCCGAACCATGCTGGCCCGGCTCACCAATGTCCACCTCTAGTCACGGGAGGTCGGGACACGGGGGAGTAGAGGCCTGTATTGCCGAATATGCACACGAGGCCTAAGGCAAACACCAAACCAAGACGGCTCGGTCATGACCCACGGGGCATGCGTCTCGAGAAGAACCTGACATTCTGTACCATGCTTACATTTTCCTCCAAGCAACTGCGCAAGCCACTGGCTCTGTACTCTACTCTGAAATCTTGGAGCTTGGACCACACAAATCTTTGACATCAAGGAGGATAACAGATGAGGTGAAATTGTAAAGCAAGAGTTGCCAATTGCACGTTAACACCGAAAAA
The DNA here is from genome assembly GCA_036346395.1 of Hsuehochloa calcarea. Taxonomy (NCBI): domain Eukaryota; kingdom Viridiplantae; phylum Streptophyta; class Magnoliopsida; order Poales; family Poaceae; genus Hsuehochloa; species Hsuehochloa calcarea. Next base: position 4,079,574 of record CM070615.1, on the reverse strand, counting down.
TTAAACGAGTACTGACACCATGAGATCGATCACGGAAAGCACACACAAGAACAAAACAGGTAACTATATATTGGACACTGCGCTGGAGCAGATCAGCCGGCTGGAGAGAAGACCAAGTAGAAGCGCATCACTGCAAAATAGTGGTAGAGACAGAATCACCAAGAAAAGCAGCGTGTCAACGCTTGACGCGGTGCAGCTCTGGCTGCTCCCGGCGGTGAAGAAGTAGTAGTAGTTGCTTGACCGCGGCGAAGAGTACCCGCCACCACCGCTCTTCGGTGGATTCTCCGATGACGAAGACGGCGGCGGCGGCGGCGACGAACACACCGTTGGGCACGTCCGCACTTGCTGATGCACAGCACGTTAGTGTCGGCCCTCCGCCGGTGCCGGCTGACCGTCGGCCGTAACAGCCTCGCCGTTCATGGACACCAAGATCGCAGTCATCACCAGTGCCAGCCACAGTGCTCTTCCCACCTCCATTGCTAGACGGAAATCCAACGCGAAGTGCAATGCGTTTTAGTTTTACTTCTGAGAGCGAGATTCTGAGTCCCAGCCACACTAGTGCACGGTGGGTAAATAAGCTAGCAGAACCAACCGAACCAAAGTACAAGTATGTGCCCAACTTGAAGCGGAAGCTCAAAGAGAATATGAGCTGCATGGCAGGGGCGTTGCGAAAGGTTGGCTGTAAAGGAGATGCCCTTAGTAGCAAATGATTGCAGATTCTTCCTCCACATTCCATCCCCGAAATTCGGTCGTCCATGCGGGTAAGTAATCCAGCTACAGCATGAGGGCTTTTGTCTGATGCTCTAATGGAGCCTTGCGCTATTCACGATCAGAAATCCAACCACAGGAGTTTTATTTGAAACCCGCAAATTGTTGAGCGACTTGGGCCAAGGAGGATTAAAGAAAGAAAAATATGGGGATCTGAATTGACTAATTAACACTTTCCCTGCAATATTTGAGAATTTGACAAGCTTTGCAATATCGAACATGGACGACAAATCGACAATACACACGAATAAAATTATTACAATATCTACTACTTAAAATTGGAGTTGGTGGTCGTCAGTTCCTCACATCCTCTTCGGTCACGTGGATCAGCGAGCTCTGAGGGCCAGTCTGCGTCAGACGAGACGCAACCCTAGCGCATGCATCGCCTCCTCCCTCTCTCTCTCTCACGCTTCCCATTTCCCACCAGCGCGCGCTCCCACTTTCAGCCACTCGCCTCTCTCCTCCTCTCTCACTGGTGCACCCGCCTCCCTCTCCTCCTCTCTTTGTGCCCACACGGATCTTGTCCCCACCTCACATTGTTACACACCCCGCCCTCTCCTCCCATCCTTTCTCCTCATCCAAACTCACAACATCATGGGCATGCTCGCTTCTCTGGCAGCTCATTGGTTCCCCAACCTCTAGCAAGCAACCGCTCCATCCCAACTTCTTCCCGGCCCTCGAATCACGCTCACGCCCTACCGTGATCCTGCACCACCCACCCCTAATGCATCTCAAGGCTTATGCTAATCACGCTTCCCGTGATCTGTTTTTGTCTACGCCTGCGTCCTAACACATATGCACCTCCTCCCTAACTGCGACGCTCTTGCATTCAGCCATCACCGCTCTCGACTGCTTATCCTCACATCGTTGCCATAGATTTCGCGCTTTGAGCTCGATGCTATGGCGAGAGGATGGGGATGATGAGGCGGAGGAGAGCGTGAGCACTACATGTCGCAACCATGAGGGCCAGTCCTCGAGCCTACCTTCGCCTCCCGCTAGCGCATGCGAGGACCACCTCATGTGGGTCGTTGCATCCAGTGGTGGTTTCGGCCTCATCCTCGACATCCTATTAGAGAGGATCGACCTTTTCCCCATTATTTTGCCGTAATAATCACCTTATGAGTTCTTGAGAAATGGATTGTGATTTTAAATCGAATCGAGTTTGCAATGTGGCATGTTTTACCGAATTTTGAGGTGGCTTTGTATCTTGCTTTGCATTTAGGTTTTAATTGAGTGTCCAACCTCAAGCTCGAGCTATCCTATTCTCGGTCGCCTATGCTTGTTGCATCCTCCTGGCTCTCCATCATCATCAGCTATCTCTGAGTCCCTCTCCTCACCTACGCCACTATGAGAGCCTAGAGCTTCACAAGCCTTTTCTTCTCTACCTTATTTGATATATTGTTTCGGTGTGATGATCAGACGATCCATTATCCCTTCTATTAGGTCAATTATTAGCCTTAAAAGTGGGGAAAACCAGGTTTGGTTTATGAAGAGGAGAATTTCAATGCATTAGGTTAGTTTATGGTTCTTAGTTCAACTAGTAGGGAGAAGAAAGGAATTTGATGTTTGTTTTGCTAATTATTTTTGGTATAGAATGCAAATTTTTAGTTGTAAGATTGTGATTTTAATATGTAACTTAGACATGTTTGGGCAATTGTGCAGATTCAAAACATTATGGTGCATTTAGAATGATTCTATAAGGTGCACTGAAGGATGCGCTTTGAACTAGAAAGATGTGCATCCAAAATCTCTAATTTAATTCCCCCAAAAATTGAAAGACTTCTTATGTTTGAATTTTTTTCCGAATTGTACATGGACTTACAAACTTTCGACCACATATCCTTGGATGGGATTAGGACATATCGAATTCTGATTAGAAATTTGGAGCCATTGCTATAGATAACCATATTGTTATTGGAAGAAAGACAATTTTCTAAAGTTGGTGGAAATAGTTATATACTGCTTAGAAAGTATCATTAATTGTAATCAAACTAGTAGGACGAACTCAATTAGCCTACTAGATTATGTACAACAAAATGAGTGCCTTATAAAAGTAAGTCTTAACTTCTTAGTATCTGATTAGTCTAGCCTTGCCTTCTATGATCAAGCTTACATAATGTAAGATCGATGAAAATCTTTTGGTTAAAAACCGATTTCTAATGCAGAAAAGTAAGAAAAATTGGTTTTACACAAATAAGGACTAAAACAACTAGTCTCACTAAGTGCACCAACAATATAAGACTATGTCAATGATAGCAAATATATAAAGACATGTAAACAATTTAATTCTAGGAATGAAACAACACAAAGTAAATCACTAGAGAACAAACCACAATGACTTTTACGTAGCGTTAGAAGACTTGGCTGCTCCCTAATCCACATTGAGGTAAGGGCACGGTACTACCACCAACTAGGAATCGGTACTACCACATTGCGTGTCGTGCCGTTACGCTAGAAACGAAGCTACCGTTTACGGAGGTCAAGAATTCTCAAAAACACGCTCTCTGGAAAACTCGTACCGCCAAGTACATATCGGTATTACCAAGACTTCGGTAGTACCACTTTCGGCTATATCGGTATTACCGATTTCAGTGTAATATTCAAATTTCGTTTAGGAAGGATTTTATTCGAGGAGAGAATCGTTTTAAAATTCAAAGTTTTGAAACTTTTGGACCCTAGGCCTCAGACCAGGCTAATGTCGACCACTGGCGACCTATGGCTGCCAGAGTGGGCCAAGGAGGGCTTGAAGCGCACCAGGACCAAGGCCTATGCGCCCCACTCCACTCCCAACCCTAGCCGCCCCTCTCCTCCCAGACTTCCCCCTTGAGCCGCCCCCCACTCCCCAAACAAGCGCCTCCCACGCTTTGGTGTCGCCTCCTTCCCCTTGGTGCCGGCACCCGGTGATCCCCGGCGCTGCCCCAAGGTCTTCCCCGAAGCCGCCTCCTCCTGCTGTCTCCTCCGGCCGATTTCTTCCCTCGTTTTGGCCGACCACTTGAAGGAGAAAGAAGGAGAAGGGGAAGTTCTTTGAGAGGTTAATCAACATCTCCCTACGGGTTGTCAAGGGTAACGAAGCGTCTCTCCATGTAACGTAACCAGTCCGCTGCCTGGACCAGTGTGCCCGACCCGTTAAACAGATCCAACCTCAACCCCATCCACTCTCAAAGCGTCATCTGCGTCTCAGGTGCAGGTGGAGGTGCGATAGGAGTAGCAATAGATCTTTGCGGCGGCGAGGTTGCCGGCGCCTATTGACGGAGAGCACGGATCTCTCCACCAACTCTCGGCAAGCGGGGTCTCATCCTAACCCCCAACCGGAGGCGAGTCATCAGCAACCTCCTCAACCACTGACTCAACTACCACAGGAGGTGGCCCGACAGAACCGCGCCCACGGCCCCGACCTCCACGACCGCGGCCACCACGACCACGTCCTCACCCCTTGGCATAGCTATCAACCATAATTAACAATACACAATAAAGTTCAAAGATAAGAATCAAATCATGCATCCATAAACAACATAACTGAAGCGTAAAAATGGTACTCGTAACACTCTCTAACATACTGTGCACTAGTGTGTCAAATATTAGATTGGTTAACCATTAGCAAATTTTAGTTGTTTTACTAAACCTAAAATAAATTTTAACAATTTTAGTTTACCTAAGTTGTTAATCTATTCACCACGGACCTAAAGCCCGCTCTGATACCAACTGTAACACTCCAGCCCAACACTGAGCCTAGAATGCCACTAAACTACCCTAACAACTAACATACACCAACTCACTATGAAATTTCAGCAAGCCAAAACAATAATAAAACCCATCCACGGGTCACAATAAAACATGAATAAAGATTGAATAAGCCTGAACAAGCAAGCAAGGGAAACATAACCAGGTAAGCAATCCAAAATAGCACCAAATTAAAGAATCCAAAGCATTGCAACAAATAGACTAGTCCAAAATATTGACCTAAATTTTATTCAACTTCTAACAAGTCCTAGAGTAATCCAGCAGTAATGAATAAAGATATTTTCATGGCAAATAGTCATGTATCTAAAGTAGGAAACTATCCCATATGCTCTATTCACTCTCAAACGTGGCGCCCTCGAAGGTCACCTAAAACAACAGAGAAGCAAGGGTGAGTCCATGACTCAGCAAATACACGAATATACAACGAACACTAACAAATCAACCAAATTCAATAACTTCATTAACATCACATGTACTTCTATTAATATTCTCATGCTGTTCTTTTCTCTTTGTTTCACACTCAATCATCTCATATCAATGCAACTCTACTCTACATGTCCACATGCACTTCTTTCGCGTATACCGGTATAGCGTGAGTGAATGCTCACGACAACATTCACTCTCAAGCCCGTTCCTCCTCAAGGATCGGGGACCTCCTCCACTCTCGTGGAGTTGTGATCAATCATGGTCACTTACTCATACGCAAAGATGCTTATGAATGCAAAAATACAAAATTTCATCATACACATCATATCCATTTTTTCTCATGTCCGTCAACAAGATAATGGTATTGAGAGATAAAGAATCATAGCGATCAATCATTGATCGTTGTCTACCATGCACTTGCCTTTACTAGTTCGACGCACGGTTTGGCTAGAAGATGGCAACAAGCACGACGTCTCTCCTACAATAAATACTCAAATTTCAATACAAGCTACAGCAACATAAGAACAATCATCAATCAACATCGCTCCTACACGTCTCCAAGTCTACCACGCTTCTCCGGTACCGAACAGTTACCCTTTGCTGTTCTGGTACTAAAATGAGTGTAAACTTTGACTCAAAAGTCCGATCATGGCCAACTGCCCAGTTCAGGATTCTTCATAAAATTCCCCACATTTTCTTAGATTACCAATACTTCTAACTAAATCACCTAACCCTCCTTTTTTAACCCAGAAGACCGATCGTCCCTTTCGACGAGCAAAGTACAAACAAATTCATAACTTAATGAACAAAGATCCGAATAAGGCATTTTTTGTCTCTATGGAAAGATTATCAAATTACCAATCTAAAACTAGTTGGTGAGGTTTCCATAGTCGAACATCTTCTAACCTTACCAAACTGATTAACAGAACAGATAATTCTCGTCAGGTTTTGGACAGCAGCACTAAATCCAACGCAACTTTCAGTTCACAAGGCAACATTTTATGGTCTTTAGCTTTATGGAAAGCTTATAAAAATGTCTACAACATTCATTATGGTGAGATCCCCTAATTCATCCACTAACTATTCGCTAACAACCCATTACCAATATCAGCCGAATTAAAAGCGAGGCTAAGCAGCTTCGAAAATCATATCTCCCAATCCGCTCAATTAAAAACTTGATCCAATACTATACGGAAAGCTAGAGACGTCGCTCACAATTCTCTAGAAGATGTCCTAGTCAAAATCTGCCTTCTAACTACTCCAAATCACGTGATCTCTGGTGCGCCAGAATCGATCACGCTCTGGCATCGCCTAACCACGAAATGTAAACACCAATACAAAGGGATTGAGACTTACTGTTGGAGGCAGAGCTTAACAGTGAGCTCCGGCGAGTGCTCCTCCTCTCTTCCTATCCTCCTTCCTTCCGCCCTTCTTCCTTCCAGGTACGGCCACCACAATGAGAGGCAGCGATCCGGGAGGCGGCAACACGAGGAGGGACGACTGGGGCATTCGGTTGTGGGGGAGACAGGGCGCCCAAGATCTGGGAGGGGCGGCAACAGGGAGGGAGAGGGGGGCGGCCTGGTGGAGAGAGGGAGGGTGGTGGCTTGGAGGGGGAGGGAGAGAAGGGACTAGGGTTTGGGGGGGCACCCCCCTTTTTGGCTAGCCCCCCTTGGGCCTCCTGGGTGTGGCCCGCAGCCTAGGTTGGCGGGATTATGCGGGAACCCTATCCAACCCTCTGGAATTACCACTCTTTAATTAGTTTTTCTCCTCCCGAATACTTTGCTAATTGCCGGATTAAAAATTCAGGGTATGACAGTGTGTCACCGACGGGTGAACACTTCGCTATACATGTATAAGCTTAAAGAGGTACATCATGGCATTTGCATATATGAGAATGTTTTCTATGAGAATTAAGAATGAGAAGAAAGATTTTTATGTTGATGCATTATTAGCCTAACGTCGTGTTTAATTGCTATTGTATCTTGTACTTGTTGAGTTGTGGACTCAACCTTCCTTTATTGTTGTTTTCGGTGGTCGGTGATGATATCTAGCATGGGAAGGGATAGCACACATAGGACAATTGCACTCATCAAATACTTGAATTACATGACCATGAGAACGTTTAATATAGTGTGATAATTTACTCATTCTAGGACTTGATAATCATTAAATAATCCTAGTAGATTGGTTGGAACCTGTTTATTCATTCATTAAACTATTTATGGATTGTTTATTACCTATTTGGGTCTTTATTCAGTATTGCTATCTAGCATGTTGATTCTTATACAGTTTACTTGCATTTAATATTCTCTATTGTGACCGTGGATGGGTTTTTGTTAGTTATGTGCTTGTTGAAATTTATTATAATATGTGGTTTAAATGGGTATTGGATGTAGTTGAGTGGAATTCCAGGCTCATTGTTTGGCTGGGGTGTTACACGACCCATCTACAATGCGGGTCGTGCTGTGCTCGGGTTGGACCAAGATCTGCGTGCTTGGGGCAGCTCGATTAGTACGGTCCATCTAGTCATCACTAGATGTTAGACCTTTTCAAATGTCGGGCAGTAGGTGGAGCTTCGGTTTGGGCTGAAATGACTTTGTCCTTGATGATGGCGCCGAGAATTCATTTTTGATTAAAAACATCATTTAATTTCTTTTGGAATAAAAGTAGTATTTAATTCATTTCAAGAATGAAATAAATAGTTTTAAATTATGTTTATTAATTTTAGCGGGATTTTGGCCGCAAATCAAGTCCCGAGCCAGACACAGTCAGGTCACCTACTGTAACAGTCTAAATAGATGTGGACTATTTTGAAGTCTCTGTGGCAATCTGTACACATCAATTTTTTATTGTGCATGCATATAACACCTATTTGGATGGTGTATATCAAATATTGTTGTAGTTATGTATGGAGCTGGGTGTAAGAAAAAAAAACTCAAAGATCAAAATCATCTTGTAGTACATATGTACTACAAAATATGTAGAAGTAGCCATACGAGGAGGAGAACACAATAAAGAGACGGAAAAGTGCACAGTGGAACCGGTCCACCCATCGCGTTGTCCTCACAGTGAAAACAGATTATATAATTTTCGCTCGATCCGGACGGAAAGAGATTTTCTTGGATAGAATTTTTCTCAGATAATTCTTGAATTGGAAACAAATACATATTTTTTATATCAGAAACGAATACGGATACAATAGCCTTGTTATCCATCGAATACATATTATCCAGATAACACGAAGTCCGGATATCCGAATTTCGGCCCAAAAGAGAAAATGATATTTTATTTGATTTCTGAATTTTAGAAAATACAACAAATCAAATAGCTTTTTAGAAAATAACAAATATAGTTCAAAAATTCTAGAAAAAATCACAAAAATTCCTTGCATTATTTTAAACTTAATAAAATTAATTGTAACTTAAATTTGGTTTTTAGTTTTGCACATAAATTATTTTTAATTTCTAGAAAATAGGAAAAACCTTTTTAAAATCTAAAAAAATCAAGAAATTAATTAAAATTTTATTTTTCACTTTAAATCCAATAAAAATCCCAGAAAACTCAATGAATTTTTTTAACATTAAAAACTAGGAAATTAAATAATTGTCTTGTTTTATTATTATTTTTCTTTTGAACCAAAAAAAAACTATTTTAAATCTGAGAATATCTAATAAAATAATAAATTTATTAATTTGATTTTTGGTAACATACTTTGGGATGTTACAGTTATTTGCGTATAGATTAACCATCCAACCCGATCGATGTTAGTGTGAATTAAGTTTTATGTATGTGATGAACTAAGGGTGAATGTGTGATGACTTGTGATTTTGCGAGTTGTAACTTATGAGCTAAATATAGTAAACTAAATGTTGTATTTGTGATGAACTAGTTAATAAAGCTTGTTAGTGTCAATGTTATGTGTGGTTGCTGAAAATATAAATAATTTATGAATATTTGCATCAGATAAACTAGTTATATACGTTGGTTAATTTCTAGCATAAATTTAAGGGGTTTTCATATTTCGAAAAATATCTACGACCATATTCGTTTCGATTCGTATTCGTTTTGTATTTGTATTTGATATTATTTATATCCTTATTCATATCTGAACATTCGTATTCATATCCAAATCTAAAAAATATAACATAACCATTATCCATAGTATCTATCTATTTTCACCTAGATCCTGAGTCCACACAACCGACACCTCTCTCTCTCTCTCTCTCTCTCTCTCTCTCTCCACCCGTTCCAGTAGACGAAACCGATCCTTGCCGTCCACTCCCACCGATAAGACCCACACGGCAGCTCCTATCAAACGAATGTCGAGGCAGGCGCATCGCCGATCCGAACAAGCCTGCGATCCACGAGAGATCTGAGCCGTCCGTACGGAAAATGGTCGTGCCTACACGAATCTCGATGTGGCGCGCGTGTACGGGCACTTGTTGTGTCGTCTCCTTCCCTCTCTTTCCCCTTCCTCTACGGCGACACGACACAAAATCGCCAACCACCTTCCAGAAGCTTCGAGAAGGATCAACTTCCACCGCGCCCCTTCCGGAACCCTCTCTAACCAACTCCGTTCGTTTTGCCTTCCACCTCGCAATCCTTCGCCGTCCCCGTCGGCTCGTCCGCTAACTCCCTTCCTTCTATGCAGCATTCCCGCCTGATTGGGTCCTTTCGCCCTCGCGCGGAGATATCGTTGCTGGTTGATCCGTGAGGCGGATTCTAGAAGGGTGGTCTTCGGGGAGGGAAGGAGGGATGGGGGTGGCGGAGCTGTCTCAGACGATGGAGGCGCTGGCGCGGCGGGCGAGCACGCTGCGGGACTCGCTGCAGAGGAGCCAGGGGAACACGGAGAGCATGGTCGCCATCCTCGGCTCCTTCGACCACCGCCTCTCCGCGCTCGAGGCCGCCATGCGCCCCACCCAGGTCCCGCCCCCCGTCTCGTCCCCATACCCGCTTAGTTTTGTCAAATTCGAGGGAGAACAATGGGAGCGAGCGGTGTCTCATTTTAGGTGGTGAACTAGTGATACAGGTGAGGACGCACGCGATCCGGATGGCGCACGAGAACATCGACAAGACGATCAAGGCCGCCGACGCCATCCTCTCCCAGTTCGACATCGCCCGCCGGGTGGGTGACTGCTCTCATCCCCTTACTTTTGAATGGAATGCTGATCCTATCCCCTAGTGAGATTTTGGGGGAACAAATAGGATGAATTACACGATGAATTTGATTGGTTTGGGCTGGAAAGGTTTGTGGCACTGTATGCATTTGGAGGGGATTGAGGGCGCCAATTGTGTGCTTTGGGTGCCCACAGGCTACAGGATGGTACCAAAATTTGGTTTGCTTTGGAGAATGTGCTTAAATAGTTTTTTTTTCCCTAATGGTTAGGATAACATCAATGATTAGTTTCTTAGTTTTGTTAATCAAGTGCTTCATTCTGTACATATTCTTTTTAATTTTAATATATTTGCTGTAGAAGCCTCCCCTACAGTTTTACTTTTAAAAAAGGTGCTTCATCAGTTTTTCAGCAGACGCAATAATTAATTTCTGTTGCACTGTTAGATGATTAGAGAATTATCGTAGGCTCAGCACTTTGATGATTATAGCATTTTCTTTTGCAGAGGCTGCTATTTTTTAGATAGGTTTGCACTTTTAAATTGGATTGAAATTTTGCAGCTACAGTTGTTTGTTGAGTTTTATGTCAGCACAGTTTGAACACAAGGTTTGGTTTGTTCGCTAAATTTATGTACATGCTGTCTTTTTGAGGTTTAGGCTGAAGCTACAATATTGAGGGGCCCCCATGAGGATCTGGAGAGCTACCTGGAAGCTGTGGATCTACTGAAAGGCATTGTTCGCTTCTTTTCCTCAAACATGAACTTTAAGAGCAGCGGAGGAGTTGTGAATCATGTCAACAATCTGTTATCCAAGTCTTCTCTGAAGATTGAGGAGGAATTCAGGCAGTTGATGAGCACATACAGGTAGAATTTGCATTGTACATCCATTCCTGAACCCTCCTGAACCCTGATCATGTTGATTCCTTATATATTGCTAGAGGAATAGTTGCTGTATTTACTGGACCTCTACCAACGATAATTTATTAATAACTTTTTTAATATGTATTGTTGTATCTGTTCTTTCAGCAAACCTATTGAGCCTGATCGCCTATTTGATTGCCTTCCAAAGCCTCAACGGGCATCAAAAGGTGACCCTGAAGCAGATGGAGGAAATTCTACCCACTCTGAGCATCCATCCAAAAGCTTGGAAACTGCTGTTTTCAGGACTCCAACACTAATTCCCCCAAGAATATTACCACTTCTGCATGATATAGCTCAGCAATTGGTTCAGGCTGGAAATCAGCAGTCATGCTATAGAATTTACAGGTATGCCTCGAGCTGTGGGTTTAATATCTGATTGTTCTGATTACTGCCATACGAATTATAATATGATAATATATAAATGCTGCTTACGGAGAACAAGAAGGTCGATGAAAACGGAGAGTAGACGAGTTGTGGGAAATGCATTAATAGCAACTAAATATGCAGGCAATGAGGCATACCTAGTCCGGTTTTGGTCAGTTTGCACCATATAACTAGAAATTGTGGGAGCTGGGAAAATGCCTTACTTAGTAATTGACATTATTTCGAGCATCCTTGAGTTGGAACTATTCATTTAGAGCCCATAGCACAGCAGTCATAGGTGGAATGCCTTGCAGTATGAAGGATCATTATCTTTCCTTCCCAATTTCAATCGGCATCTGTTCTGATTTTTGAAAACCAGAGTCTATAAAATTAAGCCCAAATTTGTTCTCTTTCTCCAGAGATGCTCGTGGTTCTGCATTAGAACTTAGCCTTCGGAAACTGGGAGTAGAAAAGCTTAGTAAAGATGATGTACAAAGGATGCAGTGGGAGGCCTTAGAGGCTAAAATTGGAAATTGGACCCAGTTTATGCGAATTGCGGTGAGGATCCTTCTGAGAATATGCTTGCGGTGCATGTGTTTAGACATCAAACTAACAGACTATGCTTCAATCAGGTTAAACTATTACTTGCTGGAGAACGAAGAATTTGTGATCAGGTTTTTGATGGCATCAATTTCAACAAGGATCAATGTTTTGCTGAACTGGCAGGAACTAGTGTTCTAACTCTTCTCAGCTTTGGAGATGCTGTTGCTAAAAGTAAAAGGTCGCCTGAGAAACTGTTTGTACTTCTTGACATGTATGAAGTTATGCATGAACTTAAATCTGAGGTATGCTGGAAGTAATGTATTTAGCACTGTAACTCAAAGTTCATATATATGCATTACATTATCATATTTTGATCAGTTGTGTAGTTGTTACCGGTCAATGATAATTATAGTTACTGGCAATTGGCAAATGATGTCTTTCTTGGTTCTTCTAGTTGTACTGTTAGCCTTTGCAGTTGTTATTGTGCTGTCAACTTAACTACGTTGATTTTGACGACTACAGAAGTTCTACTACCTTTGTTTGAACCTTGTTACCAGGTTGAAGTCATTTTCCAAGGCAGGTTTTGCTCTGAGATGCGGGAGGCTGCATTGGGCTTGACTAAGCGCTTGGCACAGACTGCCCAAGAAACTTTCTCTGATTTTGAGGAGGCAGTCGAAAAGGATATTTCAAAGACTATCGTCCAAGATGGAACTGTCCATCCTTTGACTAGCTATGTGATTAATTATGTTAAATTCCTATTTGAGTAAGTATCACCCTTTTCATCTAGCTATTACATTCTTGGACATGTAGAGAATTTGTGTGACTTAGATGTTAACTAATACATGCTTACAATCACAATGGGTTTTAACTCTTAACTTTGAGGATGTAAGGTTATTTTTTAAGATAAATATTTAGAACTCCATCTTTTTTTTTTCCTGGCAGTGATGACTTCTCTTTCTTGTGTAGTAGTTGAGTTAGTCAGGCATTGTCCAGAATTCATCTTTTCTTCCATCCCTCATACACAGATTAGTTATACTCATGTTTTTAACACGTTTGCAGACTGTAATACCAGTGAATGCTGAGTCCATCCTTCTACATCTTTACCCATGTTGTTAGCAACCTTACTTTTTTCACTTTGCAATCCAGAAAAGTTGTGGGGTCTACTGGCACCATGGCTTTGAACCTCTTCCTGCTACTATGGTCAATGTGTTACCAGTTATTTTCCAGTTTCCACCGTGTTTGCGCACCACATGTGTTGCTTTTCTTAATAAATTTGAGGGGTGTTGTGGTAGCTGTTGGGGTAGGGGACCGAGGACTGAGGTAGGGCACTTGCCCTCATCTAACCAGCGACAGAGCTCTTCCCTGGCGAGATAGAGTGACTCTGAGGCCCGACTTTAGAAGGGGATGAAGACTAGAGACTTATCTGATTGTTTATTGCTTTGATGATAATGACTAATGAGTACGATGTTGTCCCTTTTATAGGGATGGCTAGACTTGACTCGTAAGAAACATATCCCCATATTAAGGAAACTAATCCCTAATAACCGGAAACTTATCTCTAATACATAGAATATATCTAAAAGGAAACAAACCTAAATAATAAGGAAACTAATTATTCTTATCCGATCCGCATGATATGTTGCGCTATGGCTTGTCATGCCATAACATTTCACCCTCGCGGTGAGACAACTCTTCCTCGGTGTCGGCGTGCCATGGATGGAGACCTTGCGTCCCGTGTTGACGAGGGTATCCGTGACGGCGTCGGATCGGTTGAGAGCGATCAGCAACACCCCAGCGTATGGCGCTCAAAGAAGAAACACCTTAGCATGTCATGCCGTTGAGGAAGTCGCCGGCGGCATGGGCAATTGACATGGGCAGCGGTGGCGTTCTTCTCGCCATAGAGCGTGGCGATGGCGGGAGGGCGTGGCTAAGATCGCGATCCTCGACCATTGCGTTCCACATCGCCGTGGTGCGGCATTGGTCGGCCGCGTGAAAAGATCGCCGTTGGACAACGACATCCTTCCTCCTCGTGACATGGCGAGGTGTAGCCAAGGGCGGCGATGCTTCGTGGGGTGGTGTTGGTGGCGGACGGTAGGAGTGGTATCGGCGCGCTAGTTACGAAGTTGATGGAAGTGGCGGCGTATATGTTGGCAATGACAGGCTCACCTCCATCGCTCCATCTTGGCCAGATTGCGGTGGCGGGGATGCCGTCGAGGCCATCGGATTGGTGGAGCACTCCTTGTTTCTGCCGTGTATTCTCTGCATCCAGAACACCAAGCATCTTTTCAAGCATCTCAACCATACGACTCAACATGGTGTTGATTGTCATGGAATCGAAACCCTCATTTGCTCGACATGGCGGAAGGGCAACAATTGGCTTTGATACCAAATGTTGTGATAGCTATTGGTCACGGGTCTCGGGACCGAGGGTAGAGTACTCGTCCTCATCTAGCTAGCGACATGATTCTTCCCTAGCGAGGTAGAGAGGCCCGAGGCCTGACTTTAGGAGAGGAGGAAGACTAGAGACTTGTTTGATTGTTCATTGCTTGATGATAATGAGTGCGATGTTGTCCCTTTTATAGGGATGGCTAGACTTGACCCATAAGAAACCTATCCCTATATTAAGGAAACTAATCCCTAATAACCGGAAACTTATCTCTAATACATAGAATTTATCTAAAAGGAAACAAACCCAAATAATAAGGAAACTAATTATTCTTATCCTAATCCGCGATATGTTGCCAGTGCTATGGCTTGTCATGCCATAACAAGGTGGCATGTAGTTCTGCTATAAATATTGATTTATTCGTTTTGTTCTTTAAGTGAGGTTTAGTTTGTCAATAATTTCTGTGCCATCATTTTGCATATAGCATTCTAACAAATATCTGTGCCTGACTTGAACAGTTATCAGTCAACACTGAAGCTACTATTTCAGGAATTTGAAACTGGCAGTGAGACTGAATCTCAACTTGCAGTTGTTACGATGAGGATAATGCAAGCCCTTCAGAATAACTTAGATGGGAAATCTAAGCAGTATAAGGATCCTGCATTGACTTACATATTTCTTATGAACAACATTCACTATATGGTTAGGTCTGTTCGCAGGTATGTTACGTTTTCTGCTTCAGGTCCACATACTCTGCTTTCCTGGCAGTGCGCCTGTTCAATAATATTTTTTTCTCACCTCAGATCAGAAGCCAAGGATATACTTGGTGATGACTGGATTCAGAGGCATCGCAGGATTGTACAGCAAAATGCCAATCAGTACAAAAGGGTAGCATGGGCAAAGGTAAGTGCATCAATGCAATCTTCAGTAATTGGAGGTGTTGTGTTTCTTTTCTATTTTACGATGTTAAGATTGTTGATCTTTTTGCCCTGACTAGACTGTTGTATTTCGTTCTTCAGCACAGTGGTTACTGTATAAATTTTGAATTTTTATATTTCTATTTGTACTTCTAGTTTGAAGAAATTAGTGGCTACATATTCCATCATGAATTTAACACAATTTGTAAAGCTTAGCTTATGAAGTTATGAATTGCAGGCGACATAGATTTTGCTGTGCATTACTGTCTTCTATTTACCCCTTGCTTTGCTGCAAGGTTCACTTTCTCGTACTGTACATTAGATAGTTCCAAGATTTTTTCCTCTTGTATTTACATTATTGGAAACAGTGAATGACAATTGCTTCTTGTTATAACTACTCTGCTTCTATTATTTTAGATTCTCCAGACACTCTCCGTTCAAGGTGCCGGTAGCACTGGTTCATCAACACCATCCGATCTTAGCAGCAGTGGAGTTTCAAGAGCTATGATCAAAGAACGGTCTGTAACTAGCAGATTGTCTGAATAAATAACTGATAACAGAGGTCACAAAACTGTATGTTCTTCCCTTGCCAGGTTTAAGTCCTTCAATATGCAATTTGAAGAGCTTCATGCAAAGCAATCTCAATGGACTATACCTGATCAGGAATTGCGAGAATCTTTGAGGCTTGCTGTAGCTGAAGTTCTCTTGCCAGCTTATCGGTCTTTTGTTAAACGTTTTGGGTATGTTAACTAGCTTTTTTCTTGACCTTCTTAGGCTCTCCACCCAATTCGTCCACTCAATTAATTGGTTACAGTTGATAATGAAATTCTATCATAGTTACATTTTACCCCGAAACCTTAATCTCGTATGATAAAAATTTTAAATGTTACAATGCATCCACCTCCATCCATTTTTCCATGTACTCCATTAAGTTATTGTATAACTCACAAATGACCATGATGGTAGATAAAGCAGCAGTTGCATGTGTCCATTGCAATTCTTCACGCTTCTCCTGTTTTTATTATATGAGTGTACTAATTTAACTTTCAGGAATCTTGTTGAACATGGAAAGAACCCACATAAGTACATCAGATACTCCCCAGAAGTGATGGATCAGTTGCTGGGTGAGTTCTTTGAAGGACAACAATTTGGAGAACAAAAGCGGTGAGCACTGAGAAACAGTGAAAAGGGAAGAGCACTGCTAATAAGTCTTATAGCACAACTTTCGCAGATATTTCTACAGAAGCAACTAATTGTTCTTTACACCATCGTGTATACGGTACTGAAGTACTGATATAGCATAACTGTCACTCCTTTATAGAGTTACTCTGGCAAGATCTCACGTTCTTTCATTATTTGACTGGTTAACCTTTCATGTTAACGGCTGAGAGGGCATTAATTCACATAAGCAATCTCAGGATTTTGTTTCCCATTTTGCTTCTGTTATATCATGTGCTGGTACCTGGTATTCATAATATGCAGATCCACTTTTGTGTAGTCTTGTTTATGCTGTACATCTTCATATTTGGTTGCTTTTCTTGGTAACATGTTGCAATGAGGTTGCTCTATTTGGCTATATCGATTATGGACGAATTGATCGAATTGGTCTCCTCAGCATGCAAGTGGTGTATGGTTTTAGACAGTTCATTAGCATCTTTTGTGAAGTAGAAATTTGGACTCTCTCTCTCTCTCTCTCAGAGATGGTTCTAGCTACCCCTGTGTTCCTCACTTCCTGATGTTCTCTCTGTTAATTATTTCCCTTTCTGTTTTGAGATGTAGAGGTTCTGGTATATGGGAGCTATAGAAAACAAAATAGAAATAAATCTGTGTTTAGATATCAAGGAGAATGCAAAGAAGACTGTCATTGCCCTTTTTCCCCCATGTCCGCTGCCACTAATATGGTAGGAGCCAAGATATTCCTAACTGTTTCCTAACTAAATGAGCATACCACGTTCATTGATGCCTTTAAATTGAGCTCCAGAGGCAGAACAAGGAGAGTGGCATACCCTCATTTGGGTTTTAGAATGGTGATCAGTTCTGTCTAGTGTTCTATAATACAGTATGTTCATTCTGGAGAAAGCTAGACAGCATTTTGAACAGCCATTAGAATCTTACATCACGATATTGTGCTGTTTGAGTAAGCAAGTGCTTATCATTAGGACGTGGTACTTCGGCTGTTTCAGGGCCTTGTACTGTAGATGGAATATTTTGACAGTGGTAACTACTGATGAAAACGGAACTGGGTTGCTTCTGAATTAAGTGATTCTAGGTGAAGCATGACTTTTAGCGTCTACTAGACCGATGCTGGCCTCTAGCCCTCTATCTTGTTTTGATGAGAAATAAGCATTACTATTACTAATTGTACCTTCCTTCATCTCAGGTTAGTCTATATTACCGTACTTGATTAATTGCCATAGACACTGTCAGATCTTTCTGGGTGCTGTCGAGTTAGGTTCGTTAATCATTGCCTAGCCGTTAAAGCCGGCACTCTCAAATTGTTTAGTTTGACACTTGTTTGCTGTGCTTTTTGTTTACTGTTGATTGCTTGGTGTTGCCACCTAAAAGTTTTGTTGGCACTAACATGAGAGCCTCCAATAACTGGGACGAGCCAGCATTACATGGGTATACACTACAATCTGGAGTCCATCATCCGTTTTGCTGGGTTGGGTAGGCACTCGCTCGATGACACGTGGCCCCACCTCTATCTCTTGCTTTGGTTTGAAGTTAAAATGACTAAGTTTAAAAAATAATTATAGTATTTAAGCAAAACCTGTTTTATAGTAAAACAACTGTAAGACCTCTCATTTGGTAGACCTTGCATCTATATAATTAATTGTATGATTAATTGTATTTGGTCTAAGGGCTTGTTGTCAAATATGTTAATGCAAACTACAAGACTAAAGACTTGATGTATGGATAGTTCTATGTGTTCGGCTTTGTAACTGAATATGACGATGATTACTAGATTGTACCCCACAGTCGATTATGGAGGCCTTGTTTTGGTTTATTTATCTTCGCTGCTGTTCACTTGTTGAACTCGATGCCTAATATGTAAGAATTTGGTCTTAAGATTTATTTATAACTATTTATGTAATATTAAGTACTCTTTTACTTAAGCACATGTATGAAGGTGATTAGCTCGAGATACATAGAAGGTTTGGATCTAAATCCGGTCTCAACGATCTATCAAGCACCGATGATAAGGATGATACGGTGCGGAGGTAGTCAAGATCATGGTTGGTAGGTGGTCAATTTGGAGTAGGAAGAAGATTTGGTCTTTGTGTGGGGCCCATATAACAGGAGGTTTAGTAGAATCTGCCTTGCATCCATTTCTGAAAATTGCTTTGAAAGTCTGGGCCTTGCTGATTTCGTCTGTGGTCACCTGGTAGTGGTAGAGGAATGATGATCCTTGATGTTTTCGCCATCAGAGGAGGCATGGGAAAAAATCGGAAACAAGATTGCAACGGTTGGCAGGGACAGGGAGCGGCCCGGAAGTGCTGTGCAGGTGATCATCTTACACGCCTCTCGGAAATGGAGCCTCTCCGAGACCAGTTCAGAGCCAACTGCATATGATGCTGCACGTTCATAACTGATTGCCGGTATATTTATGCACAAGGTATCAGGTTCTGCACTCGTACATAAAATAAAAATGACCGAATTCTTTTCTCCTGTCTGAATGAATGCAGCGAGCGGCAGAGCTAGTGATTGGGATATAGGGTCTTCCTCTCTCTTGTTCCCCTCCTGCACCGGTGCGCGATTAAGAAAGAAAGAAAGAAAGAAAGAACAGAGGCATGATTGATTTTTTTTTTTCCATAGATGCTGACTGAAAAGAAGGCTGAAAGTAGAATCGGATTCTAGCCGAAGGAAAGAGCACACTAGAATTTAGCTGCCACCCTCGTCGATCGACCAGGATTCCTGGTTCCACTTTCGCCCACCAATAAAGTCACTTTTGCACCAGCTACCGAGCAAAAGCTAGCGAGTGCACTGAAACTCCCTCACTGCGAAGATGTCTCTGTTATTTATGGCTTCTGATCACGAGGATTTCCTACATGTTGCTGTGGCTCTGTCTATGCCGTGGTACAGATAGAGTAGCTTACTGTGTTATACAAGCTAGCCTCATCACATCGCTGCGTTCCCAAGTTACAGCTGCAGCTGGTAAAATACAGTACATGTTTAGTTGTTGCTGCAGCACTTTGACACTGTTCACACATTAAGGCTGTTGTGCTGTGAGTTAGCTGGTGACGTGGCACCGTACTGCTGCTACTACTAGCAGTGCACCTTTGTGCCATACACACACACACACACACACACACGGTTTCCTTGCCGGCATTTTCCATACGAGTGAGTATACGACTACTAATTGGATTCCTGCAGCATGCTGCGTCTGCGTGCATGTGCTTCTGCCTGCTCGTATCTTGGCAGTTCAAGCGCCGCGTTGCCCACATCACATGTGCTCGGCAGCGTGCGTGCAGCGCCATGGGATCTCATCCATCCATCAGTTCCCCCAGGAAGTTTCTTGCTTTCCGACCGACGCTTCATTCCCAAGAGAGGAGCAGAAACGCGTGGCTCGCATGCACCTGAAAGCCAACGCGGAGCTAGAGGGGATGCTGGGTTCTAAGCCAATGTTTGACGAAATCTAGTGTCCATTTGGTTTGTTACTAATGTATTATCAAATTTAGGTAATATTCCTTTTTTTAAATTGGATTTCTAGTTCGTTATGTTGCCAAAGTTTGGTCAACAAAACTTGGGCCAAATTTTTTTTTTTGACACATCGGTAAGGTTTGGATGGATAATGAACCAAACAGCTCCAAACTGTGTAATTCTGTCAAAGATGGCAAATTTCCACTGATGTTCTTCTCTTGTCTCCGGGGCCCGCCCAACCCAGCGGATTGATTTTAGGTACAGGAAATTTCGTCACATTCTCCGTCTTTATTCCGTCCATCCCACTACGCACCGATTCTGCTTTTAATCCTTCAAGCCGGGCGGCTCAACCATCGGTCTCCCCTGCGAGGTAGGATGCTACTTGGCCTCATCTCGACCAAAAAAAAAATTATATATATAAATAAATAACAATGCACCTTACTAGCTATAGTTGGCCAAGGTACCGGCACAATGCTTCGTCAGGTCGTAAATACATATCATTTTGAACATCGATAGTTATGACACCGTATAAAAGCTAGTAGAACAAGTTCATAACCTACCAGCACTATACGGGCAAGAAGCTACCAAAACTACCTCTTATGAACTACGTGTCTAAAATTACTTGCCTCAACGGTACCTTTTCGACTACTTACAAATGCAATTTCATATGGATGCTCTTGCCAGTAAAAACAAGTGTAGCTCAACAACCACATGAAGGTCTTATTTGGAGCACATGATTTTCGTAGGAAATTCACGCGAATAAGCGAAGTATGATTTATAGGCAGTCGGTCATTAATCAAATAGTTATCTCCCAATCCAGGAAGAGAACTGAACTTTCTATGCTATCCTCACCTAATGAGAAGAGACACGTCGCCGGCAGAAGCAGAAGCAGAAGCAGATTCAGAAGCAAAAGCAAAAGCAAAAGCCCCCAACATGGAAGCTTCTCCCCCACATGATCTCAACATGATAAGAAGGAGCCACACCATCACTTCTCTCTCTCTCTCTCTCACATACACACTCTCTCTCTCTCTCAAAAGGAGAGGAGCCTATTAATTGACCCATAAGCCTAGTTTACTCACCTTCTTTCTGAAACACCACCACCCTCACCTGCATCCTCTCAAACACCACTGTATTCATTTCATTTCATTCCGCCAAAGAAGCACCAAGAAGAAGAGCTCAAGACTCGCAAGAAACCATCGAAATCGCAGGCAAATAAGCAAATCAGCCGGCCACCATGAGCAAGGACTGCGGCAACCACGGCGACGACGACGTGCGCCACGCGTGCCAGCGCCTGCTCGCCATCCTCCTGGTCCTGGCCATCATCGTCGCCATCATCGCGCTCATCGTCTACCTCGTGCTCCGTCCCACGCACCCGCGCTTCTTCCTCCAGGACGCCTCGCTCCGCCAGCTCGACCTCTCCAACTCCTCGGGCCTCCTCTCCACCTCCATCCAGGTCACCATCGCCTCCCGCAACCCCAACGACCGCGTCGGCGTCTACTACGACCGCCTCGACGTCTACGCCTCCTATAAGTACCAGCAGATCACCGTCGCCGCCTCCCTTCCGCCCGTCTACCAGGGCCACGGCGACGTCGACGTCTGGTCGCCCGTGCTCGACGGGCCCAAAGTCCCCTTCGCGCCCTACCTCGCTGACGCGCTCTCGCAGGACTGCCAGGCCGGCTACCTCATCCTCCAGGTCAAGATCGACGGCCGCGTCCGGTGGAAGGTTGGCAGCTGGATCTCCGGTCACTACCACCTCTTCGTCACATGCCCGGCCTTCCTAATCGCTAACGGCGGCAACGGCGCGCCGGGCGCCAACGGATTCAGGTTCCAGACCACCACCTACTGCCACGTCGAGGTTCAGGCTGCCGTCAACCCACTAGCTAGCTCCGGCCGGCTAGTTAGGTTCTTGGGTGTCCATAGTGAAAAGAGAGGCAGATCGGTGGTAATAATAACACTTTATGTATGGGTTATAAATGTAAAGGAGGTTAATTTACTTAGAGTTAATGCGATGGTTATATGCTGCCTTCATTAGCTGGTTACTACCATTACAAACCTTAATTGTTAATAAACCTTTTGTGTCACAATTAAGAGGAAAAAAACGTTCTTATTTTTGGTTAGTGAGATGAGATTTGGTTTTTGGTTTGTTAACCCCCCCTTTTCTCTCCAAATTTCCTTCCTTTTCATGATGCATGATTTCTTTCTCTCTTTTTTTGGATTAACCTTGGACTTGTTGCTTAACTAGATTTTTGGAATTATGTTTGGGTCCAATTTAGTTTGGTGGCAACAACCAGATCCGAGCAGCTCTCAAGGCGTGAGATTTGGTGAAGCTTGGAAAGTACACATGGGACTCTTGTGTTGTGATCCCAAGTCCAAGCCGGAGTTGGTTGGTCTCTCTCTGTCTACACATGGGGTTCATCTTAGAAACCTTGGATTTTTGCGCCCCCATGTGGTACCATCTATTCTGGAGAAAAAATATATTTGGAACTTTGACTTTGGAATTTGGAATCGTTTCAATTTTCCCCCCTTAGCCCATTGTTTGATTAATGAGTGCCGATAGTTAAATCAGTTCATAGAATGTTACAGTAGTGTCTTTGTGAAAACACTGGAGTGCAGATCACAATCTGAGTCTTGTAAGTGTTTTTTTGAAGTTTTGCCATTCAGAGCACCAAAATAGCAGATCCAAATTATAAGAAATCCTATCGAAGCTACAAGTGCGGAATTCGTACCCTTCCAATTTGGATTTGTTCTACTATGTAAATAAATTGCGAATATGGTCCAAGTAATAAATGCCCAAGTTTCCTTAGGATCCCAATTCCAATAGGATCCCCACGCCTCATTAGCCCATACTGCTCCACAAAGAATACCTATGGTTAAAAGGGTAAACCCTAGGCTAATGACACGATAACTCCAAGAATCCAAACGCTCAATTAATTGATATTTGTAATAATTTGGAAATGAAGGAAAAGAGGTGTTTTTAAAAGCACTTCTTTTTACATAGAAATATTCAATCTCACTAAACTCACTAAATAAAAATGTTTTATTTAAAACATTTTTTTTCTTTTCTAAAAAGAAATTGAAATTCTTTCTAAATTTAATGATTAGAAGAGCGGCGGATAATAAGCGATCCGCATAAAAGAGTTGCATAGCTTAGTAACATCATACTGACATGCATCATTAACCACTGAGATTGTAGAGCAGGTACAAACAACACGGGCCTTTAGGTGGCAATGGAACATTGACTGAATGTAAAATTAGTCTGTGCCTTTAAGGTGTGGGATGACAGTGGTGGTGATCCGATCCAAGATGCCTTAAAACCTCTCTAGTAACAACACTAGTTCATGTACTGTAAGAGGTCAAAACTGTTGGGCACTTGGGTTTGTAGAACAAGTGACTCCTTGGTTTCTACAGGATCGGTTACTGCTGTAAGATGGGAGGGGGTGTGAACAATTCTCACAAATTTTCACTAGGTATTCGATAATCTTTCCACTTCAATAGCTATAATTTCTCCCTATTTATTCAGCAATCTTTCCACTTCAATAGCTATAAGCAGGGAAGAAGACTTTTGCAACCAACAAAAACCAACACACAAGCAACAACCAAGGAAAACCGCAAGCACAACCGTCCTTCCAGTCCGAGCTGTTTCCTCGGTGATAGACTGAAAAAACACGATTTTAAATATGAATTTAAACCTAACTTTTGATCTATTTGTTCAAATCACATCAAATTTGAAAGACAGCTACCCTAAGATATGTGAAACCAATTCCAACCAATAATTTCAAAGATTATTGTCAAAGTTTCCACCCCTATCCTTTTGAGGTAAGAATGCCTAAGAACTGGGGATAAGAGGAAAACATGATCTACTCGAGCTAGTGAGATCTAGTCCATAGTTGTCAATTCCATTCCGGTTTGCCTCTTGGTATGGAATACACTGGTACCGATCCATTTCGGTATACAGTTTCGGAGATATATATGCCTCTTGGTATGGAATACACTGGTACCGATCCATTTCGCATAGCTCGGATATATATATATATATATATATATATATATATATATATATATATATATATATATATATATATATATATATATATTGTGTGTGTGTGTGTGTGTGTGTGTGTGT